>OU745251.1:5000000-6250000 GCA_916618015.1 Xestia c-nigrum | reverse complement strand
TATTTTGTTCTCGTTGACGTCACGAGTCACCGACCGTCAGCGCAACAAGAATTCAGGCCTTATGGTGGTTAATTTTGAAACGTTAAACCAAAACGATAATGATATTTATCACACCATATGCAACTAATTCTAATGTTATGTTTTGTTCTGAGTTTTTACCCCACTACGGCAAAGCCAAAAAAGTTATGATTTTAAGCAGTCTATGTATGTATGTTTGTATAATACGTATGTTCTTCCGTAGCGCATATACTATACATCCGATTTTGATGAATAAAGTGTCAATCGATTCGTTATTATGGCCCGGGTAACATAGGAAGGCTATATTTTTACTAGGGTTGCATCCGATACCGATATATCGGCGATACTTCGGGTTTGCCGATATATCGGTATCGGCGATATTCTTGTGGCAGATACAACGATGCTTTTCAAATTTCCCGCTTTAAAAATGACGTCTTATACCCGAACTTGATTTTTTTTTTAACTTTTCCACCGCAGGTCTTATTCAAACAGACTTGCGGAATCGCCTTTGCCCGCAAAACTTAAGAATACTTTGTTTTTTAAATTAAAATCGTATATTATGTTAATTTTGATTACTAAAACTATTTAATTAATTGTGTTTTATTTATTCTACCTTCCTTTTCGAATTCAATAAGTGTATCGGTATTGGTATCAGTATCGCCGATATTTTTATAATATAATAATTAATTTATTTCAGATCACTAAAATCCATAAAATACAAGCACGTTACATAAAAATAAACTATTAAAATCATTAAGTAAAAATTAAAACATAAATCACATAAAATTAAATGAAAATTGAATCAGTAAAATTACATAAAAATAAAAACATGAATTACATAAAATTACATTAAAATCAATTCAATTTATAACAGTATCGGTATCGTATCGGCAAAAAGGTGTATCGAGGTATACCTAATTTTTACCGGCTTGAAGGATAGGAGGAGTCGATTTTAACTTGTAAACCCCGAATTTATTTAGAGAGTGGTTTCCAACTTTCCAGTAGTCGGGGTTTCTAGTTGTATTATACCACACAAATTCTAGTTATATTTTAGCTTGAGCTAAGCTCTTTGCCTATTTTCTTCCAAGTTTAGTTTGCTTTCCTCCACTACTTGCATTGGACAAAAGTGTGAAAAAGGTTTTGGAACTAGGATTATAACGAATAAGTAGTATAAAGTTAGTAAATAAATGCTGTAAACAGGCAGCGACACGCGATAGTGTTCATAGGTTTATATTACACTAACTGACACACGCAACTTCGTCTGCGTCACATAAAAAAGAAAAAGCCCACAAAGGCAAAAAATATTCCCGATTTTGCAACAATTTGCATTTATGCTCCGCTCCCATTGGTTGTAGCGTGATGTATATGTAGCCTACAACCTTCCTCGATAAATGGACTCTCCAACACAAAAATATTTTTTTAATTTTAATCAGTAGTTCCTGAGATTAGCGTGTTCATACAAACAAACTCTTCAGCTTTAAAATATTAGTACAGATAGATTTTATTGAAATTAATTGAAGTACAGTCGGACAAGCTATTTGGTTTACAGTTTAACCCACAAATTACATTGTAAAATGAACAAGTTCATGCATTGGACGATGACCCGACCTGCCCTATTATGGTACGAAGACATGCCTGGTTTAAATTGAGATGATTCACAATTACTATGAATTGCAATACCTATACTTCAGATTGAAATTTATTTACTAACAATAGATCAATACCCGCCCGCTTATGGCAGTGGCCTCGCGGCCGTCTATTACAAGGGATTTAACAGGCGTAAAATGGGTGTACTAATAGATACACCACTGGCTAGCCCGATGCCTCGATGCTTGGAGTGGAGTTTCTTGCCCGTTCTTCTCCATAGAGATCTACGCTAGGGAATGGGCAACTATAGTACTTTCTCATGTTATTATGCCTTGTGACTGTGACTGTGGCTTTGATTTAATTTGTAATTTGACATTCAAAAGTGCCGTAATGGTCTATTTGAAATAAATGCTTTGAGTTTTGAGTTTGCTTACAAGCGTTATGATATGTAGATAAACACCAAGTTGGTTTTTCTATACCATGAATTTATCATGGATTGTTTTGACTAAGCATTAAGGCGACTACATAATGAGCTAGTAACTCTATTTGAAGGTGGTTTAACTTCGTCTGAAAAACTGTAAGAATAAAGTTCTAATCAGCTTGCACTACAAAGTGGTTGTTACGTCAGTCACTGCGGGCAGAATAGTGCAAAATGGGTGGTTTCGATCGATTTACAAAAAATCTATGGATTGTACTAAAAAAATTTAACACTATGATGTAGAATTATTTGCCAAAAAATCAGAATGATCGCATGTATTTTAGTATGGTCTCTAATCGTCAAGTTTTTTTAGAAATAAGTTCGTGATTTTTTTTATCGAGGAACATTAATTGTATTATGTTTTCAAAACAGTATCATAATAGCATTTATCCTGAAGAATATCATATACTTTTCTGGTTTTCTTTACTGCAGTGAATCATATACTTTCAGGCATTATAAAACTCGCGTTTAGCTTTTGTAGTCGCCTTAAGTATTTTCTACAGAATTACTAATAAAGTGCCCAAAATACTATTAATCTATTTTCATATTCTATTCTTAGTGCTAGAAGTCAAAGAACGTATTGGCTATGTTTACGACCAACTATTTTGAAACTAGGTTACAAACTGAAGCGACTTTTATTTTTGATCCACCTATTTGGGTCAGTTCACTTGAGAATTTTAACAAAATCAATCCTCGTTTCGTTTGTTTGGCGTGAAAACATTTAGGCGAGGCTAAAAAGCTATAATGGAGGCTTTGCTGGCTGCAGGAAAATGCAGCTTGTTTAATAACTTTATGAAAGTATGTAAAATTGTTTGTTAGTTAGTGTTTCATGTTATACATACGTCATGTATTCGTTTTAGGTCATGTTTACCAAAAAGATGACGGTCTGATTATTTAAAAACAGCTGTTTTTAGATAATCAGACCGTTATCTTTACGGTAAACATGGACCTTAGTTACTTTGCGATCGAATTCAAATAATAGTAATCGAGAAAAAACTAAACGAAACATAAATTATTCTATCAAATGTAACTCGATAATCGTTCCAAGCAGCTGATAAAAATAATTTGATAAAGTACTCGTTAGTCGACGTACACACGTTTTGGGCTAATTACTTATGGCCGTTAAAAATAATCACGAAATATAATTATGGTAGGCATAGGTATACTTTAAATACACATACATAATATCCCTCTACACCTCTATGACTACAACTAAGCTAAGTAAGCACTAGAAGAAGGTCGCAGTAATAATAATTATTAAAACAGTAGAAATTTATAAAGAAATTGAAAAATAAAAAACTACGTGAATGGATCACGTATTTAATCACGTTATTAGCCTATTACGATTCTGATAAATCGGCCATTCTAGACCCAAAGATCTTTGAATATCTACGGAATCCATGTTTCTCTGTTTTTGCCACTCGATGTCCACCAAAGCAGTGAGAGACGTGCAAGATTCGTCCAATCACAAGAGACAGGAGTGACGAAAGACCCGAGATGGATTTCAACTAATTTGATTGGTCTATTCCCGCACGATTTATGTCCGCTCCTAAGAAGGGCCTTAGCTCCCTTTGTCTAGCAGTATACTACGATATAGGTCGAGTTTGACATGCAAAATATCCCATCCACCTCACATAACACAACTACGCAATAAATGCAATATACACACAACATAATACCAAAGTACAGTGAACAGATACACGCTTTCATCAAGGATATCGAGCATGAATAATCATTCATGTGCAGTATCCTTGACTCTATTCCTATAAACAATCAATACAAAGACCTGTGTCTTCTAAACAGAAGGAAATACTGTAGGTATATTTTATATCTTATTATATTGCATGTAGAGCTAACTAGACATTGGTGCGCGTTGAGAATGATCAAATAGCAGAAGTACATAACTGAGCACTTAGAAAAGGTGAGATTATATCAGAGTCAATGATGGTGGACAAGTAATGGAATAGGATTGATAAGGATGCGATAAGATAGCCCCCGAAATTGAATATCTCAAGTTTTTTTTGCAATTTGCAGGTCTGTGTCAGGTATCAAAATATGTTTCGCGACCGTAACAAATATGCTTTACAGAATTATAATGACTTTTTTTTGAAATAGTCACAATTATAACAATTATCATCACAATCATTCTCTTGCCCTTATCCCAATGCATTTGGGGTCGGAGCAGCATGTATATCATAATACACGTAAAACATCGCGAGGTACCCTGGCGTTTGTTTTCGATTGAACGAGGGATCGTCTACGTCTAGGCCCTCCGTCTCTGGAAATATTGGCTCTGTCCAAATAAGTTCTGACTTCTAATTATCGAACACCAACATTTCGCCAGGTATTCCATTTAACAGGGAAACGAGTCTACTGATATCGACGGATTAGCTCCAGATTCTATCAGGCCGTGAAGTTCTTAACGGAAAACTCGATGGCATTTCACACAATTTGAGAATCTAAAACTTACCAGGACCACAAGACTAACGAAGCAGTCAATGTTATCTTATTACTGCATGTCTAATTACACACGACACACGCTTTGAGAATGACTAAACAGCAGAAATAAATAGATTGGCTATTCCAATTTCAACTGCAGCACCCAAGTTCAAATCGACAGATTTAACCGAAACGATTGATTGATTCGAGTGGATGAAAAGGGGCCATTGCCAATGTCAGTGGGTCGACGACCGTTGTCCGACCAGAGTATCGTATCTCGCGGGAGGTAGCTCAGATGGAAAGGTGATTTTTATGTAAAACTAGCTTCTGCTGCGAGTTTGGCTGCGTGAAGTTTCTTGTTTCTCGAACAATAGAGTTCGGTTTTCTATTAGTAAAAGGTTTTTTTGAATTGTGCGAGAGGCTTCAGAATTTATCTTCTACATCCAAAAATATACCTCTTTATAATTTATCGCATACCTCTTCTTCGCATAGATTTTACGACTTAATAAAATATCCTTTAATGAGTTCAATATTTTGGTATCATACACATAAATATTTTGGAATAAATTCGCTAAATGCTAGTGCAGACTTTATTAAAATCCGACAGACAGAGTGGTCAAACCGACAGACATAAAGAAAACCAACTTAGTTTTAATACTGTATAAATGATAGCGAAAACTTTCTTTTAGATAGGCTCTGCCTGTTACTATAGTTTCTTTGTAAATGTTATCAAAGAAAACACAACGTGGACTGTACTAAGCTTCGGTAGACAGGTTTCACTAGATTTTGTTACCATTAAACTGATTGCTTTTAACGGTTTTCAATGGTAGTTTGCCGTTACGGTCTCTTTGTGGAATAAATAAAAATTGAACTGATATCAACATGAATTTGGTTTCATGTTGGAAAAGCGCTTCGTTCTAAATTGACTGAAGAGATTAATCTAGATTTTAGATTTGATTCAAATACTACGTGTGCTGCGGTATAGAATATGCAGAGTCGTTTCTAGCTTTTGTTTACGAGGTAGCCTATAAAAGAGACACTGGGCCTAAAATTAGACTCTCATGGATGAGGTGGTTGAGAGCTGAAGTTTGTAAGACTTTCTCGTTTGGAGCAGGGACGTCTACAGCTATGCTAATATAACAGAGGTCAAGTTTACAGGTTTGGATGTAAGAGGTGATCTCGTGAATTGAATTACCGAGTGCCATAGGATATGATGACTGTGTATCTGACGTAGCCAATTCGTATAACACGCCGTTTTCATAATCACCAAAAATGTAAGCGGAATTGTAGTCCGGCTAAACGTGACGACGCCGCTTTACATAACGGCAACGTTTTACAATCCGGCGAGCCATTATGTAAAATGGCGTGTTCGACTTGGCTGTGACATATCCGACGCGAACGACGTCGCAGCCACAGACTAGTGTTGTATGAATCTCAATAGCCGCGGTGTTAATAGGGTCAGTAATAAACGCCTACGATGAACTCAACTAGGTATAACATCATAATAAGCTGTTTCCCTCGGTTGATTCTAACAAATTGTGAAGGTCCATTAGCCGTGAAACTGGCGCGAAATTGTGCGAGACTAAACGTCTATGTTTATTAAAACTCCGTGAAACAATTTGTGAGTGACTGACGTTATTTAAAATTGACCTTATTGCCCTGTTCGCGTGGATACGTCCCTTGATACTATTGCCCCGAAATTTTTTCGACCCAACCTTCGCGTGTTTTCGTTAAATATTTAAAGACATTGAGTGGAATAGATGAGATTTTAACGACGGGGTTAACGATCTAGAAAGCAATGGTCTTTCTACCCTTTAAAGGGCTTTAAAGTCACCCCTATGCGGGTATACTAAATTCCATGAAAATCTGTAGGTACCGCATTTCCGCAGTGGCCAGTCAAATGTGGAACCAAACACAACTTTCGAGTGTAACGTTAGTCAGGAATTCAATGAAACAGTAGCTACGCTTGGTGTCTACTGAACCGTAACGAGATGTTAGGGAAATAGGTACAAGTCGTATGTAAAAGATCGTGCGTGTGCGTACTGTGCGCATGATTGCGTACCCCCCTACGCAGCTTGGCCATACAACGCAAGTCAACTGAGACCAAGTAGACTATAGATACGACAATTAGCATAACATTTTTCGGTCGATAAATTAAAGCTTATGTATCTGTGAACCACTTTTGAGTTCTTCAAGGATAGAGCTATTTTTAGATATTTTTTTGCATAAACTGGAGTGACGTGGAGGATTTAACAAGACCTTGCAGTTATCTTGTTATTTTACCGCATAATTTCATTAAATATTTGTTTTACGTAAGGACGAAAGTTGCATAATTGTCAGATAACAGACTTATCAACAAGGAAAAGGAAATGTATTTAATGAAAATGCGTAATTTGACGTCAATTGCGCAAACGCAAGTAATACCATGTTTTTTTAAACAACCATTTTCCGGAATCGGGCCAAACGAAGCACTTTACTTTAGATGCATGTTGAAAGATGCTGTAAATGACTAAATAAAACTAAATAGTTAACGAAAGTAGTACATTAAAGCTAATGTAACAATTTTCACTATGACCGTGTTGTTTAGCTGAAAATCTAGAATTCTAGACTCTAAATACAGATAACGTGGTCTAAATGACGTGTTACGTGTCCGAGTTGTGCGCTGTGCTAATATATGTATGTGCCTGCTAGTTACTATGCAAGAGATACTGCGTCCATAGGTACATGGAAAACTTATTTTAGTACATTTTCCTTTGAAGACCAGGCGATAACGAATGCACTCTGCATATAAAGTGATCGATGAAGATTGAGTCGCTACGAATTTTCTTGGATAAATATTTATAATGGATGGGTTTTTTTTACATTTAATGCTCTTATGTATAGATGCAGCAGAAAGCATAACACAATCAAACAAATCACACTGAGTGTTAAACTTTTAAAACAATTGCAAGCTGAAATGATCAATTAAACTCATGCAAACACTGACAATTTAAAACAAAACAGTCCAATTAGTTTCCAATGTCGAGTGTAGTGTTATCACAATCGAGTTATACAGATGTTAGTTAAATTTCTGATTTAATTTTGCATTAGGTTATGTCAAACGAAGCGTATTTTATGAAGCATTATGTTCTTATGACTACCTTCGTTCGTCGGCTTCGTTTGACCACTGTTACTTTCTGTATGCGCGAGTAACGTCGTCTTCGACTTCTCTAGCCGTCGGGCCTTTAGAGGTGACTCCGTCGGCTTTTTGTCACTCCTTTCGGGCTCACTGTCGACCCCCAACTTACTGAGCGCAACTAGGCTGGCTACATTGGGGAATATAAAATTATATTCAATAGAAACTGTAGGATAAGTTGTGTATATATGTTGAAAGGAAAAAAAAGAAGCAAGGCATGCAAACATTCAGCCAATTTCCACTTTCAAAATAAAATAGCGTAGTTGGGTCATAGCTTGGAGTAGTGGCAGTGATGAAGGATGTTATTATAATGTTATTTCATACCAAGGAAGTGTAGACGGTCTTTGGCCATGCCTAGGTTAGTTTTCATTTTGTCGTGGAGTCGTTGCGCTCGCTGCCAGGCGTCGCCACGTCCGCCCCAGCAGTCGACGGCGATTCCTCGTTCTAGCTCGTATATGCCTTTTTTGTAAAGCTCTATAGCTAATTCCTTTTGTCCTGGGGGAGAGATAATACTCTTATTGATATTCAATTTTGTTGATTTAGTAAATATAGCCTTGCGATGTTAACAACATCTTTACTATTAATCTAAGGTAAACTATCGAAGGCGGCCGCAGACTTCAATCCGCAGCGGCGTTGCAGTTAACGAAAGATCACTTTTCATTTTGAACAAGAACTCATAACTTTGACGGCATCAGCACTTTCCTTCTCGAAACTAATTTGTCAAACAAAAAATTACGTCTAGTCACCCAGTTTGTGACAACTGAACTGGGCCTGAAGCAGGTGGCCAGGTGCTATTGAAACATTTTCGTAGAAACCAGTCTATGACCCTGATGTTAGTTATTGCAGGAGTCACCTTCAATCTGATATCATGACAATTATTAGTTGACAAGTCTATGTTTCTTTGTAACAGCAAATTGAGATCTGCTGATCATGATTCCCCTCATTGACTATTAATCAGTGCAACTTATCAGAACAAAAGAAAATGCCAATAGATATTGTAGCCCCTATAATAAGTAGTCATTATCTTTCTGCAGCAGAAGAGAGGGACCTCCTATTCTCTCCATAAGATTGGATTATACACTAATTTGCAAATATGGTTTTATGAACCACTGTTTGTTGACTAATTAATAGAGAACAAATGTTTAGGAAAAAATTATATCCTTTGTTTTGAAAACCTTTGTTTTGAAAACCTTTGTTTTAGTCAGTGACAAATACTATTTATTTTTCCATGTTCCATTCTAAACACGTTTTCCCATTTTCTGTCTATTCAGGAATTGGTATGACGTTTTTAATTTATTAAGACAAAACACTGCATGTTTTTAAATTTTCTAAAAACTATAAGTCTGAGAAGATAGAACAAAGAGTACTTTACACATTTTAATTAACAATTAGGCAAATATATTGTGTCTGTTTAGAACAGTTATTAACAGTAAAAGTTTGTGCTGGCTTACTGTTATGAAATGACTCATTTGGCTTTTGTCACATAAAAAAGCATTTACTCTGGCTGAACGAAAGTATTAGCTAAACTCACCCTCATTTTCTTCATCAATCTTCAGTGCCTTTGATATGTACTCAAAAGCTTTCCGGTGATGATGCTTCTGTTTAGCCAGCAGGGGGTCCCCGGGCCCAACATTGTGTATGTGAGCCATCTCTTCACTGGGGGCGAGCTCCGTAGACACTATACCGTCCTTCACCACCACTTCCAAGTTACACTCGCCTGCCTTACGAGGCTTGTGCATAAACCGATGCGATGCCGAATACAAATATTTAAAAATTATAAAAAGTTGATACAAAATTGATCTTAGCACGTTAAACAGAATGATGATTGGGAAAGAAACGACGTAAAGATTCCTTTTATGGACAGAAGGTTGCGAGTCATTTCGCAACGCTGACCCCTTTGCTAGGTCTGCGTCTGCCTTCTTGGACTTACGGTTCGGAGACCTCGTAGTTTTACGCGACAAACGGCCACCATTTGAATCGTCACCGGACACCATCAAGAACACCAACACACGGGCTTGTTTAGCACAAAATCTCCATAAAATTTTCAGACAAAGAAATGCGAGCTTATCCTACTCCCTATCATAAATACAGCAAAAAAATTGTGATCACTGAATCGTATTATTGACAAATTTTGACGTTTGTCACGCTTGCACTGCAGATCAAAAAAATAAAAATTTTTTGGTAACTTAACTTCCTTGGGAGATTTTGATAAGATTACTGAATAAAATAGAGACGTGAGATTCGTAACTGATTATTTATTTCAGAGGTAAGTTATCCTATTATTTTTCAAAATCGGTATTATTACTGGCTAAAAGCAAAAACGTACAATTGAAAAAAAATGTTTAAGGTAGAATTAGTGCTATTTATTAGCAACATTCGTAGGCCATGGTAGCTTTAAACGTTTCGTTATTTTTGAGCAACCAACCAAAATATTGTGATAAATATCAAGAGACTTTAAATTAAATCAATTAATAATGAAACTAAGCAACATGTTTTATGATCTGAAATACGCAAAAATAAGAAACTTAATTATTTGATAGTGAATGGTGCAATTTTTCCGAAAAACCCTTGAACAATCACGCTATTAACCAAACGTTTTGACAGCTTGAAAGTGTGACAGCGCCGCATATGCGATCGATGTTGACTTTTTCCTCAAAATAATTTCATTGCGTCAGCTTTTACTTTAATTAGTGCAGTATTCATAACAGACACGTATTATAATATTACAGGGATTAAACTTAGAACTTCAGTACTAGAAAAAGTAAGTTTTATCAGTTCACCAAACCTAACCTGTAAGTGTAACTAGCTGTGATTTGGCGTATCTGTATAATCTACAGGACCTACACGTTTGGAGAACATTTATCGACGTTTCAAGACGATTTCTAGTAAAATCTACTGTTTAACTATAGTGCAACTACTCACTAACTTAGTCTTAAAAAACAAACATATGGTTGTAGTCATTCTATACCAAATATTCATAATCATTTTCATAAAATCATTTTAGATCACACTATGGCTGAAACCGTAGAAGAACAAGTAAATAATCTTGCCGTGAACGAAGACGACGATTTTGTAGACCCTTGGACCGTCGCTGGAAAGTCAGAGACAGGGATTGACTATGACAAGTTAATCAGTAAGTAGGCAATGACGAGTAATGACAAAATTAAAATAAATCTTTACCGCTATTTAAACCTCATACTTACAAATCTTTATTCCTTTCAGAAAAATTTGGGAGTCAGAAGATAGATGAAGAAGTTATCCAGAGATTTGAGAAAGTCACAGGAAAGAAAGGTATTATCATAAAGATCTCAATACTTTCAACAGGTCTAACTGTATGAGGACCAAACGGTTGGAGTGTAGCCTTAGGGGCGCTAAAATTTTTCGAAAAAAATTTTTTTTTTCGATTTGGTTCCATACGCTTATAGGCACCATGAGCCGTGCAGAAAACAAAAAAAAATTTTTTTTGGTTAAAAAAATTTTTGGGACTTAGAAAATTTTTGGGACTTAGAAATTTTTTCGAAAAAAATTTTTTTTTCGATTTGGTACCATACGCTTATAGGCACCATGAGCCGTACAGAAAACAAAAAAAACATTTTTGGGTTAGAAAAATTTTACAAGTCCCAAAAATTTTTTTAACCCAAAATTTTTTTTTTGTTTTCTGCACGGCTCATGGTGCCTATAAGCGTATGGCATCAACTTCCAAAAAAATTTTTTTCGAAAAATTTTCTGTCTTTGCCCCTAACCCTACTCAAGGTGAAAAGTAAGGAGAAATTTTCTAAGTCCCAAAAATTTTTTTAACCCAAAATTTTTTTTTGTTTTCTGCACGGCTCATGGTGCCTATAAGCGTATGGTACCAAATCGAAAAAAAAATTTTTTCGAAAAATTTTCTAAGTCCCAAAAATTTTTTTAACCAAAAAAATTTTTTTTTCGTTTTCTTTGCTTCTCATAGCGCCCCTAAGGATATACTCCAACTCCTAAAAATCCGCCCCTAAGGCTACCCACTGACCGACCAAACTTGTATTTGACCACTTCAAGGACTATTCATGCCTAGCCTGCCCCTGTAAACACTTTCTCTTCCTTGGTACTTTTGTTTTATTTGTATTGGTTGAAAACGGGACCACCCTTTTTCAATAATATATTTATTTATTATTATTTACAAATTAAGTTAAGTATACAAAAACTCACATACTATTTGGTCTTTTTATATTTTACTGCCATTGGCCTTCACAAAAAAGGGTGTTTAACAGATCTAGTGTAGATGGGCATGGATTTTTGTTTTAAAAACGAGCAGCAGTATTCTTTTGTCAATCATCTAAATTAAAATATCTGTAAATATTCATCAATTTAACATGTATTATTTCCAGCGCATCACTTACTAAGACGTGGCATATTCTTCTCTCACCGTGACATTCACAATATCCTAAATCTACATGAAAATGGCAAAAAGTTCTACTTATACACAGGCCGAGGGCCTTCGTCTGAGAGCATGCACATTGGGCACATGGTTCCTTTCATGTTTACCAAGTAAGTTGTAAACGTATAACTCACTATTGTCATTACAGGAAATATTAAACCACTAAATAACAACAAACTGATTATTAACCTTTTGGACGTCATTGTCACATATAGGTGACAAGTAAGTGCATGCCCTGTATGCCAAATGACACAAATATGTGACGAAATAGTAGATGATATTGTGGCTAAGCGTGGAGGGCACAAGCATGCGTTTATGCTGTGGCGGTAAAAGGTTAAAGAACACCGGTCAAAGCGCAAACAAATTTTTGTTGATATTTAATTTTAGCGTCTGCCCATGAAAATTATATAAAAGTATAGAGTTTGAATTCCTGAAGAGTTTTGTCTTCTGTCATATTTTTCTAGGAAGTCAGGATTTAAAGATATTCCAGTTTGAAGTTTTAGAGGTTATATCTTGTTAACAACAGACTATTCGAAAAATAAATCTAAAAATACCTTAACTCACTTTAAATACATTAATATAAATGCATTTATTTACAACTAGCTGCGCCACGCGAAGTTTAGAAGAATATAAGGATAGTGGGAGAATAGCTTAAGGACTCTGTATTCAGAATATTAAGTCCAACAGACGTCCGTAGGTCTGCCACATGGCCCACATGGTCACACGAGACATAATTAGGTACTTACCTACTTAAATAAATGATCAGAAGAATATTTATTTAATTACCTTAGTCAACTATCTATAGGGCAGTTAGTTAGAGATATATTTTGATAAATAAGTCGCCAACCCGTCTTGAGCAAGCGTGGATATCAATGTTCGTGCCTTCTCTGTTGAGAAAAGGCCTTTGCCCTGCAGTGAGACAGTAATAGGCTGGTATTATTATTATTATTATTTTCATGGTGAATACTAAGCTTACTTTTAAAATCAATTCTGTGAAAGTAGACAGAAAATGGGATATGTGTTGTACTTAGTCATTTAAAAAATAAAACAATTCTGTTAAAACCATAAAGTAATTTATTCTGTCAATTCTTATTATTACCTACCCTAGCTCTAAATCACAGCCTGCATTCGATTCTTCATTAATCTGATCAGGTTTTTGACGGTGCCTTGAGAAATTCCGTCCCACCCGTCTGTTAACGCGGCCTTCAATGCTTTTATCAATAAATCATTTCGTTCATCAGGGCATCTTAAGGCCCATAGATAAGATACACAACATTACATTACAACTTAGAAATATACCTTATAAACACACAAAATACAACTTATAACATACAAAATATAACTTATAAACTATGAACACATGAAGTGACGGCGTCGTGTCACGTAGCCTGCCGCGAAAACGTCGGTAGACAACAACCTTCGGCCAAAACTCTTCCTTGAGAAACTTGTCAAGAAATTGTGTCGGAACTCTCACCACAAACGACTTGAAGTTGGTGTTGTGACGCGACTCCAACTTCTCGACCCTCAAGGTCCAGCTGGTCTTCATCTTCATGTACTCTACGACCTACTCAACCTTCGTAGAGTGATGCAGTCGGGACACATAAAGCAACGTCGTAGTTGGTATTGCTGGACGCAGCAGCATATTTGGTACTGACAGTCCAGTACCGCATTGATTGCGACAAGTAGGCTTTTTCTTCTTCTTCTGAACTAAGGTGAAGCCGTCCGCATCCCACTTCTGCTTGGCTGGACAGCGCTTTACCGGCTTCCTCGGAAGGGTATCACAGCGACGGTTCTACTTTCCCCCTTTCTGCTGCTTAGATTGTTTTGCAGCTGAATCGTTTTATGGTTGAAGGGACTGAATTTCTGCCCAGGACCCTTCTCTTGAGCTCGTCCCATCAGCGTTCGATATCAGTCCATATCTGGACTCGAAGAGTCCATCGCCCGTATGTATATTCACTTCATTCAGGAACTTTCGAATGATACGCGCCGTGTGACATCTTCGGCCCCTTCAGGCGCGAAAACAAGCGTGGTTTTTTCCTCTAAAGAGATACCAGCCCATTATACTACGTACAATACAATACACAGTTTATTATTATTCTATGTACCTATTATGAAAACACAATTCGTGACACAATACAATGATGTGATGGAAGGCCATAACTCTATTTAAGGCTTTTCACGGCCGATAAGGCCTCAAATGAAGATGCGGATTTCAACAAGTATGCAAACTATTCGTAGAAAACATCGTTTTTGAGGCCAAACGCCCTTCTATCTAAGTGTATCTGGTGGCTACGGGCGACTTATACAGAATTTCTTGCTGAATTCGAATCAATGTTTAACTGAGATTTGGCAAAAATGTTAGTTACGGCCTTTCACCGTATGACGGTACAGCGCATGTCATTAAGCAGGTTGACAAATAAAATGTCATGTTTTTTTTGTTGGAGATGACATTAAAGGTGGACACACACTTATCAATAATAAAATAAAAAAAAGCAAGAAATATTTTTTTCTCATACGTATGACGTCATCTATTCGTACGATTCGACGCGGATAAGTGTGCTAGGTTTTATAATATTTCATACGTTATTCTAAAATTCGATTCTTTCGGCGCGGTCGATTGTTTTGACGCGGATAAGTGTGCGTTCACCTTAAAAGTATATCTTAGCCAAAAGCCATGAAGTCAATCCAGGAAGAAAAAAGTAAGTCATGATTATTTTTCTCATTCATCATTATCTCATCATTATTCTAGTCAATTGAGCTCATAATAATGAGGATTTTTTTTACAGACTTCGTTAGACCTTAAGTTTGATTTGATAAATCTTAGTAAATTATTTCGTAGGCATCTATCACGGTGACATACGTAGACGCTCAATAATTTCATCAACAATTGATTCGCCCGGGTTCTTTAGTGAATGATAGACAACAGTGGTGTTCTCAATGATGAATACTGAAAAAAAAATGTAAATATTCAAGAAGCTTTGGACCCTTCAGAATTTATTTTTAAAATTATCAGAAATCATTAGTACTCACATACGTAAAAGGGAATTCAAAATATCATGCTTTTAAATACAGTGTTATAGGCTGGGTGTTGTGTTGTCTATCTAATTCAAAAGAGTTTGTTTGATTGCAATAGTTAATCTCATGAACTACTGATTGAAATTGAAAAATCTTTTTGTGTGGGTAGTCCATTTATCGAGGAAGGTTATAGGCTATATAAAATCACGCAACAACCAATAGGAGCAGAGCATAAATGAAAATTGTTGCAAAAACAGGGAAAATTATTACTTTGGTGGACTTTTTCTCTTTTATGTAACGCAGACGAATTTGCGTAGGTCAGCTAGAGAATTATAACTTCATTTTCCTTAAATGATTTCCTAGAAACACTTTTATCCTAAAAAAAACATTAACACAAAAATATTTGGTGTTTAGATAGTACCACAAAATATTATCCTTGCTTTATAATTGAAAATAAAAACCACCCTATGAACTGCAAAAGTAAGTCACAGAATGGCAGAAGTGAAGGTTTTTATGCGGTTATCTCAAAACTGATATTTCTGTGTTAGAAGTTTTTTTTCGGATATGTGTCTAGTCTTATCCTAGTTCGGTACGCAAAATACGCGCTTCGGTTGAGAAGTTGTGGACACCAGCCCATTATACTATAGTAGCGCTTCGCCCACGACTTCGCCCTCGATAATTGTAATAATAATAAATAATATAATAAAGCCTTTATTTCCGAACTTTTGTCATTTTTTTTTACATATTTGAAACGAAATATTTAAAACTAAAATCTACATTGAACTACAGAAGGTCTCTCAGTTCGGTGTGCCTTATGGCAAAGGCCTCCTCCAACTCTTTCCACTGCTTTCTGTCTGCCGCCACTCTTGTCCAGAGGGGACCTAAAGTCATTTTCAGGTCATCCTCCCATCTTCTCTTTTTACGACCTCGACTCCTAATGCCATCCCTTGGGTACCAGATTGTCACCTTTTCGCTCCATTTCTCCTTTTTACACCTGAGCATATGTCCAGTCCACCTCCATTTAAGTTGATCAATACGGATCAGGATATCAGTTAATTCCGTTTTGTGCCTGATAATTGTAATAGCACGGCTAATTTGTATGATAGCAATATAATTTATAGACTATGATAATCGATAAAGATGTAGCTATCTAATAGTGAAAGTATTTTTAAAATTGGTTGAATAGTTTTTGAGTTAAATCATAACAAACAATAAATCAAATCTTTCCTCTTAAAATATTAGTATAGACTAGTCCTTTATGTCCTTTCCTAATGATACTGTTAGTTGTGCCACAAATCCACAATCTTGTGCCTTTGCAGGTGGCTACAAGATGTGTTCAATGTACCATTGCTCATCCAGTTTGTGCCACAAATCCACAATCTTGTGCCTTTGTAGGTGGCTACAAGATGTGTTCAATGTACCATTACTCATCCAGTTTGTGCCACAAATCCAAAATCTTGTGCCTTTGCAGGTGGCTACAAGATGTGTTCAATGTACCATTACTCATCCAGTTTGTGCCACAAATCCACAATCTTGTGCCTTTGCAGGTGGCTACAAGATGTGTTCAATGTACCATTACTCATCCAGTTGACGGATGATGAGAAAGTTCTGTGGAGAGACCTGAAGATTGAAGATGCTCGTAAGATGGCATTCAACAATGCCAAGGACATCATCGCTGTTGGCTTTGATCCGGAAAACACCTTTATATTCAACAATTTAGATTTTGTTGGGTGAGTATATTGCTAAAATAAAAAAATTATAAGTAAGTATATATATAAAACATGTTTTGCTGTCTGTTTTAATCTGACAGCGATTACAGTTGTTTCATTCTTGCCTTCTTCTCAATATGCCCCACATGAACCATAATCTCGGGAGTTCATTTCTGTGGTAAATGTAACTACGAGTAATATCAAAAAAATTGCTTTTTACACTAAAACAACACAGTTATTTGCAGATATTTTTAGTAGTTAGAGGTTGTTAAGGTGGAACCACCAGAATGGCCCACGCAATCACAACCTACAAATTGCAAAAAAGTGCTTCCACCTTAATGAGAATGTTGTTCAGCGAGATCTAAACATATTTAGGTCTGAAAAGAAAAGTTTTGAACTTCACAATAAACTAAATAATATCGCTGGAAATTACACACAGCGCCATTTAGTGCCACACTAAGCAACGAGGCTTTTGTCGTGGACACCAGATAGTTGATAGTTGGTATATATGTAGATACTTATACATTTGTCTTCTACTTCCAGCCAATGCCCAGCATTTTACCAGAACATGGTGCGGATACAGAAGTGCGTCACCTACAACCAGGTGAAGGGTATCTTTGGCTTCGGAGACTCTGACGTCATCGGCAAAATTACTTTCCCGTCGATAGAAGCTGCGCCTGCGTTCTCAACTAGCTTCCCTTTTATATTTGACAATAAAGTTGTAAGTATTATGTTATGTTACAGTTGATTCAATTGATTAATTGGTAATTGTGGATAATGCAACATGTTCTTATCAATATTTTTATATCACACATTGAATAATCTGCTACGAATGTGTAGGTATCATAATAATGCAACAAAAAAAAAATACTTGCAAAGTGGAGCTGCGTAAAAGTAAAATTAAAGAATAAACAGCATTTTTGAACTAATAACTTTCAAAAAAAAAAAAAAAAAAAGTTCCAGTTGCAAGGCATTCATAATTGTAGAAGTACTGTAGTTGCCTATCCCAAAGCGTAGATCTCTATGGTGAAGAACGGGCAAGAGAGAAACAAACTTTCCTTCCATGGACCTTCCTTTAAATAAAAAAAAAACGTTACAAATTCGGGTTACATTGGTTCCGTACCTCAAAAGGTAAAGAGGAACCCTTATAATATCACTTTCTTGTTCGTCTGCCTGTCACCACCGATTTTCTCAGGAATGGGTGATCTAGTTTTTTTATCTACTATGCAACAAGCCAAACTTGATTTAGGCTATTACTAACTTTTACTAAAAGGCAGTGCGTGAAAAGGACGGGTATACTATGAACTAAGTTAGAGATGTCAAGCTAGTTTATGCCTTGCGCTTCACCGTGTTTTTAGTCGACATGTTTTTACGTGCACCCTTCATTTGTATGGAAATATTAGTTCCAATTAAATTTGACAGCTCTAATTTACGTCTGTTTCTTTCTCGTTTTATTTGAGAGAAAAAGATAGCAATAGCCTAAATTAAGGTTCCATTCCGAGATATGACATAATCACTCACAGCGCTCAGATCAATATTTTGCGTTCCGATTTCGTTTTCACGATTATGACAGCTAAGATTTGTCATTAGGTCATTTGACAGCGCTCACGGTGATATTTCTTTGGGGCATGGTCGGTGTAATCGCAAGATGGCGCGTGTCATGACGTCATCTATGACGAATCAAGGAACGTTTACACTTACAGCCTATGTCGGAACGCGGCTAAGTTTAGTTTGTAAACAACAGAATCAACAACATTATCAACTTGACTTCTCCCCAGCTCCCCTGCCTCGTCCCGTGCGCCATCGACCAGGACCCCTACTTCCGAATGACGCGCGACGTGGCGGCGCGCCTGAAGATGCCGAAGCCAGCGCTCATCCACTCCACCTTCCTCCCGGCCTTGCAGGGCGCGCAGCACAAGATGTCTTCCAGCGATCCTAATGCGTCTATCTTCTTGAATGACACTGCTAAGCAGATTAAGACTAAGGTAATTTGATTTTTTAACAGTCTTCCAAAAGGAGGAGGTTCTCAATTCGTCGGGATCCTTATTTTTTTTTTTAAGTATGTTCCCCGATTAGTCGAATATGTCTGGGCCGATTTCCGCTTCACAGGTGATCCCATAATCATCAAGTCAGGATCTGATGATGGAATCCTGGAGAAATAAAGAGAACTCTTTTAATTTTATAGGCACGCATGAAACGATTAGGGTAGTTTTCGGAACAGCACTTTTTCGGAATGGTCTCACAACAATTTGGAAAAGATCTGATGAATAACTTTGGAAATGGGCAACAGAACTCCTCAATAAATGATAGCAAATGGACTGAAATTGCTGAAATCTCATGTCTGTCTATTGTTTACACCAGTTCATAACATAACATCACGCCAGTACGCTGTGTGGGGTAAGCGCATGTGAACCACTAAAAAGTGAAAAATAAAAACTTTTTTGCAAAAAATAAAACCGATTTAAAAATCAGAAAAGTGAAAAATAAGTAACTTTAGCTTCAGAAGTCGGTGACCCTTGTTTGATTGATTCAGTTTTTTTTCACCGACTTTTGAAGCTTATTTTTGACTATTTTGTGTTTTTAGAAGTCTGTTTTATTTTTTGCAAAAACGTTTTTTATTATTTACTAGCGGACGTCACGCGGTTTCACCCGCGCATAGTTCCCTTTCTCGAGCGTACGGGGATAAAATACAGCCTATGTTACTCGCTGATAATGTAGCTATCCATTGCTGAAACAATTTTTCAAATCAGTCCAGTAGTTTTTATGTTTAATTGTTACATACAAAAATACGAATACACAAAATTGTCCTCTTTATAATATTAAGTATAGATTTATTTATTTACTCTGAACATACAAATATCCTTATAGGCTAGACCCAATGCGATATTACGCGATATTTGGCTTGCTTGCTTGTTTTTTTAGGCTGAACTAAAAACTATTTTTCCAAAAAAAAAAATAACCAACCCACTGAAGTTGGTATCAAAAAAAGACCATGAAACATACCAAAGTCACTTCTTAGTGTTTTTTTTTTTATTGTAAAAAGTTTTATTTTTATGGGGAGACCCTTGAGGCATTTGGAAATCGGTTTATTTTTGTGGGCCTAATTAAAGGCGCTTAAATTGCTTAAATAAATAAGTAACCGAAGGGCATAAAGTAATTCTGCATTAACATGTTATATGTATATAGCACTTTTGATTTGAATTTGCGTCGAGAATTTCGCGTATCATGTATCGCCAAATGTTGATTGGCAACAAATAACAATGTTGTTTGTTTTACCGACGTAATACTTTATTTTTTAAATAAAATATATTATATTTGCTTCACAGATTAACAAATACGCGTTCTCAGGCGGGCAGGCTACCGTAGAGGAACACAGACTGAAGGGTGGCAACACTGATGTGGACATATCGTACAAGTACCTCACCTTCTTCTTGGAAGACGACGAAAGACTAGCAGAGGTAACAACGTGTTTTATTATAGACTAGCCGACCCCACAGACGTTGTCCTGTCACTTACTACTTACCTACTACTAGTAGTCGTAGTAGTCTACGACTACTACCTACCTTCTACTACCTACCTACTACTACTACCTACCAACTACTACCTACCTACTACTACTACCTACCAACTACTACCTACCTACTAATACTACTGCCTACCTACTACTACCTACCTACTACTACCTACCTACTACTACTTACCTACTACTACCTACCTACTAATACTAATGCCTACCTACTACTACCTACCTACTACTACCTACCTACTTCTACCTACCTACTACTACCTAAATACACACTACCTTAAGAATATTTTTGTTTTACAAATTATTTTGGTATTACGTTTGTATGAAAAACGCATGCTCCGCTGGCCCCTTTTTTTTTTTTTAAGGATGGGAAATCATCAAATGACCCCCCCCCCCCACTCTGGGCGGAGCGGGAGGGAGTGTCAGACTCTTATTGACTAAAAACCATCCATGTTCCTTCCTCGCCTTTTACGTTCCGGGGCCGCGGTATCTCTTTCGAACAGGCCCGCAACCCCGGCAGGCTTCGGCCCTTGCGGGCCCCTCTCTTTTTGCTGACATCTCTTTGAGGCGCGCGTGGAACACGAACGCGCCGTCGACACGGCCTGTTGTCGTCGTTAGACGGCCGGACGGCTAGCTAGCCCATAGCCAGCCGTCCACAGGCCCGCATCTACGGTGGCCGGTAACCACCACGTGGCCCCCGACGCCCGTTGCGTCTCCCGCGGCGGCCGGGAAGAGAGGATCTCCGCTGGCCCCTTAAGGACGTTTTCTGTAACTTACCTACGTTACGTATAAGTGTCAGTTAAAATGTCACTTGATTCATAGAAACATCAAAAAAAGCATTTCTGTGACGTTTTTTTTTCTAATCATCCGTAACCTAAATGTCAAGGAGACCTACCGATACCTGTTAGTAAGTTATTGAAAATGTCATCATTATCATTGTTAGCCCTTTTATTACCCAGAGCTCATTAAGCTGAGCTGTAATTACTCAGTTCATAAAAAAAACATTTTGCTTCTTTTCTTTCAGATAAAAAAAGAATACGAATCAGGGGTTATGCTAACAGGAGAACTGAAGAAAGAAGCAATAGATGCTATTACCCCTTGGATCCAAGCCTACCAACAGCGCCGAGCCAAGGTCACAGACGAAGTTGTACAGAGCTTCTTTAAGATCAGGCCGTTAAAGTTCTAATTCGCGTGCATTTTCTGAGTTACAAAGTATTTATTTGAACCTAAGACTGACTTGGTCAGTGTGCCTTGAAGGTACAGGATTATTTGATGTTTTTTGACTTGGCTAAATTACATTACAGTGATGTAATATAAAAGAAAAAATCTCTAAAAAATTACTGCTTTCTTCAACTGCTAGATTTTGTCCTGGTGATAATGTCCAAGCAGTGAGTTTAAAAAAAATGCACAAATAATACTTATTCAAACTTTTATTACAAAATTATTATGAAAATAAGGATAATAGGGATGATTCTGGACAAAAATATATTGTTTAAACCGTCAATTAGATTATCGAAAAATATTGGAAACGTGTTTTTTTTTGTTTTATCAAATGAATACAAATTGATAAAGATGAAACGCGTCAAAGATCATGAGTGGGGGCATGTGACGTCACTTTCCTGTAAGAAGTCAAAGTCAAAGTCAGAGATGTATTTACCGATAAATATGGTTACAAAAGTGCTTAATTGAATGGTATGATAGTAGCCTAACATATTCAATCATAAAATAATGACGTGCAAATTTTTGGTACAATGATAGTCATTTAAATTTAAACTGAAAGAAGAAGAACATTATAAAGGGTGTAAAACACCTCTTCACGAAGCCGAAAGGTACATGTTCTCCCCATTATTGCGATCATTTTTTTGTTCTACACCATTCCTGGGAACCTTCTAGTTACGGAGATATGGGGGTTACAACTTTTTGACAAGTTTTTTTTGTAAGATTTTGACTTTAAACACCTCCACGACCCCCGTACTATTCAATCCATCCATCAGCATAATATTTTAAGTGCGTTACATTGAGTTCTACCACAAAACATGATTTATAACCTCAAAAAAAAAAGTTGTTTCCCAGCAATATTTTTTTGCGTAAAGTTACTTAGTTTGATGTACAGAATGCTTGGTTAACGGCTTTGTGATGAGGTGGCTTACACCCTGTAGAAAGGATTATCAATTAACCATCTGTGTAAAGCCCTTCTAAAGCGGACCATTGGCAGTTCTTTAATTTGGTTAGGAATCTTGTTGAAAACTAAACTCAAATGTAACGTCACACGAGTTTTCGACGCACTGTATCGTCTTCATTGTTTGTTTACGTGAAAAAAGAAAATATATGTGTCCAATATTTTTTGGAAATCTATGTGACGGACTTATATAGATTTTTTCTGTCATCAACTGTATTACTCTTATCCTTATTTTCATAATAGTGATGGCCGGGGTAAATGTCTACGATTTACAAATTGGGATGCAGAAGTATGTAAAATATCACTATGACATTTAAATAAGATCATAATTTTTACTGAAACCTCCCTCGTTTATTTACTTCAAAACCACTGTGTTCAATGCATAGCAATTTAGTTCATTATTGTAAAGATTCAGGCCTGAATTCCTGTTACGCTAATGTCGGTCGCGTACGTAAGCTCGAAAAACAGTAGCAACATACGCAACGCTGACGTCAGCGTTGCAGTATGACGCTATATTTATTTATAGTTAATTACAACGGTAAAAACCAGTTACAATAATTAACATAGAGGCACTAATTGCAATTATGTACAAAACAAAAGTAAAATTTATCAGTTGACACCATTCAATGGTTTGAATTAAATGACTTATTAAAACTAACATGGAACAGTTGACACTCTTGCATACTTTCTCTCACAGAACATCAGACATATCCGCATAACCTTACTCCATTCATCCACAAACACGTCACATTCAGGTTTGGCAATCAGAAGGGCGTTGAGCGTCCTAAGAGTACGATATACCGGAGATTCAGCTCTGGCGACAGTTTTAGATGACGGTAGAGCGAACAGATTGTGCCGGCGGCACTGGCAATATAGAACACAATGTATACTCGTACGCGTGATCGACGTACGCGACCGACGTTGGCGTAGCAGGAATTCAGGCCTCACTTACATTTATGCTGAAGACATTTTGAGTTCTATTTTATGAGTGCTTAAAATATTAATTTGCTTGAGACATACCATAGTCAATAGTGATTAAAGTTAAGACTTGTTATGAATAAGTGATAATTTTATATCAATGTAGTACTCTACACATGAAGTTATCAAGAATGGAACGATACAGTGTGTGAAACCGCAGCCGCATTTTATTTTTATAATTGAGTAGATATAAATACTATTTTTACTTTTGCATACCGTAAGGTAATTGCAACTCGAAAATTTTATTCCATGATCTATACTAATATTATAAAGCAGAAGAGTTTGTTTTTTTGTTTGGTTGAACGCGCTAATCTCAGGAACTACTGGTTCAAATTGAAAATTTTTTTTTGTGTTATATAGTCCATTTATCGAGGAACGCTTTAGGCTATATACTACGCTACGGCCATTAGGTGCGGAGCAGGAATGAAAAATGTTGCAAAAACGGGGATTTTTTTTCCTTTCGTTTTTCTCTCTTATGTGACGCAGACGAAGTTGCGTGGGTCAGCTAGTTGTCTATAAAGGGTGAAAACATACCCATAAAGGCCGATAGGGCACTTGTTTTTCCCGTTACTGCGATATTATTTTTGTTCTAGAGTCTAGAGGTTCTGAGGTATGGTATAGAATCTAGACCATACCTCAGAACCTTTTAGTTACGGAGATTTTATACTGGTGTCGATTCTGTTGTGCACAAACTAAACTTAATTTAGGCTATTAATATCTTTTTCTCACTAATAAAACGAGAAAGAGGCGTACGTAATTTAGAGCTGTCAAATTTAATTGGAACTAAATGGTGCACGTAAAGTTGCGGTCCTGTTCGAAAGAGATACCGTGGCCCCGGAACATAAAGGGCGAGAAAGAAACATGGATGGGTTTTAGTCAGTAGAAGTCTGACACTCCCTGACGCTCCGCCCAGAGCGGGAGAAGTCATTTGATGATTTCCCATCCTAAAAAAAAAAAATAAAAAAAAGGGTGCACGTAAAAATATGATGACTAAAAACACGGTGAAGCGCAAGGCATAAACTAGTTTGACATCTCTAACTTAGTTCATAGCTACAACCGTCCTTTTCTCGCATTGCATTTTAAATTAAGTTTAGTATGTCCACAACAGAATCGACACCATTGTCAAAGTTTCAGCTTGTAATTTTTGCGCATGAGTACTAAGTTTGATGTACTAAAGACAAAGACTAAAGACTTCGGGAAGGGTATGTTAAGGGGTGAGCCCTAACGAACGTAATTATGAGTTACTAGCTGACCCACGCAACTTCGTCTGCGTCACATAAGAGAGAAAAACGAAAGGAAAAACAATCCCCGTTTTTGCAACATTTTTCATTCCTGCTCCGCTCCTAATGGTCGTAGCGTGATGTTATATGCTGTATTTCCTCGATAAACGGACTATCTAACACAAAAAGATTTTTTCAATTCGAACCAGTAGATCCTGAGATTAGCGCGTTCAACCAAACAAACAAACTCTTCTGCTTTATAATATTAGTATAGATTGACTCGCGTAATTTACGCCACATTTTCATACGCAAGTCTGGTTTGTGTCACGTGATGACGTAAAATGCGCCCAGCTATGCATGAAACCGAATTTACGCGTCTCACATTTTTACGCTCGTTTAGCCTCACCCTTACACCCTATAGAATACATTTTTCAAGTGTTACACTTATCTTTCAATATTATAAAAAAACTCTCATTGTGTAAGTATTTGTATATTATGTAATATATTATGTGTATGTGTAATCATAACCAAACTTAAATTAAAGGCCGTTTTCTATAACTCGCTTACGTATAACTGACAGTTATTATTTCTATGAACAAAGATAGCTTGAAATATCGTATCCGCATAACCTACCTGTCAAAGACCTAACCTACCTATCAAAGAAAGGTTTTCTGTGACGTTTCTAACCGTCCGTAAGCTAAATGTCAAACAGACAGAGATAGCAACCTACCGCTACCCGTTAGTAAGTTATTGAAAATGGCCGTAAATGAGTGTTGTATTTTCATACGCCTAGGATTACAGTAGTTTTCATACACGAAATGTTTTATACAATTTGAAGTTTTGGTGGGATAAAGAATTTTATGTTAGTCATACCTGTATTTGTCTCCTCTAATAGGTACTGATTACTTTGCCGAATGCACAAATTAATAACGCCTTTGTTTGGGATGTATCATGTATCCCAATTTACCACTGGAATAGTTCGGTCTCGAAAAGAGATATTTTTGAGGCCAGAACTATTCTTAAAGTAGTTTGTGTAGATTTTTATAACAATTGTAATCTTCTCTTAAGTTTCAGATTGTATAATATTCAGCACCTTTTTTACGGAAGTAATTAAATTACATAAATTATGTAATTATAAGTCATGTCTGTTTTTTTTTCTAATACAAAAGGTCATACAGGCAAAGTTTTTACATGGAGTCAAGTGCTCATTACAAAACTCGATGGCATACTACACACATCAAAAGTGTCTAGGGATCAACATATATTTTTGCAATAACTTTTCTCCTGATTGATATTAATTAAAATTTTCTTTAAGGATTCATCAAATAAAGTGTTTTCGTTTGTCACAGTAACGATAAACCAAGTCACCTTTGCATTAATAAAGAAATTTGCCATTTTCCTAATAAAGGGATTTTTGACATTTGAACCACTAACACAAAAGTTCGAGAAAAAGACTGAAATAACAGTTTTCTTTAAAATTTTATTGGGTAACTTAAACAATTAATAATCCGTGTTTCTACCGCGAACACTAACAACACAAGAACATCGGTTTGGCATACTCAAAATGAGTTCATCCAAATCACGCTGTGGAATGGCCGCCCATGTTCGTTGCAACAACAAAAAAAGGTCTTCTTGCGACTGGATACCCTCCATATTCGGCAGAGCTCTTCTCTGTAGCATATCCCATGCATGCTCAATCGGATTCAAGTCTGGCGACTGAGCAGGCCAGGGCAGGACATTGATGTTAGCTGCGGCGAGAGTCTGTCTTCTTACAACTCTTGCGGTGTGCGGTCGTGCATTATCATGCATTAACTGAAATAAGGGACCGATTTGCACTTGTAGAGGAACGATGACGTCTGATACAATCGTCTCAGCATAAATTTGAGCGTTGAGGTTGCCTCTGATCCAAATCAACTCAGTTCTTCCGCCGATCCAAATACCCGCCCATACCATGATGGTTCCACCACTATAAGGATGGACTTCCTGGCAGGATTTTAATCGCTGTTGGCGTCCAGGGGTTCTCCAGTGTCGTATACGTCTTGTATCCGGTCTCATACCAAAACGAGACTCATCAGAAAAGCACACGAAACGCCATTGTTCTTCTGCCCAATTTCTGTGTTCAAGAGCCCATTGATATCGAATCCTACGATTGTGCATTACTATAGGTGGTACCCGTAGCGGTCTTCGGGAATGAAGGTTCACTTCATGCAAGCGGTTTCTGACTGTTTGGTCGCTAATTAAGTTCCCTGAAGACTGATGAAGCCTCACGGCTAACATCATGGCGGTTATTGTTGGAGCTCTTCGAGTTAAGATTTGAATGTATCGGTCTTGTCTCCGTGTGGTGCAGCGATACCGTCCTCCATGGCGCTCAGCCACGGTACCAGTGCTTCGGTAACGTGTCCAAAGTCGACTGATAACACTCTGACTTGTTTTCAGAGCTAAAGCCACAGTACGTTGCCGGGAACCAGCTTCTATCATTCCCACGGCTCTGAGCATTTCTTCCCTGCTTAAATGACGTCGCCGCTCCATAATAACGTTGGTTTTAATCAGTAGTAGGGAAACAGTAGCACTAATAATGTCTTCAATGCGTTGTATGTTTTTATAGGGAAAATATTGACAGCTGATTTTCATCTTTTACTCGAATTTGATTCACAGTTCCTGATTCAAATTATGAAATGCACCAAAAAGGATCCATATAAATTTATAAAATCATATATTTATTACAAAGCCACATCTCAATCTCAAGAAATCCGCATAAAAATGCTTGATCCCTAGACACTTTTGATGTGTGTATATAAGATTTTTTTACTATTTTGTCTTAGAAGAACAGAATTAAGTACAGTAATTCGCTACCACACCTCCATGTAAATAGTACCTATGGAAATAGGTAGTAAAGCATTGTGTACCATTCTTAAAGTAAGTCTGCGAAGACTTAGTTTTACTTTACTCATAATGTTGCCAGCTTTCAAAAACTTCTTATGCTTTGTGACTATCAAAAAGTATTTTGCTGCGCACAGTGCGCACTAGTTAATTATAAGACGATTGTTGAGCGCGTAAATAAAACTTGGACTATTATACATGGCTGTGCTAAAAGCATAACATAATAAGTTATAAATTATATTATTTATTTCAATAAATACATCGTACAATTGATGCATTTGTTTTTGTTAAATACCTAGCACCTACTTGGTTTTTTTTTGCCAAAATCTTTTATCAAAAAAGATATAGCGGGAAAACCGTGGAATAATAATGTTTTAAGCATTGCTGTGGGTAGACTGGGTAGCCCAGTGTTACCAAAGGGGAAAAAACAGCTGCTCTTACTCATATATCGCCGGGTTAAAACCAAAACCAACTATCGTGATTTTTTGCTGTTTTTCACTTTAATATCATTTTCTAATGGTTTAAAAGTGAAAATAAAAGCAAAAAATATCGAGATAGTTGGTTTTCTCTCTCTTTAACCCGGCGATATACATCATTCACGTATATTCATTTTAAAAGTTTTTCAATTTTTAATGTCAATGAACTCAATAAATATTTGTACGCCTTCGGGCATAACATAGCGCGCTTGTAATCTTTTAAAACAACTATTTATTGTACCTATGTTAAGGACGCTGTTACATTTTTCCACAAATATTACTGTTTTTCAGGTACCATTTTAATGTACAAGCTGTCACAAATGTGAAAATTTCATGGTCTTAATTTAAAGATAATATATTAATCTCCAGATTATCATCAGAAAAAATCTATGACGTCATACAAAATTTTCGCACAAATACGTTTTTCCCATCACAAGAATCGCAGAAAATTTAAAAAAGGGGTCAGAATAGGTACCAATTTAGGTAATTTTAAAGCATATTTTAACTCAATAATTAATAAGAAATTGCGGTAAATATAGTCCTTTACAGGAAATCGATTTTGAAATGATTTTTTTTGTATCAAAATCTCAACATTTTCCAATTACTAGCCAAAGTATAAACATTTGGCGAAATCTTCATACATTTTGCACTCGCGGTTCGTCAATCTGCGCTGAGACGCGCTCCTCAACGGACGGGTGTATCGCTCTGTCGCAAAAAATAAATACGATTTTATTACTAAAAAATATTGTAGTGTGCATGCGTGTGAGTAGGTACCCCCGGTTGTATAGCGTATTCGGAATGAGTTGAAACTTTTTCCAACGACATTAAAGTAAGTACTTACGAGTTCTTACTTTTATTATTAAAGTGTGGTTTAGAAAATATGTTGGGTAAGATCGGGATTTGTGAAATGGATGGGTGGTGTTAAGTAACTCTTAGTAAGGTTAGGATTTGGATGGGTAAGGCCAAGCTGTTCACGGTGAGGTTCGGAAGTGGATGGGGAGGAGAGTTATGATTTTAACCGGTGTGTATGTACGAATATGGGGACAAAATCAAAAATGGTGCCCATAGAAAACTGGAACGAGCAGACTTCTATAGACTCTGGTCCAAGAAGCGTTGTTGGTTCTAGGATACTCAAATCATTTGTCGTGTTTGATGCTTTCCAATTACCGAAGCTCATGGAAATCGCGAAGAAAAAAGGGAAAAAAAAATAGTAGGTACCTACTTTTTGTAATCAAATTCTTCATTTCTGATTATTATATCATCAGTATAAGAAGTATAAATCCCTCAACACTTAATTACTGATAAACATAAGCGCAACCTTCACGACTATAATCCTTAGAGGGGTAAGCATGACATGTTCATCGTACGCCGGATTTCACAATTGGTCGCATTAGTTATAATGAGCTGAAAACGATCTATTATCTAGGATTATATTATATAGGATAGGATTGGATAGGATTCAATTAAATGTTCCATATAATTAATAACAAAATGTTCAATTCGTTTTTAGGGTTCCGTTGCCAAATGGCAAAAAACGGAACCCTTACAGATACGTCATGTTTGACTGTCTGTCTGTCTGTCTGTCCGTATGTCACAGCCACTTTTTTCCGAAACTATAAGAACTATGCTGTTGAAACTTGGTACGTAGATATATTCTGTGAACCGCATTAAGATTTATACACAAACATATAAAAAAAAAAAAACATTTTTAATTTTTTTTTGTCTAAACTGAATAGTTTGCGCGAGAGACACTTCCAAAGTAGTAAAATGTGTACCCCCCCCTTTTAATTCTTGTGACCGGTAGGTTAACACTTTGATGATGATTTTCTTTACGGTAGTCGGTGTCGGTACTGTTGTTTTTAGTTTTTGAACACGGGGCAGGTTTTTTTATGTTGGTACCATATTAGGTGTACATATTCTGTTACCCTTAACAGGCGTGATTTTATGTTATGAAAATCGCGAAGAAAAAGATACTATTGATAGGGTCAAGCACCTTCTTTTTTTGCAGTTGGTTGAAAATACTAACCTATTATCACGACAACGGTACTAAGTAATAGTAACCAAACGCATTTTCAAAGGTCCAAGTATTCTTCCGGAGTTAATTTCAATAACATTACAAAATAAAACCAGAACGTTGCGGCGTCCATAACAAATGATTAAATGACTTATGACTTATGACCGTAGGTATTGCACTTTTTCTGGATAGTTACGCAGTGGCATTTTTAAATTCCCGAGGAAAAATTGTACGGTACGGTAATCGTTTGTGCGCCGATATCCTTTCCAGCCAGTACCTATGCGACGCTATTCCCAGCAACGCGGCCATCCGGGGATGCGGGACTGTTCGAAAGAGATACCGCGGCCCCGGAACATAAAGGGTGAGGAAGGAACATGGATGGGTTTTAGTCAGTAAAAGTCTGACACTCCCTCCCGCTCCGCCCAGAGTGGGAGAAGTTATTTGATGATTGCCCATGAAAAAAAAAGCAATGGCCATCTTTAGGCTGATATGATGGCGATGATAATGATATTACCTATACCTATCCAAAATACAGCACATCACAGGTTTCCAGCTAACTTTACCTACGAATGAAATCACATTTGCACGGACGGATCTCTATCTCATTCTATCACGTAAAGCCGTTATTTTGTGGAGCGAAAAATCTGGTAGCAAACATCTGTATACTTTCACATCGGAAGCACCTTACCCTGCGATTGGACAGTTCTTGAATAGGTACTTAAATTGCAATTCTAAGAGATAAAAGAGAAAAAGCAAGAAAATGCTGATCTGTGCGTGTAAATGTGATTTGACTTTATAGCTCCAAATAAAGATTAAATACCTACAACCTTTCTCCCACCACACAACTTAAAAAAAACAACATAATACATTCACACATTACCATTTAAATAGAGAATGCATTTAATCCACTTAGGAGTCCACACCATGGGTGTCTCATAAGTTCTGTACAAAGCAAATATCCAACAAAAGAGACCAAGACAATGACGGCCCTCCTTGGTGAAAACTAAAAATTGTAGCACACACTTGTGTACATACGACGCTACTTTGATCGAATATGCATTACAATAGAACTGAAATGTAGATGACACAGTCCTGAGGTAAAACAGGTAGTGAACGGGCGTTAGTGGTCTTGGAAAATAGATGCAGTGATACAATTTTGGTGGTTTAACATCTTGAAGAGGTTATCGAAGTGATAATGTAGGCAGTGTGTTTTCTACGGTGATGAAGATCGAACTTCCTTGTAATTGTTGAATTCTTTTAAACGTATAGAAAGTTCTAGAAACTTTAACCAGATGTTTCAAACTCTGAAATTGTGGTGTCTTCTCTCTAAAACATTGTAAATAAGAGTTCACAAACTTTTAAAGAAATATTGGATCAGTTGGTGTTTCAATTGCCACGTTGGCGTTACAGAACCAATATAACTAATTAAGCAGCTGGTAAAACTGTTGTAGATGTAATAATTTGACCCTATAAGCTCTACGACAAGTGCAATCTCTGAAAGGTTAGACAAAAGAGTAGCTACCCTATAATACACGAACATTTCACCAGTTAAACAAGTAAAATGTACAACCAAACGTACGAAGACGACGCTCCCCTCCCTCTAATAGCAAACTACACAGTGGTCAAAGAAGATGATGAAGAAAAGAGGGAAGTAGAAGATCGCGTCATTCTAGAAATAGGACGACAGGATGACAAACCCAGAGAAGAACACACTTTTTCTCATAAGAAATACGATAAAACTATTTCACATCATAGGTCTTATGTGTTAGAGGACTATGAACCTAGAAGGATATCGTATTTTAGACCACATGAGTTGGAGCACTGCAGCGCTTCTGAAGGTAAGAAACTGGATCCTCCCTCAAAAATTTAAGATTCCAAATACCATGTAATATTGATGATTCATCCATTTGTTTTGTTACGTACTTAGACAAGATCACTTTGGATCCGTAAATATGCTTTTGTCGCTTCACTTTTCCAATTTAGAATATCCCAATATTCTAAGAGCATTTAGGGGTTTTCGGAGCGTTTGCTATATGGAATCATACAGGTTTGTTGTTTGGAACATCTGGTTCCACATTCCACTTGATCCCAAACATAGTTCCAAATGATTCAGGCTGATGACTTTACATTTTTGCTAATTCCTGTTATTAATTAATAGCTATTACTTTTTTGTTTATCTATCTAGATTTTTTGACCGTAGTTAGTTACTAGATCTAAAATACTCGTAGTTGAAAAAAAGCTGCGAGATTACCTAAATCTCCTTTTATTTGCGCGGAAATAATAAGTTAGCCCTACATTAGAAGTCTTAAGTTTATTGAAAATCCTGACCTTCTAAATACCAGTTCATCATCATCATTTGTCTAGCCTTTTCCCAACTATGTTGGGGTTGGGTTTTAGTCTAACCGGATGCAGCTGAATTCCACTATTTTACATGGAGCAACTGCCTATCTGACCTCCACAACTCAGTAAGTACTGGGTAATACGATAAGCCTTGGCAAGACCAGAAAAAACACTACCATCAGTTATTTATTGCTTATTATTTAGGAACTAGCTTCTGCCAGCGGCTTCGCCCGCGTGAAGTTTCAAAATTGTCCCATGGGATCTTACTACCGGGATAAAAAGTATCCTATGTGTTAATCCAGGTTATAAACCATCTGTGTGCAAAATTTCATCCAAATCCGTTCAGTAGTTTTTTCGTGAAAGAGTAACAAACATACATCCACGCGACGGAAGCTTAAAAAATCAAGTAATTTCTCCCGTTTTCCCAACATTTCCTTACACTGCTCTGCTCCTATTCATTGTAGTGTGCTGAAAAGTATACTATAACCTGCCCAGGAGTTTGAAGAATAACTGATGTTATTTTTTTTAATTGGGGTTGAGTGAGAATATTATAAACGTAAGAGTAGGTAAACAAATATAATAATAACAAATCTCCGAACTGCTAAGCTATCGGGAGTTACACGTGTTATTGTGAGTCAACTATAAAAGATAGACATATGCTCTCTTGGGATATTTTTTATATAATTTTATGTGGAATATTTCCGTTATACATGATTTCTATGTAGCTTTAACCATTAAGGCTGCACACGCGACGGAAGCTAAAAAAACCAAGTAACTTCTCCCGTTTTCCCAACATTTCCTTTCACTGCTCTGCTCCTATTAATGGTAGCGTGATGAAAAGTATACTATTACCTGCTCAGGAGTATGTAGAATAATTGTACCAAGTTTCGTTAAAATCCGTCGAGTAGTTTTTTTTTCTATAAATAACATACAGACAGACAGACAGACAGACAGACAGACAAAAATTTTACTGATTGCATTTTTGGCATCAGTATCGATCACTAATCACCCCCCGATAGTTATTTTGTAAATATATTTCATGTACAGAATTGACCTCTCTACAGATTTATTATAAGTATAGATAGAAGATTTAGGATGTGTTCTGTCCTCATTAAAGGTCCCAGATATTACGAACACCAGGACTTCAGAGATGCAGCCAACATACCAGAGCCTGCCAACTCTGAGTCTTCTCTAGACTACTCCCATGAATCCCAGGATACCTCAAAATACGGTGCAGACGATCCCAGTCTGGAGGGGATCACGAATTGGAAGGAGAGGGCCATGCAGCTTGAGAAAGGTAGGATAAATTTCTGACAAAATATTCGTTTCACGCTCGCTTTTCACTAATAGACTGTGGGATATGAGTACGATCAATAACGTAGAACTTTCTTTATTAGTTGACAAGTAAGTAGGTAAGTACTTTGCCCGCGACTTGATTCGCGAAAATTGAGTATTTTTTAAATCGGATGAGCAGTTTTCGTTACAAACAAACAAACAAAAAATCAAATGTTTTTTCTTCATAATTTTAGAAGGGAATACAAGATAGATGCGCAACTTTGGTTTTCGTTTTTAAAACTGAGTACCTCAACTGTTAGATGGCACTGTTAATTTCTGTTCAATCAAATATTATACAAAAAGTAATTCTTGACTGAGGTTTCGAACTTGGGAACTGACTGTTATTCACAAGGCAACCGCTATCACCGCTAGGACTTCAGTGACAAATTGTCTAAAACAGCTGTTCTCTATAAGACAGTTGTAAAACAGTCAAACAATTGAGAAGTTTGTGTTCTCAAACCCACAGATGGCAGCACTATCTATTAAAATTTACTTTGACGCCAATGCATGGAAGTTTCACCCCCCTGCCCGCACTGGCCAGTGCATTATGCCTATTATGGCGCTGGTCTGTTGCGGCTAATAGGTTGATCATGTAATCTTTGATCAATTATTAATTTAAATCCCTGACGTAAAAAGAAGGGTGTTATAAGTTTAAAGTCTGTGTGGTTTAATGTATCTGTGGCATCATAGGTCCCAAACGAATGAACCGATTTTGATGCGCCTTTTTTTCTACGAAGGTTAAAACTACGTCGTTTCAGAATACAAGAAAACGGCATGCGACAGAGAGCGAACGCGTATGAGGGATATGAACCGCGCCTTCGATCTGCTGCGGTCCAAGCTGCCGGTCACCAAGCCTTCCAAGAAAAAATACTCCAAGATCGAATGTCTTAGGTGAGACTACCTTCTCTTATATCACCATCTAAGAGAAGCAGGGGTTTTTACAGCGTGCTGTACGAGTCACAAATCCATATTCCGGGCTACTCTGCAATTCTTGATAATAAAATCTAATAACATCACATTCCCCGATTTGGGGATCAAATCCAGGTTGCGGTGGTAAAAATATCTGTCAGACAGTAATTTAATTAAAGAATCGCCTCTGTATTAAAAACTCCCCAACCAATGTGATACATACATAACGTTTTTCCAAAGAGTACCCTTTTTTTTCCGGATGGGAAATCATCATCATATTCTAATCATTTAATCATGTCTCTGGGAGTCTGGGCGGAGCGGGAGGGAGTGGCAGACTTTTACTGACTAAAAACCATCCATGTTCCTCCCTCGCCCTTTACGTTCCGGGGCCGCGGTATACGAGTATATCTCTTTCGAAGTCCCGCAGCCCCGGCAGGCTTCGGCCCTTGCGGGCCCCTCCCTTTATGCTGACAGATGGAGCTTAGCAAATGGTCTCCTGTGGGTTTCTGCTTACTATGGAAAAACGACATTACCTGATGATAATTGGGTCCTAGATTTACTTTAATTACACCCCAGGCCCGGCCGGCCTGTAACCAAAGTTTTTTTTTGTAATGTACATTTGTAATAGACCGCCGAAAATGTCACGTAATTTCTAAATATCGAATGGTTTATTGTTGAATTCCAGGATAGCCATTTGTTACATCAGGCACCTGGAGTACATGCTAGCTGGTGGATCCCCCGATGAAAACCCTGCGTTCATCGAGCTTCACGCTTCAGATCTTAGACGTAGGCAGCAGAGAAATTAAATTTGAAGTTTGTAACTAAAGTGGCCTCATTTTTAAGTGCAAGTCAACCCGCGCAAGCGACTCTTTGGTAGGCCATATTGTGTATGGCCGACATTACACCCGAATCCCGATTCATTCATTCCCAAATTAGACTTTTAATTGCTGAAAAAGTGACGTCACAGCGTGCTATTGATGCCATACAAAATCTACGAAAACCGCGTGTTGACAGTTCTTAAAAAATATGTCAATTTGATTGATGTCATCTACCCTATTATCTGAAACAATTTGAGAAAGTACCTTAAAAGAAAAAATCTACATAAATAATGTTTGATAGTAAAAAATGAGCTATGGTTAGCAAAGCTTATTTATTAGTTATTTAAAAAAGTTTATCATACAATATTCTTTTTTTATTTTTCAAATAAGTACACTCCTTTTACAGCCAGTTTACCTTTGACAGCAGCAATTCCACAGGAACCTCATAGTTACGAAATCAAAGGTCACTGTGAATCTGACAGCGCAGCGTTGAAGTCAGAGGTAAACTAGCGGTAAAAAGACTATACGTTTCTTGTCTCTACGCTTACCATAATTTTCAAATAATGTCTCGTTATTTAGATGAAGAAATATAATTCCTTTTTTACGGAAGCACGAAAACATTACAGCGGAATTTACATTTTTGTTAAGGTACTTCAGAGAGGGTAAATTTATACAAATGTAAAAATCTAAAGTATGTATTTTGACGACTTCACAAAGACTTGACCAATAACATGATGTCGACCGAGTGTGTCAACCCTTACTTACCTAAATCTGACGTTTGCTTAAAATGTCAGGTGCAAAGGTTGACAACTACAAAACATTTGTCATTGTTTACAGTTTTTTCAGTTATTTACAATGAATCTTGCCATTTTAATGACGATACTATAAAATTTTATTTTTAAACTTTCTTTATTTTCTTCTCTTTCTCCAAGTCATCCTTTTTCTTCTCCAGAGCTGCTAGGTAGTCAAAGTAAGCGCATTTGATTAAGATCGGTACCTTGACAACACCTGTCGAAGAGATACACCATTAGCCAAGTGTTACAAGTCTATAGTGTTCCCGGGTGATGAGTGTCAGGTGGACCAGGGCAGGACATCTAGCTAGACGCGGAGATGGCCGATGCAGAAAGGCTTTCACCGAGTAGTGGACTAGTGGTCAAAGAAACCAGGGCTGTCAAGCTCGTGGGGTTGACGATATCGTCGACGATAAGTCGCGGGGAACCACTGGATCAGGGACGCATAGAATCTGGAAGTGAGGCAAAAGACAGCAGTGGGTGTAATCCTCGAAATTACTCGTCCGTTTTCAAAAGCTACACTATTTCCGGATGCCGTGGGATATATGTTTTATGCACAGATGGGATGACCTCTATTATCATTAACTGACTATTATTATTGACAAAGTAGGACATAGTACGTTACCAGCGAAACAAGTCGTCACAGCGGCTTTGTACATAGTATACACGGGTGCAATCGCGCTGTCCACTGTAGCTTTTTTCTGAAACAAACCATTTTATCAGCACATCGTGAAACTGGGACATTTCGCTCAGTATCCATGCCTACTGTTTATATTTGCCCTTCCATTCGGCTACTGTCATATCAGCTTGCTCTGTTCGATAATGGAACTTGCAAAATGATTTACTTTTACCTAAAATATTAATGTCGTTTTGGCTGGTATGTCGATTTGTGGAAATAAAATGGTGTTATCATTTTCATATCCTTTTTCCGGCATTTTGGCATAGGACCTACACATACATCATACCTACTGTCCAAAAATTTCATATGTTTTTTTATGCATCATACCTACTCGTTGATAAAATAACAAATAAAACTATTAGTATCTACAAACTGCCTTATAGGCTTATAGCCATACACACCGTCGATGGTCGGTGTAACCAAACGTTACAATTTCCATGTTTGTAACGTAACATTGTCAGTGATATGACCCCATTTATACCAGGCTCCTATCAGCGCGGAGGATGCTACATGCTACTTCCGCCCAGTATTACGTTACCGGCTTTATAAGCGATATTGATTACCATGGATCCCCTGCCTCCCTCTGCGTGCATGTACAAGGATCACAGAAGGGTATTGGAGCGTACTACGACATGTCAAACGGTTATGGCATTGAATGGCGTTATCCGTATGACTTTGGCCTTTAGGATCTGGATGTGACCTAATTATCCGATGTAATTATCTATTTAATTGTTTCACAATAGGCATGTGTTAGAAAATATTACTACAATTATTTGATTTTACGTTCCTAGTAGGTACCTAACTATACTTACCACCCTATTACCCCCTTTATTTCATTAGTGATGAAATTAAAATGAAGCATGATGCAGGTAAAAAAGTGTAGGTAAGTAAGTATCTTTTGGTAAAGCGGTATTTATAAAATTGTTTCCAATCATTCTATTTACGCAGGTACCTACACGTGTAGTAGGTACTTAACAAGACTTGCAACAATTTTCGTAAACTCTACACGGTACGTAAATCGAACTACCTATAACTTTTCAGTTCAACAACATTTTAATAGCTAGTTCTAACTTGACTGACCGTATCACGTGTTGTTTTTCCCACAACCCACTCAATGCGAGAATGCGAGCTCATTTTCATTGACCGTATTGAGGGGGGAATGAATGAACCAATACTATGCGAAGAACGGCGTCCCTCGTATTGTAACTGACGTGTACACACTAGGAAAACATAATACTAGAAAAGCTTGGCAGGAATTTTCGCGTATGAAAAGGCAAGTAGGGGCGCGACTTCACTGTGCCATAGTTTCTGTTGAGCGTGGCATACATGTACTAGGCTAGCAGCGATTGTTAGTAGCTTGAGTACCGAAATAAAAAGTCAATAGTCTGTAACACTGGCTGCTGTCTCAACCGATATCGCTTGGGATATTCATTACTTCATATCTAAGTAAGCTTTAAAAAAGCACTGAACTAATTGCGCAATGGACGGAGCGTGTGCGGTAGAATGCGAATGGCGCGAAACCTCGCGAATCTTTTTTGAGCAGGGTAATGTGGGCACGGCACGGCAACTCGGCAAGTTTCACGGCAAGCCAATGCCCAATGCGCGGATGGCTTCCATCGTGGGCAGACGTTTTGCGAAAGCGAGTGGTTCCGGTGCGAATGGCACGCGCCGATTGCGAGACAGCCTCCGTTTTACTAGGCTCGCAGACTTTACAAGGAGATATTTCACATTCCGTTCAGAATATTTTCAGAATACTGTGTATGGAGATGTAGAGTTGGATTAGAAGAGAAGTTCGATGGATAGCCTTATACCAAGCCTGGTGAGAAACGCGTCGATGATATTTTATTAGTATACCTAATACTTAGGTATATTGCCCAAATTAATCATCAAAATCATCAACCCTCCAAGCTCATAAGAGTCGAAGAAGGACTTTGACCGTGGAAAATTCGTTCTACGACTCTTATGGATGATTTTGATGATTATAATTCTGTAACTTAATACTTCTTACAGTCGCGTCGGATATGTTCATCAACATAAAACTAAAATTGCAAAAAACGTTAGAAAATTTTAATTTCGCGGGATACCTTGGAGCATCCCCCTTAGAGTAAAGTGGTTTTTTTAAGTAGAAAGTAGAGGAAGACCATAGGAACGAAAAATGAACTGAATGAAAATATAAATAAATAAATAAATATAAATATCGCTGGACATTAACACATAGAGCCACCTAGTGCCACACTAAGCAAAGCTTGTGTCGTGGACACTAGATAGTTGATATACTACATACATACTTTTTTAATTGTAAATAAGTACATACTTATTAAACATATCAACATCCATGACTCGGAAACAAATGTCCGTGCTCATCACACAAACATTTGGAGTAGATAATCAAGTAGAAGTACGGAATGTTGACTTATTGATGATGACTTATTTTGTATCTAACTTAAGCGAAGAATTTGAATAAAAAAACGAACGCCACTATTACGAATTCGCGATAGCCCGATTGCGATAGCAACTTGCACCGAATTGCCGAGCCGGTAAAGTTGATCGAACGACTGGTGACGTAACTACTTCTACTAGGGACACATGAGTCGTGAGCAGGTATAGATATTTCAGTGGCAGCATGTATTTGCACTTGAATCTGAATCTTATCCGGCTGGGAATTAAGTTCAATTTAATTAATTGTTAGTACTCACAATTACGTTACCGCATTTATCGAAGACCGGTGGGCGTCTTGTATTGATGCTGCGTACGTATTCCTGCCAGCGTCGAACGCATTCTGTGACGTCTCGTTGGTCACCCCACACTCCTTGCGTATACGTGAAGTAAAGAGAACCTACTATGATACCAGCCTGTCGAGGAGATGGTACAAACGGTAAATTGATTGAATCACTAAGTACTAATGACGGTGAAATGTAGAGGAGGTCGCGTGAAGGTTTTGTAAACATATAAAAACTTCCTGTGATTATAAACTAGGATACTAAAGAAAACAATTAAAAACAAAATAAGTACCAAAAGTAAGATTAAATCATAGGCCAAAGTGACGTACGTATTGCAAGGGTTGTCTACCCTTGCCCTTTATTAGATGCATGAAGGGAGAACCAAACTGAAGGTTCACATTTAATAATAATTATGTAGGTAATAATGTAACCTTTTTTTACTGGTTTAAAGCTGGTTAATGGTAACACAGAATGATACCTAATCCTTATCTTAAAATTCTGAAGATGTGATAAGATTTTTGAATGACGAATTTTCAACCTTACGAATAAGGATTACAGCATAGTAAATCTTAATTACTACTAGGATAGCATTAAGTAAAAGAGGTAGGTTTCACCAACTTTGACGGCGTACATAAGCCTTCCGTGTACGTAGTGAGGTATACTGGGTAAAGCAACGGCTTGGCCGCTTTTTTTTAGCTTGTATTCTTCTTTGGTGCAGACTTTGATGCACGTTGGATTTAGAGGATGAACTAGGAAAAAGCAAATTTAAAGTTAATTATAATTATCTGTCTAGCCTTTTTCCAACTATGTTGGGGTCGGCTTCCAGTCTAACCGGATGCAGCTGAATGTCAGATAGGCAGTCGCTCCATGTAAAATACGGATTTTACATGGAGCGACTGCCTATCTGACCTCCACAACCCAGTTAATACTGGGTAATACGATACCACTTGGTAAGACTGGCTGTCAGACTTTTTGGGCCACTGACTACCTGTAACGACTGCCAAAGATGGGCACGGAGGAAACTCGGTATGTATATACCCATCCACAGACCAACCTAGGCAAGCACGGCTTATCCTAAAGATCGGCCCGAGCGGCTGTTATTATTTAGCCACGAGCTCCTCTTTAAGATAATTATAATATGGGTATGAAAAACTTAATTATGATTATAATAAAGTGTGATAATAATGGAATCGATTTTGGGATAAAGATTGCTCTCTTAATTTGGATGCACGTAAATAAATTTACAATGTAACCAGATGTCTGAAGACATAATAATGTGTAAATTAGAAATATGTCTAGTCTGCATCAACCTAATACATACAATTTACAAGTAACAATGAACTATGTAACTCGAGAGCCTGGTAAAAGTTTGAGAGCATTTTGGAGACGTTACATAATTTGTAATAAACACCAGGGCACCATGCTAACAAGGAAGCTTGTTCGTAAAATGTAGGTCATTCACCTATACACGGCTGTTTCATTGATGCAAAAGAGACAGAGATATTTTAATTACCATGTTACATCTCTTTCTGGCTTTTATATCGGGGATATTTTGATTTTGTTTTACTTTACATTTCACCTAATCCGTGTCATAATATCCTAGTACATTGGACATTTATATTTTTTTTTTGTAATGAAAGTTGTTTGTTTTTTCATCATGGTGAGCCGGATCATGTTTTCCTTGTAAAGATTTTGTAAAACTGTAGTCGCTTCAGTCACATTTCGCAAACTATTTAAGTTAGGTAGTGTACTTATTTCACAAATAGCAAGACGACTTGTCTTATAAGTGACTAATAATAAAACAAATAGTGAGTTTAATTTACCAAACACTATTCATTTAAAGAAAACAAGAAAACTACAAGGTATTTTTTGAAGATATTCAAACAGTGAGAGGTCATTAAATCCATTGAATAGGACCCTCCGCAATTGGAATTGACATTGTTTATTCAATTAACGATTTGAATGAAGTTAAAGTTGGAAGCACATTACGATTCTATTGTCCGAGCATGCAACATGGAAGTCAGTGACACGAGCCGGTCAGTGTTATCTGCAAACTAAAATAGAATTCACGTAAGATTTTATATCTCGCGCGGTGGCTGACTCACTACCATGCAATGTACCGGATTCGGGCGTCATAAGAAGCTAGATCTACAAAAAAAAAAATTTTGGTTTTCAAGAATTTGAATGTCTACTAGACTAATATTTTAAAGAGGAAATATTTGTTTTTTGTTTGTTTGTTACAATTTAACGCAAGAACTGCTCAACCGATTTAAAAAAATCTTTCACCATTATAAAGGTATCTTTACCGAGTAACACATAGGCTAACATTTCATTGATATCATGCAAATTAGCTTAGCTATCAGAATTTTCGCGAACTAAGTCGCGGGCGATTATTTACAAATTATGATCAAAAGGTTTAATTGAACTTGTGACTGATAAAAGTGTATTAACAGAAGAAGAGGTGTGCAAAGGCAATCTATTTAAGTTAAAAAAAATATCCGATGAATTAATAACCTCTTTTGGATGTCAGAATAATGAAGAATTTTAAGGTAATTTTTTCAAGGCCGAAACATTACAAGGCCACTGGAAGGTTTGTGTAAAGAATGACCTATTAATATTTCGTTGACCGGTCACTATTATAAACTTAATATGATCGCTAAAACTATCTAGGCAACTATCTAGCTCTTGTTATGAACAATTTAACAGCTTTGTCTGTTAGTATAATACTGTTTGTTATCTAAAACTTCTCAAGACTTAGCCAGAAGGAAGTTTAGACGTTTAGACAATATGCAGAGCAAGTACTGAAATATGTTTAGTGAAGGTAGTAAATTATGAAGATGGTTCTCAGATGTTTATAAAAATGCATAAAATTGTAGAGGAATGGCAAGCTTTGTAGGTTATAAACTGATTGATTTTCATGAAAGCAGGTGAAGATTGTTGAAGAATTTTTGAACATGTTGAAGTATTAAGTTCAAAAGCATTGGTTGAATGAGGTGGTTCTTTAGAATGCTGCTCTCCTGGTACTTTCTGGCCAAGAACTTCTCAGACTATTGTCAATGCTTTTGCACCTTGGGTCATTCAAATATTGCGATCTAAGTGTTGCACTGAGCCCTTTCACTTCGATACTTATAATTAAGTCCTTTCATTTGAGGCATACCTAATAACTTTTTGCCATTGATACGCTAAAAAGACCATTCTATACAGTTTAAAATGATTACTTGAACTCGCAGGACAGAACTTTTCACTTGGTGTACATTTATCATACATCTGCATGTTTGGTTTGGGACGTTTTAAATGTTTGGCCAAGTTGATCGTACGACAAATGTCGCACCGAACACGTTCATTACTCAGGTTATCACATCCTGATGGTGCATCACTCATGATTAATTTTTAATTTGTAAGTCTTTGAATTTAACGGGACTAAGGATTTAGAAATAATAAAAACTAATAAAAATGTGATGTTGATGTCAAAGGTGACAGCGTAGTGTTATGTGCTGACTTTTTTCTTTTCTCGGGCGTTTTCAGCCAGTCAGCCAGGGTTTTGGTTTAAAACTTCTTTGTAGTCGACAGGAGTTCGTCAATCAAGCAATTTAAGCGCTTGCCTAGGTGGACCATGGATAGACCACACCATAATATACCGAATTTCCTCCGTACCTCAGAAAACACGTTATTGCTCCCCCACACACAGGCGTGCTTTTACGTTTATGCGTTGTCGCGTTTCTACGTCCAAATACTAAGTGTTCTAAGAATTACTCATATCGCATTTTGTACTGGGACGCAGTTCGAAACGCGAAAACGCAGAAACCCAAAACGCAACTGTGTGAGGGAGGCCTAAAGCTGGTCCCAGCTGTCAATGAGGGTTTTCTGAAATGTCAAAACAACAAGGTGGCAGCACTGGCGTAAGGTCTAAACATCAAAATACACGAGTTTCTTTTAGTTTGCGATTATTAACCGACTTCTAAAAAAGGAGGAGGTTCTCAATTCGGATGTTTCTATTTTTTTTTTTATGTTTGTTCGGGCATAACTCCGTCGCTTGCCAACCGATTTAGAAAATTATTTTTTTGTTGGAAAGGGTATTCTTTCCAAATGGTCCCATATCCACCAAATCGGGATTTGATGATGGAATCTTGGCTAAATCGAGGGAACTCTTCAAATTTTATATGAAAACGTGTTGCGATTTTGGTATTTTCTACAACAAGTGAAGCATTTGCGTTTGATAAGACCCATTCTACCATCAGATCTGATGATGAAGCCAAGAGTCACGGAACTCCATAATGAGACAATGTACCATAGTCGTGTTTGGGCTTGTTGTAATTGTAACGGTATGCACTTTCCATGTATCAAGCACATGTGAACCACTAAAAAGTGAAAAATAAAAACTTTTTTGCAAAAAATAAAACCGACTTAAAAAAAAAACAAAAAAAGTGAAAAATAACTTTAGCTTCTGAAGTCGGTGACAAAAAAACTAAAGCAATCAAACAAAGGTCACCGACTTCAGAAGCTAAAGTTATTTTTCACTTTTTTTGTTTTTTTTTGAAGTCGGTTTTATTTTTTGCAAAAAAGTTTTTATTTTTTTTGTCAATCCAAATATGATGAAATATCGACAAAAAGTTTCACGAGATACAATTCAGTACAATTTGACAGGTGTTTATACCAGACGCGTACGTAGCGACATCTGGTGTCAGATAAAATCCGAAAATAACCTACATTGTAAATCTTTGAGCCATGGTAATCCGTGGGCCGAAAGTCGGACAACCAGTCACACCAAGGGGAATCGTACCTCCCCAGAACATACAGGATTGTGAAGGTCAGATAGGCAGTCGCTCCATGTAAAATTCTGCTATTCAGCTGCAGACTGGAAGCCTTCCCAAACATAGTTGGGAAAAGGTTAGACAGATGATGAATTAGGTCACAAACTGTGGAAGAACTTTAATAAAGAAATCTGAGGCACACTACCAAAGTTAACGTTAAGTATTCTTGATAATAAAATCCTGTTTATTTCAGGTCTGAAACGTTCCAATTAGCGAATGTTTTTCGAACTCATGGCACGAAATAGCAAAGCTTTTACCCTCTTTCGAGGTTTATAGCACAGTTGTGAATGACGTTTTCATTCACCATGTTGTTTATAGCGCTAAAATAAGCATGAGGTGTACTCATACCTACTTGTACCAGCTAACAACAGCATGGCAGAGATTTGTCAGTTTTATATGTATACGCTATATAACGCCTACGATGAAAGTTTTAACCACTTTTTTTAAATTCGAAGATTAAAATTCTTATGCACGCGGCTTCTCCCGCGTCGAGTCCCACGGGATCGTACTACCGGGATAAAAAGTATCCCATGTGTTAATCCAGGTTATGAACTATTTGTCACCAAAATCCGTTCTGTAGTTTCTGCGTGAAATAGTAACAAACATCATAACATCTAGACAAACTTTCGAATTTATAATATTAATAACAGGAGTAGGATTTTAGTAAGAGTTTTAAACATCGTGTTAAATATATGCTTCAGGTTTGGTCAAGTTTTTATGTGTATTAGTCATTTTCACTTTTTGACCAGGGGCCTAATTCTGCTATTTTAATAAATTCGTAACTCCAACACGATTCCATTCTCATCCCATTGTCATTTTGCTTAAAGTTCGTAATCTGCTAAATTCACTATGGTCGGTCAATGGTCTCGTAATAAAATTGTGTTTTAATGGCATTGTCGTATTGTCATTATTATAAAACCCTTAGTTCAAATGGTTTTCGAAATCTACTACTGAATGCGCACATTTATTCATGCCAGATTTCACGTACGAGATTAATATATTCTATGACATTTCTTTCAATGGAGTGTCAATGGTTGTTCATTGAGAAGTCACAATGGCGCCATTATGATAGAAGAATTAACAAACTTGTCAAAATTTGACAGAACTTGATCATTATGAAATCAATGATCGAATACTCTGACACTATTGTAAGTGTAATAGCAGAATCGAGGCCCTGGTGAAGATGGCAGGGAGCCGCGGGATGAGAGACAGAACTGGTCAATGTGGCGACTCGCGGCACTTCGGGGAGGCTTATCTCCAGCTGAAAACTGAAATGATGATGATGATGACGATTTATTTTAATACTTACGACTTTTCTTTAGGTGTTAGGTCTAAGAGATCTGTAATGACTATTGTTGTTGCGGCATTAAAACACTTCAGTAAAATTAAACCTAAAATAAAATAAATTTAGTGAAAAATAAAATAAAACACACAAACACGTAAATTGACGTTGGTCATGGCCGCTGAGATTAAAGCTATCATGGCTAATTATAATAAATGTTTGATCTATATTGCACATATGCACAAAGTTATTCGACACAATTTTATTATTATCAGTTCTTTTCCGCTTGTATTTATTTTGTATTAAACTTACATAATTATTTTCCTGCCCTTGTCCCGTTTTATTTGGGGTCGTTACAACTAGAATTCCTCTTTTATTCTCCCCTGTGTCTGAGAAGGGAAGAAGGAAGGCGGAGAACGAAAGAGGAAAACGTGTCACGGCATCATTTACTCCTTTCTCTTTCATATCATTTTCTTCACACCATCGATCCATCTCATCTTTGACCTTCCTCTCACCATCTATCAATATTCATGTCCATCTTAGTCACATGCGTTGCACCCCTCCTCTTTACATGCCCGTACCAAAACAAACGACTTCCTTTTATCTTTTCTGGAACTGGTGTCACATTCAAACTTTCTCTAATATACTTCCTACTTTATCCATTCTGGTCACTCCACACATCCATCTCAACATTCTCATCTTCGCTACAAGCAATCGTTTTTCATCCAGCTTCTTCACAGCCCAGCATTCTGATCCATACAGTACGACAGGTCTAATCACGGATTTGTATATTTTCCTGACCTGTCGCCATTTCATCTATCCTTAGTTGATCCGGAGCGTAACGTCCCGAACTACTTCGAAATCCCCCAGAATAAGCGACCCGAGGACCCGAAAATAGGAGCAGATCGGAATGGGCGATCATCAAACAATGAATTAATAAATAGCTCAATCAAGCTCAATTAAAAGCCACTAATAAAAACAGTGATCGAATGCCTCGACGTTGATCTAGTGTTTGCAATAGGGCCATCGCTTTGGATAATTGTTTTGGATTTTCCCTCCGCCCTATTAGAACAAATATTTGCATTTTGAAGTTTAATATTTCGTAAATGGAGTATTAAATCGAAAATAGTTTTAGCAACCCCTAAGACATTTTTTCATAAAAGTGGAACACGGTTTTTCATCCATTCTGCCCTAACCTGCTATTCATCTTCTTGTTTACTTTCATGTCTGCCAAGATAATACAAGTTTTTCATCCTGATCTTCGATAGCTTCTTTTTCAACTGTTTTGGGGTCGGCTTCCATTGTAACTGATTCAGTGTGACGCAACATATTGCATTTAATCCTAAAAAAGGGTAAGCAGATTGTATTCTGTAATCTGCACACACATACCTATAGTATATACTCCCACAATGCCGGTTAGGTACCTACTAGTCCAGCGTTATGAATAAAATGCTATCAGTCTGCAAACGACTCGTTGCTACATTGCACATGCCATTTAGTTGGCTGGAGATCGCAATATTTTTTTTATTATATTTTATTCAATATGAAAAAAAATAATTAAGATCTTCAGCCTTTTCAAATCACCTGCATAAGCCCCCTGCCCCTGCCTGTACCTGCTGTTCACTATGGACTAGTCATTAAACTTTTATTTCGGTAACTCTCACTTATCCAGTTGTTACCAACTGCTCTGCAAAGATCATTGTTCCACCTTGCGTGTTGTCACAAGACCTACCTAACGTGCCTTCGTTTCAAGAAGCAACGACTGTTGGCCTGTTCTATGGCTTAATATATCAGTTACTTCTTTTGTAGGCTATTTTACATCAAAGGCATTACAGCTTAGCGCCTGCCGAAAATCATCAGCCGAAGTTTAGAGCATTTGCTATGTCAAGACTTCCTAATTTGCTTTTAACCAGACTCTGTCTTCAACTCAAAAGGCTTGTTTAGCAGCGAGTCTCACAATGAAGAAATATGGAGTTCATTAAAAGAATCAATATGGTAGTGGTGAACTGGTGAGGTCTCATCGTCAACAGTCATGGACGGATGTGATAAGCCGGCCCACGCGGGATTGCTTCCGGTACGTGTCTGTGTGTTGCGCAAACGATTGCTATATTATACTTCCTTGTGGTGCTAGCCTAGATAACGGTATATTGCGAAATTTTGCCAAAATTCGCCCGTAATATGCCTATGGCGCTATGATACGCGGCGTGAGCGGGATATGTTTCTTGATGTCCCTTCGTGTGGCTGCCCTTGCGCCCACGCAATTTAGCTGATTTAAATGTAGCTGATAAGGTTATTTTTTCTGCGAAACGCTGATTTTCTATACCTATTACCATCGTGATCACATCACTACATGTTTTAAAATAAAGTACTCCGCCGCGTCTGTCTGTCTGTTCGCGATAACCTCAAAAACTACTGCACCGATTTGCATGCTGTTTTCACCAATGGATGGAGTGGATTTCGACGAAGAATTTTAGTATTTAAATTGCACGCGGGCAAAGCCGCGGGCATTATTTAGTCAATATTACATGAAAAAGTAACTGTCTGTCTGCCTTTCATTTTTATAGTTTTCTACATACTTTTTATGAACATAACAACCCGCCTCTAATCCCTGAAGGGGTAGATAGGTGTCTAATATTACACCTTAATTTCGCCATTTCTGTTTATGTCTCATGTAATAGGGGGCAAACCAAAAAACCCTTCATCCGGACACAAATCCAGACACCACCGGCTGCTTCAGAGAAATTCCCTAATTATGTATAAACCCAAGAACAGTTTTGCTATTTGGGAATCGAACTTCATGCCCAGAGCCGGCAGTCTCGACAGCAATAACGATAAAATCGTTAACATTCGTTTGCTAATTACAAACGAATAAATTCGGTTGCAATAATTATGTTTACGACAAACGCGTCTAGGATTTAGAGACTTTCATTATTCGTAAGCAGCGATCGAAAATTTGCGATTTTGTCGATATCTCTGTCAAGATTTCAAGACTGCCGGGCCGTAGTTGCGTTTGCGACCGCTAGACAATGAGGCTGTCCTACTCTGGGGACGAAGACAAGACTTGGATCCCAAATGACTTCATCTTCATCATCACCATTCTCCGCCCATATTCCTTTTTACCTGTTACATGTTATCTTTTTCCGGACTTCTCCATTCGTCCTCATCTTAGTACTGTTACCTCTTTCTTCTTCACGTTACCTTTTACTCAATACATCTATCGTCACTTTAGTCTTTCTTTTGTAGCCCTTAAATTCATAGTTAGTCTTTTTTCGCGACATTTTCTAATTCCTCCGCGTCACATGCGCATACAACCGATTTCCAGACAACTTTTCTGGCACCTCGATGCCACTTGCAGAGTTCCCCGTAAATATTATAAATTAATGCTCTATCTCAAAGTGTGTTAAGCTGTAAGGGGTCGTCTCCACGAGCGAGAGAATCGCGGCGATTTGACGTATTTCTAAAGGAAAATATCGCTGCGATTCTCTCGCTCGTGGAGACGCCCCAAAAGAGTGTAGGTATAGAAAAACGTGGCAAGGACGATACTATCGCTGCGATTCTCTCGCTCGTGGAGACGGCCCCTAAGAATCGTTTTTTGTATTAGTCCCTGAAGTAAAAGATACTCTTTTACAAGCAATGAAAAATAGGCAGGGTTCATAGTCCATAGTCAATTCGATAAGGTTTAGGAAGTTTCATGACACATAGTAAAACAATGTCAAAAAAAAAGATATCTGCAACAATGTAGGTCAATTGAAATTTTTAATCACTTATTCAATAATACCTAAATAGGACTTCGGCCGCGACTTTGTCCGCTAAAACTGTGAAAGCAAGGCTAATATTTATGATATAAAATATCATTTATAGCTTATAGCAACCACGAAAAATGTAGCTTTCTGCCAGTGAAAAAATGTCTAGATTTGGAATAGTAGTTTCGGAGATTACCCCATAGATGCAAATTTACAAACAAATTTTATAATATTGGAATATATATATTTATATTGCATTGTAAATTCCGGATATCCTGTACCTACCAAGGTACACGTGATGGATCACAATGTGGTTTTTATTTATCATTATTTTGTCACCAACTGCCAACATGAGTAATATTTGATTGTATAAAATGATGAAAATTCTAACATATTAGCTACCTACACGATTCAGGCTAAAGCTATTTAAATATTTAGGTACCTACTTATAAATAAATTCTTAATGTCATGAAAATTTTATAAGTGAAATGGGATTATTATTTAAAAAACGACGTATTTATGTTACGTTCAAGGGCCGAGATGATGCGTCAACGAGAACGAGGAGTAAGTTTTCTGTTGTTTCTGCCTGAAGCCCAACAGTGGGATAACACAAGTTGTAAGGTAAGGTTTCTCTTTCTAATCCTCTTTAAGTGGAGGTAGTGTGGAAACATAGACTAGTTTCCACCATCAATAAATTGCAAATCTATTTAGTCCGTAAGAAAGAGTATTGGAAAAAAATGGACACGTACTTTTTGTTTTGTTAATCAATGAATATTGACAAAGATAAAACGCATCAAAATTCGGGAGCGGGGGCTCCTGACGTCAGAACGCACTAAAATTATACCACGGCGCGGCGTGACGTATTCATCATTTTAAAAGTGTCGTATCTACGTCAATTTTGGTTTATGTAAAAATAGAAAAAATACGGGTCAAATATTTTTTGATAATCTAACAGACGGAATAGTTAGTTTTTCATGTCATCTACCCTAATCTTTTAGTGGCGGACCCAGGCACCGATAGTGGCCACCATGCCTCTGTTAGGTAAGCCACGATAATACTACCCACAACCAAAACAAAAATTACATTAAATGACACAACTTTTAATCTAGACTTTATATAATGCTAAACGTGACCGGATACGTGATAAATGAAATAATACTGACATTACAAAATTAATGCCTTGATTTTTATTTAATTCTGTAGTGCGTTGATAATAAACGCATGAATACGCCAAACTTAAGTGGCAGTGGGCAGGTCACATTGCTCGCAGAACGGATGTCCGATGGGGCCTAAAAGTTCTGGAGTTCCGACCGCGAACCGGAAGATGATGCGTTGGAAGACCTCCCACTAGGTGGCAGGTAGGACCTTCCATCGATGACCTGGTGAAGATTGCGGGAATCCGTTGGATGCGAGTCGCGAGGGACCGGTCAAAGTGGCGACACTTGGGGAGGCCTAATGTCCAGCCGTGGACGTCTTTCGGCTGAAATGAAATAATGCATGAATACGCTACGGCTAAAATATGGATTTTCGTAGTACGCCTACGGCTACGCTAGTGCTACGTTCTGCGTAGTATGCCTACGAAATCTACCGCTACGGAAACGCTCCGGGTACGCTACGAGTTGTAGCATTTTTTTTTTTTAAATTATTTTTTTTAATTTTATTTAATTAAAATTGAAAGGCGCCTATTTAAATGTAATTCTATTCTACGTTGAGTAATGTTTCAGTTAAAATTATGACTTCTTCCTGTTGTAATGTGTCCTGTTATCTCCTGAAATATCCGCTGGACTATCGATAGTTGACATTCTATGTATCTGACTGTCCTTGTACGTAATTGTAATGTAATAAATAAGTCAGTAAGCTAACTGCATGTGTGAGTGCCAACGGCTCTAAAAAGTACCACAAAACCTTTTTTTACCCTCGTTTGGAAGGGAAACACCATAATTATTCGCAAAAGCTCCTATTGTTTCACTTGAAAGGGCAAAGCGAGAACTTGGAAGTTCGCGTCAAAGCCCGAAGTTCCATTGAAAAGCTTTATGAATGGCGGGCGTGGTGGGGGCTGTGAGGATGCGCAAGCGCCGTCAGAGTTCAGACACTCTACTCGTCGGAGGCTGCGTCACACGCACTCCAGTGAAGCCCACCAGTCACTTCACTGTCCGCGCGCCTGCGCAAACGCGCGCAGTTCGGCGGGAATTTTAAAATTTTATTTTTTGATTTTCGAACATTTTTTTTTCTTTTTTATTTTGTGCCTGACTGTACTGTGGTGTTGTTCAGTGTTGTTGAACTAGGTGATTGTTGGGCATGCTGGTCTAAAGATGACGGCTTTTAACTTCAGGTAGGTTTAGTTTATAAGCGGTTATTCTTAAAGCCGGATTATATATTTTTTAAGACAACCAAGCAATTTATCCTTAACTTTGACTAATATTTTATACTGATTTGTTTGAAAGAGTTTGTTTTAATTTTAATCAGGAGTAATAATTTATATCCGATTGTAAGAAAGCGAAGTTGAATGTTTTTTTTTTTAAATTAGGTTTTATTTTTTACTGTACGGTCCTCTATTTATTTTTTAATCATAGGTAACTCGGTAACGGAGACAAATAATATTTTCAATTTCTTATTCTATTAAAAACGATTTTAAGATATCAGAGAATTTGGGATTTGTACCTACGTAATTTAAAGGACAGGGAACAGGGATATATTCTTCAAACTAGAGATTAGAGAACTTTTGAGATTTTAAATGATAAAAATCTTTAACTCTCTAATCACGGTTTCATTTTCATGTGTTTGTTCGAAACTGATTATTTGTGATAATCTTAGCAACCATGCCTGTTTGTACTGAAATACTGGAAGCTTACTTACAAATAGTGGAAATAATAAAAGGCTACGAACAGTAATATCAATTTTATTGAAGTTATAATATTTTTGCCGGCCGGCAATCGAGTCTGACTCAGAAATATCACGCGCAGCGGATATTGATTGCGTTCAACTGTAGACTAGGCGTCTGCAGATAACGTATATTTTATTAACAGAACTAAATACATTTATAAAACACAGAACTTTGTATAATTATCGTATCTTCGGTAAGTGATGTATGTGAGTACATTAATTGAAATAGGTACCTAAGTACATTTATTTAAGGGTTTTAATAAAAAAATCAGACTACAACTGATGAAAAAAAATGAAATGAATTAACGCTTACAAAACTAAAATTTGCACTTACCAACAAGAAAACTGTAGGTGAAATACGCATACCAAATACTTTCACAAAGATTTACTAACTACGTTAATTAGTTTCCAAAACAATTGCCCATTTGGCAACAGTAACAAAAATAACTTGAAAAAATTACCTTACTAAAATATGTGTGTAATTTGGGCAAATGGCAAAGTGGCGTCGTTTTCTGCGTACGCGCATCGATCAGAATCACACGCAAATCGTGCGCACAGTTCATGTCTTGTCAGTTGTGGCGAAGTAGAAGGGCTTGGGGAGGAGCGGAGGGGTGTAGGGTCAGCACGTGTTGAGAAAAAAATCTTTAAGACACACGAAGTTGAAAAAAAAGATGTGCGGGTATTGTGGTCATATGACCATAAAGATGAACTAATGTTTCGGATTTTTGGCACCTACTTAATAGTTGTATGGACTGGAATATTTAATACCTTTACTTTTTTATTGCTGGACCAAAATAGCATCTCACCATTCCAGTTCTTACTGAAAAGGTTACAAAGGTTTACTAGAATCGTATCTAATTTATAATAGGGTTTAAATATCAATATTGTAAAGTAAAATCATAACCGGGCCTAAGCGCCAAAGAGAAATATAAATCCTTAATTTATGCCTTGTTGAAATTGGAAATAACCCTCAACCACCTTAACCTTATAAACCTACCTTGCTTATGAAATTCATAATCTGCAACAGAATATCAGGAATGCATGAATATGAAAATGTTTATTATTTTATGATTCCATGTATTGAGTTTCGTGCCTATTTTTCTATAACCCTATAATAGTCTAAACCCATTAAGCAATTAGCCAGAAACAATTTATACTGCAAAGGCACTAGTTTCTACATTTTTCCTCTACACATTCATCTTATTTTTCTTCTACTTCCTCTAGACACCGACACGTCTATAACAAAATACTTATCTGAATTTAGGCAAGATAGTTTTTTAGAGCATTTGAATTAGATATAGTACATTGTTACTCTAGGGGTGAAAGTAACTAATTATTTAGTCACGAGACTTTTGGCGCCCGAACACAGTGAGGGCGCTAAAAGTTCGAAGGACTAAATAAGTCTTTACCCCGAGGTTAACACTGTGCTTTTCATTACGAATACAAGGAAACTAAAAATAAAAACATGAACTAATTGAAAAACATATCAAGATCTGATGCCACTTTTCCGCCATTTTTTTTTATATATAAAGGGTGTAAAACACCTCTTAACGTATACGGGAGGCACTTGTTCTCCTCGTCATTCTGATCATTTTTTTGTTCTACACTATATCTGGGAACCTCCTAGTTACGGAGATATTGGGGGTTAAAGTTGCAAGATTTTGACAAGTTTTTTTTTAAATACCACTTTTTATCGCATGATTTTTACTTTAAATATCTCAACGACCCCCGTACTATTCAATCCATCCATCCGCACAATGTTTTGAGTGCGTTACATTGAGTTATACCACAAAACATGATTTAGAACCTCAAAAAAAAACTTGTTTCCCAGCAATAATTTTTGCGTAAAGTTACTTAGTTTGATATACAGAATGCTTGGTTAACGGCTTTGTGATGAGGTGAAATACACCCTGTAGTTCTCAGATACTTGAACAGTTGTTTTCCATTTTAATACCTGTCTTCTTCCAGGGAATTTTTTAAGCTTCATGAACATCAATCCTCATTCCTCGAATTCTGAGATAATCAGTTTTTACAACCTATGTAATCTTAATAAAGCCATCATTTTAAGTTCACACCTGATAAGGTTCCAACCCCGCGGCAACCCTAACCTGCTCGTAAGTCGTAAATCCAGTCCACGAACCCGATCCTGACCAAAAAATATATTAAAAAAACAACTCAAGATTAAAACTAAAGACTATTGTTCCTTTTATACAAGATCCCGGCGATTCGAGAGGAGAAATTCCCCGGCCCTTCATGCATAAATTCATTGTCGGTTTTGTGGCAGAGGCCCGTATAATTAAACTCTTAGAAGATTTAGATAACGGCAGAAAAGCCTTTCTTTTCTAAACAATTCAATAACAATACTATCGCTTTCAAATAGAGTTTCATTTCCTTTAACCATGTAAGGTAAGATTTTAAAGATTTTGCAAGAAACAGTAGCGTTAGCATTGCGCACGCGATTCCTTTGAAATTTCGCTTTCATTTTCGTGTTTATTTTTGTTGTTATGTCCCGTTTGGTAATTTTCTTTAAAGCTCTTTGTATTGGGAAGAAGACAATGTTTAGCTTTTGAATCTACGGTTGAACAAACTGAGCTTATATTCAGTAAACTACAAAGAATGTTGGTAAAGAAGGCGATTGTTTCCAAGTTTTGATTGATATCCGCCGCTTGGATACAAGCTGGGATGATGTGTTTACTTAAATCATTTCCTTCTTGCTCTCTTGTTAATCTGATCTTTGTTTTGGTATCCAATGTTGTGAAATCTTTAATGAGACTGTGTTTTGATTTAAGAAATTGAATGAAATTGAAATTGAATACGTGGCAAGTACCAATTCCTTATTATCAAATACCATCTTACTTACGTCCGCGGTGCCTAAGTTGCTACTGTTTTCTTCGCTGAGGTACGCGAACAACGATCGTACGCGACCGCCGCCGTCAGATTAACAGCAATTCAGGCCTAATAGTAGCATAGTATAAGTACTTGTAGGAGTCACTTTCGATTATCATAAAAAGGGTTCAAAGAACGAATTTATCTTCCACATAATCTAAAGAACAATGAACGTAGGTAACAATCTAAACAATCAGAAAGACAATAAGCTATCAGCTAACGTTTTATGGACTATAAAATTTAGAAGTTTTGGTCAAAATGGGTCAGCCGTAAATACATACGTCATCAACTTTGGCGACATTCGCTTTACTATTGTACATTTCGTAACGTTTTGAGGTGAGTTTCATAAACCTACATACTACTCGTACATACATAGGTATGATTTACAGGTAAATGTAGGTACAAGATGTTTTATGGTTTGTGGTTTATTATTTGGCATCCGTTGTAAAATACATAAATATGGTGACTGTTGAGATGACGAGTAATATAGAAGTATTTAAGAAGTAGAAATGCAACATGCGCATAACCGTCAGTCAGTCCCATGTAGCCAGCCTAGACAGCCAATTTCTAGACTGTTTCAAATTCTGCTATTTTAATAAATTCGTCACTCCAACACGATTCCATTCTCATCCCATTGTCACTTTGCTTAAAGTTCGTAATCTGCTAAATTCACAATAGTCGGTCGATGGTCTCGTAATAAAATTGTGTTTTAATGGCATTTTCGTATTGCCATTATTATAAAACCATTCGTACAAATGGTTTTCGAAATCTACTACTAAATGCGAACATTTATTCATGCCAGATTTCATGTACGAGATTAATATTCTATGACATTTATTTCAATGGAGTGTCAGTGGTTGTTCATTATGAAGTCATAATGGCGCCATTATGATAGCAGAATTAACAAACTTGACAAAATTTGACAGAAGTTGTATGAAATCAATGATCGAATACTCTGACACTATTGTACACTGAAAAAAAAGGTTTGTTGGATTTACCAAATTAGCAAAGGTTGGCTGAATTACAAGGAAACTACGATAAATATAACAAAACCTCGCTATTGAACTTACAAAACTAAAAAGGTTGAAGTTGATATCCGAGTTTTGATGTAAATCAACAAAGAGTATTGTCCATTTTACCAAACAAATGTCAACAATTTAGTATGGTTGATTTTATCATAAATATATAATAAATATAACAAGACCTCGCGGTTGAAGTTACAAAACTACATAGGTTGCAATCAAAATATAGTCACTACCAGAGTTTATGGTGTAAATTAACAAATAATTTTGTACATTTTATCAAACGAATCTCAACAATTTATTTTGGTTGATTTTATCACAAAAATATGATAAATATAACAAGACCTCGTGGTTGAACTAACAAAACTACATAGGTTGCGATCAAAATATAGTGCCTACCAGAGTTCATGGTGTAAATTAACAAATAATATTGTACATTTTACCAAACGAATCTCAACAATTAAGTCTGGTTGAGTTTATCATAAAAATTTGAGAAATATTACAAGACCTCGCGGTTGAACTTACAAAAGTACATAGGTTGCGATCAAAATATAGTGCTTACCATAGTTCATGGTGTGAATTAACAAATAATATTGTACATTTTACCAAACGAATCTCAACAATTTAGTTTGGTTGATTTTATCATAAAAATATGATAAAAATTACAAGACCTTGCGGTTGAACTAACAAAACTACATAGGTTGAGATCGAAATATAGTCCCTACCATAGTTTACGGTGTAAATTTACAATAAGTATTGAAAATGTTCCCATACAAATCTCAACAATTAAGTCTGGTTGACAAAAGGAATAAATTAGAAATTAGCAAATAACCGAAAATTGACCATTCGTCCCCTTATCTTCAAAACTACTGGGCCTACAATTTTGAAAACAATGCAGAAAATAGTTCTTTACCTACATAGACGACAGGAAAAGATATAAGAAGTCTATGGTATTCAAAGTAACAATCATAGAGAAAAAGCATGAACAAGCCGATAGATGGCGTTGTGCCGATGACGCGTCTTTCTGAATCGCGGTGTTAAGATTCTCCAAGCGTGATTGACCCTCCTTGATTTTGCCTTAGACCTTACTTCATAGTACCATTTCAGTAGTAAGTTCTTCTTGAGACTTTCACACTATGCAAGTCCTCACAAGTCACGTTGATGAAACGTGGCGCGGTGCGCAGAGCCGCAGAGTGCGAGGCGGACTGTCGTGGTAGTACGACGTCCGTACGCAGTACCACAAACAAACTGATTTAATACTTTCTACCATGTAATAAGTGCTATCTTCAAAATTTTTGTTGAAGGTTTTACCAAATACCTTTGCATTTTCTATTAAACCAGCTTCGGTAATTTGTATCAAAAACGTAACAGTAGAACCTATAAATTTATTTGGTAAAAAAAAACATGTATGTTGGGTAAAATATACAATATCTCTTTGGTAGATTGCAGCGAACTACATTGTACTTTTTACTCAAGTACTTTGATAAAAGGTTACGAAAGTACTTTGGTTAAAAATCTACTAAAGTTCTTTAGTGAGAAACGTTACTAAAGTACTATGGTAAAAAATTTTACTAAAGTACTTTGGTGAAAAATGTTACTAAAGTACTTTGGTGAGAAATGTTACTAAATTACTTTGGTAAAAAATGTACAAAATATAGGTGTAATCTACCAAATAAATTTGGTACAACGTCAACTTAATGTGTTTGGTAAAAACAACCAAAATTCGTGATAGGACCGAAATCAACCGCAAACTTTGGTTCAATTTACGCAAAATCTGTTAAATCCAACCTAACATTTTTTTCAGTGTAATAGCAGAATCGAGGCCCGTGACATTGGGAGACACTCACCAATATCAAGAATGTGCATTCAATACAACGAACTCATTTCAAAATTGCCTGACTTGGATGTGTTCTTTGGTTCCCTACCCAGGTTCAAAACCCTGTTGCGTTCCTATTTGAACCGACATTTAAATAGTCCTTTATTTTTTATATTTTTTTATTTTTGCTTTAGTGTTCTTATTTAAATTTTGTTATTTTATTTTGGTCTTTAATACTTTATTATTGATTGTAAGTATGTTATTGTAAGTGTGTCATTTGATCTCTTTTTTAGTTTTAAGTCATAGTTGCTTTATTTTGTTAAGAAAGTTGTGTACACCTATAATTGGTACGTACATTAGAACCATACCAAATGTACCTTTAATTATAAATGTTTTATGTACGAACTGTTGCACCTATTTTTAAATCTATACTAATATTATAAAGCAGAAGAGTTTGTTTGTTTGATTGGTTGAACGCGCTAATCTCAGGAACTACCGGCTCGAATTGAAAAATTCTTTTTGTGTTGGATAGTCCATTTATCGATGAAGGCTTTAGGCTATATAACATCACGCTACAATCATTAGGAGCAGAGCACGAATGAAAAATGTTGCAAAAACGGGGACGTTTTTTTCTCTTATGTGACGCAGACGAAGTTGCGTGGGTCAGCTAGTAAATAAATAAACCCCAAATAAGCGCCATCATCATCTGCCTACCCTTTTACCAGATAAGCGCCATATTATAAACCGAAATTGGGATAAGGGCAGGAAAAAGACGATGAACACTCCGATGATGATGATGTAGAAGATATTATTATAATAAGTTCTCGATGCATCTTTCTTTATCTAATAGGTACAGTCACGTCAGTCATGTAAACACCTAAGAATTTTTTAAAGTGCGTTTCTCCTACTGTACTGATTAAAAAGTCATGTTATTACGTACATAGTATTCTGGAACTCATATTTTTATGAAGAAGATCATAACTCCTAGTTACAATCGTTATTTCTCGCGAAAATAGCTATAATATTAAGGAAAGTGTATACATAGTAGTGCTCGTGACTGTACTGAACTGCTTCTGCCAAATTTTTATCATTCTTTTCTCTTCAATGTTGTTGGATGGTTTCCGCGCTCTGCAAATTCACAGTGAATGCTTAATATTAGGTACTTCTATAGACCCGACGACAAATTCAGTACCTACCTAGGCTATTAACAATATGTCGATGTGTCAATTAAAAGTTCTAACATCCGGACAAAAGCTTTGCACGTATCGAAACGACTTACTATGTGAGAAGGGCCAGAGACAAACACGTTGCATTTCAATTATGCAATTAGGAACACAAACACGTTCACTAATTACTGTTAATAGAGACATTAACTTTAAGGTCTTTTTATAATTTACTAGCTTCTGCCAGCGGCTTCGCCCGCGTGAAGTTTCAAAATTGGGGTTGAGTGAGAATATTATAAACGTAAGAGTAAACAAATATAATAATAACAAATCTCCGAACTGCTAAGCTATCGGGAGTTACACGTGTTATTGTGAGTCAACTATAAAAGATAGACATATGCTGTCTTGGGATATTTTTTATATAATTTTATGTGGAATATTTTCGTTATACATGATTTCTATGTAGCTTTAACCATTAAGGCTGCACACGCGACGGAAGCTAAAAAAACCAAGTAACTTCTCCCGTTTTCCCAACATTTCCTTTCACTGCTCTGCTCCTATTAATGGTAGCGTGATGAAAAGTATACTATTACCTGCTCAGGAGTATGTAGAATAATTGTACCAAGTTTCGTTAAAATCCGTCGAGTAGTTTTTTTTCTATAAATAACATACAGACAGACAGACAGACAGACAGACAGACAGACAAAAATTTTACTGATTGCATTTTTGGCATCAGTATCGATCACTAATCACCCCCCGATAGTTATTTTGTAAATATATTTCATGTACAGAATTGACCTCTCTACAGATTTATTATAAGTATAGAAGAAGATAGAAGATGATCTACAGAAAGTACAAGCAGTTCGAATATAATAAATGCAAGATGCAGCTCCAAAATCCAGGCAACAATAAAATCGGCTTGTTGAAAATCCAGTTTACCTTGCTAAAACTCGCATGTGTGTGTAGGTATTGAAAGTAAACCTAGTGCTTACAAACCTCCTGGTCCGCTATGCCGTCCTGGTAATTCTAGGTACAAACGAGACACAGCTTAGACTGAGAGATCTGGTAAATCTAGATTTTATCTAGCGGCGCGTGTCTATGAATAAAATTAGTCTAGGATGAAATGTTTTTTTTCTTAAATTCCTTTTTTTTGGTAATTGAATGCTAATTTATGCGTCGGCTGATTGTGATTGTTGTGTCCACATAATTTTTGCAGTAAATGATGCATAATTTGTGAGTGTTTTATGTAAATTGAGTTCGATAAAACTATATTATCACGGGTGTGGAGACATTGGAATGTATATTGTGAATATTCTGATTGTGAACCATCTGTTTCATTTTAGCGTTCCGTAGTCAAATGGCAAAAACGGCACCCTTATAGATTCGTCATGTCTGTCTGCCTGTCTGTCGGTCTGTCTGTCTGTCTGTCTGTCCGTCCGTATGTCACAGCCACTTTTTTCTGAAACTACAAGAACTATGCTGTTGAAACTTGGTAAGTAGATGTATTCTGTGAACCGCATTAAGATTTTCACACAAAAATAGAAAAAAAAAACAATACATTTTGGGGGTTCCCTATACTTGGAACCGAAAGTCAAACATTTTTTTTCGTCAAACCCATACGTGTGTGGTATCTATGGATAGGTCTTCAAACATGATATTGAGGTTTCTAACATCATATTTTTCTAAACTGAATAGTTTGCGCAAGATACACTTCCAAAGTGGTAAAATGTGTGTCCCTCCCTGTAACTTCTAAAATAAGAGAATGATAAAACTAAAAAAATATATGATGTACATTACCATGTAAACTTCCACCGAAAATTGGTTTGAACGAGATCTAGTAAGTAGTTTTTTTTTTAATAGGTCTTAAATCGTAAACAGCAATTTACCTTTCATTCAATCTGCTACGGAACCCTTCATGGGCGATTCCGACTCGCACTTGGCCCGTTTTTGTTTATTACAGACGTTGTATTTCATACTCACTTTGAGCTGCCATATTCTTAAATAAGGCAAAGTTAATAAGGACTAAAGAATGAAAAAATAAGTAAAACAAGTGCGAGTCCGGATGAAGGGTTCCGTAACAGCAAGTAGCTTAAAAGTTGTTGCAGTTCGTTGTAAAGGAAAGGTAAATTGTGGTTTACGATTTATGACGTATTAAAAAAAAACTACTGACTAGATCTCGTTCAAACCAATTTTCGTTGGTAGTTTACATTGTTATGTACATCATATATTTTTTTTTAGTTTATCCATAGATACACATGTATGAATTTGATGGAACTAAAAATTTGAATTCAAGTTCAAAGTATAACCCCCAAAATTTTTTTGTTTTTGGATTTTTCTGTGAAAATCTTAATGCGGTTCACATAATACATCTACTTACCAAGTTTCATTAGCATAGTTCTTATAGTTTCGGAAAAAAAGTGGCTGTGACATACGGACGGACAAACAGACATGACGAATCTATAAGGGTTCCGTTTTTTTTTAAAATTGCGTAATTGATAATTATCAATTACGCAATTTGGTGATCCTTTTAAAAATATAACATTTTCGCCAGATTCTTGTTCGTTTTAGGGTTCCGTTGCCAAATGGCAAAAAACGGAACCCTTATAGATTCGTCATGTCTGTTTGTCCGTCCGTATGTCACAGCCACTTTTTTTCCGAAACTATAAGAACTATGCTAACATTTTTCATTTTTTTACTAAGATATGATAAAGATAAATTATAATTTATCTTTATCATATCTTAGTATTAATTTGAATAGATATTTAGCTTGGTACTTTTTCGTATCAGCTCGAACTACAATACACATGAACTACAATGAGAATATCTCAAGCAACGCTCACTTATAGACACGAACAGAATGCTAGATAAATCTTTGTAACCAAAGTAAACATTTTAACAGGTTTATAAATAACTACATACATGCGAGCAAGTGTATATAAAATAGCAGTCCACGGTTAGTCGAAATTTCAGCGAAGTCCAATAAATCCATGTTGTACTCGTAGTCCGTTCCTTGTATTACAAACGCGATCAAACGGTCCTGCTTCCTTAGTAACTGAAACGTGGTTCCGAGAACCAGTGCCAAAGGACCACAGTCCAATGTGACAGGTCGTAATATATAAAGCTCGTATTATTATTGGTTTCGGGAATAAAACTCAAGTAAATAAATTTATATTGGTCAAATATGAATTTACTCTTCTGTTAGTGGCTTGTTTTATAATTGTCCCATGAGATCTTACTACTAGCATAAAATTAAGTTTTAATCCAAGTTATAAATTATCTGTGTGAAAAATTTTATCCAAATCCGTTCAGTAGTTTTTGTGTTAAAGAGTATCATAAACATCCATCCATTGCATCCACACATACTTTCGAGTCTATAATATTAGAAGGATATAGTATAGTAGGAAGATAACAGATATTTACTGATTTCTTGAAGATTGATTGATGCTCTAAAAACGGTGAAGGAAAACATCGTGAGGAAACCGGCATATCCTAGAACCAAAATTTCGAAGACGTGACATCTACCAATCAGCACTGGGCCCGCGTGATGGATTCCCTCTCAGCAAGCAGCAGTCGGAACAGTATAGGCTGATGATAAGAACCTGCCATAAAATCATAGAAATAATGAAACGCCTAGTCAGATATATCTAGTACTAGCTGACCCACGCAACTTCGTCTGCGTCAAAAGTACTACCTACCTACTACTACCTACTGCCTACCTACTACTACCTACTACCTAGCTACTACTACCTACTGCCTACCTACTACTACCTACTACCTAGCTACTACTACCTACTACCTAGCTACTACTACATAACTACTACTACCTACCTACTACTACCTACCTACTACTACCTACCTACTACTACCTACCTACTACTACCTACCTACTACTACCTACCTACTACTACCTACCTACTACTACCTACCTACCACTACCTACCTACTACTACCTACCTACTACTACCTACCTACTACTACCCACTACATACCGACGAAAATAATTAAAAAAAAAAAAGTATCCTATGTCCTTCTCCTGGTTCTAAGCTACCTCCCCACCAATTTTCAGCCAAATCAGTTCAGCCGTTCTTGAGTTATAAATGGTGTAACTAACACGACTTTCTTTTATATATAGAAAGATAATAATTAATAATGTATTGTCAAAAGAAACCCGTACAAATGATCTACAGCACATCAAAAACCTTACAATAATAAGTATGTAGAATTCAGAATGCATGTCCAGGTTTGCAATAAAAGCTCGCTTGCACAATGTTCACGACGGGAAACGATTGCCCAATGATAAACCAAACTAACCTACAAATCTGATATAGCCCAGACAATGTCCCAAGTGACGGATTCGTTTTTGTACTGTGGCATTTTATGATTGCGGTTTGGGATTTTGTAATGATAGTTTTATTTGCGTTTATGAGTTACGTAGATCAGATACTGCATAATCAGTCGAGTGTATATTTAGTTAGGAGAAGAATATGGGCTGTTTACTTTGGCTACGCATAGAACTGATGTTCATTTAGTTAGACGTAAACTGACAAACTGCAGAAATAGAGACGAAAGAACTTAACTCTCACTCAAATTATTTTATACTATCTTATACCCGTAATAATTTTCCCATAGGATCATGCAACCGGGATAAAAATTATCCTATGTGTTAATCCAGGCCATAAACTATCTGTGTGCTAAATTTAATCCAAATCCTTTCAGTAGTTTCTGCGTGAAAGAGTAACAAACTTTATTAGGATTTCAATGTGCTTTGCTCATTCATACACTTAAAGACCCCTTAATTGTAAGCCACTTCACAATTCATTAGTATTAATGGCTGACCGTCAAACAATATTAGTTGTTCCTAAAATGTCAAGGCCGTTCGCCTATCATAAGTCAGTGACCCGCTGTAGTGACAGAACATTCATTGATAACTGGTACGCTAGATTAACCTAGGTCCATTTATGCCTCCCTGGTACTCGCAGAAACCTAAGGCAACCTGTCGGCCAGTCCAAATCGGTCAAGGTTGCCAGCACGCTGTTGCTGGCTGGGGGAAACTCGACGGGATTTGAGGAACGGAATGCCGGTAGGGCTGTCGCAATCACAACTTGTAATAAAATTCACACACACTTAATTTAATTAATTCTAATAGAAAAATAATCCGCTTGGGAACGATGGGAATCTCATTTCTTAATGCTTTAAGTAATTATTTATGGTACTGCACACCATTTGAATTTGGTTTTTATGCATCACTTGCATTGGAATCTTATGTCAGAGAAGTTTGGTCACGATTTAGACGCCCGGCGGCGCCCGAATTTATTCATTGAATGGTGCTGTTGATGTCTCTTGTAACTTTTTTTTATCGCAAGTAATGTGCTGAAGTTATTAAATGTTTTACACATTTATATTTTTTAAGAATATTGCTTGGTCGTGTCACCGTAACTCTAATCGTATTTTTGAACTTTAATAAAAGTTACGAATGAATTTTCTGTGTTACCAGTTAATTTTTCGAATTAATATTTTAGTGCAATCCAGTATAATAGATACTACAATTAAAATGAAGGTAACATTTGTTTGTAATTTTGTATGTGCCTCGGTAATGCAACTACCAGTACGTACTGACCCGATCCCAAAAATTCTTTCACTAACTGTCAAAAGCTACAATTGAAACGTTCCCGTGGGTTTATTTCCGAACTTAACGGGAACGAAGCCACCAGTAAAAGCTAGTTTGTCATTATTTTATTCGACAGCTATTCCTATTATCGGTGTTGCCTACCTGCCAAGGAAGACTTATATTTTTCGCGCGTATTTTACGTTTGTAGATTTCATGATTAACAAACGGCTGGATGGAATTCGACAGTTGAGGTAACGTTACATTTGTCTTAAAAGCCATTTAGTGTCCTTAAACAGGTGTTTGATAAAAAAACAAAATAGAGGAATTGGTTTTTGTAGTCGGGTTTTTGATTTTTCTCAAAGATTAGATTTAAAAAAAAAACATTAAGGCGATTACATGAGCTAAACGCGAGTTTAATAATTAATAAAAGTATGTGATTCACTGCTTTAAACAAGACCAGAAAAATATATGATATTCTTCAGGATATATGCAAGCATGATAGTATTTTGTAAAAAATATCTTTCAAACAAAAAAAAAAACTAATATGCATGTGATCATTGTGATTTTTTGGCTAATAGTTCTACAAGCAATATATTAGCATGATAGTGTTTTAACTTTTTAATCCAATCAATAGTTTTTTGTAAAACGATCGAAACCACTCAATTCGCGCTATTTAGCCCGCAGTGACTGACGTAACAACCACTTTGTAGTGCAAGCTGATTAGAACTTTATTCTAATAGCATTTCAAACGAAGTTTGAACCACCACAAATAAAATTGCTAATTTAGCTCGTCTAATCGCCTTAAAACGGGTTGTTTCCATCCCGTATTTTAGGGCAACCTTAACTTGACGAAGGGTGTGTGGCAACGCGTGGGCATCGATACAGACGTTTATAGCATGTTTGTAAGTTCGTTAGTTTACGTTATTAAACTATTACTCGCTGGAGAATGTTTGTTTCTTTGAGAATGTCGGTCAAGTGTTTCATGGGATATTCAAGGACGGAGGAAGGGGATATGAGGTTATCGTGATCCTGCGCTATAATAGGACTATCGACGACGGTAAAAAAATAGATTGACGTGAATTATCGAAAAGTTAATGAAAATTTTAAAGATTTTTGTGCTGTCACAGTATTGGCCCTGTAATCAACAATTTGGCTAAATAATAAATTAAAAACTAAACATTTTTGGGTTTGGATCATACAACAAATTAATAATAACAAATGAAGCTACCTATGAAGAAAGTGGGACCAGGAAACCATAAATTGTTAAAGATTTTGGTATTAAGTAGCCCTGACACTCCCATTTAGATGACTAAAGTAAATGAAAGCACTTAGTGAACTTTACAAATGAATTTTGCAATGCTCAGCGGGCTCAGCGGCCAGTTACAATTTAAAATCTATTTTATGTGATCCAGGGAGGCATCAACTACGACGATGGTGTAAATAATAAAACAGTTTTAATCCTTCCACACACTAGGAATTTCTCCTGTTTAACAAACAACACACACAGCCAGACCTTGATCATACAAGTATTTGTTCCGTGCGGGAATCATAACTGTGTCATCAATCGTATTGGATCGACGTTACGGTTCCATAGAACACCCGGGACCGAAATTGGGTTCCGTTTAAGTGTAACCCACGGAAAAGCTTAACTCGATATTGTTGAAAGTCGAAGTGGAACTAAGAAACACTTTTAAACCGAGCCACTTGTCTAGGCACTCTGACCTCATGACTTTCCTGAAAAACTTCACACACTGACTCCATTCCTGTACGTTAACAACCAGTGGTGACCAAAACGAAAATAATGCTTTAGCAAGTTCAAAATTAGCAGAAGAGCTTTGTGTTATGTCCGGCTAACTGGCGTGTCGGCGTAAAGTTATATGTGCAGTGGAAACGGCGTTAACGACCCGGGGACGACTGTACACTCGTTTAGGAGTTTGGAGACTAGGACGCATTTCCGCGTGCGATGTTTACTCGCCAAAATTGTTCTGAGAATAATTTAACTGACTTTTTTTGAACTGTGATCTCTGTTTTTCGTATCTTTCTTTCCCTTGTTTCCTCTCACAGAAAGATGTCTTATGACTCAGCCGTGAAAACGTTATGGGCTCAGGATGAGATATTTGATTTTGACTTCTGTGATAAAAAAATATGTTGAAGCATATGTATGCATATGCTTCAACATATTTATTTGCTAGGCACTATGGTGCCTAGCAAATTCTTTGGGACAATTTAACCATTTCAAAGCCATCAAAATTTCCATCAGTATGTAAACTATTACAGTACTGATGTAAAGGATCTTGGCTTGCACATCGACTGCAATATAAAATGGAATACACAAGTCGCTCGTGTCAGCCAGAAGGTTACGGGTTCGTTGCGAGCGCTGTACCGTTTGAGAAACTTTTTACCCTCAAATACGAAGACAATGCTTGTACAGTCCTTGATTTTTCCTATCATCGATTATGGTGATGTGTGCTACGAGTACTTTGACCTGAATGCAGACCTCCTCGACAAACTTGACCGTCTTCTAAATAACTGCATTCGATTCGTTTTCAATCTGCGTAAATACGATCATATCTCCGAGCATCGGTCTCTCCTTAAGTGGTTGCCCATACGACACCGCAGGAAACAAAGGGAACAAACCACCTTGTTTTCTTTTCTTGTCTCTCCCACTTCCCCTAGTTACCTTGCTCCCCACTTTCAATACATTTGTGCCAACCATAACAGGAGCCTGCGCTCTTCTCAAAACCGCTTACTTCACTGTCCCTCTCACCGCACTGACTACATTCATCGATCGTTTTTCATCCAGTCTATTTCTCTGTGGAATGCGCTTCCCCAGGAAATCAGGATGGCAACCAATCGTTTATCCTTTAAAATTAAAGTTCGCGAGTACATTCGGAAGAAGCTGGCAGTTTCGTCACAACGGTAATATTTTCCCAATTGTTGTTTTTAAATTTTAGTATTTCCGTACAAAGCGCTGTTTACTTTTACTTTAATATATATTTATAGTATTTTATATAATTATAGGTATAGTATTTTATATATCCTTGTAGTTTATCGTAGTTTTAATAAAATTATTCGTGAAGTTTCAGGAATGACACCTACCACTGCTTGTCTCTGCATCACCTAAAGGTTGACTGGTAGAGAATGCCATTGGCATTAAGTCCGCCTCTGTACTTTGTGCTTGAAGTGTTAAATAAATAAATAAATAAATAAAAACTATCTGAAACCACAATTGGACCACCATTTAGAACTTCTGGTCTTTGTACGTAAAATATTGAAAATCAAGGCATTATGTCCGCCTTTGTACGGTACTTTTTTACTTATCATATTTGCATATTGTAAAAACTTATTCTTATCGCGAATCATTTCAAGAAAATATTTAAATATGCAAATTAATAACCAATTAGTACAACACCCGGATAAACTAATTATAACACTCTTAATTACATTGCAGGTCCCACACATTGATCAGTAACAGTCACATGCACTAATTGTTTCCATAACGATGTCAATACGAAAGTTCCCAATGATCATAGACTATGGGAGCGTCCTGTGTCTATGCGCGAACGCAGCCGGGGCACACATGTTGTCACTTTAGGGGGTGGACACATGCACTTGCAGCAAGGTTGTCAATAGTAATAGACATGATGTCACTTGAGTTTTTGTTACACTTTTTTGCTTAAAGAGTTAAAATTAAATGGCTTTTTTAATTAAAATACTGTGCCGCTGTTGAACTTGTACCCGTATTCTCAATATAGAATGCCTTCGATATGCATAGGAAGAATAAAAAATCAGATTTTAAATACCTTACCAATAGATATTCAAATAACATGCCTGCCGAAGTTTCGTGTAACAAGCAAGACGTTTAACACAGACTTTTCTATTGGTTGGTTTTGAGCAAATTACATCCAAACCAACCATTCCCACGACCTTCATTACGTCTTCTGTCCATCTAGCGAGAGGACGTCTCAGGGCTCCTCCCACTCTCCACACCATAAATTCTTTACTTAAATGTGCCATTTGAGATGCACCAAGTAATATGAAGGAAAGAAACTGTTTTTTTGACTCAAATTCACTGTGCTTCCGTTTGCTGCCTCATGTCTTTTTTACTTTTTTTAAATTTTTCAGCAGAATATAATCACTGCAAGCAGCTCCATTTTAATAAAATAAATTCCAAAATCTCACCTATGCAATTATGCAATACATTAACTACATAATGAAAAAAAAAAATGTTTTATTTGTTTTGTGTTTATTTGCGTATAATCCGCATAAAAAGTTAATATTCTTTTTCCGTATATATAATTAAATTAACAAGCATAATAGTCAATAATCGACAACCCTATAGTGGTTTACCAACAATGCGCGCCAAATCACCCGCAGAGCGGCGCGGTGGGTGCATGCGTTTGACAAGCCGCGTTTCGTTCTACGACAATATTCACGTCTTCCGTGCGATTGGCTCTCATAGACTACAGCCAATCTCCTGCCGGTTACTGTCCGCCTAGTACTTTCGTAGACGTTTCGGTGATTTTGGCGACTTAACGCTTTGTTTTAAAGAGTGTGAGGGGAAGGATGGGAGATAAGTTAATCAAGATTCTTTCTTCTTTTTATTAGTTTTTTTTTCAAGATCAACTTGAAATTATGCATGTAAATCTACACTAATATTATAAAGAGGAAAACTTTGTTTGTTTGTTTGTTTGGTTGTAATGAATAGGCTTAAAAACTACTGGACCGTTTTTAAAAATTCTTCCACCATTCGAAAGCTACATTATCCACGAGTAACATAGGATATATTTTATAGCATGGGGATAAGAAGGTCGCATTCAATATAAAAAGAAGCTAAATTCGACTGCTTATGAGTATTTGCAGAAAAAAGTATTATGCTAGTACATATGTGCCAATTTGTGAAGTATCGCTGTAACTATATAACAGTAATTTAAGTTTTCCTTGGCAAGTTTTAACTACTATGTAAGCTTGCTTCGTTATTTGTAACATTGTAAAGTTACAGAACGAAAGTAAAATTAACCTGCGCTGACTCGTCCCTCACAGAGAAAGTCAGGATAAAAATACCTATTATACTATTTTTCTTTTGGTAGTGGTACTTACTAATTTCACGCTTGGGTTCAATTTAAATCGAAAACTTAGTTTCTCTAAACTTAGTAAAACTTAGTCATACTGGCTTAGGAAAATTCACAAAGTATTTTTTTTTAAATTTCTAAACATTTTAAAACCACATTTTGATTGCTATTTATTCGTAGCCTTGTATTCTCGTAGCAATCTTTCAGATTGTTTTCTGAGCACAAAGCACTGAAGAAAAATCTGTTTCAAATACATATTTATTCGACGAACGAGGTCAAAAATAAAACAAGAACTATTTATTTTTATTTTAATACAATATATAACCCTTCATTTACTGGTTGAAATTTATTAGTTAACTACTAGGATAGCAGAATTTCCACGCTTAGTACTTTCGCTATCGCTACGCTACTCGCCAGTCGCCCCTGCTGGTTGGTCGAATCGTAAATTTACCCGCCAAGGCAATATTTCACGCGCTTTGCTACACGCTCCCCCGCCATTACGGCTGCGTTTATTTATTCTTCCGACCTAACTAATGATACCCTTCCTAGAAAGTTCGATGCGCCTAACTTTTACTTGTCCAGTCATCCTAGATACAAATCTTTCCAAGCATAGGATACAGTTAGTTACAGTATAATGCATAAAGAACAGACTTGAAAGAGTTTGTTATATTTGTATGCTTCAGTAAAAAACTTACTACATAATAATGTTTAGTTTAAGAGTAAAGAGATTTGTCATTGGTTTCTTCGATGTTATTTACTACAATTATTATTTTACTACAAGTAAATGCATGTAAAATCTGTACCGATATAAACGTCACACAATAAACGTGAGTGTGCACTTAAATACCATCAAAGGCTGCCCTTTATCTTCCCATTACCGGCTCAGTGCAGGGCGTAATTAATCTCTCATGTGGGTTAAAAATAAAATAAAAATAAGTAGTTTACTTGCAAAGGGCACACTTTAGACTGGCCAATTATTTTTATCGCGCGTGTTCAAGATGTAAACTCGCATCTTTATGACTCATGCGGTCCTAGTACAAGTTACACGGTATTTACAAGGTCCCTCGGGATGCCCGGGAATTACGGGAGCCGTCTCGACTCCGTCGTCATAGAATTATTGATTTAAAATGCTACGTACGACTCCAAAAACCAAGGTTATTTAAAAAATACAGTTTTCACAATGTTCTGTTTTAATGGTGAAGCTTGTGGACTTTTATTAAATTTCTTAGATTTTATTAAACCAATAAAAACAAAAGATGAATAGTTAATTGTATAAACACCAACGTAGGTGTTTCAATTACGTGTTCTTTGAGACTGAATTCGTTTATCTAACTATTGTAACCGATTTAGGCGTAGGTGAAAATTGGTTATAGAGGACTTGTTAAGAAAAGGTTAAAACTTTCTCTAAAAATACCTTTTAATTTCGTCGAAGGCTTTTATCCCACGATAAAAACGGTCTTACCCGAAATTGCTTGAAAAACCCCAACCTAGTCGAAAAAAATGGGTATGCAAAAGATCATGATTTCTTACTTACTGTGTCACATCATTTTCAAGCCTAGCATTCTCGTGTAAAATTGGAATGAAATAGAATTGCAGTCTATAATTTTCCGATTAAACATAATGTTTGATAATTTCACAACCACAGCTGCGCAAAGTTGAATCATATTAAGGTTGGCAATAAGTTTATTATTTGATTAGCAACTTACTGTCCCCCTCAACGGTTAAATGAAGGAAATTGTTTATTTTACTGTGCATTAAAGCTGTCGTGAGAATGATTGGGTTAGTCGATGTGACAGTTATCTCTTTATGTGAAGTACTCTTCATAATAGCATTATAATGGCTGTCTGGATAGAGAAATTAAAGTAAATATGGTAGTCATTGACTGCATAGCAGAACTTTAAGCGTGTCAATGTGTTTTACACGAAGGCTCGTGAGAATTTGTATGAGAGACCACTTTGATTTTGTTTTTAACCATTGTTCCATCAAATTAGAATGTTTCCTTCCTCTACCGACTATTTTGACATAGCACTCCTCTCTGACTGAGGGAATAGACAGTAAAACCATAGCGGCTTAGTGCGGGTAGAACACATTTCTTTTACGAATTATTTATTTAAAATTGGATCAAAAAGATTAATAAGGAAAAAATAAAACAATAATAAGATAAACAGTTTTTTGGAAGTGATGGGATTGCTCTACACACCTATAAGATTGAATAGATATTTACAGTCATTGACATTTGGAAAAAAAAAACATGCGGGGCAGTCTTTGGGACTGCAGCCGATAGAAGTGAAAACTAAGTAATACAAGATAAACTATATCTTAATTGCATAAGGTTGGTTTTGACTAACCGTTCTCCCTCCGTCTTACGAATTTTCGATCAGGACACGTGTCCTGACGCTATTTTTTTTTTACCCATTACAAAAACTGCACAATGCCGCTAAAGAAGTTTTCCCTTCAATAAAAATAAAGGACCACCGCAGTTTCATGTTCACACTAAGTTTAGAACTAACTAAGTAAACTACACACACGCAGTGTACCACGTTAATTTTGTAAAGCCTTATAAGGCTTTCCCGGAAGAACATGGCGATCCAAGATGTTGGTAAATATTACACTACTTTAGAAGTCAAAGGTCTTCCCTGACTCCTTCCCTTTGCTAACGTGTATAACTTCTTATTAAATGGCACATAATTATCTTTGCGTTTAAATGAGATTAGTAAGCATAAGTTTTAAATTTCAAATGAGCTTTATACGGAAATGGAACATATATTTTTTGAAATATGGATGTATAAATAATACCACTGAATTATACATCGTGCATTTTTATTTTCTGCGTACCTAACATGTCATGTAAATTTTTATTTCAAGTATTGTGTCATTTACATTCCGGAATAGGTAAATTAATAGACATAGTACATCTGCTTGATAGTCCATTGTTCTCCAATGTACCAGGCACATACAAATGTGGCCATTACTCAAACATCATTTTAAGTCTAATTCCATCAGCCTTATTTTGAATTGAATTACAGGAAATGATAAAAAACCTAATAATAGAAAATTTAAATATGTATTCACGTTACAATACACCGACTTATTTTTACCACTGTATGTATTATTTCCAATACATTTTCATAAAAAAACAAGGTACAATATTTACAAGCATCGTGAGAATTTGTAAAATTGAAAATCATTATCTGACATCACCCGTATCGCCTAAGCTCGTGCCAACTTTTCACGTCGTCGTCATTGCTACAACTTACGCCACACAAATCACAACGTAAAAGTTTTCCCCATTCCACCCTTACTTTCCGTGGTTACCACCCATCTTCCGTCTCTTTCACTCGCAGTGGAACAATAACAAAGGTCTCTTGCGTTGTTCTGGCCGCCTGGTAGTTGCCGGGCGTTAGAGCGCCGCACGCCCGCACCGCGCACACATGCGCGATACGTTCTCTGTTCATACGGCGACTCCTATGCTTCCATTTACGGTATCTGTCATTTGTCATGTGCACACCATGTTGTTTTCACACAGCGAAGCTTTGAAATGTTCACAAAAGTTTTCTGTAGACAAGTTCTGAAACAAGCGAACTGATTCCTTTCACGGAGTCTTTCATTAGAAATACCAAGTAGGTCAGATGTTTTACTATTAATGATTGGTTTCATCATGTAAATAATATTCAATTATGGCTGTGGTTCTAGTCTTTAGATTTTTTTATATTTTAAAGTACTCAGCAGAATCTAGACCAAAATTAAAATTAAAACATGATCATTCTCAACTTAATCTTGGATAGTAAGTAAATTACCATCTGCTGGAGACGAGTCATGATTTTCTTTCATCTTTATACCTACATAGGTATTATTCTCTCCATCTTTCGGTTTTTCCTATACAACAATTTCATACAACTGGGTATCATAAAGAAACTTTTGTGGTAGGTCTTCGAATATTTACACTCTTCTTATTCTACATTTTATTTAACAACCCGGTTTGTAAAAAATCGTTTCAAACTGTGTTACAACTTCATTTGTTAGCGACTGTAACTGTGCTGTTATGTAGGTACCTATTCAATAAAATAAAATGTGATAACATTCGTTTATCTTCTGTGATTCGTGGTATTCAGGGATTAAGCGGAATCGTTTCCGATTTGTTGATTATATTTTTCGGTAAATAAGTAAAGCTTAGTTTAAGAGATAGGTACCTACTGAAACGAAAAACTGAAGTATTCGAAATCGAAAACTTAGGACAGTCTTTCTATAGTGTACCCGCAAACAATAAATTAACAACCTGAATACTACCGAAGTAAAAGTACGTAACTGCTCGAAAAAAGCGGAAAATCATAACTTTTGGTTCCACTATCATTTACATTTTACGGTAGCAGTTTGTCATATAAACTTATTCTAGCCTTGTTTATCCATGTCGTCACGACTCCACTAGTTAGCATATATGAACTCCTGGTACCACGGGTGACATTCTTGGTTGGAACGGTGACGCAATATGACGGGGTTAATTTATCGATTACGAGGGAAAGAGAGCGATGCAAGTTCAAGGGTAGTTGGTGTTCTTTCTCGCTCTAGCTGGACTAGGAGGGTTGTGAACTTGACGGAAACTTGAATGTAACTGGCGAGATGTTAAAGACACTATGAAGTAACAATTTGCACGTAACATGCAAATATAAAACATTTTAATGTTTTTACAGTTATGTGATCACGTTCTTTGAGTCACATCCGGACAGACGGACGGAGCGCAGTCGACAACGACCGACTATAAACTTTGTGACGAATTATCAACCAAAACAAGAGAAGCCATTGTTTCAACCGTGTTTGTATTTCCGCCGATGGACAAAAAATGAAACAGTATGTCCTACCAGCCATGTGTGTTTGTAAGACCATTTTTTAAACAATGCTTGTTGTAACGTTACAAAACTGTGTCAAATGCAAACTTAAAGATTAAATCCCCGTTCCTTTAGTTATAGGTGTCATAACTCAACTCATTTACAAGTTTTATAGTCCATCTGTCAAAACAACGCATCCATAACTGGCATGTATTACGCAAACTATGAAAAATGGCTCGGAAAAGTTCACCTAAATTCTTTCCCGGGTATACCGTATGGTGGTAAATGGTGTAATTGATTTTGGAAACACGGAAACGGCCCGTTGTTCGGTCCGGTATGGGTCTACGGTACACATCGAATTAGACATGTTAGCAGGGCAGGCTTGTTCATCAATAAGTACCATGTTTTGTTGACTTTATTGTCAAAGCTTGTTACCATTATGATTTTTTTTAATCAGTTCAACGATAGCAGTAATAAAAAAGCTCGACTTCGCGAAATGTATAAGTCTTAAGTATTTTCATGGTGGATCGGCGTGGTAAAGATCATCTCAGTTGTTGATCCGTGATTTTCAGGACCAGTGATTGTTACGATGCTTGGGACTTTGGGAGAGGCCTATGTCTAGCTGTGGACGTAGTCAGGCTAACATGAAAGAAAAAGCAAGTTTGTGACTAAATGTAAAAGCACGGTAAAGTTCAAAACGTATGTTTAGTATTGTGTATGATACAATACGAATATTATGTAATACGGTAACAGATACAACTCCAACACAAACTCGAGTGTGTCCTTATCGTATCTTCGTAAGTCCCGGAATACACGAACAAACTTCCATTATTGTAAATAATAAAATTTATCACTCTATTATTGTGGCTTTTTAGCAACTTTTAGCATTCTGAACCGGTGCTTAGCTGGTATTGTTAAACAGTTCAAAATAGGTATTGGTATGTTGATGGTTTCCTGTTAGTAAAATGTGTTTGGTTACCCAATGAATGTTCCGTAAGTCGTCAGTTGAAGTTGTTATAATTAAAGCAGAATTTTCATAAATATCTGATACCTAGGGCATCTGGTTGCCTTAGACGATCAAAAAGCGAACGTTTAGACTGTGAAGCACCAGCCGAATAATCAGTTCAATGATGAAATATGTAATGATAGATATCAGAATGTCTTCGAATGTTAGGTTCTAGGTCATGTCGGTTTTCTCACGTTGTTTACAGTCACAGTTTTGACAATACGACGGAGACGAAAGGTTGGAAAAATTCATATCGGACTGCAATGGAAATTGCAAAAAAAACTACTTCTGAAATAGACATAAAAAGAAGGAAATGACATCAAGACTAAAACAAGTTACAAACAACAGAGTAGCCTTCAATTTAAATCTAATCGTGTACTAGGACCCTAAGTAAAGGTAGGAGATGCGTAGGGTTAGGGTCACACACTAGTGAAAGCCTGACCTATGACATAGCAGCTCAACCATTAATCGTATGCGAACAAGCTTTAATAAATTCACTATCGAATGTAACTATCTTGTTTGGAAATGTTTATTCGCCTCCTCCATACTCATATTTTATTAAAAGTGGCTTATTTTGTGCATATTAAACCCAATCATTGATCTGTACGGAATGTTTCAATAGATATATTATACTCCGGATATGATCCATATGTAACAAAAACAACATACTAGGAAAACAGGAACGCCCAGAATGTGAATGTAAACTCAATTTACATGGCTTGTAGTAAATATGATACTAGGGAAATATAGCGCACAAGTTCCAGGAAATTATTAAAGCTGAAGACTTTCACTTTCAAAGCATTATGTAATTTCACCATATTAGATTACTTATTAGAATTTACTTGAAAATGACTTCCCAACACAGTTTTTAGTTGTTGAGGCTGATAAAGAAATAAATTCTGCTGAAAATCGGAAGTAGGGGGTTTAATCGAATGGCGTCGACCACAGGGCTTCGACCACTGACTGCCTATGCCACGGACCCATGAAATCTGGTTTGGTTGTTTATTGTTATTAGGTTTACCAGAAAATGGGACAACTTGCAAGGTCGGCTACATCAATTCTTTTCCTTAAGAAAACAATTATTATTAATTACAATTTGTGATGAAAACAGTAGTACAAGGCTCATGAAATAACAAGATGAATATGGTATTTATTTCTCAGGTCCGTACTCTATCTAATCCAGGTCCAGACTCCGATATATTTTGAAAACATTGCTACTAGGCCAGCACAAACGGCAGGGTGTTGCGTATTACATGCCAGGGTTCGTTCATATAGGAAAGGGGAAGGAGGCCTGGGAGGTGTAACAGAATTACAGAATGGAATACAGGCACAGATTCCAGGCCGAATTTATAAACAATGTACTAGGTCTGCACAGATCGCAGAGGGTCATATATGGGCCTGACACAGGGGGAGGGGGTAGGTTTTGGCCTCACTACCCCTTTCATCCGGCTGGCCGAGAATTATTATAGTGTGTCTGTGTGATACTGTGGTGTCTACGCTCACGATCTTCTAATTGTTTATATAGTAGCTTTTTACTTTAAATATCTTGTAAACTATGATTCATTTGCTATTGCATCCTCCTATTTCAATGTAACGTTTAATTGCAACGAGAATCTTCATCGGTGTATCTTCATTGGTAGTATCTTCACAAAAGAAATCCTTCTGTAATTCCTCATTAGAATTCCTCAAAAGATCTTTTCGCTCTTTGGCCACCGGAGTTTTCACACGCCAAACACCTTGAAGATCTACTTTCACTGGTGTTTTAGAAGGATTTCAGTCTACAAAAAAATTGAGAACTAATAATCAATAAGTCAAAGAGCACTCTTTGTGGAATCTATCCATCATTACAATATTGAGAATGTATTCCATGAAACTCAATTACGAAATAACGGCATACCCTGATGATGTTATAAATGTTTAATGGCGGGAATCAATCAGCGAGGCATCACTCGGGCGGTAAAGTATTAAAGTTAACAATAATTAATATTATAAAGTTTACGGTGTTTTTACGTCGCTTCCCGGTGCCCTAGTTACAATTCAAAGTGTTTTTGTACCGAGGAATACGTCAAATTAATTTAGGGTTGGTTGTTAAAAACGGAATTACGGTAGTAAAAAGTATTTTGCGATTTGATTGCTCGGTTAAATTCTTTTGTGTACGTTTTTATGAGGCAAGGGCTGTATTTTTACGTTTAGATTTTTGTTGTTAGGGAATTGCTTCTATATTTTTTCGGAAGTTCTTTTTTAGTGTTTGTATACATTCATGTTTCGGATAGGGAATTTCGTTTTTACGAGTGCGGATGTCTGGGGCATGAGATCCCACCTAACCAATCTTCGAACTATGTAATACAGCTATTTCCCAGAATAAATCTACAACAGAAGTTACTACATCACTGACAAGATATAAGCATAGTCCTACAGGGAGCGAATCACCGACCCTAATAAATACAGGGTTCTGAAAAATGTATAGAAGAAAAGTAACAGGACATGGATTTGTTAATTCATTGTAGAAATTATAATCACTTTTGCAAGAAATCCAAATTATTATATTTGGGAAGCCTGCAAAATTCAACGAAACCTATCGGGCACTGGTGAAATGTAAGAGGCTAGATGCACAGATCGAATTGGTCGTTCCCTATGAAGAAGAACAGGCAAGATACTCCATGTTCACTCTTTTAAAACGCCGCGGTAACCCTAAGTTGATTGCTCCACAAATAGCCCACGAACTTAGTCGTCTTCGTACATCACCGTCCATAGAAGAAGGAAGTATAGCACGTGCCTTTAAAAACGGTAATGTTAACAGGAATTGATTTATTGCTCAATATTTACTTTACTTATTAAGTTGCCTGGGCAATTTCGGAGATTCGAATGAGTTATTTTTGTTATTTACAGCTTGAGTCCTTTTGATTTATTCTGGAAGAGGAAGTTTTGACTTACGGTAAGTTTTTATAAATGGTCAATCGATTTTTTAAAAATATTTTATTTGTTTTCAAAAACATTTGAAAATCAACAAAACAATACTCTGACACGAAGGTACTGCCAACAAGAAAAGTGATTTATAATGAAGCATAGACAACATACAAGAAGGAAATACTAAAATATAATGGGAAAGTAACATTCAGGCGCACACAGTCACACGATGTTACATACAACTTTACGCATAACTGTTGTATCCATAGTTATATTATTATTTTGCTACAAAATGTAAACATCGGTACCAGGTAAACATGAAATGGAAGAGATGAAACGCAAACAAGTAAAACGCACCCTACCATAAACGGAAAAATATGCGTAGCAGCGTGAAGTAAGTAGGTATCAATGAATTAAAAAGGCCGCAATAATTAAATTGCATAGAGACATGAACATTTAACAGTTGTATAGTAGAGAAAAACTACTAATAATCTAATAATGTAATTGAGAAATTGTCCCAATCTGCCAGTTTCAATTGAAATGTAACCGAGTTCTCAGAGTTAGTTTGGAGTCGCTAGTCTGATGGCCTAGAATCATGTTTAGGTCTTACAAGCCTAGCTATTCTTATCTGTAACTAGAGGCATCAATTTAACAGTGATTGGCTAAAATGATAAATTGTTTGGGATGATTTAGAAACGCTTAATTTTATTCAGACTTTTAGTAAAATTGTTCAACACTACTAGTTTTTGCTCGCGACTTTGCTCCTTTTATGTACGGAATGTACTCACGAAAGCATTTAAATTGTAGCCTATAATGCTCGGGGATAATGTAGCTTTCTGTTATTGAAAGAATGTTCGGAATCCGATTAGTAGTTTCAAAGATTACCCCCTTCATACAAACATCCATTATCAATCTCTTGCCCTCTTGCGTGTGTTCTTCTTCCATCATTCTCTAGTTTTGGTCATCTCATCAGACACTTCATTTCTTGCTACATACAAACATACAAACTAGTTTTACATAAGTCTGTAAAATGTTATATTGGAATAGATTTAGAGGAGCTCGTGGTTAAATAATAACAGCCGCTCGTGCTTGCCTAGGTTGGTCTGTGGATGGGTAACCACCCTTACATACCGAGTTTCTTCCGTGCCTCGGAAAGCACGTTAAGCTGTTGGTCCCGTCTGTCATTTGTCCATCTTTCACAGTCGTTACAGGTAGTCAATGGCCCAAAAAGATTGACAACCAGTCTTACCAAGTGGTATTGTATTACCCAGTATTAACTGAGTTGTGGAGGTCAGATGGACAGTCACTCCATGTAAAATATTGGTATTCAGCTGCATCCGGTTAGACTGGAAGCCGACCCCAACATAGTTGGGAAAAGGCCAGGCAGATGATGATTGGAATAGATTTTAGACGAACTTTATTTCTCTTGCCTTGGTAGTTAATGTACCTGCAATTCATAAAGTGGGGTAATGTCTGGGCTAGCAGTATTCATTTTGCTTTTTCATGAAACGTTATTTGTGTCAATAACCCAGTATATTGAGCTGATAGACACATAAGTATTGTAGTAGTATTCATTGCCCCGTGGCCTAGATTCATAACAAATCGATGTTTAACAAGTCTTTACTATTCACTACAATACTAGATTATTCGTTTAAATGGTTTAATTTACATAATACTTTGCTTGCAGTAAAATAAACAAACATTCATCAGGTCTACACACATTGTCATCAACGTTTACATTATCTAGATACACTGGCTGTTTTTCCTACAGCTTCACTATTATTTTCTGATTAATTTCGTGGCAGGATCCAAGTTAAATTATTTCTCTGGGACTTCGTCAAGCTTCATTGTCTCGGCACTTTTCTGGCTTTCAGGAGTTGCAGCTGTTTGAAAATAGTGTGGCGGGGGTGGTTGCTTATGTACAGATCTTTCTGAATCAGTGTGCTGGTCAATAAAAGTGAGATAATTTCTGGCTAACCTAGACTAGGTTAGCTCGAAATTATTTCATTCGGGAAAAGTAAGACCTCTTCTCCAATTTAAGATTTCTTCAGAAACCTTTCCTTCAGCATAAAGCAGTTAATGGGAGCGCTTTATATAGAAATATACACTAATTAGCTTTGTTTAGTTACTGAAGCAAACTCTTTTTTATTATTCTGGTTGGTATCTTCTAACATCATGACACTATTCTCAAAAGGTTGTGAATTTACTTCTCTATCCATGTTTCTAGTTCTTTACGTGCTTATTGAATCTATTAAAAATATAGCAGGCGAGTTTTTCAATTGGACTGCATTACACTTTAGTCTTTAGTAGTAATGTTGCTTGTCTCATTAGAATTGAATGCACGGATAGCTCCTTTGTGCAGTAACAAATTGTTAGTGTACTCTTACTAATTTTATTTTAAGTAGGTATAAGCTGAAGGTTTCCTTCGTTTTATTACTTAAATTAATCATTGTTGCCTGGCTGTGTATGATTTTTTTGGACATTCACACATTTTTGTCATTACACTATTACTTTCCGTTCTATAATAAGACGTTTGAGTCTAACTTTTCTCTTTAATTTTTATCTTCAATTCTCCATCATCGACATGTTTGGGTGTGGAACTTTGCTCATTACTTGCGGGCTGTATTCATTTATAATCAGGTGGACAAGACTCATCCTAGCCTAAATGTTAATGGATTTTGGCTCAAAAGCCACACCACCACATCAGTTTCTATTTCTGAGACGCAGACCTCTTGCTAAGCCCCTTTGAATATTAGTGGTGAATACCGCACGATTTCGTCTTACAGAAGAGTTTTCAGCTCAAAAGCCGCTAACTCAACAAATGTTGCTGTAAAGCTATCAAATAACAAACAGGTAGAGAACTTGTTTACATGATAATATGTGTGAGATGCTAGAAAAATCTATTTTTTTAAACATCCTCCAGATACTGTATCCAGGCTAAAATCTACTGAAAAATATGATCTAACACAAGTATGATGTAAATCCCATATTTGAGAGTCTGCATTACATCACCAAGGCAGAGAGCAGACATAAACACTGCAACACACTGGTTTACATTAGACCAAATGTTAGTACTAAGTTTTGGGCTAGACTAATTATTCACTGTTCTCTAACCATGTGTTGATTACTTTATGAACTTGACGATAATTTACACGTAATTTTATAGAAGGTTTCACGTACTGTTTCGCGCGTAAATGTTTTGACGTTACGCCAAAGATGCAGGTCGTTTAGTTGAAAAGTTTGTGGCGATTTTTAAGTTTCCTTGGTAAAACTGTTACGGGTTTTTATTGTGTGTTTTGTGTGGAAATAACTGCATTTTATTAGGCTATTGATTGGCTATATAAACAGCCATGTGCAAAGTGTTGTTTATGCAACTCAACCGTCCGGTTACTAATTACTTTATAACCAATGCTTTATTGGAATACCTACTGCCGTATGTTTCGCTTCTTTCAAGACTAAAATAACTTTACCTACTACTGGGTATATCAGATCCATTATACAAACTAAACTACTTAAAAATATCACTAATGTCTTCTACGTTTCTAATTCGTTTTATTTTATATCATGAGCGGCTAATTTTAAAGTTATTTTTTTTTATTAATGACTTTAGCTCGCTTTTGTACCCATCAGTGGCCATGTGGGTGCATCTGTTAACAGCATGGGTAACATGACATAAGTTTGTTTTCATTGATTCATAAACTAGGCCAGTCTTTTGCCCGGCAACCGACAAAGAATAATAACAAAAAAAAAAATTGACTGGCTCCGAATTTATGGTCAGTTTTAGGCGCCAGATACGGTCCGTCGCTTTAGTTCAGCTAATAATCGGCTTTCGCTGGATTCTCGAAATGTGTATTATTTCGGCTTCGAATCCATATTTTTTTATTCCTTTTGGAAGATGAATGGGAGGATAATTGAGTAGAATGCTGATAGTCTTGATGTGTTTGAACAGTATTTGTTTTTCGAAAAATCTCCGTCTCAAGTTCCTTTACTAAAAATGTTTAAACACTTCTACAAGATTAAATAACAGTTAGGTAGCGAAACTGTCATGTCCATTAAGACACTATCAACACCACATTACCGCAACTCAAAGAAACCGTTTCACAGCTCGTATCGGTTAATTCTATCAAAAAGCCAGCTCCTTGGAAGCATTACCAGCATCCAGTCAGACGGAAACCCAATGTCGGTGGTCTGACCATAGATGTAACGGTCAGAAATTTGATATCGCACGTGAAAACCACACTACTTTGAACTTTATTACTAGGAGCACAAAGGTCGGAGAAGCTAAGACTTGGGAACTAGGACTAGAAATACCCGTTCCTGATTCCCGTTAACACTGAAGTTTTGATCTTGTTGTTTTAGCGACTGGACATTGTAGTGAATCTTTTATGTTTTTGAAGATATTGAGCATGTTTGACAATTCGAAGATCTGGGCTTTAAAAATAAAAGTTATGAAAGATTTAACGAGGTTAGCTGTTTTGTATGTCCTTAACATATTTTTAAACATTCTCTATCTAGACAAATCATCAAACGATAAAATAAAATGCTCAATTGCAACGCGGCAAACAACGGCTCGACTCACGAACTCGATGTGATTGAGCGGGAAACGCTAAACCAAACTTTTGTTCATACAACCATTGCTATTGCTACGGACACTTTACTATTCCTGTTACTCTATGCTTGCTTGGTACAAAACAGGAGCACGCAGGTGACTAGAAAAAAAAGAATCAGTGTCGTTTTAACCCGTAGATATAAAGTGGCGCTGTTCTTTGGTTTTATGGATTTCGACTGTGTGGTCCACGTTAATTAACATTTTGTTAAAAATAAAATAAATAAAAACCATTTCATAATTCACACCAAAACTCTTTACTGAATTTCCCTGTCTCAGCATTGCACTATGTGGGGACCGAAGTTTACGATTTGCGACTTTCATTTTCATTGTCTGACGACAATGTTTACTAACAAATCTTTAGCCCTTTGATATTAGTAATGCGGGGGCAGCGCACGCACCGTTTCGCAATAGTACCAAGGCGTAACGTTCTTCCTACAATTACCGTGACTCTCTGTAATTAATCAGCCGAAATAAAACTAATGGAAGCTCGGACTAATTTCTCAACCGGTGGCAGTTGTGGGAATCCAGTGTGACGTAACGTATAAATATTTCCTTAGAGACACGGAGTAACAAAAGGAACTATTAATTTATAGCTAACATCAGACGGATGTCTTGAGGGACGTAGGAGTAACGAAAAGAATGTTGTGGTTGAAAATGTTTTCTTTATCCATTCAATACAACAGGTTTGACTACAAAAGAAAGACGATGGAAGTCTGATAAGCAATCTGATGGTTGTGGAAGTAAGAAATTCTCATCTATGGAAAGAGTCAATGAACAAATCAACCAATAGTAATGATAGAACACAAAAACTTCGAATAACCCCAGCTGTGAATGGTAAGCTTTAAGATAATGAACCACAAAAACAGTTCGTCTCCATATTTTTTTCGTAGGCCGTATCTTAATGATCTGTGTCGCAGGAGTGCTACGCGTTGATGCACTTTTAAATGCGCGGGCGCACTAATGGCTGCTCCCACGGTACCGCGGTCGCGCGGTGCCTTATTAAATTACTTTTACATGGAACTTGCTTCGGATTAGTCGAATGTGTGAAGTTTTAAAGGAAATGTTTGGATTTCGTTTTCGATGCGTCCAAATCTTGGTTTAGTTTGCTTTGTTGCTTTTACACAAAAAATGCCGTTTTCTCATTTTGTTCTTCTTGTTTTGCCCCAGCATAACGTCAAGGTCTATCGAAAGCTTTACCACCCAGCGGTGGGAGGGACTACCTAAGTTTTTCAACACATTTAATTTACTGCAACCTAGTTGAAGCAAGTCGAAAGCCAATCATGCTTGCTGCAATTACTCCTACGTTGTCAATCTAAATAAATTCAAGTCATGTCCAACATATGCTCCAGTGGTTATGATTGGTTGGAGCCCCCTTTCATTACCGAAGTCTTGTACCATTAGCCCAACGAAGAGTTACTTACGATACAAGTCTGTGAAATGAGTCGTCATCTCTCAAACGTCATTAGAGATAACAAGATTACTATAAGTGAGTTATATCCTTGCGTACTCGAAGCAGAAAATCATCTTTTAGATTACGTAGTTACTGGCATTAGGGAGTGTGAAATTGAACGCCATGGCTAAAGAACCCTTCGATTTTACGGCATCGCATAATGGGGACGACATAACACACGTGCTATCCCGCAGTTTTTATTATCCTGTAAAGTTTCTTTTTCTTCTTATATGTAATAAAATATTATCGTGGAACATTTTATGAGTGCCAATAATGGAACAATTGACAGTCTTAGCTACATGAAAATGTTATCTAGATATAGGAACGCTTAAGAATAATAAGAGGTGAAGTTTTGAGATTTGGAGAGTATTTTTTAGGGATTTTGAAGTAATGCAACCATGTTATTCTAGTCGAACTAGCTGCAGTGCTCAAGCAATACCTACAGTTTCTACTCCAATCATACTTTCTCGATAACACGAAGATTATTCATAGAAATATTACGAGTTAGGAAGTCCTTTTTTCGCAATGGTACAACACAGACAAGTTAGATTAAATCACAAAATAAGACTTAAAAGATTTCAATCTAATCTAATAATACTAGTGCCCAGACTTGGTTGAAGAATCAAGAAAAAGCTGCATTGATATACAATTACAAACTTAAAGCTACATGCAAATTGGTCTTGCTTCAATTTACGAGTACTGATACTAAGCCTTTCTTTGCTTCTCCGCCATATTACCAAGAAGTCAGTTTAAAATCGGCACCAATCAGGTTAACTGCTTGGTCTTTGATGTGCCCTCGGCCTGTGCCTGTGACACTGTTGTATGTGTCATAAACATAAAATTTATTGACGCTAGCACTCCCGAGAGTAATATTAGCACATGCCCTAAATAGTTAGTCTGTAGTTATGATCCAGTATGGTGCTTAGTACCTACTACAGATAAATGGATAGATTTCCTTGCGCTTTGGTAAGGAATGTTGTACCGAAGTATCATGTCCTGTTTCACTGTAATCTTTTTTAAATTTCTCATGAATGCAGGCATATTAACATCCACAGCTTTTCTATTTTACTTTTAAAAGATAAAAATTGCTGATACGATGCAATTTGTCACTGCAGGGAAATTACTCAATTTTATGTCCAATTCTTGGTCTTCTAATACAAGAGTGGCATTGATATTTGACTCATACAAGAGTTAGTAACCTTGTCTCAAAAACATCTGTGAAGCTTCCCCGAAACATATTCATACGGTCTATCAAACTTCTAACAAAATATTGTTTCTGTGTTGAGCTACGAGCAACCTTGAATAACTTCTCGTTGACGTAATTTATCAGAATCTAGAGTGAGTTTGTTGAATTTTGCACATGATTAATTGGAATAACTTTAGGGACCACACGTACCAACACAGTCTTTGCTCTATCTAGACATTTTGATCAACAAAAGCATAAACATGCAACATGCCTATTCTAAGACATTCTAAAAGATGCAGTCAGCCTTTCTCCTGAAGGTATCGTGGGAATGAAAGTGTATCGTGAGCTAAGCTTAGCGTCTTAGCTTCTAATAAAAAGGATTCAGCACTGCCTGACATATGATAAGTAGGTAATTCCCCTGCATTATGATGAGGCGCTTAATTTGAGACGATAGGTAACCAGAGATGCAACAGAAAGAAGTAGTAATGTTTATTAAATCTAGATACCTAGAGTTTTATACATTTTCGTTCGCTGGCATAATTGCTTGTTAGCTATCCAAAGAACAGGGATTTATAAAATTAAGAATTTTACAACAAACCCATAACTTAATCGAAGTTAACGAGTTTTTAATTCTTTTAAAATTACAAAAGTGCATAGAAAAGAAATATTTTGATACTAAAATTGCTGTAATATCTTTATAAAGCGTTAGATTAAAATGTATTTTAAGTTTTATAGAAGAAGCGGCGTTAATCGAGCAATTAGAGCGAGCTGATGCATGATGCCTAATGGCCAATAATCGTTACTCCCAACACTACGTCGATAAAATTAGGAACGGCCCTATACACTCTTGCGCAACTTGTCGGGAGAGATTTTATGTGAGAACGTGTGTAATGCACTTTTGGAGAGATTGTGGAAGACGCAACTTTGTAATAACGTACAACTTTGAAGATATTGGGTAACAGAAAGACGGACGGAGCTATTCATCATAGTGAACGTTGTGCATTCTCTATTTTCTAAGTTATTACGCGTATGTAATTGTATGCCTTGTAACATTTTACTTGTAAATACAGGAATTGGTCTCTGCATTTATCGACTCCAATTTGCATTTAAACTTAGACCATGGCCAATTCATCTTTCACTAAAATGAAACAAATTCTCCACGTTTGTTGCATAGAACATTCCACTCTTTCATTCAATCAACACGTAATTGCCTTGGGTTTATTATTTTGGGCCTAAACTAAATACCAATTTCGCTACTTCTTAAAATAACCCGCAAAGTAAATAAATTGTTTGGTGCTAAAACACGTGTAAATGGTCTCTACACGTGTAATGGAAAATCTTTATTCACTTAAAAATATACTCGCTGATTTGGAATCGCGAAAATAGCGTGAGCATGCTTTAGGGTTTTCGGATAGAGATATAACAGGTAATATAAACATATGTACGTCAAAATTAGGTCACAGGAATGCTCTGTTTTCCATTAAACATGGAATATATTCACACATACCTGTTTGTATCGTTATTTTAAGTGAAGTAAAGCGGGTCGTATGCGAATCTTTCATGAATGGCTAAATGAGTCACTGTAACGATCGGAAATACGGCTGGTAAACATTTGTGTTAGCGCCTGGTTTCTCTAATCCTGTTTGGTTCATTTTCCTGTATGATCTCGTAGTGTAAACTTTTCTTATTTACTTACGTATTATAGATTTTTCATTTGTAGTGCAAACTTCCTCCGCGTCACTGGAAGCAATAATTCAATCTAGAACTCGCTACTTCCTGACAAGTTTAATTGTTCTTGAAACCACAGATTTGGCAACTTCAATTTCTTTTGATACAAGGGAATTGCATTCGAGGAATTCCGCCATATGCTCTCAGCATAAGCTGGCTCATGAATCTTGGCTGGACAGTTGCTTACGCTAACCTCATTTCTGAACCATAGATAGGATGTTTGGAAAATGTTTTATGACTTTTCCTATTACGCCATCGGATTTTTGCAGTTTATTATCGTTCCTTTTCTAGCTAACTCTGCCGTTACGTCATTGTTAACCTAAGGAAGTTGATTTGTTATTTCAGCCAACTTGGTATTAAATGTTTATTATGTTGGCTTTGAAATTATTTGACTCGTCCAGTTTAAAAATGATTATGACGTAAGATCGGTCTTATGTCTAGTCTACAAATCATAGGCATATACCATCAGCATGAATTCACAAATTGATTATTTAACTGATAAAATACTTTAAAAGATTTAAAAGAGAATGAATGACAATAGCTCAGACTGTACGGAATCGCATCGACAAAATGGTGACGTAACGTTTTGCTGAAACTACCAGGCACACAGGCGTTTGAAGGAGCTCTCCCGCTCCGTTTCTGCGTTGAATGGCGAATGTTCATGAATGAAAGGGGGTGTTAATGTAGTAGGGGTTGTGCTTACGATGTAAAGTTGTAGTAAATAAATATTCTATCTCATTCTGTCGTTTTCACGTACTCATACACAGGCAGAATACTCTAATGTCCTTGCTGCTTCGAATATTAGATAGAGTAACGTTGTACTCCAACGTCTTTGCTGCTTCGAATTTTAGATAGAGTAAAGTTGTCCGACAATGTCACTAGTATTTTTTTACCAATGCAATGGATAAAAGTTTAATTTTCTATATTTTACTTAAGTAACTTCGTATTCATTTTTATACAACGTCATCATGTTACAAGGGAGTCATGAATAACGTAATTTTATCACAGGTTTTAATTACATTAGTATTCATCCAATGAAAAAAAAATCAGTAAAGTCATTAATCAAAGTTAACCAGTTTGGCCTGTGACAGCGTTAGAAAGAGACGGGTATAATAAAAAGGGATAGTGGCACATTCCTTCGGGATGCGGCCAGCATTCTTTAAAAAGGGAAATTATTTATGTTTGTTTTTTCTAAACTGCTTATTAAACATTTCTTTTGTAAGGTTAATTTTTAGTTTTGAAGTTTTTTCGGCCATGACTTATGGTGTAAAGAAGAAGTCACACCTCTTTTTTGTTTTTTTTTTGTTTGGTTCTATTTTTATTTAGAGCTGGCTGCCTCAGCTAGTTCTAAATTCAATTTATTTTGATGATTCGTTTATTCGTTGGCTTGGATTGTGTTTTATTTAATGGTTTTATTCGTTTTGTTGTTTTGAATGATAAAATTAATTGTGATAATAATTATTGTGATTATAAAATTGTGAAGATGGCATCTTGAATTGGTTTTAAGTGGTTATAATGTGGCGATAGTGGTAAGTTTGTACACATTAGCATTGCCTATAATAGTTTATTTCAACAGATTTTCTGACAAACTTTTAACTGAATTTTATTCGTAAAGTTAGATGACTTAAAATCCATAGCTTCCGTCATATTTCAGTTGGTAAAATAAATATCCTAAACATGAGATTTTTCCATAAATCGTTGTAACGAGCGATCCTGGCAGGATATTAAGACCATAATTAACTCGTTTGGCAGGCGGATGGATGATACTATAATATAAGTAATTTTAACTTTAATCACTAAATAAAACAAAGTCCTCCGCCGCGTCTGTCTGTCTGTTCGCGATAAACTCAAAAACTACTGCACCGATTTTCATGCTCTTTTCATCATTGGAAGGAGTGGTTTTTAACCGACTTCTAAAAAAGGAGGAGGTTCTCAATTCGGATGTTTCTATTTTTTTTTTTTTTTTTTTTTTTATGTTTGTTCGGGCATAACTTCGTCGCTTGCCAACCGATTTGGAAAATTCTTTTTTTGTTGGAAAGGGTATTCTTCCCAAATGGTCCCATAATCGTCCAAGTCTGGATCTGATGATGGAATCTTGGCGAAATCGAGGGAACTCTTCAAATTTTATATGAAAACGTGTTGCGATTTTGGTATTTTCTACAACAAGTGAAGTATTTGCGTTTGATAAGAACCATTCTACCATCAGATCTGATGATGAAGCCAAGAGTCATGGAACTCCATAATGAGACAATGTATCCTAGTCGTGTTTGGGCTTGTTTTAATTGTAACGGTATGCACTTTCCATAAATCAAGCACATGTGAACCACTAAAAAGTGAAAAATAAAAACTTTTTTGCAAAAAATAAAACCGACTTCAAAAAAAAAAACAAAAAAGTGAAAAATAACTTTAGCTTCTGAAGTCGGTGACAAAAAAAAAACTAAAGCAATCAAACAAAGGTCACCGACTTCAGAAGCTAAAGTTATTTTTCACTTTTTTGTTTTTTTTTTTGAAGTCGGTTTTATTTTTTGTCGAAGAAGGTTTTAGTATAAATTAATACGCGGGCGAAGCCGCGGTCATCAGCTAGTTATAATTAAAATATTAGGTAGGTACTTATTACACAAATTGTAAATCTGTACTAAGTGGGTATAGTTCTGATGAGATCAGGGAAGTATGCAAGAAACAGACATGCTGCGCCGACCACAAATGAATTCGGATAAGGGTAGGAGGATGATGATGATGATGATGATGATGATGATGATGATGATGATGATGATGATGATGAAGTATGTATAGTTCTGACCCTTGCAGAAACAGACATGCTGCGCCGACCACAAATGAATTGGGAACAATGAATTGGGATAAGGGTAGGAGGATGATGATGATGAGGATGGTGATGATGATGATGATGATGAAGTGTGTATAGTTCTGACCCTATAGATTGTCTGACAAGTGAGGGGTGTATACATCAGCCATTAACGAGTGAGAAGGTAAAGGCCATATTTCACACATCATCAATGCCCGTTCGTTTCATAATAGGGTAGACGACAAAAAAATATTAATTAGTCCGTCATTTAGATTATCAACAAATATTTGACTCGTATTTTTTCTTACTTAAATCAAAATTGACGAAGATACAATGCTTTAAAAATTCTTCAAATTTTTTGCGAGTTCTAACGACACGAGCTTTGATGCGTTTTATCTTTGTCAATATTCACTGATTTACAAAAACAAAAAATACGTGTTCATTATTTTCCAATACACCAACTGACGGACTAAATAGATTTGCAATTTTTTCGTATGCCTATTATGGCGTGTTTACCACTAGTGTAGATAAGTTTTCAAGCTCACTAATTTAATGTTTTTTTAGGTAAGTACCGTTTATTACCAATCGTTTGTTTCGACATTTAAATGTGGCAATCATTTTGATTTCGCTGCCGGGATCTCTGTTTCCCGATCATTCTGGATCATCTAAATCTCCTCATTCTCAAAGTCCGAGTGAATCAGTTTCTTGTAGGCAAGCGTGCCCCACTCTAGGCTATCATCGTTTCAAATCAGGAGAGTTGCGGCCAGACGCAGACCTTTATTTTCTCGTCCTGTTCTGTCCCACTCTAGGTCTTCTAGGCTCTCTCCACTCCTTCGATTTCTTACAGAACCTGTCCAGTTCAAAACGCAGGTCAGTAGACCATTAAAAAAGATAAAAAAACTTTCTAAATACTTAGATTGTCGTACTGTCGGGATTTCTTTATCAGAACGGGCTCAGGGCTTGTATACAAAACTACGATGCAACGTCGTATCATAAAAATATACGAGCTCCGGCGAATTTGCATCGCTCTTTGTGTACCCGAAAGCCCTCAGACCTTAAAAAACATTACATAGAGTGTCAACGTGCATGGGAACTTTTCACAACTCACCCACTGGGTCATAAGCGAAAGCATGAGACAGCTTGACTCCATCATACTTGAAAATAGAAAAAGCCAAGCTTATTGTTATGAAGCTTCACAATCAGCTGAGGATTGACAGCAACAAGCCAAATAAACATTGTACTGATTGTAGGGCGAAAGGTTCCTACTTGTAACCATTCTACCATTTCTACATTCACTGGTTACTCAATTGTATGGGATTGACATAACGCCACCTAAAATCTTAAGTCAATCTGGTTGAAAAAAGTAAACAAAATACTTGGTGAAAGGATTGGCCACTTAGGCTCTTAGTTTTACTGTTTTTTTGTACTAATATACAATAAATTCGGGCAATAAGTGATCTCTGCTCTCTTCAGGATCAGTCAGGACACTGAATGACGATGCTGTCGAACCGTCATGCACGTTGCATTTCAACATTTAAAATTAATGAACGGTTCTATAAAATGGACCGATATGAGGGCCTAATTACAGTTAATTGAAACAAAGTAGGCAAGCACAACAATCACCATCCATATAATTGGTACTTGCAACAAGGCGTCAAGTTGTCAATGCATTTGACAGTTAAGTCAACATGGCCGATCGCGCATGCGCTCTACACGCAAGTATATTTACGCGCGTAAAAAAATCATAGCCATTTAACAATCTGTGTTGAAAATCATCGTGTTAATGCACAATTTAATTTCTGTTTGCTTCACAGCGACACACTTTTCGTTATTTGTGTGTTTTATTTATTTGTCATGTTGATGTGCCATCAAATTATTCCAAGTCTGTTTGAGCACGGAAAGTAGGTACTATTGACTTTCTGTACATATATACTGATGTAATGTTTGGGTTTCATGTATCAAGTAAAGAGGGGAGACACTGCCAAACCTGGGCAGAAATAGGTAGTTCATTTGGCCTAGGGCACTGCTGCCCAAGCACTATGACAGATTTACAGAGGTCTGCGTCTTGACGCACAACTATACTCGGTGCGTGTGAACTTAGACCTGAATTCGAGGCGCGCTGAATGACGGTCGGTCGTAACGTCAGCGAGAACAAAATACGGCTGTCGGTCGTCGCTGACGTCAGCGTTGTAGTATGGTGCTATAAAGAACACAATGTCTTGTATACTCGTACCCGAACGACCGGCGACCGTGCGCGACAAGAATTCAGGCCTAAACGTTACTAAAGAAACTTAACTTAGTAATTTATTGTTCTGCAAACAAAAACACCTTGATCGCTGTAACTAGAATGGCTCAAATATACCAGTAACGTGCCAGTCGTCTTAGATAACAATCGTGCAACTTTGAAGAAGAATTTTAAAATAATTGTAATGTGGTAAAACACAAAACATTGAAAGAAATACATACGTAATGAACACAATCAAAACTAGAACCAGACAGGTAGTACGCAACGTTCTTCGGGGTTCCAATTCATTTCAAATCGATTAAAACCGACACACGAGCTCGTGGGTGATTCCCCAAGCATGGAACACTTAAATACATACATCATACATCATGACATGTCGTTTCACAGTTTTACAAACTAATCAACATCAAAATACATTATCCCACATTACAAATGACTCTAATTTCTATGTTAAAACCTCAATCAAGTTTGTACTGTATGGGCCCATCATACATTCAAATTAAGTCATTGAAATACTTAGTTCGAAACCGTTCGGGATAATAATGGTCGCATTTCGCGGTCCAATGGGCCTATGACCTCATTAGACCGTAATACGAACAGTATAGGCCACGATGCGTTTCACTGATTGGGGCTTTGACCTTAAGTCACTCAAAATGCGATGTGTGAAATTGATAGAGAAGAATTGATGTCTTTTTTAAAATGCACTTATTTGTATATATTTGTTTTCGGTAAGTATAGAAAGTTTCTTTAGCATGATAGAAATGGAAATTAATTAGTTTTAAAGGCAGGCTTACTTTTTCTTAAACTTCTGTAATGAGGGTGTATCCCGATCCCGATACAACCAATTGGCAGTGCCAGGTCTCCCTGTTATAATTACTAAATACGCAACCGTAAAACATGTTGTTTTAATCTTTTTGTAAGCAGCTTTATTAATAAGATACTTATCCATGTTTCCCACTGGAAAATAAACACGCTGACTGTAACTTTTCCTCGTTTTTCACGTCGAGAATGTGACGAGACTCGCCTACTTTGTTTTCTACTCTACGCACACATGGACAAGAGGCCTGTCTAGACGGACAAACACCCCGCTTTCCACCGCACTGGCCTACGCACCCTTCAACCCCTAAACACGATTAGCTTGATCCCTCAGGCCCCATGTGATCCCCTCACCCAAGCGCCCTTTTTTATCAAGTTTTGTCCTAAAATGGAAAACAACTACCAGGATTCCAGTCTTCGGGAGTGGTTTACAAACTTTCACCCTTAGAAGAGACTCAAGATGCGCAGACTCAAACTTGTCTTGTGACTCCGCAATTCGCGCCCCATATCTAACTCTTTCTAACGCTATGCGCCAGACGAGACTGTTATCTCTTTCGCACTTGCCTAGAGGAGGGTTGTTTCGTCTGCCTGTAAGCAAGTAGTGTGGGTGTTTTGGGTTAGGGGCCACGTACGCTCAACCCCTTCGACATGCGATGCGTGTGTGGTTATGGCGTGTGTTATGTCTAGTAGGGAGGCATACATGTGATACTTCCTACCGGTTTCTGGTGCCCTGGTACATGAGTATGTGTAGAGATTAGAATTTGCTAAGCAAACGCTGTTTTTTTTCTAACATACGTGCACACATGTGATGCTAACGTAGGTTTCTAATATTCGTAGCACACAGATATCCGTTATTCAAATGCACATCTAAGTTCTCGTATGTGGACACATTTTCACACGAGCGTTGTACGTTAGAACGGGCGGGAAAATGTGGATGCGCCTGTCTCTTTCTGCCGTGGAGGCTTTGCGTTTTGGGAACCTCACACGTCGCGATTTGAAACGGTAGCGGTACAGTACATAGATACTTTAAATAAATGAAATGAAAGACTTAAGACTGACTGTATTCATTAGGTGAAGTAGAGTTATGTCTAAAAATAATACTAAAACATTGTACTACGAGTATGAGGGGTTATTGAATCTTTTGAGTGGCATGATACGTGAATACCAGAACTGCTAGTTGTAACCGCAAACGGTTTTTCTTATAACGCTATTGTAACGGACGACGAGCCCTTCACAAAATGTAACCCTAGTATAAGTAGTTTTTAGGAAAATAACGGGGACCTCTATGTCTGTCTACCCCCGAACTATTATATACTAAAAGGCCTTAAGCCTTACGCAATGATTTGCGATGTTGCATCAGCTTTTGTGGAGGGGATATTGGTCAAGTCAGTACTTGTCCAAAGGGAGATATTACGCAATAAGTTAAACTATTGCATCAGCTAATGGGAAAGTCCATTTTCACGGGCTATGATTGATTAAAGGTCCCAGAAAGACGCAATAGTGCCCCCACAACTTGCAATGGCGTAATAATCTATGTAAGGGGAACCGATTATTTAATCGATAATCGAGTCAAATAGTAGTAAATAGAAACATGTAATAACTTCATTCAACCAGTGAATCAAGGAGAAGTCTTCAAAAAGACAAGGAAGAGCTCCATATCAGACAGATTGTCAAAGATATAAAGTAAATTCATAGTTGTTATCAGTTACCCAGTGTCGTAGCAAGTTATTAATAAGTAAATGAGTCCCACGTTCCCCACGTCGTAATACGTTATGTACATTCCTTATGTAACAGGAACATTTAACAGTGTAAACTCTTGTGCCCCGCTTCAAATATAAGCTATTTTCGATCTCTAATATGTAATAAAAGTGTTAAAGTATCCACCTCTTTAATTCAATACAGTCCACCCCAACATTTGGTCCATTCGAGCCGGGGATATATGAACAGTAAAGACCAAGCTTAACATCTTGGCCTATCAAGAACGGATAAGCAGTGAAGTCCCAACATTTTGGTCCTTCAGATCTAGTTAAATAGCGAAAAGTGCCGGTATAATACATAGCGCGTAATAAAGTGTTATAAGCGGGCACATAAAACTGTAAGTACTGAACGAAATTAACTTTATATATATCGTGCGTAAATAAAGTTCCGTGATAAGAAAAGTGATATTCTGCGTGCCAAAATCGCGATCATAAGTGCGCGGTAAAAAAGGGTAAGCAGAATAACAGGATTCATAAGCGATATTCTGTATTAAATCGCGATCATAAGTGCGCGGTAAAAAAAAGGGTAAGCAGAATAACAGGATTCATAAGCGATATTCTGTGTATTAAATCGCAATCATAGTGCGCGTTAATAAAGGGGTAAGCAGAATAGTGGGACTCATAAGTGAATATTAAAAAGTAAATTGACTCGATTCGCGTTGTGAATGAAATACTAACGGATATATTGTTATAAAACATATAGAAGTGACCGTGTTGTGAATAAATAGTTACGCGTCATATACAAGCGCGCGTTATATAACATAGCGCACGCCCGTTGATAACGTATTGCCGCCGTGACTATATAGTGCCGTATGGTACATAGGGCCGTCGTAAGTATATAGTGCCGTCACAAGTATATAGTGCCGTCACAAGTATATAATAGTGCCGTCGCGGTAAATAGAGGACTAGTCGTGATATAATAACAGCGTTGAAGTGCGGATAAGTGAAACGTCGTAGTGGACGAATCTGGTGAAGTCCAAAACCACAGGATAGGACTGTCGCGCATCTTTCTCCCCGCTTAAAGTCAACCTGTAGCGTACCATCTCGGACAATGGTGGTCACCCGAAGCCAGGGTGATGCTGCAGAAGCTGAGGACCGGAGGCGGGCCCTGCAGGAAAGGGCAGACGAGCATAGAGAGGCAGTTCTACGCCAGGAAGCGGAACGGATTCGAAGAGAGAGACTACGGAGGATTTCAATAGATCCGCCCTTGTCGCCGGCAGTGACAGGTGAGCAAAATATTATATCTTCACGACCAACTACCGCGCCCCTTACGACAGCAGACACGACCTTAGCAGGACCATCGTCAGGACTTCTTTTGAGTGAAGAACATGGACAAAGGACGAGGTCACCCACCCGATCGGTGAGGTCACATAGGTCACAGAGGTCACAGAGGTCACAGAGGTCAACCAACAGTGTTACAACGCGCATAAGGCTAGCCGAATTGGAAGCAGCAGAGAAGCTTGCCGCCATCCGGAAGAAGTCTCTCGACCTGGATGAGGACCTGGTCAAGAGAAGATTAGCCGCCCAAGTATCTGTCCTAGAGGATGAACAGGACAGCCTGCAGGATGAGCCCCTCATCACTCAGGCGGAAAGCCACCACAGTAAAGTGGACGAATGGCTTCAAACAAACCCCCTCAGATCACGGGGGGAGGGGGACCGAGGACCCCCCCGGGAGGACCCAAGGCATATTAAGTTCGACTTGCCACGGGGAAGGTCGCCGACATCGACGAAGCATAGAAACAGCATCGATAACTTGGCAACGACCTTAGAAAAGATGGCAAGACCCCGATTACGGCATACGGATTTACCGGTGTTCTCCGGTAGTGTGAACGAGTGGCTGCCGTTTAGGGCGGCCGTGAACGACACTACCAACATGTATAGTATATCGCCTGCTGAGAACATACAGCGATTAAGGAGCTGTCTCAAGGGAGAGGCAAGGGAGGCGGTGTCCGGCCTCCTACATACTGCCACTGATCCAGAGGCCATCATGAGGACACTCGAACAATGCTTCGGACGACCAGAGGCACTCATCGCTCGCGCCATCGAAGAAATGAAGAAGATGACGAAGCCCATGGCATCAGCCTCGGACTTAAACAACTTCGCCATCAAGGTGCAAAACGCGGTATGCGTGATCAAAGCAGTCGACCGAGGAGGATACCTACACAACCCAGTACTGACTGGTGAAGTGCTGGACAAGTTGAGCCAACATATGAAGTCGAAATGGTGCGACTTCGCCTTCGAGAACGACGACACAACGGAGCCGGAGATAGTTATGCTGTCTCGTTTCCTGATGCAGGAAGCGGATAGGGCGTTACGATACGCCTACGCCCCGCCCACTGGCGCCGCGCCCGCCAACCAGAAGAAGGAAACCAGACAACCAGTGACAGCAAAGAAGAGAGCTACCCCCGTCTACACAGCCGTCGAGAGCCAAGAAGAAAAAGGTCGGTGTCCTAACTGTAAACAAGATCACGTATTACATAAGTGTCCCAAATACAAGGAGATGAGCGTCAAGAAGCGATGGGAGTATGTCAAAGCCAACGGCATATGTTTTAGATGTGTCGAAAGTAAACATGGGCGATATAGATGCAAGGCGAAGCCGTGCGGCTTAGGCCAATGCCGCCGGCCTCATCACGCCTCCCTCCACGAAGAGAGGGAAGGCACCAAGGAAGAAGTGACGACCGTGAAGGTTACCGCAGAGCCCAGCAAGGAAGAAGCGGTGCTGTCGGTGGCGACCAAGTTCGCGGCCGACCAGAAGAAGGTACTGCTGAAGATGTGCCCCATCATAGTCACCGGGTCACGGGGGGAGGTAATGACGTACGCATTGTTTGATGAAGGAGCGACCGTCACCCTCATTGATCAAGACCTGGCGACCAGAATAGGAGCTGAAGGGACCTCACGCCCGCTACACATACGCGGCGTGAACATGTCTTCGGAAGTGCAGGACAGCAAAGCGGTACGGGTGCAGGTTAAGAGCATCCGGAAAGACGGTCAGTCACACGAGCTTCGAGCAAGGACCATCAAGGACTTGAGGCTCCACCAACAATCCATCCCAGACAACCTGCTGAATCACAAGCACCTGCGAGACCTGCCCAGAGAGGAGGTTTGTTACGAACAAGCTCGTCCAGGACTCTTGGTGGGCACAGACCATTGGGAGTGCATAGTGACCAGGGAACTACGAGTCGGTGGCCGCGATCAGCCAGCCGCCTCACGAACGGAGTTGGGATGGGTGGTGCACGGAACAGCACCACGAAGCGTTATCACGCAAAAAGAAGACATACTGCACGTCATCGAGACCGGGAGAGGAGACGAGCAACTGCACGATCTAGTCGAAGCACACTTCAAAATAGAAGCCTTGGGCGTCGCCAAGAGACCCCGCGTGAACGAAGCGGACCAGCGGGCGACGACCATCGTGAAGAAGACGATCAAGAAGATCGACGAAGGCTACGAAGTGGGGCTGCCGTGGCGGACTGACAACGTGGTCATGCCACCAAGCTACGGAGCAGCGCTGAGACGACTGAAGAAGATCGAACAGAAAATGGATGCGTCACCGGACTTTGCCGTGCAGTACGCCACACAGGTCAAGAACCTGTTGGACAAAGGATACGCGATGCCATGCGACGGAACAGAAAAGGACAGCCCCGTCTGCTGGTACCTGCCTCACTTCGCCGTACAGAACCCAAACAAGCCTGGGAAACAGCGATTAGTCTTCGACGCGGCGGCAACGAGCTATGGAAAATGTCTCAACGACGAGCTACTGGAAGGTCCAGACCTACTGCAGTCCCTGCCGGGCATAGTATTCCGGTTCCGAGAGCGGGCAGTGGCAGTCACCGCAGACATACAGGAGATGTTCCTGCGGGTGAGAATAAGGCAGCAAGACCAACCAGCTCAGCAGTTCCTGTGGAGAGACCAAAACAGGACGTCGGCCCCGCGTCACTACAAGATGAGAAGCATGATCTTCGGAGCAGCCAGTTCCCCGTATATGGCTCATTACGTCCGGGATTACAACGCGGAGCTTCACGGCAGAGAGTATCCCAGGGCCTTAGAGGCCATAACCAAGAACCATTACATGGACGACTTGGTGGCAAGTTACAGCGATCCAGAGGAGGCGTGGAAGACAGTTAATGAAACAAGAAAGGTGCACGCGACCGCCGGCTTCACGCTGCGAGGTTGGAGCTCCAGCGACGCGACGGTTTTGCGCGACGTGCCCCAGACACTCCACGCCACCGCCCCGACACAACTAGGAGGGGAGCAACCTGAGAGCAAGATACTCGGGCTGTACTGGAACGCAGAACGAGACGAACTCGGGTTTAATACATCCATGAACCGAGTGCCGTCTGAAGTAAGAGAACGAACTCGTGCTCCCACCAAGAGGGAGGCACTGAGCGCAGTGATGTCCATCTACGACCCGCTAGGACTGCTGAGTCACTTCACAGTACGAGCGAAGATAGTACTCCAGAGTCTATGGCGCCTACAAACAACGTGGGACACGCCCATTCCGGAGGAAGAGAACGAGCTCTTCGCGGCCTGGCTAGGTCAATTAGAGGAAGTAAACAGACTGCGGCTACCCAGGTGCTACCTTAAGAAGAAAACACAGCGCATCGAACTGCACGTGCTGTGCGACGCAAGCGAACAAGCGTACGCGACGGTAGCATACTGGAGAGCAACAAACAAGGATGGGACCATCGACGTCGTGCTGGTCGCGGCCAAGGCAAAAGTAGCACCGCGGCGAGCCCAGACAATACCACGTCTGGAGCTGCAGGCAGCGGTGATAGGAGCCCGACTCGCCGACACCATCAAGAAGGAACACCGCATCGAGGTCAACAGTACGACTTATTGGTCGGACTCCTCTACGGTGATCCACTGGATCCATCACGACATGAAGAGGTACACGCCGTTCGTCGCGCACAGACTCGGAGAAATCGCCGAGCTCACCAGCAAAGAAGAATGGCGCTGGGTGCCCACGGAGCACAACGTGGCGGACGACGCTACCCGACTCACCAACGCGCCGATCTGCGCAACCGACCGCTGGTTCCGCGGGCCGGGTTTCCTCCGTCTATTGGAGGAGGACTGGCCCGGGACGCCGGCGTCGGAAGAAAACGAAGAGGAGGTCCTGCACATTGCGCCGGCCCCTGAACGAGACAGCTGGCTGCCCGATCCTGCCCGCTTCTCCAAGTACGAGACGCTGGTACGCGCTGCTGCGCGCGTGCTCGCATTTATTGATGCGTGCCGCCGCGTCTCGCCTCGACTCGAACATCGGCACATTGAACGCGCCGAAAGGGAGCTCCTGCTGAACGCACAGCAGGACAGCTTCGCCGAAGAGTTGAAGAGAATCCAGTCTGCTCGCCCCGTCCCCAGGACGAGTCGGCTGTACAGACTGGACCCCGTATTGGAAGACGGCCTATTGCGCGTGCGAGGACGAATTGAAGCCTCTAGCGCGCCTGTGGAGGCCAAGCGACCTATCATTTTGGATGGTCGCCACCGAGTGAGTAAGTTAATTGTAATGCGCGAGCATTGCGCCGCTGGGCATGCCAACAGGGAACGAGTTACCAACGACTTACGGCAGCGCTATTGGATCATCCACCTGCGACCCACGGTGCGAGCCATTGAAAAGACCTGCGCATACTGCCGGAGACTGCGAGCAACGCCGCAGCCGCCGGCCACGGGAGACCTGCCACGCGCCCGCCTGGACCCCTTCCATCGCCCGTTCACCAACTGTGGTGTGGACTATTTCGGGCCCATGATGGTTAAGGTGGGCCGGCGCCGAGAGAAGCGATGGGGCGCACTGTTTACGTGCCTCACCTCCCGCGCCGTGCATCTCGAGCTCGTCGCAACATTGTCAACAGACTCAGCCATTATGGCGCTGAGAAGGATGGCTGCGCGCCGCGGCTGGCCGCGGCTCATGTATTCCGATAACGGAACTAATTTCAGAGGAGCAGATCAAGAACTGCGAGCGGCTTATGCGGAGTGGGCACCGGCACTGCAAGAAGAGGGACTACTGCACCGAATGGAGTGGCGGTTCATCCCTCCCGGCGCACCCAATCAGGGCGGTGCGTGGGAACGGCTGGTACGCTCCGTAAAGACTGCCCTCGCTGCAACTCTGCGCGAAAGGGCGCCTGCTGAAGAGGTGCTGCTGACTCTGCTTACCGAAGCGGAGTTCGCCATCAACGCACGCCCTCTGACTCACGTTAGCGTGAACCCCACCGATCCGGAGGCCCTCACCCCCAACCACTTTCTGTTGGGATCCTCCACGGGCCTACCCTCAACGGGGCCTTGTGACGAGGCCGACCGACGTGCTTGGCGGGCCAGCCAGGCCCTTGCCGATCACTTTTGGCGACGCTGGCTGCGGGAGTATCTCCCTACATTGGTACCCCGCGGCGAGCCGCAGAGCAAACGCCAACCGCCGGAGATCGGCGACGTCGTCATCATCGCCGACAGCACCCTGCCACGAAACGTGTGGCCACTGGGAGTCGTCGAGAACATCTACCCGGGACCTGACGGCGGCATCAGAGTAGTCGACGTGAGAACGAGGACCGGCGTCTTCAAGCGTCCGGTCAGCAAGCTCGTCGTTCTACAAAAGGAAGAGAAGGCTGCGCAGGCTACGCCGGGGGGAGAGATGTAACGGACGACGAGCCCTTCACAAAATGTAACCCTAGTATAAGTAGTTTTTAGGAAAATAACGGGGACCTCTATGTCTGTCTACCCCCGAACTATTATATACTAAAAGGCCTTAAGCCTTACGCAATGATTTGCGATGTTGCATCAGCTTTTGTGGAGGGGATATTGGTCAAGTCAGTACTTGTCCAAAGGGAGATATTACGCAATAAGTTAAACTATTGCATCAGCTAATGGGAAAGTCCATTTTCACGGGCTATGATTGATTAAAGGTCCCAGAAAGACGCAATAGTGCCCCCACAACTTGCAATGGCGTAATAATCTATGTAAGGGGAACCGATTATTTAATCGATAATCGAGTCAAATAGTAGTAAATAGAAACATGTAATAACTTCATTCAACCAGTGAATCAAGGAGAAGTCTTCAAAAAGACAAGGAAGAGCTCCATATCAGACAGATTGTCAAAGATATAAAGTAAATTCATAGTTGTTATCAGTTACCCAGTGTCGTAGCAAGTTATTAATAAGTAAATGAGTCCCACGTTCCCCACGTCGTAATACGTTATGTACATTCCTTATGTAACAGGAACATTTAACAGTGTAAACTCTTGTGCCCCGCTTCAAATATAAGCTATTTTCGATCTCTAATATGTAATAAAAGTGTTAAAGTATCCACCTCTTTAATTCAATACAGTCCACCCCAACAGCTATAGACGAAAATAAGTGCTAAACAAATAATGATCGAATTCTACACAATAGTATCGTCGTCGTTTGTACCAATATTGCAATAAATGTTTGCAAATCGTAACCTCGCAAATATAAAAAAAAAATGAAATTATAAACATCTACCAGCTACTAGTGTCTAAAATCAATTTGAAGATTGTCCGCTAGACATAATGTCTCGCTAAGTGACATGTGCCGACGTCTAGCGGTCACAGTTTCGTGTCTCTGACTGTCAACTGCAAATGCTGGTCACATTTGCCCTACAAAAACCGCCCTTACTGCTATGCAGTCAAGACACTTTTATAGTCAAACTTTTAACGTATGGTTGACTGTGTCCTACTCTTGTGTCCACATTGCAATGTAGACTGTTAACCCTTCGACTGCAGTACCACAATATTTGTTGAAGGTCGCACGCTACAACCTGTTTGAAGCATTTCTTTTACCGTTTCGCGTGAAGTTCATTTCAAGGTGAATTTGTCGTACACATAGTGTTTTGCCCAACACAAGCCTATTTTATTTCTGGTTTATTTAAAGTCTAGGCGTTCTGTCTAGGCTTTTGGTTAAAGTTACGATTCAAATAATCTAATAAATCGGTCTAGATTTTTTGGTTAAACACGCTCATTCTCATCTGATGCGTGACTATATTAGGCTAAGCGACTATGCAGACAAATAGGCGTCGTCATTACAATGATAGGTATCACATGTTTCCACATGAATAGTCCCAGTACATCTCATTAGATTGCCGGCCAAGTATAAATAACAGTAGCTACATTATGACAGCGCCGGAAACGTTCATAACAAGATAACAATAATTATATAAAGTCATAGATTTGAATTATAAACTTGCAAAAATGGATGAACGAAAGGAACTTTTGGAAGCTTTGTAACAGCACTGGCGCAAAATTAACAGATTGCATGATTTTTTTGCGAAAGTGCGAATTCATCTGCGTATTTTTGAGGTGTCAGTTGTAGGAATATTTTTTTACTGCAAATATAAGGCGAACTAAAGCGTTACATAATCTAAGCTTTATTTCTCACTAAAAATCCACGTAGTTTTTATAAAGCCTTGTAGATTTGCTTACATAGTCAACATTTGCAGAAAACATTTTTTTCGCACAAAGCATACGTTTTTAGAAAAAAAAAATGGTGCGCGTTTTTTAATTTACTTAGTAAAAAAATATTATTTATGTATGCATTTATGTCAAGTGCCGTATGTCAGCTTCGCGCCATATTTGAGTACTGTGACGTAATAATAAGTACACATTTGTCAATCGCAAACAATGCATTACTTTCAACAAAACGTTTGATTCGTGTGTGGTTTTTAATGACGCGTGTAGCGAGCCTTAACTGATTTTAATAATATTTTATGTTTCGTTAAGACCAATTATCACATATTAACATTAATTTTATAATATTTACGACGATACAGACTCCCACTTAATCAAACAACTTTACGAGTTTTACGACCACAAATTAATTTTAACCCTCTCTTTACAGGTAACACGCCGCTACTATCCTGCTCTTCTGATATCCTGGTACTATGTTCCCGTAAGCGTGTGTGTAAATCACGCCTAATCCCGTGACGTCACGCGGGGCCACCGGGTACCACATTATATTCCGTAGAATTTTTATTGTATCATTTATTAGATTGTTCACCTTCCCATATTTTATAGCACAATATCTTTTTACTATCTAGAATTTACTATCGCTGGCTTCAAAGGTTTTCGAAGGTAAAAGTTACTTTCTGTAAATAAATTACATTACGGTTTGTGTAATAAAAGTGTCTTAGCGACGGTATTCTCGGTAAAGAAAGTGGTAATTATGACTACTGAGAAAATTGTTTAGGAATATGTAATCATTTAGCTATCATTTTTGTTAAATAGATAGTCCATTTGTATTTTTTTAGATTTTTGAAGACTTAGCAGTGTAACACAGAACAGAATCACAGACACAGATAACAGGATGATTGAATCTTGATTTCCCTTTTTGGTTTCTTCACCTTCTTTTTATAAAACTTTGACAACCTACTAAAGTATTAATAGATAAGAAAACCTGTTGATATTGTACATGACTGCTTTACCCATTTATTGCCTTGCGGCAGTTACTTACACAAAAATGTGCAAATCTTCATTGTAGTTTTAAATCAAAGCCAACTAAACGCATGTAATTTATTGCATCCGATCCAATCCTACATGTTATCACAAGTACTAAATCCTACATAATCTGAGTAGGCACTAGGCGGTAGGCATACAGTCATCAGGACAATCGTCATTGAATTCGTATGAATGCGAATATAATGACAATGCGGCGCTGTCCCTGACCACTATAGCAAGCGGTGGGCGGCGGAAGGGTTATCGGCGTGGAAGTCCGCTCCAATACTCCATATCGCGGCGCCGAGCGATCAATATCGTTTATTTTTACTAGGTATATTTTTCCACTAGAAAATGCAGATTTTAGGACCAAAAACTGAGACACTGGGGTAAAAATAGCCGGATTCGCTAACTCAACATTAAAATCATTAAAGGGTTTCCAAAATCAGTCAATAACTCTATTTATTCTCGAGGAAGCATATCAATTGATTCCAAAAACGTCTTGTATTTGAACTCAACGTAATAAAATTTGGTTTTTAAACGTGACAGGTCATTCATTCTATCATAATAAAAGGAATATGAAAACCGCCTCCCTTTCAACTGTGTTTCTCTTAAAACTTCACACAATTGATTTTAAATACGGAAGCTCTAACTCATAAACTATAAATAAATCAGAAGGACATTTGACTAAGGAGTTAGAAAACTTAAAAAGTAAAGTGTTAAAGGATGAAACGGATGAAAAGGATCTTTTTATATCACCCCCGGCTTCTGAGAAGGAAATGCCACACCGCATCCCTTTGAGAGTATTCAATTAACTGTGAATGGATTCAGAATATACGCTTTTTTTGGTCAAAAATAGACCGACCTCTTGACACAGCGTATGTTAAAAAAAAATACTTGAGAGTATGGTTGCTATATTATGAGTAAACCGTTTATCTATTGGACAATATTTTGTAGTTTAACTAGCTGACCCGGCAAATTGTTTTGCCATATAAATTATTTCTAATTAAAAAAATGTTAGGGGTGAAAACTAGAAAGCATCCGATTCTCAGACCTACTGAATATGCATATAAACTTTCATAAAAATCTGTCAAGCCGTTTCAGAGGAGTATGGTAACTAACACTGTGACACGAGAATTTTATATATTAGAAGAAGAAGAAGAAGATAATTTATTTGAACTTGAAATAATGGTAACCGTCTATTAATCGTAAAGAGTAAAAAGAGACCGTCTTAGGTCCATGTTCACCTAAAAGATAACGGTCTGATCATCTAAAAACTGCTGTCACTTAGACATGTTCCCGTAAAAAATATGTTTGAAACAGCTATTTTTAGTAATTAGACCGTAATTTTTTTGGTGAACATAAACTTAGTTACAGGCTGACTTTCAACTGTTATTTTTTTCTTACTTCGCATAAGTTTGTTCTAACCCAAATTACTATACTGTTGAACTTACTTCTAAATTAAATTCATTTTCTTTACGATCTATTGCACAATATAAGTTCTTTGGTACAATTATGATGTGAGTTTTACTTCAACAAATACATGGCCCAGTCTAACATCAAACGTCTTAGTACTTCAGCCGGCAATAATATTTGCTCCTAACAAACCGAAACTAATTGCTTGACGTTGTTTCTGGACTAATTAGTAATTACTGGGTAATTGCCTTATTAATATTAGTTCTACTCTCCCGTCTGTATCGGTGAATTGTGCTTCATATTCTGTTTTTCAGCTTTGTCCATAATATTTTTTTCTAAGACGTCCAACTGAACCAATTTTTCATCCACTTTTAAAAACTATAAAATTATTCACTGTCTATAAAAATTTCGAGATACTTATACGTAAGCCTGCACTGTCCAACTTGCTTGAAAGTGAGATCAAAATTAATAAAATCCTAATACCAAAGATCCCAGCAGATAAAATACTAAAACGTTTCAAATATAAATTTAACTTAATTACAGCACGTTCTCAGTTTTTTGTAAGTGTCGAATTTTATTTTTGTCCAAATCTCCGAAACTCTACGCCACAGGATCTCGAGGGGTTGGATTAAAATAACTCGTTTTCATCTTCTTTTTAACATTTGATCCTAAGTAGCGGTTGCCAGGGTGCTCACAGATTTCTATCTGTTAATGTGAATATGGTTTTTGTAATGCAGCGTGAAGATGAATCTGATAGCGATGTGTTTTAGTCATTGGAAACTGATTTTGAAACTTTATCGGCAATAATTGGAAGTTTTATGTCGAACACAATAAGTATAACGGTATTTAGGATACAAAACTATCAAACAGTTTTTAAAGCAGTTCTTGAAGATAATAAGATAGTAAATTAGGGTTATCATACTGAAAAATGATCTGCGTGCCTTTAGTTCACACCTGTTAGGTTAAATAAAAAGTAAACATGTCACAATGTCAGTTCAAATGATTCTCAAAAACAGCAAAATTCTTATTTTGGTATTATTTTCATCTCGGCTCCTTGTAAACTCGGTGTAACATGCGTGTTACGTGTAAAGATCTCCTCTCGCGATATCACTCCGTACAAGGGTTACATGACTACATGATAGTGCGCGCGTGTGCGGTTGCCGTGGCCGTCTCGGTTAGCGATACTACTCCAAGATTACGCGCTTCGAGGGCTGACTATTATATCTTTTGAGTTCTGCTGCCCTGGTACTGCGGGTGACGTAATAGTTTCTTTGCATATATTATCTTCGTCACAACAATTCGTGATAGTTTTGTTATAGTATAGGGTGGGTAGTTGAGAAATTATCTCCCGCGCGATCCCTACAATCGCTGGCGAAACTTTGTAGCTTGGGAATTTGGTCGTTTATGATCTGAAGCGCGGAATGTGGCTTTGTAATTAATGTTTATTAATTAAATCAACATATATTAAAGTATGCTTTTTTGGCATTTTGTGTTCGATATGTTGGCTATTTAATGCACTCAAAAGTTTATTAACAAAAAAAAAACCACAAGAAATATTTTAAGATGCGTCCTGTTGTGAAATAATGGTCCTCTTGTACTAAGGACCACCGTTAATAAGCTAAAACTCTTATACTAACACGAGAAACTTGTTTCAGCTACATCTATCCTAACCACTCTGATAAAATTACGTTACGCCGCATCCATTAAGTAATTTGTGGTAAACGAACACATCAACTTCTGCTAATTTGATCTTCTCTCCCATTTACAAAGTTATAATAGACCTGTTGTCTGTTGCTGTAACAAAAATACGTAGGCACGCATAACGCTACACTTACATGGACGTTTATAAAGATGGACTAATATGGGAATAAAAGTACCCACACAGTAGAGTGATGGGCCCAACTAACATACAAGGATTTGTATAGTTTGCCTTTTATAATAATTTTGGTAGTTATCTGTCTTGATCTTATTCCATAATCATCATGTGAGTCGGTTTAATAAGTAGTTGAATTTTCCTATTGTTTTAAACAAATTAGGTCGCCATTAACACTAATATTATGCCTAAATTAAGTTAAGCAGGTTATGACTAGCGTAGTTCTAGAGACTGTGGATCTTTCTTTGATCTTTCTGGCATGAATAGTTTTTATTTATGTTAACACAAAACATAATATTATTCTATATTCGCGTAGCTTTCTATCCGTCAAAAGTGTTTTTAGAATCGAGTGAGCAGTTTCGTAGACTACTTTCTGACATCTGAATTTGCAAACTTAACCTCTTTTTGTTTTATAATGTTGTACCTATAGATTGAAAAACATAATTACTTTTAGCTTATAGTAATTATGTTTTTTTGTAAGTTTACAAAACTCACTCGAGTCCGCTCGCGAATTTGTGACAAGTCACAAACATTCTGTGCAGAGACCGACAAACTGTGGGATTAAAAAAAAGCAATAAGAAAGGAGTCGGAAGATTACCGTACAATACGAACCTGCGAGTTGTAAACGTATGAAGGCCATAAACCTGTAATTTTATGCTTTAAATTTATAAAGACAGTCTGCGGACGCAACGCACAGTTGACCTTCAAGGGCTGCCAAATTTGAAAAACTTTGTAAAATATTAAGAAAACTGCCCAACTTCCTTGAAAATGTGAGATTCATCAATTTGAAATTTTCAGCAAGTTTTCCTAGAGGTTTTTGAAGTGTTTGTTTATCTTTAAAATTTCGAAAGCTTTTTTGTACTCATCATTTTACACATCCAGCTATCTCTCATTTATGTTAAGTTACTTGGTCAGGTTTTCCAAAGTATAAATAAGTATTCGTTAATACAGTGTCATAAGGACCAACAAATTTCAGAAGTTTTCACCTTATTAAAGTTATAAAATATAATCAAGTAACTAGTTATGTATCATCGATGTCATTAAGTGTCTGGCGGCGCTAACAAAAGTGACGTTACATTATTAAGCCAGTAGGCGTTACCAGGAGAGCATTATCACGCGGCACGTCTCATCGCTTTCATCATTATACGCTATGCTTATGAGCATAGTCCTGAAGATAAGGACCCTAAATGTAACGTGATCTACTTATGGTGGCTGCATGATAGCCCGTGAAATTCAAAATTTCTTGCGTTTTTTGCAATTTTCAGGCCAGTGCTATGTTGTATGTTGATTAAAATATTGTTCGCGACTTTAAGACGTATGATCATGATTATCACAACCCTTCATAAAGGTCGAGAAACGGTTTTACCAATGTAAAAATCGTTGCAATAGCACTACAGACGCTTTATAAAAGAGTAGTGAGAGTGACTTTATTTTGCATTTTTCCTCCAATACCTTGCTTTTGACAAGTAAGTTAGTCAGAGCATGTTAGAAAAGCAGAATGCAGTCTATTTCAGGCAGATAAAGTAACAAGTCAAACACGCAATAACAGAGTGTTTTGAGGATATTTTTTCCTCACCTAAACTACTAGGTATCGAAGCAAAAACGTTTTTATCTCTGGCATGGATTTTCTGTTCTTATTTAAGAATAAACCCACATAATCTAACAACCTTGCAGCCAGACTCCTATCCTACAAGGGTTCCAGTTAATAACCCGGGCGTGTCTCGCCAGTCTTGTCGGCTGACGTAATTACCTCTTTATTGCTGAAATATTACGGCCAGCCCTCAAGGCCATGTCCCTTGGGGTGACTGCACTCCTGGTAAAAAGAGCAAGGAACCCTCAAGGGGTTATGTAATCAAGATGCAAATGTCAATTTGAATTTAGTGTAATTGCAAGCAGACGAATTTTTGATCGTGGTGCTTTATTTTTTTCATAAGTTTTATGGGATGAAATACACTTAGGTTAGGTCCATGTTCACCGAAAAGATAACGGTATGATTATGTAAAAATAGCTGTTTAAGAGACACGTTCCCCTACAAAAATGTTGTTTGTAAACAGCTTATTTAGATAATCAGACCGTCATATTTTTGGTGAACATGGACCTTATTAATCGATTTCTCGACTTTATATTATAGTCTCAGTCTATTTAGCTAGTGGAATGCTAAAAATATTTAACAATTTAAATCAATAGGTATTGTTTAAAAAATAAAATTGATTTTAAGTTAGTGTGACAATTATAAAGGTAAGTCGCGTTTTACACAAGAGGGCCAGAGTAGTTTCTAACCATGTCGTGTAAACTAGGCGTACAAACGGCCGGCGGCCGTCAAGCCTAGTCCAACATTGTCTACAAAACAGCAATTTACTAACTGCATCACCAAAAACACTATGTAAACCAATATTGTAACTTTTCAGGAGAAAATGCTTTTCAATCAGTTATGTTCGTTTAACTACAGATCCAATAACACGTATATTTACTGAAAAATAAATCTAAATCACAACACCTCATACAATTCGACATGACTATCTAAACCAGTTTTGTTAACACATGCCCCTGGTCCATCGCGTGCCGTAGTCGCGTGCCAAATAAACGATACGACCCGCCAGGTAACCAGAACGCATGCGTTAGCACGGCTGCCACTGTAACCAGACCTCCCATCCTTCCCAACTAACTTAATTCTCAAATATAGAAGCGTCCACGCTGCAGTGGGGAGGTTCTTTCTAAATTGGTTTACAGGACAGGTAGGAAGGCAGGTGGGTTGTGGGACGCATGCGCCAGCCGCCAGGTAAGCTTGCTAGCCACCTCTCGCTATCTTCTAGTATCCTGGTAGGCGGCTGGCATCTTGCCACAGGTATGATCCCAAGGAACAGGGTGATAAGGCTCTCACGTGGACCCCTGATGACCCTACGTGTGAATCTTACACCTGTGGGCATGACTCATGAAGATTTTTGATAACATTATTGTAGTTGATTTTTTAGGCGAAATTGAACTTTATCACAAAGGAATACGATTCTTCACGAAAATAAAATGCTACGTGCTCTTATTGTTGTTATAAAATGAAAAATGTTTGTTAGGTATTCAAAAAAAAGCACGCTGCTTTCATAAACATTTCCACTCATAATATTTGTTTAGTAAAATAACTATAGACATATTCTAGTGCAGTTACTGAGCATTAAAAATTCAAAGGAACCATTTCTCAGATTTGTTACGTCTGTCTTACGCGCATTGCGAGTGACAGGACGTCAAAATAAATTGATATACCGCGCCTTTCGATTCGAACGCTAGCATTGAACTTCTCGGCAGATAAGTACTTTACGACATGATTTATTGGTTCAGAGTGTAAAGTAAATAGTTTAATATCTACTCGAAGTTATACCCGTCAAAACAAACAAAATACTTTAAGTCACCAGAAAATAAAGAGTCTCAAATGTACAGGGAACTTAGTTTATATTTTTGCGGATAAGGACCAACAATGTTCATATTTTGGTCCTTGTCCCTAAATAAGCTAACAAAGTTATTCAAAATCTTCGCTTATTATTACTTAATAACTCAATCATCCACCCGAATACCTTGCAGAACGAATTCAATATTACTGTCTCAAGACTATAATCTTGAACAAGCTGAATTTATTAAAGATGCAGTGGTAATGTCTCTATAATAACAATAATATTAGCATAAAGATTTAAAGTTGCCAGTCACTATACTAACGATGGACTGTGGTTACGGTGACAGGATGAGCGGTTTGGGCATTTTGGGCAAATTCCTGTTTCTTAGCGATTTTTGAATAGCTATTCGTTACCAGCCCTGGCAGTCTCGACCGAGATAACGACAAAATCGCTAACGTTCGATCGCTGATTACTCACGATTTAATTCGGTTGCAATAATTATACTTACGAGAAACGCATCTAGGATGTAGAGACTTTCATTATTCGTAAGCATCATTATTGCAACCGAATTTATTCGTTTGTAATTAGCAACCGAAAGTTAACGATTTTGTCGTTATCTTTGTCGAGACTGCCGGGCCCAGAGTATAAATAAATATGTCTTTGGACACTGCACACATCGTCATCTAGTGCTAACACGTGCAACGAGACTTGTGTCGTGTACACCAGCTAATTGATATACCTACTACATAGATACTTTTTATTATAATTATAGTCAAATCAAATCAATCAAATCAAAGCATTTATTTCAAGTAAGCCAATAACAGGCACTTTTGAATTGTCGAAACAAAGATGAACATTTAAAGTAGCTACAGTCCCAGTCACAAGACATAAAAACTGTGAAAGTACTGTAGTTGCCCATTCCCTAGCGTAGATCTCTATGGAGAAGAACGGGCAAGAAACTCCATGGACACTCTTTTAAATCAAAATATTGTTACAAAATCTTGGTTACATCATTCATGTTGAGATGGTAGATTATGTGAGAACAATGTAGCAAGATGTGCACGTTAAAAGTGTCCATAGTAAAAACAAAATAATTCATTCAAATAAGCCATGGCAACTAAGAGATGACCAGTCACAACTGACAGCACCCGTTCACGAACATGACGCATGGATCAGCACCATTCAGCTCAACCACTTTGAAGGGAGCTAAATGATCCGACACACGCGCCACCATCAGCGAGACATTTGAGTGAGCATGACATACTCTCAACCGCCAGGGCACATTCAAGTCAAAAACTAAAGTAGGTTTCCAGTGAATGATAGCTTTCTAGTACATAGTACTCACACAATATGGGCTATGCGATTATATAATACTAACATTGAATCTATACAATGCAAAGATAGTTGTACAATCTTCAGCAGCTCCAACAATACCATTTAATGCTATCAAGTTTTGCGCCCCTGTCCTTGTGGAGCAGGACCAGCATTGAGCCAAGCATTTTTATCAGCGATATAATCGCTCAACTTGTAATATGCTTGCTTACATAATGTGCGTTTAATACATGTTTTAAATTTCGTCTCATTCAGTTCAAGAATACTTTGTGGAATTTTATTAAAGCATCTCAAACAGTACCCTATGAAAGATGAGTCTACTTTAGCGAGTCTAAAGCCTGGCTGAACTAGTTGGTCCCTATTTCTAGTACTGTAATTGTGTCTGTCGCCTCTTTTACCGAAAAGATGCAGATTTTTTCTGACGTACATTATGTTTTAGTAGATGTATTGGCAATGAACCGTCATGATGCCAATATCCTTAAATAGTTCCCTTAGAGAATCGCGCCTACGAAGATTGTATATGGCTCTGATGGCTCTTTTCTGCAGAATAAATATAGACTCAATATCAGCAGCCCGTCCCCATAGCAAAATACCGTAAGACATTATACTATGGAAGTAACTAAAATAGACCAGTCTAGCGGTATCCACATCAGTGAATTGACGGATTTTTCTAATGGCATATGCTGCTGAACTTAAGCGCCCCGCAAGAGATGTTAAATGAGAACCCCATTGTAGCCTTGAATCAAGCGTAAGCCCCAGGAAAACCGTTTTATCTACGAATTCGAGTTTCTCTTTATTCAATATTATCTCACAATCACTACTTTTAACATTCGGTAATGAAAATCTTATGCATTTAGTTTTTTTTTCATTTAATACCAAATTGTTTGCTGTGAACCAATTTTGGACCTGAAGTAGGGCATCATTCACGTCATCCAGATTGTTGGCCCGTCTATTTATCTTAAAAATTAGAGAAGTGTCATCAGCAAACAACACCATATTTTGAGATTGGTGTTTCAACAAATAGGGTAGATCATTTATATAGACTAGAAAAAGGAAAGGACCCAATATTGAGCCTTGCGGAACCCCCATTTTTACATTCAAACCCTGTGAATTAACACCGTTTATTTGAACATGTTGTTTTCTATCGCTCAAATAAGATTTTAGCAGGCTAAGTGCAAGTTTACCCAGTCCGTAATGCTCCAGTTTCAAAAGCAATGTGTCGTGATTTACGCAATCGAAAGCTTTGGAGAGGTCACAGAAAATTCCTATTGCGTCTTGGGACTCTTCCCACGCAGCAAATATGTGCTTTAATAGGGTTACACCGGCGTCAGTTGTACAACGTCCCTTGGTGAAACCATACTGTTGATCATGGAAGATTCTGTTGGTGTTAAAATTATAGAGCATTTGATTAAGCATTACTTTTTCAAAAACCTTGCTAAAAACTGGTAATACGGATACAGGTCTATAATTATTGGCATCTTTACTGTCCCCGGATTTGAAAAGAGGTATGACTTTACTGTATTTCATTAAATCAGGGAAAACTCCTTGGTCTACACATGAATTAAAAATTAAAGCTAAGTACGGGGCTATGGTCTCAAGTATAGATGTGCAAACTTTGATAGACATTCCCCATAAATCTTCAGTCAGTTTGATTTTAATTTGCCGGAAAGCTTTAATAACTGTCATGGGGTTAATGTGTTTAAATTTAAATTCAGCCAGGCAGCCAGACACATTCGCCTTTAATAAGCCAATTGAGGCTTCAGGTGAGGAATTAAGAGCCTCCGTAGTTTTTATTGGTATTTCGGTAAAAAAATTAACAAATTCTTGAGCTACTTCCTTGAGCAGCTTTTAAGACCACATGCTGTATCTAATGTAAAAGTATTATTACGTATTTTCTTTCTGTTGGTCTCGTTATTTATAACTTTCCAAACGGTCTTTATTTTATTTTCCGCTGTTTTGATCTTGTTGCTAATGTGCAGGGCTTTAGAAACCTTGCAAGTATTTCTAAAAATCTTTGAATACGTAGCAACATACTTGCTAAAAGTTTCAGTGTTTATAAAAGGCTTAAGGCTGTAAAGCTCAAATAGCCTTTCCCTACTTTTTCTGATACCTCTAGTTGCCCAATCACTAAATATAAATTTAGGGCAAATACTCTTTGTCTTCTTTTCAAAAGTTTTGTTGAATTCCGTGTGAACTAATGAAAAGAAACGATCATACAATTGATTTATATTATTATCCTCTTGGCTCATTACACTTAACTTGTTCTGTACTTCTTGCAAAGAGGTATAACTACCTTTTTAAAGAGGTATAATACTTCCCGTATTATACCTCTTTAATTTGCAAGAAGTTATAGGTCTAAATTTAATCTGAACTTTTTACATTGGAGTTTTACACCTAAAAGTTACAGTTTGTCCGCTATGGTCAGACGGCAAACAATTTATTATGGCTTTATCTAAGTAATCACAATCGCAGAAAACATTATCTATACAAGTAGCAGAAGAAGTTGTGATTCTAGTGGGTTCAATAAACACGTTAGTCAAGTCAAATGACTTAAAAAGATTTAATAACCGACTGCTATTTGAATTTTCTTCTAAAATATTGATATTGAAATCACCACAAATTATTTTAGATTTATTACTGGCTGCAAGTTTTGCCAGGACATCTTCCATTATAGATTCAAATATGGAAAAGTTTTGATAGTTTGGGGGTCTGTACACACACACAATTATATGCTTATCTAGCTCAACACAGGACAGTTCGACACAATGTTCAACCGAGAGACCTACTATGTCATTACGTTGCTTATATTTAAAACTATTTTTTATTAATATTAGGGAACCTCCACGAAGCATAGTTTTACGGTTAAAGCAGCTACCCACCATATAGTTCTCATAATTAATAAGCATTTGGTAATCCTTTAGCCAATGTTCAGTAAAACAAATAATGTCAAACTTACTATTTTCTAAAAACAATTCAATTTCTAATAATTTGGAAGAAATGCCTTGGATATTTTGGTGGAATAATTTTAAGGTGTTCTGCTGAGGCCCTTTTTTACTAACTAATGGAGTGCAAGAAGATACCTTGCTGTTGGTAGGATTAACAAAAATATTGTTAATGGTACCTTCTGTTGTCTCACTTACTAGTTTAAATTCATATTAAAATTTGGAGTGAGGCCGGAGACACCCGTGCCATCCTCAGACAACAAGACCCTATCACTAATAAACCCTAATTGAGAATTTTCCATGGTGACAGATGGATCTTCCCCAGTAAAATGTGTGTAAACATTTATAGCACTAGTGCTATATACATTTGTGCCAGTCACCTGTACATTAGTAGAATTACTAATTGTCGCAGTGTTAATAATATAACTAAACTTAGACATACTATTTATGTCTGTGTGAATACTATAAGCTAATAGCCGAGCTATTTTGTGTCTACATACAATAGGTAGATACACCTTACCCCGTGATGACTTAAGATTACCAACTATAGTGTTGATATCCAGATACATAAGCCTGTCACTATAGTGACCTACTAAAAAATGTACATGTTTATTCAACATATGTATATAATCGTTTTTCCTACTACTTAAATTTTCAAAATATGGAAAAGCACACAATATGATTTTATTACAACTTAACTTAAGCAACTCAGAAACACAGTTGGTGATATCTTCCTTTTTTACATTAAAACTATTACCAACACATAGAGTAATGGTAGTGTTATGATAACAATCATTTTTTACTACTGATGCCATTACTTGTTTGTAGCTTGAGCCTGGCATGCAATAATTTTGGGTACAGTAACTCAGGTTATTACTGATCAATTTACCTAGCCCTCTACCCATACTATCAGAAAACATAACTGAATGATGACAATCATTACAATCAGGTGATACAAAATGACTAATCTCAGGCTGTACTACTTGTGAATCAAGGTTTTGATGGATGATGAAGTTCTGAGCACTCACAGCTTGGGACGGGTCCTCCGTTGCCTCAGGCTGGAGGGCATCAAGACTGGGTTCACTCCGACAAGTACAATGAGTGTTGCTGAGAGTCAGCAAGTCTACTTTGTCAACCAACTCATTTGTGACAAGAATATGCTCCTTAATTTGTTTCTTAGAGCTTTCATATTTATTATATAAAGATTTTAGTGACTCATTCAGTGCCTCAATTTCAGATTGTAACCGCTGAGTGTCTATTTCATAAATACTTGTACTGTCTTCTAACTTACTTGTGTAGTAACATACACTTTAGTATCATAGCCGTCTGATGTTTGATATGTTATGCCTTAAAGCATAGTATAAGTAACTAGCACTTCTCCCGCGAATTCGTTCGCGAAAATTGTGATTTGCATGATATCAATATAATTTATAGCCTATGTTACTCGATAAAGAGTAGCTTTTACTAATGGTGAAAGATTTTTAACATCGGTTAAGAAGTTCTTGACTTAAATCGTAGTAAACAAACAAACATAAATCGAAACTGTCCGCTTTAGAATATTAGTCTCTAAGATTGTTAACAAGATTATAACTCCCACTATATCTTAATTTAAAAGAAAACGCATAAACTAGCTCATCGTAAATATCTACCAACTTTTTGCCGACTCAAGTAGTCTTTCAGTCACCTTGTCGTTTGCTCCAAACTCCAATCTAATTTACTTCGCATAGTGTAAAAGTCTCGCCAAGTCGACATCAAACACTTATTCCATTACAAAAATGGTAATCAAAATCAAAATCTATTTACTATGTAATGACCCTAACCCTTTCGCGGCGCGCCGTAGTTTTTACGGAACCACACACAGACTCTTTAGACCTCCCGAGAAGAGGGACGTGCCTCCGCAGGGTTAACTAATGACGACGGCAAAAAATGAACAGGTTGAATGGTGAGTGAATTTTAGGCATTATTTTTATGGGCATTTTATTTAAGGTAGGCCCATGATTATCTTGGATATTGGAAGTTAAATGGCTACGTAATTCGTTGGAATATAAAATTACAGCTTGTTAGGAAAATCAGGGTCAATTAATACATCAGATTAAGCAATCAAAGTGTAAAGGAAGTATCATAAAAAAACGAACAACGATTAGACCAGTCAGAAAAAGTTGATAAAGATAAAAAGAAATGCAGTCATCATGTCATCACCTCTTGTTTCAAAACGGAACAAAAAAAAAGCACAAGTAATAAAATCATAATAACCATTTTGTTGAACAATAAAAAAGTGCGTAAAACTGCAGAGATGATCCGTGAAAAGCTATAGCAAAAGATAATTTAATATAATTTAATAAATTCTAATCTAATTTGTTCCAATTTTTGTTTTTTATCTAACTTTATCAATTGTAATTTAATTTAATCCATGTTATTTATTTTAATTTAAATATTTAAGTGTAACCTGCATAATTATTTTACCAAACTATGTATTTATTGTTTTAATTAATGATTTAATTGTATATTTATCTCCGCATAATGTAGTGCATGCTGTGCTTTTCTATTAAGTGATGAGGCGCTTAGATTTAAGTTTGGGATGTACAAATGACATTGAAACAGTGTACTCATTGTTGAGAAGCCATATAATAAATAAATAAGTAAATATTAATAATTATAGTACATGCATAAATTAAATAAATATTGATGCATAAATTCAATGTATAAGTCGCAAAAATTATGTGATGCAATTAATTATAAGCCCACCTACCTACATAATATTAATCATAGATATTAAGAAAACTTTAATGTTGAAGTTGTGAACAAATATTTATAATAGCCCTCCTCCTTATTTTTAATTTTTAATTTTTATGTTGTTATGCCCGACAGGGCCCACAATGCTCCAAAACTATATTATGTATTTTTATGTACCTAACACCTAAGTTCACATTGTGGAATGCAATAAATGTATTGAGTATTGAGTATAATAACAGCCGTAAAAGTCAAAGTGAAGATATATAACAATAAATCTTACGCTAATAGAGCAACTGGAAAGAAACATAGCAGACAGCCTAGATTTGTGTATGTGTAAATAACAGTACCTTGGTACTACTCTATGTTTTTATGACTGCAAAGTATAACCAAAATCACGGGGAAGTAGACGATGAATATGAAGGTCACCTATTTTTGAAAGTCAAAAGCGTAAATCGGGAGATCCAAAGAAAAACACTAATAAAAATGGTGATCGATCTTTTAAAATTAATCTCATTGTCATGAAAGGAAACAATCATATCGAGATAACTTCATTATTCAAGAAATCACCAAGAAACACTTTGTTCAGAAAAAGAATTAGTGCGTTTCGTGATGCCACTCCTATAAAAGTGCGTGATCTTACAGCGTGAAGTTTTCACAATAAGCAAATATAATGATTCATCATTATCATCTTTACAAATGTCGCCGAACAATAAGCTATTGACCTCATAAACGAAACAAAGAAGTTCAAGTTCCTGATATCTGGTATCCCGGTCCTGGGTTCGATGGCCGACTCAGTCAACTGTTACAGCACGGTACTAATTGATTAGAGCCATCAAATTTGTCTAGACTTGTCCACCCGTGACCTATCTAGGTCTGCTTAAAATAGATAATAAATTAAGGTTCCTTGAAATACTAAGAGGATCTTTAAAATTCTATTTATCATTCAAATACGTAGTTTCTAACACTGTTTTAGGCTTTCACGGTTTAAAACTAAACTTATCACGGAAGATATCCCGTAAGTGACAATATAAGTTTCTGTTCGCGTCTAAGAAACATGTAGCACTTGGTAATACTGTAGCTTTACATCAGGGAAATATTTTTTAAATTAGATGGGCATTTTAGGATGGATGGAGAGGAAGAGGAAGGCCAAAGAAAAAATGGATAGATTGTGTGAAGACCGATATGAAAGAGAAAGGAGTAAATGATGCCGTGACGTCTAACAGGGGAGAATGGAAGAAGAAAACGTGTTGCATCGACCTCAAGTAGAATGGGACAAGAACAGGAAGATGATGATGCTGATATGGGCATTTTCGGAGATTACCTATCTATCATTCAAAGCTACATAGAAAGTTTATTTCTTTATGACATTAGTCAAGAATACGTCCAAGTCCGACCATGAATCTCCACAATTTACACAAAAGTTCTCATACGGTTTTTCTAAAGTGTACTGGTAGGAATCAAGCTTTTCTGCTTGTTAGATCCAGCCACATGCATTTTTATAAAATATATATTCCTAAAAGCCTTAACTTATTCAATAGATTCAATCTTGTCGATATCATTCAAGCATCCCCTTTACATGTATCAGAAATTCACATCAATATATACGCATAATGTAACGATGCTTCTCATAAATAAATCATATATTCAGTTATAGTTATTTATGATACCAGTGCGGGAAGTTGGTTTTTACAAATGAGTAGACGAATGTAAGCCCGAGATGAAGTCGAATACCAAAGTCACCTAAGAGATTCCCATCTGATTCACACACTCGTAGATTCCCATCTGATTCCTCGCTTGAACTCATATTATTTATTATTTTGTTTATCAGTCGGAAAGTCGCAACACTCTTTGACGTTTCTATGAATGGCGCGAATTTGCAAATGGCGCCACATGCACGTGGTGAAAATTAGAACTACATCTTTCGTCTCACTTACTCTTTTGTATTAAAGTGAGACAAACGTATTGAGGAAAATAACTTTCATGGAGGTTCGATCAGTCAGCTTATTTATGCTCGTAATGTCAAACTCCTTGATGAAATCTTATTTTTTTTTGGAAATAAAAAAAAACCGTAAAGAATACGCACAGTCATGCTATACAAGGGCTGCAAGGGGGAGTGCGGTACATTAAAGATGCTCTGTGAATAAGTAATTTGGTGAGAGTACCTATTTTACCGCACGTTCCGTTGGATGGTGCATAATTTTAACTTTCGAACAATGTACACAGGCTTTGTAAATGCATTTTTTGAGCAAGTGTGCTTGAAAGATTTTTTACATAACGACGCCAGCGCTGTAAACTGTTGTCAGTTAACATAATTCACCATCATTCTGTTGCCTTTGTCTAGATAATCAGTAAAACAGTCAAAACTATTGAAGCTAAAATAAAACTCGTAATTTGAGCTTTGAGTGTGAACGTCCATTACAGATAAGAAAACACTGTTTTAAGCTTTTACGGTTTAAAACTAAACTTATATTGTCACTTACGGGATATCTTCCGTGATCAGGACATCCTAATACCTAATACCTTATCACGGAAGATATCCCGTAAGTGACAATATAAGTTTATATAAGAAAAGTATACAATATGTTAAAGATGGTATGGGTAGAAAGACTGTGACCACTGAGATACCAACTGATTAAGAAATATGAACAACTGCGTAGACCCAAATAAGATAAGTTAACATACATAGTTAAATAATTGGCTACGGAATTCTCACAGTAATTGTCAAATTGATTCATTTTATTCGCAACAAGAAAACACGACTTTAAACCGCGGGAACGCCTCCCAATCTCGTTGTTATCTCTCCTATTAAATTGCCTATTATGTTGTTCCTAGTTCCTTCTTTAAATTACTGGGCAGGGATGTGTCACCAAGATGTCTTTAATCAGATAAAAAGTTAAAACCGCGTCTCATCTGCCTTTTATCTTTTGTTTTATTTTCATCGTTCTGGCTTTTAAAATAGGTATGATTGTTTAGTCATTTCATGGAGTATTTATACAAAGAACTAAAATTCTAAAAAAAATATTTTCTAAATTCATAATTACTGGAATTTGTCATCCTTGTTGTGATCGGCTAGTTTTTATGAGAAATCTAGAGTGTTGAAAAATAAGACCAAATATTACCAAACCATAAATTGCACTTACGATATGCAAACACACGTCGTTTGCACTCAATTCCTAATGTAATTCAAACTTCTATTCAAACGTTGACTCACCGTACGAGCGGTTAAATTAATATTTTTACTAACCAAAAGCTTGTTTACACATACATCATTATGCGGCGGTTCTTGATCAAAAGACTGTTTGTTCTCACTGGTAGTTACAATTTATTACCCTGCTTTGGCCCTCCAACGTGAGAGCATTCCATTACTCTAACACTTGTACAACTTTCATCGGGTTCTTATATTCGACGAGCAATGTATACTTAAACTTGTAAACTTTGGTTGGTATCTTTCGGCCGTGTAGACAGATCTTTAGATCTAAATAGATGGCCGTGGGAGGCGGTGCTTGAAAGAAAGTGTAAGCCATAAGTGGACAATTAGATGGTTTACTAACGCATAGCAAACGCCGCTTCATTAGTCTAGTTTAGGACTTTAGTAATGACGTCATTCATGAGCAAGAGGCTTTGTATTGTAGTATTGTACCCATGTGCAAGTACTAAGTGTCAATTTATCATCCATATTGGTAGCAACAACGACTTCTAGGTCATACATGGTTCTGAACGCTAAGTGTCAAAATTGAATGAGTGCCAAATCATTTTGGTGACTCTGTACAGTTTATTGGATGATTGGATTATTTGTATTGTTACTTATCCTTGTTTTTACAGTCAATTGATTGTTTAACTACTAGTTTTCGTTAAAGATCTTTACTTGGAAAAAGTTGCATTGACCTAGATGATATTTTAAAACGCGAGGTACTTTGTGTGCATGTTTAATGGTGATTTAATCTCGTTCTATCAAGAGGCTGAAAGCGGGTCACTACTTGACATTAAGTATTTGCTCTTCAGAGTTTCATAGCAACGGTTTGGTGTATAAATAAGCGTCCAATAAGCTTTTGGTGCCTAGTTTCTGCAAAGCAAAATACCGATAGTAAACAGAAAATTGCCCATTCGATCTTGAAACGCAAGAACCAGGGCGGCATAACTCCAAAGATCACCATTCCACGTCAATTAGCACGCAATCCAAAACGATAAAAGTAATAACAGTCTCCGAAATAGTCAACCTATTTTCGTGAAATACAATAGCGGGGTCGTAAATCAATTTGTTACTGCTTTCAGGCTAAGCTCGGCTGAGACCTAATTCCCATGTGGAATTAATAATGGAACCTAAATTGCAATTAAGATGCTATGCTTGTGTGTCACACAGCATACTAGACATTTGCGAACGCATCTGGTATCAGCTTGTGTTACTAATCCATATGGATGGTCGTTGGGTGGTCTGGAATACAATAGTTTACTTCATAATTAATTCAGTCGCTTACTCGTTCATCAAAAATTATCGTGAAGAAACTGTCTTGGTATTGAACAAAAAAATTGCAATGGGTGTAAAGGTAGTAACGACGTCGAAAGGCACTTGGTCTCCCTGTTATTTTTTGTTTTGTGCCTTGGGAAACTACTTACGGATATATTGGGGGTCTCAGTTCCAATTTGTTCACAAGTTTTTGGTATGATCCATCAACTCCCTTTCACAGAGAGTAAGCTTGTCGTCCTGCCCGCGTAGCATGACCACCGTAGACACGACAGAGAGTCGACAAATCTTTTGTTCATCTGTCATTTTGTCGATTCAATGACAGATGAACAAAAGATTTGTCGAGTCTCTCTCGTTTCTCCGGTGGTCATGCTAAGCGGGCAGGAGTAGGAACATATTGGCATGCATATGTCTAGTCTAAGTGGTTATGTAGCTTTTCTAGTCTTTTTACCCCTCATCGTCTGCATTAAAGACCATTACGCACCTCATATGATACTAAAATTTCCAAGAATACCACGTCCTTTAAATTGTTATAGCCAGAGGGCGCGTTTAATGTAGTTGAGTCCACGAAATTACAGCGTCTACCGTAATTGGATAGCGAAAGAGCTTTTTATAAAATATAGATTTGCAACTTAGTTTTTGATCTACCTAAAAACAATTGAGTTCTAAATTAGGTCTTGATTTATAGTGTATAAGGATGATCATTTATCTTCATCAATCTTCTACCCAGTTTAAGACTTGGATTCATTAGGTTGGGATCTATTAATAACTCAATCAGGCTCAACATTTTTGTGGTAGCTCCTAATGAAGCTTGTTGACCTTTAGTTCTCGTTAACGTAGTAACAGAAGCACTCATTGGTATGTTCTGTTTGGTATTTCTATTTTTATAATAGGGTCATGAAACTATTAAGTACAAAAAAAGATTATATTTAGAGACACCACTGATGAAATAGAAGGAACAAACATTGTTAATTCATGTCAAAGAGATTGTTAATGTTTTGCTTCGTTTTAAAACAGCCCAAATCACAGGAATATTAAAAACAGAAATAGTCTTAACAAGACTCCAAAGGATTTAGATGATAACAAAATAATACAAAATTTCAAAGACCACCGCGAAAACTGAATGGTTATGTTTAAATAAACTCACTTTTTAAACTAAAAACATCGAAATTACCCTATAAGCTTACCCTGCAACATTATTATATCTATGGCCCAAATAGTCTTAACAAGACTCCAAAGGATAGGCATATGATAACAAAATAATACAAAATTTCAAAGACCACCACGAAAACTAAAAGGTGAAGTTTAAATAAACTCGCTTTCCAAACTCAATTGAAATTATCCTATATGCTTACCCTGTAACATAATTGCGTATTGTAAACGCGTGTTATCGGCAATTTCATCAGTTCTCTCATTGTGTCGATTCAGCAACAATATATAGACTGAACAATGTACTGTAGGTGGTATGTGTTGAAACAAAGTTAACAGAATAGACAAAACCATAGAATCAGAATATTATATAGAAGCGAAACTCAGTGCCCGTTTCGATTGTTAGATCAGTCGCCATCATCATCTTATCAGATTAAGCATAACTAAAACCAGACTGTCTCTCACTTAGAAAAATCCTTTGCTTCTCGTATCCCACGATTTTCCGTGAGCTGAACCAGTTTCACCTTGTTCTGACCTACGCCTTTCAGCACGCTGTCACCACTCCAGAATCTATCTGCAATATTTTTTTAAATTGGTTCACTGACTAAGAAAGAGTTATGCATTTGCAGTTTGGGTTGTAAGGTTCCTGGTTGCCTCTTTTTGCTTCAGCATTTGTACAAAAGAAAGGACAAGAGTTTCGCTTCTATTCAGTACATCTTTGACAAAATCTACATAGTAACTACTACGAATAACGGGATACTCGATGTCACGATGTCCGTGCATGTGGGCTATTTCGTTTTTGCATCACATATATGTGTTGCATTTATAATTCCGAACTATGCAAGTTGTAAGATTTTAACTATAGTTTTCTATTTGATGTTTTTAAAAATACTTTCTTTTAAAGACCACGGGAACTGCTTAACCCGTTGTGGTTGATGTTGCACAAAAAGGTCAAAAATCGTAAACGTTAACTAACGTTGCTAACCGTGGAGTTAATAGCAGTAAAATCTTATCTCCTAACAATAACAGGCAATATATCAATGTATCGAATGCCCCCAATTTCACGACACGTGTAAAATCACTATTACAAAAATAGTCAAAGCTTTAATTCATAAAACGTTTTTGGACATCACCCACACTCGCTTCGCCGGATCCGTCTTTCACAACGTTTGTTTCCAAGGGAATCTAAGAGACTTCGCACACTGCAAATTATAATAGACCGAAAATTTGTTTGACTCCGAAAACATTGGGGACAGGTAGTTTGCAATTCTGTACTTTTTGAACAACTAAATATCGGAAGACGTTTGCTGTTTATCACTTAGCTGGGGAAAATAACTGTAGCCACAAATCCCGCAGCATTCCATCTTACAGATCGATCGTGGTTGCGATGTCTGTTGTTTGAAAGAAAGAAAGAATGAAAAAATATTTATTTGACGTCAGTTACTAAAGCACACACACAATGAAGAAAAAAGTCGTCGAAAGAAATCGTCTGTCGGACATTTCACCAATGTGAGTACTGGGTGTCCTTCAGTGATAACTTGTCATCTTATAGATAAGCGGTACAGATACATGGAAATTGTAAGGTATTTAGTAATATGACACATCACTAGTTTTGAGGAACATCTCTAGATAGTCTATGGAACTGAGCAGAGAGAATGGAGGCTATAAAACGTATAGGTTGATCCTCTGTAATTGATCCTATCTTTATAATAAGTTAATAAAGAGTATTAAGAAAGTACCAGACTATTATTACAGAAATCACTATTCATTGCGTTCTTCTTCTTTTTAGCGTGACGTTCGATGACCATTTAATTTGAGTTAGCCCAAAATTAGGCAACGAGTTTGGGACCTTCAGTACCGTCCATCAGCTCTTGTGATGTGCAAGCAACAGGACAGCCAGGACACGATATCAAGTGTCCCATCTTTTGTGGGGCAACACCTGAATCATGGTGATTTTTCATTGGACATCATTTAATCATTGCGTTGTTCGCTGTTACTTCACTCAGCTCATCCTGGCTGTCCATCGCTTTTGTTGAAACTGTCATAGACCTTATGACAGTTTCAACAAAATCGGACTATAAAAAATCTGTTACGAGGTGTGTCAAGTCCAAGTTTTAATGCTAATCGTCCTGATTGCCGCCTACTTAGAAACATAATATGTCACCGTCCGAATCAAGTTGGTATCTTTTATTATGATTTGCTTAACGAGTGCAATAAACTTTTAGGCAGTAGTTTATATGGCGCCATTTTTTTTGCGCTCTTTTTGGCTTTGAGAGATTTTGGATTTGGTGACGTTTTGATATCCAAACAATGTTATCAACTATATCTGATTCGCCTTGTTTCATTGACTATCCTTTAACAGTTCTTTTCTACCCTTCTTCAATCATCACCAAGATCACTAAACAGGGTCCTGTAAGACGTTCTTTCTCCCAAATCCCACCGGTCAAGTAGGTACATCTACATCAGCCTTTCCCAAAGTGGGCGAACGCACCTTGTGGGCTGCAGGCATATAGGGGGGCAGTAAGAGACCCAGGAAAAAAATGGAGGCGTTTATAGAGGCTTATGGGGCAATTTGTGGATTTCATTTTTTGATTAGTTCCGGAGATATGGGGGGTCAAAGTTACAAGTTTTTGACAGGTTTTTTTTTGCAAGAGGTGACTTTTAACACCCCCGTGTCATTCAATCCATCCATCAGCACAATGTTTTAAGTGCGTTACATTGAGTTCTACCACAAAATATGATTTATAATCTCAAAAAGAAAAGCTGTTTCCCAGCAATAATTTTTGCGTAAAGATACTTAGTTTGACTAGCAAAGCTAATATAACAGTTGTTAGTTTTAAGCAGTTTCATAGCCGTATGTTATTATTATTTTTTAACTTAATTTATTACTAATTTATCTTATTTTTTTTTTATTAACAGTGGGTGAAAAACTGGGGGCGCGTAAAATAATGTATTATCAAAGTGGGCAGTAGACAAAATAAGTTTGGGAACCCCTGATCTACGAGTATATCATAAAATGTTAAAAACTTTATCACCCAATCGTTAAAGTCGTGAACACAACTTGATACAGACATACAGATAGACGTATTGACAATTGTGTCCCTATAATAAAATCGAAAGTTGGACATCTGTTCGATTTTTTATATCGATCATATTAGTATAGGCGTACGTTATTCATTTTATGCCCTGTTTTATTTAATTTGCTATTAATATTAAACTCACGACTCATAGCTCAGTTAAACTTCGTTTCGAACCATTTCGAACACTTCCCAGTGCGCCGATCCCAACACGGGATAAAGCTAGAAAAATGATGATACGATTGATAGGTGATATCAACCTTGAACTGCGAACTTAAACTGGGGCCTAATTCTGCTATTTTAATAAATTCGTCACTCCAACACGATTCCATTCTCATCCCATTGTCATTTTGCTTAAAGTTCGTAATCGGCTAAATTCACAATGGTCGGTCGATGGTCTCGTAATAAAATTGTGTTTTATAATAATGGCATTTTCGTATTGCCATTATTATAAAACCTTTAGTACTAATGATTTTCGATATCTACTACTAAATGCGAACATTTATTAATGCAAGATTTCATGTACGAGATTAATATTTTATGACATTTCTTTCAATGGAGTCTCACTGGTTGTTCATTGAGAAGTCATAATGACGCCATTATATCAGTAGATTACCAAACTTGTCAAAAATTGACAGAACTTGATCATTGTGACTTCAATGATCGCCTATTCTGACACTATAGCTGGGCATTGAATAAAGTATTGCCAAATCAGGATGTCAGTTTATTGCTTTTAAAAGTATACGGATATGGGATTTCAATTTAAGTACACAAAAACAAAATACGAATCGTTACTGCCTACCTAGTATTTTAAATGTAGTCGTTCTGTCTAATGTAATTACAAATCAGAGAATCTATTAGTATCCGAAACACTTTATCTCGGCATATCTCAATGAACTACCCATGTTTATTTTATAGTACGAAACAATCTGTGTCTTCGATCTAATTCCATAAAACCTAATCGTAATATTAGCCGCAGTATTTTTTTTCGTCCCGGCTTCAATATTTTTGCAATGTTACTAGTGTTTTTTTCTTAAAACACATAAACAGTGTGTTCCTGTTCAGCAGAGCAATGACTTGTGCAGTCATTTATCTGAAGAAGATTTAATTTCAGAAGTAAATTGTACTAAAGACGGGTTTTCAACGATCTTATTACAACTGAATTTTAAAAGGTGCGCAATATCTAAAAATAATTGCAAAAATCTTCGTCTTGTCCTACCTGTCACCTCTATGAGCTGTAGGTAAAATATCAAAATATCAATATCCAAAATCTACATCCAGCTAGAAGTTTCTTGCACAATTTTTCTGTAATAATATCTTCGATTTCCCAATTCATACTGAAAGCTTTCCTTACAATGTTCCCCAAATTACAATAAGAATAAGAATACGTTTATTGAATCATTGTTACAATCATTTTCTTAACCTAACTTAACACTATGGCAAAGTCGTAACGAGTAAATTTTTAACATAAATATTATGTAGAAAAAAGAGGTCCCCAAACTAGGCTACGCCTGTATCTTGGGGGGCGAATTCCTATTGCAATGTTCATAGGATGACAAGAGTTTTGTATGGTATATGAATAAAACATTCATTTTCTTTATAATTTCATCTTCGCTTAAAATACATAGTAACGGTTAAGAATAGTACAATTGTTTAGTTTCGCGTCTGCTTTCTTTGAAGATTTTAGTGCGAATTCGCAGGGCGGTTTTACGATCATTGCGGCCCTATGCCAGTATTCTATTCTATTCGTGTAGTTTTGTTGCGAAAAGTAAACATACGATGTAAAACTTTATTTATTTTTCACTGCCTTTTATATCTTTATATCAAACAGTGTCCTGTTCATTGATTTCATTGTGTTAAATGATACAAACTCTATTTCGTTTATAAAAAAAAAATCCCGTTCGACTCTGACTGAGAAGCTTTTGAGGCATAGAGTCTTCCGATGCAGGGCCGGCAGTCTCAACAGGGATAACGACAAAATCGCTAACTTTTAGCGCTGATTACTAACGAATACAGTTTGTTGCAATAATTATGCTTACGAGAAATACGTCTAGGATGTAGAGACTTTCATTATTCGCAAGCATCATAATTGCAACCGAATTTATTAGTTAGTAATCAGCGATCGAAAGTTAGCGATTTTGTCGTTATCTTTGTGGAGACTGCCAGCCCAGGGCAGTCTGAACATAGATAACGACATTATCGTTAACTTCAGATTGCTAAAATAACAAAAAAAAGGTTCGGTTGCAATAACAATGCTTGCGGGAAACGCAAGTAGGTATCTACATCCAAGAGGTGAGACATTTTCACATTCTGTCATTGTAATTTTTCTTCTAGGAAAATAAAGCAAAGACATAGAAATAGCAAACCTCGCCATTAATTTTCAGCTAATTGTCTTTGCAATCATTTTAAAGTTTTTTGCGGAACCTAGTAACAGTTCACGGAATGACTAGTATATTCCTAGACAGCCATGTCAAATCAAACAAAATCTTAACAAAACCTCTAAATTTGTTTCGATCGAAATGATGACTAATTTGTTTCCTAAGTCTTTATCCATTTGATTTGTCATACTATACCATGCAACAAAACCAAATGGCTTCGGGGCAATATTCTCATAGATTCGCGACCGCGTTTTATGTTCTAGTCTGTAACGTAAGTCGGAACGTTAACCTCTAGATCGTGGGTGCATGCGTAGGAACACTAAAAATCTGGATAAGCAATCAATCAACGCCTTTAGACGTCTAGGGTTGACCAATCGACTTTCGGTTTTGAATTTCACTTGTTTTTTTTACAGTTAGTACTCGTATGGTTGGTGGCTAAATTAAAACAGCCGCTCGGGTCGATCTTTAGATTAAGCCGTGCTTGCTTCAGTGGATTGGTGACTATCCGTACATACCAAGTTTACACTACACTACACTCCGTATCTCGGAAAGCACGTTAAACCGTTGATCTCGGCTGTCATTTGTAGATTTTTGACAGTCGTTACAGGTGAATGGCTTAAAAAGTCTGACAACCAGTCATCACCCAATACTAACACTGGGTTGTGGAGGTCAGATAAGCTTGTTCCATTTAAAATATTGGTATTCAACTGCATCTGGTTAGACTGGAAGCCAACCCCAATAATGGGTGTAATCACCTCTTCACGAAGCCGAAAGGCACTTGTTCTCCCCATCGCTGCGATCATTTTTTTGTTCTACCACCATACCAGTCACCTTCTAGTTACGGGGAGATATGGGGGGTCAAAGTTACACCTTTTAAGGGGCAACCATAAATTTATTAGAGTAATCATTATTTACAATATATACACACTAACATTATAATAGAAAGAAAAAATATGTACAAATATCAAAAAAAGGGGTTACAGGGCATCGAAAAATTCGTCCACATCGCTGCCAACAGGAAAAGTGCACAGAAGGCTGGCAGCACACCTTTTTGTATGATTTTGACTTTGATCTCTACGATCCCCGTACTATTCAATCCATCCATCAGCACAATGTTTTAAGTGCGTTACATTGATTATACCACAAAACATGATTTATAACCTAAAATAATAGTTATTTGTTATACAAGAGTGCAAAGTTGATTTTTAACCGCGTGCTCAATTTTGATGACTGAGCAAGCGAAAGATTCTAAAATTGAGTCACGAGCGAAGCGAGTGATTCAAAACTTAGAATCTTGAGCGTTAGCGAGGGAATCAAAAGAGCTCGAGGTGAAAAATCTTTGCACTCGAGTGCAACACGTAACTTTTCATCCCACCTCAGCGAGGAAATGAATAAACGCAAAAAAAAAGCGCATTATTAACAAATTCAGTTAATTCTGTTGGCGTCAAATAAACTTCCTCGTCGCTAGATTATGAGTGGTCATTTTAGGAAGTTGGATTCCTTGTTTTTAACCTAAGGTTTTAACAATATGACGTGAAAAGAAAATGGCGCGCGCAAAACATGTTAAAAAAAAGTACACCAAGAAGGTTCCAAGTCTGAGTTCTCAACAAATAAAAAAAAAAATAGGATAAATTCGGCACCATAGAGGTAGAAGTAAATAGGTTTAATGGTGTTTTGAATTCACATGCTTAGTGCACACGATGTTCTAAATTCAAATTTACTTTACCCTCATGACGATAAAAACGGCTTTTGCACTCAGATATCGAAGAGCAAAAATACTCTTTCCGAGATGGGGGGATGAAAAAGTTGTTTCCCAGCAATATTTTTTGCGTAAAGTTACTTAGTTTGATGTACAGAATGCTTGGTTGATGGCTTTGTGATGAGGTGGTTTACACCCTGTATAGTTGGGAAAAGGCTAGGCAGATAATGATGATGTAGGAGGTTGTATTATCTGTGATTGTTACTAAGTGTTTAACTTAGACATATTTATTTGTTTATTTAACATCTATTTAAATGTCATGTAAAACAAATAGCCTTACTGTCAATCTATCTGTCAGTTGTAACGTTTTGTTCTACTCGTTGAAAACGTTTTCCTAGAACTAAAACATTTCAAAGAAGGTTGTTAACCCTAGTTTTTCACTTAGAGTTGCTAGTGAAAGATAGATTTTAGGTTAAAAAATAGATTCAACAATATTTATTAATGGCGCACACGCATGTCTGCGATGTTTTCAACCGATACACAATTTACGCCGTGTTTAATGTTCCTCTTTATAGTTACGTGATTCAGCTACGTGAATATAAGCAGGTGTAAGTATTAAATTGTTTACTGCTATGACTAATAGCTAGTTACTAAGACTATTTTATACTTACATTAAACTAGCCTATGCCCGTGGCTTCGCCTTGAAAAAATATAAGGTTTTATCCATCCTCGAGAACCACTTCCTCGAGAAACAGATGAAAATCGTTGCAGTAGTTTTCGAGTTTATCACGAACAGATAGACAGACAAACAGACGCGGCGGATGACTTTTTTATAATATGTAGTGCTTACAGACACTGGATCAATTTATTAAGTACCTACGATGATTTAGGAAGACAGTTCAGATCTGATATTCTCGGCACAATTTAAGTTTTTACACCGAGGTCACATCAGATTAGAAAGCCTGATGTAAGTATGATTGTCTGGTTGGTCTAGTGGCTGCAAGCACGACTGATAAACATGAACGCAAGGGTTCGATTCCCCGGTCGGGAATAGGGAAGTTTTATTGGGTTTTTCCGTCACGAATTTCTCAGTAGCAGGCACGGAGTATGGAATTGCGATTGATTGGAGGCGATCCTTTTGCCATTAAAAGCCTCTCTTCCTATTACTTGGGACTCTAACATAACTGGCGAAATATGTGTGTATCTGCTATTAGGTTCACCTCTGCCTAATGATGATAAGAAACGAAGATAAGGAATATGCAAGTCCTAACTCGCCTTTCGTCCGTCTTGACGACAAGCCGTGTCGATGGCGTATTCGTGGGTGCCAGCTGAAAGCGAGGGATCCGCAAGGGCCGATGCCTGCCGGGGCTGCGGGACTGTTTCTAAAGACATACCGTGGCCCCGGAACACAAAGGGTAAAGAAGGAACATTGATGGGTTTTAGTCAGTACAAGTCTGACACGCCTTTCGTTCCGCTCTACCCAGAGGGGGTCATTTGATAATTTCCCATCCGAAAAAAAAGGCTTATACAAGTCTGTGGAAATCCTTTCGAAGTAGCATACAAAATATAACTTTATCCAAAAATTATATTCCATTCCACGGCCATTTAATCCTTGTAACAATGACCTCATCAGTCCAAAAGCGATTTTGCGTACGACACCATGATGGTGACGAGTGCGTCCAACGCGCACTAATCCGATTACTTCGCTACGTAATGTGAATTAAATTGAATGACAACCTTTATGAAGCAGATTAATGCATTTGAATAAGCTTACAAGACAACTTATTACAGCTTTAAATCGAGAAAGTGTAGACTAATAGTCTTTCAAAATCAAATTTGGCACCTGTCGTTATAAATGTACCTCCTGCATTTGAAGATAACGGTGATAGGAAAGTTGGAGAAAACGCAATATGTTCACTGAATAAACTTGGTATTGTAAATGAATGGGTCGTTGCAGATAGTAGCAAAACTTGACAAGTAGATATCGGTAGGTGCCGAGACAATGGCATGTAGGTGTTTGCATACATGGAAGCATTTTGTCATGGCCACTTTTATAATTTTTGCAATACGTTTTGTGGACGACAAAAAAGAAACGGCGGGGACTATGTATATATGAGATACGATGGTAATGAAAATGTTTGGAAGAATAATATATCCTGGGTCATGGTAAATGCCTTTTTTATGGGAAAAGCCTGCCCTATTATTTTGCAAAACCTGTAACTCCTGAAAACCAGAATCAACAGTGGCGAAAACCAGAAAAGCGCCGAGACAACAAAGTTCGCCGAAGTCCCAGAGAAAAAACTGTCTTGGATCCCGCAACGAAATTAATTAGAGAAGTATAGCGGAGGAGTAGGGAGATGCTGTCGTTTCCACTCCCCTCCATATCATGGTAAACTACTGTGAGAAATGGCGAAATTCCTAAGATAAGAAGAAAAATAAGAGTTGTCCAAATCTACCAGGGACTCAGCATAAAAGATTTGAGACCCTACACTACTCAGCATACGGCTTAGTATAACTGTGGTATAACTTTGTTGATCATATTGGCGAAGGAAATTATCAACAAATTGGCCATAAAAGCATAGCAACACACAAGCTCTAATCTGTCGGCTTTCTCTAATAAAAGCTCGCCATTACAGCTGTCTTCCTAACTAAAATGTATAGCCAAGCAAAGATTATGGAGATTAATACCAGCTAAGTTCTAAGCGAAAGCCATTAATAGTAATTGTCTTGATTAAACCGCGTGTGTGCCTAATTAGTCAATCGATGTCAACGTTAATATAATCAAGAAAACAATTAGCAAATTCTGAGGACGTTGACAGTTCGTTAATCTCACGGATGAACCAGATGCTGACTGAAAAAATTGTTGCCGTGCGATGTCATAGCTGATGTGTTATTTTTAGACAATGTTTATTTAATTAAGTAGTTGGAGTTATCAACGCATTAGCTGGACGGGAACTACTCGGTCACAAAATGTTTTTAATAAGACTATTTCTGTAGTCTGACTTGCATTCAAGATAAACCCAAAAAAATGCATAAAAAACATTAGAACTTATGAAATTAAAATTGAATCTATTCTTAATATTATAAAGCAGAAGAGTTTGTTTGGTTGAACGCGCTAATCTCTGGAACTCCCAGCTCGAACTGAAAAATTATTTTTGTGTTGGATAGTCTATTTATCGAGAAAGGTTTTAGGCTATATAACATCACGCTACGATTATTAGCACCGGAGCACGAATGAAAAATGTTCCAGAAACGGGGATTTATTTTCCTTCGTGTTTTTCTCTCTTATGTGACGCAGACGAAGTTGCGTGGGTCAGCTAGTAATACAATAAATTGATTAATACTTTTGTAAACTTCAGTAAGTATATTTGTATTTTTAACCGGTCACTGTAGCTTAAAATACAGGCATCCTAGTTTAAGAGACGGTTCATAGTTTGTATGCAGTCTTTTTGTAGACCTATACCTTCTGTGCACAAAATGCTATATTGTTACGCTTATTGTATTCTGCCACCTCGTTCTACTGTGTCTGTGTGTATTTATACTACGAAAATAAACAATTGTATTGTACTTAATTTTGCTGTATTAAAAATATATAGCAGGATAGCAGGGGCGGGTTTCCGAACCGGAATGCGCCTCTGAAGTTAATACTGTATCTTGTGATGTATGTACTGTATGTTATGATGAATCCCGGTCTTCAATAAATCTTTAGTACGGCTAACATACAATATGGTTACTGCTATTTATTTAATGCCATTCGTTGCTACACAATCAGGCCAAGCAGAAGTGTTTTCGAAGCTTGCTTGTGTACCCTAATGGGTTGAAAGCTTTCGATGGACAGTGTAAACATAGTTGTTTGCCGGGTCAACGAGGAACATACTGTGAGCAAATACGTACGAACTCCATGATTTGCATTTTCAAGGCATAACGCTCAAAATTTTCTTCATTCTTCATATTTTTTTTTCTGGATGAACTACCTTCTATACTTAAAACTAAGTAAAACTATCATCATTATCATCTGCCTAGCCTTTTCCTAACTATTTTGGGGTTGGCTTCCAGTCTAACCGGACGCATTTAACATGGAGCGACTGAGTATCTGACCTCCACAACCCAGTTCATGCTGGGTAATACGGTACCACTTGGTAAGACCGATACTTAGTTAATCTATAAATGATGAAAAATAATAGGCTAGTGATTTAGTGATAGACACACTATTTGGACTATAAACTGACTTGACTTCCATTCTGTCCTAATACGCTTATCAGCGCCATCTACAATTTAAAAAGTCGCCACTGAAAAAATGTGTGAGCTCCGAACTTTTAATCGACCGAACATCGCGATTATTTAACTGTTTTTTTTAGCATATCGCTGTGCGAATGCTAATCGTCTGTTCGCAGACGCGCCGGCGTCGGCGCCGCGGGCGGGCGGCTGCGTCGGAAGCGGCGCGCGCGCAGCGCATCGACATCGCACCTCTTTACATAATTTAAATTTTCCGTTTTTTGTCATCCCAATCTTTTATGTGCGGAAATAAATATAATTATCTACAATTTACAAGTTAGTAAAAAGACTTAAGAGGCCTGCGGAGCATGCGTTTTTCATACTAACCATAATAATAATACCAAAATAATTTGTAAATCAAACATATTCTTAAGGTAGTGTGTGTGTAATAATAGTAGGTTCAACAGCAAAGATAGACTTCTGCAAATAAATAACTTTTAATGGAAAACTATTGATAGATTTTAAGAGCTTTGAATTAATGTTATTCGAAATAGCTGACAGCTGCATTAGTGGCTCTCACGTCATACTGACAGCATTACAATCTTCGACGTATAAGTGCATTTTTCTGAACTTTAAGTGGAAATTACTGTTGAAAGATAAATGATCACAAACTTTCTGTATAACTACGGTCTCGGCTATACATAATATATGAAAATGAGCATCTTTACCTTTAAAGGTGAACGCACACATATCAGAGCCGAAAGAAACGAAAGAGCCGAAAGAATCGAATTTTAGAATTACATACTTGTGAGAAATCCTATAAAACCTCGCATACTCGCACCTTGCACACACAAAAAAATCTTTCGGCGCGGATAAGTGTGCGTCCACCTGAAAGCACAAGTCAGTGCAGTAGTATATGACGTTTCCAAAGCTTGCGTTTGTAAGAAGCTTAATTACTTCTAGAAGATAACTACTGTAGTTTTATTAGGAGTATCTTTGTTTTATTTTTTTAGAAAAACACATCTATACCGTGTAAGGTTTTTGACGATGAAGTTCCTAGTTTTAGAAGGAACAGTTGCAAAAGCTTTAATAGGTACTTTAATTTCCAAATTTTAGACAAGAAAATAAAAACAAATACTGGTATTCAGCTGCATCTGGTTAGTCCTGGAAGCCGACCCCAGCATAGTTGGGAAAATACCCAAGCGGATGAGATGATGAAACAAAAAAAAAAACCCAGACTGTTTGTTTAAAACCATTCCCATTCTTTAACATCCAATCACAATAACTCTACGGCAAAAGCTTTTGCATACAAACAGCTAACTACCCACATTTGATTCAGTTGTTCACTTCAAGCAGACAATAGAGTGCCAATGTATGTACTTATTAATATTCGATAGAGGGGACAGGACTCCGATGAAATTTATGATAGTTTATTATTAGGTGTAGTGTCATAGTGATATCATGGCGAAATTTAATGTATGCGCCTGTGGCGGCTTCTGCGCACGTACATGTAAATGACGCTTAACGGTTACTTTATTGCGCAGGAGTCGTGTTGCAAATGTCTAGCAATGGCGTCTGAATTGCATTGGGTTTGGTTTATAGTTTTGATGACATGTTTTTTGTTTTAAATCACGAAGTATAGTGGTGGCACGCGGTTAAAAGGACCACGAAACATATTCATTTTGAATTCGAAAATAGAACTACGCTAAAGGCAACTTAAGAGGTCTGTAAATGCGAACTGGTTGTGAACACGTGAGGTCTTCAAGTAAAGTTATTTTTTCTTTGTAAAAAGGCCTAGCTTATTATTAATTCACCCCCAAGTCACCACGTACATAGGACTCAACGCATAGGTAAGTCTCTGAGTATCTCCAAAGTTAACCAAGCACACTTCATAAGCCATTGGAACTTTTGTAAGCCTTAAAAAGATCAGATGGTGACGTTACTTTAGTTCTAGAGCCGGAATATCCAAAAGTCAGCTCATACATATGTACCTTCCGCCAACCATCTTCAAAATACCACACACAGAATAATGTCCTGAACAAGTAAACTTTCTCAGCTCCACCATCAGTCCGTCAGCTCACAGCTAATTGACAGCGGCGTGTCGGACGGATGCCGCGTCATTACGTGCGGTGTCGGATGCCGTGGCCGACACTGACAATTTATTATACCCAGCTGATTAGTAGGAAGTGGTGTCGGATGTCAGGATGTTGCTGTTAGTCCTGTTCAATCTTGGAGGATACGGGAAAATGGTCCTTTTGGATACATTTACAGCTTTAATCAAGCTTGTTGAAGTATAGACGAGATGCAATAGGAGAACCTTCAGGAATAATGGCAGTTATCGCTCATCCGGTGCATACCGAGGACTTAGACACAGTGATACTTTATCAGGGAAGCCGATGACAGAAAAAGCCATGCATAGGAAGTGGTTTGGATGTCGTGATGTTGTAGTTGGTGATCAATCTTGGATGGTACGAGAAAATGGTCCTTTTCGATACATTTCACAGCTTTTGTCAAGTTAGGGGTGTAATAGAAGACGTTTCACGAATAAGCGTTATAGTCACACTCATCGTACATCTGGTTTTCTGAGGACCTAGGCGAAACAACAAATTAGCGAAAACAATGACGGAAAGTCTAATGATTGATATAAGCTACCGAAAAGCTAATGCCAAACCTGTTGAAACTCGTTGTAGGAAAACGAATTGCATTTTTAGTTGCCTAGGTTCTAGGGGCAGTCTGCTACACCAGTAAAAAAAATCTCAACAGTTCCTTTCAAACCCGCTGCGTTTTACCTGACGCCAAACGAGGAAGTCCCACTTAAAAGCACTAGGCTATACAAATACAACAAACTAATCAAAGAAAGATGACAGTACACAACCACGACATGCGACCTATTGCATAATTACTAGTTACCAACTACCTGTACATTACAACTACCCGACAACTAACAGCCACTGTTTGTTGGCAGTCGTTTGTTTTAGACACAATGTTAACACTAACTGCTGTTATGTTTAAATGTTAGCCACTTGACGCAACACTTCTTGCGAAAAATGGTTGGATGTTGTTGGGACCAAGCTATATTGTATTTATGTTGGCAGTATACAGCAGCTTTTACTTATTTGAGTTTGCCTTTCATAATGATGCTGCTTACTAACTGCACAAGAATGTTGTCAAATCTCTAGAGATTTTGAATTGGACAGTTAGGCTGGCAATAATGTAGATTATTGCCAGCCTAACTGTCCAATTCAAACTTTCTCACAAAGAGAACAATCATGCTTTTGCGACCACCTTGGGGCCGTATTTTTGAATCACTCGAAGTGAATCTTAAATTCATGCACAAAAGCAAAACGTATACGAAATTAATTTCGATTGCTCCAAATTTTACGTATTTTTTAAGTAATAGAAATGAGTGTTGCCCTAAAACTCGAATATTATAACATTTTTCATTTCACGCAGAAAAATAATAACCGGAAAGCCATAACTCGTTGATTTTAAAAACCCGTAATGAGTTACGGTGGAACGGAACGTTAATTAAAAAGTTATGATGTCATTGTCTGACGTCTGTCATTGGGATTTCGAGATTTTTTCTCTAGTTTTCTCATACTTTTCCCGGTTGTTATTTGTGTTGGATTTGTTTTTGTGAATTGTTAAAGAAAATACGTAGAAAATGGAAAACGACAAAAAAATAATCAGTCAACAAATCTTCACTTGTCAGTGTCATTCTCACGTCATTTCCGTCATTTCTACTGGTAGAATATCGGAAACGAGTGGGTCGGACCACTCGTTGCAAAATTCACGGGTATGAATATTCAAAAATAGCGATTTTAGGGATTCGCATACGAATTCTGCGATTTCGTACACGATTTGGAATTCTATTAATTCAAAAATACGGCCCCTGGACCATAGTCCAAGTCCATGCCATTTAGAGGACTGGCTTACAAAGTTTTTCAGATGAAGTCGGCCCGTGTAAAATTCTTTAGTTCTTTACTAAAACACGATCGATTCTGACAGGTCTTTAGTATAGGTCTTTGTTCTAACAAATCATGCGCGTGCGACTGTTTATTGGCAAAGATCGAAGCTCTTCGCGGCTCCCTTTGAGTTAGAGTGTTCACCTTAGGTTCTGTTTACACTAACTCGTAATTCATCGGTATTTGTTTAGCAGTTACAAAGAATTCTTAGCAGAAATGAATGGAACTTGTTAACCGACTTCAATTTGGTAGATTGTTTATTTTAACATTCTTTAGAAAATCATAAACTACGTACTACGGAGGAAAATAGATTTTCTGTTTCTTAAATTCATCTCTTGATTACGGTAGTACTCCATGAAGATACTTTGATAACTACCATTATTTTCTAACCTTTTTTCTCATCTATGTTTTCCCCAATATTGACAGGAGAAAATTATAAAACTGAAGAGTTGGTTTGTTTGGACGCGCTAATCTCAGGAACTACTGAAATTAAAAAAATCTTCTTGTGTTGGATAGTCCATAAATATAGAGGAAGGTTATAGGCTATTTACATATAATGTATATGACACCGGAGCATTAATGAAAAATGTTGCAAAAACGGGGACAATGTATTCCTTTTGTAAGCTTTTTCTCACATATGTGTCGCAGACGAAGTTTGGTGGGTAAGTTAGTTCCACGATATAATATTATACTGATTGGTTACCACACACCAATCAATACGATGCAAGGCAGGCTGGAGTGTGATCCTGAGCTTCAACAGTTAATTAACCTCAGTCGATATGATATTTTGTAACCTAAAATCTAAATCCCTAAATATCGCTGAGTAGAGATAAGAAACAGGAAAAGAGACATTCCGAATATAATAGCAAGTAAGTTCTCTGATAAAAAAATGATAAAAACTCAGTGGCTCTCCTCGCTATACTTATGTGCGCAAGCATACTTATCCGGACAAGTGTATGTACAGTTTGACCTCCTTCGGATATTTGGTTTGCCTGATTCGAGGACCTAAAACGTAAAACAATACCTGCATATTATTAATATTCGCCACACATCAATGCACTTCGCTAATCAAATTACAAAATAATCAATACCGAATTAGATATAATCATAGCGGCCGGATGCCATCGTCTTAAGACCCTATTACTGACACTTAGCTGGGTCTGTGAATCATTATCGATATGTAATTGTGCATTCGTGTCATACGATGGGCGCATTTGCATCGTAATATTCAAATTATTCAGACTCAGCCAGCCTTGGTAGCCTAACTTGTGACTGCCAGGACCATAATATTAAGGAAGTTGGTCCTTTTGAGATTGGCCTTCGGAGATGATAATTTATGTTAGGTTTCTGTCGATTGTAAGATAGGAAAAATATGATTTTGGCCGTCAATTTCTGAATCTTATCAATGATTGCATTATTCAACTGCAGTTATTGCTAGTGCCACAGTGTCCCTTTAGAATAGAGTTTCTCACCATGAAAAAGAGCAAAAGTCACACTATTAAAATAAAATTAATTCATAGATTATTCATTTCTTGACCGCTAGCACCTCAATTTGACATATTTCCATATTCAGTAAAACGTATGTGGTAATACACAGCAAAGCAATTCCACAACCCATCAGCCACAAAATAAAGCTCTTATCCAAAACATTTTAATAGCACATATCTAACACTTTTATTACCGGACCATCATGTAGACTAATTAAAAGTATTAAAGAGCAATGATACGTTATTCCGACTCAGATTACTTTCGTGTTAATTAAACCGATGTTACTTGGTTACTGTCGGTTTGAAAGGGAACAGCCTTTGTTCGGCCACGGAGGGTAATTAACTCTTCGCTTTCATCACGGGCTTAAGGATCAGTGTCCCGTGGGATTCACAGTCATCAGCTTTGAATGTGTGAGTCATGAAAGTTGCGCGGACTGATTTTGTTATAATACGTGTTGACATTTGTGGTAATACATCCTTTAATTTTAGTTGGAGGAATTACATGTGGGCTGGTGGAAATATACGAATAATCCAAAAACATCTGGGCTGAAATGTAGTAAAAGCTTCTGAAACTCCGTTAGTGCTTTTGAAAGGAATAGGAACTAACTTCCTTATTGCAAAAACAACAGTCACTTAGCCCTTAAAATACAAATAAAATTGAAACAGATGACTCTAAGTGAAGAGGACCAAATTGTTTCTTCCAAAAAAAATATTCGTTTGTATTAATGTTTTTCTGAGAAAGGTTGATTAAAGGACTTTTTGAGGTGAATAAATTTAAAATTGGGCTCTTCTAATACCAACTAACCAAATACCTGTAGACATCAGAGACTCATTGAATAGTAGAAACATAAAGCGTAAGCTCAAAGATTAATACATCAATTCAACTTAACCGTTAATAGCGTGTTGATCAAATCTCAGGCCATGGCATGCTAAGACAGACCCAGAGGTTTAATTGTGTGCTTTATTTATGTGTGTCAAATGTAATTTATAAATAATAATAAAAAAAAATAAGCTAAATCTTGAAGAGTCCCAAAAATCGCTGAGATCTTCTAACTCACTCTATTACATAATACAGAATTACAGATATTATCAATGCCAGCCCAAAGGTATCAACAGTTACAGGCCCGTGAGTCCTTTATCAACGAATTCTATCGACGTTTCGGTGTTCGGCAGACGACACCGAAGATGAACGCGTCGATTAAACTTTTATTTACATACCATTACGCCTTATAATTGGTCTTTTGGACAGTACTTAGATGTTCGAAGTCGATAAATATGTTATTTTCGTTTTAATCCGATAGTTACTTGGCATCCTTTTTATTTTCTTTATTTTATAAAAGGCATTTGTTATTATATGAACATTTGTAATTTAAACCCGTGTATGAAGTTTTAAATAAGACTTACCTTGTGGTATTTAGCCTAACTGCTTCTTCTTCTGTGGGTCACTTTTTTATAAAACTTTGCCCCACACTAGAAACTCCTGTATTGTGGATGCATTCACAAACAACCTGTAGACTATACAAATATTCGTTCCGTGCAGGAATCGTATCCGTGACACGCAGTGCAGTAGTCAATCGCTCAGCCACTGCGTCAATCCTGCCGTCAGAGGCTCGACAATGGTCAGTCTCAATCTTCGTCACTCCCACGGCGTCATTGGCGGCACAGAGTATTCCTAAACTAAGTATGTTGTTTTATTGTTTCAGATCGCTGCTTCTGGCAGCAATCGTATTAAGTAATTGTATAACATGGACGGCATCGAGGCATCACTACGCACATAATGTAAGTACATTGATACTTGGCAGTTCTATCTTCTACACAACCAGACATTTTTCCATCCAAACCATTCCTTGCAAATTTTATGAATCTAAAAGTAGCTTCGTTTAGATAACATTCATTTCGCAGGAAGACTTATGATCTTTCTTAGGACATGGTTCCTATTCATTTTTCTTTGGGGTAATATCGAAACTTAAAGCCGCGGGAAGAATAAATCGTCATCTAAACAAATCTGATCCAATTCCAGAGAACATCGACCGTTAAACCTTGACACTGGTCCACCAGGCGACCGCATCCGCGACCTCGCGATCATACTTTATGACAGTAACGACCGCGACCAGCCGCTGTGGCAATATTTCAATCACCGCACTACACTCGCGGATGAGCAACTGACGTTACGCGATCACCAATACATGATTGACGAGTTACGTAAATAAATTCGAGATATTATATTGTTGTAATTTACAATGTTTTAAAGTGGCTAAGTGGTATTGGTACTGGCATAGATATATTGGTGGCCGTTTTAAAAATAGATTATAGTTTTATATGGGTTGCGAATTTAACTTATATGCCAACGGCTGTTTCTATATGAAGTGAGATAATGCATCGCTACTGGTGTCAAAGTTCTTACTTTTATTCAGAATGATAGATTAGATAGGAAGTAAGTAGATCAAATTGGATTTCTAAGATTTGGTTTATAAACTTTGATCAAGATTTAGATGAAACCAGAGCATGCGTTTTAAATTGTCTGTTTTAACCAAAATCCAAAAACACTGTCTTATTTAAATGACTACGAGTATGTTTCATTGGATTCCGCTGAGATTGACGTGTATGATGAAGACTTGTGGCAGTCACAGCGTGAGATCATGTGAGCCGACCCGTTTCATTACTTCGGGTATTACATGTAGGGCTGGCTATTCATTATTTTTGCTTATTTACATCTTATTAACGTACTAAGGCAAATATAAGTATGGCTTTACAAGTATAATTTGAAGATGATTTGCTTTCTGATTGTCTGTTTTCAATAAGCTTAAAGTAGAGTAGAGAAGTTCTATACAAAGTTTACGAAGATCTAGACAAAGTTACAAGTCTCTGTAATCTCAAGCTAGTGCAAGAAGTCTTATGACGTGCTCAAGAAACTTCACATGTTGATATATCAATCACATCTCCTTCTTCAATAAACATAAAAGGTAGTGAGAAATATTAGTTGTCCTTCAAATGCTTGGTTACCCATGGTTCTCTTAGCAGACCCGGAAAAATATCTGACCCAGCCTGCATTCCGATATTTATAGCACAGCCGACAACATTAATATTTAGTGGCTGCATCTTTATGAAGAGCACGTCCTTCTATCAATGCAGACAGTCATAGCTAGAATTGAAGGTACATGTTGAAAATTAAATAGTCACACTCAAGAAAACTATAAAACAAATAGGTTGAATGACAGCCCTAATCAAAACTAATAGAAAAACATGAGAATAGTCATAAATCTCATCAGGGTTGGCGCCTATTGATGGGTGCGCGCGCGTATCTCCTCCGCCTTCCTCCTTTTGCCAGTAAGTACTATTTCTGGATGTATGACTTGATGATCAACATACGGATTGATCATTTCTTAAACTGTTTGTCGTTTGTAATATTTTATTTTCGGTTGATGGATACTGGTTTATAACCGACGCCGCCGTCGGCGCCTGACTGTTAGATCATTTAGACCAATTTCATTGTTTTAGACAGTTATTGTAGATGATCGTGTTATATCTGATCATGAGTAACTGACTGGCATGGCGCCTCGTATATATAAAATTACGTAGTTTAAGTTCAATAGTATTATTTTACTGCATATCAAAGCAACAACTTTCTCTGATATAAGCTGAGGCCGATAAGAAGTCCGAATAATCTACTAACTAGCTGTACCACGGCATGCGTTGCAATGTATTTTTTCCTACCTGCGAATCTTAGAAGATTCCTACCTACTATTACCTACCTACCTACCTATTTCTCACCTTTTAAACCTTCCCTGGACTTCCACAAATAATTAAAAACCAAAATGACCCAAATCGGTAGATTTTGATGATTTCTGTTTTTTTCTAATTCTTCTGCTTTTCTGATCTTAGTTTTGATGAATGAGATGAAGTCAAAATAAAAATCAAAAATTTTTCATCATGGGTGTCGTTTCCGTGGTTTTGGTGTCGCTGATAATGAAAATGAGGTCAATATTAACATGGGAAAAAAAGTTAACAGAACCAAAAAAAAACAGCTCTTTTTCTTCAGCTTCCCCTGACACTATTTTCACCCTTCGCCACTGTTAGGTAGATATGTATCTAATCCTACCTAATTATACCTGAATAGCGTTCGTTTCCTGCTGTCTCTTGTCGCCGACAGGTGGCGTACCGAGTGGGGGAAATGAAAACAAACTGTCACCTACACAACCTGTGACTACACTTCATCTATAAGTACATTAAGCAAAACAGGTATGCAGGCTAGCAAACTTCTTACGACTATTATAAATGTAGAAGTCTGTAAAGATCGATTTTTGATTTTTTTTCACGTAGAAACTACTACTGAAACGATTTTGATGAAACAAACAGATTAATTATAACCCTTTTCCATTTATAATAGTAGTAAGAAGATTGCTATCCTGTAAACCTAACTGTTTTGCAGACTGTACATTCGCTTAATGCAATTGTGGGCCGGACTTGGAGATTGTTGCTAAGCCTTTGCTACGAAAGCCTTTCGTCAGTTTATGTTAAACTAGTAGAATGTTATTATTATCTAGCACCTCGGGTGCAGAGTGAAACATAATTATGAATAGATTGAATATGTTTTAGATGGAATAAACAGTTCTTAAAAGGAGTAGTAGTATTGCGGTAAAATTCCCTTCTCCGTCTCGAGTCATGAAATAGTCACCATCATCTGCCTAGCCTTTTCCCAACTATGTTGGGGTAGCTTCCAGTCTAACCGGATGCAGGAATACCAGTATTTTATATGGAGCGAGTGCCTATCTGATCTCCACAACCCAGTTAATACTGGGTAATATGATACCTCTTGGTAAGACTGGTTGTCACACTTTTTGGGCCACTGACTACCGTGTCATGAAATAGTGTTAAATTAAAAATACAATCATAAAGAATGAAAGCAATAATTCGCCAAGATGGAGAGCGAGTTTTAAGAAAATCTAACTAAGCTATGTAAACCATGAAAAGTTGGCGATGAAGTAAGTCTAGACGTCTGATAACACATAATTTGTTGCCGCACTGTGCGAGAAGCTTATTAAAAGGACCCCAAATAGTTTTCTTTTGGAAAAAAGATGATCTTCCATACATTTTTTCAACGGGGGTGAGTTTTGGGGGTTGGCTTTCTTCTAAACCCTGCAGGCTGTGAGTGAGTGAATGAATTGAATTTGAAACTTAAAAATGGGTGTGAAAATTATCCGCAATGACAATAGCAGGTATGCCTACGGATAGATAAAACTAACCATAGTCACACTTTTTTAGGATGGGAAATCATCAAATAACTTCTCCCTCTGTCTGTGTCAGACTTTTACTAACTAAAACCCATCCATGTTCCTTCCTCGGCCTTTATGTTCTGGGGCCGCGGTATCTCTTTCGAACAGGCCCGCAGCAACCATAGTCACACTGGTGTGGCAATTTGGTGAGACTATAGATCGGTTGGGCTTATTTAAAAGACCCCAAAAGTCATAAGTTCCTATTGGAAAAAATTACGAACTTCCACTCAGTTTTTCAACTCAGGAAATAACTTTTGAGGAATTGCTTTCTACTAAACCCTTTAGATTAGGCTAGTATTACAGAGAGTGAATGAATTCAATTTGAAATTTAAAACGCACTTCTTGCTTGCCACCCAACTCCGGCCCTTTCCCAAAGTGCTCATCACCCGCAGAGCAGCACATTGCAACACTGACGCAGCGTCGGTAATGTACTACAAGTTGTTTATCGTCATAACATTTTACATACATACAGCGGTGACGCGCGTTTTATTCCTAAGAGCTGTTTCACATCGCGCGTTACCTAATAAACGCGGCGGGTGGCGCGTGTCTATGAACCCACCAGAATAATATTCTGTTAAACTATTTTTATGAACTGATTTAGTTTTAACATGTAGTTGTTAATTTTGTTTTTGATCGTTTTATAATACTCTTTTGGACACGTTGGTTTTAGATATGGTTTATTTCAATCGATAAATAGTAAGATTTCACTATTCAAATAAATCTGTAGTGAAAGATGAAGGGGGAGTCACGAAATGATGAGTTATAGAGAAGTATGAAATAAAAAGACATGCTGCGCAAATCACAAATCATTTGTGGTAGGAACAGAAGAATAAATGATGACGAGAAACCTAAAACCAGCAAGAACAAAACTGATGGTCTCACAGGTGTCAATTATCGCTAGGATATAATATCACTTTTTTCTGTGCCCTCTTCGACTATTTCAAGACACTTGCCAAATTCTTCAACTTAACGTGACGGAGTGCATTCATAGTCCAGTCGGCCGGTAAAACATTGGGTGCCTTAGCCAGGTAAAATGTCTGACATGACTATCACTTTTGTAGCGTTTACCTATACGCACCTTTACAAAATGTGAACAAGCTTTATCCCCGAGTCGTCGAGTCAAATCGGAAACACGTACGGCTAGACAGAGCGTTTGTTAGCCCCACGCACCTCGGCTAACAAGACCAGTGTGACCACTCCAACGCCGAGGAGCGTTAGGACACGTTATTTATTTGCTCAAGTCGAAGCGTTTCCTTCTTCACTACTTTACGTACGAATTTATTTTGTTTTGTCAATATTTAATTGTTTTGTATCCTGTAGAACTTTTAAACTGTAGGTTGTGTGGGAGCATTTTGTTAAAAGTACCAAGTTTTAGCAACGTTAGTATATTTTTTAATTATAAATGGAATAATGAAGGCGCGAGAGCCTATCCCGTCTCGAAGGACCAACAAATAATATGTAAGACATTAGTCGCAAGAAATACAAAATTTCATCTTTCTAAGTCTCGAACATGTTGGGAGAAAAAGGCGTTCAATAGTAACTTACCTATTAGTATCATATTCCAGCTTTGCTTAACTATATAAACCTAGACATACGTATGAGACCAGTGTGACCACTCCAACACCGAGGAGCGTTAGGACACGTTATTTATTTGCTCAAGTCGAAGCGTTTCCTTCTTCACTACTTTATGTACGAATTTATTTTGTTTAGTCAACATTTTATTGTTTTGTATCCTGTAGAACTTTTAAACCGTAGGTTGTGTGGTAGCATTTTGTTAAAAATACCAAGTTTTAGCAACGTCAGTGTATTTTTTAATTATAAATGGAATAATGAAGGCGCGAGAGCCTATCCCGTCTCGAAGGACCAACAAATAATATGTAAGACATTAGTCGCAAGAAATACAAAATTTCATCTTTCTAAGTCTCGAACATGTTGGGAGAAAAATGCGTTCAATAGTAACTTACCTATTAGTATCATATTCCAGCTTTGCTTAACTATATAAACCTAGACATACGTATGCCTTAGGTCCACAACAAAATGCTCCTTCTGCAATTTTTTTTCTAGTCATAATCGTTCTTCTTCTTGCTGCGCCGACCCTTTTTCTTCGGATGGGAAATCATCGAATAACTTAGAGTTCCCATTTTGTGCGGAGCGGGACGGAGTGTCACAGTTTTATTGCCTAAAACCCATCCATGTTCCTTGCTCGCCCTTTATGTTCCGGTGCCACGGTATCTCTTTCGAACAGTCCCGCCACCCCGGTGCTGCGTCTACCCTAAGCAAGTCTTTTGGTTTTCATATCTCTATAGCTCGTGATTTCTACACAAATGTCATCTTTCACACAGTCCATATATCGTTTCTTTGTCACACACGCTAATCATATTTGGTCTTCACCAGGTACACCAACACCGCACCAGACACAGGCGGCAAGGCGCCGGGCTGTACCTACCCGCATCCTACGTCATCCCAGGAGGAGAGGGCTCAGGCCCGTGGGGGGAGTGGGGAGAGGTGACCCCCTGCTCTAGAACATGTGGAGGAGGCGTCGCCAGTCAAAAGAGGATATGTTTGCAGTACGCATTTCTAAACTAATATTAGATATCAAGCTAATGAAAAATGGCGGATATTACCATTGCGTTAAGAGCCCTCTTACAGTCCACTAGCGCCGCCAATCGAAAAAATGTCATAACTCGTAAATAGAATCAAAAATACAAAATATGTTCTATTATTACTGTGGAAAAGGCAATAACGTAATTGTATAAGACCTTATCAACACTTGAAATATAGCTGTTTAGCTAAATCGTGCATTCAAAACATAAACGGCCGTTTTTGTTACAAATGCACGATTTAGCTAAACAGCTATATTTCAAGTGGTGACAATGTGTTATAAAATTACGTTATTGCCTTTTCTACCGTAATAATAGACCACATTTTGTATTTTTGATTCTATTTACGAGTTATGACATTTTTTCGATTGGCGGCGCTAGTGGACTGTAAGAGGGCTCTTAATGTGGCATTTTATCTTCCCATTATAAATAGACACTCGTACAGCTCTTTTCCCGAGTTAGTCCAGCGGTAGAGCAACTGGGCAGATTTTTATTATACAGGGTGATTGGAAGATGGGTGCAAAGCTTTAAGGCGAAGATAGTACAGACAATTTAGAACCATTTAAGCCATGGTTGTCTTAGACGAAGTCTTACCAAATATTTTTAACCAAATTTTTAAGTTTTTTTTCGGAAATTCTCAAAATTTAATGTAAACTGCATAATTATGGCCAAATTGAATGATAAATGAATTCATTTTTTATTTATTTAATTAAAGTAATGTGTAAGCAATCAAGCAAAACATGTTTTAGGCTTCTGTGTCATTAGACATTTTTTTACAGACATTTAAAGATCAGAAAAAATAAAAAAATTGTACAATACGTCTTTTAAACCTTATTCAAAAAAAAAACGGAGGGTGCTTTTTTTGTTCAAACCTTTTTGAAGACATGCTTGATAATCGCTCTTTCTTTTGAGGTATCATTTATGCGGATATCTTACAAATTATTGAAATTAGGGCCTACAAACCAATTTGAGGGAGAATTTTTTTTATTTTAGGCAGACTAATTAAAACAACATTTGAATTAAAATTATTTATTTTTCATGTTCAAAATGACGGCCGTGATTCCTAATACAAGCACGGCCCCGTCTTCTAACTTCTGTAGTCGTTATTTTCAACATCATCTCCTGCTTCATTGTCTCAAACGCTGAATTTATTCTTTGTATCAATTCTTCTCTAGTGTTAATTTCTTTGTTGTTATACACCAGTTCCTTGGCCCGGCCCCACACGAAAAAGTCCAACGGGGTCAGATCTGGGGAGCGAGCGGGCCAAGGGATGGGTCCATCCCTGCCGATCCAGCTATCAGGAAAGCAATTGTTGAGGTGTTCCCTTACATTTAAAGTCCAATGCGCTGGACAGCCGTCTTGCTGAAAGATGACTGTTCGGTCTCTTTCGAAGATCGGGACACCTGATTCCTCTACCAGCAGTGGTAAATCAATTTGCAGAAATTGCAAATAATTTTCGCCATTCAATGGATCAGGCAAAAAGTGGGGCCCAATCAATGTTCTGCCAATTATTCCAGCCCATACATTCACAGAGAATTTCATCTGAAATGACACCTGCTTCTTAAAATGTGGATTGTTGTCTACGTCGGCCCATTCATGGATGTTGTGAAAGTTTGTAATACCTTCCCTTGAAAATTTACTTTCATCCGTCCACAAGATTGATTTCAGAAACCACGCATCTTCGATGTCTCTGTTGAGGAGGAAACGGCAGAACTGAATTCTTCTTTGAGGATCTTGCTCTACTAGACCTTGCACACTCCTGCCATGGAACGGATACTTATCATTTTGGTGCATTGTATGCCACACCTTCCATTGAGAAATGTTTAAATTTCGAGCTACTGCTCTAGTACTGGTAGTAGGATCCGCTTGAAATGCTGCTAAAATGTCTTCGTCGACGGCAGTTTCGTGTCTGCCCGGGTTGACTCCAGGTTCCACGCGGTGAAACCCATCTTGGGCAAGACGACGAAACGTGTTGTAAAACACTCGGACATTCGGTATCCTGCGATTCGGATAGCGCTCTTGATACATCCGTCGCGCCAAAGATCCATTGCCGTCTGCTCTACCGTACATAAATACGATATCCGCATATTCTTGATTGGAAAAAGTAGCCATAGTCACTTAACAATTAAGAAAAACGGCGTAGGAGCGCACTAAACGTCAACTCAACACAATTAAGTCAAAAATCAACACGTGCAGGAGCGCGAGGCTACGACTGGACACGGTGAAACAAAAAAGTTCAAAACTAACGCAAACAACACGTGCAGGAACGCAAAGGGCTACAACTGAACACGGTAAATTGTGAATCAACACGACAACGTCCACTCACAAGGGCAGTAGTTTGACTAATAAGTAAAAGATGTAACGGCTTCATCACAGACCGACTGACCCTGACTAAAGAAAAACGACTTTGTTGCCTCAGTAACTAAGACCATTTTGCTGTAAAAACCAACTCTTTATCGCTTTTTGCTATTCATTGGGCGTTCTACCTGGAAATGCCGTCGCACCGCGCTCGGTGGCCATTGTTTAGAGAATCCCCTCAATGGGTTCCCCTCAATTGGTTCCTGCATGTGCCAAAAATTCTTAGAATTGAACAATGTTATCATTTCGAGCACATAAAGTATTCTTTTAAGCAAAAATTTTGTGTTTTGTTAGACTGCCTAAAATTTAAAATTTCTCCCTCGATTTGGTTTATAGGTCCTAATTTCAATAATTTGTAAGATATCCGCATAAATGATACCTCAAAAGAAAGAGCGATTATCAAGCATGTCTTCAAAAAGGTTTGAACAAAAAAAGCACCCTCTGTTTTTTTTTAAATAAGGTTTAAAAGACGTATTGTACAAATTTTTTATTTTTTCTGAGCTTTAAATATCTGTAAAAAAATGTCTAATGACACAGAAGCCTAAAACATGTTTTGCTTGGTTGCTTACACATTACTTTAATTAAATAAATAAAAAATGAATTCATTTATCATTCAATTTGGCCATAATTATGCAGTTTACATTAAATTTTGAGAATTTCCGAAAAAAAACTTAAAAATTTGTTTAAAAAAATTTGGTAAGACTTCGTCTAAGACAACCATGGCTTAAATGGTCCTAAATTGTCTATACTATCTTCACCTTAAAGCTTTGCACCCATCTTCCAATCACCCTGTATTATACATAGAATTTGGGGAGATTCTAACTGTATTTCCCAATTACGTAAACCCAGAAGAACGTGGAAAATATACCAAGAATTTTATTATCTTCAGCAAACTGCGTGATCTAAAAAAATATTTGACTTAAAATCTTTTTATGTTTTTAGACCAGAAGACCAGTCTCAGTGCAGGGGAGGCGATACGAAATACTTCTCGTGTCAAACGCAGGACTGTCCTGATGGCTCCGGCGACTTTAGAGCTGAACAGTGCGCCGAGTTCAACGACAAACTCTTCAGGGGTTTCAAATACAAGTAAGTTGCATACATCCATAAACTCGGCCTTTTCACCCGCGGTCAAAGAAAAATAATTTAGAAAATAAAAAAGTAATTTCCTACCAGTAAGTTTGTTGTATTTTTCTACGTTTTTCCAGTACTATATTAGAATGATTGAAAAATTAATTCGAAAACCCAACATAATAAGTATTATGTATTGGCTTGATATCTATAAAGACCAGCGATAATGTCATCCACGAATAAGCCTCGTTTTCTAACCACAAGTCCGACTTGTAAAACTATTTTCTAGTAAAAAATCGCTATAGTGTCACTAATATTCGTATCATCAGTACGAACACATTAAAAAACAGACGTCGTTGACTTCGTTTACAAGTGTAACATTTTTGTTATCCTTAGCTGGGTGCCATACACGAAGGCTCCGAATCCTTGCGAGCTGAACTGCATGCCCCATGGAGAGCGGTTTTACTTCCGTCACAAACTGCAGGTCACGGACGGCACCAAGTGTAACGACGAGTCCTTCGACGTCTGCGTCAATGGCAAATGCCAGGTAATTCAAGTGTTAAATCGGGTTACTCCCTGTAATCCATTTTTCGTTTATTGGGCCTGAATTCCTGCGTAGATCGTATACTCATACGTGCGACCGATGTACGTGCCCTACGTCAGCGCAGGAAGAACTCAAGCCTTACATTCACCTTGCACTGTTTGCCCTTTCAACTTTACGTAACGCAAAAATGTTTAAGTCTTTGTCCAAAATTGTAACGACAAGAAACGACGTACTGTGGTGAGACCTTTAAGCACTGCGCAGACGACGGAAAATTTGCACCAACTAATGGACGAAAAAACAACACAACAACCAATGATCAGGAACGGTCATTTCAAAAGTCACCTTACAATTTTCTTCTCTCTTGTTCCTTTAATCTTAATTTCAATAATCCTTATTTCCACCAGCCTGTCGGTTGTGACATGATGCTGAATTCCCCTGCGCGGGAGGACAAGTGTCGAGAGTGCCGAGGGAACGGCGCCAATTGTCGAACCACTGATGGAATCGTCGACTCACAGGACCTCGTGAAAGGTAAGTGGCTTATTGAAGGCGACAAATGCACCTAAATTAGTGCTAAAATTAAAGCGCTCTGATGAATTTTCAACGGAGGGCCCGTTTTAGGGCAGACCTACGCCTATTTTAACAAACTTAATACTTCAATTACTTTTTTTAATTTTAGGATACAACGATATCTTGCTGATCCCTGCAGGCTCTACCACCATTAATATTGAAGAAGTTGCACCTTCAAACAATTATTTGGGTAAGTGTTGATAATAATCTTTAAATCTAAAAGTGCCAGTAAATGATTTATTTAATTGATTTGAATTTGAGTATATTATTATTGTCCTCCGCAAAGCGGTGGTGTAAAATAATAGGTGATGTTATGGTACCTTGCAATTTATCCTCTCAGGGCCCTGTTTGCCAAAACCTCTCTGGAAAAGATTACTTTAAAAAATGTTTTCTAAAAATCATTGAATTTCCACAGCGTTAAGAGCTAAGAACGGCACCTACTACCTGAACGGTCATTACCACATCGACTTCCCGAGGACCATCACGATCGCCGGCGCCCTCTGGACCTACGAGCGCAGTCAGCAAGGCTATGCCGCTCCAGACAAACTGCGGTGCCTAGGACCAACTACTGAACCTCTGTATCTTTCTGTAAGTGGATCATTTCTTTGATTAAGAATTTAAAATTTCATTCAGTCCTTCCTAAAGTTGCGACTTTTGAATTGTTAATTTGGCAGTTTAACCCGGACTACGGAAAAAAAAGTTTTTCTTGCATTTAGAACGCGGAAAAATGTTGTCTATCAACAGATACCTTACTTATAAAAAGTTCTGTCTCCCAGCTCCTCCTTCAAGATGAAAACGTGGGTATCCAGTACGAGTACAGCGTGCCCAAAACTTCGGCTCCCCCGACTGACAAGCGATACAACTGGGTGCACGAACAGTTCACGCCCTGCAGCGCCACCTGTGGTGGAGGTGAGCTAACTGCGTACTTATTGTTCCCATAGCTCGTAGCCTCGTAGCATACAAACTACGGCGAACTTTATATTATAATGTGGGCAGGCGTCACTAGATGCCGTTATCACAAAACTCGTTCTTGGAACTTATAGTACAGTACAGTTAATGTTAAATATGTTCACAATTCTTGAAAATATAAAAAAATATAATCTTATTCCACTATCTTTTTTCAGCTTAAATCCACTGTTGTACTGGAAGGTTTCATGTATGCATTTATAAAGCACGACCTAGGACATTATTCTGAGAATCTGAGCTTCATAAATGTTTCATTTTTATATAAATAAAAAACCAACCTTTTCATTTTCCTAGGTTTCCAAACCCGTAACGTGACATGCAGATCAAGAGAAGAGCTGGAGATAGTCGAGGATAGCTTGTGTGACGAGGGTCTGAGGCCCCCCACCAACCAGTCCTGCAATCCCGACCCCTGTCCCGCGCAGTGGGTGGAAGGACCCTGGGGAAATTGCTCACAATTATGTGGCAGTGGCGGTGTCCGGTCCAGGGAGGTCAACTGCCAGAAGATTATTGCCAATGGGTAAGCTTTCAGAGTATCTCCATGACACGCGTGGCAGAACAATTTTTGAAGAAAACTGATTTGTTAGACACAGTCTAGCGACGTTGTGCTATAATGCTCATGAGTTTATCGACATTCATCTCCCACTCGATACCAGGCTCTGATTCTAGTGCCTATGTTTTATAACAACAGGACACGGTGTGAATAACAGGGCGCTGTAGAATTTTGGAAGCTAGGGTCAGCAAACAGAGAATTGAATTTCCAGTGCATAGAGACCCTAAGCAATTTCTTAGCATTGCTGAAATTGGGGATAAGAATTCCGTCGCAATTTTGCATGACAGGACAAAATCTAATTTTTAATCAATTAATAACTGACGTAGTCTTTAAGTGTGTGATGACTGCATTTACTAAAGAACTATTGTTTTGTACGTACAGTCAAAACTCTATAGTACTGGACAAGGAGTGTTTCGACCTTCTGGGACCAAAGCCTGAAGTGTTCCAGAAGTGTAACGAGGATGCTCCCTGCCCAACATGGTTCGTCGGACATTGGAAACCGGTAAGAACAACCTACTTACTACACTATCAAAAATATATTCAATGGCATTCTTTCTTCCATGGTGGTGATGCCTTTAAATACTATCTTTTTTTAACCGACTTCTAAAAAAGGAGGAGGTTCTCAATTCGGATGTTTCTATTTTTTTTTTTTTTTTTATGTTTGTTCGGGCATAACTCCGTCGCTTGCCAACCGATTTGGATAATTCTTTTTTTGTTGGAAAGGGTATTCTTTCCAAATGGTCCCATAGCCACCAAGTTGGGATCTGATGATGGAATCTTGGCGAAATCGAGGGAACTCTTCAAATTTTATATGAAAACGGGTTGCGGTTTTGGTATTTTCTACAACAAGTGAAGCATTTGCATTCGATAAGAACCATTCTACCATCAGATCTGATGATGAAGCCAAGAGTCACGGAACTCCATAATGAGACAATGTGTCCTAGTCGTGTTTGGGCTTGTTGTAATTGTAACGGTATGCACTTTCCATGTTTATCAAGCACATGTGAACCACTAAAAAGTGAAAAATAAAAACTTTTTTGCAAAAAATAAAACCGACTTCAAAAAAAAAACAAAAAAGTGAAAAATAACTTAAGCTTCTGAAGTCGGTGCCAAAAAAACTAAAGCAATCAAACAAGGGTCACCGACTTCAGAAGCTTAAGTTATTTTTCACTTTTTTGTTTTTTTTTTGAAGTCGGTTTTATTTTTTGCAAAAAAGTTTTTTTTTAGACATTTCATGTCACTCAATATGTTTTTGTTTCATTTTTTTTTTGCAGTTTACCACCACCGCTGTTTAGTTGTTACAACTGTTAAAATGTCCGGCAGATAATTCAAATGATTGTATATTTTGTGCTAGTTTCTTGAATGTGACTGCTTTACATCCCGCTCTAAAATAGGCATTTGCATAATTGCATTATATCGTATTACTTTGCCAATCCTAGCACGGACTATTTAAAAGCACCATAGACTGTTGAATCTCAAAGTCCAAATGAACTAAGCAATTGTTTCTTCATCAGTGTGACGCGCTCTGTGATGAGGGTAAGCAGACCAGACAGGTGGTCTGCCACCAGAAGAAAGATGGTCGCGTTGAAAAGCTGGATGACGAGATCTGTGCTGATGAGAAACCGGATGAAGAACAGCCTTGCATGCTGACGACTTGTGATGGAATCGATTGGGTCACCAGCAGTTGGAGTGGAGTGAGTTAACGCACAATTTTATTGTAATAGAGAATCCTGAATAATATGGAAGTCATTGGGAGAGGCTTTTACATAGACTAAAAGTTACAGTAACAGAGAATCCTTGTGCTACAAGACCTATGGAAATAAAAATGTTTAAGCACATAGGTTTACCACACATTCGCTTTCTCCTATAGATACAAGTTTGTCCTATTGGTAAAAATAGTTCATATTGATGAGTAAAATCTCTAGTTTATTATAATATTGGTCTTAAATTACCAGTCACCTTTCAAAATCTTGAAATTAGAAAGTTTCACTGTTTTTCTGTCTTATGCTACTTTAGTTAAATCGGTCCTTTGTTCTTCGAGGGAGAGCTCGTGGCTAAATAATAATAGCCGCTCGGGTCGACCTTTAGGTTCAGCTGTGCTTGGCTAGGTTGGTCTGTGGATGGTTGACCACCCTTACATAGCGAGCTTCCTCCGTGCCTCGGAAAGCAGGTTACGCTGTTCGTTCCGGCTGTCATTTGTAGATATTTGACAGTCGTTACAGGTCAGTGGACCAAAGAGTCTGACACCAGTCTTACCAAGGCGTATCGTTTTACCCAGTACTAGCTGGGTTGTGGAGGTCAGATAAGCAGTCGCTCCATGTAAAATACTGGTATTCAGCTGTATCCGGTTAGACTGGAAGCTGACGCTAACATAGTTGGGAAAAGGTTAGGCAGATGATGGTCCTTAGATCGGCAAATCTCAATTTCTGCTTTATCTAGGTATTAAGCAAAAAGTTGAACTACAACGAATGTTACACCATCTTAGTTCAACAATAAGATTTTATATTTTTCAGTGTGACTCCTGTACCTCGAAAAACCGCACTCGATCAGTGGTATGTTCGACGAAAGGCCGTCAAGTACTGAACGAGAGCTTCTGCTCACACCACAACCGTCCTGTGGAGTTTGAGGAGTGCAAGCCAGAAGACCTACCGGACTGTGAAGTGCAGTGGTACGCCACGCAGTGGGGCAAGGTACGTTGTTTGTGAGGATAGATGGATGGATGGATGGATGGATGGATGTATGGATGGATGGATGGATGGGTGCATGGGTGGATGGATGGATGGGTGGGTGGATGGATGGATGGATGGATGTTACTATTTTTAAGTGGATTCAGATGAAACTTACAAGCTTTTTTCCAAAAGAGTAAAAATGTCGGTCACAGTGTCGGTTCGGGTATCTCACGAACCGTAATAGCTAGACAGTTGAAATTTTCACAGATGATGTATTTCTGTTGCCGCTATAACAACAAATAATAACAATAAAGATTAATTACTAAATTAAAGAGGGCTACTACGATAGTACGGAACCCTCTGAGCAAGTCCGACTTGCGCTTACTTGTATTTTTTTTGTTTCCGTCTACCATCTAAGGATTCAGAGCGCCATTAACAATACAACAATATAAGTCCCTATATAATATAATATACTAGGTGATGCTCGCGGCCCGCGTACAAACTCTATCCATTGGTGAAAACAGTATGAAAATCGGTGCAGCAGTTTTTGAGTTTATCGTAAACAGACAGACAGACACGGCGGAGGAATTTGTTTCTTAATGCGCAGTGATAATATCTTCTAGTTGTTCCCCAACAGTGCTCAGTAAACTGCGGCGAGGGAGTGCAGACTAGGAAAGTGTTCTGTGGCATGTACTACGAAGATAAGACTGGCAGTGGCGTAGAGATAGTGAAAGACGACAAATGCGCCAATCTTACTAAGTATAAGGACACGAAACCCTGCACTGTGCCCAAGGAGGAATGCCCTTCGCAGTGGTTCGCCGGACCTTGGTCTGAGGTAAGTATCCTTTTATTTTACACTAGCTGACCCACGCAACTTCGTCTGCGTCACATAAGAGGAAAAAAGCTACCTACTACTACCTACCTACTACTCCTTACCTACTAGTACCTACCTTCTACTACCTACCTACTACTAGCTACCTGCTAATACCTACTACTACTTACTACTACCTACTACTACCTACCTACTACTACTACCTACCTACCTACCTACTACTAAATTTTTACTTTTTTTTTTTTCATAAGAACCTTTTCCTGACAATAACAAACACAACAAAAAAAGAATCAGCCAAATCGGTCAAGCCGTTTTCATGCTACGAGTATGTCGTGACAACGGAAAACGGGTTTCATTTTTTTTATATACCGTTACGTGCGTACGTTGTATAGATAGATTTAGGAATACCATTTTGATATTTAAACAAGCCATAATTGTTGAAAACTTTTCGCTCCAGAGATTTTTTTGCTCGAATGGTTCTGGAATTCAGCGAAGTGGTTTTTCATGAGCTCGTAAAACTGATTTGTCAATTTTCAAGACTTTGAATGTGCACTTTAGGTACATGTCATTTCGCAAATATATTTCACACTTAGTTTTCTGTTCGAGAACGGATTCTCTAACAGAAAAATAAACCAGTATTGGATACCGGGTTATTTTCATAATGTTATTTAAATGTTTTCAATAAATAACAAGGAACTACAATAAAGCGTAGGTATTTAATCATTATACAATTAATTATAGGTAATAAAGAACTTGCAGATACATCTATTCTATTTTTTATTCCGTGCATGTCATGTAGCACTATACATAATCTGGTTTCCAGTGTACTAAACCATGCGGTGGAGGCGAGCAGTACAGACGCGTCATGTGCTTCCGAGGAGACAAAGAAGCCAAGGACTGCGACGGCTCCGTCGTGCTCGACTCCACGCAGCTCTGTAACACAGGACCTTGCGACTCAGGTAATACAGCTCACAATGCTTTGCTTCTTTGATAGACAAACCCCCGAATATAGAAACGAAGGGCTGCTTAACATTTGAGCAGCTCCTAAACTTTAAATTTCGTATGACCAAACGTCACTTTTGAGTATCTGTTAAAAATAAGTGGTACTTAAATTTTGAGTGATGTTTCAGTATTCGGCCGAAAGTAGTACCGAAGTACTTCTCGTTGGAGACCCAGTAGATATTATAATAAAATGCAATTTTTGTTTAATTTCTGTATTGTAAACATTGGTAGTCCTTGACCAAATAAATTGCACGAGGACCCTGGGTTGCATCAAAATACTCTCGACATGCATGACTAAAATTCTACGAACTTTGAATATAAATACTCTCAAAAAATGGTCTCGCAAAATGAAATGAACAGGTATAACTGATGTTTTAATGGCGGATCATCCACATCTAGCAGTTTCGTCAAGAGACGAAATTCACGTAGGTAGGTACTTTGTTACTGACTTGGTTTGCTACGACATTGATATCGAAAAAGAAGAAATTTAACGTAAAATCGCTCGAAGACTCTTGTTTGATTCTGTTTTTCATTTTAGACAATCTGCTGCCGGTCTCCCGATCATCTACAGTCGTTATGGATGATACAGAGGATGAGTGCGAGGACGAGGATTACGAAGAAGTCGGCCTGGACAGCTTTACGGTAAGCCCTATTACAAAATCATCCTGTAGAGTTCACCTCTGATGTTTCGGATTCATTTCCGAATTGTATAAACGGTGTAAAACACGTCTTCACGAAGCCGAAACACACTTGTTCTCCCCATCATTGCGATATTTTTTTTGTTCTACACCATATCTGGGAACCTTCTATCACAATATTAAATGATGGCTTAATTATGAAACCAAGGTTTTACTCCAAGACCCCGTTCTCACTATGTTGTGACGATTAATTTATCGTTGGTTTTTAGTTAGCAAAAGTCATGGACGACAGTTATAGTGTACCTCCATTTAAATACAGAAGCCACGACACTTAAAACAAGACGATTATCTGTCGTCACGATAGTGGGAGCGGGGCCTATCAGAATGTCAGCGCTGTGACGTTTTTTTAATGTTACAGCACCATACTGAGATAGGAGCCTTTTGGCCTCGTACAAGACGAGTTTCGTTTAATTTTTGTTTTTATCTGTTTAATTTTTAATAATTTTAAATACTGATAATTTTAATGTGTTTTGTCCTGTGCGGGCTAATAAATGCCTTTTCTTTTTTTCTTTTTATTAATTATCGGCCCGAAATGATAGTGGTTTTTATTGCTTTCAGAGCGACCTCATGATGAGTGACTCCCCTGGTGAGTGTTATACTATACCTACTTAGTTTTTACATAAAAAAAAACATTGCCAGTCCAAAGTCTGCAAAACGTGATGGGAAAAGTTAGAATCAGCTGTCTACGTTTGCGCTGTCGCAGGGGTGAACGACCATGCGCGCGGTGCCTGCACGGTGCAGTCACAGAACAGTCAAGTGCGCATTTTCAATAATTTTGTGGGCAGTGAAAATATTGCATACGAGTATCTTTGAAACGGATCGTTACTTATATAAATTTTTTTCGTGATTATTTTTTACTAGCTTCTGCCAGCGGCTTCGCCCGCGTGAAGCTTGATAACTGTCCCATGGGATCTTACTACCGGGATATAAAGTATTCTATGTGTTAATCCAGGTTATAAACTATCTGTGTGCAAAATTTCATCCTAATCCGTTCAGTAGTTTTTGCGTGAAAGAGTAACAAACATACATCCATCCTCACAAACTTTCGCATTTATAATATTATATATAATATATATATATATATATATATATATATAGTAGGATTTGTTATTCCAAAGAACTCCTCAAGTTTCTTGCAGTAAATTTTTAACACCTACATACCTACTCAAAAGTGTACCTAAAACTTGGTGCAACGTGTTTTTTTATAATAAAGGGGTTATAAAAGGTGTGCGACCATCCCGCTAAAGAGTAATGATGCCATCCTTGTAGAACGATTTGAAAAAACAAAAGCTATTGAAAACTGGCTATTTTACGCACAACGCGTAGGGGACCGGACTGAGTAAATAAAAAATACCATTCTATTTAGTCCGTCTCCATCATCATCTGCCTAGCCTTTTCCCAACTATGTTGGGGTCGGCTTCCAGTCTAACTGGATGCAGCTGAATACCAGTATTTTACATGGAGCGACTGCTTATCTGGCCTCCAAAACCCAGTTAATACTGGGAAATACGATACCACTTGTTAAGACTGGTGTCAGACTTTTGGGGCTACTGACTCTCTGTAACGACTGTCAAAGATCTATTCGATCTATTTAGTCCGAAGTAACTATAAATATTGGATACGTATTTTTTTATTTATTATGTCAAATTAAAATTGACGAAGATAAAACTCATCAACTGTCGTCAACTGTGGGTAAAAAGCGTACCTATATGTGACGTCACACGTGTTTTCGACGCAATGTATCGTCTTCATTTTTTGTTAACGAGAAAAAGAAAAAAAATTGTCGTTTTTTTTTTATCTACTGACGTGTCAATAGGGCACAATCATAAAAAAAAATCTTAATAGACCAATAACATTTTTTAGGATTGTGCTCTATTGACACATCAACATAATATTTATATAAATATAAAAAAATGCCATTATTTACTTTGACCTTCGTACACAAATTGCTGAATAATTTAAGTAGTTTGGAAACAAAAATCAACGCAATATGATAACATACAAAGACACCCAAAATGTGTCATTCCAGTATTATTTTTTATGTAGTTGTAACACATCCATAGAATAAAATAATAGCATATTTTATAGTTAGCTGCAAAATCACATGTTCCTATATTTTGGTTTCCAGGTTTCGCTGAGCACGAATCTACCTTGGAGACCGGATCAGGCTTTGGTACGATTTTTTTCATGTCATTGTATAATAATAGTGGTAGTGGTTTATTTTTAACCCCCGACGCAAAAAGGACGGGGTGTTATAAGTTTGACGTGTCTGTGTGGCATTGTAGCAGCCGAACGGATGAACCGATTTTGATTTTGATTTTTTCGGTTGAAAGGTAAATTAGTCGGGAGTGTTCTTAGCTACATTTTATAAAAATCATTCCAAGATGGCCGCCGCCATAAAATGGCGGGTTACATTTTTATTCAACAACCCCCTTAATATGGGTATCAAATAAAAGGACTTGACTAGTAAAATATTATGCGCTATAACAAACAAATCCAAGATAGCTCCACCACGAAAATGGTAAATTACATTTTATTCACAACTTCCTCAATATGGGTATGAAACGAAAGGGCTTGACACCCATAAGCCGCCTTAAGGAACTTCTTTACAAATACAAAAAAAAAAAAAAATATGACCCTATGTGTCGGGGGTTTTTTATTTTTTTTATCTAATGTTACTTGTTATGAATCACTTCTCAATGAATTTAACGGACGTAAATGTTTATTTATCTCTTGACCTTTACTATTAACTGATACAGTAAAATTGTTTAGATATTACTTAGCAAGAACACTGCTACTAGCCTTACCTTATAAAAGTCTTGTAGCTATAAAAATATGAAAACTATCACTTTATATCTTTTTCGGTTTCTGCCTCGAATTTCATGCCATGAGAATAAAAGCCAAGTATTTTATAATCCCACTCGTTTTTTAGGTTCGTCGCTATCTACGGACGATTACACCACAGAAGGCTCAGGGTTCAGTACAACGGATACCACCGACTCCGACTATACGACCGATGAAACTGGCTCCGGTGAAACATCTATCACTGATCTACCTTCTACTGTAGCTAAGGACAAGGACACAACAAGAACGACTACAGTTATACCTCTGACTAAAGGTAAGTAAGTTGAGGCTAGTTGATATAAACATCCATTATTATTTGAAATCATTGGGAAAGAGATCCACGGTTTTGTCTTGTCTTTTGTCTTCCATTTTCCGAATATGTAGAAATACTTAGTTATTAAATAAAAAATACTTTTTTAGACACAATCAGTGAATCAACTGACACAAGTACGTCTGATGCCACTGGTTCAACTGAATCAACTGTCGAAGAAACTGGAAGCACACCGACTAGCATAACTAAAGAATCAGAGGGTACGTCAAGTGACTCCACTGATTCTACTGAATCGACTGTGACTGAAGTAACAGAGAGCACACTTACTGCTGATACCGATTCCACAAGTTCAGACACTGGCTCTACAAGCTCAGATACAGGCTCAACTAGTTCGGGAGAAACTGGTGTTACAGAATCTTCCGGACCAACGTCAGAAACAGGAAGCACTGATGGCAGCGAGTCTACTATCGTTAAAGAGACAGGATCCACCAGTGAAAGCGGCTCAACTAATTCAGAAGGAACTGGTTCTTCGGATACGGATGCTACAGGATCGACAACAGAGGCAGAAACAGGAAGCACAGAGAGCAGCATTTCTACTGAAAGAAAAGAAACAGGATCCACAAGCGAAAGTGGCTCAACTAGTTCGGGAGAAACAGTCGCTACTGATACGTCAGATACAAGTTCAACAGGTACAGGAGAAACAGAAACTACAGACAGCAGTGCGTCTACTGAAGACAAAGAGACCGGATCTACTAGCGAAACTGACTCAACTAGTTCTGGTGAAACTACACCAACTGGCGAAACGAGTTCTACGGATACTGAATCTACAGTATTAGATGAAACTACTTCTACAGGAGAAACAGAATCGACAGTTACAGACACAACCGGTCCTACTGAAACGACGATCACAGTAGAAACAAGTTCTACTGAATCGACAATTACAGAAGAAACTAGTTCCACTGAATCCACGGTTACCGAAGAGACAGGATCCACAGAATCGACTGTCACAGACGAGACTGGATCAACCGAATCGACGGTTACAGACGAGACTGGATCAACAGAATCGACGGTTACCGAAGAAACTGGATCTACAGAATCGACAGTTACAGAAGAGACTGGATCCACAAGCACAAGTGAATCTAAATCGACAGGAACGGAAACTACAGACACAGGTTCGACGAAGACTGAGGAGACAAGCGACACATCCACTGGATCTACAGGTAAATTTACAACCAGATGAGTTAATAATTTTTATGAGAAAATAAAGAGTATGGGCTAATTAAACAAACATAGGCATGACGAATAAAAATAATTGGAGTTTTATGCTGAAAAAAACGAAAGGTTTGAAATGGCCTATTATCGTCGTAGTTATATCACACGCCCGATACAGTGGAGAATTTTAATCTTATAGTTTTTAAACGGTTTTATAAAGGTGCTTTTTGTATTTACAGATTCAACAACCACTACTAAACTGCCCACTGGTATGTATAAAAGTGTTGAATCAGATTGAGTATTGAAAAATAAACAATATGAATGAATAGTTTTTGTTCTGATTCAACGACAACAACTGCAGTGCATGCAACTATTGTATAACTTCAATCATGCTTAAAACTTAAACCGTTGCAATGTATAATTTCTTACTACTAACAAAAAACCAAATTTTGTATACAATTTAATGTAGCTCTTGATTTGCTCTCGCAGATTTCACGACAACGAATGAACATTGAAAAATTGCTTGAACTTTTAAATCTAGCTTCTACTCGCGTAGTTGCACAGATTACTTCTAACGTGCAAACTTATAAACTTTACATCTTTATTTTCTTTTTTTTTATGTATTGATTAATTTTATTTTTCTTCTTAAAATACTTTTTTTCTTACAACAGACAGCAAATCTTCAAGCACCGAAGAATCAACAACCCTATCATCAACAGAATCTTTTGAAACTACTGCATTCTCTACAGATAGTTCTGAATCCACTTTTGAAACCAGTACTTCTTCCGGAGTTGGGTCCACTGGTTCAGAATCTACAAGCGAGGAAGCAGGATCAAGCACAGTTGAATCGAGCTCTTCTTCAGGATCAGATGGAACAACGGAGACAGGCTCCACAATTAGCGCTGGGTCCACTACAGAAAGCGCTGAATCTAGTAGTTTGGGTGCTGAAACAAGCACTCCTTCTGAAACTGAATCAACTACTGAAGCTATTGAATCAAGTAGTGTGGCTACAAGATCTACCGGAGCTGAAAGCAGTACTTCTTCAGAGACCGAAACTACTGCAGAGACTACGGAATCTGGCAGTACTGACGGTTCAGAATCAACTACGGAAGTCAGTCTATCGTCTACAGAAATATCTTCTACTGTCTCCGGAGGTCTGTCGTCTACAGAAGAAACTTCTACTGTCTCCGGAGGTGGGTACTTTCTATGCCAAAATCAATTAAGATGGAAGCGCCAAGGAAGTTAAAATTTTGCGTTTTACTTTAAGTTATTTTTTTTTAAGCTGAAGTAACACGCAAAAATCTTTTGTGTAGAATTCAACTCCTAAAACAAAATTCATTGCATGTCATGTATGTGATAAATGCGTCAGGTCTTCGTTTAAACAAGCGTGTACATTCTTATCGGCCATTTTATTTTCTACAGAGATTACGACAGGAACTGAATCTTCGACTGGCTCAGGTTCCACTACCGAATCTACAGGGTCAGAAGAAACCACTGTCTATAGCACTACTGAAGGCACCACGATTTCAGGAAGTACTGAAGGTAATATTAGTAAACATAAATTGCAAAACACACTTTATGAAAAGGTAAATTTATTAATAAACAGTTAGCTAGAGCATTAACAACACTATTTTTCAGAATCAGAAAGTACAGTTACGGAAATGTCTACAACTGAAGGATCGACAGGCACAAGTACGTCACAATTTTTTCTATTATGTAATAATTTAGACATTTTGACCACGATTATTTATTTATTTATTAAAACTTTATGCACATAATGTACAAAGGTGGACTTAATGCCTTGGGTATCTTCTACCAGTCTACCTTAAGGTGATGCAGAGATAAAACAGTAGGTGCAATAGTATAGAAAATTTTGAAGAATCATCATCATCATTAGCAGTCCTTAAAGCGGGACTGAGCAGCCGCTACAAAATCAAATTGTTTGTGGGACATGTTATAACTATGTGTGTTCGAGAACTCAGTATGATTCTACCTTCTTCTTATTTCCTAACCTCATTCGGTTATTTAACGATGTTAGTTAATATTGATTCTATTATTACAGCAATATGGACCAAATCTACTGTGTTCGTGCCAATCAAAATCTGCAAACCAAGGAAGTCCAAATGTAGCAAGACTAAGTTTGGTTGCTGTCCTGACAGAAAAACCGCCGCTTTGGGACCGTTCGACGAAGGTACATTTAAAACCCACATGGCTAGTTTTGTAAAAGTTTTAATTAACTTATCCAACAGACAAAACAACACAGGCGTTTCAAATGTGAAAATAATTTTAATAGTCATATGTGAACACATATGACTATTAAAAAATATTTTTCACATTTGAAACGCCCCTCCAAAAGAAGGAGGTCATCAATTCGTTTTTTATAATTTTTTCTTGAGTAAATTACATACATGTAAATTATTCACTCAGGTTGTTATAAACCACATACCTGCAAGGAATCTCCACACGGCTGTTGTCCGGACGGCCTGTCGCCAGCACAGGGTGACAACAACGAGGGATGTCCCGTGGAGCCCTGCGTGGACACACTGTTTGGCTGCTGCACCTCTGACAACAAGACCGCAGCTCAAGGCAACGACCAGGATGGGTGCCCGCCTCCACCACCAGCTTGCACCACATCCGAGTACGTACGGGTTAGAAAGGGTTTTGGCGGAATTAATTTCAAATATGCATGAAATACTCAAAACACCCCGTTGATACTAAGTTCCCTTGGTATCGAGAGGGGTATTTTGAGCCGGCGCTGCGGGCCTGTTTTAAAGAGATACCGTGACCCGGAACGTAACGGGCGAGGAAGGAAGATGGATGGTTTTAGTCAGTAAAAGTTTGACACTCCCTCCCGGTCCGCCCAGAGTGACCCCTGTCATTTGATGATTTTCCATCCGAAAAAAAGGGGGTATTTGGAGTCTTTCTCGCACTACATAGTTTAGTTCGTAAACATTGAGTGCTAAGGTCAGCCGGTATTGGACGTTGCATTATATTCCAAACCCCTACGAAAGACTTGATTTTGTATTGTTTTATTCTTAGATATGGCTGCTGCGCGGACAATGAGACAGAAGCCACTGGCCCTAAAAAGGAAGGATGTCCAGAAACCGGTGAGTTGACTGTAAGGAACACAAAACAAAATAAAGCACCAAATACAAAATGATAGAACAACAGAGCTAGGGAAGTTAAGACATCTTTAGACTGCAGTGATTGATGCCTTGGTAATAAAGAGACTGTTTCAGAAGTAAGTTTCCCAGAAACGAGTCCAATGATTTAACTATTGACTTCATTTTAGAAACCTCGACCACGGAAGCTCTTACAGACACGACAACTGAGACAACCGAGTCCATCGAAACAAGCGAAGGTAGCACAACTAGCGAGGGAACCACTGACGTCGGTACCACCACACTGGATCCTTGCAGTGGTTTTGAGTTCGGCTGCTGCGCTGACAACGAAACCGAAGCTACCGGGCCCGGCGGACAGGGATGTCCGTGTAACGCTACTGAGTTTGGTTGCTGTCCTGATGAAGTCTCACCAGGTGAGCAAAATTTTATTTAATTACCTGACTACAATAAATTTAGTCATAGGAACTGTTAGTTATGACGGCCGTTTAAGATCTACTTCATCTTCTAATTTGTATTTTTGTCTCTCTGCAGCTTCAGGACTTGAAAATGAAGGATGCCCAGGACCCTGCAGTACATCGCCGCATGGTTGCTGCCAAGACGACAAAACTCCTGCTCACGGACCTGACTTCGAAGGTTGTTGCTTGCTGCAAGCCTTTGGATGTTGCCCTGACAATCGCAAACCAGCTGAAGGACCACATCTTGAAGGTATTCATCAGCCTGTTAATATATTAACCCATTGCAGTAGAGCAAGACTGGATTTTGATGAATGACCTATACTATCTGCTGAGTGTGTGTTTAAACAAGATGTGGTTTTATTCTAAGGTTGCGGATGCCAGTACGCGCTTCACGGCTGCTGTCCCGACAATGTCACCATCGCGCAGGGACCAGACAACCAGGGCTGCGGCTGTCAGTACACCGAACATGGATGCTGCCCTGACAGGTAAATAAATGAAAGAATCTTTAAAATACAAGATATTTATGTTATGCAACCGGTGATGTCGTCATATATTTCAAATCCCTGATGATTTAGAAACTCAAAGATTCCAAAACTTTCCAACATAGCTTAAACAATCAAACTCTTTTTCCAGACACACAGCGGCCTCTGGACCTAACAACGAGGGCTGTACCTGCAAAACGTACCAGTTCGGCTGCTGTGCTGACGGCGTCACCACCGCGACTGGACCTGAACAGCAGGGCTGCCACTGCCGCGAGTCCAAGTTCGGGTGCTGCGGAGATGGCGAGACTCCTGCTACTGGCCCTGATAGCGCTGGATGTGATTGCTCTTCTAGTCAGCACGGATGCTGCCCTGATGGTCGTACTGAAGCCACTGGACCTAAGTTCCTTGGATGTACTGATGCTCCTGAAAATAAACAAGGTGAGCTTAACACTTTGATTACGCTCCCTGCTTCTTCATTTAAGGTTTTTATTAACCTTCCCTCCTTTTGCAGCTGCTTGCAGTTTGACTACGGATCCAGGTCCTTGCCATAACTTCACAGCGGTGTGGTACTACGACATGGCATACGGAGGCTGTTCTCGCTTCTGGTACGGAGGCTGTGACGGCAATGGCAACAGATTCTCTACCAAAGATGAGTGTGAAGATGTGTGCGTACGACCCTCGCCTAAAGGTAACCCGATTATCATGCCGCTTTTAATAAAACCTAATGCATACCAACATCTACAATTTTGATGAGAAGGTTATATTCAGCTCAGTTTTCTCATTCCTAATTGATGCTTTTTCCCGGTTTCCCTAGATGCATGCAAGTTAGCAAGTGTGAAAGGCGCTTGCGACGCGGACTACCGACGCTGGCACTATAACAGCACACTGGAGCAGTGCATCCCCTTCAGATACGGAGGTTGTCTCGGAAACGCCAACAACTTTGACAGCCGAGAGCTCTGTCAGAAGCAGTGCGAACCTAGCTCTGTCGAAGGTGCGCCTTACAAATAAAAAAACTAAAATAGTTTGTGACGTCGTCTATGCTAAACTACAGTTTGGTTTGTAGCCAACGCATAATTTTCAGACATAGTAAGTAAAACTACATAATAAACGTTTTTCAGGCCAATGCGACCTACCGATCGATCAAGGCTCGTGCGCTGGCAATTACAGCCGCTGGGGCTTCAACTCTGAAGCCCATCGCTGCGAACAGTACATCTGGGGAGGCTGCGAAGGCAATTCCAACAGGTTCAGCTCCGAGGCAGCCTGCCAGATGCGATGTGCTGGCACTCAACCACGTAAGTAGTGAAACCGGGTTTATGAGGTTAAAATTTTAATATTTACGTATAGGTTTACCGCAGATATGGTAAATATGTATTTTGTAGATAGTTTTTCCCTAGTTTACAATTTAACTCTTCTAAGGCTCGTGTTCTAAGACTTTGGTCTTGACTTGATCATTTATTTTTGTACTATATTTATAATATTAGATTCGAGTATAATTAATGATTATGCAAAAGCAATTGATCGAGTCAAATGCTGTAGACTTCCTAACTTCTCGAGAATTATTTTTAATAATTATTAGAATGTGTAGTAAAACAACCAATGTGCATTGAATGGTTTCAAGATAAGGGGCAAAACCAGTAATAAATATGTAGGAAATAGCTAACTTGCCATTGGTTTCGGAGTTCTACAGGGCAATGCACTTGGTCTTACGTTAAACGTTTTAGAAAACAGGCCTAAAACTTTGTTAAAAATCAACGTAAAATAAAAGATACACTAAACATGATTATTATATCTTACTGTTTTAACAAGTTGTAGTATTGTTTTCGGGCTTTTCTGTAATTAATTTTAATTGGCATGGTGTGCGTTGATAAAAATATGTGAACTGTAGTAAATCAGGCTTGTGCTTCATTTGGGGCTTATCCTTTCTGGACTTAACTAAAAATTAAAAAAACCGTTTAAAAACCAGAATAATTCTCAGATGTTTGACAATTGTTTCATCTAATGCTTGATTGGTTTTAATTTTCTTTTTACTAACGCTATTCTGTAGAGATCACTTCGAATCTTGCTCAAGTTACCGCATACTATTCGGAAGCAAAACTCATTTGGTATTAAATTCTCGTGGATTCACGCTTGGCCACTTTGAGAAGTGATTTGTAGAGAATAATACTGTTTCTGTCTGCGTCCTAACATTTTCTATCTTTGTGAATGTCTACTAACAAATGGGTTGCGTAAACAGCTCAGTGCACACAGCCACAAGAAGCAGGCAAATGTACGGAAAAGGAAGCTCTCTGGTCATTCAGTCAGACAGAGAACCGATGCTTGCCCTTTTACTACAGTGGCTGCGAGGGCAACGACAACCGATTCAGTTCAAGGGAGGCCTGCGAACAGACTTGTCCTAGTGCTTACGGTAAGTTAAAGCAGAATACAGTCAGATAATGTTTTCTTAGTTATGTCATGGACCAAAATTCACGTGGTCTTCGTGTTCTAAGTTTCACAAAGTGTTTGGTAAGAATCTTAGCTCGCGATCATTGAATAGAAAGAAATTAGGAATTAATGACGGAGACTCTCAGCCAAATGCCAATGCAACTCAATTCAACTGAAAACAAAAAAGTGGAGAATAAATAACTTAGCCGCAGTGCAATGATCGGGCAACAGTACCTTCATGACACCTCTTTGGTTGGTATGTGCTCGTTTTTTGCTAGGTAGGTACAACACGTTTTCTTCATTTATGTTAATTTGCATTGAAAGTTTGGTGTTTAGATATCGCATTATGGGAGAATGGTTTTGCATGTTCTCTTCTTGCATGTAAACGTTTCCTCTGTCTTTTCTTCTGTAGTTAGAACACGTTTGTAAGATTTCATACAAATTCAAGGAAATCAAACAAATTCAGTAACATTATTACTAAAATGAATTCGCTTTATAACATTATAATCCACGCGTGGGTTTTGGGCTAGTTATTTTTTTAAACAATATTCAGAGTTGGCGTTCAAGAAGTATTTATATTACAGTTCCCGACAAATGTACGTTACCTGCCGAGACCGGCCAGTGTTCAAACTACAGGGAAAGGTGGTTCTATGACACCACCTTCAAAAGGTAAGATTTACCATTTGATGGGTTTTAACACAAAATCAATGAAAAATGCGATTTAAATTGCGAAAAAAAGCCTAGTTACAACTAAGTCCATCATTTTCCTAGATGTCGTCAATTCTACTATGGTGGATGTGGCGGTAACGAGAACAACTTCGGCACGGAAGCAGAGTGTGACAACAGCTGCTCGGAAATTAAGACAACCACCACCACCACCACCACCACCAGCACCACCACCAGTACCACCACCACGGCTAGTCCTGTGGAACCACAGACGAAACCCCGTCCTAAAGTAACGGTTCAAACTCCGGCAGCACCGGATAGATCAGGTAGACATAATCCTGACCATGACTGATAAGTGGGTTCACGATTGTATTGTTCTTTTTGAGACACGTAGGGTTCTCGGTATGTTGGGGATGGTTACTCATCGACATAACAACTTCGGCAAGCGTTACTTAACTTTGAAGATCGACTCACACGGCTATTTATTTGTCCAGAATTCTGCTTCTACGCCATCGATGTTGGTCCTTGCAACAACACTGAGACTCGGTACGCGTATGACAGCGAGCTCGGACGTTGCATCACCTTCCAGTATGGAGGCTGCGGAGGCAACCAGAACAACTTCCCAGATGAGGTCTACTGCTCCTACTACTGTCAGCCCATCCAAGGTATTTTTTATAGTTTAGGAAAATTAAGCACATTATTTTGCTCTGTCCGTGTTGAAAACGATTTTGATGGTCTTTGTTAGATGTCTGCCAGCTGCCAATGCTACAGGGTCCATGCGATGATTCTTTGATGCGCTGGTTCTACGATCCTACCACTGATTCATGCAGCCAGTTCACATACGGAGGCTGTGACGGCAATGACAACAGGTACCGTCACAAATATTTTAAACTTACAGTGCAAAGAAAGGTCCATAAATATGTTTTTTGGTGTTTGTCAAATGTGATCTGCCGTTAGACTTTAACTATTGAAAATTAAGGACAAAAGGTTGGTTGCTTTACTTTCAAAGAAGGTTCCGGAATCTTTTGGTTAAATAGATTAGACAGCTGGTAAACTGATCAAATACTTTGAATATAAGTATCGAAAACGATCATGTGCAGATTCGAGAGTCTTGAAGCTTGTGAGAATCGATGCAGAACTGGACCAGCACCAGTTTCACCCACGACTCCAACAACCACAGTTATCGCAGTAAGTGCATATCCTATCTTATTATTCGTTTTAACCTTTTGAGGTCTTACATAGATTTTTGGACCACGATTATTGCTGTACGAATAATTAAAAATAATGAACAGTTATATGTATTGAGCATTTAATTTAAGCCCTGATCCTTCATTGGAAGGTACTTGGACTTGGAGTTTAGATCATCAGACATGTTCCAAGTATTTTCTTTGCAATGGCCGACTTGGAAATCTTTAAATAGACTCAAATCCGAACTCAAGTCGGCCGTAGCAAAGACAATTTCTTCAGATGGGGGCTTATATACGATTCAGATCTCAAGTGTGAATGCGGCGTGTCTCCACAGATCTCACTGATCTTGTGCTGCATAAGCTGACACTTGCGCACCTGACGGTCATATGACTGCATGCGCGAAGTTAACATAGCTGAATTTAAACCAAATATATTGAATGAAAATGAAGTACGTATTTTCAAAACTTCTAATATATCCATAAGGATGGACCACCAGAGTGTAAAGTGCCCGATACACTGGAGGAATGTCACTACGGCGGTGAGGTGTGGTTCTTCGACCCAAGCCGCCACGAGTGTGTGTCCCACGCCAACCAAGAGGCTGGTCCTGTCTGCAGGCACACTGGAACCTTCCCGTCGCAGGAGGCTTGCGAGCGGTCCTGTGGAGCCTTCCGAGGAGTCGGTATGTAACTAGTACATCCATGCAGGTAAAGGAAAGATCCTACCCTTTGCATGCTGATATTGCTGATATTGTGTGATTTCGTATAGTGTTTAAGTTGGTTTCATTCTTAACATTCATTAGAGTACCTATGATGAAACTGTATTTTGTCTCAGATGTGTGCAAGCAGCGATTGGATGCAGGTCCTTGTCAGTCATACGTTACGAAGGTTTATTTCGACCCGTCTAGTGGTCAGTGTCATGAGTTCGCCTATGGAGGTTGCCTTGGAGGTGCTAACCGCTTCTCATCAATCGAAGAGTGCTCGCAAGTCTGCAAATCCGAAATAGGTAAAATTAATGTACTTCAGTCAATTTGCAAGCAGTTTATTAAACTTACCGCAAATACATATATACATATAAAGCTATAACTGGGCCATTCATCTTACAGCAGATCCATGCACACTACCTGCAGAAGGAGGTAACTGCATTTCATACGTCCGTCAATGGTATTACGACCCATCGCGTGACCAATGTAACCAGTTTGTGTACAGCGGCTGTGGCGGAAACGAAAACAGGTAACTGCTGTGAACTATTACTACACGCAGCCCATTCCATTTCAGAATTTGATCCGAAAAAGGTGCTTTATTTTTTGCAAACAAAGAAGATTATTCAAGCGTAAAAAATGTGGAATCTGCCAATCCTGATGACCTGACCTGATTTTTGCTTAGATTCGAGACTCAGCGTGACTGTGAGGCTCGCTGCATCTCGCGACCTGCTGCTACCACCACCACTGTAGCAACTCCTCCGCAGGTAAATATATAAAACTACTTATATATTGGAGCAATCTAGCGATAATAAAAGGACCAATTTTAATGTCATTTGAAATAGAAGTAATATACTGCAATATTGCTTTATCCTCTTACAGCAATTGGGAGAGTCAGAATGCAAGACCCCAAGCTCGTTAGCGCCATGTGGCAACAACGTGACAGTGTTCTATTACGACTCCGAGAGGAAGCAGTGCCTCGTCAGCGGCATCGGAGGCTGCGGACACCCCAACAGCTACAGCACGGAGGAAGAGTGCGAGAGGACATGTGGAGCCTTCCGCGGAATAGGTGAGCGGAGCGGGCGTTAGCATGATATTCTTCTATAAAATAAATGATTTCGTTTTATCTAAAATTTCCCAGAGATATGCACTCTGATAGATTGCAGCCACGATCACTTCACTATAATCACCACTTCCTAAATTTGCAAGACGTGTGCGGTGCCCATCTGGACCCGGGTCCATGCCGGGCGTCCATCCAAAAGATCTACTGGGATGCGCTGACGGGCAGCTGTCAGGAATACGCGTACGGCGGCTGTGACGGTGGACCCAACCGCTTCTCCAGCGTCGAAGAGTGCATGAACGTCTGCGGGGACACCGGACCTGGTGAGTACCAACACTATGCCGCATTTCTTTCTCTGGTTTTGGGAGCTCGATTTCTGAACACAAACTTAATACTTTTAATTTTTCATTTCAAATATATTCTTACTAAAACTGCTCACAGTATATTAAACTAATGCGAAGCATGAGTTTTATCTAACGATGGCCAACAAGCTTCCTCGCTAGTAGAGTAGTAGAGGGTAGCGGTGGTGCGGTGTGTATAACGCTTGTGCCGCGGGGCAGCGCGCGCGTGCCTGCAGGAGGTGCACACGGGGCACAGCTGCGCGGCCGCGCCGGCGCCGCGCTGGCACTACAGCGTGGCGCACGCGGACTGCGTCGCGTTCGCCTACCTCGGCTGCGGCGGCAACGACAACAACTTCCGCTCCTACTCCGACTGCGCCGACGTTTGCAGACTGTCGGGGACGAGAGGCGACGGTACTTACATCCGCTTCATTCCGTGCGCGGCCGACTTGTCTCGATCCCTTCTCACTGTTTCAGCAAACAGTATTTGCTCTTGATTCGGCGCGTCGTCGGCAGCGTCCAGAGACGGTAGTACTAATAAAATTCTTGTCATTAAGCACAAGCAAAGCCTTAGAGTGAACAAAGGGTGATACGCTTGGTTTGTATAGAAAGTGAATAATATCGCCTCTAGTAGCGGCCGTCAGAACATGTCTATGCTGTTCACGTTGACAACAGTAGGTGGTTGACTTTCACCAGCCTTGCTGACTTTTAATTGACTAATAGTGTTGGTCTTTTCAAAATTAGGAGATATGATCCACGAGACAAAGTCTACCGCGCGCGCAACTAACGCTACCTACGCCATGTCTGTCAATGGGAAAGCCGCTCGTTTTTGAAGTCCGAGGACGTTAAAGCTTATATATGATTGTCTGCACTGCTTGCACACTAGCTTGCGTCTCTGTCTTGCACCAGCACTTCTGAAGTTTTATCTTTTACCTCTTTATGTGAACTTACAGTATTATTATAACTATAATTGGATGTCGTATACTATCTGGGTAGTTCTTCAGAGAGAAAATTTTAACACTGATTAATGTGGCGTATGCTGCGCTTGACCGTCGGGTAACAATAATAAGAGTCCGGGTTCCCGCGCGGGGTGACCCCTGCAACGGACTTGCTGGAAGGCGGACACGCGGTTGATTGGCTTAGATCCTGGTGTTACGAAGGGAAATATCTGATTCATTTGTGTTTGGTTCAGGTGGCATTTAGATAACACTGGCTACTTTATAAAATTGCTGTAACAAATTTTGATTCATCTGGGCACAAAATATTTTAACGTCGATATCTTTCTACTATATATAAACGAGTCCCGTATTCAAATTGACGACCCGAATAGCGTAGTGGTAGTGAAGCTGCCTTACGTTCTTAGGGTCCCGGGTTCGAATCCCGGTAGGAGCAAATATTTGTGTGATGAAAATGGACATTTGTTTCCGAGTCATGGATGTTTATATGTATAATAAGTATGTAATTACAAACAAAAAAGTACATATGTAGTATATGAACTATCTAGTGTCCACGACACAAGCTTTGCTTTGTGTGGCACTAGGTGGCACTGTGTGTTAACGTCCAGCGATATTTATTATTTATTTATAAATATATGTTAACGTATTTTCATATGAACATGTGTTACATAGCTGACATTGAAATTAAATTTATGCCGTATGAATCAGTTGAAGAATCAAATTTCGAAGAACTACCCAACTACGATTGTCTTGAGGAGGATTGTACTCGTAATAGTTGAATCAGCAACGTTATTCGTTGTTGACCATCCATTTTTGATTGTTCAATCACTGTGGATACATTATAACAGGTATATAACAATCATGTATGTGTTCTTGTACATTCAGTGCGTTGTCTTGCACGATTGTTGCCTGCATTATTATATCCTTTCACATTTTTTTTTGTTTTTGTAATTATCAAGAATATGCAACGCAGGAAAATTCCTCTACTAAAGGAAAAAAATGTGAAAGGATATAATTTAATAATTCAAATGTCTAAATTGTAGATCAGAACAATGTACTACCACCAGACTGCACTGCATACCGTCAACAGTGCGAGGCACTCGACTGCCAGTATGGCGTTGAAAGTTTTACTGAAAACGGATGCCAGAGGTATGTAGACAAACTACGTTTTTACATAGAACCATGTGTCAGAATTATTACTTTTTCCTTTCTTCTGATGCCACTTTAGCTCTGTCCTGTGTGGAATTATTTTATTTATGTTTTCATACAAGTACACAATATAGATATTTGAGGGTTTTGACAACACTGTTTTCTCTTCTTCACAAACCCACTTATCCTTCTTATCTCACTTCTCATTTTCAATATTTATGCTCTGCGCACAGCAAAAATCTTCGTTCCTCTAATATTTGGCTTCTACGCTGTTCTTCTCTCCGATCTGGCTTTATAAAATATTCCTTTCCTGTCCAAGCGGTCTCCCTTTGGAATGCGTTGCCCCAGAGTATCAGCACGTTGACTAGTCGTTTCACTTTCAAAGTGAAAGTCTAACCAGTTGGCAGATTCGTCTCAAAACTAAGTTGTTGTAGTTTTTCTTGTTTTAAATCTCTCTTTACTTTATATATTTTACTATATGTATTTATTCTTAAATAGTTTTATTTAAGTTATAAACAATAACTTTGCAACACAACATTATTTGTCCCATTCAGATGTGTATGTAGAGAAGACCCGTGCGTTAGAGCTAACTGCCAGCCCAACGAGCGATGCGAGGTCTTCGCTGTGAGGAACCCTGCCAGCCAAGAATCGATGTACTCCGCCAGATGTGTTGCCGGTAACTCATACAGATCAATAAGACACTGTGTCTAAATCATTATATTCTCCCTACACTATTCCTACTCATAAAAATACGCGATCGGCTACCATTTTAACCGGATATGTCCATTTTATTTTCTCTTGGGCTCTGTTTATGGTATTTGTTTTAATTTTAATTTTTATTCTAATTAGTGACATTTTATGGGTTATTTAATTAGATTTTATTTTCTTACCAACTCTATTTCGGATTTTAAGAAATTGTCTATACCTAATTATAAAGGGCTTGGAACATTTTAGTTTGAAGTGTCGTCGGATTTTCCTCCGTAATTTGGATTACCTATATTAATCGATAGCTAGTATCCCATACGAACAAATTTTGTATGAGGCAAAATGTTCTAAAGGGTCTCGCTTCCGAGATATGAGCTATCAAGGAAACGTGACACTTTAGGACATTTTGCCTCATACGTAACTTGCTGTATTGATACAAGCTGGAATTGAATAAAATGATGAAATTTTTTGAATTTGAATTCAGTGGAACCGGAGTTCGGTCAAGATAAAGGTTCTTGAAAATATTGGTAGGTTTGTATTAATTCGCATAGAGCCGAAAACTGCTACACGTGTTATGTATACCATTACAATTAGTCGGAAAGTATTTGTTTTTTTTTGCATTGTAAATCATAATAATAATCTCGTCTTTTTCAAAAAATAGGTTAAACAAAGTCGTAGCAAGCAAGAGTTTAGCTAACTTTTTTTACCCCTTTTATTCCTGAAACAGCTATTCTAATAGTTAAAAAAGCCTCTTGTGATTTTTGAAATCTCTCATTCTGCATTATTTTGAGACAACAGAGACGAACGAAGTTTACGTCGACTGCGAAGAATACGTGGCGAACTGTTCGCGCCTGCGCTGCGAGTACGGCGCGCAGCGTGTGCTTCTGCCCAACGGCTGCGAGAAGTGCTCGTGCGTGCAGGTGGAGATCGACTGCGAGCCGCTGCGGCAGGAGTGCAACCTACTCAAGTGTAACTACGGCCTCGAGAGGATCGTGGGAGCTGACGGCTGCGAGAGGTAACCGCACTTATCATCAACAATCAACTTTAAAAGTTACTTATCTTGAACAGTCGAGTTTTCTGTGACTTGTTAGTCAAATTAATAATCACGTTCCATAATAGTTAACTTCTTTTAATTTTCTTGTTTGGATTTCATCCAGTTTAAAAAATAATAACCAACTTACATGATTGATTGATTCATACAGATGCAAATGCAAAGAATATCCTTGTGAGAGGACGACCTGTGGAGCAGGCGAGCGCTGCGTGGTAAACCAATACGTAAACGGCTACGAACCGGAGCCCAAGTACACAGCTGAATGCAGAACTAGTAAGTTCAGAGTCTTTTTTGTTTTGTTTCCGCATTAAACTCGCCTAATCAGAGTAGTTCTAACAATGTACAAGTCTTCGGGAACTCGGACCAAATGTCCCATAAATCACTTTTCGGGAACTGGGATTTTAGGGCCTTTACACACGACTCAGTTAACACGTGGGCCAACTTTATGTCTACCGCTATGACTTTGAGTATCTTCAACGAATCATTTCATCGCCAGTTGTGAAGGCTGGTGTCTGTCCCATGGACGAGACGACTACGAACGAGGTGAATTGCCGCCACGAGTGTGGAGACGACGCTGACTGCCGAGGAGTGGGCAAGTGCTGCCGACGAGGATGCAGCGAGCTGTGCCTGGTACCAGTCGAGCAGACCAGCCCACATCCACTCCTTACCACTACTGTTGCACCAAGTAAGAACGTTTAAACCACTGTAAAAAGTCTTTGTAGGTTTTCTTTCTACAAAATTTGTTACAAGCGTGCGGCTCGAAGGACCAAATGTTGTAAAAATAGTGGTCCTTACCCCCAATCCCCTAAAATAGTACGGTAAATATAAATGCAAGTCAAAATTTGTCAATGGTATCAAAATAATATTAAGAAGAAAACGGTTTCCTGTGTTCACAGGACTATAGTCGTGAAACAAAACACGTCATAATCGTGATAGGTAAAAGAGGCAGATCTGACATTACTTGTACACGTTTTGTTTGTAGATGTGCCCGCAGCACCGCTGGCGTTACCACTCTCAGAACCGGAGGTGGAGGCACATGAAGGTGGCTCAGCCACACTGCGCTGTCTGTTCCAAGGCAACCCACCACCCAAGATCACGTGGACGTTCGGAGAGCTGACCGTAAGTACCAAAATATGCTTGAATTAAATTGAACTTGTAGTCCAGGAGGTACCGTTGCAAATAAAACAGTTCATGCCAGTGGCTGACGCATAATCTCCTCTCTACCATGCAGCTGACGACCTTTTTTTTTTGCTTAGTTTGATGTAAACTATATAAGAAACAAGTTTAATCCGGCGTAATCCTAAACCCAAGGTGCGTCAACTGAAGCTGGGTTCACTTATCAGTAATTTACAGATCTATTGACATTTGTTAGCATGCTTGTGGAGATGTTCGACAACCATAGGCACTTTATTATTTAAAGCAAATCTACATTATGGATTTTGATGAAACAGATAGACGGTAACGAGGGCCGCTACAGGCTGACGTCTGACGGCGCGCTGGAGATTGTCTCTCTGTACCGCAACGACACCGGTGTCTACATTTGCGTGGCTGACAATGGCCGTGGAGTGGCCACACAGGAGGTTCACCTGGTCGTCAAAGGTGAGTGGGGATGAACACGATGATAGCTTGGAGAATGGTATGCGATGGGATGGTGGAGCTCGTCAGTTGCTGTGGACTTGTGTCACAATTAGATTGGATTGAACGATATTTTCGTCTGTGTTTGAGAATTAAGTGATTTTAATTTAGGATTTTGTTAATTCGTCTTTGATTCTTCTTTTTTTTAATTCTAAGCCTCACATATTTTATGGCCACAAATATTTTACACGATAGAAGATTTTACGGGTAATTTTTCTTGTATAAGACCACAGCAATTGCGGCTCTCAAAACATTGGGTTTTGCTTTTGGGAACATTTGTAATACTTTGAGTTTTCAAGTGTAGTTAGAGGTTTTGGATTGATTAGTTTAGAACATTAATTGATTGCCTTTCTGGTCTTTCTGTCTTTGACACTAACTTTTCTTTTTTCTTACTAAATAATAGGAACAGTTGGAGAACACGCGGCAGTGTTTGTATTTTTTAGAAACAACTACTTAATTTGAGTGTCGGTTTATCTTCGTAATTATAAAAAAAAAATTGTTTATTTTCAGACAACTTAAGTCCATAGCAAAGGTTAGTAACAGAAATCTTATCAACTATGTTAGTACACAAAATAATAATGTAGGTAAATGGTTAGTAACAGACACCTTACAACGTATGTTAGTACAATAAAAACATAATAGAAATATTAGAAGTCTTACTAGTATTTCTTCACTAACCTGCACCTGTCACATGCAGGCTAGTGAAGCGACGCATGACGAGTTAGTGATTAGAGGCAACATTATTTAGTTATTGGAAACGTTAGGTATATGTCAGACGTTTAAATTGAGTGAATGATCCTTTTAATCTTATTACATATTCAGACGAAAAATCAAAAGTTTAAATAAACGTTCATAATTGATTTCGACTGTAACTAGCCCAGGGGAGTGAAACTTCCATACATTGGCGTCAAACAAAATGTTCATAGATAGTGCTGCCATCTGTATGTTTGAGTACACAAACTTTTGAACTGTTTGACTGTTTTACAACTGTAATAGAGAGAACAGCTATTTTATTTAGACAACTTGTCAGTGAAGTAGATAGCCTAACGGTGACAGCGGTTGCCTTATGAATAATAGTTCCCAAGTTCAAATCCGTGGTCAAGAATTACTTTTTGTATTTATTTGGTTGAATAGTAACTAACAGTTGGCCATCTAACAGTTGAGGTACACAGTTTTAAAAACGAAAACCAGAGTTGCGCATCTATCTTGTATTATACATATGGTGTAGGTATTATCTATGAAGAAGCCAAAATGAAAGACGTCTTTGGGCAAACAATGAAGCGTGTACAAAAAACAGTCTTGAACAAGAGCTTTAAATTGCACTCATCAGCCAAACTATATCACAATCAGTTTAAAATTAAATAAGGTAAATCAAATCAATATGGACGTAAATAGATGTATTTACATAAAGTCTATTCAAATCCTTTTTACTGTCTTCAATTTAATTTACATATTTTTATTATAATACCTACCTAAGTTACACACGTCTTAAACAAATATCAACGTATTGCCAGTGTCAATTCAATTGATTTCAGAATGACTTCTGAATAGGTATTATTTTTGAGAAATAATTCGAAATCATTTGAAATTATATCACAAATTCAGAAATATCAATTCGTCGTTTTATGGTTTCCGAAAACATATTTTGTTTACATGTCTTGAGACGTTATCGTGAACACAGTTTAGCAGCACGAGTATTGCTCGATAGTTCATTGTAAATATAATATTTCCGTTTGTATCATGTGTTAATTACGACCATTGACACACATATTATCACGAGTTAATTACCTATAGACGATGCTTGGGACTCAGTGGACAGACATAACGCAGTTTTTACAATTATAATACATACTTTGATGACATAAAAAAACTGATCAATTGTATTACCTGCTTTGAGGAGTTAATGGCTAAGTACCGGTAAAATGAGGGGATTATGGATCCAGGGGTGAATGGAAACAAAACTTTGGAATGGATTTTAAAGTTGAATTCACATGATATGGACCAACAAGTACTCTATTGTGTTAACTAAATTATACTTAATTATAAAGGTACCTTGTTGCAATATACAATATAAGTTCAGCGATAAATACTCAAACTCAAACTCAAACTCAAATAATTTATTTCAATTAGACCATTACGGCACTTTTGAATGTCAAAAATACAAAACTAAATCAAAGCTACAGTCACAGTCACAAGGCATAATAACTTGAGAACGTACTGTAGTTGCCCATTCCCTAGCGTAGATCTCTATGGAGAAGAACGGGCAAGAAAGAAAATCCCTTTCAAAGTTTTGTTTCCATTCACCCCTGTATTCCTATTCCCCCCATTTTACGGTAATAACAGCCCCTGGTTAAGCCGCGCTTCCCTAGGTTGCCCTGTGTTTGGGTGACCACCCATTACATACCGAGCTTCCTCCGTGCATCGGAAAGCACGTTAGCCTTTGGCCATGGCTGTCAGTTGTAGTTATTTGACAGTCGTTATAGGTCACCAGTGGCGAAGGTTTCACACAACCCCATTCCGACCGGCTTCCCGTTGAAAAATGACACAGTCAGTATTCAATGAGAAGTTTTCTTTTGACAATTTAAAAAAAAAATGTTTCCATGAACTCGATAGATGGCGTTGATCCGACTACGTTACTGGTTGCCAAAGCCAAAAAGTTTGAAAAAACACACGTCACATACGCTCGTTGATTTCTTTCTTCTGCATAAGCTTCTGACTTTCGTTTGCATAAGCTTCCGAATATAATCATTAGGTTCAAGTGATATTATGTGACGTTCTGTTCCTTGCAGTAACGTCACATAATATCAGAACAGCGCCATCTATCCAGCGACTAGGGAAGAGTTGAAAAAAAAAATCCTTCATTCCATAGACAAATAATATAATCGCATTCAAGATATGTACTCTGTCTTACCTCGTACAAAATTGACCCTTCGCTACTGGTAGTCAGTGGCCCAAAAGTCTGACAATCAGTCTTCGCAAGGGATATCGTATTACTCAGTACTAAGGTATGGGTCAGATGAGAAACATGGCCTATATTAATTACTAGTATTTAGGTAAATTCGTCTTTATTGGAAGCCGACCCCAACATACTCGTCGTTGGGAACAGGCCAATGATGATTGTATTGCCTGCCGCGTGTGTCTAGTTCTGCTGAGCTGTCTTGCCCATTCTGAAAAAAAAGAACTATTACTTATTCGTCAATAAACACACAACGCATTTAGTCCAACACAAACATTTAGAATACGACAGAACTGCATTATCATAATTGTAAGTAAGAACGGAACAAAAACAAAAAAAGTTGCACGTCGTGAGCTCGATATCCAAGTCAAATTTCTCCTGTCAATAATAACCACACACACATGACATGACATGACATGACATGTATATCTTGTCAATAATAACCTGGAGTTCGTATTTCTCTATTTATTTACCCGGTTGATGGCAACAGACCCCCGCACTTCTGGTAATATGACATTAATTTCGTTCCATGTTAAATATCAGAAATTACCCTCTTTTAGAAGCCCTCTTGACTTCTTCATGTCCGTTCTGCTATCGGCATTAGAAATCATAGATAATACACTATCTATATGATACAAGATAGATGCGCAACCCTGGTTTTCGTTTTTGAAACTGTGTACCCAAGCTGTTAGATGGCGCTGTTAGTTTTGTTCAACAAAATAAATACAAAAAGTATTTTCAGACAGAGGATTAGAACTTGTTGTTGTTTCACAAGGCAGTCGCTGTCACTGCTAGGCTATCTACTTCACTGACAAGTTGATTAAAATATGTGTTCTCGGTATGACAGTTGTAAGCTGTCAAACTGTTGAAAAGTTGGTGTCCTCAAACACACAGATGGCAGCACAATCTATGAAAATTTTGTTTGAAGCCAATGGAAATTTTGTTTGTATGGAAGTTTCACTCCCCTGTTAGAAACGTAGGTAACCTATCTACACTGCGCTGACATGAACTTAAAATGTTTACATTATGCCATTAATTGCTTTAAAGATGCAGAAAACCCACTCCCACGTGATTCTTAATTAATGCACTTGCAGCTGATTTACCAGGATTCAAATGGAATTCATAGATCACGTTTTAGTATCGTAATCTTTACATTGGATAGTCTGATCATTATTCTTGACCCACTCTTATCAGTGCGTCTGTGTATGTAACCCCTCTCACTCGTAAACAAATTAATTTGATGACCTTCCGTTGGCGATAACTTAGATATTAGAATCTGAACGTATCTAAATAATAAAATATGAACGTTTGGAATAAGACATTATTACAATAAAGAAATAAAACGTAAGTAAAGCTGGCAGGTGCTAAAACAAGATGATGATGATGATGATGAACTGTATGTAGTTAAATAAACACGCGCTTTCATAACGTTCTAAAAATTATACATTTTGAGTTACCACCACTTTCCAGCTCCAACAAACACCAAATGCAATCCTATTGAACTCATTAAATTAATCATATGATCTGAAACTCAGGGTTTACTAGTAGCCTATAAATTCTACCATCGACCTCCTGGATCCATCTTGAGACCCTCAACACCGAGTGAAATATATTGAACTGATTAAAACAAATCATATAACCCAAGACTTGAAGGGGTTAATTAGTAACCGGTGAAGAGTTTCACTATCCACCTCCTGGCTCCATCATCAGATCAGCTCCAAAGTTTTCTATTGTCAGCCGAATTACATATACGGACAAAGTTTTATTTCGAAACAACAATTAGAAGTAGGTTAAAATTGACTTCTAAGATTTGATTACATTGTTTGTTACAAGTAAACCTAATGTAAGCTTGATAAAATAAAAAAGTAATTTAACATTAAAATTTATGTATATACCTAACAGGATATAAAAATGGAGCACCACTAATATTTAAATATTCTTTAAATTACGCGTTAAGAGCGCGTATCCCAAAACTTGTCAACGTCGCAAATAGCTGTCAAATATTTACACGTTTTAATTAACTTGACAATTTTACTGTATGAAAATAAGAAATATGGCTCTGTAGTGGACTAAAAAATTGATAAGGGAATGCAATAATTAATATCGTAACACCGAATATATAGTTTCAAATGTAAAGAAGTATTTAGGAACTTGCCAAATGCCTTTTTTACACCTGTAACGTTTACAACAAAAAAATAGGTTTTAATTGCAATTCATACCCATTAATTTTTTTAGTGTACTACAGAGCCATATTTCTTATTTTCATACAGTAAATAATTGCCAAATGAATTAAAACTTGTAAATATTTGACAGCTATTTGCGACGTTGACAAGTTTTGGGATACGCGCTCTTAACGCGTAATTTAAAGAACATTTAAATATTAGTGGTGCTCCATTTTTATATCCTGTTAGGTATATACATAAATTTTAAATTACCAGCGACGTTGCCAACTTTTGGGGGAATGGCAACTGTCAAATTAGTAGTGCTAGCATAGGTTCCAAGAATCGTCATTGGTTGAAAGTTTTATAATGTCATTTTATATTTCTTAATAGTTTAACCTAATTGATCAGATTGAGACCTAGCTATGGTCGCGCCATCTACAATTAGCTTTAAACCGTTTTACCCGACCTGAAGAATTGGTGTTATTCAAAAAAAGCGCCGCAAGTACCTACTTCATTAACAATTTACACGTTACGAACTTTTGAACATTTGCCTGCAAATGTTTTACAAATGATTTATAACTGGGGACGTCACGCGCGGTTTCCCGTTCCCGTTGGAGTACGGGGATAAAATATAGCGTATGTTACTCTCTGATAATCATACAAAAATATGAATCTTTCCTCTTCATAACATTAGTATAAATTTAGGGATAATTTATAAATAACAAAGTTATCCCCGTTTGCCAATGTGCGCACAGGCTGCAATCTTTCGCAGTCAACAGTCTTTTATCAACACAAATACATTAACACAATCAGTCGGAGTCTGTCTATTGCACGCGTTGGCCGTATACACGCGCAGTTGGAGTTCGTGTGACTTTATATTAGTGGCTCATTACGTTCGGTCGACATGTCGTGCGTCTGTCTCCTCTCGCTCGCCGCGCTGCTAGCGTGCGCACGCGCCTACGAAGGTGAACGACACACAAACACAATATCTGCTGCTGGTTGTCACAACTGATACGTTGTTTTGAGTGTTTCTAAAGTTAGGTGATATGGTCCAATTTGTGAAATTATGGGACGTTCGCTGGATCATTGCAAATGTCTATAATTGCAATTTATGAAGATAAACTTTCAAGAATTTAGATACAGTAGCCAGTACTTTAGAAGCACCCAAAACATCTCCTAACTTCATTTGTTATGTCCTCCCATTTCAATAATTTTACGCTTTGTAGTTGAAATTAACATAGAGTTTATGAATGTTACTTCACTGACTAAATACTAAGATGATGCATTCACAAACTCTTACATAATGGTCCGCTAACAATCGGGGGCTGGTAGATCCTGTGAGGATGCCTGTCGGAATTGCTGGAGATGAGAACGCCGTGGTGACCGGCGAGCTGGGCAGCCCGCTCGAAGTGCGCTGCCTAGCGTACGGGTACCCGCCACCCACCGTGTACTGGTACCGCGGCTACAACGGAGCAATGGTGCCATACAACGACGCAGTGTACTTTGCGAGAGCAAACATCCTCCTCATCAGAAGCCTAGCTATCGAAACTCTTGGACAGTACACATGTCAAGCATATAACGGAGAAGGCAAGGCGGCGTCATGGGTGGTCTTCGTGCGAGCATATCAGCCTGAAGGACTCTTCATTGAGAACGAGTTGTTGGTACCACGAAACACGTTGCCACCCAGACCCAGGACACAACCGCCCACCACTGCGGAATCAACCACTACCACTACGACCACTACTGAAGCACCCAGACCGTTGTTCACCGGTAAGAGTAGGAACTGTCAACTGTATGCATGGACCTTTCTGGGTGATTGTTTGTCTTACAGCAGTAACTTATAAAAAAAAAACACTCTCCAATATTAAAATCTTTCACATATAAATCTGAGTTTATTTCTTGTTTCTATAGATTTTACATGTTGTAATTGATGTAAGATCAACAATCATCCACTTCCACTAATAGTACGGAATGGCTTATCTCTGCATGAAGCATGTTTATGTATTAAGTTTGCATGTGTTCTTCTAATGATGTCGGATTGTTCTAATTACGGCCCACAGTATAAAAAAATGTATTACGGACTTATTGGGAGCAACTGACGACGCCGACTGGCGCTGACTGTCGTATGAAGTTGTTGTGTATATGTCACCGTAAAATTATCAAACACGTTATATTGTAATCTCTCTAGCGATATTGTAAACTCTCGATATATTGTCAACTGAACATCCGGAAGTATCTCTGCCCCTATAATCGGAACTTGGGGCACCCCCTCGTTAGGTTAGTTAGGTTCCTTTAAACTCTGCACTCGGAAATAGGGGCCTCGCTAAGCGGGGCTCCGTGGACTACGATTTTTAAGGGAATGTAAAGTGTTTTAAGGTTAGGTTATATTAATCGGTATTTTTCAGGAATGGTACATTATATTTTCATGAGAGTGGTACCCCTGGGCAAGGGGGACCCCTCTTTCTCTCCACACCGCGTGAGTTGACTATACCATGGCATGCATCTCACGAAAAAATAATGCGTTTCATTGTAAGCAGTATGTTCGTTTGACAATATTTCGAGAGCTTACAATATCGCTAGAGAGATTACAATATAACGTGTGTGACAATTCTACGGTGTAAGTACATTGATGGTAAAAAAATATCTGTGAACTGTTGGGCGTTTTTTTCTCCAGAAAAACACTGCCTTATCAATGCCAATATTCAACAGCGATATTTGTTAGCAACAATGTATGAACAACGTGGTGCAAGTAACTGTTGTAAGTATGTAGAGTATAAGGTACCACTATTACAAGTCGTACGATGGTGATGAAGCTCACGGCATTCTAAGTTCTTCATTCTGGGAGGAGTAATTTCAAGTTTCCATCGTTAAATGTTTCATTTCCGTATAATTATGCTGTACATAAAGCAATGTGTTTCTGATTATTGTTACATCTTAAAATGGCTTTTACTGGGTCCTATCAATACATGATTTACTATTTTAGCTCAGTATCATACTATTAAATACTCGTAAGTACATATGACATAAACAAAAAAATATGTCTTTTTATATTTCTTCTGACGTCTAAACAAAATTGCCCTCTAACTCATATTTTCCACATACAGTACCAGTGAGCGCTCACGTGTCGACGCCATACTCGACGTTGAACAGCGGCGCTGACCTGCGCCTGTCATGCGAGGTGGACGGCTTCCCCGAGCCTGACGTGCACTGGACCAAAGACGGCGCCACCATACAGGTGGACGGCAGGATCACTATCACTGGTAAGTCTACTAACTCTCGGAATTTCTAATTGGATAAGATTAGACATTTACGAATTTAGCAAGCTGAAGTAACGTTCGAGTTGAAATACCGATAACTTTGATAAGAATTAGAAGAGTCGTCAAGTACAGGGTGCGTACCCATCTATAAAACGGTCCACTTGCTAGATGGACAGACGTGGAAACGCCAGCAGATCAATTTGGTGTAGTAGCACTTTGGGAAAGGCTTCTGTCCGACAATGGATGCAGCGACAGGATAAGTTGCAATTTAGTCTTAAGAAACTAGAGTCAATCTTGGAAAAATCATAGATTTTTTTAAACTTACAATTAGAAATTCTGCTTTGTGTTATGAATCATAGTCCTGAATCGCATCGATAGATCAGATACATGTATTATTTGTATTTTTACAAATTGTAGCAAAGGAAATTAGAAACCCGATACTATTGAATATGAATAATTCTGTCATAATGTTCCTTGTGTGCAAATATATTTATTTGCACAACTCGCAAGGGTAGAATACAGTGTATCTTATGTACTTTTTGTAACATCTTCTGAACCTTAACACAGGTTGCAAATAAATAATTTGTATTTGATACTTAAATGTAGGGTACCACTGCACTTAAAAGATAAACATAATTATAAATAATATTTAATTTTAAATGGAATTAGAATTTCGACTCATATTTTGATTGTTATTTAATAATTTGTATGCCCAAGTGGCTGATCATGGTATGAACATTATAAGTTTATAATTATGTAATGATCACCTGCATTTAACCCATGTATCACAAATAAACGATTTGATTTGATTTGATTTGAAAAATATAACAATCATTAGTAAGAACTTTGTCGGAATGAGGAAATTATTCAGTTAGAAATTAATAAAAAACATTGTAGTTAAATAAAATACCGCATTGTTACATTATTCTGTACTGTAACTTATATTGTGTTTTTGTCCTCTCTAATCCATGACTTATCGACACCATCAGGTAGCACGATCGTGTCCCGCCTGACGGTGGCGCAGGTGTCGGAGGCCGATGGCGGGCTGTACACGTGCCACGCCAGCAACCGGTACACTTCTCAGTCTGACACTGCTCAGATCAACGTGCAACGTAAGTATTCTTCTTTAAATTTACTGTGAACGTAAAAAAAAATAAGGAACCTCCCGAGGCACAGCGTAAGTAAACCCACCACAAGGTGCACCATTGACTTGTTGAAGAATTTTCGGAATGTAGAAAATGCAGGATAGTCGTAACGATGTTTAGGAGAGGCCTATGTTTAGGACATTAAGCTATGTCAGCGTCATGTCATCTTATTCATATCATGACGATGGACAGGGTTTAGAAGTATTATCATTCATGGTAGTACTTATATTGGCAAATAGTGTAGCGATCACAATCATACTGATATCACAAAAGGCTACGTCTTCCTTCTTTCTACTCGCAAATTGGTACTTCATCGTGAATTATTAATTGCACTTTCAAGAACTAATTTTGAGGTTCCCAAGAACCATTGGTACCTCAACGCTTTACGCCTCGTATTTTCAAACATTGACATCCTAGAAAGCACGAACCCAACGACCATACTGTATGGCCGTATGGTCGTTGCTCGAACCTATTGGTATGGCGTTTTATTATGCATACTTAATATACCTACAGTATGTTTCATCTTACATTATTTTATATTTGCAGAGATCGTGATACCGGCTAAGTGCACAGATAATCCATTCTTTGCTAACTGCAACCTGATCGTGAAGAGCAAGTTCTGTAGACACTCGTATTACTCGAAGTAAGTACATAATGTTAAGTGAGGTTAATGGATGAATTAGGTCAATCGATATCATTTGCTAAACAAGATTAATAATAGTGTTTAATTGTTCTCTTCGACTATTCCCTTATTTTAGCTAGTTGTTCATTATCGTCGGAATATGCATTGTTTATTTAATTGTCAAATCGTACATAAAGACTTACACGTTCTCGATCTGTTTTTGTAATTTTGTCTCAGGTCCCAAATAACCACGTGATGTTATCCCCAGGTTCTGTTGCAAGTCATGTGTGGAGGCCGGTCAGCTCGACCCACGGGACGTGGAGCTTCAAGCAGACCAGCCCTATAGGAAGAAGTAGACATCAGCTTCACCAAGATCTTACATAGTGTAGTAGCCTGACGCGACCGATGCCAATATTTGTTAGATAAATATTCATCACTTTCCCTCGAGTACCTACTGCTTTAAAAGTGTTGTTATTGCAAAATTGTGTTCATTATTTTCTATTAGACTTAAATGTGACAATATTCCATTTCAAATTAGTACGTAGTTTTACCGAGACGAAACTAGTTATTGTTAGATCCTTCCTGCGCAGTGTCGGTCGCAAGCTCTGGCGTAATATTGTTATTGTTTCATGTGCCATAGCTGAAATAGGTATTATTTCTTGAACGATGACCCACAAAACTGCGGTCTACTGCGCGCATGTTCATAACACGCAATCATACCAATAGATTTAATGTAGATAGTTAATATTACTTGAAATTAACAGTTTAATGTAAATAAATATTTTAAAATGTCACAAACTCCATCTGTGATGGAATATTTTTGAGTAATTTTACATTCTACATAGTTAGTCAGAAGAATATAGTAAATAAATTATTTATGTAATAAGTTGTCTAATAAAGTGAATGTTTAGTTCGTGGGGTAACGCTAGGTGGCTAGTTGACAAGTCATAATAATTTGTTTAAGTGAATCCTTTTATAATTGTGACGATGTAAATAGATGGACATTAAAAACGTATAAATATAAGCCGTGTTTAATTTTCGTTTTTAGAACGATATTTAGAACATCTTTTTAGGACGGTGAAACGAAGCCTGTTTTGTGCAACCTATTGTATTGTATTGTACAACGGGCTGGTGGCTTTAACCTCTTAAAAGGCGTTCGATTGCGTAAACCAGGTCTCTTCTGTCAAACCTGAAACATTATGGATAAATGCCAAGAACTTTATAAGCTAAAGACATCATACCTGAAAGAAATTAATAAATTAAAGTTAACGGCGCGACATTAATGCCAGAGCATTAGGCTGCGTTTCCACCAGAGATGTGCGATGGAAATGTGTCGTGCGAGGATGTCTAGCTGTGCTGTGAAAATGTGTGGGTGTTTCCACCAAAGCTGTGCGATGATAATGTGCCTACGAGGATGTGTAGCGGAGCTGTGAAAATGCGCATTAATGTGTGGCGCGAGGATGCGTTGCGAAGCTGTGAAATGTGTCGACGGGGGTGCGGTGTAGTGGGAGCGGAGTAACGCGAACGCCTGCCTGCCGCTCACCGCGCTGCGCTCACGTCTCACTTTGCTGTCGTAAGCGCTTGTAGTCGTACGCATGTCGTACGGTTGCGTGGCATAATGGACGAAAAATTAATTGATGCCGTTCAAAAGTTTCCGTGTTTGTGGAACACTTCTTTGTCATTTTACAAATGTAATGAAACTAAGGACGCTGCGTGGGAGGAAATAGTCAAAGAAATACAATATAAAGATGGTAAGTAATAATCATGTATTAAAATCAGGTATATTAAAATACAAGTTACAATATTTGGGTATTTATTGTGTGCGATGAATTCGTGACGAAATACGAGTATCTTGCCATGACACTTTTCCTTGATTATTGAAATAAGAGCAGTATTTCTCTCTTACATCATAACTATCACTTGACACGACGACGGAAATGCTAGGAACCGATACAAGAGTACTTGTATTTGTGTTATCAATGCAATCCAAATAATTACTTTGTCTTTCAATTAAAAAATTATGCATTACACATGTGGCTTTTACGATTTTGTCAACCGTTTCCACTCTGCATTCAAAGTCTTTACGATACACATACCACTTTCGTGCCAATACACCGAATGTAGCTTCTACAATGCGACGTGCCCTCGAAAGTCTATAGTTAAATATACGTTTCTGTTGGTCTAACTGGTCCCGCGGATATGGGCGCATGAAATTTTCCATCAAAGGAAAAGCCTCATCTCCAATGAATACAAATGGTACTGGTTCACCTCCTTCATATAATGGTTCAGGTTCTGGAAGATTCAATCTTTTTTCTTTCAAATATTTTCCAAAAACACTATCATCAAATATTCCAGCATCACTAAATCTTCCCATGGATCCCACATCAACCATTATAATCTTTCTCCTAGCGTCAGCTAAGCACATAAGCACTATAGAAAATCTTTGTTTGTAATTAAAAAAAGAGGACCCAGTGTTTGCAGGACACATTATATAAACATGTTTACCGTCTAGAGCCCCCAAACAATTTTTAAACTGCCATAGCTCTTGAAAATCCTTTGCTATTCGCTTCCAGTCGTCTTTGGTAGGTTTTGGAATAACAAGAGGTTGTAAAACAAGCCAAAGAGCATTACAAACTTCTGCCACAATTCTCGACACACTTGCTACTCCAATCCTAAAATTTTCTGCCAATCGTGTGAACGACGAGCCCGTGGATAAATACCTGCAAAAAAAGGAATGTTTATAATAATAGTAAGAAAAATAATTAACAAATAAAAAAGTACTCTTTACCTGTTACTGATTTTTTGCGATCTGTAAGACAACATGCTTGGTATAAAAATGTTATATTCCTAATCATAATTTTCTATTATTTCAGTGAAAAGCGCTAAGTATCGTTGGAAACAACTACGGGATAGCCATCGGGACGCGCTAAAGAGGCAGAAATCTAAAAAAAGCGGACAGGCTACAACCAAAACACGTGAATGGAAATACCAAAAATTGATGGAATTTCTTTTACCGTACATGGCCAACAGAGATAGAGAGTCAAGTTATAAAGAGGATATTTCGTCACCAAATAATGAAAATGACTCTTCGCAAAGCACTCAATATTCATTAAACCAAGATGACTCTTCGCAGAGCACTGAACATACACCAAATCAAGCTGACAATCCCAACAATCTTTACGAAATAGCCTCAACTTCAGGCATTTCAACAGATTCGGTCACCCCGTCATCATCAAAGAAGAAAAAAGGCGATGAATTATCAATTTTAATACAAAAACATATGAAAAATCAAGAAGATTTTCGAAAAGAAAGGCAAGAATTAAGAGAACTTTTAAAACCAACGGACTGCGATGATACTGATCATTTTTTTCTTTCAATGGCGAAAACATTTAAAAAATTACCAGATTACATGCAAGTTCCTTTAAAAAGGAAACTTTTTAATATGATTAGCGAAGCCGAAGAATCTTACGTGCTGTCGTGGTATAATCAAAATATTGGTTATTCTTCAAGCTCTGGTAGCAGTATAGCAGTAGGTAGTAATATAGCAGGCCAGATGGATTTGCCGCCTCAGCTGGATCCTGAACAACTTGGTTATTCTTCAAGCTCTGGTAGAAATACAAATAAAACAGTGGGCCAGATGGATTCATCTTTCCAACTGGAAGCTGTACAACCAGCATCTCCGGGAACACAACATTCAGACCTACAAACGCCAAATACTTCAAACAAAGTAGGAACAGAGCCTAATTTGCCATGAAAAAGAGGAACTTGTTGTCTACTTATTTTGCAGATTATGATTACTTTTCAATTAATATGTTTAATAAAGACAAAATTGATTCAAACTATTTTACTTACTTTAAACATACCGCCAATTTTTCCTTGGTGCTGATGCATTCTCTGTAGTGAGTGTCTTCTTTCTTGATAATGTTCTCAATCAAATTGTGTAACTCATAAAAGTTACTTCTAGATACTCGATAAGAATTTTCGAATATTTCATCATCAGCCGTATGAAAAAAGGTAAAGAATTCTCCATGTAATCGATGATATTTAATATGGTTACGTATCCAAAACCTGTGTGTTCTTGTATTGCTCAAAATTATAGAACTAATAAACTCCGTATCTTCTGCTTCCATTTCTTCATCACAAATTGTTAAATATAAAAGTATTTTCTTTTTCCAATTATCCATATTATTATCTATTTTGCGCACTTCTACTTCCAACAAACTCCGTCTATGGACTGGCTGGTACAGTATGCGCAAACCTCGCAACACATCTTTCTCAACACACATTCCTCGCACACTTCCCTCGTACACATCCCTCGCACACATCCCTCGCACACATCCCGCGCTTGTTTTGTATGCGCAAAAATCTAGCTCCGCTGAGCCGTTTCCACCAGAGCTGTGCTGACCGAGGCAAGGTAAATGAAGCGATCCTATTGGTTCTTTACAAACACATCCCTCGCTATGCATCCTCGCACATCTCTGGTGGAAACGCAGCCTTAAAGCTGTTCCAGAGATGATTAAGGGCGTTCATCAAGGTTGAATATCGGTTCGGTTTCTATTTCTAGTTTCAAAATTATCCGAACTGATATTAATTTTGATGAATTCTTAAAATAAACGAATCTTTATCCGATTGTCATTCTTTGTCGTCTTTTATTATGAAAGCAGGGGGCTGCTTGCCCAGTGAAAATGTTGTTTCCAAACCACGTGTGCGTGGATCCCGCTTGTCTGAACGAGTCCTTAAGGGTATTTATTACATTGCTCGATGACCTTGATGAGTTGACCTCTGTACTGGTTTTAGTTTATTATGGTGAACCTATCGGCAAATGACTAATACTACTATGAAGATTAGGCAAGAACATAGAATGATGTGACACCGTTTGTTTAATTTAAGTTATAGCGTGGCAAGACTTCAAATTCAGGTATATTAAAAGAAATAAACCTGTGTGTGCCCGACAATTATGTATTGCGAAGGCGACGGCCACGTCTATTGGCGGTTCCCAGTAGTAGGACTAATCTACTGAGTAAAGCCCCTATAACGCGTACCTTGCGTATACTTAATGACGTAGCAGACAACATTGATCTTTTTACCTGTTCTCTGGGTGAGTTCACAAAAGCCACTATGTACAGAATATGTTATAATAAATAATAAAAATGTAATTATAGCCACACTATTGAATTAGGACAATCCTGTAATGATAGTGATGATGAGGGAATAAATAAATGAATAAATTTTGTCATCGTTTTTACCTAATTTAGTCGCCTTTTGAGAAACGTAATGTTTATATTTATTTTGAAAGAAATTATAATACCTACATTTTTTTTTTAATAATAACCTAACTTTCATTAGTTATTGTACATATGATGGGTATAGTCATGTTTAATAATATGTAAACACTTTAGATTTTTTTAAATTGTGTTTTTCCTAATGTACTGATTAAAATTTAATGTTATTACGTACATAGTATTCTGGAACTCATATTTATTTTCATGAAAAAGATCCAATTTCCTTGTCACAATCGTTATTTCTCGCGAAAATAGCTATAATATTAAGAACAGTGTATATGTCACCGTAAAATTGTCAAACACGTTATATTACAATATAACGTGTTTTTTCTCACGATATTGTAATGTCTCGAATTATTGTCAACTGAACATACGGAAGTATCTCTGGCCCCATAATCGGGACTTGAGGCACCCCCCCGTTAGGTTAGTTAGGTTCCTTTAAACCCTGCACTCGGAAATAGGGGCCCTCCCTCCCTCCCTCCCTCCGTCGACTACGCTTTTTAGGGGGAATATAAAGTGTTTTTCACTTCTCATGCTCTAAAAGTACGCTGTTATAGCCCTACAAAGCGGGATTAAAGATACCGTTTATCCCCTAGGGAGTAAAATGTAATTTAAAAATGGAACGATCTTTTACTCTGAAACATGGTCACAAAAGAGTAACTTGTCAAAGGCCTTATTTCAATTTCGAATTGGCTTGCAAATAGAAAGCGGTATATTGAAAAAAAAAAAACAAATGAACTCTTCAACGCGGGGAAATTTATGGGCTGTTTGTGTGCATCGTTGATTTTGAAAAAGTATGTGGAATGCCTCTGTTGCTAGCCGCTGCAGTAATGTAGGTACTTACTATAATTATCTGTGGAGTGTGGATCATCTTCATTGCGAAAATTTTGAGAGTTTGTGTTGCGTTTTCAATGGTTAATCTGTGACTGACCTGATAGAAAAAAAAACTGACCGCTCAGTTCAGAATTTTTGTCGAGTGTATTTTTTTCAGTTTTAAATGACTATTTTTCTCGCACTCGAAGTGAAAAGTACAGTTTGCACCTCGAGACTAAACGCCAATATAATATACCCTCGCTTTCATTGCCTCCCTCGCGAGCTCGGGAGTCAAACCACCTCGGGTATATAATGGCTTCGTTTAGTCCCTCGTTATAAAATATACTATTAAGGTTATGTTATATTAATCGGTATTTCTCAGGAATGGTGCATTAACTTTTCATGAGAGTTGTGCCACTGGGCAAGGGGGACCCCCCTCCTTCCCTCCACACCGCGTAAGTTGACTACCATCGCATGAATTTTACGAAAAATAATGCGTTTTGTTGTAAGCAGTATGTTCATTTGACAATAATTCGAGACTTTACAATATCGCTAGAGATATTACAATATAACGTATTTGACAATTTTACGGTGACATATACATATTATTAGACGTGACTGTACTCTACACGATACATTCTGAAGTTCTAATCGATTCTCAGCAACGGAAATAGTTAGAATGAACTAGCTTTCAACTTTTATCTAACTGAGCACGAGTGCTACCTACTACCTACATTTCACATTCTGAAGGTCTGATGGATGACCTTATAGGTTCTCTCTCAAGCACAAATTTTGCTAGTGAAACTACAATAATATGCGTGATGGGTATCGCCAGCTAATTATTATAGACTGTGTATTACATCGTGTAGAAATAAAGTTGAATAAAGTTGGATGGGTCTGATGATGACTGGAATAAACAAAAAAAAATTTTTTGTTGCCATGCCATGATAAGTATGAAATGTTTCCATTAACAAAAAATATGAAACTCTTAATTCCCGTTAAAAGTCATTCAAATTCAATACCGTGAGATCGGTTGATTGTTTATTGAAATTGGTGTTGGTGTTAATGGTGTATGTAGACTTTTTTGAAGTACGCACATGCTTCGTCTTCTGGTTTTTGTATCGTTAGATATTTCTTTCCGGTCTTCCTTGTTGTATTGCTTGTAATATAATTATCTTCCAGCCCATGTCCCAATCTATTGGGAGTCGGCGCAACACTTCTTCTTTTTCCATTCTCCCCTGTCAAACGTCACGGCATCACTTATTCCTTTTTCTTTCATGTCAGTCTTCACATAATCCGTCCATCTTTTCTTTGGCCTTCCTCTCCCGTACCATCCATAAACATTCATATCCATCACCTTTTTAGTCACATGCGTTTCATCCCTGTCCATACCAAAACAAACGACTTGCTTTCAATTTTTCTGTAACAGGCAAACTTCCTCTAATATACTCAAACGTTACTTTATCCATTCTTGTCACTCCATAGATCTACATTCTCATCTCCGCTACGTGTAATCTTTTTTAATTCATCTTTTCCACAGCCTAGCATTCTCCATACAGTACGTCAGGTCCAATCACGGGCTTGTATATTTTCCCCTTTAATTTGAGGTGTAATCAATTGCGTAGTAATCAAATAATTCAATCACGATTTGAATGACACGTCTTCTATAATAAAAACCGGCCAAGTGCGTGTCACCGCACTCGCAGAATAGGGTTCCGTAGTATTAGCTCGTTATCACAATATAGAACGATTTATTTTAGGGATTTTACATATGGTACACAATGATATTATAAGTAATACCATTAAAATAATCATAGTAATCATTGTTGGTGCAAAATCATCCAACACTCTAGTTCAACGACTATTACTGCTAAACTAATAAAGTTACCTTACCCGCTATAAACTTTTTTATAGATTTTTGAAACCTGCAGTTTAGCTTTTAGAGAGGGGGGGGGGGGGGGGCTGGAACAAATATTTGCCCTTTGAAGTGTTATATTCGTAAAAATACTCTCAAAAGATAGATTTTTATCAAATTAACATGAAAAAAAATATGTTGTATATTTTAGTGATTAGATTTGGCTAGCACTAATATAACAGCATGATAATAATATTATGTAACCAAATATACTTGCTGTTGTTGTATGTTAAACTTCCCCGAAAAAGTTCTAGTCAAGTCAAGTTCAAGTCTTATCGCAGTCGTGGATATTATCCATTCGTCATTAAAAAAACCCACAGATAAAATACGCAAGTCGAATTTGAGTAATAAATATAAATACATGTACGACATGTATATGTCACCGTAAAATTGTCAAACACGTTATATTACAATATAACGTGTTTTTTCTCGCGATATTGTAATGTCTCGAATTATTGTCAACTGAACATACGGAAGTATCTCTGCCCCCATAATCGGGACTTGGGGCACCCCCCCGTTAGGTTAGTTAGGTTCCTTTAAACCCTGCACTCGGAAATAGGGGCCCCGCGAAGCGGGGCTCCGTCGACTACGCTTTTTAGGGGCAATATAAAGTGTTTTAAGGTTATGTTATATTAATCGGTATTTCTCAGGAATGGTGCATTATCTTTTCATGAGAGTTGTGCCACTGGGCAAGGAGGACCCCTTCTTCCCTCCACACCGCGTAAGTTGACTACCATCGCATGCATTTCACGAAAAATAATGCGTTTTGTTGTAAGCAGTATGTTCATTTGACAATAATTCGAGACTTCACAATATCGCTAGAGATATTACAATATAACTTATTTGACAATTTTACGGTGACATAATTATATAATAGAACGTGTTTTTTTTTTTTGATGGTATACTGAAAACATTGAGTTTCTACATTGGTAGATCAAGCCATTGTGAAGTTATTTCTGTGCCGTCACTGCCCATGACGAGACAGAAATAACTTCACAATGGCTTGTAAAGTTTGAAACACGTGGTACAATAATTTGTCACTGCAGTTCTCGGCTCCGAAACACCCTTCGCCTGCAGCTTGGGCGTGAATTCCGTCTCGGCTGTACTAACAAAGTTTCCCCACTTGTATCAAAATGTATCATTTCATACAAGGTGTAGAAAGACTCTTTATAAAGTCAACAACCAAGCATTATGTATGCAGATACATCAAATTAAGTATACGTAGATCTATACGAGCAGCGGTGGCCCAGTGGTGGCGGCCCCGACTTACGAAAAGTAAGTCGTGGGTTCAAACCCAGGCAGGCTCATTACTTTGTGTAATTTATTTCATCACCGCTGCTCTCAAAACGGTGAAGGAAAACATCGTGAGGAAACCGGCATGTCCTAGAACCATAAATTCGAAGACTTGTGACATCTACCAATCCGCACTGGGCCCGCGTGGTAGATTATAGCCCATTCCCTCTCATTGAGAGGAGGCCGTGTCCCAGCAGTGGGAACATTATAGGCTGATGATGATGATGATGATGAGATCTATACGTAAAAATTGTGCTTGGGAACTTTAGGGTGGGTAGGACTCAATGTAACATACTGAAAACGTTGTGCTGATGGATGTATTGAGTAGGTAGTATTGGGGTTGCGGAGATATCTATACTAATATTATAAAGCAGAAGAGTTTGTTTCTTTGAACAGATTGACTGATAATAAACGGGTTCCGTAACATGTATCGTTTTTTTTACTTTATTGGCAAGGAAGTACTTCAAGGGTAGTTTGATGAGAATTTGGTTAGGTTCTGATTACTTCTGATAATGGGATCCATGACAAAGGAACGGAACTCTAAAATTCTTTGGAGCAAATTAACGATACTGGGTCAAATCCTTTAAAGGCTATCCGGATATTTGAGTCACCTACCATAACGTCGTTATTAACCGACTTCAAAATGGAGGAGGTTCTCAATTCAATGTTCCCCGTTTACTCGAAGATGACTGGACCGATTTTGTTTTTTAATTGTTTGAAAGGGTATAACTTCCCAGAAGGTCCCATAATCATCGAGTCAGGATCTTGATAATGGGATCCTGGAGAAATAGAGGGAACTCTTCAAATGTTATAAGCACACAGTAGTTTTAGAAAGAGTACTTTCTCGGAGTGATTTCATTTCAAACCACCAAATTAACCTACCTGACTCAATTTTAGAATCTTTCGCATGCTCGGTCATCAAAATTGAGCACGCGGTTAAAAGACAACTTTGCACTCTTGTATAACATATAACTACTCTCGCGTTGAAGAGTTCGTTTGTTTCCGTGAACCAAAAAATCGAAGACGTGACATCTAGCAAACCGCACTGGACCACGTGGTGGATTATAAGCCCATACGCAAAATACGCGCTTTGACGTGGAGTTGCGGACACCAGCCCGTTGTACAATACAATACAATATATAATGTCATAGATTTCCGTAAACTCATGCCTGATTCCACTTATTTTGTTATCATTCGTCATCGTTGTGGTCTTTTATCGGATTTCAAAAAAAGAGGTTCTCAACTCGTCGAAACCTTTTTTTTGTGTATGTTCCCCGATTACTGGAAGATAGCTGGACCGATTCGTTTCTTTTTGTTTCAAAGGTGATACTTCCCAGATTATCAGGATCTGATGATGAGATCCTGGAGAAATAGAGAGAACTCTTCAAATTTTATAGGCACACATGAAGTGATTTGTGTAGTTTTTGGAAGACTACTTTCTCGAAGTGGTTCCATTTCAATTTGGGAAGAACTTTATTTTATTTTATTTTATTTAAAATAGGTGCACCAATAGTACATACATAAAACATTAAGTAGGTACAACATACATAGGATTCCATGCTATACTGGCATACTCTAATTGACAACGTACCAATGCCTTGAAAATGATAATTTTAGTTTTTACCCCAAACGTTTCTTTTGATGAAAAAAGTAACTCCTGGGAGTTACTTTGGACCGGATTTCTGTAACCTCTTGCAAGATAATGTTGTTAATTTTTTAGGGGGAAATTAATGGCTCTAATTTACGACTGTAACGTATACAAAAACATTTCTCTGCATTTAAGGTCATCCCGTTAGCTTTACACCAAACACTGATTTGATCAAGGTCGAGTTGAAGTAGTCTGGCATCTACTGGTGACTCTATTTTTTTATACATTTTGAGATCATCAGCATAAAAGGAAAAGTTGCAGTTTATTCGAGAAGCAAGATCGTTAATAAATATTAAGAAAAGAAGAGGACCCACATGCGAACCCTGTGGTGCACCAGACTTGGCATAATATAAACTAGACTCGTGACCTCCCACTGAAACTACTTGTTTCTTTCCGCTCAAATATGATTTAAACCAGGCAAGAAGGGAACCATGTATACCATAAGATTCGAGTTTCTGTAATAAAAGTTGATGGTTCTTTATCAAAGGTACTAGAAAAGTCTGTGTATATCACATTAACCTGATGTCCACCATCAATTTCAATCGAAAGATCGGATTTAAAACAGGTCAAATTAGTCTGAATAGAACGACCATTTCTAAAACCGTGTTGATGAGTTGAGATATGACTACTAAAATGTCTATATAAACCAGGATAAATGAGAGATTCAAAAATTTTGCCAAAGGTTGAGAGAATAGCAATGGGTCTATAGTTTTTAATATTGTCTTGATCGCCTTTCTTGTAAACTTGTAAATTTTGGCTAACGGTGCAGCCAGTACACTGGCACACCGTTTTAGAAAAAAGGGATGTAATGAATCAGGACCCGCACCTTTGCTAGTATCAAGCTGATTCAACTCAACAAATATTACCTTTGTGGTGAACTGTATATTACAAGATAAAGAGTCGCTGATTGCTGTGGATGTGTAAGTTAATGTTTGGGAATTGTCGTGATATACAGAGGAGAAGTGTGAAGCAAATAAATTAGCATTAGTGGTACCATGTTCACCAAAAATTCCGTTAAGATGCATGCGTTCAGGATATGAGGTATTATTGTTGTGTTTTTATTTAATATATTGCCAGAACACTTAGGCATTTTTAGTTACAGCCTGTTCTATTTTGTGTTTATAAGTTTTATGACAAGTATCAAACAAATTAGAACATCTTTCGCGTAATATCGAAAATTCCATTTTGTCGCGCGGGTGGTTAAACTTGCGGTACCGTTTCCTGATTTTGTTTTTCTCAGCAAGTAATTTAATAAGTGAAGAGGAGAACCAACGGGGATATTTCTGCCGTTTAAGTGAGCGTTTCGGGACATTGGTCTCTATCGTCGCATTAACCCTTTCATAAAATACAGACACCATGTCATCAAGAGTACAACAAGAAGAAAACATTGATTCCCAGTCAGTGTTCTTTAGTTCCTTTAAAGTTGCGGTGTAATCCGCTTTGAAATAGTTTAGTGGAGATAGGCAACGGAACTCCTCAATAAATGATAGCAAATGGACTGTGGTTGCTGAAACATCATGTCTATCTATTGTTTACACCAGTTCTTAACATAACATCACGCCGGTACGCTGTAAAGGGGTAAGCACATGTGAACCCTTAAAAAGTGAAAAGAAAAGCTTTTTTGCAAAAAAAAACGACTTCAAAAACACACAAAAATGTGAAAAATAACACGGCATAATAATAATAACTTCAAAAGTCGGTGACAAAAAAACTAAATCAAAGTTTTCTTTTTGTAATCACAAATGACCCCCGTTACTGCTGCTTACGTACTTCTTTATCTCCCACGTCTGTGTACGATAAGCACTTGAATATCGAAAATTTTCAAAGTAAGACAGATAGTAGAAGTCTGTCCATTGTTTGCGACCTAGCTTGTGCTGCTTAGTGTTACTTTGCATCAGTGGCTCACTACGTTCGATCGATATGTGGCGTGTCTGTCTCCTCTCACTCGCCGCGCTATTAGCGTGCGCACGCGCAAACAAAGGTAAATGTTTAACTTTATTATAAGACTGCTTAACTTGATTACTTGATTATGATAAGTTTCAAGAACTGGCCAAGTGCGTGTCAGACCACGCAAAGTGAAGGGTTCTGTAAATGAGGTAAATAAGGCACAGTATTGTATTCCAAGTGACAGGTGTAAAAGGCCCTTAACGAAGCCGAAAAGTACCTTTTCACTTCTCGTGCTCTGAAAGTAAGCCCTACGAAGCGGGATTAATGTGCCCATTTATTCCCTAGGGACTAAAAAGTAATTTAAAAAAATCTTTACTCTGAAACATGGTCACAAAAGAGTAACTTATCAACGATTTTATTTAAATTTCGAATTGGCTTGCAAATAGAAAACGGTTTATTGAAAAAAAAAACAAACGAAAAGTGCAAAGTTGGTTTTTAACCGCGTGCTCAATTTTGATGACCGAGCAAGCGAAAGATTCTAAATTTAAGTCACGAGCGAAGCAAGTGATTCAAAACTCAGAATCTTGAGCGTTAGCGAGGGAATCAAAAGAGCTCGAGGTGAAAAATTTTGCACTCGAGTGCAACACTTAACTTTCATCCCACCTCAGCGAGGAAATAAATAAACGCAAAAAAAACTGCGCATTATTAACAAAGTCAGTTAATTCTGTTGGCGTCAAATAAACTTCCTCGTCGCTAGATTATGAGTGGTCATTTTAGGTTTTTTCATTCGTTTTCAAGTTGGGTTCCTTGTTTTTAACCTAAGGTGTTAACAATATGACGTGAAAAGAAAATGGCGCGCGCAAAACAAAAAAAGTACACCAAGAAGGTTTAATGATGTTTTGAATTCGTATTTTAATTTACTTTACCCTCAAGACGTTAAAAACGGCTTTTGCACTCAGATATCGAAGAGCAAAAATACTCTTTCCGAGATAGGGGGATGGCAAAATTATTGTTGTTTGTGTGCATCGTTGATTTTGAAAAGTATGTGCAATAATAATAATACTTCATTTATTTCAGATCACAAAATCCATACCAAGCACGTTACATAAAAATAAAAATGCCTCAAATGCAATGCCTCTGTTGCTAGCCGGTCGATAATGTACTAATTATCTGTGGAGTGTGGATCATCTTCATTGCGAAAATGTTGAGAGTTTGTGTTGTGTTTTAAATTGTTAATCTTTGACTGACCTGAGAGAAGAAAAAACTGACCGATCAGTTCAGAATTTTTGACGAGTAAAAATTTGTTCTGTTTTAAATGACTATTTTCTCGCACATGAAATGAAAAGCACAGTTTGCACCTCGTGACTAAATGCCAATTTCATATACCCTCGCACCTCGGGTGTATAATGGCTTCGTTTAGTCCCTCGTTATAAAATATACTATTTTGTTCTTTCATTGTGTTTTTTTTGTCACCGTCAGGTTGGCTAGACCAAACGAGATATGTACATGAGACCATGTGCACTGTTTACTACCTATTTGATACTATTTAATACCTTTAATGAAGTATTTGGTACCTTTGGGTTAAGAGAGTTATCAAAGAAATAAAGTGGTCAGCCATTCTGACGTCAGGTTGGCTGACCAATTTCAAGTTCTCATACTTTTAGCGTTGTATTAACTGCGTTGTTAATGTTAATATTTAATACCTATTTGGTACCTTAACATATATTTGTTACACAGCTTTAGGAAGCTCCTATAAATAGTTATTAGAAAAACCATTAAAACGCCTGTACATAAATTATTGACGTCTTTTCTTCTCAGAATTGTTGCTAACAATGTTTTTGCAGGCGCTTAGTGACTTATGAACAACCTGTTTCTAGATATGCATAGTTAAGTTTTATCCATTTGTATTATTATTTAATTATTTACATATCGCATTTTTTCTAAGGAATATAAGTATGTACTTGGAAATGATTGAATACGGTATTTTTTTTTATTGATTGCTTGATTTTGTATTTCTCGACGGCATGGCAAGCCAAGTCAGAGGCCTATGGGTACCTATGGTGCTATGAACCAGTTAGCCACTAACCACACGATAAAGTAATAAGGGTTTTATTAAATTTAACATGATCAAATTATGATAGAAATTGAATGAATGGCCGAATGGCGTAGTTATAACGAGGCTGCCTTACGTTCTTAGGGTCCTGGGTTCGAATCCCAGTAGCAAATGTTTGTGTGATGAGCATGGACATTTGTTTCCGAGTCATGGATGTTTATATATATGTATGTATAATAAGTATGTATTTACAAACAAAAAAGTATACAACATTATTTTTTGTTTATACTAAACCCGAAAAGGGGTCATTGTACTCATCATTTTGAACAACTTTTGCTATGGGACGAACCTTGAAATCGCAAAAAAAAAATCAGCTGTACCCTACATTTATGTTCGCATAACTCGTCAAAATATAGGGAACAGCTGATTTTTTTGTTTTCTCTGAAGTCGGTTTTATTTTTTGTAAAAATGTTTTTATTTTCACTTTTTAGTGGTCCACATGTGATTACCCCTTCACAGCGTACCGGCGTGATTTTCTGTTATGAACTATGGTGTAAACAATAGACAGATAGGAGATTTCAGCAATCCCAATAGCTTTCATTTATTGAGGAGTTCCGTTGCCTATCTTCGAAGTTCTTCATTCATCTTCACCAAATTGAAATGGAATCACTTCGAAAAAGTACACTTCCTCAAACTACCCAAATCGCTTCTAGTGTGCCTATAAAATGTGAAGAGTTCTCTCCATTTCTCCAGGATTCCGTCATCAGAGCCTGATTTGATGATTATAGGACAGCCTGTGAAGTATACCCTTTCAAACAATAAAAAAAACTAAATCGGTCCATCCATCTTCGAATAATTGGGGAACATTGAACTGAAAAACCTCCTTATTTTTGAAGTCGGTTAACATCGACGTTATGGTAAGTGACTCAAATATCCGGATAGCCTATAAAAGATTCGGCCGAGTATCGTTAATTAAGAATTTAAGAGTTCCGTTTATTTGTCATGGATCTCATAATCAGGAGTAATTAGAACCTAACCAAATTGTCATTAATGTACCCTTTTTTTTTCTTCGGATCGGAAATCATCAAATATCTTCTCTCACTCTGGGCGGAGCGGGATCCCAGTGTCAGACTTTTACTGACTAAAACCCATCCATGTTCTTTCCTCGCCCTTTATGTTCCCAGGCCGCGGGATCTCTTTCGGATAGGCCCGCAACCCTCATTAATGTACCCTTAAAGTACATCCTTTCCAATAAAATAAATAAAAAAACAATACATGTCCAGGTAGGTCAATCGTCGAATCCGACTCGGCTGGGCAGCGTTCGGGAAGCTGCGCGGTATCTTCTCGTCCAACTTACCGCAGTGTCTCAAGACGAAAGTCTATGACCAGTGTGTGTTGCCAGTGATTACATACGTGACCGAGACGTGGTCGTTCACAATGGGCCTTATCAAAAGGCTTAAAGTCACCCAAAGAGCAATGGAGAGGGCTATGCTCGGAGTTTCCTTGCGTGATCGAATCAGAAATGAAGACATTCTCAACAGAACCGAGGTCACCAACGTAGCCTGAAGAATTGCCAAACTTAAGTGGCAGTGGGCAGGTCACATTGCTCGCAGAACGGATGGCCGGCGGCGACTGCAAACTGAAAGACGATGCGTTGGAAGACCTCCCACAAGGTGGACCTATGACTTGTTGAAGGTTGCGGAAATCCGTTGGATGTGAGTCGCAAGGGACCGGTCAATGTGGCGACACTTGGAGGAGGCCTATGTCTAGCAGTGAACGTCTTTCGGTTGAAATGATGAGGTCAAGGTAATAGGGCTTATGCCCAATAAATGGAACTTAACACATCTAACTGTCTAAATCTGGGTGTTTTGTACACATCTGCCTACCCCATCAGAGCATACAAGCGTAATGTTACGTCATGATGTAGTATAAACAATGAACCTACAAGCGATTGCAGCAATTACTGCAGAGTTGCTGTCTAGTTTTGAAGAGTTCCATTGTATATCTCCGAAGATCAGCATCAAATCTTCAGCAAATTAAAATGGGACCGCACTGGAAGCACCAGCTATCAAATAAAAAAAATCATCAAAATCCGTTCACCCAGTCGAAAGTTAGGTAACAAACAACAAAAAAAAATACAGTCGAATTGAGAACCTCCTCTTTTCAGTAGTCGGTGTAAAATATTACAAATGGATAAAACTTAACTATGCATATCCAGAAACAAGTTGTTCATAAGCCACTAAGCGCCTGCAAAAACATTGTTAGCAATAATTCTGAGAAGAAAAGACGTCAATAATTTATGTACAGGCGTTTTAATGGTTTTTCTAATAACTATTTATAGGAGCTTCCTAAAGCTGTGTAACAAATATATGTTAAGGTACCAAATAGGTATTAAATATTAACAATAACAACGCAGTTAATACAACGCTAAAAGTATGAGAACTTGAAATTGGTCAGCCAACCTGACGTCAGAATGGCTGACCACTTTATTTCTTTGATAACTCTCTTAACCCAAAGGTACCAAATACTTCATTAAAGGTATTAAATAGTATCAAATAGGTAGTAAACAGTGCACATGGTCTCATGTACATATCTCGTTTGGTCTAGCCAACCTGACGGTGACTTTTTTTTTTGTTCTGGACCATACTTAGGTTGATAACCATTACGGAGATAAAGAGGTCACATTCCAACTTTTTCATACGTTTTAATGGAACTTGATGAACATGACATAGGTACTATTCAATACATCCATTCGCATAATAATTAAACTTGTTATTCATTTATTGAATAGATATATATTGGACTCTTCCCAGAAAAGTTAAAATAATACGAGTATCTTTGTTTTGAGTGTTACATTGTGTCCTATCGTAATAGGATATTTTTGCTTAGAATTATTTAACTTAACGTACAGAATGCTTCTAAACGACTTCTTAAAGGATCCGTTTATACCTGTAGAAGTGTAGATCGAATATATATAAATGTTCTTTGTGCTGTAGATTCAGAACTAGAACTTTAAAACTAGAAGTCGGTGTTTTGTATGTACCTGACTACTCTGAGCAAAAACAGCCGAAACAAACTCGGGGGTCTCTTTTCAAGTTCAGACATCAATTTGACATGAATTGGGTCAACTTCCTTAGAATGGAATGAAATGAAGCCCTAAAGCATCGGATGTTGGTAATAAAATTATACAAGCCATCAGTAGCACTAGAGATAGTATCTGAAGTTGGCACAGCCATTCTGCGTTTGTTTACGGTTCTATTCTAAGAACGCTAAGTGCCTAGTGGCTTTGTTTACATTTTAATATGAATGTTTGGTTCACATACTTGACACCGGCTGAGTATCAGCTGTTCAGAGTGTTTATTCATTAAAACTTTATGCACAATTAAAACTATACAAAGGCGGACTTAATGCCTTAGGCATTTTCTACCAGTCTACCTTAGGGTGATGCAGAGATAATACACAGTAGGTGCAATAACCGAAAAAAAAGACTATAAATTATTTATAACTAAAATATACATATAAGAATAAAATAAATACATACATACCTACATACATATAGCAAAATATATAAAGTTTTAGTAGTTTAGTTAATTAGTATAAAATAATTAAAATATATAAGTACTTGAAAACTGGCGTAAAAAAACACCCACTCAAACTTTGTTTAAATTCTGTTTCCTAAATTTGAAATCTAATTTAACATTTTTCATGTTGAAGATATTTACTAAACATAAAGCACATAAATAAAAAAGGCTTACTAAAAAAAAAAATCACGGGAATTCATAGAATGTTAGTACAATAAGAAAAAAGAAACTTAAACAACTTAAAGAACTAGTGTTAGTAACTAAAATGAAAAATACAAAATAAACAAAACCATTATTTAATCACGTGGGTCCTGACCCAGTGTTGGACGTACCGCGTGTCAAACCTGTCCGCTATAACGGCCAGGATGCCGTTGGTGCTGGCGCGCAGTCTACAGAGCGCCGCGGCGAATCGCTTGCGGAGCAAGGCGTGGAAGCCGTCTACGTGCGCATCCGCGAACATGCCTGACGCACTGCACCAGCGCGGCAGCCCCAACAACGCCCTGAACGCGTTGTTGTACTGGACGCGTAGAGCGCTGAACGATCGTTGCGTATAATGAGCCCACAGGCTGCACGAGTGCAGTGCGCTCTAAAGAGTGTTATTTTAACACTCGCAGCACAACGCTTGAACCTGTGAGCTATCATATTTGCTCTGATCGATAGCGCTCTACGCTCCCTGTCCATGTCCTCGTCATCACGTAGGTGTTCAGTGACCATGTGCCCAAGATATTTAAAGCGGGTGACTACCCTCATAGGTATTCCGTTTAAATTAACGGGAGGGACCTGATCTGGTGACTTTGTAGGTACCTGCCTTAAATATCATGAGCTCACTTTTCGATACATTATATTTGAGGCCATGCCCAGCCGCATACATTTCACAAACGTTAACTAATTTCCTAAGGCCGCCGATCGTTGGGCTCAGCAAAACCATGTCGTCCGCGTAACTAAGATTGTTGACTTGAGCTCAACGATCAGCGCATTAATATATAAATTAAACATTAGTGGGGATGACAATCCACCCTGTCACACTCCACATTGCAGTCCATAATATGGATCTGATAACATACCTGCCCACTTGACATAGTTAACTTTACTGCTAACAAAATATTAATTAAAATATTTAAAAAATGTATAAAAACAGATTGCTAAAATTTGTTTGGGTAAAGACATTTTGTCAAAATCTTTTCGGCAAAACGGCAGGATCCCCTTAATAATAAATTAAAATTTTGGATTTCAAAGATTTTCAGTTAATGCAATAGCAAAGGTTTGCCAATTTCTGGTTTAGAGAAAAAAATATGTAATAGTCTTCTTAGTCAATCAATCTATAAATTTTATATATCCAACTACTTATTCTCTTCATTAATCTAACAATTTTATTCATAACTAGCTGACCCACGCAACTTCGTCTGCGTCACATAAGAGAGAAAAACGAAAGGAAAAAATATCCCCGTTTTTGCAACATTTTTCATTCTTGCTCCGCTCCTTATGGTCGTAGCGTGTTTTTTATAGCATATAGCCTTCCTCGATAAATGGACTATCCAACACAAAAATAATTTTTCAATTTGACTCAGTAGTTCCAGAGATTAGCGCGTTCAACCAAACAAACAAACAAACTCTTCTGTTTTATAGTATTAGTATGGATAATATTAGTATAGATTCAAATTGAAATGTAAAACTACCTTCCTTTGTGAAAGGTATATAAAAATCATAGACTATATAAACCACTTAATCATAAACTATTTTGGACTTGTTCCTGATTGATTGGCCAGAGAAGGGAAAACACAAAGAGAGTTGGAAAAGTATGGAGGAGGCCTTTGCCTAGCAGTGTGATAGCAAAAACCAATTTAAAAAATCGCAAACTAAATTAGAGCAAAAAAAGGGATTTTTTCAGTTGAATTTGAAAACGTTTAAACTTTAAATATTTTCAGATGCGTTGCTAACAGATCCAGAAGAAACCTGCTCTCAGCTCCGTGAACAGTGCATGCGATGCCACTACGGTGTTCACACGTTTTCGGCGACGCGGGTCGGCTGCAGGTATGCAAAAACTTTGACAGCGCAATTGGGGAAGTGGTTTAGTGATTGACTGATGTGCTGCGTGTCGCGGGCTCGACTACTCTACATCACAATTTTATTACGAGACATTGACCGACCAATGATCGAGCATTGTGAATTTAGCAGATTACGAACTTTAAGCACAATGACAATGGGATGGGAATGGAATCGTATTGGAGTGACGACTTTTTATATAGCAGAATTAGGGCCCTGGGATCCTTCTAGTTACGGAGATATTGGGGGTCAAAGTTCCAACATTTTGATAACAAAAAAAATATGTTCCTACAAGTTTTTATTGCAAGATCTTTACTTTAAACACCTCTACGACCCACGTATTATTCAATCCATCAGCACAATATTTTAAGTGCGTTACATTGAGTTCTACCAAAAACATAATTTTTCGCACAAAAAAATAATCCACACAATAATTTTTCCATAAAGTTACTTAGTTTGATTTACCTAATGATTGGTTGACGGCTTCGTGATGAGGTTGTTTACACCCTGTATTTGTATCGCCTACAAGAAGCTGTTCCAGGTGTGGCTGTTTGTGAATGTTACTTAAAATGATTAAGAATGCACACAAGATACAGGAGAGAGCGCAAGTTAAAAAAAAACTGCATTTGGTCGTTGAAGTTCGAACACCACTTAAGTCATAAGCAAGTAAGTTTCTGCGGTTTTGACATTTAAATTTTTGATGCCGTTTGCTAGAAAATCTGAAGACGCTTTGTTTCAGCCAATCACAGAAACAAGCAACGTCTCTACCTTTGAAGTGTCAATGCTAAAGTGCAATGTTATCTCATTTAGTTGTCAATGCAGAGAAGACCCGTGCCTCAGGGCTAACTGTTCGGCCAGCGAGCATTGCGAGACCGTTGAGCTGGACAGAACGACCTCTCAGGGAGATAAATACGCCGCCAGATGTGTCAAAACTACCTACGTTATTACTAAGTCCAGGCAACCGGTACGAGGTAAGTATGCCAAGCTAAAATCGATTTAAGATTTTCTCAAGTTCATAATAATGATGCACGGTGACATTGGAAATAATTATTTTGCTGGACTTAAATCAATAAAACGATCTTCATTAGTTATTTGTATCGGCTCCTAAAGACAATTTGTGTCTGTTAGATAGTCAAATTACCTAAACGTATTTCCTGTATTTGACGGAGTTAATACTTAATTCCAGTCCGCTTAATTGGTTTGGGTTGCCAGTACGCGCCTCACGGTTGCTGTCCCGACAACGTCACCATCGCGCAAGGACCAGACAACCAGGGCTGCGGCTGTCAGTACACCGTACATGGATGCTGCCCTGACAGGTAACTAACATAATAAAATTATCTTCCTGCCTTTACCCAATGTTTCTAAGGGTTATTGCAATACGTTTATTTCTTCAATTCTTCCCTATCAATTGTCACGCAACCATTTTCAATTCAAATGATTCCAGCTCAACATTCTCATCTCCGCTCCATGCAATCTTTTATTACCTTTCTTCTTCACAGACCTGCATTCCGATCTACAATCACGGACTTGTATAGTTATTTTCCCGACCGGTAATTAATAATTATTTATTTATGTATTTAATGCACAATGTACACAACCAATTTTACACGTTAAGCTTAAAACTAGTGAGTACATGACCCTGTTTGGACGCAGCAAGATAACTAAAAACAAATAACTAATATTGCAGAGAATCAATTGCTTACTGAGATCAAAAGTAACTTTACATTTAAATATTATATTAATTAAACTTATATCTAGCAATAGCATTACACAAAAAGTAACACAATAGAATAAAACCATTAAAATATTTAATTAATAAAAAATAAAGTTAACATATAAAAAAAAATGTCACTTTTGATTGTTTATTAATTAATCAATATAATTAAACCTTCATCTGTTAGCGAAATGGATACAATAGTAATTGAGCAATGGCGTCAGACCAATTCGGTAATTATTTAGTATCCATGATTATTATTTGTAACAAGTTTTCGACATTTCTGGACACGAAGATCACTGATAAAGTAAAGTTATTGCAGGTATATGAGAAGACAAAACGACCTGCCCTCTTTCCAATATGCGCGGTTGGTACAGGCACTTTCAAATTGTCGAATCCCAAACACAATAATTCACAAGGTACAATCACGATTAAAGTACTGTAGTTGCCCATTCCACAGCCTATGGAGAAGAATAGGCAAAAAACTCCAAATATTGATACAAAACCTTGGTAGAATCGTTCATACTGAGATAATCCACTATGTGAGAAGGATGTAGAAAGACCTACAAATTTAAAGTGTCCATTGTAAAGACAAAAAGACACTTCAACAATAAAATAATTAACGCAAATAAGTTGTAGCTTATTAAATTGGGAAATGACCAGACCCAGTTATCAGTGCCCGTCCAGCACATCAGTATCATTCAACTTAACTTATTTCAAGGGAACAAAAGGATCCGACCACCGTCGCTACGATCTAAGATTTCGATCTAAGATATAATCTGTGTGTTACATTTCACGCAAATCCATTTTGCAGATTTAACGTGAAAGAGTAACAAACATCCATCCATTCATCCTCACAGACTATCGCTCAATCCAGGTCAACTTAGATAAGAACCATAATAACTCCTTTGGGGCGAGCGCAGCATGTTCTTCTTCATTCATGTCTCCATCAGCCGCCGTTTCAGTTTATGCTCCTTTTCTCTGTTCAATTAAAACAAACCAATGTTTCAATCAGACGCACTGCGGCCTCTGGCCCTGACTACAAAGGCTGTACCTGCAACACGTATCAGTTCGGCTGCTGTGCTGATGGCGTCACCACCGCGACGGGACCTGAACAGCAGGGCTGCCACTGCCACGAGTCCAAGTTCGGGTGCTGCAGAGACGGCGAGACTCCTGCTACTGGCCCTGATAGCGCTGGATGTGATTGCTCTTCTAGTCAGCACGGATGCTGCCCTGATGGACGCACTGAAGCCACTGGACCTAAGTTCCTTGGATGTACTGATGCTCCTGAAAATAAACAAGGTGAGATTACCACTTCGCTTACGCTGCCTGCCTTGTTAGTTATGGTTTATTATGCTAACCATTCCTCGGATTTCAGCTGCTTGCGGTTTGTCAACGGATTCAGGTCCTTGCCATAACTTTACAGCGATGTGGTACTACGACATGTCATACGGAGGCTGTTCTCGCTTTTTTTACGGAGGCTGTGACGGCAATGGCAACAGATTCTCCACAAAGGAAGAGTGTGAGGGTGTGTGTGTACAACCTTCGCCTAAAGGTAACAGCAATACTATACTGCTTTCAGTAAATCTTAATGCATTCCAACGTATACAAGTTTAGTGAGAAAGTATATTCAGCTCAGTTGTCTCATTGCTAATTGGCGTTTTTTCTAAGATGTATGCAAGTTACCAAGCGTGAAGGGTGCTTGCGACGCGGACCACCGACGCTGGTACTACAACAGCACACAGAAGGAGTGCATCCCCTTCAGATACGGAGGCTGCCTCGGTAACGCCAATAACTTCGCCACCCGAGAGCTCTGTCAGAAGCAGTGCGAACCTAGCTTCCTACAAGGTGAAGATACTCATTACGATGTTGATTTTAAGACTTAATATTCATTAAATATGAAAATGCATATAGGCCTAAATTCATGTCACGACCAGAAGTAGACAACAAAATAATATGTACTTATAACCATGTGGCCGCACGGGCGCAGCGTTCGGTTTAAATTCAAGATCATCAAGCGTGCAGGTTGAAACCAGTACACGTAGATCTATTAACGAAGACGACTCCAATGGCTTAGTGGTAGTGACGCTGCCTTACGTTCTTAGGGTCCTGGGTTCGAATCCCGGCAGGAGCAAATGTTTGTGTGATGAGCGTGGACATTTGTCTCCGAGTCATGGATGTTTATATGTACAATAAGTATGTATTTACAAACAAAAAAGTATATATGTAGGATATCAACTATCTAGTGTCCGCGACACAAGCTTTGCTTAGTGTGGTACTAGGTGGCGCTGTGTGTTAATGTCCAGCGATATATATTTTATTACTGACGTCATCGGTACCACCACGCTGGATCCTTGCAATAGTTCTGATTTCGTCTACTGCGCTGACAACGAGACTGGTTCTGAGAAGGAAGTGTGTCCCAAAACTGTTTCATACTGCTTTGAAACACTTAATTTGAAAATAAACATGGTACAAGGTATGAACGGAGCCGTTCTTCACGAAGCCAAGCATTCCGTACACCAAGGATCTCTACGAACCAATAATTGCTGGGAAACTACTTTTTTCTTTTGTTTTTTAACATGTGCCTTTCCGCTTCGTAAAGGGACTTTTACAGCCAATATAAATAATTATTTTATAACTTAGATACCGTATAATAAAATGCAAATACACATGCAAATATGGATTAACAATCCATAGCTTTTAATTACCAAACACAAAGAACTACTTAGAAATAGAAATCATTTATTTGCCAATAATGTAGGTGTACAGATATATGATGGTAATTTTCATGAGAGTCCCGATACATTTTGCCGTACGGCATGCAAAATTATTTAACATAAAACATTCAGTCAACAAAAATAAACATAAAAGAAAACATTCCATTCACTAAATTATTAAAAATACTCACATTGAGACATTCGGGATTGAGCACTTTGAGCATCTGTAGCTAGGGAATGAAGTTTTAGACTACTTAGTGATTACTAAAATAGACAATTGTAGAGAAATAGGTTCTTCATAAATGATGCACATATTTTAACCAGGTATTGACTTCCTTCTAGAAACCTCTACTGCGGGAGCTCTTACCGAAACGACAACTAAGACAGCCGAATCCATCGAAGCAAACAAAGGTACCACAACCGCCTTACGGTACCACCGACGTCATCGGTACCACCACACTGGATCCTTGTAGTAGTTTCGAGTTCAGCCTCTGCACTACGCACAACGAGATCGAGTCTGATTCCGGTATGCTAGAGACAAGATACATCATGTGACATCCTTAAAAAATAACAGTTTGGATTTAGGAAGGGGAGCTCGACTTCCTCGGCATGTTTCTCCTTAATAAAACAGATAACCGAAAGTCTAAACCAAAAATCCAAAATAGGCTGTGTCTTTTTAGACATGACGAAAGCCTTTGACTTTGTCTGCCATAAAACACTGCTATCCAAACTGTCTCACTATGGTATCCGCGGAAAGGCCAACGATTGACATAGTCATTGTTAATTATTATATCACTGCAATACAATTTCAATATTTAAATAACTTAGCATAATGTATATCCGAATTCATAATAGTTTTATTAATTTATTATCGATTCTTGGACTTTCATGTATTGATTTAAGAATATTTTAATTGACATTATCTTAATATTTTTCATTCTGATTCTGAGTTAGTGATTTATAACCTTTTTGTTTTTGTATAAAAAATAATATTTGTACGCCATATTATGGCAGGATATGCTGGAACCAAGATTGTAACATCTATTTTGTACCATGTTCTAACAAATAAACATTTTTGATTTGATTTTTTGATTTGATTACGTTTTTTTTTTTTTCTCACTGTGTAAAATTCTATAAAGCATTTGTTTATTTTTATTGTAACTTCTACAATTTTGTTAACTTGCTAATATAATCTAATGCCTCATTCATTTTTAAACTCCGCTGCCGCGGCAAACTACCGCTCAGCGGACAGACCTCCGGCGCGATCTCATGGCGACATGGAGAGAGCGACTGTCGCAACCTTGTGCAGGGCACGCCACAACAGTGGCGATACGTCCCCTTTGAGGAGTGGCTTGAAAGATGCCACGGCGTCCTCACCTTCCGCCTGCCACAGGTCCTCACTGAACATGGCTGTTTCGGGAGGTTCCTGCATCGAATCGGGTGGGAGGAAACGCCCGGGTGTTTCCATTGCGAGGATCGGCCGGAGGACACGGTGAAGGTTAGCCCCGCGTGGACAGAGCACCACCGTGTTTTCGTAATAGCAGCCATCGGCGGCGGCGACCTCTCGCGTCCGGCCCTGGTTCAATCCATAGTCCGGAGCAAGAAGCGGAATGGGAAGCCGTCACCTCCTTCTGCGAATCAGTCATGCTTGTGAAGGACGTGGCGGAACGCGAAAGGGAGAGAACCTCTCGTCCTCACCGCCGCGGAAGGCGCGCAATAGGCGCGGGCCTGAGAAGGCGGTGAGCTATGAGCTAGCTCGCCGTCCGTCCGTCTTATGACGACAAGCCGTGTCGACGATGCCTATGTTCCACGCGCGCCTCAAAGAGATGTCAGCATTAGGAAGGGGTCCACAAGGGCCGATGCCTGCCGGGGCTGCGGGACTGTTTGAAGGAGATACCGTGGCCCCGCAACGTAAAGGGCAAGAAAAGAACATGGATGACTTTTAGTCAGTAAAAGCCTGACACACCCTCCCGCTCCGCCCGGAGTCATTTGATGATTTCCCATCCGAAAAAAAAGAAGGGCGTGTCGTATACGATTGCAACTACATAGTGCGCAGAAACTTCTGTAAATACTGGTATTACCCTAAGTATGTACTCACCAAATTTTCAGTTATAAAGCGCAATATACCGTACGGAACCCTCCTTCAAATGTACACAGCACTTGCCGAGTCTATAATCTCATATGGACTCACCAGTTATGGACGCACATTTAAAACCTACCTAGACAAAATACATAATCTGCAAACACTTTACTGAAACTTATAGTTCCAAACCATGTAAAAAATAAATTCCAAGATAATTACACAGGGTTATTTAAACATTGCAAAGTATAACCTATAATTGCGCGCGCTGAGTATCTGTTCCTCTTAGAACATTATGATAACAGTGATATTCAAGTTCCAGTGAAATATGACGTGAATACACGACAAGCCAAATCCAAATCACTTCAAGTGCCACGCAAAAATAACTGTAAAATAGCGGTACGCCTGCCATAGAGGCAGGCGTACCGCTTCTTTCGCAATACCCAACTTACTAAACCAAATACCTGTAGACATCAGAGACTCATTGAATAGTAGAAACATAAAGCATAAGCTCAAAGAATATTACATTGATTCGATTATAACTTAAACGTTAATAGCGCGTTGATAAAATCTCAGGCCATGGCAGGATAAGACAGACCCAGAGGTCTAATTGTGTGCTTTATATTTAAGTGTGTCAAATGCAATTTAGTAATAAATAAAAAAATAAAGAAAAGTACATAAATTGATCATCATCTGCTTTCAGCCGAAAGATGTCTACTGCTGGACATAGGCCTCCAACAAGTATCGCCACATTGACCAGTCCCGTGCGACTCGCATCCAACGGATTCCCACAACCTTCACCAGGTCATCGGTCCACCTAGGGGGAGGTCTTCCAACGCATCGTCTTCCATTCTGCGAGCAATGAGTCCTGCATACTGCCACTAAAGTTTAGCAATTCTTCACAATGCACCAAAAGGGCAATGGAGAGGGCTATGCTTGGAGTTTCTTTACGTGATCGAATCAGAAATGAAGACATGAGAAGCAAGGTCATCGACGTAGCTCGAATAACTTCCAAACTTAAGTGGATTTATTTGATGAATAAATAATAATACTGTTAATAGTAATAGTACTGTTTGTTCATAGATATAATAAAGAAGGAGATATGGCGTGGAGTTCAAAATGTATAGAAAACCGATGAAGCCACAGTTGCCCCTCCATAAAGCTAATATTGCACACAGAGCTCTGTCAAAACAATACTACGAACAAGTGCACACACGCGCCATCGATAACTCTGTCATTTAAATACAAACCTTATTTGTTAAACCGCAGCGTACTTTTTCCGTATAATTTACTCACACTAAAACAATTATCATTGTGTGTTGTCGGGACACGGGGGCGGATACGACACAGTGCTTGACTAAATCGAAGAGTTATCGATAAATATATCGATTATTTTTATAAAGGATTTGGAAATAAAGTAAATAAAATAATATGAAACCTACAAACATTATTCAATGAATAAAAATACTTTTAAAATCAATTAAAATTCAAATGACACAGTTACACGTAGTTCAAAATCAAAATCAAAGCATTTATTTCAATTAGGCCAGTTACAGGCTCTTTTGAATTGTCAAAGAGAAAAAGAAAATTAAGCATAGAACCACATCGGCCTTCCAACCGGATTACAAGAGTTAACAAATGGAAAAAAAAAGTGAAATAGTAATATTACAATTCGCAGTCCACTTTCTTGTCGACAGACTTTGTCAAACCTCCACGAGCACATCACTAGCTCGCGCTCAAATACGACGGACCGGAGCAGCGGACGCACCATGCGAAATGATGGCTTAATGATGTTTCGTTATGTCAGGTGTACATTGCTCGTTCAGTCACTCAGTGACAGACTAAGGTGGTTGTAAAAGAGCAATGTATTTAATGCAAACATAATACAGTCGGAGTAATACAAGAAAACATAAATCAAGTAGTACAAGTCAATAGCTGAGCGACGCGGCCAGCTCCACGTGGTCACCGACACGCCCCCTTGCCACTTCTCCTGTTTTTAATATTTCTGTGTGTTTGTTCGTATCGACTGATCATCATCATCTGCCTAGCTTTTTCCCAACTACGAGTATGTTGGGGTTGGCTTCTAGTCTAACCGGATTCAGCTAATTTACCATACGATACCCCTTGGTAAGATTGGTTGACTTTTTGGGCCACTGACTACCTGTAACAACCGCTCTACTTACTTATGTACTTATTTATGTCTTGTTTTTAGTTTACTAATACCTAGTATTAGCTAGTTGTTCATTACCGTAGGAATATGCATCGTTTATTTGTTTGATAAATCATATACAGATACTTACACGTTCTCGATTTGATTTTGTCATTTTGTCTGAGGTCTCCAATAACCACGTGATGTTGTCCCCAGGTTCTGTTAATCATTCTTTTGTTTCGAACTCGGCACTCGTAAATAACGTCATGTTAAGGTAATGCTCGTGAGATAAAAAAAAATGTAGGGTGAAGTCTGTTCTTTTGTTTTATTTAAGTGAAACAATGTTTATATGTGGACAAAAACAAAAAGGAAATGAAATAATGGTTTATTTTTTTTAATTAGAATGTCCTTTACACAAGAAACTGATAAAAATTACCTCACACTGACACACATTCCAATTAATAATAAATTACAAGACAAAACTATATAAAACTATGCATATCGTTAGCTAATTTAATAACGATTCCAATGATATAACTGATAGCGAGCTAACTAACGCAGTTTCGGAGATATCGTTGTTTTAATGAGACGCGCCGGATTCGTTGGGGTCACCCGGAATGGCCCCACAGCTTAGGGCTAGCTCAATTATGACAGCTCCACAGCTGAACGGCTAAAGCGCTTTAAAGGAAGCTTGTAACTCCATTTAATAGTACATTATGGTACAAGTGTGTAATGTTGGTGATTACCGCTGAGGCGCTATTGAGACCCGAGCCGTTAGGCGAGGGTCTTAAGAGAGCCGAGGACGGTAATCATCAACACACACGTGTATCATACGACGTTTTTCAACACACTTGAGAATAAAATAATACTAAAATAGATATTTGTCCTTGGAGTTTTCAGGTAGTAAACTTTCCATAACGTTAAGGGCTGCACATCTTATATCGGGCGGTGTACAAAATAAATCATTTTCTTCATAACTAGTAGGTACTTGTAGACATTTGAATTAATAAATAACTATAATTTCAACAGTGAAAACGAGTTGTGAATTTTTTTTCGCAATGGCGGGAATAATTCATCAGTTTTCGTATGCGCGCGCATCTAACAATGGCGATCGCCCATAGACTAAAATAATGAGGTTTATTTTTTTTGGCTTTTCGCGGATAGCGTTTTATCCACGTACGAAATGGGGAATCCAAAGTTTTATTTAAACAAAAGTTACATTTGAGTGAAAGTTTCATTTATTAAAAACTTATAAGTTGAATTATCTATGTAGATACGAAGTTGCATGAAATGAGCAAGCAATAGGTAGATTAATTTATTTGCACTATTGAACACGATCTTTTTTGTATCGAAACTTTTTTAAGAACAAAGCAATTCAACCAATAAAAAAAAAACCTATAACTCACTTGTGAATAATAGTAATGAAAAAGTCACAGTTTGATTACAGGTGTCATTATGTGCCTAATTGCGGTGAAATTAGAGCCACTTTATGAGCAAGTGTGTTGAAAACACTTTTATAGCCCTGTTGTACGGCTATTGTACCACCTGCCTGTTAAAGAGCGATTGAATACGCTACTGTACTACTTAAGTAGTATACTAAACCCCTTGAACGGCTATTGTAGAACCTTCAGGTCGTACAGAAGTGATTGAAGCAGCTTGTGTGCTACTTGGGGGACGTGTTATGAGTTGTAAAGGAAATAATATAACTACCCTAACATTATTCATCTGAGTTTCTTTATTGCTTTAAATATAATATCTAAAATGTTAATTCGCGCCTGGCGACATTATTGTAGCCGATATCAACTTTTCCTAAAGCTCTGCTTAGACCTCCACTGGTCTGCTTGAACCTTCACGTCGCTGGGGTCGAGCTGACCGGCCTCCACACACGACTTGCAACAGACCCTGGGGATAACATGTTATGGTTATTACGGACCTACAAATACAATAACAGATCGAGAACGTGTAAGAATCTCTGTGTCGTACTTGTCAAATAAATAATAAATAATAAAATTTATTCAAAAAATATAAGGTAAACGTTTACAGTTTTTCTTAAATCTATGTCAAGTTCACACTATGTTTTGAGCCTGAACTAGGTAATCCTGTGTTTCAAGCAATTTGAGGTAAAATTAATTGATATAATAATCACATATGACAATAAGATTATCGGTACTAATATGAAAAGGTATATAGAATAATACTATCTTAACTTAGTTAACTACTTTAAAAAAAAATAACAATTCTATGAACAATGTTTACTTTAGCACAAGTAATAAATTCTCCGTATCTTCATAGGACATAGTTTGAAGAGCTTCCATAAGGATTTTCTTGCAATTATTGCCATTTAAAGAATAGATGTTTACTTTTTCATTTAGCCTGTTATAGAGTAGCGGTCCGAGGAACATATAAAACTTGCCCGTGAAAGCATGTTTTGTACTTTTTTGAGGGCAAACTATATCTTTCCGTCTTTTTTTAGTAAATTCAGTGCTGTATGGAAGTGCTGCGTGTTGTTTTAGTACAGTGCTCATAATAAATAACTGTCGAACTGTTAGTACTTCGCAAGATTTATACAGGAGGTTAGTGGGGAAAAGGAAAGGGCGGCAAGAAGCCACCTTGAGAATAGCTCTTTGAGCTCTTTCAATGGGCAATAACAAAGTTTTATTCGCCCCACCCCATGAGGTAATGCAATAAGTCAGAACTGACTGACAAAGAGCAAAATATACTTGCCTAATTATTTTTGGATCTGTAATAAATCGCAGCTTTTTGAATACGAATACTAGCTTACGAATTCTATTATTAAGAGCTTCCATATGTTGTTTGAAGGAAAGGGTTTCATCTATTATAATACCCAGGTATTTTATTTTATTAGTTTTATTAATATTAGGACACTTACACTGGCTATCAGCCGGAACTGGGCAACAATGAGCATGCAACTCTGAGGGGATATTGGATATCTGCTTGCGCATCGAAAACTTAATGTAATTTGTCTTCTCTGCATTTAAAGTTAGTGAGTTATTTTGAAGCCATTTATTAACAATATTAAATCCGTGTTGCGCAAGCTTGTAGACTTCATTTTCTGATTCAGCAGAAAAAAGTAAGGCAGTGTCGTCAGCGTAAGTTATGATAGTGCCATGCTCTAGCTTTAGATTGCAATGGTCATTTATGTAGATCAAAAACAAGGTAGGCCCTAGAATACTTCCCTGGGGAACACCAAAACATGTGTTTTTTTTAACAGCGCTGAGGACATCGCCAATCTTTACGCACTGGGAACGATCTTCTAAATAACTTTGGAATATTTTCAGTTGGGCGCCTCTTACACCCATGATCTCAAGCTTGCGCAATAGGGTTGGAATGGAAACTGTGTCAAAAGCTTTGGCGAGGTCCAGGAAAATTCCTACTGTGTGGTTACCCTTGTCAAGTTCATGCGCTAGATAGTCAGTCAGATGATGTACTGCATCGGCGGTTGAAACTTTAGGTCTAAATCCAAACTGCCTTTCTGACAGAATAGATTTATCTTCCAAATATTTCAACAACCTTTTGTTTATTATTTTCTCCAATATTTTCGACAAAGAAGGTAGTAAAGAAATAGGTCTATAATTTGTCACTTGCTCTTTGCTACCTGATTTATAGACAGGGATAATTACAGCTTTTTTGAGACACTCTGGGAATTGACCTGAAGACAAACAAATGCGGAAAATATAAGTCAGCGGTGGTATCAAAATGTCCTTGAATCTTTTAATAATTTTATTCGAAATGTTGTCCCAGCCAACGGCACAGTCTTCTTTCAAGGTCATGATTATACTTTCTACCTCAGTCTCGTCAGTATCTAGTAGTACGAAGGATGATAAAGCAGTGTTAGAAGTTAATGGAGTGCTCGTCAGGTTTTGGGATTGACCCAGATTTTTTTCCGCCAGGCACTTACCCACATTAACAAAGAAATTATTTGCTATGTTAGCGGATTCCACTGGTGACGAGTGTGCTTGTAATAAACTTGAAGATGACTCATATTGTTTTGTAGTATACGTTACGTCTTTTATATATTTCCAGATCGTTTTACTATTTGTTCCCGCCTTTTCCAAAACCATTTTGTCGTAGTTGCTTTTAATTTTTCTAAGAAGATCGTTACAGAAATTTCGATATCTTTTGTACGAAAGTTGCAATAAACCGTTTTCTGGATTTGATTTAGCTTTCATATGCAGTTTATCCCTATGTTTCATACAGCGAATAAGACCTGACGTGATCCATGGTTTTATGTTGTGATTTTTGTTGCTCAACTGCGATACAACTGTGTTTTTCTGAATTGCATTACGTAAGTTTTCAATAACAAACAACATACAAAACTGCGGATCAGCGGAATTATAAACTGGATCAAAATCGATGACGCGTAAATCTTCATCAAGTCTATTTATATTTAATTTTGAAATTTTGCGAGTGCCTTGTTTAGGCAATTTACAATTTAGGGTTAGTAGGGCAGCATTGTGATCGGTTATTGTTGAGTTGACAACTAGTGCAAGCGAAGGGAAATTTGATTTAAGCATAATATGATCCAAACAGGAGCCACTGTGATGTGTAGGAAAGCTGTGCGCTGGGAGCAGGCCATGAAAGGCGCATAGGTTAAGGTAATCCTGAGCAGAGGCATCAGTACTTCCTGGAAGAATATTGATGTTAATGTCCCCAATTACAATCGTGTTTTTGATGGATGACAGGTTCTGCAAGGTCTTATTCAGAGAGTCAGTAAAATTGGTAGTGTTTTTAAAAGACGGAGGTCGATATACTGCTAATATCGCAAAATCTGAGTCAATTTTAACTAACAATCTGTTACAGTCGTACATATCAGGTTCCTCAACTGATTCGTTCAGATGATTTCTTGCATAAACTATCACACCATCATTTTGGTTGTAATTTATGGTACTTCTATGCATATTATATCCCGGGATTAGTGGTATGTTATATTGTTTGGCAAGCCAGCATTCGGTTAACACAATAACGTCACAATTAATGTTTAGCCGTTGCTGAAATGTTCCAAAGCTATCAAAATTCTTAAAAACACTGCGTATATTTTGCGTTAATATGGTTAGTGGAGATTTGTAGCCGGATAGATATTGTTTGCAGTTTTCAGCTTCACAAACTTTGGACTCAGATACAGAGAAATTATCTAAATCACTAATTAAACTACTTATCATAATGCTAAACTATAAAAAAATAAAATAAAAACAATAAAAATAAAAAAGTCCGAAAAATAACTAATAAACGGCGCTCTTAGGCGCCTCCATAATCTACAGAATTGATGTACCTTTTTTCAGCCATTAGTTTCGCCGGGCAGTCAGCAGCACCTGTGGTATGCTTGTCTGGTTTTTTGAAATGCAAGCAAGTAGCGCATTTTGGTTCATTAGCCTTTTTTGGACATTCTTTAACTGAGTGACCCAGATCACCACAGTGACCGCAGGTATACGACGTCTGTCGACATGACTTGGCCGCATGTCCATACTGCTGACACTTATAGCATCGTGTGACCAAAGTAAAGTCTCTCACAGGGCATGATGACCAATTTACAAAAACTCGGTCTTGCGATATCAGGGCTTTGCGTATGACTGCAGATACCTCAACAATATAGTTACATGTTTCAGAGTCTTTCTTGCCAGATTTATGACTTAATTTAATGAGGCTTAAAAACGTCTCGAGCGTGCAATCCTGAAGTTTTTCGGCTAGATTCTGATTGTACACACAAGTAAAAACCTCATTTTCCTGCATGGATGTCGGCACTCCTATGATCACAACCCTTGGCTTTCTTTTATGGGGCTCGTCGACTGTTAGGCCTGATCTGGTAAGCTGCACCGACTGTTTCAGCTTCTCAATGTCGTCCTTCGTCTCCGTGCTGATGATAACACCGCCGTTCTTCGTCTTGCGCAGGCCTCTCACGTGGAGCTTCATTTCTTCAGGGCAGATAATTTTCTGGACAAGGGTTTTTGTTTCATCACTGGTCTTCAATTTGTCACTAGGATAGATGGCTACAGAACTTACGTGACTTGGCTGGATAAAATTGTTGGCACCTTTCTTTACCATGTCAGCAAAAGAAGGTCCCTCGGCAGGTTTCGTCGAATCTTCTATACTCATCTTAAGGCTCTTGAGCTGTTGCGAAAGATCGAGTTGGTTTTCCAGAGTTCTAATGACGTAGCTCGATTGGAGGACTTTGGCTTTGGCGGACTGGTACATGACAGCCATCTGCGAGGTTCCGTAACTAATCTTCCGGGTTAACTTGATGATATTCGTTTTCTGCTCCACATTAAGCTTTCCCTCACTTGCAATAGCGCACACCTCGTTCAGGTTCTGTTCAATATTAGCCATCCAGGACTGGATTTCTGGTGTCGAGACAACTTCAGGGGCATCTTTCCTTTGGATAGGCGCTTGAGAGGTAGAGGCGGGTACGGCAACGGGCACAGGGGTAGAGGCGCCGGGCACAGGTGTAGAAGGCGGGGAGCGAACACATTTACTACTCCGGTTGAATGGACTGTCCTCCATTATGAACCAGGATATATTGTTCCTGTTAATCACCGGTCATTTCTTCTAGTAATTTACCTTTCACAAATTTACTGTACAAGTATGCGTTAGTACTGGTTGTTTGTAACTAGGTCACAATTTCGCAAGTGATTATTTGTTTATTGCAATAATTGTTCGATACGTCTGTTCACTACGATCGGCAAATATGCAATCAAATAAATAAACAATGCACATTTCGATGGATGGTTTCCCTTGTTTTAGCTAGTTGTTCGATAGAACAACTAGCTAAAACAAGGGAATAACAATGAAACACAAACACAATAATAAATACTTCAGTGCGGTAACTCAAATAACATTATGTACTTACTTCGAATAATACTTGTGCTTACAGCGCTTGCTGCGCACGATCTGTTCACAATTACCAAAGAAAGGAATATCTGTACATTTAGCAGGTATCACGAGCTCTGCAAATTGAAAAATTACGATGATACATCCATCTTTAGTTAACATAATAAAATGCAATTTCGTCCACAGTTAATTGCCGTAACTGAACGAGTATACTTACGATGCACCTTGATCTGCGCAGTGTCAGACTGAGAAGTGTACCGGTTGCTGGCGTGGCACGTGTACAGCCCGCTATCAGCCTCCGACACCCGCGCCACCATCAGGCGGGACACGAACGTGCTACCTGATGGAGTTGAGAAATGAAAACAGAAGAAGCTCCGTACAAAGTATCCGTACGTGAAAGGTCATCATCATTATCATAATTTCAGCCTAAAGACGTCCACTGCTGGACATAGGCTAGTGTTGCCACATTGACCGGTGCCGTGCGACTCGCATTCAACGGATTCCAGCAACCTTCACCAGGTCATCGGTCCACCTAGTAGGAGGTCTTCCAACGCATCGTCTTCCGGTTCACGGTTGCCACTCCAGAACTTTTCGGCACCATCGGCCATCCGTTCTGCGAGCAATGTGCCCTGCCCACTGCCACTTAAGTTTGGCAATTCTTCGGGCTACGTCGGTGACCTTGGTTCTCTTGCGGATGTCTTCATTTCTGATTCGATCACGCAAGGAAACTCCGAGCATAGCCCTCTCCATTGCCCTTTGGGTGACTTTAAGTCTTTTGATAACGCCAATTGAAAGGTGTTTTATATTAAATGGGTCTAATCTTGACCTCAATTTTGTCCTAAAGACAGTGATGAGGTCGACGATGGAACGAGCTAATCGAAAAGAACCCTAATAGCTCGCGAATTCAATAGATTGATGTACAATATTGACTTTGTATGTTAGAAGATGACGATGAGACTGACTGGTAGAACTTACTAGTGATAGTGATCCTGCCGTACGCCAGTATAGTGGCGCCGTCTTTGGTCCAGTGCACGTCAGGGAAGGGGAAGCCGTCCACCTCGCAACGCAGGCGCAGGTCAGCGCCGCTGTTCAACGTGAAATATGGCGCCGACACGCGCGCGCTCACTGGTACTGTACGTAGAGAATATGTGGAAGAAGGCAGTTTTGTTAAGATGTCAGGTGATATAAATGTAAGTACTAACTAAATGATTGTGGATTTCGAAATCTTTAACAAAAAATAAACTTATTTTATATGTGAAATAGATATAGATCGTGCGTTTCGGTTGTTCTTTGTGTAAAAAGAACAACCGAAAGACACAAGCAGCCAGAAAGGATCTTACCGGTGAAAAACAGTCTGGGCGCTTCGGTAGTGGTCGTAGTGGTGGTGGTGGTCTTCGCGGTGGTGGGCGGTTGTGTCCTGGGTCTGGGTGACAACGTGTTTCGTGGTACTAACAACTCGTTCTCAATGAAAAGTCCTTCAGGCTGATATGCTCGTACGAAGACCACCCACGACGCCGCCTTGCCTTCTCCGTTATATGCTCGACATGTGTACTGTCCAAGATTTTCGAGAGCCAAGCTTCTGATGCGGAGGGCATTCGAATAACGACGAGGAAGACGATGACGACGACGTACGAAGGGAGAGAAAACATATCTTGTGTCGCCGCGGTACCAGGACACGGTGGGTGGCGGGTAACCGTACGCTAGGCAACGCACTAAGAGTGGACTGCCCAGCACGCCGGTCACCATGGCGTTGTCATCTCCAGCAATTCCAGCAGGCATCCTGACAGGATCTACCAGCCCCCGATTTATTAGCGGATCAGCGTTCGAGTTTATAATCTATTTGAATCTGGTTTACACTATCCTGTTTATCTTCAATCATTGTAGATGCATTCACGAACTCTAAGTTAAACTTGACTGTTTGTCTACAGAGCATATTATAAGAATTAAATTCATTAATTTAAATTGAGTTTAGAGTTACCTCTAAACTCTTGGTCTTGACTGACTTAAAAGAGTTTTGGTTTTTTCTCTTGATGACGTGTAAGATGTGATAGGAAAGAAATGGTATTTTTAAATATCAATAATAGGAGAATGGGTGTTTTGTTCCAAGACCTGTATCAAGTTGTGATATGTGCCATTTGAAGGGATCGCGAACAATACTCCGCGAGAGACATTTACGCGAAAAACCCTTGAAAGGTAGGATTAGTTGTGATTGTACATGGTAAGTCCCAGACAGACTGTAGGAAATAGTTAAGATTGTAGTTTTTTATTCTTAAATGTGTGTAAGCCTGCAAAGAAAAATAAACATTTTGTAATTAGCTAAGTCCCGGCAACATGTTTCATCCAACTCACCATTGACGACCAGGTGTATCACCTGTGTGGCCACACCGAGGCCATTATCAGCCAAGCATATGTAGACGCCAGTGTCGCTGCGGTACAGAGAGACGATCTGCAGCGCGCCGTCAGACAGTACTTTGTAGCGGCCCGCGTGACCATCGATCTATTGGGAGATGAGGCTTTCTGAATGTGTGTTGTTTTGTCCAAAATATGCACATAAAGGTGCAGTTAACGAATATCTTTAAAAGCTAGCGAGCGACAATTTTATTGGCAATAGGTACCTATGCAAGAAATTCAAAACTATGTTAATTCCTTGAAAGTGCCTTGTATTTGCAAAACCATATAAACATTGTGGCATAAAAATAAGTGTGGTGTTAGAAAGATAATACAACACTTTAAAATAAGTGTTATTTGCTATTTCATATTTAATGTAGCTACCTAGTGTGTTTTACTGAAACGGAACGAAAATTCAAAACGCATCGTCGCTGGTAGTGGCGTTAAATGTTACGTGTCAAAGAAACACTTTTATTTGAAAACTACTTAAAGTTTTGCCAAAATGTTATTGTAATGTTGTTATTGCAATGTTTGCTTGAATAAAGTTAACTATACTTACGGGGAAATGATGAGGTATGTTAAGGGTAAAAACTTAGATTTAAATAAAACAGATAGACGGAAATGACGCTAGTAGCATTTTTTGTTGGCATTTAGTTGGGCCACATACCTCTGTTTAGTTGGCAATTGCATACAATTGGCGGGCAGTTTGCGGGTTGGGCCCAAAACTGATGGCCAACGAAGATTTGCCTACGAAAGCCCAACTTGCGATGGAGATGGAGCTAACGTGGAATCATAGACTAAGACTATATGGATATATTATAAACTGCGTGGAATTGCCTACGAAGTCCCAACTTGTGAGAATTCTGGGGGGACGGCGCGAACGCTTAAAAAATTACGCATCAGAGTTATCCACATTAGGGATAATCGCAAGGGTCAATCAACCTGACTGCAGTTCAATGGGAAGGCCTCGCCCTGGGGGAACCGCCTATTTGATCACGGTTTACCTTATTCCAGGTACGTATGAATTCACTACAATACTGCGCGAGAGTCATTCGACGCGGGAGAATCTTAACACCGCGGTTCAGAAACGTGACGTAATTGTACAACGCCATCTAGTTTAAAGATACGAACTAAAACGTGCTGTACTTACGCGTCTACTTTCCCAGAATAATGGTACCTTTACTTAGATTGCACTCACAGTACAATGTTAACAAGTTAATATATCAAGTACCATTGACAAGATTGCACTTAGTGAGATATCTAAGTAAGATAAATTGAGAACAATCAGTTACGAGATACTGACGAATCATAGCAACAAGGGAATTAAGTCATCTTCTTTAGTGTTGTGATATATATTTACTAGACTATAATAAACAGGGTGGAATTTTACAATGCCACCTGGAAGGAAAGTACTCTAAATACTGGAGAACGCAAATTTTACTCAAAGGAGACATACCTTTATTTTTAAAAAGAAACAAATCTGCATTCGAAGATTTTCAAAAAATATTTCGAACCAGAATCGAACCCGGGATGGATCGGCTGAAGTTCGAAAAAATAATATACCTTTTTGACATCAATCGATAGGTTCAATCATTTATGGATCAAATCTCTCTAATAAATATGATACGATTTAAGTTCGACAATACAATAATTGTAAGACGTATCATACCTAACAGGCCTATTGAAAGGTTAAAGTTGAACCGATGTAAGTTGTTATCATAACTTAAATCCCTACAAAAAACTCCCAACAGTAGGAATAGAAGCTGCAGGCCTGTCGATAGTTGGCTCAATGTTGTTTTAGTAATTTAAATGCATACAAAATCTCCCAACAGTGGGAATAGTAACAGAAGGCCCTTTGTTGGCTATTCGTTGGGCAAATAGTGCATGTTTATGACGATGGGCCTATTTTAAGTTTAGGTTGGCGGAACAACTAACCGTCTGCCAATACATTCCCAACTGTTGGCATAAGGAAGCCAACGGCAATTGCTACTAGGGGACAAACGCTATGACATGAATGGCCGCGACAGCGACAAGTGTAATATTTTTGAGCGACAGCAGTCGTTGAACTTAACTTCTAATTATTTTCTAGTGTTTATAGATACTTTATTGATTTAAGGCAACTACATGAAGTAAATTAGCAACTCTATTTATGGTGGTTCAAACTTCGTCTGAAATACTGTTAGAATAAAGTTCTAATCAGCTTGCACTACAAAGTGGTTGTTACGTAAGTCACTGCGGGCCAGGGGGGTGAAACTTCCATACATTGGCGTCAAACAAAATTTTCAGAGATAGTGCTGCCATCTGTGTGTTTAAGGACACAAACTTTTCAACTGTTTAACTGTTTTACAACTGTCAGAAAGAGAACAGCTATTTTAGACAACATGTAAGTGAAGTAGATAGCCTAGCGGAGACAGCGGTTGCCTTATGAAAAATAGTTACAAAGTTCGATTCCGTAGTCAAGAATTACTTTTCTGGTTAAAGACATTGAGTTCTCATTAAGAAATTTACATTTCACTTACATGAGAACAAATTTAACTACTTAAAGTATAAACTAATCATTGTCCTTCGACACTCGGACTTTTGTATTTATTTGGTTGAACAGAAACTAACAATGCCATCTAGCAGTTTCAAAAACGAAAACCAGAGTTGCGCATTTATCTTGTACTAGCGGACGTCACGCGGTTTCACACGCGTAATTCCCGTTCCCGTGGGAGTACGGGGATAAAATATATCCTATGTTACTCGTGGATAATGTAGCTTTCGAATGGTGGAAGAATTTTTAAAAACGGTCCAGTAGTTTTTAAGCCTATTCATTACAACCAAACAAACAAAGTTTTCCTCTTTATAATATTAGTGTAGATTATACATAGTGTAGTATTATCTATGCAACGGGCCGAATAGTGCAGAATGAGTGGTTTCGATCGATTCACAATAAAATTGATCTGTGGATTGGACTAAAAAATAAAACACTATGATGCTAATACGTTGCTTGTAGAATTATTTGCCAAAAAAAAACAGAATAATCGCATGTATTTTAGTATGGTTTTTACTCGTTATAAGATTTTTTTTAAGATAAGTTCGTGATTTTTTTTATCGACGAAAATTAATTGTATTATGTTTTCAAAACACTATCATACAAACATATATCCTGAAGAATATCATTTGTTTTTCTAGTTTATTTACTGCTGTGATCATATACTTTCAGGCATTATAAAACTCCTGTTTAGCCCTGTTTGCCTTTACAGGAAAAAAAAATCGTGCATTCAATTTAATTGAAGTATTTGGTACATACGGTATGGTTTCCGAACCTCCACGTGATCTTGGGCGGTGGGTTGCCGCGGAACCGAACGCGCAGTGTGGTAACACCGCCTTCAGATGCCTTCACCTCCGGTTCAGACAGCGGTAACGCCAGCGGTGCTGCAGGCACATCTACAAACAAAACATGTACAAGTAATACTGGAACTGTATAACCAATTATGACACGATTTCAACAACAACAGCAACTGTTTCTTTTTTATTAGCTTTATTACTAATTGATAGGAATCGCCTCGAATGAGTACCTTTTAGGCTTGGTCTCTATCAAAGCGGAGTTCGAGGAGCGGAGCGCAGGGGAGATGTGGAACATTCGGCCAATTACAAGAAAGACGAGAGACGCGATGTAGACTTCAAACAATGTGAGCTCAGTTTCGGAGATGCGGTGCGTTGCAAGGCGCGTTGATTAGCCCAACTCAGTTTTTTTTCGGATTTTCAGACGTTCTTACTTGGTGCAACAGAAGTAGTACGATGTGGATGTGGGCTGGTCTGCTCGACTGGTACCAGGCACAGGTCACTGCATCCTCGTCGGCAGCACTTGCCCACTCCTCGGCAGTCAGCGTCGTCTCCACACTCGTGGCGGCAATTCACCTCGTTCGTAATCATCTTGTCCATGGGACAGACACCAGCCTTCACAACTGGTGATGAAACGATTTAATTTAAAGAAAAAAACATAAAGCGCCAGTTTCAGAATGCACGCGAAAACAATAAACTACTTACTAGATCTGCATTCTGCTGCAAACTTGGTCTCCGGTTTGAGACCGTCTTCGAATTGCTGTACCACGCAGCGCTGGCCTGCCCTACAGGACTTCTTCTTACACGGGTACTCTATGCATTGACATCTATTTGAGCAGTACAAGTAAATCAATCATTTTGAAAGAGTTCAAGGCAAAGTGTCATTTGAAAGAAAGTTAACAGGCTAATCACCAAACCATACATATAATTTAGGTCTCATTAGTCACTACCTCTCGCATCCGTCAGTGCCCATGATCTTCTCGACTACATAGTTGCACTTGAGTAGGTTGCACTCCTGCCGCAGCGGCTCGCAGTCGCACGAGCACTTCTCGCAGCCGTTGGGCAGTCGCGCGCGCTGCACGCCGTACTCGCAGCGCAGGCGTGAACAGTTTGCCACGTATTCATCGCAGTCTACTTCGTTTATTTCTTTTGATCCTTTATATGGATAGAAAATAATGGCAACAGTTAATATTATTATTTAGCTTACTTCTAAGATAGGAGGCAGGAAAGTGGGCAACGCAAAATTCATGTCTCATGCTCTGCGGTTGCCTCTCGTGCATCCAAGCCTGTAAGATCTTTTTCGGGGAATCACTCAACACATTTTGTATAACACTTACTGTCAACATTTACGTAAATTACTTTACGGAAATGCCCGATTTTAGCACTTATCATTCAGTAAATATTTCATAATTTTGTTGTAATTAAAATTTGTGAAGTGTGATTCGTGAAGTGCTCGGAAGAGAAATCTATACTTATAATAAATCTGTAGAGAGGTCAATTCTGTACATGAAATATATTTACAAAATAACTATCGGGGGGTGATTAGTGATCGATACTGATGCCAAAAATGCAATCAGTAAAATTTTTGTCTGTCTGTCTGTCTGTCTGTCTGTCTGTCTGTATGTTATTTATAGAAAAAAAAACTACTCGACGGATTTTAACGAAACTTGGTACAATTATTCTACATACTCCTGAGCAGGTAATAGTATACTTTTCATCACGCTACCATTAATAGGAGCAGAGCAGTGAAAGGAAATGTTGGGAAAACGGGAGAAGTTACTTGGTTTTTTTAGCTTCCGTCGCGTGTGCAGCCTTAATGGTTAAAGCTACATAGAAATCATGTATAACGGAAATATTCCACATAAAATTATATAAAAAATATCCCACGACAGCATATGTCTATCTTTTATAGTTGACTCACAATAACACGTGTAACTCCCGATAGCTTAGCAGTTCGGAGAATAAATGCGAATGTAAGTTTGTTGTTTGTTGCGCTTTCACGCGACAACTACTGAACGGATTTGGATGAAATTTTGCACACAGATAGTTTATAACCTGGATTAAAACATAGGATACTTTTTATCCCGGCAGTAAGATTCCATGGGACAATAATCAAACTTCACGCGGGCGAAGCCGCTGGCAGAAGCTAGTTTGAAATAAAAATAACATTTTGTGATTGGGTCAGTCTTAGTATTATGTTTCATTCAACGCACCATTGACGAATAGGTGTATCGCCTGCTTGGCTACTCCGAGGCCATTGTCAGCCACACAAATGTAGACACCGGTGTCGTTGCGGTACAGAGAGACAATCTCCAGCGCGCCGTCAGATGTCAGCCTGTAGCGGCCCTTGCTACCGTCGATCTGAAGGAAGACCATATTGACATAATCAATAATCATGGTTGAACTGATTTAAAGTAATTTAATGTAACTGAGTACACATTTAACGGAAACCAATCATCAGTTTCAGTTTCAACAGCATCTGCAACCCGACTTCATCTATTGCTGGATTCTCACTCATTGTAGTATTTGATACGTACGATACGATCCCCGAATTATGTTCTGTTTCATCAAATCCATACGTAGGCTTAATTTCTGATATTGTTCTGATATTGTGTACATCTTAACAGGCTAGGAAGTGCAGGCTTACAAATATCAATCTTCAGATCAGTTTCGAATAGACGAGCCCAAAATCTAGATGACGTGAATAATGCCTTACTTCAAGTCCATAATTGGTTCACAGCAAACAATTTAGTTCTAAATGAAAAAAAAAACGAAATGCATAAGATTTGCTTTACCGAACGTTAAAAGTAGCGATTGTGATATAAGGAGAAACTTGAATTCGTAGATAAAACGGTTTTCCTGGGGCTTACGCTTGATTTAAGGCTGCAATGGGGTTCTCATATAACATCTCTAGCGGGCCGGCTAAATTCAGCGGCGTATGCTATTAGAAAAATCCATCAATGTACTAATGTAGATACCGCTAGATTGGTCTGTTTTAGTTACTTTCACAGTATAATGTCTTCTGGCATTTTGTTATGGGGACGGGCTGCAGACATTGAGTCTATATTCATTCTGCAAAAAAGAGCCATCAGAGCTATATACAATCTTCGTAGGCGCGATTCTCTAAGGGAACTGTTTAAGAAAATTAACATCATGACTGTACATTGTCAATACATCTACGAAAACATAATGTATGTCAGAAAATATCTGCATCTTTTTAGTAAAAGAGGTGACAGACACAATTACAGTACCAGAAATAGAGACCAATTAGTTCAGCCAGGCTTCAGACTCGCTAAAGTAGACTCGTCTTTCATGGGGTACTGTTTGATGCTATAATAAAATTCCACAAAGTATTCTTGAACTGAATGAGACGAAATTTAAAACATGCATTAAACGCACTCTGGGTAAGCAAGCATATTACAAATTGGACGATTATATCGCTGATAAAAATGCTTGGCTCAATGCCGGTCCTGCTCCACAAGGACAGGAGCGCATAATTGGATAGCACTAATTGTATTGTTGGAGCTGCTGAAGATTGTACAACTATCTTTGCATTGTATAAATTCAATATCTTTAGTGTTATATAACCTCATATCCCATATTGTGTGAGTGCTATGTACTAGAATGCTATCATCCGCTAGAAACCCACGTTTTTATTTTTTGACTTGAATGTGCCCTGGCGGGTAAGAGTATGTCATGCTCACTCAAATGTCCCACTGATGGTGGCGCGTGTGTCGGGTCATTTAATTCCCTTCAAAATGGTTGAGTTGAATGGTGCTGATACATGCGTCATGTTCGTGAACGGGCGCTGTCGGTTGGGACTGGTCAGCTCTTGGTTGCCACGGCTTGTTTTTTTGAATTGCTTTTGTTTGTTTTTACTATGGACACTTTTATCGTGCACATCTTGCTACATTGTTCTCACATAATGCACCATCTCAACATGAATGATGTAACCACGATTTTGTAACAACATTATGATTTAAAAGAGTGTCCATGGAGTTTCTTGCCCGTTCTTCTCCGTAGAGATCTACGCTAGATCTCTCCCAGCCCGGTGGTCCCAGTCACAAGACATAAAAACTGTGATAGTACTGACTATTACAATTTTTATGTCTTGTGACTGGGACTGTAGCTACATTTAATTTTTATTTTTGTTTCGACAATTGAAAAGCGCCTGTAACTGGCCTACTTGAAATAATAGTTATTTGTGCAACAAGAGAGCAAAGTGAGTTTTTGCTGCGAGTGTTTATTTTGAATCACGAGTAAGCGAAGGATTCTATAGTCGAATCACGAGCGTAGCAAGTGATTCTAGGTTAGAATCCTGAGCGTAGCGAGGGATTCAAAGACACGAGATGCAAATAACTTTGGTCTCGTGTAACACACACAACTTTTCACCTCAGCAGCGAGAACATACACCTAAACAATACGAAACAGTACATTCAACAACATACATACAACTACAACATACTAAACAACATAGTGAGATATAAATAATGAATGGATATTAAATAATGTACAGATGTCAGACAGGCAGGAAATTTTATTCTGCATTTTTACATTATGCTTCAATTCTACGGGTGATAAATAAATAGCAGACTTCGTCACTGGACTCACTCATATCTATGTATTATTATCTTAATCATCATCATTATCATCTCAGTCGAAAGACGCACACTGCTGGACATAGGCCTCCCCCAAGAGTCGCCATATAACACACACACATACACACATTGCGTATTATCTTAATATTCAAATTTTATTGTACTTTGTAGCTAGCGTACATTGACCTAACCATTGCCTAGCGTAACAGAGAATTTTTGAACAATAAATATTCTGACCCCGCTATTTTTTTAAATGCGTTCTGAAACTACACTCGCGGTATTCTGTCTCAATATTAAAGATTGGTAAAACTATAAATAAATAAGTAGATACTTGATAAACTTCGTATTGTTTTCTTCAACATTATTCATCTTGATTTAATTGTAAAAAATATAATTCGATTATTTGAAATGCAACATTTTTTTATTTAAAACCTAAACACGTAATATACAATATTACGATTATCGATTTACAATATCGGTATCCGAACGTTTTACTGTTTTTTTTTCTTTTTGTGCCTACTAGTTATGGAATTTGAAAATCGAATTTCGAATCGACTTGTTTCTATCTCTTGCTTTTTTGTATCGAAGTGAAAGTGACAGAACAAAGTGAAGTTGAAATATTTCAAATTTTGTGAGTAGACTTGCACAGATCTCGATATTTAAAAAAAATAATTAAAAAGTTACTTTGTCTCACGCTCGCAGCAAAATCGAATTTTGCACACTGTCTGTAAACAGCAAAACTTGCTTGTTTGAGGTGCTGAGGTGAAAATGCTTTTTTTATGATTTTGATTTCTTAGTTGCTTTTAATTCAAGCATTTGTTACGTACGGTGATGGGAGTACTGAACTGTAAAGAAGATGGATGAAAAACGATTGTATGTATGCAGTGGAGATGAGAATGTTAAGATGGATGTAGAGTGACCAGAATGGAAGTAAGGATGAGTATATTGAAGGAAGTTTGAAAGTGATACCTGTTACAGAAAAATTGAAAGAAAGTATGGACTATAATGATTAATTTGGTAAATGATTATAATGAATATAATTGGTATGGACATATAATGAGGAGGTATGAAACGCATGTGACTAAAAGAGTGATGTTCAAGAGTGTTGATGAATGGAGAAGGAGTGAAAGGCAAAAAGAAAAGATGGATGGATGGTGTGAAGAATGAAAAGAGGAAGGAGTAAATGGTGCCATGACGTCTGACAGGGAGAATTGAAGAGGAAACCGTGTTGCGAAATAGAATGGGACAAGCACAGGAAGATGATAATGGGACGTACTGTAAGCTCTCCGAACGTCCACGTGATTTTTGGTGGTGGGTTGCTGTGGAACAGACAGCGGAGTGTGGCTGAGCCACCTTCAGATGCTAACACTTCCGGCTTAGGCTGCGATAAAGCCACAGGTGCTGCTGGTACGTCTACGAACAAAATAAGTACATTAATAATGACAAAATGAGGTATCGGCAAAAATAACCGATGTTAACTCATTTTAAATGCGACTGTTCCAGTTTCTCATGTCAAAAAGTATTTTCGACACTACCTTGTAGAAATTTTGAAGTTAGAAAAATAATACCAGTTTTGGCAGTAGATAACTTCACACTTTCGACGGTATGGAGTGCATTCTTGAACCTGATTTAAAATCTGATCCTAAAATTTTGTTTGAATGAAAAAACAATCGGTTTTGTCAAGTAGACTAGTAGTCGAGTGCAATTAGACAATAAGGTTGAACGAAGGTTATAGTGGACGGATTTTCGTGGGACTTTTTTATTGTGTTTGTAGTATAAATGCATACAGCATTTATAATACCCTTAACGATCATAGTGATATCCCGGCAGAAGCAAATGTTTGTGTGATGAGCATGGTCATTTGTTTGCGAGTTATGGATATTAATTTGTACAATAAGTATGTATTTACAAAAAAAAAGAATCTATGCAGTATATTAACTACCTGGTGTCCACGACACAAGCTTCGTTGCTTAGTGTAGTACTAGATGGCGCTGTGTGTAAAGTCCAGCAATTTTTTTTTGTCCTGAACCATACCTGGGAATCGACTAGTTATGGAGATATTGGTGGTCAAAGTTCCAACTAAATCACAATATTTTTTTCAAATACTAGTTTTAAGGAATGACTTTAAAGGTAACCGGCGGCGCCGATAAACCATCCAGCCTTCTCAAGTTATGGGGGCCTGCTATGATAGCCTGGCACTTGGTTGGGTTAACGGCTACCCCTAGTATCGTTAAAGATCAAATTACAGAAAGGAATGTCATACGGAAAACCAAACGAGCGAGCTCATTTTTAACGTATAACTTGTATGTCTTGTTATATAACTTATGAACCTAAACAAAATACAAGCACGAAGATGAAAAAAAAGTATAACAAACTGTCACACAATATTTTTAGAGACACACAATTTTCAGATGTTACATACCGACTCCTCGGAAGGCTCCACAGGACCGCTCGCAAGCCTCCTGCGACGGGAAGGTTCCAGTGTGCCTGCAGACAGGACCAGCCTCTTGGTTGGCGTGGGACACACACTCGTGGCGGCTTGGGTCGAAGAACCACACCTCACCGCCGCGGCCGTAGCGACAGTCCTCAAGTGTATAAGGCACGATACACTCCGGTGGTTCAACCTTATGGAAATATGATAGATTTTGAAATCTCTTGTGAGCTTTATTTTCAAAACATCACAATCACAACACGGGATAATGATACTGCTATCATTGTCCCAATGGAGTTTATAGATCAATATTTGTTAATCATTCGGATTGCAATAATTTTATTTTAATTATGTAAGACCTCACTTAGATTAGCACTTACTGCTATAACTGTGGTTGTTGGGGTCGTGGACGCAACTGGTGCCGGTTCAGTCCGGCATCGATACTCGCAATCTTCAATACTCTCGAATCTACACATAACTCTTTATTAGTATAATCCTATCCTATCCTATCCCTATACTATTATATTATCTCTATAATATAAAAATGAATCGCAAAATGTGTTGGTAAGCGCATAACTCAACAACGCCTGGACTGATTTCACTAATTCTTTTTTTGTTGTGTTTGTTATTGACAGGAGAAGGTTAAAAAAATGTAGTAGTAGGTAGGTAGTACTAGGTGAGTAGGTAGGTAGTACTAGGTGAGTAGGTAGTAGTAGTTAGGTAGTAGTAGGTAGGTAGTAGCAGGTAGGTAGTAGTAGGTAGGTAGTAGTAGGTAGGTAGTAGTAGGTAGGTAGTTGCAGGTAGGTAGTAGTAGGTAGGTAGTAGTAGATAGGTAGTAGTAGGTAGGTAGTGGTAGGTAGGTAGGATTAGGTAGGTAGTAGTAGGTAGGTAGGATTAGGTAGGTAGTAGGTAGTAGTAGGTAGGTAGGTAGTACTTTTGACGCAGACGATGTAGCGTGGGTCAGCTAGTAAATATATAAATGTGAATGTAAGTTTGTTTGTAACGCTTTCACGCGAAAACTACTGAATAGATCATCACGAAACTTTGTAGACTTATTCTTGGAGGTATTAGAAGTAACATAGGATACTTCTTATTAAAAAAAAAATTGCAACAGTTTCCGCGTGCGAAGTCGCGGGCAGAAGCTAGTTATAAATAATTCACATTATTCCATACTATTTACTAACGAGCTAATAGATAGTGCAAAACAAAACAATAAGGCACCATCATCAAAAGTAAAGCGACTCAACTATTGCCTCTCATTTTCAATTCTGGAAGTCACAATGTCAGGACCCATTCGACTGACACCAGATAATATGAAGATATGTCTAGTAGTACCTGTTGTCATTGCCCTCACAGCCTCCGTATGTGAACTGGTAACAAGAGTCAGTGGTAAAATCGTAGAACCAGCGCTTCAAAGAATCATAACATGGACCCTGTAGCATCGGCAGTGTGCAGATATCTGCCAAAGAACAAAGGCAATCAAAGATCATGCGGACAAAGAACAAATGTGGTTCTTATTTCTAAAATACAATATAAAATACCTTCCATAGGCTGACAGTAGTAGGAGCAGTAGACCTCATCCGGGAAGTTGTTCTGGTTGCCCCCGCAGCCTCCGTACTGAAATGTGACGCAGCTTCCAAGCTCGCTGTCATACGCGTACCGAGTCTCATAGTTGTTGCAAAGACCAACATCGATGGCGTCAAAACAGAATACTGGAAAAAGGTTATTCGCTTTTATAGATTCACCTACCATTATGATGGATCCCCACAGCGGCACTGCTGGCGACTTGACCACAAGCGAAATCGCCAGCTTTCGTTTAAACAACGATATTTATTTATTCTCAGTTATCTCGTGACTTTCAGTGAAAGGTTCCCCTGCTGCCGCGCTGTGCCGGGGGCCAGGGTTAGTGGATCCACCATTCTATGACTTGCATCTTTTCTATTACTTGTCAGCACACAATTGTATCTTATTTAGACATTAACATTGCAATAAAATTTGTCTACTTATCTACCTTCCGGCTGTAGTTCGTCAGAATTAGCCGTGGTGGTGGTAGTTGTGATAGTGGTGGTGGTGGTGGTGGTGGCAGTTGCGGTGGTGGTGGTGGTTGTCTTAATTTCCGAGCAGCTGTTGTCACACTCTGCTTCCGTGCCGAAGTTGTTCTCGTTACCGCCACATCCACCATAGTAGAATTGACGACATCTGGGAAAATGAGGGGCATAGTTTAAAGGTTGTTTTTTGCAGTTTCAATCGCAAACAGGAGTTATTTCATAAATTATTTGTGGACAGTTGACAGAGGAGAATGGAAGAAAAAAAAGTATTTCGCCCACCCCAAGTAACATGGGATAAGTGTTTAAAGATGATGATTTTGTGTTAAAACCCATCAATCAATCTTACCTCTTGAAGGTGGTATCATAGAACCATCTTTCCCTGTAGTTTGAGCACTGGCCGGTCTCGGCAGGTAACGTACATTTGTCGGGCACTGTAATACCAAAAGAGGAATGAAATACAATATGATTAGGTACCATCATATGCGTCAAAAATGTGGACTGGAATTTTGTTACATTTCCGAACTATTTACCGTATGCACTAGGACATATCTGTTCGCAGACCTCCTTGGAACTGAACCGGTTGTCATTGCCCCCGCAGCCACTGTAGTAGAAAGGCATGCATCGATTCTCCAACTGACTGAATGACCAGAGAGCTTCCCTCATGGTACAATTGCCTGGTTCTCTAGGTAGTGTACACTGAGCTATTTGTGGAAAAACAAAAAGATTGGAAGATAAGTTTGGCGCAATTAATGTCATGATTAATATTGTACTCCATAAATCTATGAAGTCGATTTATTTCTGTGTTTTTGAGAAAACTAACTAAAATGTTCAATTCAAAACTAGCGTGATTAACCGTAGTTTACACATATTAGCATAACATCCCACACGATACAATTTTGTCATGTAACTGGACAAACCCACAGTATTTTTGTATATGTTGTGTTCAGCGGCTAGCGGCTACGTACCAAGACTAAAATCTTCTCTACTTTATCATCTCGTGTCCGGTATCAGTTAATTCTTACGTGGTTGGTTGTGTTGTGCACATCGCATCTGGCAGGCTGCCTCGGAGCTGAACCTGTTAGAATTGCCTTCGCAGCCTCCCCAGATAAACTGCTCACAGCGATGGGCCTCAGAGTTGAAGCCCCAGCGGCTGTAGTTGCCAGCGCATGAGCCTTGATCGATTGGTAGGTCGCATTGGCCTGAAAAACGTTTATTATGTAGTTTTACTTACTATGTCTGAAAGTTATGCGTTGGCTACGAACCAAACTGCACCATATATTTTGTAGTTTAGCATAGACGACGTCAAAAACTATTTTAGTTTTTTTATTGGTAAGGCGCACCTTCGACAGAGCTAGGTTCGCACTGCTTCTGACAGAGTTCTTGGCTGTCAAAGTTGTTATCGTTTCCGAGACAACCTCCGTATCTGAAGGGAATGCACTGCTCCAGTGTGCTGTTATAATGCCAGCGTTGGTAGTCCGCGTCGCAAGCACCTTTCACGCTTGGTAACTTGCATGCATCTGGGGAAACCGGGAAAAAGCATCAATTAGCAATGAAAAAACTGAGCTGAATATGACCTTCTCACCAAAATTGTAGATGTTGGTATGCATTAGGTTTTATTAAAAGCGGCATGATAATCGGGTTACCTTTAGGCGAGGGTTGTACGCACACATCTTCACACTCTTCCTTGGTAGAGAATCTGTTGCCATTGCCGTCACATCCTCCGTACCAGAAGCGAGAACAGCCTCCGTATGCCATGTCGTAGTACCACATCACTGTGAAGTTATGGCAAGAACCTGGATCCGTAGATATACTGCAAGCAGCTGAAACAGAAGGAAAGGGTAATACAAACCTTAACTGACGAAGCAGGGAGCGTAATCAAAGCGGTCATCTCACCTTGTTTATTTTCAGGAGCATCAGTACATCCAAGGAACTTAGGTCCAGTGGCTTCAGTGCGTCCATCAGGGCAGCATCCGTGCTTACTAGAAGAGCAATCACATCCAACGCTATCAGGGCCAGTAGCAGGAGTTTCGTCATCTCCGCAGCACCCGAACTTAGACTCGCGGCAGTGGCAGCCCTGCTGTTCAGGTCCCATCGCGGTGGTGACGCCGTCAGCACAGCAGCCGAACTGGTACGTGTTGCAGGCACAGCCCTCGTTGTTATGTCCTAAGGCCGCCGTGTGTCTGGAGAAAGAGTTTTATGTTTTAATCGATTTCTAGAAAAAGGAGGTTAGATATTTCACCAGCACGATTTCTTCATGAATACCGGTCAGTGAGTAGACAAAACTTGCGCGGTAGTACATATATTTTTATAAGCTTGGCTTCGGCACTTTATAACATTCATTATTTTTCTTCGGCTATAAGAATGATGTGATTAACTTCTATCGCGGTAGAATAAAATAAACTCTGTTTGAATTCTAATGCACTTAATAGTTTAGCAAGTCTGTACTTTAAAAGGTGCCAATTTAACAAAGTATTTTATGATATTGGAACGATGTCTATGTGGCGTTGTTAGATAAACCCCGTCCTACACAAGGCTACGCAAATCTTCGATACTAATGTTGTATACCACATTAGTATCAATTCGCGAATATCGAGTAGCGCACGATCCGTACATACGACATTGAATCGCAAGACGCGAATGGCCTATTCAGTTGCTAAGCAGATTACACATTTCCCAAAATGTCGAAAATCTAAATGCCATCTTGGAAATCGCTGCGACTTATGTAGCGATGATCTCATCCGGCAAGTAGTGCGCGACTAGCACGACACGTGCCGCAGGACGAATGTCGGCGACGCGACTCGTGTCCGAACTTCAATGTATTTGTATGGCGGCAGTCGCTTGAAGACTAAAATCGTTGAGTATCTAAGATCTGAGCCTTGTGTACGAAGGGGCAAGTAAGAAAGTGTGTCTGGAGGATCGCGTGAGAATCGGCTTCGACGATTAGCTGTTGAATATGACGCTACATTCGGAAGCGGTCAATGGTCAACCTATGCGCCACAGACATGACGTGATTTTGAGCGTTGATGATTGGTCAAGCAGTGACGTAGAAAACGCTTGACAAAGATTGTGTGAGATACCACAAGCAACAACACAACAGATTTTAAGGGTTTTTGTAGTAAGCTACCTGTCTGGACAGCATCCATGTACGGTGTACTGACAGCCGCAGCCCTGGTTGTCTGGTCCTTGCGCGATGGTGACGTTGTCGGGACAGCAGCCGTGAAACGCCGACTGGCATCCGCAACCTTAAAATAAAACCACATCTTGTTTAAACACACACTCAGCAGATAGTATAGGTAATTCATCAAAATCCAGTCTTGCTCTACTGCAATGGGTTAATACAGGGTGAAATTGAATAGATGCGACAAATTTAAATATACAATAATACGTGTTGTCAAGAAAATGTATAAAATATAAAATAAAAAAATAATTGATCAGTGTTACGAAAACCGTTAAAATAATGAAAGTATCAAAAATCTTGCCGACTCATCGCAGTGCTCAATATAGCGGTCATTTACCTAATTTTGCCTTAATTTTTCTTATTTATTTTGCATATTACTGGAATACCGATAATTCGTACTTAAATAAAAATAATAACATCAATGGACCTTTTGAAAACGATAATCGCGTAATTTTTTTTAACGATTTAGATTGTAGAAAAAACAGTTTATAATTACTATGTTACTGTAACTGAAGCTCCAATTTCATTTTGTCGCATTAATTAAAATTCACCCTGTATATTAACAGGCTGATGAATACCTTCAAGATGTGGTCCTTCAGCTGGTTTGCGGTTGTCAGGGCAACATCCAAAGGCTTGCAGTAAGCAGCAACCTTCGAAGTCAGGTCCGTGAGCAGGAGTTTTGTCGTCTTGGCAGCAACCATGCGGCGATGTACTGCAGGGTCCTGGGCATCCTTCATTTTCAAGTCCTGAAGCTGCAGAGAGACAAAAATTCAAATTAGATGATGAAGTAGATCTTAAACGGCCGTCATAACTAACAGTCTCTATGACTAAATTTATTGTAGTCCGGTAGTTAAATAAATTTTTGCTCACCTGGTGAGACTTCATCAGGACAGCAACCAAACTCAGTAGCGTTGCACGGACATCCCTGTCCGCCGGGCCCGGTAGCTTCGGTTTCGTTGTCAGCGCAGCAGCCGAACTCAAAACCACTGCAAGGATCCAGTGTGGTGGTACCGACGTCAGTGGTTCCCTCGCTAGTTGTGCTACCTTCACTTGTTTCGATGGATACGGTTGTTTCATGTACAGTTTCAATAAGAACTCCTTTGGTCGAGGTTTCTAGAAATAAATCTGGTTAAAACATGTGTGCCTCATTTGTCTGGAACATATTTCTTTGATGTCTTTTTTATTCTCGTAGCTAAGGTTTGACAAGTCTAAGGAGGTATTAATTCCGCAGCTCTGTTGTTCTCTCACAGATTCTTAAAAAAAATGTTTTATAATGTAAACTATAGATTGTTATACACCTGATTAACAACTTACTTGTTTCGGGGCATCCTTCCTTCTTAGATCCAGTAGCTTCGGTCTCGTTGTCAGCGCAGCAGCCGAACTCGAAACTACTGCAAGGATCCAGCGTGGTCGTACCGTCGGTGATTGTGGTTCCTACACTGATTTCACTTCCAAATGCCTCTGTTGTCTCTTGGGTCGTTTCAAAGAGTCCTCCCGCGGCTGAAGTACCTACAAGTAAATAAAAACCAATGTTACATATTCTATTCTATTACTGATTGCCCTCAATATCGTGTGTTTAGTGCCGCCTATGGGTTTGTAGCTTGGCTTTACATGACGTACTGAAGTAGTAAGTAAGGAAAAGAGAAATTCATCAGAGAAATTTGTTAAATCATGTTAGCTGTGCTGGCCAAATAAGTTTGTTCATCTATATGAGCAAGTAACATTTTAACAAGTAGCATTTTAAGTTTTGACTGAAAAACTATTTTTTCAGTCATAACTTAAAATGCTACTTACGGGATATCTCATGGCGCTTGCTACAGCTTCAAAATATCGGGAGCTCGATATCAATAACAATCACGACAGATATCCCACGATTGACATTTTAAGATTAGTTGTGATCCGTGACAACTTAAAACAGTTTTTAAGTCGTGGACTTACCGTTAGACAGAAGTCCAGTGGTGGTCGTCTCCTCGGTAGTGGATGGCTGCGCCCTTGGTTGTGTCAAATCGTTTGCAGTTTCGAACGGATCTTCAGGCATATTCGCTTGTACTATGACCTTCCATAACGCTACCTCGCCTATTCCATTGTACGCTCCACATGTATAATCGCCTAGAGTGTCCAGATTAAGGTCTATGATAGTAAGGACGTTTCCTCTCATTGCGTAATCCGTGTCATTGTACAGTACAATGGCTTCCTCGTCAAAACCGTTGTACCAGTACACGGTGGGTGGCGGAAACCCGTACGCTAGGCAGCGCACTTCGAGCGGCCTGCCCAGCTCGCCGGTCACCATGGCGTTCTCATCTCCAGCAATTCCGGCAGGCATCAGCACTGTATGATCTACCAACCCCCGATATTAGTTGAGCATTTTTTTAAATTTCTGAATACGTTTTTTTAAAAGAATGTTTGTATGATATAGAGCAGATTTGATGTAGGTATTGGGGTATTAGGAATTTGGGAATAAATACATAAAAAACAGTAAATATAGAAATGACATGTACACAATCCGATTCGTGTATCCGCTTGGAGATTTTATATTATTTTCTTTACCTTTTGTTTGATGAATACTGAAGTGAAATCTTCATCAGCTCTCAATTACCTTTACCAATAGGTTCGCAAAACAATGAACATACCGAAATAATGATACTCTTGCGAGTATGTTTAATGTAGTAATCCTAAACTAATTATCTAGTTATAAACACATAACACATCATTTTTGGGATTTAAACTTGTATTTTTTGTGCAAAATCTATATTTTAATAAATATGTTATTATTATTATTACATGATAAACTGTTGGTTTAGTATGGGTTAACCCCGTTTCATTTCAGAGGTTTCGAAAAATATATTTGGGGGTATTCCCATGCTCTATTACGAAAACGATAATCATGTGCGTGGGTCGTACTGAGATAACACAAGTTTTATATTGTTCCGTTCTTTAGTAGTTAAAAATAAATTCTGGACTGAAACCGAACGCAAGCTTTAAATATTAGTTAAATAAATATGGCTGGACATTACACACAGCGCCATCTAGTGCCACACTAAGCAACGAGACTTGTGTTGTGGACACCAGATAGTTGATATACTACATAGATACTTTTTTTATCAAGACTTTGACCGAGTGGTGGCCAAGGCAATGCCAAAAAAACGAGGGCCGTCCTCAAGCTCGTTGAGTCGATGACATTGTTAAAGTCGCGGGAAGCACCTGGATAAAGAACGCACAGAACCGGAAAGCCTATAGGCCTCCACTATGGGCCTCCCCTATAGGCCTCTCCTATGGGCCTCCCCTATGGGCCTCCCCTTTTTTTAGACACCTACATTTACTGCGGGTATACCCAGCAGCAGTGGTGGTTTCGGGCTATCAGAAACGATGAAAGAAAGAGAGAAAGAAAAAGCATTTATTAGCCCGTACAGGACAAAACACATAAAAATTAACATTATAAATTACGACTATTGAAAACTAAACATATATAAAAAATAAAAAGAAATGAAAGGTCCTGAACGAGCTGTAACATTAAATGACCCAAGAATAAAACAAACGGGGTGAGCTAAATAAAACCGTTTAAAAACGTCACAGCGCTGGTATTCTGATAGGGCCCAAATTGAAAGTGAAGCTACGGTCAGACATGGATACGGATAAGATTAAAATAATGAATACATAATAAAGTGTAGACGAGTAAACAATACATAAATGTGTAGTAGGTATAATTAAATACGATGATGATGATGAAGTCATAAACATCATTCTACTTCACCGCCACTTACCATTGACGACGAGATGTATCCTCTGCGTGATTTTTCCGAACATATTTAAAGCAGTGAACGTGTAGACACCGGTATCGTTGCGGTATAGAGGGACGATCTCGAGCGCGCCGTCAGACAACAGCCTGTAGCGACTAGTATTACCGTCGATCTGTTGGTAATGGTACAAATACATTTGTATTATTTAAAAATCTTAATATGAATATAAATTTAGTGCTATATTGACGTCGCAACCCAACAACACCCAACACCTTCCACCGCCCGTCGGCTGTCTGACATCTTGTAGCTGCAATCGAAACTCATTTACTTTCAGTACTTAAAGCGGTTGAAATCAATTGATCTGAACTTGGGCCGTTCGGGATTATTTCTATCAAACTTTCCTACTACACTTGCAAGCTGTGCCTCGGATCGGGATAAGCAAGTTAAAACGAGGTGAAGTAATGCCGATTCGTTTTAAAGTTTGATAGGACCAATGGGAAATTATTAGTCGGGCGAATAAAAATGTAATGAGTGACTAATATACTGATTGGGTGATTATTGTACCAAGTAAGTAACTATTTATCCGGTCAATGCGCTAAGGAGAACAACGGAAGCAAGAGTGAGAGGAGCGAGCTCGGGACATGTCTTGTCTCGGGACTCGCACAGATCACGATCGAGTATGATGTCGTGATCTAGTATCCGAGCCACCCGCGCGAACTAAGACCCCAGCCATTCCCTTTGTGCCAGGTTACTTCAAACCCTGTAAACTAAGACAAAAGTCACGTGAGCAGAGCTACATCGACCACGAGTTATGATCGTGTGCTTAATAAGCTTTTTTGAATTCTGAGTCCTTGAAAATTACCGCGATGATCGTATTGAACAAATATGAACATTTGTATTCGCCCACTGTTTTACGCCCATTTAAAATTTCACTGGGCGATATTCAATTTTTTTGACCATCTTTAATTTGAATTCATTTTCATTTGTTTAATATAACAAAGAATAACTTTCAGCAACAATCGAGTTGCATAGCATTGGTTCTTTATGGTAACATTCTTAACAATGTTATCAATTGATACCACATGTTGACTGTTTTCGAAAGTCATACAACATTACTAAACATAGACTAACACAAGAACATATAATAAACAATAGATAGCTCTTCGTAATCGGATGTTGCTCAGTAACACTTGGAAAAGTTGTTCTACAATAAGTTACTGAGTTGTGGATGCACCATTAATCTGTCCAAACAGTTAGGAGAATAATACTTTAAACCTTTACCTCTCTAAAATACTAATACCTATAGATTATTTTACTTGATTGGCAAAACCCTCCTTTAAATGTATATTTGTACGCCAAATGGCGAAACATAGAGATACTTTATTAGGTAAAATGTGGGGAATAGGGATCCAGGGGTGAATAGAAACAAAACTTTGGAAGGGATTTTATCGCTGAACTTATATTGTATATTTCCAACAAGGTACCTTTATAATTAAGTATAATTTAGTTAACACAATAGCGTACTTGTTGGTACCATATCATGTGAATTCAACTTTAAAATCCATTCCAAAGTTTGGTTTCTATTCACCCCTGGATCCCTATTCCCCCCATTTTACGGTATGTATTTAATGTACCATCTTGCACACTGCTGTAAATTGTGTTTACAAATAAAGAATATTGATTGATTGACTTTGTTTTCTTTGTTTCGCCTTCTGGAAACATTAAAAGAAAAATTAAGTACCTTAATACCCCCAAAATCCCACCAGATTGTAGGCCTTGACGTGTTGGTTTTCATCCACGACTCATTCTGAACACTAAACGGAGAGCGCAGTGTGGCTATACCGCCTTCAGATGCAGTCACCTCTGTCTCAACTAGGAACAAATAAATGTTATCATTTATTGACTTATTGTCAGTACGGTACTGACTTATGTATGAACCGACACATGAAAATTTGTATATTTGTCACCGTAAAATTGTTAATAAACCCTCGAAAGATTGTCAAACGAACATCTACTTACAATTTAACTCATTATTTTTCGTTAGATTATAATCAATCGAAGTAATATTATGAAATGCATGCGACGGAAGTAAGTATCTCTTGCCCCATAATCGGGACTTGGGGCACCCTGACCTTAGCTAAGTTAGGTTCCTTTTAACCGTGCAGACAGAAATAGGGGCTCCGTCAACTACGCTTTTTAGGCGAATATAAAGTGTTTTGTGGTTAGGTTACATCAATCGGTTTTTCTCACATTGGTGCATTATCTTTTCATGAGAGTGGTACCATGAACCGAGGCGGACACACTGCGCAAGTTAAGTTCGTTCGCATACATTTCACAATATTACGGTTTCACTTCGACTGATTATAATCTACCGAAAATTAATGCGTCACATTGTGAGCAGTATGTTCAGTTGACAATATTTCAACAGTTTACCATCTCGCTAGTTATATTACAATCTAACGGTTTTTGCAATGTGACGCTGACATATAATATGATTATATCTACATTTGTTACTCGTTCACGCTCAAATGGCGGAATGGATTACGGAAGGGGTTACTTCTTTAGTTATTTTGTCTTCTCAAATCTGATTGTTTAACTGACTAAATCTTTTTAATTTTAAAAGAAATGTTCTTTAAGATATTCCTGGTAAGACTTATTATATTCTTAATTATAGAAAACTATGATAATGCTAAAAAGGTCCTTAATTTTAATAAAACTGTCGTAGGCGCAATTTTACTTCTGTAGTTTAATTGCACCAAAACGATTGTGTTTGAATTGTGTTTGGATCTTTTTTCGGCATTTTAATAATCAATAATATTTTGAGCTTTTTTTGTACAAAAATAAACATATATAGCATGATTGTACACATTCTGTTTTTCATCTACATTTATTATTTTAGAGATATTTACGTTCAACCTTAGGTAGGCGTTATTCGCCAAACCTACCTTATTTTTAGACGTGTGTAGTACATAAAAATGAGCATACTTATAATGTGTCCTTAAGATATCGGTAATAGTTATGTTATGCAAAAACATTACATAAGTGGAAGTGGAAAATATTTAAGTAGGTATAGGTACAGGGTGGAATAACGCGTAATTACAAACATATACTTACAGGGTGTAAGCCACCTCATCACAAAGCCGTTAACCAAGCATTCTGTACATCAAACTAAGTAACTTTACGTAAAAAGTATTGCTGGGAAACAACTTTTTTTTTTGAGGTTATAAAACATGTTTTGAGGTATAACACAATGTAACGCACTTAAAACATTGTGCTGATGGATGAATTGAAAAGTACGGGGATCGTGGAGGTTCAAAATCTTACAAAAAAAAAATTGTACTTAAAAAAAAACTTGCCAAAAAGTTATAACTTTGACCCCCCATATCTCCGTAACTAGAAGGTTCCTAGGTATGGTGTAGAACAAAAAAATGATCGCATTGTTGGGAAAAACAAGTGCCTTTCGGCTTTGTGAAAAGGTGTTTTACACCCTTTATTCTTATTGTTAAAAATTAAAAGAGGTGAAAACTTACCGTCGAGCTCGAGGGCTTCGGTGGTGGTTATGGTCATGGTGGTGGTGGACGTTTCCGCAGAGGTTGTTGGCTGTGGCCCGGGGCTGGGCGGTTGTGTCCCAGGGCTAAGCGGCTGTATCCCGGGGCTGGGTGGCTGTGTCTCAGGGCTGGGGGGCTGTGTCCCGGGGCTGGATGGCTGTGTCCTGGGGCTGGGCGGCTGTGTCCCGGGACTGGATGGCTGTGTCCTGGGGCTGGGCGGCTGTGTCCCGGGGCTGGGTGGCTGTGTCTCAGGGCTGGGGGGCTGTGTCCCGGGGCTGGATGGCTGTGTCCTGGGGCTGGGCGGCTGTGTCCCGGGACTGGATGGCTGTGTCCTGGAGCTGGGCGGCTGTGTCCCGGGGCTGGGTGGCTGTGTCTCAGGGCTGGGGGGCTGTGTCCCGGGGCTGGATGGCTGTGTCCTGGGGCTGGGCAGCTGTGTCCCGGGACTGGATGGCTGTGTCCTGGGGCTGGGCGGCTGTGTCCCGGGGCTGGGTGGCTGTGTCTCAGGGCTGGGGGGCTGTGTCCCGGGGCTGGATGGCTGTGTCCTGGGGCTGGGCGGCTGTGTCCCGGGACTGGATGGCTGTGTCCTGGGGCTGGGCGGCTGTGTCCCGGGGCTGGGTGGCTGTGTCTCAGGGCTGGGGGGCTGTGTCCCGGGGCTAGATGGCTGTGTCCTGGGGCTGGGCGGCTGTGTCCCGGGGCTGGGTGGCTGTGTCCCGGAGCTGGGCGGCCCCGTGTCGCGCAGCAGCAACCAATCGCTGTCAGATGGGCTCGTTCCATCAGGCATGTACGCTCGCACGACGATAATACGCGGCGGTTTCATGTCTCCTGAGTTATAAGCTTGACAGGTGTATGGTCCAAGAGTGTCGATAGCCAGGTTTCTGATGAGGAGGGCGTTTCGTCTCATGCCGTACACCGCGTCATTTCTCAGCAGCTTGCCTTTCCCGTGGCCGCGGTACCAGAACACGAAGAGTGTTGGGTTCTTCGACTCTAAACAGGTTACAAGGAGCGGGTTGCCGAGCTCTCCGGTCACTGAGATGACGGCATTCGCATCACCAGCTGCTTTACCTGCAGGATCTACCAGCATCCAATTGTTAGTAGATCAACGTTTTGTGAATGAATTTCAGATGAATTCCAGTTTCGAGTTTTTAGTTTAATTGATTACACTATTATGCTAATCGCAAAATATTGTCTTCAGGACAAATTAAATTCAAAAAAATAAGACGGACAGTTCTTTTTGACGTGCTTCTAAAGCAGGTAACTTCTGAAATCACTATCCACCCCACTGAAAAATAACTATATTTTATTTTGATTAAAAACTTTAATTTTGAAAACCTCAGAAGCACTCAAAACCAGCAGTAGATCTTGTGTTTAGTGTGTTGTTTACCTGGGTATGCGCGAACGCACGCTAGCAGCGCGAGCGAGAGGAGATAGACGCGCCACATGTCGACTGAACGTAATGAGCCACTGATGCAGACTTGAGACTAACACAAAGCAGCACAAGATACGTTAATGACCGACGGGATTGGTGGTCAAACTTCTACTGCTTCAACTCTGAAAGTACGAACTTCAAAATGCTTATCGAATTCAGTGGGAGGATGTTTAGGATATCCATGTGGGCAGCACGCGTATCCGCATCATCACAATCAGCATTTAGGAATTACCTAACTTTTCAGTGTGATAGTGTGATATGTTTACCTATTGTATTAATAAAATAAGTTTTTAGAATCCCCCATTAGCTTCTTGTTTATTGTGGTCAATACGATCAAAATTGTATTTATACGCATCACAAAAAGGTAGGCTATCCTCTTTCAACCCTCGAAGACTTCAAAAGTATTTAAATAGTAGTAGGTAGTAGTAGTAGTAGTAGTGGTAGTATTTTAGTAGTATTTTAGTAGTATTTAGTATTTAAGTATTTATCTTTGGTATCTATTAACATTGATATCATGTAAGTTTATTTTTCTTCACGCTAACATCAAAACTATCCGTACTTAGTACGCATCTTCAGTGCCAAGATAGGATACGACGTTAACCACATACAAAGACCGACTCGTTCAGACAACACTGCCTTCGTAGGTGCCGTATGTGGAATCTCTCATCAGGTGCCCTTAACTCAGATGCCGTTAAAACGGGTGCCCAATGTAGCTACGCAAGGCATACGTTTCGCGAAGGATTCTCAAAGAAATGGTGCTGCTACTAAGCATTCAAATGTTTTTGTTTTAAAGTGAAACTTCTAATGCAACTTTCAACAAGGTTGAGTTATGTTATTTTCATTTCCACATTACGAAGTTTTACTTCTTCCGCGCGGAGGGACTCCACGCACTATTTTCAAATTATAGTGACATTAAATAAATTACTTTTACTTCATCGAACGCCTTTGAGTGGTTGCAAATCCATGGTCTTAAACCACAAGACACTTCAGCGTGATAACAATAGGCGTTTTAGGGTTTTGGTATTGGATCCGTTTCAATTTTGAGCTTGTTAAACGTGATCTTAAGATATCTGTAATACGAAAAAAATATAACAGAATAACCTATTATTTTTGCCAAGTTGATAAAATGTATTGAGTGACGGTTAGCTGGTTATCTTAGAAATCAAACTCGTGACACCACGAAACGCTCCAAAAGATCTGTTGGTCGTCAAAATCAAGCAGGTTTTTATTTTGGCCGAAAATATAATTATTGGTATTAATGTATGTCGACTCATCCGATGGCGACAATGCGGATAATTTGTCACGTAAGAATTTGAGAAGGGTGATATTTCATCCAAGCATGACTTACCTTAGATGTTGCGAGAAAGTCATCTACACTTATGTTCTACTAGCTGACCCACGCACTTATGAGACTTCGTCTGCGTCACGTTATGAGAGAAAAACAAAGGGAATAAAATTTCCCCCGTTTTTACAACATTTTTCATTCCTGCTCCGCTCCTACTGGTCATAGCGTGATGTTATATTGCCTATAACCTTCCTCGATAAATGGACTATCCAACGCAAAAATATTTTTTCAATTCGAGCCGGTAGTTCCTGAGATTAGCGCGTTCAACCAAACAAACAAATTCTTCTGCTTTATATCATATTAAGTATTAAGTACTAGCTGTACCCGGCATGCGTTGCAATGCATTTTTTCCTACCTACCTACCTACCTGTCTACTTCTCACCGTTTATACCTTCCCTGGACTACGACAAACATTTTAAAACCAAAATCAGCTCAATCGGCCCAGCCGTTCTCGAGTTTTAATCAGACTAACGAACAACAAATCATTTTTATTTATATAGATAGATATGATAGATACAGAAAAGATTTAATTTTATGTTTGTTTGCTGGTTATGATTTAACTCAAGAAATACTCAACCGATTTAAGGCGATTAGACGAGATAAATTAGCATTGTGGTGGTTCAATCTTCGTTTGAAATACTGTTAGTATAAAGTTCTAATCAGCTTGCACTACAAAATGTTTGTTACGTCAGTCACTGCGGGCCAAATAACGCGAAATCAGTGGTTTTGATCGATTTACAAAAAACCTTTTGATTGGATTTAAAAACTAAAACACTATAATGCTAATATATTGCTTGTAGAACTATTTGCCAAAAAATCAGAATGATCGCATGCATATTAGTATGTTCTTTTTTGTTTGAAAGATATTTTTAGAGATACCTACGTTCCTGATTTTTTTATCGAGTCAAATTAATTCTAGTATGTTTTCAAAACGCTATCATACTAGCATATATCCTGAAGAATATCATATATTTTTCTGGTCTTGTTTATATGGTGAATCATATACTTTTAGTAATTATAAAACTCGCGTTTAGCTCATGTAATCGCTTTAAAGAAAACCTACATATTTGTTTCACCATTAGAAAGAATCTGTACTGAGTAACATAGGCTATAAATTCAATTGATATCATGCACATTAGCCGAGTTACCTATCACAATTTTTGGGGACAAAGTCGCGGCCGAGGTTTATAGCCTTCATTCTGACATGACAATATTTCTTTATTATTCGTAAATTGCCTCCTCCAAATTCTCCATTCTGGCCTTTCTATGGCCACTCTACTGCATGTTATGCTAATCAATACTAATATTATAAAGCAGAAGAGTTTGTTTGTTTGTTTGTTTAGTTGAACGCTCTAATCTCAGGAACTACCGGCTCGAAGTGAAAAAATATTTTTTGCGTTGGATAGTCCATTTATCGAGGAAGGCTATAGGCTATATAACATCACGCTATGGTTACTAGGAGCCGAGCAGCAATGAAAAATGTTACAAAATCGGGGGAAATTTTATTCCCTTTGTGAGCTTTTTCTTTCTTATGTGACGCAGACGAAGTTGCGTGGGCCAGCTAATCGAATAAAGCCCGTATCATTAGGTTCATAGAAAGCATGTTTCACAAAACCACTTCGAAAAACTGTGACTGTGTTCAATACTCAAATCTTTATTGCATTTCACAATGTAGGCCTAAGTGTTCAACATTTATCCAGAACAAACACAAAAGACACAGCAAAAGAAATAAGTTGATAGGACTGATCACTTGGGTATCATAAATTAATCTTTTTTTTTTACATTTTTGCTGATCCGTGACATGCGCGGTGCTTAGATACCATTTATCATCCTAAATTACTCCCCCACGTGTAAGATAAGCACTTCGAAATGCTAATTTACAGAATAAGACAGTGGGACTCTGATCACCACTCGTGACGGACGTACACTCGCGCAGCTGGTGCCGCTTCGTGATACTCTGCATCCTTGGCTCAATATTCTCGGTCGACCAAATGTTGCGCGGCTGTCTCCTCTTTCTCGCCGCGCTGCTAGCGTGTGCACGCGCATACGAAGGTAAACAACATGTTGCATGTAACAACACTAACAACTCAGTTTTGAAAGATTTCTGTTCAGTATTAGAAGTAGATCCTCAAACAAGAACAAGCTTTGCCCGTAGCTTAGCCCGCGTGAATCATATTACCAGGATAAAATGTATCCTACAAAGGGTGGAAAACACCTCTTAACGATGCCGAAAGGCACTTATTTCTCCGTAATTGCGATAATTTTTTTGTGCTACACCATACCTGGGAACCTTCCAGTTACTGAGATATTGGGGGTCAAAGTTCCTACTTTTTTGACAAGTTTATTTTTGAAATAAAAAGTTCTTTATCACTTCTCATGCTCTAAAAGTACGCCATTATAGCCCTACGAAGCGGGATTAAAGTGACCGTTTATTCCCTAGGGAGTAAAAAGTAATTTAAAAATGGAACGATCTTTTACTCTGAAACATGGTCAAGAAGACAACTTTTACGTTTTATCTTTGAACTTATCAAAGGTTTTGTTTAAATTTCGAATTGGCTTGCCAATAGAAAGCGGTTTATTGAAAAAAAAAACAAATGAACTTTTCAACGCGAGAAAAAATTATGGTTGTTGGTGTGCCTCCGGCCGGCCTCGTTGATTTTGAAAAGTACGTGCAATGCCTCTGTTGCTAGCCGCTGCCGTAATGTAGGTACTAATTTCTGTGGAGTGTAGATCGTCTTCATTGCGAAAATGTTGAGTTTGTGTTGTGTTTTAAATTGTTAATCTGTGACTAACCTGATAGAAGAAAAAACAGACCACTCAGTTCAGAATTTTTGTCGAGTGTACATAATTGTTCAGTTTTAATTGACTATTTTTCTCGCACTCGAAGTGAAAAGTACAGTTTGCACCTCGAGACTAAACGCCAATATAATATACCCTCGCTTTCATTGACTCCCTCGCAAGCTCGGGAGTCAAACCACCTCGGGTATATAATGGCCTCGTTTAGTCCCTCGTTATAAAATATACTATAAACACCTCCGCGACCCCCGTACTATTTATTCATTGCATCCATCAGCACAATGTTTTATGTGCGTTACAATGAGTTCTCTACCATAAAACGTGATTTTTCACCCCAAAAAAGAGTTACAATAATTCCTGCGTAAAGTTCCTTAGTTTGATGTACAGAATGCTTGTTTTACGGCTTTATGATGAGGGCGTTTACACCCTGTATGTTAAACCAGATTATAAACTAAATGAACCTGGAGGGATGTAATGGTGTCGATTCTGTTGTGCACAAACTAAACTTAATTTAGGCTATTGCTATCTTTTTCTTACTAATAAAACGAGAAAGAGACGGATGTAATTTAGAGCTGTCAAATTTAATTCGAACTAATATTTCCATACAAATGAAGGGTGCACGTAAAATATGTCGACCAAAAACACGGTAAAGCGCAAGGTATAAACTAGCTTGACATCTCTAACTTAGTTCATAGCTGTAGCCGTCCTTTTCACGCACTGCCTTTTAGTAAAAGATGGCAACAGTCAAAATTAAGTTTAGTTTGTGCAAAACAGAATCGACACCATTGATGATTTTGAAGATTGTAATTCTGTAACTACATAATTATCTCTTACAGCCGCGAATCATATTTTCATCGACATACAACTTAACACTAACCTGCAAATTGTAAAAAATGGAAGTAAATTTGAATTTCGCGGGTTCCTGTACATCCACCTTGACTGAAGTAACTAATAATAGGCATGTGTTCTGAAAACATCAAATTAATCCGTCAGTTAGGTTATCAAAACATTTGATCCGTATTTTTCATTTGTTACGTAAAATTACCTTTTAAAATTCTCTTTACGTCACGTTATAATTTTTTCACTTCTCATGCTCTAAAAGTACGCCGTTATAGCCCTACGAAGCGGGATTAAAGTGACCGTTTATTCCCTAGGGAGTAAAAAGTAATTTAAAAATGGAACGATCTTTTACTCTGAAACATGGTCACAAAAGAGTAACTTGTCAAAGGTTTTATGTAAATTTCGAATTGGCATGCAAATAGAAAGCGGTTTATTGAAAAAAAAAAACAAATGAACTCTTCAACGCGAGAAAAATGTATGGTTGTTTGTGTGCATCGTTGATTTTGAAAAGCAATGCCACTGTTGCTAGCCGCTGCAGTAATGTAGGTACTATTATAATTATCTGTGGACTGTTGATCATCTTTATTGCAAAAATGTTGTGAGTTTGTGTTGTGTTTTCAATGGTTAATCTGCGACTGACCTGATAGAAGAAAAAACTGACCACTCAGTTCAGAATTTTTGTCGAGTGTAATGTTGTTCAGTTTTAAATGACTATTTTTCTCGCACTCGAAGTGAAAAGTACAGTTTGCACCGCGAGACTAAACGCCAATATAATATACCCTCGCTTTCATTGCCTCCCTCGCAAGCTCGGGAGTCAAACCACCTCGGGTTTATAATGGCTTCGTTTAGTCCCTCGTTATAAAATATACTATTAGCTAGTTCTGACATCACGAGCTCCCACTCCCGAGCTTTGATGCGTTTTATCTTTGTCAATAATCATTGATTTACAAACCCAATAAATACGTGTCCACTATTTTCTAACACTAACTGGCGGACTAAATAGATTTGCAATTTATTGATAGTGGTGGAGGGTGGATGGTGATCTGCTTAGATACTCAATATCTCCCGCCGCGTCTGTCTGTCCCTATATATATGTCACCGTAAAATTGTCAAATACGTTATATTGTAATATCTCTAGCGATATTGTAAAATCTCGAAATATTGTCAAATGAACATACTGCTTATAACAAAACGCATTAGTTATCGTGATATGCATGCGATGGTAGTCAACTTACGCGGTGTGGAGGGAAGGAGGGGTCCCCCTTGCCCAATGGTACAACTCTCATGAAAAGATATTGTACCATTCCTGAGAAATACCGATTAATATAACCTAACCTTAAAACACTTTATATTCCCCTAAAAAGCGTAGTCGACGTAGCCCCGCTTCGCGGGGCCCCTATTTCCGAGTGCAGGGCTTAAAGGAACCTAACTAACCTAACGGGGGGGTGGCCCAAGTCCCGATTATGGGGGCAGAGATACTTCCATATGTTCAGTTGACAATAATTCGAGAGTTTACAATATCGCTAGAGAGAAACACGTTATATTGTAATATAACGTGTTTGACAATTTTACGGTGACATATATAGGACAGGGACAGACAGACGCGGCGGGAGACTTTGTTTTAGGGACTACTTACTACTTACTTCTATTCAGCTCTATTCAGCTTATGCCCATAGAAAACAACGATTTTGGTTGAGACGCGTTCGCGTACGTATCTGCACAGCTGAATAAGTGTGAGCAGTCCCTAATAATATGTAGTGATGATTTAGAGGGGAGATGGGCTGTGATTATCGTCTTACTTTCGGAATAATTCCGTTACAGCTATCATTATTTTCAAGGATTAGTATAGACACGTTCCTGTAATTTTTTTTCTTTCAGCAACTACGAGTATAGATCCATTATTTTCAGATTCTTTCAAAATCGAACTAGTGATTAAAAAAAAACAATACTAGTTCCATCATCTAACTATTAATTGGGCTCTTTAGCAAACTCATCCCACTCAGGTGGATCCCGCGGGATCAGTCGACCTAATGAATTTTTGAATTGGTCAACTGATCCCGTTGTTCAATTTTATGATTTTAATAGCCAAGTAAAGAAGTTTCTTGATACAAATTTATAATGGTGATTCCCGTTGGTAGTAGTGACAATGTAAGAAGAAAAGAACATCCAAAAATGACAAAAATGTCCCATTTTTACGACCGTGTAGAGGACTAAAACATCATTTACTGTTATTAACATACAAGGAATTGATAGGAAATGACATAAATAATTGAATCGTTTCAGTTTTCGAGGAAAAAAAGGGGAATGTGAAACGTTGATCCCGTAATTTTTTTTTTTATTATCAGCCAATTAATATATTAAAGTTCCTCAAAACTCAAAGTCTCTTCAAGGAGGTATCTATTTTTCAAGTTCCTTGCAGGGCCTGTCTCCTTATAAGAGTCCGCATGATGCTGTTCACTCGCATCTTCGCGATCCTATGTTTGTGTGCATTTTTCAATGCAGATGATACACGCACACACGGGTTAAGATCGAGTGCCGTGATCGCTTAAACCATTTTGATCTTTTAGACCAGTGATTCCCAAAGTGGTCCAGGTGGACCCCCAAGGGTCTACGGGAGACCCATCGGGGGTCTACATTGGCTTGAAGAAAATGTGGGGGTTCACAAGCTGTAAGTGGGGGTCCACGAAATTTTACCTGGGTTCGATGCCAAAGAACAAAAATGTTGGCTTAGCTTGATCAATGTAGCCAGATATTAAGCTAGGTACAAGGAAAAAGTGGTAATAAAGATCAAATGTTCCGGTGATGACATGTTGTATTTCGGTGAAAATGGTCGTGTTAAGTCATATAAAAAAACATTTCGAAGCCAGAAGATTACAATTTTCGGATTTTTGCCAAAAAAATATCTTGGGAACAACGATCCTCATGCAATCCTAACAGATAGGGCGAAAAAATATATTGCAAATGTCTTGCTTTTCTTTTTTAGTTCACGGGCTTGAAAGAAAATGCTACAGGGGGTCCACCGACACCAAAACAAATTCAAAGTGGTCTACCAGGAAAAAATGTTTGAGAACCTCTGTTTTAGACGATATTATTTTATTAAGTAGGTACCTACCTAGTAATTTTACGGAAATAGTTTTCATTCGGTAAGCAGGTGAGTGAAGGTCGGCCATACGCGAGAGATTTTACACTATTCTTTGTTGGTAGATATTCCAGTACCACCTCAGGAGTCTGAGCCAGGAGTGGCAGCATCTGAAGGTGGTGCAGCTACATGGGGCCATCTGTTCCATGGCGACTCATCGCCTAAGGGCATGTGGAAGTTCCCGCGACATGCCGTAAGTACGAGTATATCAAATTCATAAAGAAAATTATTTTACCTTGTGGTTTTGACAATGCCTCGGTGCAGAGAATGGAGAATCTCTTCCGTGACCGTTTTGAAATATTATGCAACGTTTCAGTTTTTATAACCGACTACGGTGAAGCCGAAAAGGAAGGGTTATGATTTTAGCCGCCTACCTATGTTTAAAGGGTGTAAAACACCTCTTCTTAAAACTTATCGCAATGATGGGGATCATTGCGATATTTTTTTTGTTCTACACCATACATGGGAATCTTCTAGTTACGGAGATATGGGGGGCCAAAGTTACAACTTTTTGACAAGTATTTTTTTTAATACATGTTATTTTTGCTAGATTTTGACTTTTAACACCTCAACGACCCCCGTACTATTCAATCCATCCATCAACACAATGTTTTAAGTGCTTTACATTGAGTTACAAAACATGATTTATAACCTCAAAAAAAAAAGTGGCTTCCCAGCAATATTTTTTGCGTAAAGTTACTTAGTTTGATGTACAGAATGCTTGGTTAACGGCTTTGTGATGAGGTGGTTTACACCTTGTGTAATTATATGTTTGTATTTAAGCGTAATTCCACCGTAGTGCCTGAAATATTTATCGGATTTTATGTTTACTTTATACTAGTGTTATAATCACAATTGAACCATTTTTTTATGTTTTGTCCTTTCGGGCTAATAAATGCTTTTTCTTTCTTTATTTCTTTATTATGGCCCGGATAACACCCTATATCCTTCCTATAATCTGCACTAATATTATAAAGAGGAAAACTTTGTTTGTTTGGTTGTAATAAATAAACTCAAAAACTACTGTGCCGATTTCAAAAAATATTTCACCATTAGAAAGCTGTTATCACCCTGAGTAACATAGGCATATATTTTATCCCCGTACTCCCACGGGAACGGGAACTACGCGGGTGAAACCGCGTGACTTTCGCTAGTAATATCATAAATGTGAATGTAAATTTGTTTGTTTCGCTTTCACGCGAAAACTACTCAACCGATCATCATGAAACTTTGTACATGTACATATTCTTGGAGGTATTAGAAGTATGTAACATAGACTTTTTATTAAAAAAAACTAACCCTCACTCGCAGACAAAGTTGCGCGTGTCAGCTAGTAGGCTATATTTTAACCGACTTAAATATTAGAAGGAGCTGATAATACATTGTAAACCTCGACTATTATAGAGTGTGACTTTTCAGTAGTAGGGGTTTTTATTTGTAGTATAACACAAGTTCTTGTTGTAAATTGTGCTCTAATTTTACAAGGTTTCTAATAGCGATGCACTATAGAGGGACGCAAAGAGTTTAAACTCTAAACTTGCGAGTTGCACGATAATTATGAGTACATATCGTACCTTCTACATGTGCATATTCAAGTCGGCAAAAACGTCATTGCATTCTACTCCGGGGAAGCGGGACTGTTTGAAAGAGATACCGCAGCCCTGGAACTCAAAGGGCTGAGAAGGAACTGCCTGCCTAGCCTTTTCCCAACTATGTTGGGGTCGGCTTCCAGTCTAAACGGATGCAGCTAAATACCAGTATTTTACATTTAGCGACTGCCTATCTGACCTTCACAGCCCAGTTAATACTAGGTTATACGATACCACTTGGTAAGACTGGTTGTCAGACTTCTTGGGCGACTGACTATCTGTAACGACTGTCAAAGATGGACAAAAAGGGCTAAGAAGGATAATGGAAAAAAGTGGCTTCGATGAAATTGATTTCCGCCAAGTAACGCTTGATTTAGTAATTTATATTTTTAATAAAGCACAGGAGACAGAATTACAAATTTAAAAAAAAAAAGCAATAAATTCTTTAAAAAGTTATAGACCAAGGTTATCGGCACAGGTCTTTTCTTTCTTTTGAAATAGGCGTGTAGAGATCAGAAACTGAACGGATATTCTAACAACTATAATGTCTATCTACAGCCGAGTTTGCTGACTTTATCTAAAACTAGATGACCCGGGCAACTTCGTCTGAGTCACAAAAAACCGTGATAACACGTAATCAACTTTGTTTTGGCAATAACAAATTAAATATTTGTGATTAATAACGTAATTATTTGGATAAGAATTGATGCTATGTTTATAAAAACACTTTCGCAAATAATGCATTGGACCGATTTTCATCAAACATAGCAAGAACCCTCCCAACTATTTTAATTCATCTTTCAAACAAAAACAAACAAAATCAAAATCGGATCATCCATTGGGGAGACAAACTTATAACATCCCGTCGTTTTTGCATCGCTGGTTAAGGAAAAAAAACACAAAAAATAAAACGAAAAAGTACTTTCCTAGGTCGAATATTCCATCAATCGACCACAATAGGGTTGGTGAACCTCGCAGAAAACAATAGCTCCGTTCGGGTCACCAACTGTCTCGGCCCAAAGACTCTAAACCGACTTCGAAGCGAAGTGGCTCGCTGCAGGTACAATTTGCACCGGTGGGGGTATTCCGATAAAGCTGAGTGTGACTGCCCATCCCAATCCATAGCCCACCTGGTGACCTGCTCCTTGTGCAACTCTACCTGCACTTTAAGTGCCCTGCGGGAAGCCACCACCAACTGCGTCGACGTGGCTGAGTTGTGGTTGAAACTTAAATAAATAACTAAAATGGGAATCATCGAAAAAGTAGATCTTAGCGCATGATTATAATATTATTATCAAAATTAAACAGTTGCGGTCACTGTATGCTCACGTGTTGCGTATTATTTACAGCAGGTACCCCAACACCACACCAGACACAAGCGGCAGGACTTACCTGAGACTTTCATCATCCCAGGAGGGGCGGGCGAGGGCCCGTGGGGAGAGTGGGGAGAGTTGTCCCCCTGCTCCAGAACCTGTGGAGGAGGCGTCGCTAGTCAAAAGAGAATATGTTTGCGGTGGGTAATAGTCATCGTGACCGTTATCGAACATTGCGGCCAATATTAGAAGATTAGCCATTAGTGCGGGAGATTAAGAGTGCAAAAGTGTGTGCGCAGGCACAGGTGTGCACTCTCTGTTCCTTTTTTTCTCATAGTATGATGGGACGACAATCGGAAACCACCGGAGAGAGGAGGACAAGATACCGTATCTAACCGCCATATTCCAAACTCCGAGCTACTTTTGGTTAACGCTTGTGCGAAAGACATTTTTATGAGAGTTGCTTGCGCGAATTTATTTGCACGTACGGTCAATCCTCTGAATGAACTTTTGCGTGAATAAAACATTTCGAAATATCCTTGCAGAGAAATACCTAAGCAAATAGAAGTTCGCCATAAAAAATTAACAATTTATTTGCCAATCAATGTTCAATATAAAGGATTCATCACGTAAGACACTGACCCCATTTTCGCTATCAGTGGTCCCGAAACCGTCAAAACGACACTAAAGACGGAAGATAATTAAAACAAATGTGTGATAACAGGCCTGTTAGAAATATGTATAATAGGCTTGTTAACTGAAAAATCTAATTACTCCGTCACATAGATTATCAAAAAATATTTGACTCGTATTTTTTCTTTTGGCACATAAACCAAAATTGACGAAGATACGACGCTTGTAAAATTCCCAATACGTCACTGTTCGGTATCATTCGTAGTGAGTACGGACGTCACGAGCGTTTTATCTTTGTCAATATTCGTTCATTTACAAAAACAAAACTTACGTGTCCATTATTTTCCAATACTCTAACTGACGGACTAAATAGATTTGCAATTTATTGATGGTGGAAACAAGCCTATTATGTCATGCCTGTAGGAAATCTAATTTCTTGCCAGCACCTACAATTTTATGCTATTATTGTTTTGCACACTGTGGTGTTAGGCCGATGGGGCTGAAAAGTTCTGGAGTGAAAACCGCGAACCGGGAGACATTGCATTGATAGGCCTCTACTAGGTGGAAGATAGCGGGACCGGTCAATGTAGTGACACTTGGTCCCGAGGCCTATGTTTAGCAGTGGACGTTTTTCCGCTGAAATGATGGTTAACAATTTCAAAGGTTTGAATTTTTCCACAGAACCGTAATCCTTTTCTCAAATAAAAGCCTAAGAAACTTATAACATCGGCTATTGCCACCTCGCATATGAATCCGAAAAAATGAACCCGTTTTTTGGCTGCAGAGTTATTTTAAAACTATCAGATATTAATTGAAATCAAATGATACAAGGGTAAGTTAAGTAGAATAACTATTAGTCACGATCCTTAGAGTAGGTAGACGTACCTATGTTCTTGATTGATGACGGTGAATCTTAATGTGTAACGCCTTTAAGTTAGGCCAATGGCGGGTAGCAGCAGAATGGGAGGTCAAGGATCGTGTTAAATTGCGTGTGATCAAGAGACTTATGTCCACCAGTGGAGTGAGTATCCACAGTCTATTCACAATACTTCAGTCAATTTGAAATAATGTTTATATGTTTATGTGTACAGGCCAGAAGACCAGTCTCAGTGCAAGGGAGGCGATACGAAGTACTTCTTGTGTCAGACGCAGGACTGTCCTGAAGGCTCCGGTGACTTCAGAGCTGAGCAGTGCGCCGAGTTGAACGACAAACACTACAGGTACAAAACTAAATATAAGTAAGTTGCATACATCCATAAACTCGGCCTCGAACTTGGCCATAAACGCGCGTGAGACCATGGACGCAGACTTTTTAACCATACGTGACCGTGCTAGGATTTCTAGATTATTCAAACCACAAACTGATGTCTGAGAGGAACTATTGTCTGAATGGGAATGTAGGTGGGATAATTCCATCAAGGGCAGACACCTCCACCAGTTCTTTCCATCCGTTCGTGTGCGGCTGGACAGGACATGGCTGGAGGTTAATCACTGTGTTGTCCAATTTCTCACGGGTCATGGTAACTTTAAGAATAAATTATTTTCCTTCAAGCTTGTTGACTCGCCTTTTTGTCAATGTTCCATATCTAACTGCGAATATGAACATTGAACAATCTGGGGTTCATCAAAGTGGGGTTGTCCAAAAAAAAACTCGGTTCATTCCACATCGGGAAAAGACTCATCGAGAAACAAAAGATCGCCACCTTCTGCTAGCAGATTTTTTTACAGATTTTCCTGCACTATCGTATAAAAGAACGCCAGCCTTTCATATACTACATATAGTTTTGACAGTTTTCAAGACCAGCCATAATATCATCGGTATAGCAGAATCAGTTTCAAAATTAATTACACCACTAATATTAATAACTATTTTTTTTGGGTAAATTAATGTAATTTGTGGATTCTGTAGCAACGTCACTGATATTCGTACCTATCATCATTAGTACGAACAACAAACATATGAACCATACATTGACTGACTATTCAGAAATGTAACATTTTTATGATCCTTAGCTGGATGCTGCCAACAAAAAAACAGGGCCGGAATCCTTGCGTACTAACCTGCAAGCCCCCTGGAGAGCGGTTCTTCTTCCGACACAAAGGCCAAGTCACGGACGGCACCAGGTGTTACGACGACTCCTTCGACGTCTGCATCAATGGCAGCTGTCAGGTAATTCAACTGTTAAATCGGGTTGATTTCTTCCATTTTTCGTTTAATAATTTATCCTTGAATTGACCTGTCACCTGTGCACCTACTTGAAGACTTTTTTACTGTAGATTCGTTGCTATCATATAAATCACATGTTTTTTAACATTGTGTCTTGGTCTGAACAAACTCATCACGAAGCCGTCAACACAGCATTCTGTACATAAAACTAAGTAAGGGTGAAAAATCACGCCGGATTGCCGCCATGGGATCTGGAGGCGATAGTCCTCGCGCGCCTACACGAATGGCGCGCGGAGGTACTACGCCGCACGGTGGGCTGAAAATCGGCTTTCATAGACTTAGGGATTTCAATTTGCAAGTGCTTGTTTTTATGTCCAATATCGCTTCTATTAGTCATTACTATGTACAAAAATGACACCCGAGTTAATTCTGCCCAAAAACGAAGGAAATATATTTTTTTTACGAAAAATTTGTATGAAGCTAGTATGAAAAATCGAATTATCTCCTAAACGGCCTGTTTAACCGTACAATCCTTGGAGGTGGTCATAGTGCTAATTATTTATGATTTTTTGGTTGGCGAACGGACGAAAAATTTAATGCCGTTTTTTTTTAAAAATCGCCAAAATATTTTTATTTGTTTTTACGTATGAAACGATTCCTTTTGGTGTTTATGTTGAAGAACACGGACTTTTAACTACACATAACATACAATAGCATCACTCCTATATTTTCGAAGGAGTTGGCAGAGGTTTATAGTACACCCACACGTCGACAACTATGTTTGAGCTAGATAATTATCAACAAAAAATGAGTTTTAAAACTTTTCATACAACCAAATGACCAATTGTTTACTCTTCTAATGAGTCCAAAAAGAAGTAATTAAGTAACTACACTGATTAGGTCTTCTAATGAGTCTTAATAGGTGATTTAATGATTTTCAATATCTCACGACAATGCCAACTATGGATTACATTCAACATTTCCTGATAAGTAAGCTAATTTGTTAATTAGCAGTGCTATGAGTTCTAAGAGTAGTTAGTGACAATTATAGATTTTCATTAGCTAATGAGGAGATAACTAATGAGGGTAGTTAAATAATTATTGGCGTTTTGCAATAAAAGGGCTAAAGTTTTGTTTTATAATTTAATTTGTTCACAACTGTGTAACTGCCAACACTAAATCAGCGACTATAAAATCTTAGAATGGAAAGTTTAATCACCAAAACTTTAGTTAATCAAGAACCTTAACTAAAGTTTGCACAAAACTCGGCCAATCAATATTTGCTCCCAACCAATTCTCGTACTTTCTCCTGAAATTATCAAGGAATCGGTTGTATTTCTGCCACCTTTGTAAAGCGGCTCGCGTAAATCTCCGACAAAATTCTTTGAGAACAACACGATCTTCGTCAGACAGGCAATCGCCTATGCGGGATATAACTGCACTGAACAATACTTCATGATCAAATGAAGTACTCTCACTTCGTAGAAGAACAAACAAGTCTAAATTGGTGATTAAACTTTCCATTCTAAGATTTTATAGTCGCTGATTTAGTGTTGGCAGTTACACGGTTGTGAACAAATCTTAATATATATAAATCTCGTGTCACAATGTTTGTCCTCAATGGACTCCTAAACCACTTAACCGATTATAATAAAATTCGCACACCATGTGCAGTTCGATCCAACTTGAGAGATAGGATAGTTTAAATCTCAAATTATGAGACGCAGACGAAGTTGCGCGAGTCAGCTAGTTAAATTATAAAACAAAACTTTAGCCCTTTTATTGCAAAACGCCAATAATTATTTAACTACCCTCATTAGTTATCTCCTCATTAGCTAATGAAAATCTATAATTGTCACTAACTACTCTTAGAACTCATAGCACTGCTAATTAACAAATTAGCTTACTTATCAGGAAATGTTGAATGTAATCCATAGTTGGCATTGTCGTGAGATATTGAAAATCATTAAATCACCTATTAAGACTCATTAGAAGACCTAATCAGTGTAGTTACTTAATTACTTCTTTTTGGACTCATTAGAAGAGTAAACAATTGGTCATTTGGTTGTATGAAAAGTTTTAAAACTCATTTTTTGTTGATAATTATCTAGCTCAAACATAGTTGTCTACATGTGGATGTACTATAAACCTCTGCCAACTCCTTCGAAAATATAGGAGTGATGCTATTGTATGTTATGTGTAGTTAAAAGTCCGTGTTCTTCAACATAAACACCAAAAGGAATCGTTTCATACGTAAAAACAAATAAAAATACTTTGGCGATTTTTAAAAAAAAACGGCATTAAATTTTTCGTCCGTTCGCCAACCAAAAAATCATAAATAATTAGCACTATGACCACCTCCAAGGATTGTACGGTTAAACAGGCCGTTTAGGAGATAATTCGATTTTTCATACTAGCTTCATACAAATTTTTCGTAAAAAAAATATATTTCCTTCGTTTTTGGGCAGAATTAACTCGGGTGTCATTTTTGTACATAGTAATGACTAATAGAAGCGATATCGGACATAAAAACAAGCACTTGCAAATTGAAATCCCAAAGTCCATGAAAGCCGATTTTCAGCCCACCGTGCGCCGGGGGGAAACTCCGCTGCCGCGGCAAATTGCCGCTCAGCGGACTGACCTCCGGCGCGATCTCATGGCGACATGGAGAGAGCGACTGTCGCAACCCCGTGCAGGACACGCCACGACAGTGGCGGTAAGTCCCCTCTTTGAGGAGTGGCTGGAGAGGCGCCACGGCGTCCTCGCCTTCCGCCTGACGCAGGTCCTCACCGGACACGGATGTTTCGGGAGGTACCTGCACCGAATCGGGCGGGAGGAAACGCCCGGGTGTCTCCACTGCGAGGATCGACCGGAGGACATGGTGGAGCACACGGTGGAAGTCTGCCCTGCGTGGGCGGAGCTCCGCCGTGTCCTCGTGGCGGCGATCGGCGGCGGCGACCTCGCGCGTCCGGCCCTGGTTCAATCCATGGTCCGGAGCGAGACGAAATGGGAAGCCGTCGCCTCCTTCTGCGAAGCAGTCATGCTAGCGAAGGAGGTGGCGGAACGAGAGAGGGAGAGATCCTCTCTTCCCGGCCGCCGCGGGAGACGCAACGGGCGTCGGGGGCCACGTGGTGGCTACCGGCCACCGTAGATGCGGGCCTGTGGACGGCTGGCTATGGGCAGCTAGCCGTCTGGCCGTCTAACGACGACGACAGGCCGTGTCGACGGCGCGTTCGTGTTCCACGCGCGCCTCAAAGAGATGTCAGCATAAGGAGAGAGGCCCGCAAGGGCCGAAGCCTGGCCGGGGTTGCGGGCCTGTTCGAAAGAGATACCGCCGCCCCGGAACGTTAAAGGCGTTTTTTTTTTTTTTTTTTTAACTTAAAACATTGCGCATTTCAATCGATCCATCAGATCGATTGAATAGTACGGGGGTCGTAAAGGTGGGCAGGGGTCTGTTCGCAAGAGATACCGCGGCCCCGGAACGTAAAGGGCGAGGAAGGAACATGGATGGTTTTTAGTCGGTAAAAGTCTGACACCGCTCCGTCCAGAGTGGGAGGGGTCATTTGATGATTTCCCATCCGAAAAAAACGAGGGTCGTTACAAACATGTAGGTTTAAAAAAAAAACTCGTGAAAAAGAACTTTGATAAGGAATTTACCCCCCAATATCTCCGTAACTAGGTTCCCTGGTATGGTGGTGCAAAAAAATATCTTTATGATGGGGAAAATAAGTACCTTTCAGTAAGAATAATTTTCTCATCCGTATAACGTTGTCTACTCGTCAGACTCGATGCGGATAAGTGTGCGAGGTTTCGTAGGATTTCATACAAGTATGGCTCCTTCGCTTCTTTCGGCTCTGTTAAGTGTGCGTTCACCTTTTATGCGAAAGTTGGAATGGATAGATGATTGTTAACTCAATCACGTCAAACGGCTTGGTGGAATTTGGCGCAAGGATGTAAATTATATACTCGAATAGCACAAAGCTACGTTTTAATCTGCAATTCCAGAAGTAAGATCTATTTATCTGTTGGTGAAACGGCGGGCACAAGCTTGTAATCTGTATTTAATAATGACACAAAGGCTTATCCTAGATTGGCGGTAAGTCCCCTCTTTGAGGAGTGGCTGGAGAGGCGCCACGGCGTCCTCACCTTCCGCCTGACGCAGGTCCTCACCGGACACGGATGTTTCGGGAGGTACCTGCACCGAGTCGGGCGGGAGGAAACGCCCGGGTGTCTCCACTGCGAGGATCGACCGGAGGACATGGTGGAGCACACGGTGGAAGTCTGCCCTGCGTGGCCGGAGCACCGCCGTGTCCTCGTAGCGGCGATCGGCGGCGGCGACCTTTCGCGTCCGGCCCTGTTTCAATCTATGGTCCGGAGCGAGACGGAATGGGAAGCCGTCACCTCCTTCTGCGAAGCAGTCATGCTAGCGAAGGAGGCGGCGGAACGAGAGAGGGAGAGATACTCTCTTCCCGGCCACCACGGGAGACGCACTGGGCGTCGGGGGCCACGTGGTGGCTACCGGCCACCGTAGATGCGGGCCTGTGGACGGTTGACTATGGGCTAGCTAGCCGTCCGTCCGTCTAACGACGACAGGCCGTGTCGACGGCGCGTTCGTGTCCCACGCGCGCCTCAAAGAGATGTCAGCATAAGGAGATGGGCCCGCAAGGGCCCAAGCCTGCCGGGGTTGCGGGCCTGTTCGAAAGAGATACCGCGGCTCCGGAACATAAAGGGCGAGGAAGGAACATGGATGGGTTTTAGTCAGTAAGAGTCTGACACTCCCGCCGCTCCGCCCAGAGTGGGAGAAGTCATTTGATGATTTCCCATCAAAAAAAAAACGCTTATCCTAGATGATCAACCCGTGTAAAAATCTTTAAGTAACTCTTTTGCATCTCTTTGCATCGAGGACCATATTTTATTTTATTGGTCCTTTGATCTTTATTCAAACGAACGCATCCTTATTTCCAACAGCCCGTCGGTTGCGACATGATCCTGAATTCCACCGCACGGGAGGACAAATGTCGGGAGTGCAAAGGGAACGGCACCAGTTGTCGCACCATTGATGGACTACTCGACTCACAGGATCTCATGAAAGGTAAGTGCCCGACAAATGACCGTTAAAAATTAACACTAGGCCAAAACTAGATCATCCCTCGTGGCACACTTGGACAGCGTTATTTAATTTATATCATGCCGGCCGCTCCACATCCCTCAAGTGTCCTTTGTCTGGTTGATTTTCTATTTATTTCTTCTTCTTTTTTATTTTAGGATTCAACGATATCATGCTGATCCCTGCGGGCTCTACCAGCATTATTATTGAAGAAGTTAAATCTTCAAGAAATTATTTGGGTAAGTGTTGATTTATAATTCAAAAGCACCAGTAAATAGTTTATTGAAATAAATGCTTTAATTTTAGTATATTGTACTATAAAAACGTGTTGCGCCGACCCCAGGTAACATGTGACATGGGCAGGAAGATGATGATTGTCTACCATTAATCCTGGTGCAAAAGTATGGATGATATTATCGTAAAAGTGCTTTCTAAAAACCCTTGAATTTCACCAGCGTTAAGAGCTAAGAATGGCACCTACTACCTGAACGGCTATTACCACCTCGACTTCCCGAGGACCATCATGATCGCCGGCGCCCTCTGGACCTACGAGCGCAGTCAGCAAGACTTTCCCGGTCCCGACAAACTGCGGTGCCTAGGACCAACTACTGAACCTCTGTTTCTTTCCGTATGTGGTTTTATTTTACTAAGTTGCTCGATAGTTCCGTTACCGTTTATCCGAATACTGCAAGTATTCGGATAGTTGCAATCAGACCTAAAACCTTAAATAAAAAAATGAAGAACCCAATTTGATGTTGGACTGTTGAGCTCCTGCTAATTTTGTAGCTGACGTAACTAATGAAATAGTAGCGAATCCATACTAACTTATATTATGGCACACGCATAGAACCGTGACCTGGATTAAGACAATATTGACTACTTCGATCAATTATCTCAGTAGCGTATCCACGTACAATATTTTTGGATTAATTTAGAGAATTTATTTCGAAAGGTTAAAGACGAGGTATGAAGGGTTTACATTATGGTTTACATAATACTTTTTTGTGATTCCAACAAGTAGCCTTAGTCATCAGTAGATTGCATTTGTGCGAAGAAGGGGCGGAGCTCGTTCCAACAAAAATTGCAATGACGGGTAAACTCCATCCGATATATATTTTTTTTAACTCCAAAAATGTTCTGCGTCGCAGCTCTTCCTTCAAGACAAGAACAAGAACGTGGGGATCCGGTACGAGTACAGCGTGCCCAACAACACGCCGCTCCCGACCGACAAAATATACAACTGGGTGCACGAACAGTTCACACCCTGTAGCGCCTCTTGTGGTGGAGGTGAGCAAACTGCATATTTGATACTTAAAAAAACTGAAAAAAATAAGTAACTTATTCGTGGCTAAATAATAACAGTCACTTGGGTTAAGCCGTGCTTGCCTGGTCCAGAGGGACGGCGGACTTGGGGACGTCTGCCGCCCCGCCAAATAACTGGACCCAAGGCAAAGGCGCGTGGTGTCCTGCGCGCGCCCTATTGAACGGTGCGGGAGGAGTACACCTCACTCCCCCATCAGACCTAGAAGAGGCCCGCAGTGGCGGGCCGGCATTACTCGGGGATCGTGGAAGGCGCACTAGTTCCCATGATCCCCGGCGCAGGTGTGGGAAGGGAACACCGGGGTGGTTTTTAGTCGGTTAGAGTCCAACAGAAACCATCGCCCGTGCTTGCCTAGCTTGGTCTACGGATGGATGACGGGTGGTCATCCATCCATTACATACCGAGTTTCCACCACGCACTTTAAAGCTGTTGTGATTGGCTGTGTTGTAAGCGGCTGTAATTTGTAGATCTTTGGCAGTCGTTGCACGTAGGCAGTGGCCAAAAAATAGTCTGACAACCAGTTTTACCACAAGTGGTATCGTAGTAGAGAGCAGCGGTGGCCCAGTGGTAGCGGCCCCGACTTGCGAACATTAGTTCGTGTGTTCGAACCCGGACTGGCGCATTATTTTGTGCAATTTATTTCATCACCGCTGCTCTCAGAACGGTGAAGGAAAACATAGTGAGGAAACCGGCATGTCCTAGAACCAAGAATTCGAAGACATGTGACATCTACCTACTCGCACTGGGTCCGCGTCGTTTTGCCCATACGCAAAATACGCGCATTGACGTGGAGTTGCGAACCACAACCCGTTGTACCATATAATACAAAGTGGAATCGTGTTACGGAGAAAAACTAAATACACAGCCTAGTTTGGCATCTTAGCGGGTGTTAACCCGCCAGGGACATGCAAGATGACAGGGCTGTGTAGTATCTCTATGAGTGATCAACGTTTGTTAGTTGTAGTCATTCTTTACTTAGATATAAATTACAAAATAAGAAAGTTAAATTAAAACAAAAAGAAACTTCATAGAAGACCGGTATGTAATGGAATAAATACCTTTCCAGGCTTTAAAACCCATAAAGTTTCATGCAAATCAAGAGACAAACTGGAGATTGTCGAGGATAGCTTGTGTGACGAGGGTCTGAAGCCCCCCACCAACCAGTTGTGCAATACCGAGCCCTGTCCAGCGCGCTGGGTGGGTGGACCCTGGGGAGAGTGCACACAAAGATGCGGCAGCAATGGTTTCCAATTCAGATTTATAAACTGCCAGAAGATTATTGCAAATGGGTAAGTTTGCAGTGGAAATTAGATATAAGCATGAAGATTATTCTGGCTCTCAGGGCATTAAAGGCACTTTACAACAAACTGTCAAGGAAATGCAATCGATTCCACCTAGTTGCCAGTTCGCAAAAGGTGGTCAAGATTTTTTGTTTTTGATAATTTAATTCCGTTGACGTAAGATCCTAACAACGATGTGGTCTAATCGTTTGTACAGCATAAACAATAAATGTGTTCAGGGAAAAGCCCGACGAGATAAATGCAGAGCGTATAGTTCCGAAAAAGGAGTGTTTCGGCCTGGTAGAGCCTCCTGATCTCCAGAAGTGTAACGAGGATGCTCCCTGCCCCACGTGGTTTGTAGAAGATTGGAAACCGGTAAGCACAAACTATAGCCCACTACACGGGAAACAGTATTTTTTCCAACGTATTTTTCAGCTCAAAAATTAAATAATGTGTTCCTAATATTCTATTGCAATACAAAGGTTATTTTAAGGCTCGTAATTGAAAGGTTACTTAAAGAACATCAAGTAAACAAACAAATGTAAAAAATAATTTCTACCAATAGTCTCTATGCCAGTGGTTCCCAACCTTTCTTGGACCAGGGACCACTTTGGTGTCATTATTGTTAGCTGGGGCCATAAGGTCCACGATACACATGGTCACTGACAGGATTATATTGGATTATATATCTAGGGCAGTGAATATTTAACTCACACAAAGAAAAACTTTGGAAAATTGGATGAAAACCTTTAGAATTAAGATAGTGAAGGAAACAATTCATAAGGAAAGAGAAATAAGTCAGTAGATTCTCAAACATTTTTAACACCTCGCCTCTGGTAGGTTCAAATAGGTTAGGTTGAGCTTGCATCTACTGAAGAAGTTAAAAATTACGAATAACATTTTTAAACCATTTGCGGACCATATTCGAGGCGTCTGCGGACCACCGGTGGTCCGCGGACCATAGGTTAGGAACCACTGCTCTATGCTTATAGCACTAGTTTAGCATTATGTTCTGAATGTCATAGGACTCGCTCGACTGAAGCAGCTCATTTTTGATTCGATCATGTAAGGAAACACCCTCAACTGACAAACAATAATATTAAAAATACATTTGCAATGGTCCGGACTTTGATTACATGTTTATAATCAAAGGGTCCGGATTATCGAAACCTCAGAAATACTTTCGTATCATACCAGCTCCGAATTTTAACGGAGGAGCCTATGGCTAAATACTTACAGTCGCTTAGGCCGATTTTAGGTTAAGCCGTGCTTGCCTAGGTTGATCTGTGGATGGGTGACCACCCATACATATCGAGTTTGCTCCATGCCTCGGATAGCACGCTAAGCTGTTGGTCCTGGCTGTCATTTTTCCATCTTTGGCAGTCGTTACAGGTAGTCAGTGGCCCAAAAAGCCTGACAACCACTCTTACCAAGTGGTATCGTGTTACCCAGTACTAACTGGGTTGTGGAGGTCAGATAGGCAGTCGCTCCATGTAAAATACTGGTATTCAATTGCATCCGATTAGACTGGAAGCCGACCTCAACATACTGCTATGCTTTCACGGTTTAAAACTAAATTTATATTGACACTTACGGGATATCCCGTAAGTGACAATATAAGTTTTGACCCCAACATAGTTGGGAAAAGGCTGGGCAGATGATGACCAGCTCCGAATTTTATGACAAAATAGATCTTTTCTTCCTCCACCAGTGTAACGAGCTCTGTGAGCAGACCAGGCGGGTTGTCTGCCACCAGAAGTGGATTGAAGGTACTGTTGAATGGCTGGATGACGAGAACTGCACTGAAGAGAAACCGGTGGTAGAACAGGCTTGCATGCTGCCGCCTTGTAGTGGAGTCAACTGGTACACGTCTAGTTGGTCTGGAGTGAGTAGAATGCTAAAAAACTACTTTCAAGAAGATTTTCATTAAATAATAATAATAAACCATTTATTTCAGGTAACAGAGACCCATAGATAAATACCTTAACCTAAAAATATATACTAATTAATACAATTTTGGTTAGTGTAAGTAACTTAAAACTATGTTAGTACCACTTCACTTGCACGATGCTTTATGCGTTTGTGTGGAATTTGTCCGCAGAAGCGACGGAAAACCACATCCTGCGGCCAGTAACTTTCATCCAACACCAAATGGAGCAAGCACGTTGGTATGCGCACCACAAACGCCTTGAAATTGACGTTGCGGCGCGACTCCAGCAGCTGTACTATTGGCGTGTACTTCCACTTTTGACGCACGTACTCCTCGATGTCCTATGCCTCAGTGGTGTAATGTAGACGAGAGATGTACACTGGAGTATTCGGCTTGGCGGCACGCAGTTTTACATTGGGCTCCACAGGAGCCTTGCCGGAGCGGTTCTTGCATAGCTTCGTTGACTGCGTTTCCTCCTTTGCAGCGTCACGAAACCATCACCGTCAGCCCGGCGCAACAATTTTGTTAAAAATACTCAGAATGGGTTAGCCTGAGCCCACTTGTGCTGCGCTCACCTGAAAACTACTATACGTCGTACGAAGAAAATAATTCAAATCACTCACCCTTCACTCGTCACTTTACTCTATATCGAACAAAACCATATACCGGACCAAAATTATAATAAACTAGCTGACCCACGCAACTTCGTCTGCGTCACATAAGAGAGCAAAACGAAAGGAAAAAAAAAACGTTTTTTTTGCAACATTTTTCATTCCTGCTCCGCTCCTGATGGTCGTAGCGTGATGTTATATAGCTTTAAGCCTTCCTTGGTAAATGGAGTATCCAACACTAACAGAATTTCAATAAGTAGTTCCTGAGATAAGCGCGTTCAACCAAACAAACAAACTCTTCTGCTTTATAATGAGTATTAGTATAGAAGTATATATTCAGACTTATTTAGAGGTGAAATGAGTATGTAAAGATCGTAGTAAGTAGCGCTTTACGGTTTTATGCAACTTCATGGGAAAAAGTAGTAAAGTAAAATAGACTTATCATAGCGTTGGATGCTGTTTGTATTTCCAAGTGAAGTAGTCCTATAAGATGCAGATAAGACCGCGGGTAACAACTAGTTCTATACTGTTTTTCAGTGCAACACCTGCACCTCGAAATTTCGTACACGAACGGTGGTGTGTGCAACGAAAAATTTTCTGCCCATGAATGACAGCTTCTGCAGAAACTCAAGTCGTCCTGTAGACCACGAGGCGTGCAATATAGACGCGTTGCCGGCCTGCAAGGTGCAGTGGTACACCACAGACTGGGACAAGGTACGTTGGGATCAACCAATGTGGTGTTGGAACACAACGAAAACTTTAATAAGCGACTATTTTTGAATTTTGTCACACCCAAATACATTGTAGGTTTTTACAAATGAACGAATATACTTTGATTCATTCTAAAACTAAAAATTCAAGGCGCAGTGTTGGAAGTCCTTCCAACACTGCGCCTTTTTTAACGCTTTGTTGCTTTCGGCCCATCCGTTCTGGTGCTCTTATTACTGACTGACTTGCCTTTTGGGATAACAATCCTAAGTGTCAATAATTTCAAGATAAGTTTAATAAGACTTTAATCTTAAATCGAAGCAAGGATCTCGTCGTCCTGAGTAATGTTGCACCCAATTCATAAACTAAAATAATAATGTCCATTGTTTTTCAACAGTGCTCGGTGAACTGCGGCGAGGGAGTGCAGACTAGGAAGGTGTTCTGTGGCATTTTTAAGAGTGGGTTTGGCGTAGAGATAGTGGAAGACGACAAATGCGCCAATCTTACCAAGTACAACGACACCAAACCCTGCACTGTGCCCAAGGCGGAGTGCCCGTCGCAGTGGCTCGCCGGACCGTGGTCTGAGGTACGAATTTTTAATATATTCTAGGTTTTGCCCGCGAATTCGCTTACGTTAGTGTCGGAAATTATCCCAGGGGATATTTGGTAATAATGTACCTTACCATTAGTTGAAAAAAAAAAACAAAATCGCACCAGTGAATACAAAAATATGCCCCACTGAACCCAAACGTCAAATAACTTCTCCCGCTCTGGGTGGAGCGTAAGGGAGTGTCAGACTTTTACTGGTTCCTAGACAAATCTTACATTTTTCCTCAAAAAAGAGATCTTGGGATTAAAATGTCTACATGCTCCTTTTTTTGCAATCTTGTGGCTTCGATACATGGTCCACTAATATATTTCAGCATCTATACCGATCAATCATGCGTAAATCCAATAGGAGTGCCAAACCGGTGGCAGAAAAAAAGTCACTCTTTATATGAGGTTGCAGCCAAAAAAACCCTTATATAAATCCACCCCTGGCAGTACTTCACAATGTTCGAGTCAGCAGTTGGCGGAGGTGGTGAAAAAACTAATCTGACCTGTGTGAAATTGTGTGTTTGTCTCATGCGTCCTTTTGTGGGTTTCAGTGCACTAAAGCTGAAGATGGTGAGCAGTACAGACGTGTCATGTGCTTCCGAGATAATAAGGAGACATACGACTGTGACGTTACAACCGTGCTGGACTCCACGCAGATTTGCAACAGTAAACCTAAACTTGTTTTTATTTTAGTTGATTTTACATAAAACTCATCACACATAATATTATTATTTTAGGTCACTCGACATCTTTCTATCGTTTAAAGTTTTTATTTAAGGGGCCGGCGGAGCATGCGTTTTTCATACAAACGTAATACTAAAATGATATGAAAATCAAACATATTCTTAAGGTAGTGTGAATATATTTCAATTGGATTACAGAATATCTATGTTCCCAATTAAATATTTTGAAATTAGACGAGATATGAGGAATTTAATAGAAAACTTGTTGTTCTCATAACTCTTGTTTTAAAAATCAATGTCCATCCATTAATCGAAACATTTAATTATCCAACAATCGCTACTTGCGAAAACTTCAAAATATTTACAAATTGGAGACTTTTTATTCACAACTAAAGCCATTTTAGACAAAGTACATTTAAAATACTGCACGTACCTACGTTGTAACACGACTTTGGCTACTGAGCCAAATAGGTACCTACTTCCCGCCCCGTCACCGCCGCACGCACCGCATCATAAATTTGTCGCAACTTGTTAGCGTCGACGTCAATTGTAGTGGATCACCCGCCGAATATTCGGTATTCGGCTGAGAGCGCCACCGAATATTCGGTATTCGGTATTCGGCCAAATCACTATTCGTTGTATCTCTAATAAAAGGTCTGCCAACCACTCTTGCCAAAGGGTATCGTATTACCCAGCACTAACTAAGTTGTGGAGGTCAGTTATGTATGTATTGATGTTTAATAAAACAATTAGGTTCATGTTCACCAAAAAAATGACAGTCTGATAACCTAAAACAGCTGTTTAAAATATTTTTTTGTATAAGAACATGTCACAGTGACAGCTGTTTTTAGATAATCAGACTGTTATCTTTTCGGTGAACATGGACCTTAGAGTGTTAAGGTATTCGGGGTTGATTCGCTTTCTTATTTTATGATTTATACGTGACAGTGCGTGCTTATAGTTAGCTCCGATGTGCGGGGTCGCAACGGAAAGGGAAGTGCCAGTGTGGCCAGTTATATTGGGTTGGAAGCTTACAAATAGTGTTACCATTACATGTTAGACAGTCGCTCCATATAAATTATTCGGCTGCATCCGGTTAAACTGGAAGCCGACCCCTAAATAGTTGGAAAAAGGCTGGGCAGATGATTTCATTCCATTTCATTTATTCAATAACAATAACAATTGTGTCTGAAAGCGTTTCATTAAAAGTTTTAGCTTAGTTAAATAAACAGAAAAAAAACACACTACTAAATAGAAAATATACCATCACTTGATCAAATAAAAATAATAAAAATATACAATTTCAACATAGTAAAAAATAGAATCAGTGAAATATTTTAAAAGGTCACCTAAAACTTAACAAATATTAAAACAAAAAAAAAACAAAATTAACACATAAAATCCAAGAAAACATGTCATATAAAATACTAAATAATCGTTCATTAACAATTAATTTAAAATAGAAAGTCATATTCAAAGTCATTACAATTCATTCTTGTAGGTAAGTAGGTACATAAAAAATAATTGAAATAAAGTAAATAGTCATTTCCTTAAAAAATATATAACCAACAAAAATGATGATGATGATGATTGTCGCCATACAAAAAATGTTTCATCTCCTCATCATCAGCTAGCCTTTTCCCAACTATGTTGGGGTCGGCTTCCAGACTAACCGGATGCTGCTGATTACCAGTATTTTACATGGAGCGACTTCCTATCTGACTTCCACAACCCAGTTAATACCGGGAAATACGATACCACTTGGTAAGACTGGTGTCAGACTTTTGGGGCCACTGACTACCTGTAACGACTGTCAAAGATGAACAAATGACAGCCGGGACCAACGGCTTAACGTGCTTGCCGAGGCACGGAGGAAACTCGGTATGTAAGGGTGGTCACCCATCCACAGACTAACCTAGACAAGCATGGCGTAACCTAATGATCGACCCGAGCGGCTGATATTATTTAGCCACGAGCTCCTCAAGAAAAATGTTACCATTTAAATAAAATATAATAGTCGCCGACTTTATTTTATCCCAAATCATCGAACAAAATGTGTGAATAATTTTTTATGTGTACTTCCACAATCTTGGTTGGTTTTAAATAGAATATAAATATTTATTTTTCCAAGGAATACTACATTTTACACACACTGCATGCATATAAAAAAATATGTATATGTCACCGTAAAATTGTCAAATACGTTAGATTGTAATCTCTCTAGCGAGGTTGTAAACTCTCGAAGTATTGTCAACTGAACATATTACTTACAATATAACGCTTTACTTTTCGGAAGATTGCAATATATCGAAGTGAAACCGTGATATTGTGAAATGCATGCGACGGAAGTATCTGTGCGCCCATAATCGGAACTTGGGGCACCCCCACGTTAGGTTAGTTAAGTTCCTTTAAACCCTACACTCAGAAACAGTCCGTCGGCTACGGCTTTTAAGGGATATTAAAAGTTTTGAGGTTAGGTTATATTTATTTATTTATTTATTTAACACTTCAAGCACAAAGTACAGAGGCGGACTTAATGCCAATGGCATTCTCTACCAGTCAACCTTTAGGTGATGCAGAGACAAGCAGTGGTAGGTGTCATTCCTGAAACTTGACGAACTTGTCTTATCGATATTTCTCAGGAACGGTACATTATCTTTTCATGAGAGTGGTACCATGTGGCCAAGGAGACCCCTCCTTCCCTCCCCCTCCTCCACACCGCGTGAGTTGACTTCCATCGCATGTATTTCACAATATTACGGCTTCACTACGATAGATTACAATCTACCGAATAATAATGCGTATTTTTGTAAGCAGTATGTTCGTTTGACAATATTTCGAGAGTTTTCAATCTCTCAAGTTGTTTTACAATCTAACGTGTTTGATAATTTTACGGTGACATGTACACCATCTTCATTGATGACCCGTTGTTTAAATTGTGGGCTGGTAGATCACACGAGCACGCCTGCCGGAATTGCTGGAGATGAGAACGCTACGGTAACTGGCGAGCTGTTCAGTCCATTCCTAGTGCGCTGCCATGCGTACGGGTACCCGCCACCCACCGTGTACTGGTACCGCGGCTTCGACGAGAAAGCTATTCCGCTACACAATGAAACGGAGTACGAATTGAGAGGATACGACCTCATCATCAAACGCCTGACTATAGACAATCTTGGACAGTATAAGTGTGGAGCATATAATGGACTAGGCCTGGCGGCATCGTGGAAGGTCGTCGTGCAAGCATGTAAGCCTGCAGGGCTCTTCAGTGAAAACGAGTGGTTAGTGTCGGGATGTGCAGAGGCGCCAACCACCGCACAACCACCTAATACCGCGGAGATGACCACCAACACTACGAGCACTACCGGTAAGATTGTATCCATTTTATGTATGAGCCTTTCTGACAGATTTTTCATCTCGCGGCAGTAATTCTTTTTAATTACATTTAACTTATTTTTTATCGGAGATTTATTCTCTTATTTTGTAGTTTATTGCTTGTCAAAGATTCAAGATCAACAATCATCCACTAATTACCACTCCTGGAACTAGATTGCTCTGTGATTTTGTTAATTGGTTAAAACAAAAATTAGTTAGACATAATGCAGACTACTTATGTATACTTATAAATTTAGCATATTACTCGTAGGTACTGAAAATTAGGCTGTTTTTTTGATATCACCTGCATTTAAATAATATTTTCCATGTACAGTTCCAGTGAGCGCTAATCTGCCGACGCTGTTCCGGACGATGAACATCGACGACACTCTGGAGCTGTCGTGTCACGTGGGTGGCTTCCCCGAGCCTATAGTGTACTGGACCAGAGACGGTATCGCTATACACACGGATGGTAGGATCACTATCACTGGTGAGTTCTCATTTTCCAACATACGTAAAACATTTATAGTCAGTTGACTATAAATGTTGTCCTCAATTCATTGTCTCTCTTGGCTCCACTTGGACATGCTCAAACCATGTATGTACATTTAGCAAACGATTAAAAGAAAAACCTTTCGAACTCCAAACTTAAAACCTTCTTTATTGTTTATATAATATGCAAAAAAGCCCGTATTCAGAAAGTTGGCAATTACGCGTGTGAATTGATTTGGAAATATTACTGCATGGAAATAAGAAATGTGTCTAACAAACTATCTAGAATATTCAATCACCGAATAATCTGTGTTAGATGTAAAAAAATATTTGGAAACTTTCCAAATGCCTTATTTCGTGTACAAAAAGTTTACCATATTTCTCATTTCCATACAGTAATACTAGCTGACTCGCGCAACTTCGTCTGCGTCTCATAATTTGAGATTTAAACTATCCTATCTCTCAAGTTGGATCGAACTGCACATGGTGTGCGAATTTTATTATAATCGGTTTAGTGGTTTAGGAGTCCATTGAGGACAAACATTGTGACACGAGATTTATATATATTAAGATTGCCAAATTAATCAAAACAGCAAAATATTTGACAGCTCGTTGCCCACTCTCTGTTATTATAAGCGCTCTTAAAACCAAAAACTCCCTCTTACATCCAGATAATAGTCGCGATCATTAATACCAGTAAATTAGGTATTGCTATTTTACACACCAATTATAAACTCAAGAGGTTTGCTCTTTCATACATCTTGAGTTTGTAATAGTAGTTTATGCGACTGTGCATAATGAAGGGCATTACAACACAAGTGTGGGTTTAAGAAACGAGCCGAAGGCGAGTTTCTTAATAGCATCACACGAGTGTTGTAATGCCTAATTATGTATAGTTGCATACACTTCTTTATCTACCCAAATATCATAAGGGCTCTATGATGGGTTCAGGAACCATAGGGAAATGACCAGCATTGTTACTTGGCCCTTGATTTTTGTGGCAACAGGTTATTAGTTGCATTCGTCGCTGCATTTACGATATCTGGCGGAGTGTTCATGTCTATTTCTGAGTCACTATCACTCATTTCGACAGAAATAAAGAACTTATCAGAAAATTTGTCTACTCGTAACTGGAAATAAAAAGCTAACGAACAAATGACAGCTCGAAATGGCGGCGTTTTGGATATCTGTATTTTTTTTAAATCATAGGCTAACGAACAAAGTCACTATTCTTGTGTCACTCGAGATCAAAATGTCGTGCGATTTATAATTAAAATCATACTGAATTGGGGTTTCGTATCGATATCTGATTTAATTTAGATAGGTACTAGAATAGCACACTCACTTGAATTTGACACCTGTTCCAAATTTAAACTCATAACCTACTGTTTTCAGTAGGTTATGAGTTCATTACAGTTCCGTTTATTTCTGCTGGTTGGTAATGCTGGTCATTGCCTATGGTTTTTGAACGCATTAGAGAGGGTTTATGATATTTGGGTAGATAAAAATTGTAATACCTAATCTATACTTACGTCCATGTTCACCGAAAACCTGATTATCTTACCACACCACCGCCCGACGCCTCTTATATTTGTCCCACACCTGCTTCTCTTTTTCTCTTTCTCGCGTCTAGGTACCGTGATCCGATCTGATCTTACTGTGCGGCGGATATCGGAAGCCGACAGCGGGCGGTACACGTGCTACGCCTTCAACCAGTATAGTTCACAGTCCGACTCTGCCCAGGTGTACGTGAAACGTAAGTATACTGACCTACTCCTTAAAGTTAATATTAAGGAATGATATTGAAAAGGTAATATAATTATACAATCAGTCCTGTATCGTCAAAAAATATACAGGTTGAAACCAGACTCATCACGAAGCCGTCAATAAAGCATTCAGTACATCAAACTAAGTAACTTCACGCAAAAAATATTTAATATATTATGTATAATATGTATGCTTAAGAAGAAACCGTCAGGCTATCCCGCGATGTATTCTTTTGTTTTTTGCAATTTTCAGGCCAGTGCTAGGTTGTATGTTGATTAAAATTTTGTTCGCGACTACAATACGTAAGACGTAGATGTAGTACTTAACAGAATTATAATTATCAAAATCATCAATATAATCCTCGAAGTTCATAAAGGTTCCTTGACCGCAAATTGCAAAAAATGAAAGAAAATTTGAATTTCACGGGCTGTAGGCTTAGCCAAGTTGACAATCTACACGTTAACGCTAATAGAAAACTAACTAACTATAGTTAGTTAGTTAGTTTTCTATTAGCGTTGTATGTATGGGAATGACTTCATCTCAACGCTGTCACGTGACTTAGCGTAGTCAAAACAAACGAATAGAACACCAAAAAAAAAAAAAGTCGATCGCTCGTTCTCCAAGGTCTGTAGAAAAAACCTATACTTTAGTCTATAGTTAGCGTTCCTACCCACACGTCAAACTAACGTCAAAGTCACATTTGTTCACTTTGTGCGCGGGCTGATCTTTTGTTTTGAATTTTTAAGGGATTATTCATCATCATCATCAGCCTATAATGTTCCCACTGCTGGGACACGGCCTCCTCTCAATGAGAGGGAAAGGGCTATAATCTACCACGCGGGCCCAGTGCGGATTGGTAGATGTCACATGTATTCGAATGTTTGGTTCTAGGACATGCCGGTTTCCTCACGATGTTTTCCTTCACCGTTTTTGAGAGCAGCGGTGATGAAATAAATTACACAAAGTAATGCGCCTGTCTGGGTTCGAACCCACGACTTACTGTTCGTAAGTCGGGGCCGCCACCACTGGGCCACCGCTGCTCTCAAGGGATTATTGTTCTATGTGAATTAAAAAGTATGGTTTATTTTAAATCATAATTATAATGGTGTCGATTCTGTTGTGCACAAACTAAACTTAATTTAGGCTATTACTATCTTTTTCTCACTAATACAACGAGAAAGAGACGGACGTAATTTAGAATTGTCAAATTTAATTCGAATTAATATTTCCATACAAATGAAGGGTGCACGTAAAAACATGTCGACTAAAAACACGGTGAAGCGCAAGGCATAAACTAGTTTGACATCTCTAACTTAGTGCATAGCTATAGCCGTCCGTTTCTCGCACCGCCTTTTAGTAAAAGATAGAATAGTCTAAATTTAGTTTAGTTTGTGCACAACAGAATCGACACCAATATATCAGTGCGGCAATTAATTTTAAACATTACTGTGACTCGAAATAATGTAAGTTGATCCTGCATTTAAATGAAAGATACTTAAAATGAAGTGATAAGTTAGATATGAGTTTGATGGAATGAAATCTAGACCTCGGCCAAGCCCAGAACAGCTCGCAGTTTTATTGGAATTGGAAAGGTACAAATATTATTTGTTATTTTATAAATATCTTTCTTTGTTATTCGAAAATCCATCATACTCGGGCACTTGAAAGGTTCAAACATAAACAATGAGGAAACATAAATACGCGACACCGGTAGATCATAGACAGACACCATTTTTTAATCGATATCTACTGGGTCTCGGCGGTCGCCAAGTTGTCGTTCAAAAACATCGAAATCGTTTCGTTAGCGCTTGTCAAAACTGTAAGTTGGCTACGATTTTTATGGGACGTAGCGATCAGGGGGTTGAAACTTCCATACATTGGCTTCAAACAAAATATTCATAGATAGTGCTGCCATCTGTGTGGTTGAGTACACCAACTTTTCGACTGTTTGACAGCTTACAACTGTCGTAACGAGAACAGCTAAAGTCAAAGTCAAAGTCAAAACATTTATTGCGAACCAAGTGTACAATGTGGTGTTATGGCATGGTAGTACTTATGACTTAGCGGCCTTTTACAAGCATTGCAATTTCTCCTTCTATTTCAGACGACTCGTCAGTGAAGTAGATAGCCTAGTGGTGACAGCGGTTGCGTTGTAACAAATAGTTCACAAGTTCGAATCCTCAGTCAAGAATTACTTTTTGTATTTATTTGGTTGAACAAAAACTAACAGCGCCATCTAACAGCTTAGGTACACAGTTTTAATAACGAAAACTAGAGTTGCGCATCTATCTTGTATCTATAATATAGTGTACTATCAGATGGTAGCGATTACGATTGTAGAAACGATTACATTTCATTCTATCATATTGTACGATGTATAGTGTCTATTCGTTCGTTTTGACCACGAGACTCAAAGTAGTGTTTTTTACAAGCGCTTGCGCCGAGGCGTTTAAAATTGTAAAAAGGGAATCGAAACGAACCGTTTGTAACTTGGCTAGGCTTGCTAGAGCATCAGACTTAAGATGGAATTTTCATCGTAAACTTTATATATTTGCAGAGCACGTGGTACCTGCGACGCAGTAAGCTCTGCTAAGCCGATTTCATCGATATTAAAAACATTAAAAAATATATATTTTCTGTTTTATTTCAAGTTAAAGTTCTTCGCCTCCAAAAAAACAACTTTTAGTTACCTATAGTTGTAGATAGCGCCATGTTTCAGCAATATAACAAACAAAGCTTAATACTTAAAACACCCTCTGCCATGCTTAGACATCTGTACTACCGCTGACAGTAAGCGCTAAGCTACAACTAGAACAAGAATTCAGTCCTCAATCTCATCTTTATCTTAAACTCTAATTCTATTTGAAATGCTCATTATACTACTTATTGCTATTTTATTTATGGCACTTACTGCTATTTAACTTCCAGCCGATTTAAAACTGTTATTCTTTAAATTTCTATCACTCGCATCTTAGTTAAAATTGTTACTTACCTATTATATTATATTTTTATTCTGCAGACTAGTAATTACTTGAAGTTATAATAATAATATAATATAATAATTTATTTATTTCAGACATAGTCCATACAGAATATAAAAATCCAAAAACACATGTACATTAAAATAATCAATAAAAATAAAAATTACAATTACACATACACATACACATTCAAATTACATAATCAAATTAAATATACATTAAATTATTACACATTAAAACATTCAATATCAATAACAAAATTACAAAATTAATACCTACACAAATAATCATACCCGTATGTCAAATTAAACGAGGAGAGGCGCTAACATGAAGCTGCATCCACCTCTGTATCAGGGGCAAGTCCCACCGCTCGGAAAAAATATAATATAGTCTACTAACTAGCTTTTAACTTGTTTAGTGATATTTATTTTTGAAGAGAGTACAAAGGCGGAATTAATGCCATAAATATTTTCTACGTGTCAACCTTTGGATGATACACAGACGGTGATGCCTACTTCTTCTTCAAGGACTGTTCGTTTGACTCCACCATCGCCCGCCGTTGGCATCGTCAGAGGAAACAAATCGGCCAGCCGTCACACGTCATGAATTGCAACAGAACCTGGAGGCCAACACAACGTGATATAATACAAAAAAACACGAAATTAAGAGTTTTACTCGTTGAAAATTATATGTTTTCCGTTTATCATCAGGAGTTTAATGTTTCCACTGCTGAGAAAAGGCCTCCTCTCTGTAAGAGGGAATGGTTAACAGGGTGTAAGGCACCTCATCACAAAGCCGTTAACCAAGCATTCTGTACATCAAACTAAGTAACTTTACGCAAAAATTATTGGTGGGAACCAACTTTTATTTTTGAGGTTACCTATTATTAATCATGTTTTGTGGTAGAACTCAATGTAACGCACTTACAACATTGTGCTGATGTATGAATTGATTAGTACGGGGGTCGTGAAGGTGTTAAAAGTCAAAATCCTACAAAAAAACTTGTATTAAAAAAAACTTGTAAAAAGTTGTATTTTTGACCCCCCATATCTCTGTAACTAGAAGGTTTCCAGGTATGGTGTAGAACAAAAATATGATCGCAGTGATGGGGAGAACAAGTGCCTTTCGGCTTCGTGAATAGGTGTTTTACACCCTTTATAACCCACCACGCGGGCCCAATGCGGGTTGTTGGATGTCACATGACTGTCTTCCATGTCACGTGTTTTCCGTTCGATGCTTGAAATAACAATTGCTTGTTACGAATAGTGCGTTTCCTCTACTTAAGTCATGAGTTTTAGATAACTTATTTATTTAGTAATATTTATGCATGCTCAAGCAAAAACTCACGAAAAACTGATTTCTTGATTTGTTAGCTCTAGTCTGTAGATCCTAGTGAATATTATTATAGATAATCAAAATTTTTTCCATCTCACAAAAATATCCTCTACTCTCATAATAAAATTGTAGAATAGGACAGTATTATATAAATATAAAAAATTGCAAATCTATTTAGTCCGTCTGTTAACGTATTGGAAAATAATGGACACGTATTTTTGTTTTTGTAAATCAATGAATATTAACAAAGATAAAACGCATCAAAACTCGGGAGTGGGGGCACAGAGGTGGGGGCTCGCAACGTCAGAACAGAAAAAAAGAAATACGAGCTCGCTAAAAATGATACCAAGGCGTGACGTAATGACAATTTTAAAAGCGTCATATCTTCGTCAATTTTGGTTTATGTAGCAAAAGAACACAGGACAAAACTAACGGACTGATTATTATTTTATTGTCATCTACCTTAATTATTAACGTACCACCAAAATATCAAAGGGGGGATGATTGATGGAAATATAGGTTTGTTTATACTACCTGAACTTTACGGTCTTGGTTCCTTTTCCACCGGTCGTGTTTAATCCAACTCACCATTGACGACCAGGTGTATCTCTAGCGCACCGTCAGACATCAGCCTGTAGCGTCCCACGGTACCGTCGATCTGTTGGAAGATGAGGCTTTCTGTTTGTGTCCTGTTTCGTCAAATTCATACAGACTTGGTTCAAGATATTGAGTAGGTACAGCTCACGAACATCTTAAAAAACTAGGGATTGCCTGCTAACGCACACCAACCTTCCGGGTCAGTTTAATTTAATTGAAGCATTCGGTACGTACGATAAGGTGTCCGAACGACCACGTGATGTAGGGCGGTGGATTGCCTTGGAACAGACAGCGCAGTGTTGCCGAACCCCCTTCAGGTGTCGACACTTTCTGTTCTTCTGTTGGCATATCTTCGAAAAAATCGTGTACATTAATGATGGACTTGCATAGCAAGGCCTCTATAAACTTTCTTTACGGTGGTTTTTTTCAAAAGCTCTTACTTGATGCAAAAGTAGTAGTAAAGAGTGGATGTGGGCTGGTCTGATCGACTGGTACCAGACACAGGTCACTGCATCCTCGACGGCAGCACTTGCCCACTCCTCGGCAGTTAGCGTCGTCTTCACACTCGTGGTGGCACGTCACTTCGTTCGTAGTCGTCTCTTCCATGGGACAAACACCAGCCTTCACAACTAGGGATGAAACAATTAAATAAAATAAAAAACAAAAAGGGCCATTTCCAGAATGTACGCAAAAACAATGAAAGACTCACTAGTTCTGCATTTTGCTGCAAACTTGGTCTCCGGTTTGAGGCCGTCCTCGAATTGTTGTACCACGCAGCGCTCGCCTGCCCCACAGGATTTCCGCTTACACGGGTACTCTATGCATTTGCATCTATTTGAGCAGTACAAGTAAGTATATCAAGTAAAGTATTTTGAGAATGGGTCCTGTCATTTATAATAAAATACCTCAAGGTCTTAAAGATTGTTCTATATAAACGCTTTTAAATCTAAGGTAACTGCACTACTTTTAGACAAATTACTCAGTGAATGACGTTTTAAATGATTTAAGTATGTCCAGATAATGATTGTTTATTAGGTTAGGTAAGTCTTTTACCCTAGTTTGAGGGAATTTCCGAGGTATTTTAATCAACAATGTTTATGACTACCAACAAGTAGTAAAGAAACCCACAAAAAAAAGCAAAATAAAGTTGTGAATGCATGAAGGTCAAATTTTGGAAAAATCTCAATAAAGTTTAAAAATTGACATATCTCCTAAACTTAAAAATTGGGATAGGGAAACTAGGGTTCAGTAATTAGTAAATAACCTCCTCTATATGCGAATTTGCTATGGCGGGTCCAGAACCATTCACCCTATAGGTATATAATTTAGGTGTCATTACCTCTCGCAGCCGTCAGTGCCCATGATCTTCTCGACGCCGTAGTTGCACTTGAGTATGTTGCACTCCTGCCGCAGCGGCTCGCAGTCGATCTCCACCTGCACGCACGAGCACTTCTCGCAGCCGTCGAACAGGCGCACGCTCAGCACGCCGTACTCGCAGCGCAGGCGCGAACAGTTCGCCACGTATTCATCGCAGTCGACGTATACTTCGTTCGTTGGTGTATAAAAATAATGCAAATAATGAGATACGACTTTTATTTCTTACCCAGAGAATGGTTTGGTTAAAGATTGGTTTCAAATAGTGAACTGACTTGTCTATGAATGCATGTTCAATTATAATTATTGTTCATCCGGTTAGATTTGTGACCGAGCACAACCTAGCCTAAACCCCGAGAGCTTTCAAACGCGAATCGAGTCGTGTTGTTGCAAGCATCAATAATGTTGACACTATATTTTGGACATAAATAATATTGTTTTGTAAGCGTTTGTGGATATATATAACAGCCGCACGGGTCAATCTTCAAAGTTAAGTAACGTTTGCCGAAGTTGATTAACCATCCCTAACATATACCGATATATAGTACCGAAGCAAAATTTTTAGCCTAGATTCTTATTAACCGACTTCAAAAATGTGAGGAGGTTCGCAATTCGTCGGAACCTTTTTTATATAATAATATATATTCCCCGTTTACTCGAAGGTGGCTGGACCGATTTGAATTATTATTTTTTTGTTTGAAAGGGTAAACTTTACAGGTGGTTCCATAATCATCAAGTCAGGATCTGATGATGGGATCCTGGAGAAATAAAGAGAACTCTTCAAATTTTATAGGCACACTTGATGCGATTCGTGTAGTTTTTGGAAGAATACTTTCTAAAAGTGGTCCCATTTCAATTTGGTGAAAATCTGATTAAGAACTTCGGAGATAAGCACTGGAACTCTTCAATAATTGATAGCAAATGGACTGGAATTGCTGAAATCTATTGTCTGTCTATTGTTTACACCAGTTCATAACATAACATCACGCCACGGCTGGTACGCTGTGAAGGGGTAAGCACAAGTGAACCACTGAAAAGTGAAAAATAAAAACTTTTTTGCAAAAAAATAAAACCGACTTCAAGAAACTATTTTTCACATTTTTGTGTTTTTTGAAGACGCTTTAATATTTTGCAAAAAAGTTTTTTTTTTTTTCAAATCGAAATTGTATCGGCCATCTGCGAGCGCATAAACGAATTAATCACGCAACGTGCTTTTCTTTTGAGAGTATTGTAAAAACAATATTGAATAACTTGTAGCAACTTTTAAGGAACCGCGACCAAAAAACCGGCAGACGGGCCAAGGCAGAACTTAAAGAATTCTAAGAAGCGCTGATTTCCAAAAACATTTCTGAATATAATTACAGACACACACACATTACATTCATTCATCATCATCATCATTAACATCATCAATGTTAATTTTACATTACATTTCTGATAATAATTTACCCCGGTCGTAAGCGTTCGTACGGATCCTTAAAACAATTGTAAGATTCACAAAAAGCACCAACGGCTGAAGCGTGGGATATGCTAGAAAGGCGGGAGACAAGAGGTAGGAGACAGGGACAGGTTTTGCCACATATGAGTTGATTATATTGATGTATTTATCTAACAGTGAATTCCCAACATAACTTCACCTTGTATGCCATCCCTGTCTCTTAACCTCTAAGGACGGGACAGGGTAGCTCCAAATTGGGAATCAGTCCTCTTGTCAGTGGGAGGCTTACAGAGTTGGTGCGGATGGCGTGGCACGGCTCCTTCCTGTTCGGGGAAAGCTGACCATAACATTAATATTAACCCGAATTAAGAAAAACGAAAATTTTGTCAGCCTAGGGTAATTTAGTCAACAGTCGCACCGAAAACCATCCGTGTCTCGGAAAGAACGTCACAACCGTCAACCCACTTATCAGTCATGGTCAGGATTATGTTTACCTGATCTATCCGGTACTTGAGGACGGGATTCCGTCTGTGGTTCCACAGGACTAGCCGTGGTGGTGGTACTGGTGGTGGTAGTTGTGGTGGTGGTGGTGGTTGTCTTAATTTCCGAGCAGCTGTTGTCACACTCTGCTTCCGTGCCAAAGTTGTTCTCGTTACCGCCACATCCACCATAGTAGAATTGACGACATCTAGGAAAATGATGGACTTAGTTGTAACTAGGCTTTTTTTCGCAGGTTAAATCGCATTTTTCATTGGTTTTGTGTTAAAACCCATCAAATGGTAAATCTTACCTTTTGAAGGTGGTGTCATAGAACCACCTTTCCCTGTAGTTTGAACACTGGCCGGTCTCGGCAGGTAACGTACATTTGTCGGGAGCTGTAATATAAATACTTCTTGAACGCCAACTCTGAATATTGTTTAAAAAAAATAACTAGCGTAAAACCCACGCGTGGATTATAATGTTATGAAGCGAATTAATTTTAGTAATAATGCTACTGAATTTGTTTGATTTCCTTGAATTTGTATGAAATCTTACAAACGTGTTCTAACTACAGAAGAAAAGACAGAGGAAACGTTTACATGCAAGAAGAGAACATGCAAAACCATTCTCCCATAATGCGATATCTAAACACCAAACTTTCAATGCAAATTAACATAAATGAAGAAAACGTGTTGTACCTACCTAGCAAAAAACGAGCACATAACAACCATGGCGCTAACGAGCTTGGGGTCTTGCATTCTGACTCTCCCAATTGCTGTAAGAGGATAAAGCAATATTGCAGTATATTACTTCTATTTCAAATGACATTAAAATTGGTTCTTTTATTATCGCTAGATTGCTCCAATATATAAGTAGTTTTATATTTTTACCTGCGGAGGAGTTGCTACAGTGGTGGTGGTAGCAGCAGGTCGCGAGATGCAGCGAGCCTCACAGTCACGCTGAGTCTCAAATCTAAACAAAAATCAGGTCAGGTCATCAGGATTGGCAGATGCCACATTTTTTACGCTTGAATAATCTTCTTTGTTTGCAAAAAATAAAGCACCTTTATCGGATCAAATTCTGAAATGGAATGGGTTGCGTGTAGTAATAGTTCACAGCAGTTACCTGTTTTCGTTTCCGCCACAGCCGCTGTACACAAACTGGTTACATTGGTCACGCGATGGGTCGTAATACCATTGACGGACGTATGAAATGCAGTTACCTCCTTCTGCAGGTAGTGCGCATGGATCTGCTGTAAGATGAATGGCCCAGTTATAGCTTTATATGTATTTGCAGTAAGTTTAATAAACTGCTTGCAAATTGACTGAAGTACATTAATTTTACCTATTTCGGATTTGCAGACTTGCGAGCACTCTTCGATTGATGAGAAGCGGTTAGCACCTCCAAGGCAACCTCCATAGGCGAACTCATGACACTGACCACTAGACGGGTCGAAATAAACCTTCGTAACGTATGACTGACAAGGACCTGCATCCAATCGCTGCTTGCACACATCTGAGACAAAATACAGTTTCATTATAGGTACTCTAATGAATGTTAACAATGAAACCAACTTAAACACTATACGAAATCACACAATATCAGCAGGCAAAGTGATCTTTCCTTTACCTGCATGGATGCACAAGTTACATACCGACTCCTCGGAAGGCTCCACAGGACCGCTCGCAAGCCTCCTGCGACGAGAAGGTTCCAGTGTGCCTGCAGACAGGACCAGCCTCTTGGTTGGCGTGGGACACACACTCGTGGCGGCTTGGGTCGAAGAACCACACCTCACCGCCGTAGCGACATTCCTCCAGTGTATCGGGCACTTTACACTCTGGTGGTCCGTCCTTATGGATATATTAGAAGTTTTGAAAATACGTACTTCATTTTCATTCAATATATTTGGTTTAAATTCAGCTATGTTAACTCCGCGCATGCAGTCATATGATCGTCAGGTGCGCAAGTGTCAGCGTATGCAGCACAAGATCAGTGAGATCTGTGGAGACACGCCGCATTCACACTTGAGATCTGAATCGTTTATAAGCCCCCATCTGAAGAAATTGTCTTTGCTACGGCCGACTTGAGTTCGGATTTGAGTCTATTTAAAGATTTCCAAGTCGGCCATTGCAAAGAAAATACTTGGAACATGTCTGATGAACTAAACTTCAAGTCCAAGTACCTTCCAATGAAGGATCGGGGCTTAAATTAAATGCTCAATATAACTGATCATTATTTTTAATTATTCGTACCGCAATAATCGTGGTCCACAAATCTATGTAAGACCTCAAAATGTTAAAACGGAAAATAAGATAGGATATGCACTTACTGCGATAACTGTGGTTGTTGGATTCGTGGGTGAAACTGGTGCGGGTCCAGTTCTGCATCGATTCTCACAAGCTTCAAGACTCTCGAATCTGCACATGATCATTTTCGATACTTATATTCAAAGTATTTGATCAGTTTACTAGCTGTCTATATCTATTTAACCAAAAGATTCCAAAACCTTCTTTGAAAGTAAAGCAACCCACCTTTTGTCCTTAATTTTCAATAGTTAAAGCCTAACGGCAGATCACATTTGACAAACACTAAAAAACATATTTATGGACCTTTCTTTGCACTGTAAGTTTAAAATATTTGTGACGGTACCTGTTGTCATTGCCGTCACAGCCTCCGTATGTGAACTGGCTGCATGAATCAGTGGTAGGATCGTAGAACCAGCGCATCAAAGAATCATCGCATGGACCCTGTAGCATTGGCAGCTGGCAGACATCTAACAAAGACCATCAAAATCGTTTTCAACACGGACAGAGCAAAATAATGTGCTTAATTTTCCTAAACTATAAAAAATACCTTGGATGGGCTGACAGTAGTAGGAGCAGTAGACCTCATCCGGGAAGTTGTTCTGGTTGCCCCCGCAGCCTCCATACTGGAAGGTGATGCAATGTCTGAGCTCGCTGTCATACGCGTACCGAGTCTCAGTCTTGTTGCAAGGACCAACATCGATGGCGTAGAAGCAGAATTCTGGACAAATAAATAGCCGTATGAGTCGATCTTCAAAGTTAAGTAACGCTTGCCGAAGTTGTTATGTCGATGATTAACCATCCCCAACATACCGAGAACCCTACGTGTCTTAAAAGAACAATACAATCGTGAACCCACTATCAGTCATGGTCGGGATTATGTCTACCTGATCTATCCGGTGCTGCCGGAGTTTGAACCGTTACTTGAGGACGGGGTTTCGTCTGTGGTTCCACAGGACTAGCCGTGGTGGTGGTACTGGTGGTGGTACTGGTGGTGGTGGTGGTGGTGGTTGTCTTAATTTCCGAGCAGCTGTTGTCACACTCTGCTTCCGTGCCAAAGTTGTTCTCGTTACCGCCACATCCACCATAGTAGAATTGACGACATCTAGGAAAATGATGGACTTAGTTGTAACTAGGCTTTTTTTCGCAGTTTAAATCGCATTTTTCATTGATTTTGTGTTAAAACCAATCAAATGGTAAATCTTACCTTTTGAAGGTGGTGTCATAGAACCACCTTTCCCTGTAGTTTGAACACTGGCCGGTCTCGGCAGGTAACGTACATTTGTCGGGAACTGTAATATAAATACTTCTTGAACGCCAACTCTGAATATTGTTTAAAAAAAATAAACTAGCCCAAAACCCACGCGTAAATTATAATGTTATGAAGCGAATTCATTTTAGTAATAATGTTACTGAATTTGTTTGATTTCCTTGAATTTGTATGAAATCTTACAAACGTGTTCTAACTACAGAAGAAAATACAGAGGAAACGTTTACATGCAAGAAGAGAACATGCAAAACCATTCTCCCATAATGCGATATCTAAACACCAAACTTTCAATGCAAATAAACGTAAATGAAGAAAACGTGTTGTACCTACCTAGCAAAAAACGAGTACATACCAACCAAAGAGGTGTCATGAAGGTACTGTTGCCCGTTCATTGCACTGCAGCTAAGTTATTTATTCTCCACTTTTTGTTTTCAGTTGAATTAAGTTGCATTGGCATTTGGCCGAGAGTCTCCGTCATTGGGTCTTCTTTCTTTCTATTCAATGATCGAGAGTTAAGATTCTTACCAAACACTTTGTGAAACTTAGAACACGAAAACCACGTGAATTTTGGTCCATGACATAACTAAGCAAAGATTCTCTGATTGTATTCTGCTTTAACTTACCGTAAGCACTAGGACAAGTCTGTTCGCAGGCCTCCCTTGAACTGAATCGGTTGTCGTTGCCCTCGCAGCCACTGTAGTAAAAGGGCAAGCATCGGTTCTCTGTCTGACTGAATGACCAGAGAGCTTCCTTTTCCGTACATTTGCCTGCTTCTTGTGGCTGTGTGCACTGAGCTGCACGCAACCCATTTGTTAGTAGACATTCACAACGATAGAAAATGTTAGGACGCAGACAGAAACAGTATTATTCTCTACAAATCACTTCTCAAAGTGGCCAAGCGTGAATCCACGAGAATTTAATACCAAATGAGTTTTGCTTCCGAATAGTATGCGGTAACTTGAGCAAGATTCGAAGTGATCTCTATAGAATAGCGTTAGTAAAAATAAAATTAAAACCAAAATCAAAATCAATCAAAATCAAATCATTTATTTCAAGTAGGCCAATAACAGGCACTTTTGAATTGTCGAAACAAAGATGAAAATTAAATGTAGCTACAGTCCCAGTCACAAGACATAAAAACTGTGAAAGTACTGTAGTTGCCCATTCCCTAACGTAGATCTCTATGGAGAAGAACGGGCAAGAAACTCCATGGACACTCTTTTAAATCCAATTTTTGTTACAAAATCTTGGTTATATCATTCATGTTGAGATGGTAAATTATGTGAGAACAATGTAGCAAGATGTGCACGTTAAAAGTGTCCATAGTAAAAACAAAATAATTCTTTCAAATAAGCCATGGCAACTAAGAGATGACCAGTCACAACTGACAGCGCCCGTTCACGAACATGACGCATGGATCAGCACCATTCAGCTCAACCCTTTTGAAGGGAGCTAAATGGTCCGACACACACGCCATCATCAGCGAGACATTTGAGTGAGCATGACATACTCTCAACCGCCAGGGCACATTCAAGTCAAAAACTAAAGTAGGTTTCCAGTGAATGATAGCTTTCTAGTACATAGTACTCACACAATATGGGCTATGCGATTATATAATACTAACATTGAATCTATACAATGCAAAGATAGTTGTACATGTACAATCTTCAGCAGCTCCAACAATACCATTTAATGCTATCAATTTTTGCGCCCCTGTCCTTGTGGAGCAGGACCAGCATTGAGCCAAGCATTTTTATCAGCGATATAATCGCTCAACTTGTAATATGCTTGCTTACATAGTGTGCGTTTAATGCATGTTTTAAATTTCGTCTCATTCAGTTCAAGAATACTTTGTGGAATTTTATTATAGCATCTCAAACAGTACCCCATGAAAGAAGAGTCTACTTTAGCGAGTCTAAAGCCTGGCTGAACTAGTTGGTCCCTATTTCTAGTACTGTAATTGTGTCTGTCGCCTCTTTTACCGAAAAGATGCAGATTTTTTCTAACGTACATTATGTTTTCGTAGATGTATTGGCCATGAACCGTCATGATGCCAATATCCTTAAATAGTTCCCTTAGAGAATCGCGCCTACGAAGATTGTATATGGCTCTGATGGCTCTTTTCTGCAGAATAAATATAGACTCAATATCAGCAGCCCGTCCCCATAGCAAAATACCGTAAGACATTATACTATGGAAGTAACTAAAATAAACCAGTCTAGCGGTATCCACATCAGTGAACTGACGGATTTTTCTGATGGCATACGCTGCTGAACTTAAGCGCCCCGCAAGAGATGTTAAATGAGAACCCCATTGTAGCCTTGAATCAAGCGTAAGCCCCAGGAAAACCGTTTTATCTACGAATTCGAGTTTCTCTTTATTCAATATTATCTCACAATCACTACTTTTAACATTTGATAATGAAAATCTTATGCATTTAGTTTTTTTTTCATTTAATACCAAATTGTTTGCTGTGAACCAATTTTGGACCTGAAGTAGGGCATCATTCACGTCATCTAGATTTTTGGCCCGTCTATTAATCTTAAAAATTAGAGAAGTGTCATCAGCAAACAACACCATATTTTGAGATTGGTGTTTCAACAAATAGGGTAGATCATTTATATAGACTAGAAAAAGGAAAGGACCCAATATTGAGCCTTGCGGAACCCCCATTTTTACATTCATACCCTGTGAATTAACTCCATTTATTTGAACATGTTGTTTTCTATCGCTCAAATAAGATTTTAGCAGGCTAAGTGCAAGTTTACCCAGTCCGTAATGCTCCAGTTTCAAAAGTAATGTGTCGTGATTTACGCAATCAAAAGCTTTAGAGAGGTCACATTGCGTCTTGGGACTCTTCCCACGCAGCAAATATGTGCTTTAATAGGGTTACACCGGCGTCAGTTGTACAACGTCCCTTGGTGAAACCATACTGTTGGTCATGAAAGATGCTGTTGGTGTTAAAATGATACAGCATTTGATTAAGCATTACCTTTTCAAAAACCTTGCTAAAAACTGGTAACACGGATACAGGTCTATAATTATTGGCATCTTTACTATCCCCGGATTTGAAAAGAGGTATGACTTTACTGTATTTCATTAAATCAGGGAAAACTCCTTGGTCTACACATAAATTAAAAATTAAAGCTAAGTACGGGGCTATGGTCTCAAGTATAGATGTACAAACTTTGGTAGACATTCCCCATAAATCTTCAGTCACTTTGATTTTAATTTGCCGGAAAGCTTTAATAACTGTCATGGGGTTAATGTGTTTAAATTTAAATTCAGCCAGGCAGCCAGACACATTCGCCTTTAATAAGCCAATTGAGGCTTCCGGTGAGGAATTAAGAGCCTCCGTAGTTTTGATTGGTATATCGGTAAAAAAATTAACAAATTCTTGAGCTACTTCCTGATTAGAGTTTTTAGGACCACATGCTGTATCTAATGTAAAAGTATTATTACGTATTTTCTTTCTGTTAGTCTCGTTATTTATAACTTTCCAAACGGTCCTTATTTTATTTTCTGCTGTTTTGATCTTGTTGCTAATGTGAAGGGATTTAGCAACCTTGCAAGTATTTCTAAAAATCTTTGAATACGTAGCAACATACTTGCTAAAAGTTTCAGTGTTTATAAAAGGCTTAAGGCTATAAAGCTCAAATAGCCTTTCCCTACTTTTTCTGATACCTCTAGTTGCCCAATCACTAAATATAAATTTAGGGCAAATACTCTTTGTCTTCTTTTCAAAAGTTTTGTTGAATTCCGTGTGAAGTAATGAAAAGAAACGATCATACAATTGGTTTATATTAATATCCTCTTGGCTCATTACACTTAACTTGTTCTGTAGGGAAATATTATACCTCTTTAATTTGCAAGAAGTTATAGGTCTAAATTTAATCTGAACTTTTTGTATTGGAGTTTTACATCTAAAAGTTACTGCTTGTCCGCTATGGTCAGACGGCAAACAATTTATTATGGCTTTATCTAAGTAATCACAATCGCAGAAAACATTATCTATACAAGTAGCAGAAGAAGTTGTGATTCTAGTGGGTTCAATAAAAACGTTAGTCAAGTCAAATGACTTAAAAAGATTTAATAACCGACTGCTATTTGAATTTTCTTCTAAAATATTGATATTGAAATCACCACAAATTATTGTAGATTTATCACTGGCTGCAAGTTTTGCCAGGACATCTTCCATTATTGATTCAAATATGGAAAAGTTTTGATAGTTTGGGGGTCTGTACACACACACAATTATATGCTTATCTAGCTCAACACAGGACAGTTCGACACAATGTTCAGCCGAGAGACCTACTATGTCATTACGTTGCTTATATTTAAAACTATTTTTTATTAATATTAGGGAACCTCCACGAAGCATCGTTTTACGGTTAAAGCAGCTACCCACCATATAGTTCTCATACCAATTTCAGTGTCATTTCAGTTACCAATCAAGCATTAGATGAAACAATTATCAAACATCAGAGAATTATTCTGGTTTTTTAATTTTTAGTTAAGTACAGAAAGGATAAGCCCCAAATGAAGCACAAGCCTGATTTACTACAGTTCACATATTTTTATCAACCCACACCATGCCAATTAAAATTATTTACAGAAAAGTCCGAAAAAAATACTACAACTTGTTAAAACAGTAAGATATCACAATCATGTTTAGTGTATCTTTTATTTTAGGTTGATTTTAAGCAAAGTTTTAGGCCTGTTTTCTAAAACGTTTAACGTAAGACCAAGTGCATTGCCCTGTAGAACTCCGAAACCTATGGCAAGTTAGCTATTTCCTACATATTTATTACTGGTTTTGCCCATTATCTTGAAACCATTCAATGCACATTGGTTGTTTAACTACACATTCTAATAATTATTAAAAATAATTCTCGAGAAGTTAGGAAGTCTACAGCATTTGACTCGATCAATTGCTTTTGCATAATCATTAATTATACTCGAATCTAATATTATAAATATGGTACAAACATAGAGACAAGTCAAGACCAAAGTCTTAGCCTCTGGAACGCGCCCAGATACAAAGTTGTGTCCGTAGCAATTAACACAAACGGATATAAATGTTTGCGATACAACTCATATACGTCAGGTCAGCAAAACTGATACAATGGATTCCTGTAATTTAAAACATAGCAAAATTTGCATCTTGAGCACCGACAACAGAAATAGATTGCTTGACATTGCAGAAAAAACTATTGCTAAATGTGGACTTTGTCACTACATCTCACCTCATAGAAATATTCAAGCACTCCTGAAAGGCATCAAAGAAAAACTGCCAAACTTCACCATGCTGGACTACTGCATTATACTGATAGGTGGCGAAGACTTCCAAGTCACATGTAAATATTATGACAGCATTTTATTAATAAGACGAGTTTTACAAGAAATCACAAATACAAACATAATTATATGCACACCGACGTACAAATTCTTCACTAATAATTACTTATACAATTCGAGAGTAGAAACTTTTAATAACTTGTTATATTTGGATACAAATACTCATGGACGTGCTTATTTTCTAGATAGTAACAAGAATTTAACATAATATGATGATGCCATGTTCAATAGACGCACGGGCATGATAAATTTTATTACTCCGGAATGAAATCAATTTTTAATGATATTTATGACATAATTATTTATATTCAAAGTGTAAATACTAAGTATGAAATACCTATGTGGAATTGACATTAATGAAAAAATGTATCCTAATAAATCACAGATAATTTCAGCGACTAGTACAGAAGAACAAAACTCGCAGTTTTTTCTATAACTCTCTAAACATTTTGCACCAAAACATTGCCGGTTTACTGAACAAATCGGACTTAATGACTATTCAATTAAAAAATTTTGAAAATCAAGGAACTGTTATAGACGTTCTCTGTATATCTGAACATTTTATTAAATCTGGCCATGAAACTTTGTTGTACGTTCCTGGTTTCCATCCCGCTGCTTTCTTTTGTCGCGAAACAAATCGCGGAGGGACTTGTATTCTAGTTAGAACTGGGCATCAATACAAGGAACTGCCAGATATTGCTAAGCACTCTGTGTCAGGCGTTTTTGAAATGTGTGGAATTGAATTGACAACTCAATCTATTATTGTGATTTGTGTTTATACAATTCCTAAATACAACTATTTGACATTTTATGATAAGTTTGACATTGTTTTGAGTAAGTTATGTTTGTTCAATAGAAAAAAAAATGTATTATGTGGCGATTTAAACATTGATACGTTAAAAAGGAATAGGGTTACTTTGGAATTAGAGAATTTTTTACTGAATTATAACTTGACATTAGAAATAAATCAACCTACCAGGCTCAGTAGTAATGTATCGATCATTTCGCGCATAACTTGCGAAGAAGATGTAAAACTGAAATTATGGATCTTATCCTTTCTGATCACACGCCACAGATACTCAGGGTTCCCATAAATAGAACATGCCGGTTAAAATTCTGGAAAACTGTTAAAAAAGACTACTCCACAGAGAACCTCAAAAAGTTCCGCGAATGCATTCGAAGTTTAACCTTTTCAGATGAATATGCATGTGACGATGCCAATATAGCTTACAAAAGATTCTATGAAACGTTCTCCCTATTCTACAAACTTTGCTTTCCTGATAAAATAATAACAATTCATACTAATAAAAACTTAAAATGGGTATCGCGTGGCATTAAAAGCTGTAGCAATAAACAAAGAAAATTACTGTGGACATACAGACTAAATCCTGTATTAAAAAATAAAACTAACTTTAAAAAATACTCTTTACAATATAAGAAAATTATAAAGCTAACTCAAAAAGCTCAAAATGATAATCATATAAAAACCTCGAAGAATAAGTCGAAAGCTACATGGCAAATTGTCAATAGACCTAAAAAAACTATCCTAAAGAACAAATAATGACCATTAATAAATCTTAACAGACCTTTTCAAAACCTTTTGACATCGCAAATACATTTAATAATTATTTTATAGATGACATTGAGAATAATATTAAAACTGACATAGAATTTGACAATAAATTAGATAATCCAACAAGCCAATCAATATTCATGCAGCCTGATTTAGCAAAGGACATGATTTCGGCAAAAAGATCACTTAAAAATACAAGTACTGTAGGATTTGACGGTATGTCTACAAAGGTGATAAAATTTGTGAATGAACTTATAGCACCCGTATTAGCTCATATTATGAACCTTGGCATTGTTGACGGAGTTTATCCTGAAGACTTGAAGAAAGTTATTATTAAACCACTACATAAAAAAGATAACAAAACTGATATGCAGAACTATAGGCCAATACACACAGGCGAAAAATCAATAAAAGTTGGCATAAACTAAAAATTTAAAAGTGTCATTGAACGTGCTCTGATTAGTGTATCATACCTCACAATAGAAAGGTCTAGCTACTTGCGCCCGCACCGACCAGCTACGAGTCTCCAAATCGACGTCATCTTAGTTCAAAGTTTGAATTGTTGAACAGTGAACATTTTTTAACTTAATTTCGGTGAGTTTTCAAGTGACTATTTTTGTACAGTTTAAGTAATATAATAGGTTTCTACAATGGATGCTCTTCCTGAAGCAAGCATAGTTATTTTTTGTGTATACCAAACATATAGTTAAGGAATTACATTAGTTATGGGTCGATTAGAAAGACAGTTATTTTTTTTTGGAAAATAAATCTTCTTCTAGAGTAAAAACTAAATTTCTTGTCGTATCATTCCTTAAATTAGCATGGCATTGGGCATTTTTTCAATGTATGCTCTATTTACTGCTTAATCTATACAAGAAAGTTTTAAAGGCGACCGGTCCAGACGCTTTAACAAAATCTTCATTAATGTACATAATATAGGTACTCACTACTCGTATAGATATCATTCGTACATAATTTTTAGGAGTAATATAACTAACTTGTTTTCTAATTATTATTTTATTTGTATATAGTAAATCTGTTTAATAAGTCAAAATACAGTTTATACATGGTCAAAACACAAATACCTAATAAAAAATGTATAAGTAAATTGGAGTCCTGAATTTTGACTCATGTTTGTTTTGACGAAAACACTAATTTCAAATATATATAATGAGGGTAAGGTGAGAATTTTCAGCGATTTAAAAATTGGTACACAGCTATCATCAATTTTCAGACCACACATCGATCTTATGCATTTATTTTGTGCCTTAAAAACTATATCATTATCAGTAGAATTGCCCCAAAACACAATACCATATCGCAAAATTGAGGCTACTAGGCCGTGATATGCAACTAGTAGGGCATTCATATTAACTTTTCTTGCAATTTGGAAAAGTGCGTATGCTGATTTACTTATTTTCTTACTTAGGTCCTCAATGTGGGCCTTCCAGTTAAAAGCTGATTATCAAGGATTAAACCTAAGAATTTGGCTACTTTAACTTCTTCAATATCACAGTTACCATGTCTAATATTTATTTTTGGTACTTCAGTTCTTTGGTGAAAGTGCATTATTTTAGTTTTCTTTAAATTAATAATTAAATTATTTTTATCAAGCCAATTAATTTTATTATGTCCGATAGTGTATTATTTATGTCATCTTGATAAATATTACGATCAATACATTTTACTATGGCAGTACATCTGCAAACATCACCATTTGATGTTGAGTCACCTTTGGCAGATCATTTATGTAGATCAATAAAAGAGGTGGCCCAAGGACGCTGCCCTGTGGGACACAACTTTATTAATCTAGGCTGAGATAAAAAACTCTTTTCAAATTTTGTTTTTTCACATATTCTTGCAATCTCTGTACATTGCATTCTGTTGGAGAGATAGGATTCGAGTAGTTTTAAAATGTTACCTCTGATACCGTAGTTACTCAGCTTGTCTAACAAGACGTCGTGCTTAACGTAATCGAAGGCTTTGGTCATATCTGTGTAGATAGCACAGACATGAGTTTTTTGGTCTACTGCCAGCAAAGTACTACGTAAAAAATCAAAAAGTTGCCATGTTGATCGTGGTATTCTTCCTAAAGCCGTATTGTTCCTTGCATAATAAGTCAAATTTATTGAGATAACAATACAGAGACCTATAAATAATTTTTTCGAAGATCTTGGAAAATACAGAAATTTTAGCTATTGCACACAGGCGAAAAATCAATAAAACTTGGCATAAACCTCAAATTCGTTTAACTTGATATAATTACTTGTCTGTATCATTGTTACACCTAAATTATATCAGATGGGTCGGGAAATAATATATTTAAATAAAATTCAGGACTCCAATTTACTTATACATTTTTTATTAGGTATTTGTGTTTTGACCATGTATAAACTGTATTTTGACTTATTAAACAGATTTACTATATACAAATAAAATAATAATTAGAAAACAAGTTAGTTATATTACTCCTAAAAATTATGTACGAATGATATCTATACGAGTAGTGAGTACCTATATTATGTACATTAATGAAGATTTTGTTAAAGCGTCTGGACCGGTCGCCTTTAAAACTTTCTTGTATAGATTAAGCAGTAAATAGAGCATACATTGAAAAAATGCCCAATGCCATGCTAATTTAAGGAATGATACGACAAGAAATTTAGTTTTTACTCTAGAAGAAGATTTATTTTCCAAAAAAAAATAACTGTCTTTCTAATCGACCCATAACTAATGTAATTCCTTAACTATATGTTTGGTATACACAAAAAATAACTATGCTTGCTTCAGGAAGAGCATCCATTGTAGAAACCTATTATATTACTTAAACTGTACAAAAATAGTCACTTGAAAACTCACCGAAATTAAGTTCAAAGTTTGAATTGTTGAACAGTGAACATTTTTTAACTTAATTTCGGTGAGTTTGATCTCAGCCTAGATTAATAAAGTTGTGTCCCACAGGGCAGCGTCCTTGGGCCACCTCTTTTATTGATCTACATAAATGATCTGCCAAAGGTGACTCAACATCAAATGGTGATGTTTGCAGATGTACTGCCATAGTAAAATGTATTGATCGTAATATTTATCAAGATGACATAAATAATACACTATCGGACATAATAAAATTAATTGGCTTGATAAAAATAATTTAATTATTAATTTAAAGAAAACTAAAATAATGCACTTTCACCAAAGAACTGAAGTACCAAAAATAAATATTAGACATGGTAACTGTGATATTGAAGAAGTTAAAGTAGCCAAATTCTTAGGTTTAATCCTTGATAATCAGCTTTTAACTGGAAGGCCCACATTGAGGACCTAAGTAAGAAAATAAGTAAATCAGCATACGCACTTTTCCAAATTGCAAGAAAAGTTAATATGAATGCCCTACTAGTTGCATATCACGGCCTAGTAGCCTCAATTTTGCGATATGGTATTGTGTTTTGGGGCAATTCTACTGATAATGATATAGTTTTTAAGGCACAAAATAAATGCATAAGATCGATGTGTGGTCTGAAAATTGATGATAGCTGTGTACCAATTTTTAAATCGCTGAAAATTCTCACCTTACCCTCATTATATATATTTGAAATTAGTGTTTTCGTCAAAACAAACATGAGGTTGTTCGAAAAAGTGTCAACTTTACGAGATGTTGCGATTCGTAGCCAATACGCAAACTCTTTAAATAATCAGCGTTGTAAGACGGCCTTAGTGAGAAAGAGCGTCTTAGGCATGGGACCGTGCATTTACAATAAATTACCAGATGTATAAAAAATCTGAATGCATCTCAATTTAAAACAAAATTAAAGCTGTTATTAATTGAAAAATGTTATTATACGATTGATGATTTTATGAATGATAAATTAATGTAGACCTGTTTTATTTATTTTAACTGGAGATTACACGCAGTAGACAATATTTATAGTTGAACTAGCTGTACCCGGCATGCGTTGCAATGCATTTTTTCCTACCTACCTACTACCTACCTACCTACCTGTCTACTTCTCACCGTTTAAACCTGCCTTGGACTAAGACAAACATTTTAAAACCAAAATCAGCTCAATCGGCCCAGCCGTTCTCGAGTTTTAATCAGACTAACGAACAACAATTCAATTTTATTTATATAGATATTGACACTAATAGTAATTAAGCATTGACTGTAGAAACTAGCTCCTATTGTGACATTTTGATTATTTCTATTTTTTGTTTTTATTGTTTCTTTATCATAATCCTATAAATTTTGACATATTTTCCTATCAAATAATTTGTGTATACCTTTTTTTTTTTTTTTTTTTTTTTTTAAGGATGGGAAATCATCAAATGACCCCCCCCCACAGAAATATTAAAAACAGAAGAAGTGGCAAGGGGGCGTGTCGGTGACCACGTGGAGCTGGCCGCGTCGCTCAGCTATTGAAAAAATGGCCGTAACCGCGAGTTAGTGTGTCGTCAACCGCGTTCGTAAAAAAAAACTATTATACCGTCTTGTTCGGTGGTTTCGTGCAAAAATAGAAGCCAAGACAAAAACTTTAGAAGACAGGGCATCAGTTACCACAAGTTAGAACAAGTATTTTACAATATTTGTCTTAAAAATCACGAAAAACCATAATCCCTAAAATATATCTGACTTGTACTACTTGATTTATGTTTTCTTGTATTACTCCGACTGTATTATGTTTGCATTAAATACATTGCTCTTTTACAACCACTTTAGTCTGTCACTGAGTGACTGAACGAGCAATGTACACCTGATATAACGAAACATCATTAAGCCCTCATGTCGCATGGTGCGTCCGCTGCTCCGGTCCGCCGTATTTGAGCGCAAGCTAGTGATGTGCTCGTGGAGGTTTGACAAAGTCTGTCGACAAGAAAGTGGACTGCGAATTGTTATATTACTATTTCACATTTTTTTTCAATTTGTTAACTCTTGTAATCCGGTTGGAAGGCCGATGTGGTTCTATGATTAATTTTCTTTTTCTCTTTGACAATTCAAAGGAGCCTGTAACTGGCCTAATTGAAATAAATGCTTTGATTTTGATTTTGAACTACGTGTAACTGTGTCATTTGATTTTTAATTGATTTTAAAGTCATTGAATAATGTTTGTAGGTTTCATATTATTTTTATTTACTTTATTTCCAAATCCTTTATAAAAATAATCGATATATTTAACGATAACTCTTCGATTTAGTCAAGCACTGTGTCGTATCCGCCCCCGTGTCCCGACAACACACAATGATAATTGTTTTAGTGTGAGTAAATTATACGGAAAAAGTACGCTGTAGTTTAACAAATAAGGTTTGTATTTAAATGACAGAGTTATCGATGGCGCGTGTGTGCACTCGTTCGTAGTATTGTTTTGACAGAGCTCTGTGTGCAATATTAGCGTTATGGAGGGGCAACTGTGGCTTCATCGGTTTTCTATACATTTTGAACTCCACGCCATATCTCCTTCTTTATTATATCTATGCCCCCCCCCCCACTCTGGGCGGAGCGGGAGGGTGTGTCAGACTCTTACTGACTAAAAACCATCCATGTTCCTTCCTCGCCTTTTACGTTCCGGGGCCGCGGTATCTCTTTCGAACAGGCCCGCAAATCTCGTATGATTAATATTTTTTCTTTATTTAGCATGCAACCATATATTTGTACGCCTCTTGGCATAACATAGCGACCTCTCTTTGATTTAAGAACTGTATTCGCTACCTATGTTACACAAATAAAATTGATTTTGATTTTGATTTTAGAACACGAGCTTTAGAAGAGTTCAATTGTAAACTATCAAGGGAAAAACTATCTACAAAATCATACATACTTACCATATCTGCGGTAAACCTATACGTAAATATTACAATTTTAACCTCATAAACCCGGTTTCACTACTTACATGGTTGAGTGCCAGCACATCGCATCTGGCAGGCTGCCTCGGAGCTGAACCTGTTGGAATTGCCTTCGCAGCCTCCCCAGATGTACTGTTCACAGCGATGGGCTTCAGAGTTGAAGCCCCAGCGGCTGTAGTTGCCAGCGCACGAGCCTTGATCGATCGATAGGTCGCATTGGCCTGAAAAACGTTTAGTATGTAGTTTTACTTACTATGTCTGAAAATTATGCGTTGGCTACAAACCAAACTGTAGTTTAGACTAGACGACGTCACAAACTATTTTAGTTTTTTTATTGGTAAGGCGCACCTTCGACAGAGCTAGGTTCGCACTGCTTTTGACAGAGCTCTCGGCTGTCAAAGTTGTTAGCGTTTCCGAGACAACCTCCGTATCTGAAGGGAATGCACTGCTCCAGTGTGCTGTTATAGTGCCAGCGTCGGTAGTCCGCGTCGCAAGAACCTTTCACACTTGCTAACTTGCATGCATCTGGGGAAACCGGTAAAAAGGATCAATTAGGAATGATAAAAAATGAGCTGAATATAACCTTCTCACCAAAATTGTAGATGTTGGTATGCATTAGGCTTTATTAAAAGCGGCATGATAATCGGGTTACCTTTAGGCGAGGGTCGTACGCACACATCTTCACACTCATCTTTGGTAGAAAATCTGTTGCCATTGCCGTCACAGCCTCCATACCAGAAGCGAGAACAGCCTCCGTATGTCATGTCGTAGTACCACAGCGCTGTGAAGTTATGGCAAGGACCTGGATCCGTAGACAAACTGCAAGCAGCTGCAAAAGGAGGGAAGGTTAATAAAAACCTTAAATGAAGAAGCAGGGAGCGTAATCAAAGTGTTAAGCTCACCTTGTTTATTTTCAGGAGCATCAGTACATCCAAGGAACTTAGGTCCAGTGGCTTCAGTGCGTCCATCAGGGCAGCATCCGTGCTTACTAGAAGAGCAATCACATCCAGCGCTATCAGGGCCAGTAGCAGGAGTCTCGCCGTCTCCGCAGCACCTGAACTTGGACTCGCGGCAGTGGCAGCCCTGCTGTTCAGGTCCAGTCGCAGTGGTGACGCCGTCAGCACAGCAGCCAAACTGGTACGTGTTGCAGGTACAGCCTTTGTAGTCAGGTCCAGAGGCTTCAGTGTGTCTGATTAAAACCACTGGTTTATTTTGATTTAACAGAGGAATCAGAGAAAAATGAGACGACGCGGACGGTTGATAAAGACGTGGATGAAGGAGAACATGTTGCACTGATCCCAAATGAGGAACGATGACAGCTGTTTTGGTTCTTCTCTAACTTGAGCGGACTCACTAATGAACACCAGTTCAGTCGGAAACTTATATGGTCACTTAATTGTTATCTTGAGCTCCTGTTAGTAACAACAATATTAGTTTAGTTTTAAACCATGAAAGATGTGTTCAGAAGAGACATACACATATTACAAGTATCAGAATGTTACGTTTCAACTCTGTTAATTTTATTTTTTATGATTTGTTAGTTACCTGTCAGGACAGCATCCATGTACGGTGTACTGACAGCCGCAGCCCTGGTTGTCTGGTCCCTGCGCGATGGTGACGTTGTCGGGACAGCAGCCGTGAAGCGCGTACTGGCATCCGCAACCTAGCAGGACAACAGGATAGAAAAAATATTAAATTCTGCCAAATGCAGGAAGTAAAATATAATAACAAAAATTCTCATAGGATGGTGATAGAAAAACAGCTTCGCAAAAACTGTTTGCCTGTCCTAATCAATGAACAACTCTAGTCCTGCAACGGGACTATACCGCATGTTACCAGGAACTGACACAGAATGATTATCGAGATAGTCAGCAACCTAAATAAGCAGGTGCGTGCCACAAAAAGAAAATGACTCTAATAGAATGATTCAAATTATTACCTTCACCGTTTGGCCCTTCAGCTGACTTGCGGTTGTCTAGGCAGCATCCGAAGGCTTGCAACAAACAGCAGCCTTCAAACTCGGGTCCGTGAGCAGGAGTTTTGTCGTCCTGGCAGCAACCGTATGGTGATTTACTGCAAGGACCTGTGTATCCTTCACCTTCACAGCCCGCAACGAAAATAAATAAAACTTATTGGAATAGTTTCCTTCCGTCTGTCAAGACTTAATGGAACGGGTGAACCTCAACTCAAGCTGGCAAATACAGACACCCTCCACACACCCCCGGAGTGCTCACTTCGACAAAACAAGATTTTTCTTGGAAATAATCAGGACAGAAGCACACCACTACTGCGTCGGGGGCCACGTGATGGCCCGGCCACCGTAGGCGCGGCCTGTGGACGGTGAGCTATGGGCTAGCTCGCCATCCGACTGCTGGCATCTGATGACGACAGGCTGTGTTGATAGCGCGTTCTTGTTCACTGCGCGCCACAGCACCGGCAAGGGCCGAAGCGTGCCGGTGCTGCGAGACTGTTTGGAAGAGACAGAGTGTCCCCGAAACATAAAGGGCATTGAAGGTGTATGGGTTTTAGTCAGTAAAAGTCTGAACTCCCTCCCACTCCGCGAAGAGTAGGATGAGTCATTTGATGTTTTCGGATCAGAAAAAAAAAGCACACCACTAAAAAGCACGCTACAGAAAATACAAATATTGAGAAACAAAACTGTTAATTTAAATAAAACTGCAAAATTAAAAAAAAAATCTATTACACAGGACAAGTGAAAGTGGCGCCGGTGACTGAAAATTTGTATGACAATCGATTGTCGTGGTATGGGCATGCGATGCGAAGGAATGAGGAAAATGTCGTTAGGAATGTTTTGAGTATGAATGTAGATGGATGTTTATGAGTAGAAGAAGACAAAAGAAACTGTGGATGGACTGTGGCAAGAAAAGAAGTGTCTGATGAGATGAAGAGTTATAGAGAAGTATGAAAGAAGCCGACATGATGCGCCGACCTCAAATAAATTGAGATAAGGGCAAGAGAATAATGATGTTTTTCAAACAGCTTCGAATAACGTTGTCCCTAACTAAGGAGATGTCATGTATAAAACAGCGTAATTGCTTACCTGATGAGACTGTGGTAACTTCGTTGGTTGTACTAGGTGTACTGTTTTCAACTTCTGATGCTCCTGTTGTGTTTTCTGTCGTTTCAGTAAGTTTTCCCCCGATCGAGGTTTCTAAAAAAGTCCAAATGTACAATAAATATCGCTGGACATTAACACACAGCGCCATCTAGTGCCACATTAAGCAAGGCTTGTATCGTGGACGTCATATACTTGATATACAACATATATACCCTTATTTTTTGTTTGTAAATACTAACTTATTATACATATAAACATCCATGACTCGGAAACGAAGGAGATCACCCAGATTGGGCTATTTTCAAAAATGCCAAGCGAAATTAACTTATTTTTGGATAGAACATAACATAATGAAACATTTTTTTTTATTACGCCTAAGTCGTAACTCAATTCACCGAGAAGTTATTCAACCACAAAATATCTGAGAGCTCAGATATTTTGTGGTCGAAAATATCTGAGAGCTCAGATATTTTGTTGTTGGGGTATTTTGTTTGCCGGTCGACTAAAAAAAACGTAATAATTAAATAGAGTTTATGAAAATAAGCATTTTTTTTACTACGCCGAAATCGTAACTCAATTCACCGAGAAGTTATTCAACCACAAAATATCTGAGGTCACCCAGATCGGGGAGTATATTTTTTGACGGCCAACTAAATTAAACGCAAAATTTTAATAGCGCTTATGGATAGAAACATGTTTTATTATGCTACTCAAGTTTAGAATAAGTAATAATGATACTATAATTAAAAAATGCTACTGGTCGATGACTAAAAAAGATCTGCCAATCACCTTGAAAATCAAACTCATTGATGTGTTTATCTTGCCCGTCCTAACCTACGGTGCTCAGACCTAGTCACTCAACGTATTGCAAAAATACCGCCTTGGAACCAAGACGTGACGAAGCATTCTGGATATATAGAGAAAATAAAATACGGAACACAATGGAGCGCTTAAAAACAGGACATAAAGATGTGGGCAAAAACGCTGCCTGGCTCAAATGGGATTGGGTACGTCACGTTGGCCACAAGCATAACAACCGCTGGGCAAAGGTCTCAACACGATGAGTTTCTGAGGATAGACGGCGCTGCCGAGGGCGACCTAGAAAGAGGTGATGTGATGATATGAACGCGCATCACGACGGCAATGTTTCATGGTGGCGCAGGAGAAGAGCGCCTGGAAGGCTTTTACCCAGCAGTCTAACATTCAAGGTTACTGAAAAATATATAAAATCTTAAGAAAACAAATGCATAACTGTTCAGATCTCCAGCTTGAGGATAACGACGCCGCCAAGGCCAGTCTAAAAAGAGGTGACTCGTTCGGATGCGTTGATTTTCGGCTGACCGGTCTTTCGGTCTGAACACCGTAGGTTTAGACGGTCAGGATAAACACATCTATGAGTTTGGGCTTCATGGAAATTGGCAGATCTCCCTTAATCATCGCCCAGTAGCGTTTTACCATAGTTATTATTATTTTATTTGAAACTTGGGTATAGAACTTGGGTGTCATAATAAACAAGGTTTAAATTAATAAGCTCTATTTAGTTACTGCGTTTAATTTAGTTGGCCGGCAAAAAATATTTGTACAATCTGGGTGACTTCAGATATTTAGTGGTTGGATCACATCTCGGTGAACTGAGTTACGACTTAGGCGTAATAATACAAAATGTTTATTATGTCATGCTCTATCGAAATAATTTGTTTATTATGACTGGCCGGTACTTTTGAAAATAGCCCAAAAAAGTATGGAGGCTGGGTGATCTCCTCTGACAGTTATTGTCGATAAAATTAGATTTTATGGAGTCAAAAACTCATTTTATCGAGAATAACTGTCAAACTTATCTAATCGAGTCATATCGAGTCCTACGTAGATACTGTACTTGCACTGCAGATGGAGAAAATTGTTCAGTTAGATTGTCCGAACCACACTCTCGGATACACGCTGGATAACGTTGCAACTCGAGTTCCCTTCAATTATTTCTTGTACCAAGTATTTTCGTGGTTATTTTACAGTTTATAACTCTAATCGTCAACTAACAAATAACAGACAAATAAAAAGTAAAAAAAACGGCCAATTGTAGGTCTTCCGTCAAAACTTACCGGTGAACGCTTCAGTTGTTTTCAAGGTGTTGGTAGTGGTTTTCTCCGCTGTCTTTAGGTCCTGGGTACCGAGGCTGGGCGACACCGTACCTCGCGGTACCAAATGTTCGTGACTAGTGAAGAGCCCTGGAGGCTCATACGCTCGCACGACGACCTTCCAAGATGCCGGCTGCCCCACTCCATTGTTTGCTCCACACGTGTACGTCCCGAGATTGTTCGTTGTAAGTTTTCTGATGAGGAGGACGTTCCCTTTCGGTTCGTACTCCGTACCGTTATGTAGCAACGTGTTTCTCTTGTTGCTGCGGTACCACTCCACGGCTGGTGGCGGGTACCCGTATGGTGAGCAGCACAGTTGGAATGGATGATCAAGCTCGCCGACCACCCAGGCGTTCTCTGCTCCAGCAATGCCGGCAGGTTCTACCACCCCCCGGTTGACAGAGAATCAACATTAGTAAATGCATAATTCTATTGCACTGGCTTCGCATTTACTGTAATGCGTAAAGAGTCTAGTGCACCATGGGAGATCTTATTCAAGGCATATTCATCGGTTTGCGCTAAACTTAGTCAAAAAGAGAAGTTTTGGTGGTACACCGTGTGCATCTTCCAACAAACTTCTTCCAAACCTTTTGATCGGGTATGAGAAAATCAGTGAGTTCGTGTATGTTGCTTTGATCATGAGTTAGGGCAACATGGAAACCTTCAATTCTTAATATATGAATGTTAGCCATAGTTAAATCAAAGTACCCTCCTACAGCCGAGTCCCTAAGTACCACTCACCGTTGACGACCAGGTGTATCTCCATCGTGATCACTCCGAGGCCATCGTCAGCCACACAAATATAGGCGGCGGTGTGAAAATGAGTTTTTATAAAGACCAAAATTCATTCTATCGTGAATAACTGTCAAATTTATCTAATCGAGTCATATCGAATCTTACGTACGGTACTTGCACTGCAAATGGAGAAAATTGTTCAGTTTGATTGTCCAAACCACATTCTCGTATATACGCTGGATAACGTTGCAACTCGAGTACCCTTCAATTATTTCTTGTACCAAATATTTTCGTTATTATTTAACAGTTTACAAATATAATCATTGACCAACAAATGACAGACAGTTAAAAAGTAAAAAAGAAGGCCAATTGTGGGTCTTCCGTCAAAACTTACCGGTGAACGCTTCAGTTGTTTTCAAGGTGTTGGTAGTGGTTTTCTCCGCTGTCTTTCGGTCCTGGGTACCGAGGCTGGGCGACACCGTACCTCGCGGTACCAAATGTTCGTGACTAGTGAAGAGCCCTGGAGGCTCATACGCTCGCACGACGACCTTCCACGACGCCGGCTGGCCCACTCCATTGTTTGCTCCACACGTGTACGTCCCGAGATTGTTCGTGGTAAGATTTCTGATGCGGAGGACGTTCCCGTTCAGTTCGTACTTCGTACCGTTATGTAGCAACGTGTTTCTCTTGTTGCTGCGGTACCACTTCACGGCTGGTGGCGGGTACCCGTATGGTGAGCAGCACAGTTGGAACGGATGATCAAGCTCGCCGACCACCCAGGCGTTCTCTGCTCCAGCAATGCCGGCAGGTTCTACCACCCCCCGGTTGACAGAGAATCAACATTAGTAAATGCGTAGTTATATTGCAGTATGCTCTGCATTTATTGTAATATGCAATGAGTTCAGTGTACTATGACAGATCTTATTCAAGATCCTCCAACTGCACTAACACGAGTTTTGAAGATTTCCTGTAACGTTGCACGTTTGTTCTTAAAAACTTAAAAAAAAAACGAAATAGGAAAAAAAAACTTGCAACAACAACAATTTAAGTGGAATCTTTAGAAATTGTTTTGGCAACACAAGTGCGATGACAGCTACGTTGTGATTGGCTGTATTCTCCTTCCACTAATTACTTCTAGAAAAATACGACAATAGGTAATAAAAGAGCCGGTCAGCTCATTTGACGAAAACAGAGCTACAGTGTCCACTTCTTCCAAATCATTTATTGTGGTCACAACTTTTATTTTAAGCCAAAGCACTAATTTATTTACTTCAGTGAAGTGACAACCCCAACGGGTGAGTTTCGCAAATATCTATGTCTTCGCCGCTCATATTTAATTGGCTTAGCCTTTGTAGTATCTCTGTAACAATTAAACTGCATACCTTGAGCCATCAGTGTTTCTGCGCGTACGGCGATCGACCTAGATCTACCTACAACCTACTTTTCTAAATTACCAAAAGTTGATCGTCGTCCGTGCTCAATCCTCTTTGACTGAATAACTTCTTCAGCGACTGCAATCTTGTTCTCTCACTGTCTGTGACGAGTCGAGGATATCCAGGTCTGCCAGTAGCGTAAATTCATGAGTGGAAAGAAAGTCTATAATTTTTATTCATCTACCTACACACTTGGATATCATTCTTTTCATTTTTGATTGCTACGTCTTTTTATTGTAACGCACCCACTAGGCTGCCTCATCCCGATAACTAATAGATGCCAGCTCACTGCTGTTCACCGTAGGCTTCTTGGCATACGGTTGTCGGGACGTGGCAGTCGGTTGCGCGAGTCCGGACACCACCTAACTGGACAAACCGACTCGTTCCAAGGTTCCTTCCTTCTTGCTACTACTACTACCTACATCTGCGCACCCCGGTGTCAGCCCGGCGCGTCTAATTGCGTTGTGTCTACGCTACACCTGCACCAGCTCGCCTGCCAGCGCTGCTCGATGCAATCTCCAGAAGCGGTTATTAACACCAGACTGCCGTCGTCACAGGGGAGTGGCTAGACGACCCTGTTGCGGCGATACGGGAAGGGTCCCCTAGCGCCGCAACAGGGTCGTCCAGCCGAACGACGTAGGAAGCGGGGACTGGAATAGATGGCCCCCTGGCCATCCCCGCTTCCTACGTCTGGAAGACCTGCAGGACAGTAGTGTTCTATAGGCGGTTCTAACCTACTCGCGAGCTCGATATCCTACCCACACGCGGCTCAACCGACTTGTAATTACTTGATCTCTAAATTAAAACTATCTTTGTAACGCATGTTTTTATTTATCTTCTACCTACCGCTAGGCACTACCTTACGCATAACTTTGTAATTCCACCACTAACGTGGACTAAAAACGTTACATTCCGTTACGTAAATACGTCGATTTTTGAATAGAAAATACAATTATTCTACAGCCTTTTAGTTTAAACGTTTGCAGCATACAGAGTCAGTTGGTTTTATTTAATATACAAATAATATTCTTTTCTAAGACACAGGACAAGTGGAAGTCTGAAAGTGGCGCCGGTGACTGAAAATTTCGGTGGCAATTGAGTGTCGTGGTATGGGCATGCGATCCGAAGGAATGAGGAAAATGTCGTAAGGAATGATTTGAGTATGAATGTAGATAGATGTTTATGATTAGAAGAAGACAAAAGAAACTGTGGATGGACTGTGGCAAGAAAAGAAATGTCTGATGAGATGAAGAGTTATAGAGAAGTATGAAAGAAGATGATATGCTGTACCGACCATAAATAAACTATGATAAGAGCTAGAGAATGATGATGTGTTGTGTCAAACAGCTTCCAATAACGTTGTCCCTAACTAAGGAGATGTCATGTACTAAAAAGAGTAATTGCTTACCTGATGAGACTGTGGTACCTTCGTTGGTTGTACTAGGTATACTGGTTTCAACTTCTGATGCTCCTGTTGTGCTTTCTGTTGTTTCAGTAAGTTCTCCCCCGATCGAGGTTACTAAAAAAGTAAACATATACAATAAATATCACTGGACATTAGTACACAGCGCCATCTAGTGCCACACTAAGGAAGGATTGTGTCGTGGACACCAGATAGTTGATATACTTATACATACCTTTTTTTTGTTCGTTAATTCATACTTATTCATCATCATTCTCTTGCCCGTATCCCAATTTATTTGGGGTCGGCGCAGCATGTCTTCTTCTTCCATACTCCTCTATTTTTCGTCATCTCATCAGACACTTCTTTTCTTACCATATCCGTCTTAACACAGTCCATCCATCGTTTCTTTGGTCTTCCTCTACTCAAATACCCATCCACATTCATATTTAAAACTTTTACGACATTTTCGTCATTCCTCCGCATCACATGCCCATACCACGACAACCGATTACCACACAAACTTTTCAGTCACCGGCGCCACTTTCAGACTTCCTCTAATATACTCATTCCTTACTTTATCCATTCGCGTAACACTACACATCCCCCTTAGTAATACATACTTATTATACATATAAATTGTAAATATTTGCATTTTTTTTATTTTGTAAAAGGAGACACTTAGACTAATCTTAAATGAATAGCGATCGCATAAGGTAAATTTAATTATGTGTATGTTTGAAAACATTTGGTAAAAATAAGGTTTTAGTGACAGAAACAAATCGCTGTAAATCTGACTCCACGTAAGAAACCACCGCCACGTCAAATACTTTGTGGTTAAATAACATCTCGGTGAATTGAGTTACGACTTAGGCGTAATAATACAAAATTTTTATTATGTTATGCTTTATCGAAATAATTAGTTTATTATGACTGGCCGGTACTTTTGAAAATAGCCCAAGAAACTATGGAGGCTGGGTGATCTCCTTTGACAGTTATTGTCGATAAAGTGAGATTTCATGGAGTCAAAAACTCATTTTATCGATAATAACTGTCAAAATCTAATCAAGTCATTTCGAATCCTACGCACGGTACTTGCACAGCGGATGGAGAAAGTTGTTCAGTTTAAGTGTCCAAACCACACTCTAGGATACACGCTGGATAACGTTGCAACTCCAGTACCCTTCAATTATTTCTCGTACCAAATATTTTCGTGATCATTTTACAGTTTACAACTCTAATCATCGACTAACAAATGACAGACAAATAAAATTTAAAAAACCGGTCAATTGTGGGTCTTCCGTTAAAACTTACCGGTGAACGCTTCAGTTGTTTTCAAGGTGTTGGTAGTGGTTTTCTCCGCGGTCTTTAGGCACACACCGAGTTTGGGCGACACCGTACCTCGCGGTACAAAAACGTTGTGGTCACTGAAAAGCCCTTCAGGCGTAAACGTCTTCACGAAGACCTTCCACGAGGCCGGCTGGCCGACTCCATTGTTTGCTCCACACGTGTACGTCTTGAGATTGTTCATTGTAAGATTTCTGATGAGTAGGATGTTCCCTTTCGGTTCGTACTCTGTATCGTTATGCAGCAGCGTGTATCCTTTGTTGCTGCGGTACCACTTCACGGCTGGTGGCGGGTACCCGTATGGTGAGCAGCACAGTTGGAACGGATGATAAAGCTCGCCGACCACCCAGGCGTTCTCTGCTCCAGCAATGCCAGCAGGTATCCTCGCCGGTTCTACCAGCCCCCGGTTGACAGATAATCAATATTAGTAAATGCATAATTCTATTGCACTGTGCTCCACATTTATTGTAATATGTTAAGAGTCTAGTGCACCATGGGAGATCTTATTCAAGGCATATTCACCAGTTCGCGCTAAACTTGGTCAAAAAGAAAAGTTTTGGTGGTGGATCTTCCTCCAAACTTCTTCCAAACCTTTTGATCGGGTATGAGAAAATCAGTGAGTTCGTGTATGTTGCTTTGATTATGAGTTAGGGCACCATGGAAACCTGCAATTCTTAATATTGGAATGTTAGCTATAGATAAATCAAAGTACCCTTCTACAGTCTAGTCCCTGGGTACCACTCACCGTTGACGACCAGGTGTATCTCCTGCGTGGTCACTCCGAGGCCATCGTTAGCCACACAAATATAGACGCCGGTGTCGTTGCGGTACAGAGAGACGATCTCCAGTGCGCCGTCAGACATCAACCTGTGGCGGCCCTCGTTACCGTCGATCTGTTGAGATATGGCCTTCTTGATTGTTAGGTTCTACACTTGAAACATAACCTTTTGATATGACTATAACTTCTTCACTGTAAAATTTAAGTTGCAGGTTAAGAATTATTCTATAGTATTTAAGGAAGTTTGATTTATTATAAAGTCACGATCCTTGATTTAAGTAATTAAAAATAGTTATAATGTAATTTAATGACATGGAAAATTATTAATAGCGAAACGGAAAGGTCTTGCAACAAAAATAATGACAACAGTCTTGCTATTGCCGATAAGATTTTAATTTGGGCCATATACAATCTTCGTAGGCGCGATTCTCTAAGGAAACTGTTTAAGGAAATTAACATCTTGAATGTACATTGTCAATACATCTACGAAAACATAATGTACGCAAGAAAAAATCTTCATCTTTTTGGTAAATGAGGTGACAGACACGATTACAGTGCTACAAAAAGGGACCAATTAGTTCAGCCAGGCTTCAGACTCGCTAAAGTAGACTCATCTTTCATGGGGTACTGTTTGAGATGCTATTGTGATTAATACGTCCCATACACTTAATTATTAAGCAAATATTTTCTTGATTTTTATCGTTATTTCAATTCACGGAGACAAACCCATTAATTTCGCACACATTTTATATTTTTACACGTTACCCTAATTAACGACAAAGCGTCCTTTCTTCATTTGGCATTGAAAAACAATAATAATGTAAAATGTTTAAGACTCATAAATCCCTTATTTAATGAGTTAGGGACTACGAACAAAAAGCTTGCAGACAGGCGATTTCTAAAAATATTTCTGAATACAAATGCCCCATATATTAATAATTTACCCCGGTAGTAAGCGTTCGTAGGGGTTCCATCTATCTGGCAGAATCTTGATGCTCCGAAATTCATCTAACGTAACACAATTTTCTTTAAACGAACATATTAAAGGCATATTTTCTTTTAAATATAAATAATGTTTGGCTCAATATTTCTTTGTCCGAATTTGCAATGGCTACTTTTATGCGCATGCATCAATAAAATAGCAGCAGCATGCATATGCTGCATGCTTGCTGAATGATTGCTGCACGCTTGCTGTATGCATGGTATATGCTTGTTCAGATGTTTGCATGCTTGCTGAATGATTGCTGCACGCTTGCTGTATGCATGGTATATGCTTGTTCAGATGTTTGCGTGCTTGCTTGCATGCTGTATGCTTGCTTACATGCTTTATGCTTGCTTGCATACTGCATGCTTGCTACATGCACGATGTATGCTTGTTTGTATATTTGCCTGCTTCTTACAGATGTATGCTCGTTTGCATGTTTGCCTGCTTCATAAAGGGAAATAAAGACCAAGTGTTCACAATCAACTGATTTTATGAATTTTCTGTGATTTGATAGATGAGCCCTTCCATTATTATGCATATGAAATGTATGCCAAAAGACTATCGATATGAAAATTATGCAAAAAAAATGATTCTGACTGTGAACTTTCTGCGATAAGCTGGTTCTACTTTGAAATCTTATGCATATGAAATTTATGCCTAAAGATGATTCTGACTTACAAAATTATAATAATAATAATAATAATAAAATTTATTTCAGACCATCGAGTCCATATTTAAAACATTACAATTTTTATCATTCATATATAAAACACACAAAACACACATGAAAGAATACAAAAACATAGGTACATAAAATGAAAAGATACACATATACATAATAACGAGAATTTCATTTTAAATATCTAAATGACGCACGATGAGTGGTCATCCAGTGCCACATCATTGGACTGTCCATTCTGCCAGCCATGATAGCCACCAAGCTATTAGAACTACCGCGCACTCGCCGCATCAGTGAGGCTATTCGTGCTCGCATAAGAGCGTAAAAATCAGGCACGCCGTATTCCGCAAACATACTTGATGCACTGCAGAAGCGCGGTAGTCCCAACAAAACTCTGAAGGCGTTATTATATTGGACTCGCAGAGCATTGTACGAGCTTTTTGTATAGCCGACCCATAGGGCGCAAGTGTACATAGTTTGGCAATACGCTCTAAAGAGTGTAATTTTTACCTCTTCTGTACAACGTGCAAACCTATGGGCCAGCATGTTACATCGAACTGCCAATGCTCTGCGCTCCCTCTCCAAGTCTTCATCATCAGACAGACTATCGGTGACCCAATGTCCCAGGTACTTGAACTTTGTCACCCTAGAGAGCTGAGCGCCCCCTAGTGTGACTGGTGGGACGGTGTCGTAACATTTGTTACCCGCTTTGAACACCAGAAGTTCGCTCTTTGTCGCGTTGTACCTGAGACCATGAGCCACCGCATAGTCCCCACAGATGCCGAGAAGCCTCCTAAGTGCACTGATCGATGGGCTCAGCAATACCATATCATCCGCGTAGCTGATATTATTTACACAGTGCCCGTCAATTGAGCACCCGATATTGGTATTGCTGAGCTCACAGATCAGCTCATTTACATACAGATTGAAAAGCTTAGGTGAGCTGAGTCCCCCCTGCCTCACTCCGCATTCCAACCTGTATGCATCTGACAGGACACCCGCCCACCTAATATAATTGAATTGGTTGTTATACCAAAACTTCAGCATTCTTATAAGATCGCTTGGAAGGTCTTTAATATTTGATAGTTTCCTCCATAGGCAGTCGTAAGACACGAGATCAAAAGCCTTGGAGAGGTCCAGAAAACATGCATATACAGGAGTTTTCCTACTTGTATAGTATTGAACAGTCTGTTTGAGACATAGGATAGCTGTTTCGGTGGATAAAAGCGACTTAAACCCAAATTGAGCGTCATGGAGTATTAAGTGCTTATCCAACTGCCGATCAATCAGACTGTCCAACACCTTTGCAATGATAGTTGCCAGGGATATAGGCCTGTAGTTGCTCTTGTCACTCGCATCTCCAGTTTTGTTTTTGATTATGGGCACAACAATAGTTTTGAGTAAGTCAGCTGGAAGATAAGAGTGACTCAGGCACAAACTAAAAAACATTGCTAGCACTCGCGGCAAGTGCCTACCCGCATAACGTAGATGCTCTATACTGAGGCTGTCATGGCCGGGTGACTTGCCTCTCTTTAATCTATGTATGACAGTCGCTACTTCCCTGGCCGAAAATCTGATAGGCATGTCTTCGGACCCCCCCACTACCTCCGACCCATCCGACGACGAACCTAGGGGAGACTCGACCTTAAAAGCTCTTCTAAACAAATTGGCGATCTCATTAGGATCACTAAGACCCTCAACACTCACGGGCTGACTCGACCTGGGATTTAAGCTGTTCGTGGCTTTCCAAAAACGCGTATGAGTTTGAACGTAAGATAAATGAGTGTCTGCCAAACAATTTTCTGCGGAATGAAGTTTATGCTATCAGCTGGTATGCAAAATAATATTATGACATAAAAAGTTCTGCTATAAAGGGTAGACCCCGTTCGTAGCAACCCTTAAAACAATTAGAAGATTCACAAAAAGACGACAAGGGGCTGGAAGCGCCGGTGTACATGTGTTCATCATATTCTGGATGTTTGGGCAAAAGATCGCGGACGGTACCGGGGGAAGAGGAGAAATGAAGGAAGTCGAGACAGTCGGTGCGCCAACACGATAGGGTTTACACGATAAGCTATTAGAGTTAAGTTAGGAGACTTAGTAAATACAACGAGTCTGTGTCCGAGTGTGTTGTCGCAAGAGTATGATAATGATTGAATAAGTATAAAGTTTCTGTTGAGATTAATCAAGTATGTGTGTGTGTTTGCTGGTGAGCGAGAGATGGTTTTAGACGCTTGGAGGGGTTAGGCTGGTCTATAATCGTCAAAACATTAGGACGTTCTAGGTTAAACTCGAAAAGTTAACTATAGTTTCGGTATTAAGATGCGCATCAAGTCCCCGTGAACGGTTAATATTTTATAAGCTAAAAATATGTAGCAGAATTAAGTCTAGTAAAAGTAAGTGTTGTTAAAAGTGGTAGTTAACTATAGTTAAATACTCGCTTAAATTGCAGGTAACGCGGAAGGGCTGACAGTAATCACTTATTGCAGCATGAAGGAGCGATTGCTTCGACGTTATCAAAATGTACATTTTTATCATATGTTTTATGTGTCCATTTCCTAATCTGTTCCCTGAGCAAATATTCATAAGCTGCGTTTGATCTAGGGTGACGAAGAAAGCCGCTTTCGCTTACACTCTACAACATACATACAACATGTACACTGTACCCATATACAATCGACTATTGACGAACACGAGGATTATAATGTTTAGTAATATAATACTAACTTGTACTTGTATTACTAGTCAATCAAACGCTGCTGATGAATACTGCTTTTTGTACAAGTCTAGCTCAGAAAATTGCTTTAAAGCTATTGACGTACGTTCCAGGGAGAATTAGAGTTTATTAAGAACAGGGGTTAGGCATCACAAAGTACCACAAACTGAATTGATAGCTTCGTTCTAAGAAACGCTTGGGACTGTGTCTCGTTAAAACAAACCCAGGCCGTTCTTGTAGGCCATATTTCTGGATTGACACTATTTAGCGATACACACAAACTCGACATGGGGTATAGAGGAACGAGAAGTGACGAAATAAATTACCACTTCAGCGTTAATCGCAATATGTTCTGCTACAGACTGAGTCTATGATGCGCTTGAGCAAATTGATCTAATAAATGTGGTAGACGGCCGTACGGGTGTTTGTCAACGAGAGTACGTGTGTAAATAAAGATAATGTGAACCTGTCTTCCTTAATGGCATTGGCCTCACAACCCACTGCCTTAGGATTGGGAAAGACACGTAAATAATACGTGTGCTGTTAGAGTTCATAGCAGCGTCCTTAGTAGGACTATGCGCTTAGGTCTGACAGTACACATACGCCGGGCAAACGTTTTAAAACGAATCCATGTACCTGTACATGGGCCCGTTTGCGTTTGCAGGCGGCATCTAGTTTTGAAATCACATAAAGTAACGTAACGAACTACTTAATCATTTCTTAAGCGCAAGCGTAACGTTTCCTTACCAAACTTCCAACATATACGAGTATCATATCTTTGGGTCCTCTTGTTTTATTACCTTCATACTTTATTGATGTTTTGCCTCATAAGGTTTGATATTATTCATGATATGTCTAACAATGAATCCTAATGTTTACCTCACCTTGTGTCCCATCCCTGTCCCTTAGCCTCTAAGGACGGGACAGGGCAGGATAAAACCCCAATTGGGAATCAGTCTTCTTGTCAGTGGGAGGCCGATCAGTCTGGGACGAAGGCTACAGGGTCGTGCGGAAAGGCGGAGGGCAACCCCATCCCTTTTGGGGGAAGCTGACCATAGTACTAATAATTTGCATGATTTAGGGAAAACGAAAATTTTATCAGCCATGGGTAATATAGGAGCAGTGACATAAATAAAATTCCACAAAACATTCTTGAACAAAATGAAACATGCATTAAACGCACACTATATGTACAATCAACCATATTACAAATTTGACGATTATCTCGCCGATAAAAATGCTTAGCTCAATTATTATGCTCCACATGGACAAGGGTGCATAAATGTAAGGCACTAATTGTATTGCTGGAGCTGCTGAAGATTTTTCAACTATCTTCGTATTATATAAATTCAATATCTTTAGTATTATATAACCTCATATGCCATATTCTGTGAGTGATTGTACTAGAATGCTATCATTCGCAAAACCTACGTCTTTTCTTGCCTTGGCGGTTAAGAGTATGTCATGCTCACTCAAATGTCTCGCTGATGGTGGTGCGTGTTTTGGGTCATTTAGTTCCCTTCATAATGGTGCTAATACATGCGTCATGTTCGTGAACGGGCGCTGTCGGTTGAGACTTGTCAGCTCTTGGTTGCCACGGCTTATTTGAATTAATTATTTTATATTTGAATTGTTTTTGTTTTTTTTTTGTTTTTACTATGGACACTTTTATCATGCACATCTTGCTACATTATTCTCACATAATGTACCATCTCAACATGAATGATGTAACCTTGATTTTGTAACAACGTTATGATTTAAAAGAGTCTCCATGGTATTTCTGGCATGTTCTTCTTCATAGATATCTTTGCTAGGGGATGGGGAATCTACAGTACTTTCACAGTTATTATGTCTGTGACTGTAGCTAGTTTTATTTTTCATCTTTCTTTTGACAATTAAAAAGTGCCTGTAACTGCCCTACTTGAAATAAATGCTTGAAAATCTTTGAAAATTTCTTTGAAGATAATCCCGTGTCAACTACTAAATCGCTAAACTCGTCAGCTGCCGAGTCTTTAATAAAAACCCGTTTTCTCTTACTGACTGAAAAATTTGCCGAAAACGTTCAGTCTGTGATTCCGAATTTAATTTTCAATATGTCACTAGCCTGTAAAGATATAATTAAAAATGTTCACATTTAAAATGTTAAAAAAACCGCCAATCTATGGGCGTCGCTAAATCTATTATTAACATTGTTTCTTCTTTTTTAACTGTAATATTTCACGATTTTATTTACCGTGGTGAGCTTCCTGATCTACCGAAATATAGTAAAATAATGGCATTGTTTAAATCGGGTAGTACATCAGACCCCACTAATTATAGACCCATATCAGTACTACCCAACTTTAGTGAAATTTTTGAATTAATTTTCGGCACAAATGCATTGTTTTTCAATAGACACAAGTTATTGCATAAATAACAGTTCGGTTTAACAAGGGATCGTTCAACTACTGATGCTGAACTTTTAGGACACCTTTATAATGCCTGGAAGGACTAATGCGATGCGCTCAGCATTTTTTGCGATTTATCTAAAGCTTTCGATTGCTCTCTTCATGAAACATTAATCAGGAAACTACACCACAATGGAATCTGTAACGTCTCTTTGGATCTTCTTACTTTATATTTGAGTAACAGGATTCAGAGAGTTGATGTTAACGGGAAAACTTCTCCCGGATCCGTAGTTAGAAGTGGGTACCCCGGGGCTATTTTCTTGGTCCACTTTTGTTTATTATTTATATAAATGACTTGTCTTATCTCATAAAGGATAATCACGACAGTATTGTTTGCAGACGATACTTCGCTCTTATTTAAACTCCAACGCCAGTACTTGTTAAGGATGATGTTAATAGCGCCCCAGCTAAAGTCGTCAGTTGGTTTAATGTTAATCTACTCTTATTTGAGAAAAAAACTAAACGTATTAAGTTTACGAAACCCCATGTAAGACAAGTGGAAACTAGTGTTGTAATCAAGGATGAAAAGTTGAAAACGGAAGATAGCACAGTGTTCTTAGGCTTAACTTTAAATGTCAAGCTTCAGTGGGGCCCGCTTATACACAAATTGTCAAAAAAACTTAGCTCTGTAGAATACGCCGTTAGCAAAATTCGTGATTTAACTGATTTAGAGACAGCAAATTTAGTTTATGTTAGTTATTCCCACAGCGTGATGTCGTACGATGAAAAAAAATGAAGAAAGAAGAATTAATTCTTCATTTTTTTCTTAAACAAAAAAGTTTACAATCTGGAACCACACAAGACTGAAAAAGATAATTTAATACGTACGGTGGTCCACCTCAAGGACTAAGTGCGGAAACCCAAACCCCATGATAGAGACATACGTACGGTAACTTCAGCTCCAGATGTTGCGGGATTCGGCTCTTTCGGCACTGCTTGTGGAGTTACTCGAACATCTGCCAACAATTATCACATAAATATAAATATCATCACTGTCACTGCATAGCTTGATAGATTACCTAATTTGTTGTTTAAAATAAATAAATAAATATTGCTGGACATTACACACAGCACCGTCTAGCGCCACACTAAGCAAGGCTTGTTTCGTGGTCACCAGACAGTAGATGTACTACATGTATACTTTTTGTTTGTAAATCCACATTGGACATTTGTTTCCATGACTCGGAAACAAATGTGCATGCTCATCACACAAACATTTTCTCCTACCGGGATTCGAACCCGGGACCCTAAGAACGTAAGGCAGCCTCACTATCGCTGCGCCATTCGGGTCGGTCGTTTTTGTTTTGTAATGAGTTCTGATCGTGAAAGTTAAAAAAAAACAACAAAATTCATTTTTATTTATCCAAACTATAAGTTAACAAATCATGGCACACAGTATTTCATCAAGTTATGTAACTGCCATGTTTTGCCTAAACCGCATAAAATAATAATAAAATGGGTAAGCTGTTAAACAAACGTCAAGTAAGATACCAAGCTGCTACTGAAAAAGCGTAATGTAAAAACCCAATAATACTTGCCCAACCCAGGATACAAATCCAAGATCTCAAGCTGAACAGAAGCACGCTTGTGATCACAAGACCAACGAGGTAGTTGTTCCTGAGATTTGTGAATTACTGAACTCAACACTATTATAGTAAGAACGGAACGCACGAGACAGGTTCGCACTGCTATTCGCGAATCTAAAGTACTGCTCACTGTGCCCAAGACATCTGCTCAAACTCATCCATCCCCCAGAAGTGTTCCAGATAGATGATTAGTATAATTACTTAAATACAGATACAAGTCTAAAGAATCCACGCATTTTCAGCAATATTACCTGGGCCATAAGTTCTAGGGTTGCAGGGCTGCACGGAGTTGAGCATGGTAGTGTCATCACAGTCAGCGGCCTTCTTATCACCTCGCAAACACATGATACGTCTGAACTGCTCGCCTTTTTCAGAGCACTGAAAATAACATAAGACACGGACTCAAGCGAGCTCCACGCATGTTTGGGTCAGTCAGTGGGGAGACAAAATACAATGTGGAGGAGACATCGATGCACAAACGATTGCCACGTATTCAATACATCATTCCGAACTCCCTCCAAATAGGGTTATTTTACCGGGAATAAAAAAATTACTATTTTTACACACATGACAGTGTCGGTGTTGCAGTCTTGTGTCTTTCCCATGGCACAATTTCCAACCATAATACAAGGGAATTCGCAAACCTAAATAAAAGTGTTACCTCAGACCAAGTTCCAGCAAACCATTGCGAAGGGCACTCCTCCTTAGGCACATAGCAGGGTTTGGTGTCATTGTACCTGGTAAGGTTCGCGCACTGGGCGTCTTCCACCATCTTCACACCTCCCCCACTCACGTCATAGTAGTACACACCACAGTACACCTTCCTAGTCTGCACTCCCTCGCCGCAGTTCACTGAGCACTGTTGGGAAGCAATGGACATTTTCTTATTTAAAGGTTTATTACTATACTCTGTAAAAAACATAGGAATTCTCGTTAGGATTTAAGCTAAAGGCTTATTAAACTAAGCTTAGAAATACTGCCAAGAACTATGGGTGGCCCATGGGGCTGAAGGTTTTGGAGTGACAACAGAATTCAGGAAGGCGCAGCGTTGGGTCTGGAGCTCTTCCACAAGGTGGAAATATTGAACCAGGGTGCCAAATCTAAAATACACCACTGGTCACTGGCTGCATTTTTTGACAAGATACAAGTTGAATGAGACGAAATTCAAAATAAGTCGATTCCTAAATTTAGTTTGTGTACAGTTTGGACTTGATTCTTGATCCACATACCTTGCTCCAGTCTGTGGTGTACCACTGCACCTCGCATGTCGGTAATTCGTCTTTATTGCACTTCTCCTGGTTTACAGGACGGTTGAAGTTACTGCACAAGCTCTCATTCATCGCCAGCCCATTTTCCGATGCGCACACCACTATTCGTGTACGAAACTTCGAGGTGCAGGTGTCGCACTGGAAAGTAGTATAGAACTAGCTGTTACCCGCGGTCTCATCTGCATGTCATAGGACTTCTTCACTTGCTTGGAATACAATCCAACGCTATGATAAGTATCCAAAAACGAAGAGGTTAGTGCTTTTTTAGAAGTCGGTTTTCAGATTATTAGTTATTAGTAATAACAGTTTTTTCTTCAATGACTTTGCCTCACAAAACAGTTCTCTAATCGTACATCTCTAAAATGTAATTGATACGTCTAGTAACATACAAACTCACTTTCAGATTTATGATTCTAAAGTATGGATTTATCATCAACATTTTGTTCGAAAGAGTAAAGTAATGTAACCTCGAGTTATTTAAATTAGAATTAGTACTCTTTTCGTCAGACAGACATAGCAGTTTCCAGGAAACACGTGGGCACGGTCTGCCGCGTCCTGTGGTATTTACCTGAAACTGGGCGCTTTCTATTTAATAATAATCATCTTAAATGTACTATAACTTAGCATTCTACTCACTCCTGACCAACTGGACGTCACCCAGTCGACTTCACAAGGCTGCATCATGCAAGGCTGTTCTTCTTCCGGTTTCTTCTTAGTACAGTTCTCGTCATCCAGCAATTCGACGGGATGACGTTTGTTGTCCTGGTAGCAGACTACCAGCCTGGTCTGCTTACCCTCGCCACAGAGCTTGTCACACTGATGGCAGAAGCAGTGGATTATTTTATTCATAACATACTGAATTGAAATGATAATGAAAGTCATTCTTGGTTTTCCAAAATCCAGTCCTTCGCAAAAATCTTAGGATACTCGCAAAAAAAAAGGTTTTTTCAATTATTTTGAGAAATCATCTTTAGTAGTGACTGCTGGTTTTTTTAGATTTTGGATTGGGATTGTTCTGAAGCATCTTAAACCGCTCATCCAGCCCTTCAGAAGCTGCGGTCGCTCCAATGGGCCAAAAGGCGATGGCAATGTTTGGAGTTTCCCAGTGTGATCGAATCAGAAATGAACTGGCAGAGTCTAGTTTATGCTTACCGGTCTCCAACGTCCGACCAACCAATTTGGGCAGGGAGCATCCTCGTTACACTTCTGGAACACTTCAGGCTTTGGTCCCAGCAGGTCGATACAATCCTTGTCTGGTACTGTAGACTTGGCACTGTACACATAATTGCATTTATTAGATGCTGTGTCTTGCTATTCGATCTTACGACACAGGAATTCATCTCTCTAATATAAGGGAAAAAGAAAATTATCATTTAAGCATTAAACCTGTATCAACAGCTGGTATGAGTATCAATACAAACATACTCATAATTGTTGTATAGGATAAAATCTTCTAACACGTCACATTTCTAATATATACAAAATTTGATAATGGGCCACTAGAATCAACAATCTTTGCCAGTAAAGTTCGACATTCAAAAGTGCCTATAGTGGCGTCTTTAGAATAAATGGTTTGACTCTAACAGTCAGGACTTTTTCAATCTTATTTTTACTGCCCACAACAACCTTACCCATTAGTAATCTTCTGGCAGGTGACCTCCCTCGACCGGACACCTCCAGTACCGCATGTTTGTGTGCACTCTCCCCAGAGTCCTACTACCCACTGCGCGAGGCAGGAATCCGTATTGCAGGACTGGTTGGTGGGGGGCTTCAGACCCTCGTCACACAAGCTATCCTCGACTATCTCCCGCTCTTCTAGTGATCTGCATGTCACATTACGGGTTCTTAAGCCTGGAATAGTATTTATTTCGATCTAAGTATAAACCACTTATTCAATATTTCAATTTCTAAAGTCTTGCAAGCATGGAAGCTTCGAAGCAGTGGATGTTTAACTGAAGAACTTTTCTTCATCAAACTAATATTTTTTTAATATAATTTTATTTATCGATCTACTAACCGTTTTGGAAGGGATTTTTTTCGGCATACAATTAATGAACCTCCAGATTTTGCAAGTTGTTACGACAAAAAAATCACTTTTGATTGCCAAAATTAGTAAATGATCACCAAAATTCATGCCCATTTTATCGTGAAATAAGAACCAAAAATTTTTTTTTTAGTTAATCACCACCAAAAATTGAATTGAAAGCCCCGCGAAGCTGGGAAGTACTGAGTACTTCAACCAGGGTTGGTCTGCAAGAACTTTTAGATCAGTATTCGAAACAGGATCGATTGGCATCAAAGACATGTTTTGTGTAAAATGGTAACATTACATTACATTACTTGCTAACAGATTTCACGAAAAATTATGGATGGTTTTATACGACCATTTTCATGTAACTGCAATGGTTAAAAGGCAGTTGTTACTGCCATGTTTATCGTTTCCACCCTGTATATATAGAATTCACCCCTTCGTATCAGAAGGGCAATCTAGTAAAAACACTTTACTAGATTTTCCTTCTTTTTTTATGAGGAGGGAAAATCACGTTTTTTCCCACGGTGATAAGCAAAACCGATAAACCGCCAGCTGCGACGATCCAGGTGTGCTTCTGCGTCGTCCACGATCATACACGGACATTCATGCACGGTAATAATCTCGAGACCACCAAGTACGCAATAAGCCCACCTCCACCACAGGTGGCGCTGCAGGGCGTGAATTGGTCGTGCACCCAGTTGTATCGCTTGTCGGTCGGGGGCGCCGTGCCGTTGGGCACGCTGTACTCGTACCGGATCCCCACGTTCTTGTTGTTGTCTTGAAGGAAGAGCTGCGACAGAGAATATTTTAGGAGATTGTTAATAGTATAATCGGGTGGAGTTTGCACGTCCTTAATTGTTATTTGTTTGTGTCCTAGGGACTCTTTGCACGGAAAGTATTACTTGGAAACATAAACTTTCCGGAGTTAAAACTCTCATAACAAGTTGCCTATTTATAAGATGCTTACGGAACATGGAACAAACAATTGAAAAAAATGACCGTTCTAGAAAGAGATAGTCCGCTGAGTTAGTTGAAATCCTTAGGCCTGTCCTTTTTTGTATCCTCATCGAGATGCTGTGTTTATAGAATTTGATACATACGGAAATCTGCCGGAACTTCCACGTGATCTTTGGCGGCGTTTTCCCGTTAAACAGGCAGCGCAATGTGGCTGTGACTCCTGCAGATGCTGCCACCTTCATCGGTGGGATATCCTGATGTGGTGGTGACGAGCCTGTGAACCAATTCAGTTACTGATTGTTAGATTCATTTTTCCACAGGTTGACTTCGAGCAGGAGCGTCTTTAACCAATTTTAGACCCTGAGCACTCTAAGATAATGGGGATGAGCCCTTGTAGGATGTACTTGAACGAGCGAGGTGAGCAAATTTTATTGCACCCGCCTCAAATAGGGCAGTTTTTCTTGTATTCATAAAAGTAATTGCTGAAAAGTTAGAGAATTGTAAGAATGTAGGATGATAAAGCGACTGAACTGAGCTAGAACATATTAGTATCCCGCCAGGTTAATATAGGTTAAGTTTCTCTGACAGCTACTCAATTGAGACTTACAAGACCTCGAGGCCTCTGGTTTCGTGGGACCCTAGGCACCTATACCGAAAACTTATACCGAAAACGTTCCCCGGAAACTCACCGCGGCTACGACGCAAACTCAAAGTCGTAACAGGAAATAATTACACCACGATGTGTTTACGATTTACTTCTAGCTGATATTTTAATTTTGATATTTACTTCCTGGGTGACGAAATTTTGTAAAATTATCATGTGATATGGATATCCGCCTGAGGATCCGTTTATTCTAATAAAAACTACAATGGAATGAAATATTACTAATGTACCTACCTACAGTCGAAATCAGACATTACCTAGTCAACACATTTTTTTTTTCTTGAACTTGAACGGGATAGACAGTCAGTAGAGAATATTCCCGGCCCTGAAAATAACGACATTTGGATTCGCCTAAAGAACTGGGAACACAAAACTTCACCCCGGTGCTTTTTTAGGTGACCAGTCAGTTCACCAAACATTCATTCAACTTTTACTTGAAAAGCAACGATTAGCAAACACATTATTTGTCATTTCAATATTATACAGCAACAAATTTAACAAATATTTCATTTCATAAATGAATTACCCAATAAACTTTTATTTAATAACGTATTATTTGACAAACAATTCATTATTTTTTCGTTTTATCTCATAAAACTACGTTTGAAAACAAAAACAAAAATAGAATTTGGTTTCCTATATGGACAAAATTTGTGAAAGAAATGAATCGCCGCAGAACCGTCTCCACGTAGTCTTGTCTGCCCTACCCATAGAGTGTTATTTAAAATCGCATAGGCGCGGAGGGGCGAGGCGGCCCGCGAGCTGTGGAACAGGTGTCTCACCACCGCAGCTTCGGCTTGCTGGCCGGCTGAAGCCGGCCAGCCTCAGCCGCGGCGGCGAGTGTTAAAACCCTCTGCGACGATAAACTCGCGTGTGACCGCCGGAGCCCCGCAGTGCTGGAGCCGTGACAAAACCCATGCCTGCTGCATGTTGCATACTGCATGCTTGCTTGCTGTATGCATACTGCATGCTTGCTGCATGCTTGCTGTATGCTTGCCGCTTGCTACATGCTTTCTGCATGGTTGCTGCTTGCTACTTGCATGCTGCTTGCTTGCTGCATGCATGCTGTTTGCTTGCTGCATGCATGCTGTTTGCTTGCTGCATGCTTGCTGCTTGCTTGCTGCATGCATGAAGTATGATTGTTTGCATGTTATGAAAAAACTATGCATTTCCTTAACTTTTTCTTAAAAACGAGTAATAAAAAAATACTAGCCTGTAAATTATTTTGTTGAAACGTGACTTATCCAAATGTATCTAAATAAGAAATTAAAAATGTATGAATGATTAAATATCATCTGATGCAAATGATAAAAGATGTATTTGCCAAATAAATGCTTGTAAAACGAATATTTTTTAAATAAAACATTTGCGGAATAAGTTGTTTGCGAATTAAATAGTATACGAAACGTTAGTTGTTCGCGACGAACGTCACCAAAACAAGTGTATATAGTTTCTTACAAAGATAGTGTAGAGTCAGTGATACATGGGCAATAACAGTGACGAAATAAACAAACGCGTCAGTGATTAGATTTAGTAAATAAACCGAACAGTAAGCGTTAAACTCATATCACCTCGAAAGTGGCATTTTATTTAGTTAAAATATAGTATTATCGAGATCCAGGTAGCCTAGTGTTGCGACCTAGGCCTGGATATAGTTTTGTAGTATCAACATAACCCTTCAGGGAAGCCACTTGTCGAGGATATGACAGTCTAACGCGCCTATCTGTGTTCATAGTATGTAAATTTGGTCTATCATACTGACAGTTGAAGGAACATTACAGGCTGGATAATATAGATACATAAAAGTAAATAGTAGATTCATATAGGCCATACAACACCCTTGTATATGGCACTCTATATACTTACAGCATCAACTCCGGTTTTCGTATAAATTATCCTGAAAGATCCTTCAACAGTCCCAGTTTTAGAAAGTTCTGTACTAATTTATCTATATTTCTTTAATTTCAATAAAGATATGTGTGTTTTTTGTGTTAGTAGATAGATAACACTATGTACAAACCATGTAACGTTAAAAATATAATTAGATATAAGTTCAGAATTGTAATAACAGAAAATATTTGTAAATATCGAAATGAAAATACATAATAAAAAATTCCAAAAATCAGGAAGCGATTTGCGGCTCTCGTTACAGTCAAGTACTCTAGTACGATAGTAAATCTAGATTTCCATAGAATTGTAGTCATCAGTACGGCAAATATTATATTATAATGTGAGTGAATCAAGCAGTAAAAAGTAGTGCGCGAAAGTCATGAAGGAATATCAAATCGCTTCCTGAAAAGTTATGAAAGTTTATCAGTGTTCTCATTCCCAGTAACCCTTCCCCCTGTTAGGAAACGACTGAGGTTGTCTGAACCGACAGGTGTAGGACGTCAGCGCCGTCTAGGTTCGAAGATTATGTGTGTACAGTTACAGTATAGGCAGAACGTCTGTTAGAGTAGACAGAGCGTCAGGCAAGCACGCATACATCCCCGCGTCTAGCGATCACGCCCGTCCGGCACATTTTCTGGTCCTTCAGAGCCGGATAACCTCAGTTCGTCAGTGATAGTGTAGTTTCTGGTTAATCCGAACCAGATAACCTATGTGAACAGTGCGTCAAGGCTATATACCTCAAAGTTATATACCTCAAAGTTATAAATCTACGTGAACAGTGCTTCAAAGTTATATACATCAAAGTTATACGACAACTTAAATAGACAGTGCGTGAACAGTGCGTCCAAGTTATATACCTCAAAGTTATATATCTCAAAGCTATATACCAATAACTTATGTGAACAGTGCGTCAATATTATATACCGGAACTCGTGTAACCAGTACATAGTGAAGCTATAACAGCATAGTGATACTACATAGTGAAGCTATAACAGTATATAGTGATAGTACATAGTGAAGCTATAACAGTATATAGTGATAGTACATAGTGAAGCTATAACAGTATATAGTGATAGTACATAGTGAAGCTAACAGTACATAACAACAGTACATAAGTGAAGTATATAACAACAGTACATAAGTGAAGTATATAACAACAGTACATAAGTGAAGTATATAACAACAGTACATAAGTGAAGTATATAACAACAGTACATAAGTGAAGTATATAACAACAGTACATAAGTGAAGTATATAACAACAATATATAGTGAAAATTCATAGTGAAGCGTACAACAAGTGCATAACTAAGGAAAAGAACGCCTATTAAAGCTAATAACTATTTATGAACACTGATAAAACGTATAGTGAAGTTATAGTGAAGTTTACACGCTGAAGACTTACGTTAATAGTTAAAAATAAACAGTAGATCGGTTCGAATAATACAGTGCGGTTATAAATAAAACAAGATGCCGGTAACAAGATCGCAAGGAAGGTCTCCCGCGGAAACACAGGCGGTCGAGACGCGTCAGGACACAGCCATCCGTCACCAGCTGCCACCCCGTTCACCATCCTCTAACGAGGGGTTGGAACAGCTGGCCACCCGCCCTTCCGCTATGCGGGGGGATGAAGACGCAGCCGAGCCACCATCTGCTACTAAGCGAACCAGGTCAGAGGGTATTTCAGATAAAACTATTAAGCCTTCAAATACAACGAGAAAGCCTTCGACGTGTAAGCCTTCAGTCAGATCTTCAGCGAAGCCTTCAGACAGATCGAGGATTACTCATGAAACTACAGAAGCCGTACCGATGACTACCCGGGGTGACGCCCGTAACGAACATAGTAGATCGCCGTCTCACAAGACGACACGATCAAATAGAAAAGTTTCACAAGCACGTGAGGCTTTATTAAAAATTAGGTTGGAGCTTGCACAAATAGCGCTTCAGAGGGCCGAAGAAGACAACTCTGAAGCTGAATATATGGATGACAGAAACTCAAACGATGAATACGTGCGTTCCTGGTTGGAAGAAGCGCCGGAAGAAGCGCCGCTTCCAGAAGACGACGCCGCCGAGGGGAATATTACAGTTAGACAGCATACCCCCCCCCCTGCGGACGTCAACAGTACAGATATAGAACACCGGGAAAGGGCACCATCGTTACATCCTACAGTTAAAAATGTGTCAAGAGAAACAGTACCAACACAGAAGACCGAACAATGCAGGGGGGAGGATTCATTACGTCCATTTATAACGGAATTAACATCCGCTATAGCGTCGCTCGCTGATAGAAAAATAGATACAGGGACAGCGAACCAACCCTCGGCATCGAAGGTCATCATGACCCTACCGAATTTCAGCGGGTCACATACAGAATGGCTTTCGTTCCGCGCCATTTACGAAACAACTCGAACGTATTTCAACGACGTCGAGAATACAGCGAGACTCAGAAGGAGCCTTCATGGAAGAGCATTGGAGACAGTGAGCTCAGAACTCATCGGTCACGCCCGACCAGATGACATCATGCGGGAACTGGAGTTGCAGTTCGGCAGACCAGACTCGATAGCGCAAGCCGAAACCGATCGGCTGAAAGGGCTATCGCGCTGCAGCGAAGCACCGAAAGATATCTGCACGTTCGCGAGTCGCGTGAGAAGCGGCATCGTGACACTACGTGCATTGAAGAAGGAGCACTACCTCATCAACGCTGAGCTGATGCGATCCCTTACAGAGAAGCTGCCGAACTCCCTGCGTGTACAGTGGTACAGAACATACACGGAGAAGTACCAATCACTGCCGGACTTGTCGCTCTTCAGCGAATTCATTACAGAGCAAGCTCGCTTCTGCAGCGCCTTCGCTCCTCCCGAGAACGTACATTCGTCCGAAAATGCGACAGGCAAACGAGTTTTGCAAAGAACGCATACAGCGACAGATAAGTCGACTTCGAAATGTCGAATCTGCGAAAAGGAGGGTCATTACGAATCTGAGTGTAAAAAATTCAGAGACGCCTCCAACGATAGAAGATGGGAAATCGCAAAGAAGTTTAGCATGTGCTACCGTTGCCTGCGACATCGCCGAAACGGTCATAAGTGTCGACCGAAGAAATGCGAAACAGGGGGGTGCAAAGCCACGCACCATCGACTGCTGCACTTCACAAAGAAGACTGAAGAAGCGGTCAACCAGCCGCCGAAGCAGGAGGTGGCCCCAGAGACAGTCGCCAGTTCCAGGACGACAGCAAGTCAAGCTTTCCTCAAAATGATACCAGTACGAGTCATAGGACCGGCGGGAGAAGCTTCCACGTACGCTCTCCTCGACGATGGGTCAACAGTATCGCTGATTGACGAAGAGATAGCGCAGCAGATCGGAGCGGAAGGACGCGTAGAACCTCTCACAATAGGCGCGATTGGAAACACGATGATCGACACTCCCAAGTCAAGAAGAGTGTCAGTCACTCTCTCCAGCCATATGAAGGACAAGATGCCATTCAGAGCGCGTACCATTCCGAAGCTCAACCTAGCGCCGCAGTCGATTAGTGAAGAAGACGTTGCCCAGTGCAAACATCTGGATGACCTCAGACAACAGCTGATTTACAACACCGGCGCGCCGAAGATACTTATAGGTCAAGACAACTGGCACCTATTGCTGGCCACCGAGGTCCGCAAGGGCCCCCAAAACCAACCCGTTGCCTCACTCACAGCGATGGGCTGGACTCTTCACGGCGCGCACACCAGAACTCTCGGTCACCAGGTGCACTACGTCAACAGACTCACAGCAGAAGACCAAGATCTCAACGAACAGCTGCGTGAATTCTTCGCGCTCGAATCTCTGGTCATCAACCCACGTCGTCCTGATTCCGATCCTGAGAAGAAAGCGGAAGACATACTAGACCGTCACACCAAACAAATGGAGAACGGACACATAGAAACGGCCCTGCTCTGGAAAAGTGAAAACATCGAAATGCCAGATAGCTACGGAACTGCACTCAAGAGACTCGTCTCCACTGAAAAGAAGCTCGACAGAAATCCCACTCTTCGCGACAGATATACGGAACAAATGGAATCGTACATCAACAAAGGTTACGCCGAAAAGGCGCCCGAAGTAACCACAGCTGGTAGGACGTGGTACCTACCCCATTTCGAGGTGTACAATCCCATGAAGCCGGAGAAATTCAGAATAGTCCACGACGCCGCAGCCAAATCGAGAGGAATGTCACTAAACGACTTCCTACTCACTGGTCCAGACCTACTACAGTCGCTGCCCGGCGTCATGATGAGGTTCCGTCGACACCCTATAGCGGTCGCCGGCGACATAGCGGAGATGTTCATGCAAGTGAAGGTGCGAACGCAAGATCGTGACGCCCTTCGCTACCTGTGGAGGGGCGACAGAAGACAAGGAGCTCCTGAAGAGTATCGCATGACGTCAATAATATTCGGCGCGGCAAGCTCGCCGTGCACGGCTATCTACGCAAAAAACTGGAACGCGAAGCGGTACAGTGACAGCCAACCGGAAGCAGTGGAAGCCATCATACAGAGTCACTACATGGATGACTACCTCGACAGTTATAAAACGATAGAAGAAGCGACGCGTGTGGCAACAGCTGTCAAGGACATACACCTACAGGCGAAGTTTGAACTCAAAAAATGGGTTTCAAACAGCACAGAAGTCCTAGACCACATAGATCCGACACAGAACAGGACTGAAGTAGTCAACATCGGAAAATCAAGCGCCACAGAGAAGATACTCGGTCTGATATGGAAGCCGACCGAGGACACGCTAGGCTTCAATTTAACGCTCGCACGGCTACCAAGCGACATTCTCGACAAAGAAACACCGACGAAGAGAGAAGCGCTGAAAATCGTCATGTCATTGTATGACCCACTCGGCCTCGCCTCGCCGGTAACGATTCGAGCCAAACAGATTCTCCAGGAAGCTTGGAGACACGGAACCAACTGGGACCAGGCTCTCGAACCAGACCTGTCCGCCCAGTGGCGAAGATGGGTACAACACCTACATCAGTTGAAGGACATCGACCTACCGAGATGTTATCCGGGATACAGCGAAGCTACGGAGACACAGATCCACGTCTTCACCGACGCAAGTGAGATGGCATACGCAGCAGCGGTCTATTGGCGGACAACAACAGAAGATGGACAACGTCACGTCACTCTCGTCATGGCAAAAGCGAAAGTGGCACCGCTCAAACTCCAATCGATACCACGCCTCGAGCTTCAGGGCGCGGTAATGGGAACCCGTTTAGCCGCAGCCGTCATTAGAGAACACGGCATCAAACCAGCTGCAGTGACGTACTGGACAGACAGCAAAACCGTCCTTACTTGGATTCGGCGAGGATCTCGAGCGTACAAGCCGTTCGTTGCCCATCGCATAGCGGCCATCGAGGAGAACAGCAAGGTCGAAGACTGGCGATGGATACCGACAAAAATGAACGTAGCCGACAGCGCCACACGCGACGTTCCACACCACTTCGACAAACATCACGAGTGGTTCCGCGGCCCCGCCTTCTTATCCGACGACCCGTCATCATGGCCGACCGAAAAACCTCCAGTCGACACGGAAACAGGGGAGGAAAGAACTCTCACAGTCACCGAGGAAAAGGTCAACAGTCATTCTCTGATGGAAGCTATTCCGGATCCAACCCGATTCTCAAAATGGGAGCGTCTTCTCCGAGCTACAGCAAGCGTCCTTCGCTTCATACATCTCTGTCAGAACAAAACAGAGAGAACGTTCTACAAACGAACAAAGAAAAATACAGAAAAGGATCCTGACTGGAGACAGCAACAGAAGAAAACGAATAAAGCTCTTCCCAAGACAGTGGCGAAGACACCAAACACTCGATACGAGAAACACATAATAGAAGCGGAATTTCTCCAAAGGGCAGAAAAATTACTCGTACGGGTTTCACAGCAACAGTCGTTTTCGCAGGAAATTACAGATCTGCAACAACAGAGATCCATCAGAAAGGACAGTCGGCTCAGACCGCTTCGTGTGGAAATTATCGACAACGTCATACGTCTAAAAAGCCGTATAGCCGCCATCACCGAAATAGCCGACGACACGAAGCAACCGCCCATCCTTCACGGCGACCACCACACCACCCGATTGTACATCGACTGGACGCACCGAAGTCTACAGCATAGCGGTACCGAGCTCACCATCAACGAAGTGCGCCAACATTATTGGGTCATCAGGATGCGGCCAACCACGAAGAAAGTACTGGCACAATGTCTGCAGTGTCGTATTCGCAAGGCACAACCATCCGTGCCTGCGACCGGCGACCATCCGAGAACGCGCCTAGCACATCATCAGCGGCCGTTCACCTATACCGGGCTCGACTATTTCGGCCCGCTCTCAGTAACAGTTGGTCGACAGCATCACAAGAGGTACGTAGCCCTATTCACGTGTCTCACCACCAGAGCCGTCCACCTCGAGATAGCTGCCAGCCTCAGCGCAGACTCCGCTATACTAGCGCTGCGCCGATTCGCCGCTCGCCGAGGCTGCCCCACCGAGATACACTCCGACAACGGCACCAACATGCACGGTGCCGACAAGGAGCTCCGAGACGCCTTCCAAAGGGAGGCCAGTCGCCGAGGCATCGTGTGGCGCTTCATCACGCCATCAGCGCCTTTCATGGGGGGCGCCTGGGAGCGCCTCGTACGCTGCGTGAAGTCCGCCCTGTACACCGTTCTCCACGAGAGACATCCGCACGAAGAGGTATTGTCTACTCTACTGTGTGAGGCGGAGTACACCGTAAACAGCCGGCCGCTCACGCACGTCTCCGTAGACAGCGACGACGACGAAGCCATCACGCCGAATCATTTCCTTCTCGGCGGGTCAGCCAGGTTGCCAATTCCCGGCACATTCACCGAACAAGACATCAACAGCAAGAAGATGTGGCGGCGCTCACAGATACTCGCCGACATGTTCTGGCGTCGGTGGGTACGAGAATACCTGCCGGAGCTTCAGTACCGGCGGGAGCCACACAGCCGCGGCCCCAGTCTACAGGTCGACGACCCCGTCCTCATAGCGGACGGTCAGCTGCCACGAAACACGTGGCCGCGAGGCCGCATAATAGCCGTCTTCCCTGGGGGCGACGGAGAAGTCCGGACTGCTGAGGTACGCACTTCCGGCGGTACCCTGAAGCGTCCGGTGAAGAAACTCGTGCCCCTACCGAAATGATCCAGACATCGAGACGTCGAGGCAGCGGGCATCGTGACGGCGGGCTCTGACGACAAGGTTCGTCGCTCGCCGGCATGGTGCAGTGCCGCGCCGACGTACAGCGAGTCATCGCTACACTGCACGGCGGGAGACATGTTCGCGACGAACGTCACCAAAACAAGTGTATATAGTTTCTTACAAAGATAGTGTAGAGTCAGTGATACATGGGCAATAACAGTGACGAAATAAACAAACGCGTCAGTGATTAGATTTAGTAAATAAACCGAACAGTAAGCGTTAAACTCATATCACCTCGAAAGTGGCATTTTATTTAGTTAAAATATAGTATTATCGAGATCCAGGTAGCCTAGTGTTGCGACCTAGGCCTGGATATAGTTTTGTAGTATCAACATAACCCTTCAGGGAAGCCACTTGTCGAGGATATGACAGTCTAACGCGCCTATCTGTGTTCATAGTATGTAAATTTGGTCTATCATACTGACAGTTGAAGGAACATTACAGGCTGGATAATATAGATACATAAAAGTAAATAGTAGATTCATATAGGCCATACAACACCCTTGTATATGGCACTCTATATACTTACAGCATCAACTCCGGTTTTCGTATAAATTATCCTGAAAGATCCTTCAACCGTCCCAGTTTTAGAAAGTTCTGTACTGATTTATCTATATTTCTTTAATTTCAATAAAGATATGTGTGTTTTTTGTGTTAGTAGATAGATAACACTATGTACAAACCATGTAACGTTAAAAATATAATTAGATATAAGTTCAGAATTGTAATAACAGAAAATATTTGTAAATATCGAAATGAAAATACATAATAAAAAATTCCAAAAATCAGGAAGCGATTTGCGGCTCTCGTTACAGTCAAGTACTCTAGTACGATAGTAAATCTAGATTTCCATAGAATTGTAGTCATCAGTACGGCAAATATTATATTATAATGTGAGTGAATCAAGCAGTAAAAAGTAGTGCGCGAAAGTCATGAAGGAATATCAAATCGCTTCCTGAAAAGTTATGAAAGTTTATCAGTGTTCTCATTCCCAGTAACCCTTCCCCCTGTTAGGAAACGACTGAGGTTGTCTGAACCGACAGGTGTAGGACGTCAGCGCCGTCTAGGTTCGAAGATTATGTGTGTACAGTTATAGTATAGGCAGAACGTCTGTTAGAGTAGACAGAGCGTCAGGCAAGCACGCATACATCCCCGCGTCTAGCGATCACGCCCGTCCGGCACATTAGTTGTGAAATGAAAATTTGTCAATGGAGTTTTGGTGATACATTAGTGAACTAGAATAACGCCAACTTCAGCTTCCTGCATAGTTAATGTATTTACTACTCGTGCGCGATAAGTTGGGACTTGCTAGGAATGCGACTCCCCCCGCCCGCTTCCCCTACACTTCCCCGATGGCGCCCGTATTGTACCGTTCGCATCACTATTAAAATGATAGTGGATTGAATTTGAATTAAATTAAATTAAATTAATTAATTGAATTTATTTTAATGAAAATATTTATTTTCGCGTCACCGCGCTCAGGTCCCAACGTATCGCGCACGGGTAGTACTAATAGTAACGTTAAAAATTCGTTCTTAATTAGTGGCGTTAGGTCAGACCATACTAGTCAACTTGTATCTTTTGATTTGGACAAAAAGTTGCACTTAGCTAAAACTATTCGAATAAGACCTCTTAATAAAAACAAATTAAAATCTTTTAATAATAATGTTCTAATTAACCTTTCAAACGCTAGTTTTGATTCAAAAGACCCCAATTTAAACTACGGCACATTATTTTCTACAGTTTGCCAAGAATTCAATAAAACATGTCCTTTGAAAACAGTTAAAGTCAATTCTAAATCAAATATAGTGAGTGGGCTACCGCGGGAATAAGAAAAAGCAGAGATAATTTATACAATTTATATCACGAAAAATCTCCAACCCTGAGATCAAGTTTATCATACTTATGTTGGAAATTATTCAAAAATATTCAAAAGTGTCTGCGCTCAAGCAAAGTCACAAATGTATGAAAAAATCATGCTGGACCAGATGTTATCTCACTAATCAACAAGCTGTTGATCTGGTTGTTTCTTATTTATCAAACAGGCAGCAAAAAGTAAATGTAAATGGGGCGACATCCTCCGGGTCAAGATAGGCGTGCCCCAAGGTTCAATTCTCGGTCCTTTCCTATTTCTTTTTTACATTAATGATCTCCCTTATATGATGGCCAAATTATAAGATATAATTTTATTTGCTGATGACACCTCGCTAATTTTTAAAATAAATAGAAAAGATAGGCATGTCCAACATGTTAACGAAAGTCTAACCGTTCTCTCGAAATGGTTCGCTGCTAATAATCTTTTGTGAAATGCAAGCAAAACTAAGTGTTTAAAATTCTCCTTACCAAATGTAACAACGCGATCTATGTCTAAATCTTGACGGCAATAAACTTGATGTTATAGCGGAAACTGTATTCTTAGGGATAACACTATAGATTCAAAATAACAGTGGGGCGCGCACATTAGAACTCTTTCGGGTAGGTTAAACTCAGCTGCATATGCAGTTAGAAAAATAAGGCAGTTAACGGATGTAGCCACAGCTACGTTAGTTTACTATGCTTATTTCCACAGTATTTTGTCTTACGGCATCCTGCTGTGGGGATCAGCAGCAGACGTTGACTCCATTTTTATACTACAGAAGAGGAAAGTCCGCGCGATCTATAAAATGGGTCCTCGCGAGTCACTCAAGAGATCGAAATACTGACTCTGCCTTCACTTTATATCTTTGAATGTATTTTATATGTCCGCAAAAATCGAGGGCTTTTCAAAATTAGAAGCGACTTCCACAATAAAAATACACGCAGTAAACATGAAATACCTAAATTCAGATTAACAAAAACTAGCAAGTCTTTTATTATAAACAGTATACGCTTTTATAACAAGTTGCCAAAGTCAGTTCTAGAACTGACCGATGGAAAGTTCAAGAACTATATTAAACGTGTCCTTATGAAAAAAGCATATTACAAAATCAAGGACTACGTTGATGACAAAGAAGTTTGGCTATGATTCCTTCTGCGCATGCGGCTTCCCTGGTAGCTCATAAACGGCACAGATTTGTGGATGTCTCTAACTATTCTCAATCTCATTATTCTTTTTCTTTTGATTCAGATTATTACAGTAGTTTTCAAATCATTTTTTATCATATTTTGCTCAGAATAGTTACAGCACTGATGACAATATTTGTGTCACTTGTTTAATTTAGTTCTTTAATTAAATATTCTTTTATTTTATTTTTTATTTACTTACCTTTGTATCGATGCTTTTTTACCTATTATTTGTGAATGAGTGAACATTGTAGGCTTTTTAGACTCCCGGATGCTGTTTAACTTTTGTTAAATATTCCTTTTGTTTTACATTTTTTGTATAGCAAGCAACGACCTTGTCGGGCCTACGTTGTCCCCCCATACTTTAGTACTAATGCTGTAATATAACATAATAATATTGTAATACCAAATGATTTGAAAAGAGTAACCATGCAGTTTCTTGCCGTTTCTTCTCCATGGAATCGACCAACGCGAACAGTGCAACTTTTTCGACGTTTTATAAGTGCCCATCCAGGCCTATGTGAAATAAAATATTTTGATTTTGATTTTGAACCGCTTTTTTACTTTCGGGACTGTGTCGAAACTGTGTCGCTGTGTCTAATATCCTGTGTATCAGTGAATGGACTTGAACTTTGATATATCTCGGAAACGTGACACTTCAGAACACTTTGTCTTGTATTGATACCACCTTCAACTCAACATATCAACTTTGAAAAAAATGATGGAATTTAGGCTGGCGAAGCTTCATTCGTACAAAAATCTTCCGAGCCCTCACTGCGGATCTGCAGTTTGCTGCATTCCATCCCTAACCGACGTGTATCCTGCTCCTTACGTTTCACCCTCACTCACCATTGATGGCCAGGTTTATCTCCTGCATGTCCACTCCAAATGTTTATCATGAGATGAATCACGTCTAGCTGTAATCAAATGAAACGTGTCGTTTACCTTCGTACGCGTGTGCGCACACTAGCAGCGCAGCAAACGAGATGATACAGCCGCGCGACATGTCGAACGCGCGTCATTAGCCACTGGTGCAGAGTAACACGAAGCAGCATCAGCTGCGCTAGTACACGACCGTCACGAGTAGTAGACAGTATGCTACTGCTTCTATTGTAACTGCCAGGATCAGTTTGAACTCCGAAGTGCTTATCATGCATGGCTCTAGACGTGGGAGTGAATTTAGAGAGATAATAAAATGGCGAAATGTAAAAAAACCTGATAAGGACATAATAATATAGGTATAACAATTTCCTTTATTCAATTCTATACAAACTTTTTACATTTTTAAATATTAGTATAAAAATATATATGAAAATATTTAAAAATATTAAAAAAAAAAATTGCCTACCGGTATCGGGAACAGGGTCCAAGCTACGGTCAGGGCTCCAGAGAGAGGAACCTCCGAACAATACGGGCTGTGTCCAAGAGTACCGCTTTCTGAATCAAGCCTTTGATCCAGCTGCCTAACGAGAGCCTCCTCAGGTGTTGGTCGAGGCTCTTGGCAATTAAGCCATGCGCTGAGACGACTATCGGTACAATGATCGCTGAGTCCACTTCCCACATGTCGACAACCTCGCGAGCCAAGTCAAGATACTTTATTTGTTTATCTTTCTCGGCTTTCACGAGGTTTTCATCATGCGGGACCGTTATGTCAACAATCATTGCGCGCCGCTCTGATCGATCCATCACCACTATATCAGGCCTATTGGCTATAACAGTCCTGTCAGTGATGATGGATTGATCCCAGTACAGTGTGATATTGCCATTAACGAGAACTGGGTCGGGCACATACCTATAGCAGGGCACTTCCGATTATTATTATACCAATTATTATTATAAGTCTATATTGTCCCACTGCAGGGCAAAGGCCTCCCTTCCCTTCTTCTACATTTCGAAATCTTGTGCGATTGTAGGCCAATCCCTTGCGAAAGAGTCTAAGCTCATCCCGCTCGTCGTTGTCGTTTCCTGCTATTTGGTATCCACTGAGTGGTAATTTTTACCCACTGCTCATCCGACATGTGGCAGATGTGACCAGCCCATTTCCATACCAATGACATTATCAAATTTATATGTCCTATACACCCCATAAAAATACAGTCTGAGCAGGTACACAAAGGCGTAAACCCAACTTTTCAAAAATGATACGAAGAAACTGGAGCGTTTAAATTACTTGCATTGTTGATTTTGACACCCTAGGTATCACCGACAGTCCCCTGTGCAGAGCGTGCATGGAGGCGGAGGAGACGGTAGCGCATGTTCTCCTGGAGTGCACAGGCGTTACCAAGATTCGCGAGGAGACCCTGGGAACGCCAGGATCACTTGCAGATATCCTGAGGAGACCGGGAAGTTTAATCTGCTTCTGGAGGGAGGTGGGCTGGTTGGAGTAATCGGCCACCATGGCTCACGCACAATGGTCCACTTCAAGGACTAAGTGCGGAAACCTAAACCCCATGATGATGATGATGATGATGATTGTTGATTTTAGGGGTAAAGGACAATATTTTTGCAATGATTTATCTAGGAAACAGGTTAATTAAAGTTAATGAAGGTGAAAGCGTCAGGGTAGCCCGCGAAATTCAAATTTTCTTCCGTTTTTTGCAATTCGTAGGCCAGTGCTAGGTTGTATGTTGATTAAAATGTTGTACGCAATTATAAGACGTATGTTATACATCAAAATCATCAATACAGCCAAGTTAATAAACTACCGTCTGTAAACGACTTTGACCTTAAAAACTCGTTCGAGCTTTGGAACCTGCCATCAACGACTCTTCCAACGATTGTCGTATCAGGTGCGCATTATTCAAGATACCCATAGGTTGGATGATGCTACTAGAAATTGGCTGCGCTCGGAAATGCAGATTGGCTCTGCCAGGAACCTTCCCATCTCAGAACGTCACACATGTGCCTGCTGCACTACCATTGCGGGCAAATCAGCATGCTGAGGAAGAGGATGACAGGGCTAGATCTGCAGATAACCTGTGCAACGTGGAAGTAAGGAGCGCTCTGGAGGATGCAATTCGTGAGTATCGGATCACGTCACTGGATCTTAGGCCACGGTTACCACGGCTGCCCATGAATAAAGAGAATAGAGCACTGGTGTGTGCTCTGGTTGCGCTGTTACCAACCTTTGCGATACACACTCGATCATGTATTGCATGTCGTGTAGCAATTGTCCAATTTCCAAACACTGACAGTGCTACACGACCAAAGCCTGCCTTGCCAGCTTGGCAATGCAGGATTGAGCGTCGTATTAAAGAGGTCAGTCAGTCCTCATTCGAAACCTACAAGTATTTTAGTATGTCGGAACAATAATTGAAGGAGTGCTTCGTTGACCGCCTGAATAAAGTGTTAAGCAGTCTTTTCTCAGGAGGAAACAAGGTGCGCGCCATTAAAATTAATGGTTGGATCATTCCAGTTTTGATGTATTCTTACGGCAATCTCTAATGGACTCAGATGAAACTTGACAATACCGCAAAACCCAATGCATCACCCACGGCCACGGAAGTGAGGAGGTCGTGGTTTCTTGAATGGGATTACCCTTTTTTTTGTTTTTACGATGGGAAATCATCAAATGATTCTTCTCCCACTCTGGGCGGAGCGGGAGGGAGTGTCAGACTCATACTGACTAAAACCCATCCATGTTCCTTCCTCGCCCTTTATGTTGTAAGCATGCGCTTAAGAGCCCTTTCAGTCGGGGCCCGAGAGCCTCCGCATCCGAGGCCAGGACCCATGCTTTACCAGGCAAGCCATCGGGTCCCGGGGCGGAATTTTTGGCCTTGAGCCGAAAAAAAGGTTTACCCTTGTTTGGTATTACAACGTTTGATATAATGTTACTAATTCGAACAACGTTTAATAAAATAATCAGTTTGTATAATGTCGATTAACATAATTTTCATTTCATCGAATATTTATTTGCGATAACAACATTTGCGCTACTGATCAAAAGGTATAATGTTCATTCGATGTAATGTTCAGGTGGTATAACATGTCTTTTATCGAATATTCAATTGTTGTCATGTTATGCAGAAAAGAAAACATTGTAAATATTTGCAGTGCCGTGACAAAAACCATGCCTGCTGCATGATGCTTGCTCGTTTGCATGCTGCATGCTTGCTTTCTTACTGCATGCTTGCTGCATGCTCGCTGCATGTTCGCTGCATGAATATTCGATTCGATCTTTCGACTAAACCATTATTAGTCTAGTGAAACATTAGTTTAAATAAAATTAGTGCATTTGAAAATTCGGTCAAATGACATTATTTCAAAGAAATAAATATTCCAACTAAAAATCGACTGATTAATTACTCGGTTATACGAAATGACTTTATTGTAACTAAAATTAGCCGAAGCGATGTTCGACGAAACGTTGTTATACCGATATATGTATATGCGCATACCGCGAGATAGGCAGTCTCAGAAAATACTTTCTCGAAACAGACAAGGACCTCGCTTCGCTTTCCTTGGCGCAAACTTGGTAATGAATAATACAAATGATCGCATGGAGGAATGACATAGCAAAAAGCTACACGGACTCTTTTTCCGGGCCCTGAGTAGACCTGATGTGTCTACATTGTTGGCGTCCGTACCCTGGCTCCGATTAGGTAGGTCTAACTTCGAAAACGAGAAAGAGGTCAATCGTCGAATCCGACTCGGCTGGGCAGCGTTCGCGAAGCTGCGCGGTATCTTCTCGTTCAACTTATCGCAGTGTCTCAAGACGAAAGTCTATACCAGTGTGTGTTGCCAGTGATTACATACGGGACCGAGACGTCGTCGCTCGCAATGGGCCTTATCAAAAGGCTTAAAGTCACCCAAAGGGCAATGGAGAGGGCTATGCTCGGAGTTTTCTTGCGTGATCGAATCAGAAATGAAGACATCCGCAAGAGAACCAAGGTCACATTGCTCGCAGAACGGATGGCCGATGGGGCCGAAAACTTCTGGATTGGTGACCGCGAACCGGAAGACGATGCGTTGTTCACACAATTTTCAAAAGACCCGCTAATTTCCAAATCGCATAAAACACGACAAATAGTGAGAGTAAACTTGGTTTTATTTTTGTCTGTGTAAATTTTGAAATCAATAGATTGATTTTAAAGTATTAAGGGTGTAAATCATAAATATTTTTTAAAATAAAGTTTGTTGGAAGTAAAGGATAGTTGGGTGTTCTATTAAGTGTGTAAAAAAATGTAAAATGTAAGTTGTTTAGCACAACTATACTTATATTTAAAATTATGTTAGGTTATAAGGTAAGTATAAGACAATTTGCAAAACTACGGATACTTAAGCCGCGAATCCATTAGGCAAGTTTTGCATGCAAGTGATGACGTCACATTCGCGTACAAGTTGCTTGCATTGGAAACATGTTTTTGAGAGTGTGCAAATTGCATACAGGTTTTATTTGCATACAAGTGGAGATGTTCAACAGTTGAGTAGGACACGTCACTCGTTCACAATCAAAACGTGCAACTAACGCTTGCGCGGTCAATTTGCACACGTCACTTGATTAAAAAATGTAAAAGTTCAAACTACCTCACACAAGTTGTAACTTGTACGTAGGTTTGTTCAAGTTGTATGCAATTTGCAACTTGCATACAAGTAACTTGCCTAATGGAATCGCGCCTTTACACCCAAAATCTTCAACCAGTATTGGTTTATACAACTTGCCAATTATTGTGATGTCAGCATTATGTTCCTTATGCCCCTAATCTTCAAATAAATTGTGTTTACGTAACGAAAATTATGAGGTCGTATTCGACATTTTTTTGGGAATTTTGCCACGTCGATTACACAGATCGATAGAGAATCAAAAACTCAGTGAGAATCTGTAAAAAAGTAAAATGGCCAAAATGTGCTATACGCCCTTTGAGCCCAGAAGTATCGAGTAACGAGATTATGTGGCCTATGTTCACCCCTCATCGACAGCAGTTTGTCCAAAATTTTGTGTTTTTGTGAATTAACGTCCACACACATCGCAAGACCAATGTGTTCAGGGAAGATAATATTACAGCGATTTACTCAATCCGCTGATCTTAATTCCAATGAGCATGCTTCGGATATGCTTGGGAGAATAGGTACTCTTCACTATAATTTTAACTTATCTACTAAAAAAACTTTTCAAACTGCTAGTACTGCCGCTGCCGCCTGCTGCTGCTGCTTCTGCTATTAGTATGGATACTTAATCTACAGGAATGTTACATTTCGATCATGGTTTTTGCGTTAAATGGATAATTTTGGGGTTCTTATTCTGAGAAACAGACTGTTGAGTTTCAGAGTATAAATATTGTCGTAATAAGTTTTGTTTGCCACATTTTCTGGAAACTATGTTTCAGTGTTTGATTAATGGTTGCAAAAACAAGGCGACGATTGTTGTAATTTCCGAATATATCTGAACAAAAAAAATCACAGAAAATCTAACCATTATAAAATTCGTTTTATTAACATTTTGCGAATTGGAGATTTTTCGACCGCTGCAGCTGGCAAGTAAAGCTTCATTCAGTTTCTTATATTAAAATTAATATCACGTTCGATCAATTTTGAAATTTCTTTTGATAATTATGTACCCCTATTCAAAATAGGAATCGACCTAGTATTGAGCCTTGATAAACGCCCGTAATAATCTTTAAAACGCGTTAATGCTCCACCACTAGCACAACGCCGTACACTTGAACATTAATCTGCATCAGATATGATGTCACCAGGTAATAGAGTATTGGTATATTTATACATAATGTTTCAGGTTCGACAGAAGTGACTTGGTTAACGCAATCAAACGCCTTTAAAGAGGTTGAATCAAACGAACCTGGTCTTCATTCTAGAAAGCTGTAATTAAACACGACTTATATTTATATGATTTTAATGTCTATCTGAGAGCAGCGGTGGCCCAGTGGTGGCGGCCCCGACTTACGAACAGTAAGTCGTGGGTTCGAACCCAGACAGGCGCATTACTTTGTGTAATTTATTTCATCACCGCTGCTCTCAAAACGGTGAAGGAAAACATCGTGAGGAAACCGGCATGTCCTAGGACCAAAAATTCGAAGACATATGACATCTAACAATCCGCACTGGGCCCGCGTGGTAGATTATAGCCCATTCCCTCTCATTGAGAGGAGGCCATGTCCCAGCAGTGGGAACATTATAGGCTGATGATGATGATGACGAATGTCCATCTATTTACATCGTCACAATTATAAAAGGACTTACTTAAACAAATTATTATGACTTGTCAACTAGCCACCCATCGTTACCGGAAGAACTAAACATGTGCTTTATTAAACAATTTATAACATAATTTATTTATTTACTATGTGTTCTTCTGTCTATGTAGAAATGTAACATTACTCAAAAATATTCCATCACAGATGAAGTTTGTGATATTTAAAAAAAATGATTTACAATAAATTGTTAATTTCAAATAATTATCTCTTAAATCTATTTGTATGATTGCGTGTTATGAACATGTGCGCAGTAGACCGCTATGTTGTGGGTCATTGTTCAAGAAATCATATCCATTCCAGCTGTGGCACATGAAACAATGACAATAATACGCCAGAGCTTGCAACCGACACTGCGCAGGAAGGAGGTAACCACAATTAGAACGCCTGAAAACATACTAATTTAAAAGGGGATATTGTTACATTTAAGTTTAATAGAATAAATAATTAACAGAATTTCGCAATTACAAAATGCTTTTAAAGCAGTACTCGGGTAAAATTGATGCATATATGTAACAAATATTGGCATCGATCGCGTCAGGATACTACACCGTGTAGTATCCTGGTGAAGCTGATGTCTAGTTCCTCTTAAAGGGTTGCTTGAAGTTCCACGTCCCGATGGTCGAGCTGACTGGCCTCCAGACACGACTTGCAACAGAACCTGGGGACAACATCACATGGTTATTAGGGACCTGAGACAAAATTACAATAACAGATCGAGAACGTGTTAGTCTTTATGTACGAATTGGCAATTAATTAAACAATGCACATTCCGACGATAATGTACAACTAGCTAATATGTACTTACTTCGAGTAATACGAGTGTCTACAGAACTTGCTCCTCACGATCAGGTTGCAGTCAGCGAAGAAGGGATTATCTGTGCACTTATCAGGTACTACGATCTCTGCAAATATTAAAATTACGATGAAACATCAATTTTAAGTTTAATTACATCCACAGTTATTTGAGTATTATACTTACGTTGCACGTTGATCTGCGCAGTATCAGACTGCGAAGTGTACCGGTTGCTGGCGTGGCACGTGTACAACCCGCTGTCGCTCTCCGACACCCGCGCCACCATCAGACGGGACGCGATGCTACCTGATGATTTCGATAAGTGAAGACGTAAGAACGCCTATCTATAAACTTGTACTTCTATTTTATTATCAAACAACAAAATATAGAATATAAACTTGTTTCTATTATAATTAGAAATCTTTTACAGTTTTTGACACTTCAGACAGGAGTGACATGGGTGACTTACATACAGATATTCAAGACAAAGTAGTACCTAAAATACGTAATTTGAGATGATTTGGTGATTTTGATGTTATTTGAGGTGCCTCGGGATAAGTTGCTCCTAATTTATTTTAGCGTCTGTATATATGAGGAAATCTAATAGGAGTGCCATGCCAAATGCAAAAAAGACCCTCTGTGATGAAAGTATTTTTCGCATAGTTAAAGAACAGACCACTCGCGTTAGTTCAAAGAAAATGGTGTAAGTTTGAACAAATAGTAAAATTACTCTGAGGCTCATGTTTTAAAGTAATAGTTTGGTTCTACTTTATAATAGTGAGAGTTTGGTTACGCTACAATTTATTACGCACTTACTAATTCTGTTGCATGAGGCAGGAAAAGTTATAACACCTTGAAGCTTGAATAGCATGTGAATGTATCCACCTTCACCTATCATGTGCCACGTCATGGTACTCTTGCGTCCGCAAGAAAAAAATGACGTGACGTTAGTTGGATGTGAACGTTCAAGATAAGGGTAAGACTACCGAAACAAATTGCTTCTGTATTGTTTTAAGTATAGTTGGAAGAAGATGACAGGAGTGACTGGCAAAAATTACCCGTAATAGTGATTCTGCCATCGGCCTGTATGGTGGCGCCGTCTTTGGTCCAGTGCACGTCAGGTTCGGGGAAGCCGTCCACCTCGCATGTCAGGCGCAGATCAGCGCCCCTGTTCAACGTCAAGTATGGCGTCGACACGTGAGCGCTCACTGGTACTGTATGTGGAGAATATGTGGAAGAGGGTGGAATTTTGTAAAAACCAAATTGTATTTCAAATTTTTAGCAACCAACAAGATCATATAGTAATCGATAACATCGGAGCGGTACTACACAGTGGATGATTGCTGATCTTTAAATATTTATCAAGAAAATATGAAATCGTTTTTATTTGTGAAATAGTTTGTATAATAAAACGAACTGCTGTAAGACAAACAATTACCCAGAAAGGTTCATGCATACAGTTGACAGTTCCTACTCTTACCGGTGAACAACGGTCTGGGCGCTTCAGTAGTGGTCGTAGTGGTAGTGGTTGATTCCACGGTGGTGGGCGGTTGTGTCCTGGGTCTGGGTAGCAAAGTGTTTCGTGGTACTAAAAACTTGTTTTTAATGAAGAGTCCTTCAGGCTGATATGCTCGCACGAAGACCACCCATGACGCCGCCTTGCCTTCTCCGTTATATGCTTGACATGTGTACTGTCCAAGAGTTTCGATAGCTAGGCTTCTGATGAGGAGAATGTTTGTTCTCGCAAAGAACACTGCGTCGTTGTATGGCACCATTGCTCCGTTGTAGCCGCGGTACCAGTACACGGTGGGTGGCGGGTACCCGTACGCTAGGCAGCGCACTTCGAGCGGGCTGCCCAGCTCGCCGGTCACCGTGGCGTTCTCATCTCCAGCAATTCCGACAGGCATCCTCACAGGACCTACTAGCCCCCAATTTATTAGCGGATCAGGCCCCTTATTAAAAAATCAGCTGTTCCCTACATTTTGACGAGTTATGCGAACATAAATGTAGGGAACAGCTGATTTTTTTTTCGCGATTTCAGGGTTCGTCCCATAGAAAAAGTTGTTCAAAATGATGAGTACAATGACCCCTTTTCGGGTTTAGTGTAAACAAAAAATAACCCTGTATATATGTTTATAGTGATGAGTGAGATGAGTGTCATAGCTTCTTGCCTTTTTAATGCGTGCCACAAAAGCTCAAAGATTCCTAAAATACGTAGAAAAGCTAAAATTATGGCATTGCTTAAACCGGGGATGCTGCCTGACCACATAAAAAACGATCAACCGATCTCTCTTTTGCGCCATACGTTCAGTTTTTCCCAAAAGATCACAGGCGTGGTACAATACGAAGTTTTTTTTAATGTATGACATCATAAAATTGTTAGATTGTAATCTCTCTAGTCATAAACTTATATTGTCACTTACGGGATATCTTCCGTGATTATTTCCGTGAAAACCTAAAACAGTGCTCTCTAGCCATATTGTAAACTCTCGAAATATTGTCAACTGAACATACGGAAGTATCTCTGCCCCCATAATCGGGACTTGGCACCCCCCCGTTAGGTTAGTTAGGTTCCTTTAAACCCTGCACTTGGAAATAGCGGCCCCGCGTAGCGGGGCTCCGTCGACTACGCTTTTTATAAAACTTTAGAAAACTACTAACCATATCTAAGGCGGGATATCACGAAAGCCTTCTTTTCGCGTTTTCGATGTAAAATGCCATGATCCACAAAATGAAATGCTTTCATCTAAAACTAAAAAACGCTAAAGGTTTCAATAACTATGGCCTCTTTGGAAGGGAAGGGAAGCCTACAATGAAAAATAAACTTTTGAGACAAGGACTCCACTGACAAACGTACGTACGTTTCAACCCACTCACCTTTGACGACTAGGTGTATCTCCTGCTTGGCCACTCCGAGGCCATTGTCAGCCACGCAAATGTAGACACCTGTGTCGTTGCGGTACAGAGAGACGATCTCCAGCGCGCCGTCAGACATCAGTCTGTAGCGACCCGCGCTACCATCGATCTGTTTTGTCAAAATTCATAATGTAGACTTGCTTTAAATAACTGAGTGCCTACAGTTTTCGAACATCTCCACAAGCATGCTAACTGAAGTCAGCCCTCCCGGTCAGTTTTCAAGTTACATTTAATTCAAGCATTTGGTTCTTACGGTCAGCTCTCCGAACGTCCACGTGATCTTGGGCGGTGGGTTGCTTTGGAACAGACAGCGCAGTGTGGCTGAGCCACCCTCATGTGCCTCCACCTCCGGTTCTGGGAGTGGTAACGCCAGCGGTGCTGCGGGCACATCTACAAACAAAACGTGTACAAGTCATGTCTGATCTGCCTCTTTTCCTATTATGACCGTATTAATTTTAATTGACACGCAGATACACAGGACGGGGTAGCTTTAGTATTTCTTTCCTGAGACCATTCGCTAAAAAAATGGCAGGACTGACCTAAAGAAAGTTTCACCCTTAACGGCAACAGATTTTTTTCATGCATAACCGATTATGCCGTGATTTGTTTCACGACTGTGGTCCTATGAACACAGGAAACCGTTTTCATCTTAATATTATTTTGATACCATTGACAAATTACGATTTGCATTCATATTAACCGTATTATTTTAGGGGATTAGTAACGTAATATAAGCTTTAACGTCCTCGGAGTTAAAAAACGCGTATATGGCGTAGGTAGCGTTAGTTGCGCGCAAGGTAGACTTTGTCTCGTGGATCCTATCTCCTAATTTTGAAAAGACCAACACTATTAGTCAATTAAAAGTTAGCAAGGCAGGTGAAAGTCAACCACCTACTGTTGTCAATGTGAACAGCATAGACATGTTCTGACGGCCGCTACTAGAGGCGACATTGGTGTCGATTCTGTTGTGCACAAACTATAAACTTAATTTAGACTATTGCTATCTTTTACTAAAAGGCAGTGCGAGAAAAGGACGGCTATAGCTATGCACTAAGTTAGAGATATCAAACTAGTTTATGCCTTGCGCTTCACCGTGTTTTTAGTCGACATGTTTTTACGTGCACCCTTCTTCATCTGTATGGAAATATTAGTTTGAATTAAATTTGACAGCTCTAAATTACGTCCGTCTCTTTCTCGTTTTATTAGTGAGAATAGGATAGTAATAGCCTAAATTAAGTTTAGTTTGTGCACAACAGAATCGACACCAATATTCACTTTCTATACAAACCAAGCGTATCACCCTTTTTTCACTGAAAGGCTTTGCTTGTGCACAATGACCGTAATTTTATTAGTACTACCGTCTCTGGACGCTGCCGACGACGCGCCGAATCAAGAGCAAATACTGTTCAGTGAGAAGGGATCGAGACAAGTCGGCCGCGCACGGAGTGAAGCGGATGTAAGTACCGTCGCCTCTCGTCCCCGACGGTCTGCAAGCGTCGGCGCAGTCGGAGTAGGAGCGGAAGTTGTTGTCGTTGCCGCCGCAGCCGAGGTAGGCGAACGCGACGCAGTCCGCGTGCGCCACGCTGTAGTGCCAGCGCGGCGCCGGCGCGGCCGCGCAGCTGTGCCCCGTGTGCACCTCCTGCAGGCACGCGCGCGCTGCCCCGCGGCACAAGCGTTATACACACCGCGCCACCGCTACCCTCTACTACTCTACTAGCGAGGAAGCTTGTTGGCCATCGTTAGATAAAACTCATGCTTCGCATTAGTTTAATATACTGTGAGCAGTTTTAGTAAGAATATATTTGAAATGAAAAATTAAAAGTATTAAGTTTGTGTTCAGAAATCGAGATCCCAAAACCAGAGAAAGAAATGCGGCATAGTGTTGGTACTCACCAGGTCCGGTGTCCCCGCAGACGTTCATGCACTCTTCGACGCTGGAGAAGCGGTTGGGTCCACCGTCACAGCCGCCGTACGCGTATTCCTGACAGCTGCCCGTCAGCGCATCCCAGTAGATCTTTTGGATGGACGCGCGGCATGGACCCGGGTCCAGGTGGGCACCGCACACGTCTTGCAAATTAGGAAGTAGTGATTATAGTGAAGTGATCGTGGCTGCAATCTATCAGAGTGCAAATCTCTGGGAAATTTTAGATAAAACGAAATCATTTATTTTATAGAAGAATATCATGCTAACGCCCGCTCCGCTCACCTATTCCGCGGAAGGCTCCACATCTCCTCTCGCACTCTTCCTCCGTGCTGTAGCTGTTGGGGTGTCCGCAGCCTCCGATGCCGCTGACGAGGCACTGCCTCTTCTCGGAGTCGTAATAGAAAACTGTCACGTTGTTGCCACATGGTGCTAACGAGCTCGGGATCTTGCAATCTGACTCCGCCAAATGCTGTAACAGGATAAAGCAATTTTTCAACATTTCATTTCAAATTGAATTGATGCTGTTTCGCGTAGTATTAATTTTGAGAGTATTTGGTTATTTGCATCCGGAATAAGGTTATTATTACTTATAATATATTTACCTGCGGAGGAGTTGTTGTAGTGGTGGTGGTAGCAGCAGGTCGCGTGCTGCAGCGAGCCTCACAGTCACGCTGAGTCTCGAATCTAAGCAAAAACGATTAATTAACAGGACGTAAGGAATGTCAGATTCGACGAATAATCTTCTTTGTTTACAAAAAATAAAAGCACCTTTTTCAAGGCAGATTCTGATAGTGGAATGGGCTGCGTGTACTAATAGTTCACAGCGGTTACCTGTTTTCGTTTCCGTCACAGCCGCTGTACACAAACTGGTTACATTGGTCACGCAATAAGTCGTAGTACCATTGTCTGACGTACGAGATACAGTTACCTCCTTCTGCAGGTAGTGTGCATGGATCTGCTGTAAGATGAAAGACCCAGTTATAGCTTTGTAGGTCTTTGCGGTAAGTTTAATAAACTGTTTGCGAATTGTTGACTGAAGTAGAATAATTTTACCTATTTCGGATTTGCAGACTTGCGAGCACTCCTCGATTGATGAGAAGCGGTTAGCACCTCCAAGGCAGCCTCCATAGGCGAACTCATGACACTGACCACTAAACGGGTCGAAATAAACCTTCCAAACGTATGACTGACAAGGGCCTGGATCCATTCGCTGCTTGCACACGTCTGAGACAAAATAGTTTCATTATAGGTACTCTAATGAATGTTAACAATGAAACCAACTTAAACACTATACGAAATCAAACAATATCAGTAATATCAGCAGGCAAAGGGTAGGATCTTTCTTTTATCTGCATGGATGTACTAGTTACATACCGACTCCTCGGAAGGCTCCACAGGACCGCTCGCAAGCCTCCTGCGACGGGAAGGTTCCAGTGTGCCTGCAGACAGGACCAGCCTCTTGGTTGGCGTGGGACACACACTCGTGGCGGCTTGGGTCGAAGAACCACACCTCACCGCCGTAGCGACATTCCTCCAGTGTATCGGGCACTTTACACTCTGGTGGTCCATCCTTATGGATATATTAGAAGTTTTGAAAATATGTACCTCATTTTCATTCAATTATTTGGTTTAAATTCAGCTATGTTAACTCCGCGCATGCAGTCATATGATCGTCAGGTGCGCAAGTGTCAGCTTATGCAGCAAAATATCAGTCAGATCTGTGGAGGCACGCCGCATACACTCTTTAGATCTGAGTCGTCCATAAGGCCCCATCTGAAGAAATCGTCTTTGCTACGGCCGACTTGAGTTCGGATTTGAGTCTATTTAAAGATTTCCGAGTCGTGGCCGAATTGCAAAGAAAATACTCGGAACATGTGTGATGATCTAAACTCTAAGTCCAAGTACCTTCCAATGGAGGATCGGGGCTTAAATTAAATACTCATTATAACTGTTCATTATTTTTAATTATTCGTACCGTAATAATCGTGGTACAAAAATCTATGCAAGACCTCAAAAGGTTAAAACGGATAATAAGATAGGATATGCACTTACTGCGATAACTGTAGTTGTTGGAGCTGTGGGTGCAACAGGTGCGGGTGCAATCCTGCATCGGTTCTCGCAAGCTTCAAGACTCTCGAATCTGCACATGATCGTTTTCTTAGCATACCAATATTTCAAAGTATTCGACACAAATGATTCAGGTGCCTTCTTTAAAAGTAATGCACCAAAAACAACAAACACAACTTCCAATACTTGAATTCTAATGGCAGACCACATTTGACAAACACCAGAATAGTACATTTTGATACAAGTGGAGACAGTTTGTTATTGTAGTTCAAGGCGGTATTAACGGAGCCGTAGGCGAGGGTGTTTTTGAGCCGAGAACTGCAATAACAAATGTCCACGTGTATCAAACAACGCTTTTCAATACACTTTTGAAGAAATAAAATGAAATAATGTTTTTTTTCATGAAGGAGAAACAAAGGTATGAAGCCGTTATACAGCCTAATATAAAAAATTGTTTAACTCAAACACAAATTAAATGTTAATTTGTTTAAAAAAGAAAACATTAGTTTTAAAGAATCATATTTATCTATGATATTGAATTTATAAAAACAATTTGAAAATTCAAAAAATGTTTACGCCGTAAAATAAAAAAGATGTTGTCACTGTTTTTTTTTTAATTATGCATTTACCAGTTTGGACTAAGTAGAGATATAGTTATCTGTCAAGTGGCAAGTTTGTTTTCCGCACATGTGTGGAAAAAACATGAAACACGCACGTGAGTGAAATACACTGCATTTTGAACCTAATCGTAGTGCCAAAATAACCAGTTTTCGAGGAAGTGTATTGAAAATCATATTTATGAATTGATCAGTTCTTTGCACTGTTCGTTTGAAATTTTTTTTAGCAGTACCTGTTGTCATTGCCCTCACAGCCTCCGTATGTGAACTGGCTGCACGATTCAGTGGTAGGATCGTAGAACCAGCGCATCAAAGAATCATCGCATGGACCCTGTAGCATCGGCAGCTGGCAGACATCTAGCAAAGAACAATGATCATCAAAGATCGTGCGGACTGAGCTAACCAATGTATTTAATTTATGATTTCGAGTGCAGGGTTTAAAGGAACCTTACTAACCTAACGGGGGGGTGCCCCAAGTCCCGATTATGTGGGCAGAGATACTTCCGTATGTTCAGTTGACAATAATTCGAGAGTTGACAGTATCGCTAGAGAGAAACACGGTATATTGTAATATAACGTGTTTGACAATTTTACGGTGACATATACATATAATAAAATCGTGGGAAAGTCAAAACAGTACATTGATATTTTTTTTTATAGATTACTTCGGGCGTGATGTACAATCGATATCGAAGCCAAAAATATAGTTTTTAGATTTTTTGTCTGTTTGTCTGTATGTATGTCCGGGCTAAACTCAAAAAGTACTGCATGGATTTACTTCAAATTTTGCATGAATATTACTAACAGGTCGGGTCAACATATATGCTACATATTATCACGCTATCACCTACGGAGGACGAGCTGTGAATCTTTATTTTTCTTACGCATTCTGTGACAGCGTGTAATCTAACGACGCGTATTATATAGTGTAGAGCTAGATAATAGCATGGCTTACTCAAAAACAACAACATTTATTGTTTTTGAGTAAGCCATGCTATTATCTAGCTCTACACTATAAAAACTACGCCATTTAAGTAATTTGGGCAGAGAAACATAGTTTAAGGGGATAAATATAATGACCACCATAAAATGCTTTGATACCCTTAGTTTTGTAACCAAAAATATCTACTTATCACCAGAAAAATAAAGTCTAAAAATACAATAGTACCAGCTATTTTAGTCACGACTCCACTTTAACTTGTATTCGACCACCAAATTTAGTAAATGATCACCAAATCTTGACGATCAAATTAATGTATTATATTTGCCTAAATAAATCACTGTGATTGCCATAAAATGTAGGCTTATTATCAAATAAAGTATTATGATAGTTATGTCTCCGGCTTGCAATCCCCTCCCGCACCGCACCGCAAACGCCGCGCTGCGCTCGCCCGGACACGATCCCCAGTCAGTCACGTGCGTGCACTTGCGTCTATTGGGTGTTTTGTTAACTTTTTATGTTTGTTTATATAATTAAAAAAATGATGATTAAAATTGTAAGAGTTTTTTTTTTCTTTGTTCAATGTGTTTTTAATAGGAAGAAACCATAGGGAAATGACGATGAGAATGATGAGATGACGAATGAGAAGCATAATAGTAGTTTATGCAACTGTGCATAATGAAGGGCATTACAACACGAGTGTGGGTTTAAGAAACGAGCCGAAGGCGAGTTTCTTAATAGCATCACACGAGTGTTGTAATGCCTAATTATGTATAGTTGCATACACTACTTTATCTACCCAAATATCATAAGGGCTCTATGATGGGTTCAGGAACCATAGGGAAATGACCTGCATTGTTACTTGGCCCTTGATTTTTGTGCCAACAGGTTATTAGTTGCATTCGTCGCTGCATTTACGATATCTGGCGGAGTATTCATGTCAATTTCTGAGTCACTATCACCCATTTTCGACAGAAATAAAGAACTTATCAGAAAATTTGTCTACTCGTAGCTGGATTACTGGAAATAAAAAGCTAACGAACAAATGACAGCTCGAAATGGCGGCGTTTCGGATATCTGTCATTTTTTTTTAATCATAGGCAAACGAACAAAGTCGCTATTCTTGTGTCACTCGAGATCAAAATGTCGTGCGATTTATAATTAAAATCATACTGAATTGGGGTTTTTTTTTTATCGATATCTGATTTAATGTATGTGGTACTAGAATAGCACACTCACTTGAATTTGACACCTGTTCCAAATTTAAAACTCATAACGCAACTGTTTTCAGTTGCGTTATGAGTTCATTACAGTTCCGTTTATTTCTGCAGGTTGGTAATGCTGGTCATTGCCTATGGTTTTTGAACGCATTAGAGAGGGTTTATGATATTTGGGTAGATAAACTACTATTATTGTATCAGGCCGAACGCGCATCGTCCCCCACGAGTCGCAGATCGTCTCCCGTTCATTAATTTCAGTGAGCATTGAAAAATATCGTTTGAGACACGTGCCATAATCCCTCGGCTCCATAACTTAAAAGGCCTAACCTACGGCTCGGGTGGATTCTGCCTCGGTCGCAATGACAAACTTCCTGCATTTGTATCAAAATGTTCTATATCTTGCCAAGGGTAATTTATTATTTATAATTATAAATCGGATAAGAAATGTAATTTTTTGCATGTCATTTAAAATTGAAACGTGGTTAATAATTTGATTTTCATTAACATTTTCATTATCTTTGGGTTTGATTTTTTTGGAGTCAGTTTACTTGAACAGGATAGCAAGATGTAAAAACTTTGATTATAATTTTATCTTAAAACGCTGGTATAATTTTGGTGATCATTTACTACTTTTGGTGATCATTTACTACTTTTGGGATAAGAATGATTTATTTGGACTTATTTTGCTTAAATAGGATAGCAGAATTTAAAAACTTTGGTTATAATTTTACTTTAAAATGTTGGTTTAATTTTGGTGATATTTTACTATTTTTGGGTTACTCATGATTTACTTGGAGTCATTTTACTTAAATAGGATAGCAAAGTGTTAAAACTTTGGCTATAATTTTACATTAAAATGCGAGTTTCATTTTGGTGATCATTTACTATTTTTGTCTGCTATTTGTTACTATATCTGGTGGTAAGTTAAACATAAGCCATAGTTTAATGAATGTTAGTAGTATAAAGAAAATTTTGAAACAGCGCCATCTGTGAGATTTCATACAAATCAAATCAAGTTACATGGTAACACTTTCTGGAAATGATCATGTTGGCCAGGTTAGTAGTTAGTTATTCTTAAAATTCATAGATGGTAATGTGCATTTTCTTCATAAAAGTTGTATCGTACAGTTATATCATTTTGACAAATTCTTGAGCCGAGTTGAGGAAGTTCACTTCAAGATGTGGTCATTTCTATCGGCGGCAAGCGGCAATCCACTGATCGAATATGGGTTACCATCTCCCCAATCATCACAGCATCAAGACCGTGGAAATCGGGAGTATAACGCTGAGACAAATTATGATCCGGGCGAAATGAACACCATACTAAATGACCATGTCGCTTTGTTCTCTTCAGAGCAAAAACAAAATGACACCGTCCTTGAAAGCGTTGGGTAAAACCAGGGTAAAATGTTTTTCTTGGATGCTCCTGGTGGAACAGGAAAAACATTTGTTACCACTGGCATACTTGCAGAGGTCAGGAGGCAAGCCAAAATTATTATTGTTGTAGCGACGTTGGGAATAGCGATAAGAGACACGTACTCAAGGATTGCTGTCTGATCGTATGGGATGAGTGTACGATGGCCAATAGGAAGGCAGTTGAGGCCGTGGACAGAACCCTGCAGGACATCCGCAGGAACGAACATTGATGGGTGGTGTCACAGTTCTGTTCAGTGGCGATTTCCGGCAAACGCTTCTCGTTGTGACGTGGGGATCGAGGGCGAGGAGACGAGGTGAATGCTTCGTTGAAACGATCTTAGTTGTGGTCACGAGTTCGTACGCTGCGCTTGACCATTAATATGAGAGCTCGGCTCGGCGGCAATGCACGTGCTCAAGAATTCTCCGATGTCCTATTTTTGATACTGTAGAGCCTTCACTCAGACGACGTCGTTGACCACGTTTATGAGTGGAAGGAAACCAAAGAAACGATGGATGGACTGTGTTAAGAGTGATATGGTAAGAAAAAAAATGTCTGATGAGATGGCGAGTAATAGATGATAAATGATAAATGCCACAGCTTCCAATAACGATGTACGGAGATGTCATGTGCTAAAAAACTGATTGCTAACCTGAGGACACAGTGCTACCTTCGTTGGTTATTCTGTTTCCTGTCGTTGCAGTAAGTTCTCCGCCGATCAAAGTTACTAAAAGAAAGTCAAAATATGTACAAAAACTGCTTTATTTTTTTCTTAAATTACTTTCGAGCATGCGCGCAAAGTAGAAATCAAATAAGATTCAAAATAATCTATTAAATATTCAATTCAATTCATTCATTTATTTATTGCAACACATATGGTAGGTACATGAAGTTCTTATATAAAATATTTAGTAACACACATTTGGCCAATATATAGCATGCAATAGCACAGGTATTTACATTTAACATATTTATTACTAAGTAACTACATTTTTGTTACTTAAAGTCGACTTAACAGTTAAATATATGTCTGTGCTTTATGGTATAAAATTTACAAGGACACTTTTGAAAGAATTCATCTAAAGAATAAAAACACTCTTCCAACAACCACTTCCGCAACGCTACACAAAATTTATTAAAGGGTAGTTGAGTAATTGACCTAGGTAAAGCATTATAAATTAGGGGAGCCATATAAACGCAGCTCCGCCGAAAAAGTTCTAGCTTTGGAACAGGCATTTCAAAATCTAAATGTGTAGGTTTTCTTTTATTTCTGTTATCTTTCCGTTTAAATAGTTCAGGATTGGTCCTCACAAACCTGATAACTTCGTAAATATAAATGCATGGCACCGTCAGTAGATTGTGTGACTTGAATATAGGCCTGCATGAGTCAGACCACTGCATTTTGAATATTACACGAATACACTTCTTTTGGGCGATGAAGATCTTCGCTATTTCGGAAGAGTTTCCCACACAACTTTACCGTATCGTATTACTGAGCAAACGTATGCGTGATACACCATTATGGCAGTACGCAAAGATGTTATAACTTTAATTCTTTTCAAAGCAAATACGAATTGTTTTGTTTTTTTTTAATTATTTCGATGTGATTCTTCCAAGTGAAATGCTCATCAAATGTTACACCAAGGAACTTTGCATTACGTACCTGTTCTATATTATTATTGTTAAGTGCCACATTAATTTGCTCAAGACTTGACAGAACTGACGCTGGCTAAGGCGATCGAGTAAACGGAAACGCTAAAAAGCGCACGCGCCGGAGCGGCACACAGTGGTCCGGATTTTGAATATATAATCATATGGACAAATAAGTAAACGCTCATCAACGTTTGTTCTAGCGGTTTTCATGGAATTGTTTAATTTCGCGAAAAAAAAATATTGAAAAAAAAAATGTATGGAGAAAAAGTGAAATAATTTTTTTTCTCGACTTGTTTAAAAGTGTTAGCAATGAAACCTTTTGTTTGTTTTTTTAAATTTTCAGGTATGTTGACTCTTCAAGGGTTGAATGTCTAATAGCAAGGTGGACGTCGCTGCGCCCCCGTAAGGGGGCGCGGCAGGCGGTCACGGGGCTTCGCCCCCTGGCCGCGGAGGCTATACCTCGGCCTGTTAAAACAGGCCCGTCATTATAGTTGTCTTGTAGACATAGGCCTGATGGCGTGTGATATTAATATCACACGCCTGTGTGTGGTTGCTATTTGTTTTCCGTAGGCGCGCCTACAGCACTGTATATTCAGCGCTGTTTTCTTCACGCCACCTCGGCGGTCCGACTCCGCCAGGTGAGACCTCCGGTTACCCGGAGGAGGCCCGGCGGGGGTCAACCAGCGACAGAGGTGGCGACTCCGACGCACCTACGGCGGGTGCATGGCTCCCGCCCGCCCCGCGCACCGGAGCTAGCCGGCTGCGTTACGGACGGGGGGCCGTTGTGTGTGTACAGGCGGTAATGTACTGTGTAAACACCGCCTGTGATGGAGTGGTCGCGAGCCCGCTCGCGTCCACTTGTGTGTCTACATGAATGTGTAGTGGTGTATGTGTGGTTGTAGTTACGCGCCCTGCCTATATTAACTTAGCACAGGTCGCGCAACTAAGCGTGTGAGTTGTGTGTGTGGAGTCGTTATTGTGTAGGTAAGCTGAGTGTAACCTGGTGAACAGCTTACCTAGGCGTCAAGTCCGGTGGGGGGGGGGCATCGTCCGCTACCAGGTCGCGGGGGAGGGGGCGCCTCGCGTCAGGGGGGCGCGCATGCCAGGGCGCAATGTGCTTGACGTGGGGCCAAGCAGATGCGTCGGCACGCGCGAACATTCCCGTCGCAAGGCGCCGGATGAACGCGTCCAGGCTCTCAATCCCGAGATCCCGCTGGATGATGTCGTTCCTCACGTAGCGAGGGGCACCGACGATGGTGCGCAGCGCAGTGTTCTGCTGCGTGCGTAGATGCTTCCTGTGTCCCTCGCACGCGAGGGCGTACCATGCGGGGGCGGCGTACGTCAGTATCGGGCGTATATAAGTTTTATATACGCCCAACTTGACGCGTACCGGCAGCCGGGACGAGAGCACTGGGCGGAGCTGGTGGCGGGCAATCCCAGCCCGCGCCGCAACCTGGCGAGCGTGTGTCCCCATGGTGAGCCGACGGTCGATGGTCACACCCAAGTACTTGACCTGGGGCGACCACACGACATCGGCACCGAGTAGAGTCAGGGGTGGTGGGAGGGGCGCTAATCCGGTGATCATCGCCTGTGTCTTACCCACGTTAACCGACAGTCGCCACTTCGACAACCAGTCTGGAAGCAAGTCGAGCGCGCGCTGCATCTTCACCGCCGCGAACTTCGCGTTGAGCGAGATGGTGATGTACGCGGCGTCGTCAGCGTACAGCGCGAGCGTCGAGTCTGGCGTAGTGGGGATGTCGTCGGTGTAACGGGTGTAACACACTGGCGACACGCAGCTGCCTTGAGGCACGCCAGCCAGCACCGGACGGGCACTGGAGAGCGCTCCCTCGACCACCACGCGGAAGCTTCTGTCTGAAAGGAATGACTGGACCACTTTAATGACGCGGCGGGGCGCGTCGGACGTGGACAGCTTGTATATTAGGCCGTCGTGCCACACGCGGTCGAAGGCCTTCTCCATGTCGAGGAGTACTGCAACCGCGTACTCCTTCTTGTTCATGGCTTGGGCCATGAGGTGCAGTACTCTCGACAGCTGAAGCGTCGTGCTATGTTCCGACCGGAACCCGAATTGCTCGGGCCGTGGGTCGATGTGCGGCTGGAGATGCCGCAGCAGGAGTTTTTCGAACACCTTGGAGGTGGTCGGCAGCAGTGTTACTGGCCGATAGCTCTCCGGCTTCAGGATGTTTTTCCCCGCCTTGGGCAGCATTATGACGCGCCCCTCCTTCCACGAGGAAGGAAACGTCCCGGTGCGCAGTATCGCCGTGTACAGGCGCGCGAGCGCCGCCACCATACGGTACGGCAGCTGGCGCAGCACTGCGTTGGTGATACCGTCCGCACCGGGGGCCTTCCTCGGTTTGGCCCTCAGGATGGCGCGTCTGACTGCCCCAGGCGAGAAAAATATGGCGTCTTCATCGGGAGCTATCGGCGCGGCGAAGTAGTCCCCAAGGTGTTTCTCGACTGCTGCGACATGGTGGACGTCGTTGGTCGGATTCGGTCGGAACTGACGCTCCAGGTGCTCGGCGAAGACCTCCGCGCGGTCCTCCGCTTTGTACTTGAGCGCCCCGCCGCTGTCTTGTAACGGGCGCACCGGAGCCGGGGTGCTCGTCAGTTGGCGGCAGAGTCTGTGGGCGGATGGCCAGCTGCCAGCCGCCTCCTGGATGCGATCTTCCCAGCTCTCGGCTTCGCGGCTTCGAAGCTCGGCCTTAATCTTCTCCGCTAGACTGTTAACTCTTCTCTTCAGTGACGGACATCTCAGTTGCTGCCACTGCTTGCGAAGGCGCCTCTTCTCGGCGATCATCCGTTTCAGATACGCTGGCAGGGGCGGCTGAAGCACTCTCCCCTGAGGTTCTGACGTTGTCGCCGCTTCCAAGGCGCTCCGTATGCAGGCAGTGACATCGTCCGCCATCTGGTTGACGTCCGCGGAGGTAATCACGGGCCGAGTCGGAGTAGTGGCCTCAGTCATGTCCTTAAAAGCTTCCCAGTCGATGCGTCGACGTGGCGCTGCGGGCATCTGTCGGGTCGGCATCCCCGATAGGACGACGAGAACCGGGTGATGGTCACTCTGCATCTCGTCGTCCAACACTTGCTGCGTGATCTGGCAATGTAGCCCTCGGTAGGCCACGATGTCCAGCACGTCCGGCATGTATCCCTGAGCGTCCGGGTAGTGTGTGGGCGTCTCTGGGCCGGACACCGTGTAGCCGAAGGCTTCCGCGTCCGCGTAGAGTCGCCTACCCCCCGTGTTGGTCGCGGCTGAGTTCCACGCCGGGTGCTTACAGTTAAGGTCACCCGCGAGGATCATCGCGCCGCCGTTGGCCTCAAACAGGGCCCTCAGCTCCTTGGGCTCCATCTTGGCCGAGGGCGCCTTGTAACAGGCGTAGATGGCGAGATCCTCGCCGGCAACGTGTAGCTGCACACCCAGCGCGTAAAATGAGCCGGGCGATGGTACGGGGAGTGCTTGATGGACGACCCTACGCCTCACCAGTACCGCCAGACCGCGGTATGGGGTGTTAAGTGCCGACCTTTCGTCCTTCCTATAAGCGAGGTATCCCGAGACTCGGAGCTTGTCTTCTTGTCCCAGGTGCGTCTCGCTTATTAGCGCCACGTCGATGTCCTGTTCATAGAGGAGGCGGCGGAGGGGGGCGACCTTACCTTTGAGGCCGCGGGCATTCCAGTGCGCCACCCTCAACGGCCTATCCATAATACAACTTGAGGAGGGCGGCCAGGCCGTCGAGGATGACTAAGCCCGCGTCTTGTCCCTGCCTTATGGCCTTAATTAGGTCCATTAGCAGTTGGACGGCGCAGGCTGTGAATTCCTTGCTCGTCTTTTGAGGTGGCTGCTGCTGTTGTTGTTGTTGTTGTTGCTCTTGTTGTTGACGGTGGGCTGGGGGCCGCGCTATGCCGGCGCCAGCAGTCAGCCCACCCGACCTCGATCTTGCGGGCTGCTTCGATGTCGAAGGAACCACAGCCTGCGCCTGGGACGTGGTAAGGTCGCCCTGGACGGTGTCTTCCTTCTGTGCGGCGGGGGGGGGGTCGGAAGTCGTTCCTTTCCCCCTTCTCTTCTTCCCCTTCCGCTTCCTCCGCCGTTTAGAGGAGGAGGGGGGGGGGGCTTCTCCCCTGGTGGTGGGCCCGTTGGCCGCCGCCATGAGCGACGCGCCTTGGGCCTCTGTGGAGGCCACTTCCCTTGGCTGCCTATCGGTGACCTCTTGTGGTCGGCGAGAGGCGGTCGTGGCGGCGACTGTGCCCGCCCGCCTGTTCCTGATCTCCGCCTGGTAGGAGGGGCAGCGCACGTTGTTCGCGGGGTGGTCACCCCCGCAGTTGACGCACGTCGCCGGCTGGTCGCGCGGGCGGGGGCAATCACGCGCAGCGTGCCCCTCTCCGCAGCGAACACAGGCGAGCGGCCGGTGACAGTGGTGGGATGAGTGCCTAAACTTCTGGCACCGGTGGCATTGGGCGGGCCCACGTTTACCCCGCCAAGCTTCGATCTTGACCCCACGCATGCATAGGAATGTCGTGGTTTCGTAGATCGAGCGGGCCTCCGGAGTCCTTTTCAGGACGGCGTGGAACACGCAGCCGGGTCTTCCCTGGCGCGCCCTGATATGGCGCACGTACTCCGGCTCGTGTCCCAGGGCCCGGAGCTCCTCCTCTATCTCCTCCGGGGCGGTGTCTGCCGGCAGCCCTGTGATGGCCACCTTCACGCTTCGCTCCGCCTCAAGCGAGTAAGCGAACCATGAAGTGCCGTCCACCTTTTCCAGGGCCGTCAGGTAGCGCTGGACCACCCTAAATTCGTTCTCGCTTTCGGGCGAGAAACGAATCCCCATGCCGAACGGGCGGGCATTGGGGGGGTGGCCCAGCTTCTCCCTGATCGCCCTAAAGTGGGCGGCCCAACCTGGCAGCTTCTCCACTATTAGCGGAGGATACCTCGGCCTCTTGGGAGGCTTCGGCTTCGGCTGTGAGGTGGTCGCTCCTCCGTTGTCCGCAAGGGCCGCCGGTTGAGCTGTGGAAGCAACATTAGAGACACTCACCCCATTTGGTGAAGTCTGGCCTCTCGTCCTGGGTGATGGTGTCGGCGGAGACAGCGATGCAGGGGGTGTGCTACGCGCTGCCTCAGCGAAGGTGGGCGAAGCGGCGCTGCCCTGTCCGCGCAGCGGCGCGCGGTCGCGCTGCTGCCGCGGCGGGTCAAGGCAGTAGCGCTTGGCCTCCTCTTCCTTCTCGGCTTCATCAGTGCTGCGACGTCGGCGCTGGGGTCTCGGCTCGCGAGGGTACTCGTAGCCGAAATCCAACGGCGTCGGTGAAGCGGGGGGGGTGACCCTCCTCGGCAGGCACGGCCCAAGGGTGACCGAGCCCGCGGAACCCGTCGACATGCTCGAGTCACGCGACGAGCATGCCGACCGTCCCGCCGGCGAGTCGTAGGCCGCGGCGCGAGGGGGTGCTGGCGAGTCGGGCGCCTGCGGTACCGAGAGCGTCGGTCGTCCGCTAGGCATCGGCTTGGGTGGTGGGCGTTGGTCGCGTTCCGCCCGGCCAGGTCCTGCCGGCGAGTCAAGGCTCGAGCCGGCGGTGGGGGCGGTACGCGATATCGCGGTGACGCGGCTAGTAGAGGCCACCGCGGACGCAGCCCCTAAGGGCGCGGTCGACGCGGTGAACCGTGGTGTAGCCGCGGCACGGGTGGGTGGCCGCGCTGTAGGGCGCACAAAAGGCACCGGAGGCGCGGGGCGGTTGGCCACTGCGGTGGCGCGGGGGGGGGGGCGCTTGCGCGCGTGCTGGGGGCGCGGGGTCGCGCACTTTCAGGCGCGCGGGGGGCGCGGGGGCGCGCGCTCGTGGCGCGGGCCCGGGGTTCGCGGCAGCGGGGGGGGCTTGGATCGGCACCGGACGCAGCACGGCTGGTCGCACGACTGTGGCGTGCGGTTGGCCCGGCGAGGGCGACGGCGCAACGCGCGCAGGCGCCGACGTCGTCGGCGGGTCGATCGCTGACACCGCCGTGCTGGATCCGCCACCTGTTGCAGCGGCTTTCGTCCTCTTCTTACCGGACTTTTTCTTCTCCTCACTACGAGGAGGAGGGGGTCCGGACAGCGCTGGACCGGTCGTCGCGTCGCCGATGTTCGGCAGCGACATCGCTCGGTCCAGCCCTGGAAGAGGGTCCTCTTGGCGGCCGGCATCGCCGTGGCCCAGTGAGCTACGGGAGCCCGGCTTCGACATCTTCTTCTTGTTTGGCTTGGCTTCTGCACTGTGGAGTGCAGTCGCGACCGCGTCGGTGCGCTGGGCACCGGGCAGCACGGTGGCTCCCCCTGTGCTCGCACCAGTGCTGGGCACTTGTGCGAACACAGGGAAAGTGATAAAAGTGGCGGTCCGAGCGACTAAGTTTTTTCGTCAGGTACCCCCAATTGTGTGCACAATTTCACGAGAAAACTTTCCACGACGAATTAACTAACTATAAGCACGTCCACTCGGCGCGGATCACTGGCGATCCAATGTCTAATAGCAGGAGCTCTCGTATCTTTTATATGATTCATTAGCGCGCAACTAGAGGGTATAAGACCCTTGGAGAAAAAGGGTGGGGAGGTGAGCAGGCAATGCGTCATTCTGTCACTAACTACGCTTAGAGTAACAGCGCTAACAACAAAGAAGTAAAATATTATTATGATTTATGAAATTAAATTGTATCTATTTTTCAAAATAATTGAAAGTCAAAAATCGTCGGCAAATAATGACTATTAATATTTATAATATTGAAAATATACGAAAATTATGTGACTATAAAGAAAAACCTTTAATTGTCACAAATAGTTGAAATAAAAATATTGAAAGTTCCGATGCTTATTTTAGCCAAGGCTGCAAGTATATGCGAAAAAATATTTGTGAAATTAATTAATAAAGGTAATATAATAGCATACAAAAGGTTTCATTGCTACCACTTTTAAACAAGTCGAGAAAAAAAATTATTTCACTTTTTCTCCATACATTTTTTTTTTTCCAATGTTTTTTTTTCGCGAAATTAAACAATTCCATGAAAACCGCTAGAACAAACGTTGATGAGCGTTTACTTATTTGTCCATATGATTTTTTTCAGCCTGAAATATTGACCTTGGGTCTTAAGTCCTCCATATTCAAAATCCGGACCACTGTGCGGCAGCCACCACGCATCTCGCGGGGCAGCAGGAGCAGCAGCTAAACAAAATCGACCCGGCGAGGACCCGCGTGGTGGATTATAGCGCATACGCAAAATATGCGATTAGACGTAGAGCTGCAGACCGTTTTACAATACAAAACCGAACAGACTACAAATTAGCAAAGTTGTGCTAGTAGCAAAAGTTATCTTCAAACAGCTAGTGTCAATACTATGGCTATAAGTGACCCATAAACTCTTAATTGTTTATAAATCAAATCTTAATTTTGCTTTCCAAGTAGTCAGCAAATCAGGTCAATAACTCTGAACGGAATACAAATTGTCGAACGTCGTTAAATCTCACAGCTTTTCTTAAAAAGCTCTATCTAATGGTGTTTTCTTATTGCTATTGGTAATCCAGAAAATCTTAACTTCAGTTATCAAGTAGTAGTAGAAATGTCTGATGAGATGGCGAGTAATAGATGATAAATGATAAATGCCAAGCTTCCAATAACGATGTACGGAGATGTCATGTGCTAAAAGACTGATTGCTAACCTGAGGAAACAGTGCTACCTTCGTTGGTTGTTGTGTTTTCTGTCGTTGCAGTAAGTTCTCCGCCGGTCGAGGTTACTAAAAGAAAGTCAAAATGTGTACAAAAACTGCATTTTTTTTTCTTAAATTACCTTCAAGCAAGCGCGCAAAGTAGAGAGACAACAATATAGGCGTACCAAGTGATGTGGTCGGCTAGAACGGCATTAAAATGACTTTCGATTTCTTATGTTTACCTTTTTTTTATTAATTAATTAACAACGCTATTACCGGTGGGCGTTTATTTGTTCTCAAGGTGGTAGTAGTGATTGTCTCCGCCATCGCAAGACCGGGTGTTTTAAACATTAAAAAATCAAATTGTTGAGATTTCTCCAACGTTATGGCATCAGAAACCATCGGCCACAAAGCTCTGTTCAGCTATTATAGATTTTGAGTTCCAAAACTTACCAGTGGGAGCTTCAGTTGTTCTCAAGGTGGTGGTAGAACTGGCAGTGGTTGTCTCCTCTGTTGTTAGACACTTGAAACCAAGACTAGGAGCCACCGTACCTCGCGGAACCAAAAGTGCGTGACTAGTGAAAAGCCCTTCACGTTCATACGCTCGCACGACGACCTTCCACGACGCCGGCTGGCCTACTCCATTGTTTGCTCCACACGTGTAGGTCCCGAGATTCTTCATTGTAAGATTTCTGATGAGGAGGACGTCCCCTCTCTGATCGTACTCCGTATCGTTATTCAGCAGCGTGTTTCCCTTGTTGGTGCGGTACCACTCCACGGATGGCGGCGGGTACCCGCGCGGTGAGCAGCACAGTTGGAACGGATGGTGAAGCTCGCCGATCACCCAGGCGTTCTCTGCTCCAGCAATGCCGGCAGGTATCCTCACAGGTTCTACCAGCCCCCGGTTGACAGAGAGTCATTATTAGTAAATGCGTCGTTCTATTGCACTGTGCTATGCATTTAATTTAATTTGTAATGGGGCCAGTGCATCGTGTGAGATCTTATTCAAGGTACAGTCACCAGAGATCCTAACACAAGTTTTAAAGATTTTCTACAGCTTTTTAGTTAAAATATTAGCAACATGCATAATCACTTGTTTTATTAAATATTTTAATAACGTTGTTTTCTAAGACACATAAGAATACAAGATGTAAACAACATCTTCACGAAGCCGTCAACCGAGCATTCTGTACAGCAAACTAAATAACTTTACGAAGAGAGAGAGAAATTGCTGGGAAATCGTAAATTCGTAGAGGTATTATAGTAAAAGTCTTACAATAAAAACTCGTGCCTATTAAAAAAAAATTGTAAAAAAAAATTTTGAAATTTTTACCCCCAGTATCTACGTATCTATGAGATTCCCAGATAATTATGGTGTAGAAGAAAAAAATGATTGCAATGACGGGGAGCATTTCGTTAAGACTTCGACTTCGTTAAGAAGTGTTGTTTTTATGTTTGAAAATGGCACCGATGAATGTAAAAATGTGAGTCAATCGGTTGTTGTGGTATGGGCATGTGATTCAGAGGATGGAATGAGGAAAATGTCGTTAGAAATGTTTTGAGTATGAATGTAGATGGATATTTTAAGAGTTGAGGAAGACCGAAAGTTGAAGTGGTTGACTATGTAAAATTTCTAGGTGTTCACATTGATGCATTGTTAAGCTGGAAGGTTGAGACATCGTCAGTAACGAAGTCTGTTAGCTCGGCATGCTACGCAATTAGAAGCCTGATGGAAGAACTGACCTTGGCCCAGCTTAGGATGGTTTACTTTGCCTTGGTTGAGTCCAAGCTGAGATACAGTATTGAGTTTTGGGGAAATAGCTATAAGTACAATATCCACTCGGCATTTGTAATTCAAAAAAGAGCCATAAGGACAATGCTCCGCTTAAAACAGACGGATTCGTGCAGAGAATTTTTCATATCACTAAATATTTTGACTGTGCCATGCCTGTATATACTGGTGCTGTTAACCAGTCTTGTTAAGAACTTGCCCAAATTTGAAACTGAAGACCAACGACTAGTTAGAGTTAATACACGTAGAAAAGACTTGTCCAACACAATCCAACCGAAATTAAACGTTGTTCATCACAGTCCTAGGTACCAATCAGTATTTTTATATAACAAGCTTCCCTTAGAATTCAAAAGCATTAATAGCGTAAACTTATTTAAGAACAAATTGAAAACATATTTATTGAGGAAGGGTTACTACAGCGTTGATGAGTACCTAGATGATAAGCGACAACCTTAATATTATTGTTCGAAATTGTAAATGATCATGAATGTTGAACGTTATTACTTTGATATTTCTTCTAAACAGAGTATTGTTTTTTTTTTTTTTTTTTCTTCCTTTTTTGTCCTTTTGTAGTGTCATTTTGTAGTATTACTTATTTATTTATTAAAACTTTATGCATAAGTAAAAACTCTAGAAATGCGGACTTTATTGTGTTACTCATACATATTGTATGACATCATTAGATATATATTATCAATAGTATCTGTATAATTTTAAATCTGACATTTTATTTCTACAATTAGATGACATAATATTACCCTTTTTATAAGTATTTGTTTTTATTCATATTTGACATTCTATTATTATTATCGATTATTCACAGAAAATTAGACGACATATTGTTATTAATCTTTTTAACACAATTTATTTTTTTATTTCATTGCATTATTCTTAGGAAAAAACATTTATTTGTTTTCAGATTTTCCTTTTTATTTGACCATTTGTTATATTGTAAATTATTTTTATTTGAATGGGTATGGACTATTATCGTCTTGAATTTGTTATTTTTATTATCTTTACATGGTTTTTTATTTTTCCGACTGTTATGTTTTTAAGGTTCCGTTTTATAAAATTTCTACACAATGTATTTTGTTCTGAAATAAATGACTTATGACTTATTATGACTTATGACCAAAGAAACTGTGGATGGACTGTGACAAGAAAAAAGTATCTAATGAAATGACGAGTAATAGAGAAGTATGAAACCTAAATTAAATGAGATAAGGGCCAGAGAATAATGATGATGTTAGTCAAACAGCTTTCAAAAACGATGTACCTAACTAAGGAGATGTCATGTACTAAAAAGAGTAATCATTTACCTGATGAGACAGTGCTACCCTCGTTGGTTGTACTAAGTGTACTGGTTTCAACTTCTGATGCTCCTGTTGTGTTTTCTATCGCTTCAGTAAGTTTTCCCTCATTAGAGGTTACTAAAAAAAAGTCAATATTAAATTACTTTCAATACAATACATAATATATGGAAAAAGATTTTTGCAATTTTTGACGTTTATCCTGGGTTGGTCAGTAAGAACTTGTTGATCAGTATTAGAAACAGGATAGATTGGCATCAAAAAAGCGTTGTGTGTAAAATTTTCTTGCAACTTTCTTGCTAACTGTACGTTTTTTTCAATCAGTGAATAAGGATCCAAATTTCACGAAATATTATGGATGGTTTCTTAAGATAATTTTCGTGTAGCTATACATTAGATACAGTATGTGGTCCTAAAAGTTCTAATCGGAAGTAACTCAGGAATTTGTATTTATTTCTTTACCGATATACCGTTAAAAACTACGGAGGCTCTAAATTCCTCTTCTGAAGTCTCAATTGGTTTATTAAAAGCGAATGTTTCTGAATGCCAGGCTGAATTAAATTTAAACACATAAACCCCTTATTAAAGCTTTCCGGCAAATAAAAAACCAACCGATCGAAGATCTATGGGGAATGACAAGCAAAGTTTATACTTCCATACTTGAGACTATATCTCCATACTTAGCTTTAATTTTTAATTTGTACGTAGACCAAGGAGTTTTCTCTGATTTAATGAAATACAGTAAAGTCATACCGCTTTTCAAATCCGGGGATAAAAGATACTAATAGTTATAGACCTGTATTCGTGTTGCCAGTTTTTAGTAAGGTGTTCGAAAAGGTAATGCTTAATCAAATGCTTAATCATTTTAACACCAACAGAATCTGACACGACCAACAGTATGGCTTCACCAAGGGACGTTGTACAACTGACGCCGGTGTGCGGGTGGTTCATGGCGTGGGAAGAGTCCCAAGACGCTGTAGGAATATTTTGTGACTTCTCCAAAGCATTTGATTACGTAAATCACGACACATTGCTTTTGAAACTTGAGCATTACGGACTTGGTAAACTTGCACTTAGTTTGGTAAAATCTTATTTTAGTGAAAAACAGCAACATGTTCAAATATTATATGGTGTTAATTCACAGGGCTTGAAAGTTAAAAAGCGGTCAAGTGCGAGTCGGACTCGCCCATGAAGGGTTTCGTAACAGCAAGTAACATATTATAAAAGTTGTTGCAGTTCGTTGTAAATGAAAGGTAAATTCCGGGTAAATTCGTTCAAACCAATTTTCGTTGGTAGTTTACATGGTAATGTAGGTACATCATATATTTTTTTTAGTTTTATCATTCTCTTATTTTAGAAGTTACAGGGGGGGGGACACACATTTTACCACTTTGGAAGTGTCTCTCGCGCAAACTATTCAGTTAAGAAAAAAAATATATTAGAAACCTAAATATCATTTTTCATAGATACCCCACACGTATGGGTTTGAGATGTCATGTGCTAAAACCTGATTGCTAACCTGATGATACAGTGCTACCTTCGTTGGTTGTTGTGTTTCCTGTCGTTACAGTAAGTTCTCCGCCGGTCGAAGTTACTAAAAGAAAGTCAAAATGTGTACAAAAACTGTGTTATTCAATCCTCAATTACTTTCTAGCAAGCGTGCAAAGTAGCAATCAAATAAGATTCAAAATAATCTATTAAGTACTCAGTTATGAAAAATAAACAGATTGGTAAAATCTCACAATCATCATCTGCATAGCCTTTTCCCAACTATGTTAGGGTCTGCTTCCAGTCTTACCGGATGCAGCTGAATACCAGTACATTTTACATAAAGTGACTGCCTATCTGACCTCCACAACCCAATTAGTACCGGGTAATACGATACCCCCTGGTAAGACTGGTTGTCAAACTTTTTGGGCCTCTGACTACCTAACGACTGTCAAAGATCATCATCTGCCTAGCCTTTTCCCAACTATGTTGGGGTCGGCTTCCAGTCTAATCGGATGAAGCTGAATACCAGTATTTTACATGGACCGACTGCCTATCTGACCTCCACAACCCAGCCAATACCGAGAAATACGATACCACTTGGTAAGACTGTCAAATGACAAATGACAGCCGGGACCAACAGCTTAACGTGCTTTCCGAGGCACGGAGTAAACTCAGTATGTAAAGGTGGTCACCCATTCACAGACCAACCTAGGCAAGCATGGCTTAACCAAAAGATCGACCCGAGCGGCTGATATCATTTAGCCACGAGCTCCTCGAACGACTGTCAAAGATCAAAATGGTAAAATCTCACAGTATAAATGGAAATGAGTATACAGCGAGTGCCAGAAAGTTACAATACCTACTCGACTTAAATGTATGAGACAGCTGTTTTTATTTTCGAGATTTCTATGGTGGTTGGTCCGTTGGAAAAGTTGTTTAGTTTGATTGCTGGATGCACACTCCGAAATATGAACACATATTTCTTGTATACGCTGTATAACGTTGCAAATCCCTTCAATTATTTCTTAGTTTCATGATTATTTTACAGTTTACAAGTTTAGAAACGACCAATTGCGAGTCGAACCACGGGAAGGGTTTCGTAAACTCCTTAAATATAATTTCCCTACTTGAATCGTAACATGTGTAAATTAGTTCAAAAGGTGCGATGGTCAGAATATTATAAACGATATTTTTCGCATAAAAAGGTCAATAGACATGACTTTTCATTCAGTCATTAATTTTCAATGGCAGCATAGTTTTGAATGCGGCTTGGTTACAATGGCTCAGTATTTTGTGGACCATTTTATTAATTAGGTCTCGTTAGTGAAGGACATTTGGACCAAGCTCCATACACTTCGTCCATTCTCCTTTAACACAAAGTTGATTGTCTCTAACGTACGACAAACGCATACGAACAATGGGCCATAGAGCTCTATTACCTATTACAGTTTTCGAGTTCCAAAACTTACCGGTGGGCGCTTTAGTTATTCTCAAGGTGGTGATAGTGGTTGTCTCCGCCATGGTCGGGCACTGGCTACCAAGACTGGGCGCCACCGTACCTCGCGGAACCAAAAGTTCGTGACTAGTGAAAAGCCCTTCAGGTTCATACGCTCGCACGACGACCTTCCACGACGCCGGCTGGCCTACTCCATTGTTTGCTCCACACGTGTACGTCCCGAGATTCTTCATTGTAAGATTTCTGATGTGGAGGACGTCCCCTCTCGGTTCGTACTCGGTATCGTTATGCAGCAGCGTGTTTCCTTTGATGCTGCGGTACCACTCCACGGCTGGTGGCGGGTACCCGCGCGGTGAACAGCACAGTTGGAACGGATGGTGAAGCTCGCCGATCACCCAGGCGTTCTCTGCTCCAGCAATGCCGGCAGGTATCCTCTCAGGTTCTACCAGCCCCCGGTTGACAGAGAGTCATTATTAGTAAATGTGTAGTTCAATTGCATTGTGCTATGCATTTAATGTGATTTGTAATGAGGCCAATGCACCGTGTGAGATCTTATTCAAGGTACAGTCACTAGAGGTCCTAACACAAGTTTTGAAGATTTTCTACAGCCTTTTAGTTAAAATATTAGTAACATGCACAATCACACAGTTTTAATAAATTTTTGAATAATGTTGTTTTCTAAGACACATGAGTGTACAGAATGTAAACGACCTCTTCACGAAGCCGTCAACCAAGCATTCTGTACAGCAAACTAAATAACTTTAGTAATTATTTTGGTAATCCAGTAAACCTTAATTGATTGCCACGACTATCATAACTTCGTAGTCCAACTTGTTACCTATTTAGCTCAATAACTCTAAACAGACTGCGAATCGCCAAAATTGTGGGGTTAGTGGCAAAGGTTCTGCTTAAAAAGCCCTTTTCAATTATGATATCTGATGGCTATAGGACCTTGGGGCAGATGCCTATACTTCGAAGCCCATTCTCCTTTAATATTATTTCCCTACTTGAATCGTACCATGCGTAGTTCAAAAGGTGCGGTGGTCAGAATATTATTAACTATATTTTTTGCATAAAAAGGTCAATAAACATGACTTTTCATTCAGCTCTAACTTTTTAATGACAGCATATTTTTGAATGCGGTTTGGTTATAATAGCTCAGGATTTTGGCTTGTTAGTGGTGGACATTTGAACCAAGCTCCATACACTTTTGTTCATTCTCCTTTAACAAAAAGTTGATTGTCTCCAACGTACGACAAACGCATACAAACAATGGGCCATAAAGCTCTATTTACCTATTTTAGTTTTCAAATTCCAAAACTTACCGGTGGGCGCTTTAACTGTTCTTAAGGTGGTGGTAGTGGTTGTCTCCGCCATCGTTGGGCACTGGGTACCAAGACTAGGCGCCACCGTACCTCGCGGAACCAAAAGTTCGTGACTAGTGAAAAGCCCTTCAGGTTCATACGCTCGCACGACGACCTTCCACGACGCCGGCTGGCCTACTCCATTGTTGGCTCCACACGTGTACGTCCCGAGATTCTTCATTGTAAGATTTCTGATGTGGAGGACGTCCCCTCTCGGTTCGTACTCCGTATCGTTATGCAGCAGCGTGTTTCCCTTGTTGGTACGGTACCACTCCACGGATGGTGGCGGGTACCCGCACGGTGAGCAGCACAGTTGGAACGGATGGTATAGCTCGCCGATCACCCAGGCGTTCTCTGCTCCAGAAATGCCGGCAGGTATCCTCACATGTTCTACCATTCCCCGGTTGACAGAGAGTCATTATTAGTAAATGCGTAGTTCTATTGCTCTGTGCTATGCATTTAATGTAATTTGTACTGAGTCCAGTGCACCGTGTGCAAGGTGTACCTTGAATAAGATCTCACACGGTGCACTGGACGAAAAATCTGAAATCTTCAAAACTTGAAGATCTTGATTTTGAAGATTTTCTACAGCCTTTTAGTTAAAATATTAGCAACATGCACAATCACACAGTTTTATTAAATATTTTAATAATGTTGTTTTCTAAGACACATGAGTATACAGGATGTAAACCACGTCATCACGAAGCCGTCAACCAAGCATTCTGTACAGCAAACTAAATAACTTTACGCAAAAAATATTGCTGGGAAATCATAGAGTCGTAGAGGTGTAAAAAGTATAATCTTGCAGTAAACTTGTATTAAAAAAAAACTTGTCAATAAGTTGGAAATTTGACCCCCAAGATCTCCGTATCTATAAGATTTCCAGGTATGGTGTAGAGGAAAAAAAATATTGCAATGCCGGGGAGCACAAGTGCCTTTCGACTTCATTATGAGGTGTTTTACACCCTTTACAAGAGGATGTTTAAAAATGGCACCGATGAATGTAAAAACGGATGACAATCGGTTGTCGCGGTATGGGCGGGCATGTAAAGCAGACAAATGAAGAAAATGTCGTTAGAAATGTTTTGAGTATGAATGTAGATGGGTATGTGAGTAGAGGAAGACCAAAGAAACTGTGTGCATCCTCACAGGTTCTACAGGTTGACAGAGGATCAATATTAGTAAATGCATAACTTTATTGCACTGTGCTCCGCATATATTGTAATTTGTAAAGAGTCTAGTGTAAGAGTGTAGAGTAAGGTGTTGGTGGTACACCGTGTGCAACTTCCTCCAAACCTTTTGATCGGGTATGAGTAAATCAGTGAGTTCGTGAATGTTGCTTTGATCATGAGTTAGGGCAACATGGAAACCTGGAATTCATAATATTGGAATGTTAGCCATAGTTAAATTAATAATCATCAATCGACTTTTGCGCGACTAAGGTCCATGTTCACCAAGATGATGACAGACTGATTAACCAAAACAGCTGTTTAAAACGCATTTTTGTTAGATCCATGCTCACCGAAAAGATAACAGCCTGATTATCTAAAAACAGCTGTCACTGTGACTTATTCCCTCACGAAAATGTTTTTTAAAAAGCTGATTTTAGATAATCAGAGCGTCATCTTTTTGGTGAAGATGGACCTTAATGTCTACAGAGGTTTACTCTGTGGAGTAAACATAACATCACGCCTGTTATTACTTGAAGGCGGATTGTTTTGCACCATAAAAACGACACCTCCGTTTTCATGTTGCAAAAGTCCATTCGTGCATTTGTCTTCTCGTGCAAAAGGGTTCGCGCAGAAGTCCCAGATCCATACTTCCTCATCTATCCACCAGAAGTATTCTGGCTATAGATGATTTGTATACCTAATTACTTAAATGCTTATCCAAGTCTAAAGAATCCAGGCGTTTTGAGCACTATTACCTGGGCCATAAGTTCTAGGGTTGCAGGGCTGCACGGAGTTGAGCATGGTGGTGCCATCACAGTCAGCGGCCTTCTTATCACCTCGCAAACACATGACACGTCTGAACTGCTCGCCTTTTTCAGAGCACTGAAAATAAATAAGGAACAGACTCATACGAGCTCCACGCATGCTCGGGTCAGTCAGTGGAGAGACGAAATACATTGCGGAGGAGACATCGACGCACATACGATTGCCACGTATTCAATACATCATTCCGAACTCCCTCCACATAGGGTTCTTTTACGGGGAATTAAAAAAAAAACTGTTTTTCCACACTTGGCAGTATTGAAATTGCGCTCTTGTGTCTTTCTCATGGCACACTTTCCACCCATAATACAAGGGAATTTGTAGACAAAAGCCAACCATAATAAAAGTGTTTACCTCAGACCAACTTCCAGCAAACCACTGCGAAAGGCACTCCTCATTGGGCACAGTGCAAGGTTTGGTGTCATTGTACCTGGTAAGGTTGGAGCACTGGACTTCTTCCACCATCTTCACACCTCCCCCACTCACGTCATCGTAGTACACACCACAGTAGACCTTCCTAGTCTGCACTCCTTCGCCGCAGTTCACTGAACACTGTTGGGAAGGAATGGAGATAATCTTACTCAAAGGTTTATTACAATAATAGAAAAACATTCAAGTTTGCCAAAGCCCTGAACATTAGCAACAAGATTAAAACAGCAGAAAATAAAATAAAGACAGTTTGGAAAGTCATACATAGCGAGACTAACAGGAAAAAAGTACGTAATACTAGCTATACATTAGATACAGTATGCGGTCTTAAAAGCTCTAATCAGGAAGTAGCTAAGGAATTTGTAATTTTTTTACCGATATACCGTTAATAACTACGGAGGCTCTAAATTCCTCTTCTGAAGTCTCAATTGGTTTAATAAAAGCAAATGCATCTGGATGACAGGCTGAATTTAAATTTAAACACATAAACCCGATGACAGTTATTAAAGCTTTCCGGAAAATAAAAATCAAACTGACCGAAGATCAATGGGGAATGTCTATCAAAGTTTGTACTTCCATACTTGAGACTATAGCTCCATACTTACCTTGAATTTTGAATTTGTGCGTAGACCAAGGAAATTTCCCTGATTTAATGAAATACAGTAAAGTCATACCGCTTTTCAAATCCAGGGATAGTAAAGATACTAATAATTATAGACCTGTTTACGTGTTGCCAGTTTTTAGCAAGGTGTTCGAAGAGGTAATGCTTAATCAAACGCTCAATCATTTTAACACCAACTGAATCTAACACGATCAACAGTATGGCTTCACCAAGGAACGTTGTACAATATGGCGTAGGAAGAGTCCCAAGACGCTGTAGGAATATTTTGTGACCTCTTCAAACCATTTGATTGAGTAAATCACGACACATTCCTTTTGAGACTTGAGCATTACGGCCTTGGTAAACTTGCACTTAGTTTGGTAAAATCTTATTTAAGTGATAGACAGCAATACGTTCAAATAAATGGTGTTCATTCACAGGGCTTAAAAGTAAAAATGGGGGTTCCGCAAGGCTCAATATTGGGTCCTTTCCTCTTTTTAGTATTAAATTTGTAAATAATCTACCCTATTTACTGAAAAACCAACCTCAAAATATGGTATTATTTGCCGATGCACTTCCTTAATTTATGAGATAAATAGACTAGCCCAAAATCTAGATGACGTTAATAATGCCTTACTTCAAGACCATAATTGGTTCACAGCAAACAATTTAGAACTAAATGAAAAAAAAAACGAAATGCATAAGATTTGATTTATCGAACGTTAAAAGTAGCGATTGTGATAATATAATCTACACTAATATTAAAGAAGAAAACTTTGTTTATTTGGTTGTAATCTTCGATTAATAATTATTGATCAAAGGTTGTAATGAATAAACTCAAAAACGACTGTGCCGATTTAAAAAAATCTTTCACCATTGGTAAGCTACATTCACCCTGAGTAACATAGGCTATATTTTATCCCCGTAGTCCCACGGGAACGGGAAATACGCGGGCGAGACCGCGTCACGTCCGCTAGTATTGAATAAAGAGATACTTGAATTCGTAGATAAAACGGTTTTCCAGGGGCTTACGCTTGATTCAAGGCTGCAATGGGGTTCTCATTTAACATCTCTAGCGCAAGTTCAGCGGCATATGCTATTAGAAAACTCCGTTAATTTACTGATGTAGATACCGCTACATTGGTCTATTTTAGTTACTTTCATAGTATAATGTTTTATGGCATTTTGTTATGGGGACGGGCTACAGATATTGAGTCTATATTCATTCTGCAAAAAAGAGCCATCAGAGCCATATATAATCTTTGTAGGCGCGATTATCTAAGGGAACTGTTTAAGGAAATATCATGACTGGACATTGTCAATATGTATGTAAGAAAAAATCTGCATCTTTTTGGTAAAAGAGGTGACAGACACAATTACAGTACTAGAAATAGAGACCAATTAGTTCAGCCAGGCTTCAGACTCGCTAAAGTAGACTCGTCTTTCATCGGGTATTGTTTGATATGCTATAATAAAATTCCACATAGCATTCTTGAACTAAATGAAACCAAATATAAATTACATTTTTGCATTCCATGCATTAAACGCACACTGTGTAAGCAAGCATATTACAAATTGGACGATTATATCGCTGATAAAAATGCTTGGCTCAATGCCGGTCCTGCTCCACAAGGACAGGGGCGCATAATTGAATAGCACTAATTGTATTGTTGGAGCTGCTCAAGATTGTACAACTGTCTTTGCATTGTATAAATTCAATATCTTTAGTATTATATAACCTCATATCCCATATTGTGTGAGTGCTATGTACGCTAACGCTATCATTCGCTAGAAACCTACGTTTTTATTTTTTTGACTTGAATGTGCTGGCGGTTAAGAGAATGTCATGCTCACTCAAATGTCCCGCTGATGGTGGCGCGTGTGTCGGGTCATTTAATTCCCTTCAAAATGGTTGAGTTGAATGGTGCTGATACATGCGTCATGCTCGTAAACGGGAGCTGTCGGTTGGGACTGGTCAGCTCTTGGTTGCCACGGCTTTTTGTTTTATATTAATTATTTTATTTTGAATTGTTTTTGTTTGTTTTTACTATGGACACTTTTATCGTGCACATCTAGCTACATTGTTCTCACATAATGCACCATCTCAATATGAATGATGTAACCAACATTATGTAACAACATTATGATTTAAAAGAGTGTCCATTGAGTTTCTTGCCCGTTCTTCTCCATAGAGATCTACGCTAGGGAATGGGGAATACTTCACTCGTTGGCAATACAAGCATCCAACGCTATAAAAAGTTTCTAAAAACGGAGAAGTTAGTACTTTTTTAGAAGTCGGTTTTTAGCTTATTTGTAATAATAGTTTTTTCTTCAATGACTTTGCCACACAAAACAGTTCTCTAATCGTACATCTCTAAAATGTAATAAATACGTCTAACGACATACAAACTAACGGATTCACTTTCAGATTTATGATTCTAAAGTATGGATTTATCATCAACATTTTGTTCGAAAAAGTAAAGTCGCAGTTTCCGGGTATCACCCGTGGGCTCCGGCTACCGCGCCTTGTGTAATTTACCTGAAACAGCTTTATATTTAATAATAATCATCTTAAATGTACTGTAACTTAGCATTCTACTCACTCCTGACCAACTGGACGTCACCCACTCGACATCACAAGGCTGCATCATGCAAGGCTGTTCTTCCTCCGGTTTCTTCTCAGTACAGTTCTTGTCATCCAGCAATTCGATGGGATGACTTTTGTTCTCCTGGTAGCAGACCACCAGCCTGGTCTGCTTACCCTCGCCACAGAGCTTGTCACACTGATGGCGGAAGCAGTGGATTATTTTATTCATAACATACTGAATTGAAATGATAACGAAAATCATGTTTGGTTTTCCATAATCCAGTCTTCGCAAAAAACTTAGGCTACTAAAGGTTTTTTCAATTATTCTGAGACATAATTATATCATTAGTAACGACTATATTTTTATTAGATTTTAGATTTGGATTGTTCTGAAGCATCTTAACCGGCTCTTATCGCCCTTCAGAACTGCGGGCCTTCCGGGGCCAAAAGCCGATTGCAATGTTTAGAGTTTCCCAGTGGGATCCCTCCTTGTGAATTTGAACAAATTTTCACTTCCCATAAAAAATTTCGCATAATTTCATTTGCCAAATTATTACTTAGCAAAATATCTACTCACAAAAGATTAACGCAAGCCTAATGTTCGGGAAATGAACGTTTAAACTGAACTTGTTTACCAACTAGTACTTTTATCATTTTTCGTTTAACAATAAACAACAACATCTGGTGGGCATTATTGTTTATTTTTCTAAAAGTACCCACTAGACTGAGATAATTTAACTAGTGGGGATTTCTGGAAAAAAAAAGTAACGATCCCCACTGGTAGGGATTTGTCAGTGGAAAAATCCAAATATTTCAGTTGGAATAAGAGTTTTACGCAAAATCAAATAATCCAAATATTTTGTATCGTCAGTTTTCCATATTTTTTTCTATATAATGTAGTGTCTGTGTCTATAATGTCGGTCACAGTTTTAATAAAAAAGGTTGCTGAAATTTGTTTGGGTAATGAAATTAATTTGTCAAAAACTTTTCGACAAAACGGCAGGGTCCCTTCCCAGTATCGAATCAAAAATGAACTCGTAGAATCCAGTTTATGCTTACCGGTCTCCAACGTCCTACCAACCACTTTGGGCAGGGAGCATCCTCGTTACACTTCTGGAACACTTCAGGCTTTGGTCCCAGAAGGTCAAAACACTCCTTGTCCAGTTCTGTAGACTTGGCACTGTACACATAATAATAATTGCATTTATATCAGGTCGCAACCAATTCGCATAACACGTTAAGTATAATACGTAAAGGCGCGCCGGATTGAAAAACGCTGAGCCGTATTGTGGTGGTGATAAGTACATTCGACAAAGCGGCGTTTAACTTTATTGTCAACAAGAAGAAACGATCGAAAAAAATTCTGAAAATCCCGAAAATCAGTACAAACAGGGGTTTGAATGTTTTGGCCGGATTTTCTTCCGCTATTTTGTTTATTTTTTCAAAGGAGCGGCCACGCATAGCTCCTTTATGAATCGATAGCTTGTATCAAACAAACAAGTTTTGTATAAGGCAAAATGTTCTAAAGTGTCACATTTCCGAGACAAAAAAGAATTGAAATCCATTCACTGATACGATTAATTACTTCGAGAGTGACTATGACATCTCGAAAAAACATCAGCTGCTTCATACATTATTGGGCGCGTAACTCGAAAACACAGACTATGTAATCACTACTTTCTCGGAAAAATGTATGAAGCAGCTGATAATAAAAAAAAAATACTTTGTAGATCACATGCATTATTTCGAAAAAAATAAAAGACATAATGGCGGAAGAAAATCCGGCACTTTTCATACAAAAATCTTCTTTTTTTCCACCAGCTTAAATTGCATTTTAACCTATTAAATAATTAAACCCGGAATAAAAACCACGTCAAGAAAAAATAATGTTATAAGGCGTAGTCGACGTAGCCTGACGACGGGCTCCTATTTCTGTCTGCAGGCACAGATTAGCTGCAGGGTTGAAAGGAACCTAACCAAACCTAACTTTGGGTGCCCTAAGTAGCGAGCTCGCTTCGCTCGCGTTATCGACGATGAGCCGCTTTGACGAACGCAAAGTGCTTATTCAATGCGGTGTATTTTATTTCAGCTATATTGTAATCTGGCTGAACATGAAGACATCGCAACAGTGACGTTTTTCAATCTGGCACGCCCTAAAGTAATACGGCGTGTTGTGCGATATACCTGCGACATTTATGTATAAACTAAGGAATCCTCTAACTTGCTATTCGATCTTACGACTCAGAAATTCAACTATGCAACTAAAATCATAACCTTCCTTTTGGGTTCGCTGTAAAAAAGTAAAACCAAAAGTAACCTAAAATAACGGAACACTGAAACAAAATCTTCTAGTGTCACGTTCCCAAAACAAGTTCTCCGTCAGAAGATTCTTCGATCATATTGTCACTGCACATCAATGTTACCCATTAGAAACAATCTTCAGACAGGTGACCTCCCTGGACCGAACACCTCCACTGCCACATCTTTGCAGTCCTTCCACCCACTGCACGAGGCAGGAATTCGTATTGCAGGACTGGTTGGTCGGGGGTTTCAAACGCTCGTCACACAAACTATCCTCAACTATCTCCAGCTCTTCTCTTGATGTACATGTCACGTTACGGGTTTGAAAGCCTGGAATAGTATGAATTTCGATCTTATTATTAACTTATATATTCAATATTTCAGCCTTCAAAAATTAGTCTTCTAAAAGTGCATGCATGGAAGTTTCTAAGCTGTCGATTTCGTGACACGAGCATAACTTCATCATAACAAATTAATCCAAATGTAATGTTTAACATAATGATAATTAAATAACACACTTATAAAACGTTTGTTGAAGGGATTTCCCATCGGCTAAAATTACGAACTTTTTCGGGTCAAACATCGATATCGCGAAAGGAATCAGCTGTCCCATACATTTGGGTCGACTATTAATGAAGTTTTATATGGAACAGCAGGACCTTAATCGACATCGAAACACAGTTGTTTAGGCTGTTCGTAACTGTTTGTCAGTGAATTTAGGTAAAACTTAGTACCCATAGAATTCAAGTCTTTTTCCCACCTGCTACGATCCTAACGTGCTCTGCGTCGTGTCGTACACGATCATACATGAGCACGGTAATAATCTGGAGACTATTAAGTACACAGTTAGCTGACCTCCACCACAGGTGGCGCTGCAGGGCGTGAACTGTTCGTGCACCCAGTTGTATCGCTTGTCAGTCGGTGGAGCCGAAGTTTTGGGCACGCTGTACTCGTACTGGATACCCACGTTTTCATCTTGAAGGAGGAGCTGGGAGACAGGATAGTTATTAGTAAGGTACCTGTTGAAAGACAACATTTTCCCGCGTTCTAAATGCAAGAAAAACGTTTTTTTTTCTGCAATGCAATCCGGGTGAAACAGCCAAATTAACATTCCAAAAGTCGCGACTTTAAGAAGGACCAAGTGCAATCTTTCATTCTTAATTAAAGAAATGATGCACTTACAGAAAGATACAGAGGTTCAGTAGTTGGTCCTAGGCACCGCAGTTTGTCGGGAGCGGCATAGCCTTGCTGACTGCGCTCGTAGGTCCAGAGGGCGCCGGCGATCGTGATGGTCCTCGGGAAGTCGATGTGGTAATGGCCGTTCAGGTAGTAGGTGCCGTTCTTAGCTCTTAAAACTGTAGAAATTTAATTATTTATTTACCACCAATTATAACACCCTTACAGACTATTCCAATACGATGCTATAAGACATACATTATAGAACACATTTTTGAACACATAATAGAAAAACACACAATATAAACTAAGTAAAATTACCCAGTAAAAATTAAAACACCAAAATTAATACAACATGACAATGTTCACAGTTGCACACCTTTTTAAATTATAATGATTTTTATAAAATACTTTTTATAGTAATCTTTTCCAGAGATGTTTTGCAAACCGGACGAGAGCCCTGAGAGGAAAAATAAAAGGGACCATAACATCACCCATTCTTTTTTACCATCGCTTTGCGGAGGACAATAATTATACTCAAATTCAAATCAATTAAATAAATCATTTACTGGCACTTTTTTTATTGTAGAATATTATCTACACTTACCCAAATAATTGTTTGAAGGTGCAACTTCTTCAATATTAATGGTGGTAGAGCCTGCAGGGATCAGCAAGATATCGTTGTATCCTAAAATTAAAATGAGATAATTAAAGATCTAAAAGTTTGTTAAAACAGGCATACGTCTGCCCGCTTTTAACCAGCCGTTGAAAATCCATCAGAGCGCTTTAATTTTAGCACTAATATGCATTTGTCGCCTTCAATAAGCCTCTTACCTTTCACGAGATCCTGTGAATCGAAGATTCCTTCGGTGGTGCGACAATTGTCGCCGTTCCCTCGGCACTCCCGACACTTGTCCTCCCGCGCAGAAGAATTCAGCATCATGTCGCAACCGACAGGCTGGTAGAAATAAGGATTATTTGGTTTCGTTTGAATAAGATCAAAGGAAAAAGAGAGACGAAAATTGTATTTTTTTTAAGGCACTGAGTAGTTGAAGGTCTTTTGTTCGCCAGATAGAAATGAACATTCCTGTTCATTGGTTGTTGTATCGTTTTGTCGACCATTGGTTGCTGCAAATTTTCCGTCGTCTGCGCAGTCCTTAAAGGTCCCTGCACAGTATGGCGTTTGTTGATTCAGGTTTTTGATCAACCGTCGTAACAATTGGGCAAAGATTTAAACATTTTTGCATAACGTAAAGGAAACAGGGCAACATTGCAAGATGAATAATTCATCTTCCTTCAATTATTGAAGGCTTGAATTCTTCTGACGTCGTCCATCGCGTACGAGTATACAGTACACGCACGTTCTACGCAAGAATTCAGTCATAATAAACGAAAAATGGATTAGAGAAACTAACCCGATTTAATAATTAAATTACCTGGCATCTGCCATTGACGCAAACGTCAAAAGACTCGTCGTTACACTTGGTTCCGTCCGTGACCTGCAGTTTGTGACGGAAGTAGAACCGCTCTCCATGGGGCATGCAGTTCAGCTCACAAGGATTCGGAGCCGTCGTGTATGGCACCCAGCTAAGGATAACAAAATGGTGACATTTCTAAACGAAGTTAACGACGTCTGTTTCTTATTCTGTTCGTACTGGTAATACAAATATCAATGACGGCAGTAATAAAAATTTATATTGGTGTAGGTAATCTTGAAAATCGTTGTATTATTTGGACTTTGGTTAGAAAATCTATGATATTATCGCTGGTCTTGATACATATAATCAAGAAAAAACCTAGTATGCAGGGCTTTTGAATTCTTTTCTTCATCATTCTAATCTATATTACTGGAAAATCGGAGAAAAAACAAAAACGTACTGGTAGAAGATGACGTTTTTGAGTTTCTCCATGGGTCTTTTCTACCTTTTCTTTGACCGCGAGAGAAAAGGCCGAGTTTATGGATGTATGTAACTCACTTGTATTTGAAACCCCTGTAGAGTTTATCTTTGAACTCGGCGCACTGCTCAGCTCTGAAGTCACCGGAGCCGTCAGGACAGTCCTGCGTCTGACACGAGAAGTACTTCGTATCACCTCCCTTGCACTGAGACTGGTCTTCGGGCCTGAAATAATAAAAGATTATTTTTCAGATCACGCAGTTGCTGACGATAATTAAATTCTTGGTATATTTTCGCGTTCTCCTGGGCTTTCGTACCGCTACAGTTAGAATCTTTCCAAAGTCTATGTATAATATATTAAAAACCTGCGCGGTTGCCGCTACCGCTACCGCACCCTACCGCTGGACTAACTCGGGAAGAGACGTACCGGTAGCTGAAGCTGATGCCAGTCTAAACATTCGATTCTGCGCCTTCCATCCCTTATGTATTTTTAATGGGAAAGATAAAATACCTCAATAAGCAATGGTAATTTTCACCATTGTGCATTAGCTTAACACCTTGAAGACTTTATTAAGTTTAGAAATGCGTACTGCAAACATATCCTCTTTTGACTGGCGACGCCTCCTCCACATGTTCTAGAGCAGGGGGTCACCTCTCCCCACTCCCCCCACGGGCCTGAGCCCTCTCCTCCTGGGATGACGTAGGATGCGGGTATAAGGTGTTGGTGCACCTGGCGAAGACCAAATATTATTTTTGAGTGACAAAGAAAGGATTGATGGACTGTGTGAAAGATAATAATGGTTGTAATAAACCTTATAACGAAAGCTTTTGTTTTCCCCGTGCTTCATTGTGATATTTTTTTGTTTTACAGCATATCTGGTAACTTCCTAGTTACGGAGATATCGGGGGTCAAAGTTACAACTTTTTGAAGTATTATTTAATACAATTTTACTTTAAACACCTCTACGACCTCCGGCCCCATACTGCTAAATCCATCCATTGGCACAATGTTTTGTGGTACACAACACGTTGCACCACAAAACATGAATTTCCCACGTTCTTGTTCTTATCTTGAAGGAAGAGTTGGGACAGAGAATATTTTAGAAGTTTTTGAATAGTTTAGTCGGGTGGAGTTTGCACGTCCTTGTTATTTGTACTAATAGGGCCTAGGGACCCGTATCTTCTTTGAATGGACACAATGGTGTGGCTACTTGCCCAAAGTATTACTTAGAAATATAAACTCTCCGGAGTTAAAACTCTCATAATAAGTTGCTTATTTATATAATGCTGACGGAACATGGAACGAACAATTTGAAAAAATCTGGAAACTGTTCTAGAAAGGGACAGTCCGCTCAGTTTGTTGAAATTGAAATCCTCAGCGACGCATCGAGATGCTGTGTTTGAAGAATTTGATACTTACGGAAAGTTGCCCGGTCTTTGGCGGCGTGTTTTCATTGACCAGAGAACGCAGTGTGGTTGTGGCACCTTCAGATGCTGCCAACTTCTTCAGTGGGATCTCCTGATGTAGCGGTGACGAACCTGTGAACCGATGTACTTACTGATTGTTAGATTTTTTTACAGTTACACCTTGAGCAGGAGCGTCTTTAAGTAATTGTAGACCCTGGGCACTTTAGGATAATGGGGACCTTGTAGGATGCACTTGAACGAGCCAAGTAAGCGAATTTTATTGTACCCCGCCTCGGATGGGTCAGGTTTTCCTGTATTTGTAAAAAAGTAGGTAAGGTTCGTGACTATTGACTTATGCTGAAAGAAGATGCTAAAACATATTAGTATCCCGCCAGGTTAACATAATTTAAGTTTCTTTTGACAGCTACTCTAATGACACTTACAAGAACTTGGGGACCCTAGTTTCGTGGGACCCCAGGCCTAAAACTGCGCTGAACGGAAAAAATGGCATCGACCTTGAAGTTAATTACATTATTCATTGTTTCAATCAGTTTGGATATCTCTACACACACGGATCACTGCACTGTCACGTCTGATTCGTGATCAGAATCTAGACTGAAAAGCAAGGAGCTAAAGCGCCGGTTTCACCATTCTGCGCGGTACACTTTTCCCGGAAACCCGCCCCGTCCTCGATGCAAACTCTAAGCCGTAAGAGCAAGCTTATTATACATACATATAAGATATTTAGTTCCTGTATGACGAAATTAATATGCAGAATTATCATGTGATACGGATGTCCGCCAGGGGATTTGATTATTCTAATAAACGCTACAATGCTATGAAATATTAGTAAACACATATTTTTATTTGAATCATTTTCATTCATTGTTTGGTTTTCTCCATAAATTATGATGTTATAAGCTGGGAAATGAGAGTTTTAGAATCCATTATTTCCATATTTCAAGGTTAAGACCATATTTTTAGAATTTAATTACATTAGTCCATAATTATTTCCTATCTTTATTAAAGATTAGACTAGCAAAAACTGCATTATTTTTGCTTCCATAGCGCCGTGCCGCGGAAATAAATAAATGGTTTCCAACTGCGGGGCAAAGTCCTCCCCTTGCTCCCTCTTTCTGGCCACGTTTCCCCTATGAACATTATCAGGTCGTCACTCCACCTTCGCCGTAGTCGACCTCGTCGCCGATGACCACCCTCACTGATATTAATGCGTATCAGTGAATGAGCTTTAACTTTGATAGCTTATATGCCCACAATGCTCCAAAACTATTGTATGTATCTTTATGTACCTACCACCTAAGTTCACATTGTGGAATGCTATAAACGTATTGAGTATATTTCGAAAACGTGACACTTTAGAACATTTTGTCTCATACAAAACTTGTTTGTATTGGTACCATGCAGCTATCGATTAATACAGGTTTAATGATGGTTTAATGCATGGCTGCAACTTAGGCGGAAGGCTTAACAAAAATGGCGGAAGTTTATAGGTTGGCCAAGCATCATACAAAAATTTTCTAAGCCCTTAAAGTGCACAAGTTTGTACGCACTTGGACATTGAGGGTTAACTTCATCGGGTAATACAGTCCAGCAAATGACGGCTCTAAGCGACAGAAAACGATAGGAGTATGGAAACGTACGATTCTGTGCTGCCATAATTATGAGGCTCAACCCTAACAGTCTTACAGTCGGACGGCCATCTTTTACGACTGGTACGAGATCAGGCACAGTATCAACATATTTCCGAAGCACGAGTGTGTGTAGCCGAGTGCCATTTGACAAAAAAAACTCAAAAGGTGGAACGAAGGGTATAGTGGTCACGGTGTTGCGGGCCTGTTCGAAAGAGATACCGCGGCCCCGGAACATAAAGGTCGAGGAAGGAACATGGATGGGTTTTAGTCAGTAAGAGTCTGACCCTCCCGCGCCGCCCAGAGTGGGAGAAGTCATTTGATGATTTCCCATCCCAAAAAAAAAGGGTATAGTGGTCGGATTTTCATGGGACTTTTTTATTGAGTTCCTAGAGGAGTGGATAAGAAAGTTAGAAAAGAAATTGCCGCTGACGACTTTTTTTTGCATTTCCTTTGGGATTCTTTTTTCATTGATGAATAACTTCAAATTCGATGGATTCATATTGAAGAGTAATAGCATCCATCCATACCTGCGTGCATCCATTTAACGCTAATTTTGCCCGTTTCTTTGTTAATTGTTGTCGATGTAATGCTTACTTGAAGTATTAAAAAAACCGGCCAAGAGCGTGTCGGGCCACGCTCAGTGTAGGGTTCCGTAGTTTCCCGTCCGTCACAATAAAAAAATGCTTGCATATACGATTATAGTACAAACTTAGTCCAGAAATTATTTTGTACAACTTTTTGTCTTTTTTGTACAAAAACTGTTGTTTCCATCCAAGTTCAAAATGATTTTCCTAGAAAGTCCTTGTAAAGAGCTACTTTTCATATTTTCTAAACTTATGGTTTAAAAGATAGAGGGGGGGCACATTTTTTTTTTACTTTTGGAGCGATTATTTCCGAATTCAAAAAATGATTTCCAACAATATATCACACATTAGGGTTGACATTAAAAAAAAACCCTTCCCGGGGGCACTTCATATATTTCACTTTACCCTAATAAAACATTTTTTTCCAATTTTTATTTTACCACTTTGTCGGCGTGATTGATACACATATTGGTACCAAATTTCAGCTTTCTAGTGCTAACGGTCACAGAGATTAAGCGAGGACGGACAGACGGACGGACAACACACACACACGTGGCGAAACTATAAGGGTTTCTAGTTGACTACGGAACCCTAAAAAGCACCTATTTTAATTAAAAAAGAAATATGTTTATAATATTGAATTTTAAGGCCAAGATTTCTTTATCGGTAACTGATATTTTTTCCCAGATAACTAGATAAAAAAGTCGGGTTTTCCTTCCTGACGCTATAACTCCAGAACGCACGAACCGATTTCCACAGTTTTGCATTCGTTGGAAAGGTCTCGGGCTCCGTGAGGTTTATAGCAAAGAAAATTCAGGAAGTAGGTAGTAGTAGGTAGGTAGTAGTAGGTAGGTAGTAGTAGTAGGTAGGTAGTAGTAGGTAGGTAGTAGTAGGTAGGTAGTAGTAGGTAGGTAGTAGTAGGTAGGTAGTAGTAGGTAGGTAGTAGTAGGTAGGTAGTAGTAGGTAGGTAGTAGTAGGTAGGTAGTAGTAGGTAGTAGTAGGTAGGTATTAGTAGGTAGGTAGTAGTAGGTAGGTAGTAGTAGGTAGGTAGGACTTTTGACGCAGACGAAGTTGCGTGGGTCAGCTAGTCGTCTATATAAAAGTTAAAGAAGGCCATTTGTCCCAAAATATTTCTACGAGTATAACGGTCAACTTAAATATTATCGCGAAAATATCCGTAATATATCTCCTATCAACAGATAACAAAAACTAATAAAATATTTGGAGGTATTCGATAAATGTAGATTATTGCTGACGAAGGTGGAATGGGGCCACTGGTAAATTAACAAATACACGCAGCTTCACAAAAATCGCACCTCTTTGAGAAATCCATTCAGTCATATTAACCCTATTAATCAATGGTGTACAGATGACTGTAAGGTATCATTGGAAAGGCAATTTATTTAAATTTCTGAATAAATCAATATTTGGTTTTATGTTAACTAGATAATAAAAAAGCAAGCTAGTCCAAATGATTAAAAAGGTAAATTTTTAAAATTACAACAACGTCCTTATAAACAACACCCCCCTAGCCCTGATGACTGCTTCCATGAGTTCTCTCATGGACTTAATTCATGTGACAATGTTGTACCATTCTGCAACGAGACCTTGGAGGTCTTGAAGAGTGGTAGGGGCAGGATCACGTGCCCGTAGTAGCCGTTTCAGTTTATCCCAAAGGTGCTCAATAAGCTTCAGGTCTTGAGTTTGCGCCGGCCAGCGCATAACATATGCAGGGATCCCCAATTCTTGCAGGTAGTCTCTTACAATTAAAGCAGTGTGACAACGTTATCGTGCATTAACGTGAACCCACTGCCAACAAAACCCGCATAAGGGACAACCTGCTCCTCTAAGATCTCTGTAGTACCGAGGAGCAGTCAGCGACCCTTGCCTGCGTGCACTTCCAGTCCGAGAAACACACACAAAAGGTTAATTTTGCTGTCGATTGACATGGCACCCCCGTATTCCACGAACATGCACGAGCCACCCCCGTATTCAACTGTCTCTTGAATACAGGCTTGTGTGAATCGTTCCTCTTGCTTTCTGTACACTCTTTGACGCCTGTCGTTGCAGAAAAAACACACCCTCGTCTCATCCGAGAAGAGCACAGCCTTCCATTGGTCTATGTTCCAATCTACATGGTCCCGGGAAAATTGCAACCGGTCTCTCCTATACTGAGCAGTCAAAGTTTTGGCCCTGTAGCAGCAATAAAATTGCAGCTCGAGACGCTTACAGAAGTTTAACGAGCTGATGGAAGTTGTTGTTGCACCAGTGGAGAACCGACTACGTTAAGACGTTGAAACAATAAAGCGATCGTCTCTTTCGGATGTGCATCACCGTTCCACGTCTTCGGATATAGCCAACAGTCTCTTGGAAGCATTGGAACGCTCGTCGAACGCAAAAAACGACTCTAGTTCAGTTCCCGAGCAGCATGTCATTGCCGCATCCCCGATTGCAGTAGTGCAATGACTTGAGCGGCTTCATCTCCAGTGGTATCCATCTTCTGGGGTAATTTTCTTGCTGTGGCTATTCACTTTAAAGGTTGAAAAGCGAATGACTTACATATAACATTATTTTATAATGTCGTGGATTGAAGGCGCCATAGTGCAACTGCTGGTAGTTGCACTATGGCGCCTTCAATCCACGCCATCAATCAATTAGTATTGTGAACGAATAATACCGGAAACGTAACCGCCCTACCGCTTGGACACGATCGTCGGTAGAGGGGATGCAGTGAAGGCTGTAGAAGGGACTGACGGAGTGTTGCGACAGTCGAGCTCCGACAGCCTTGGCAGACGCTCAGTACCAACGCACGTGTTTGTTTCTCCTATTGTAAAACGGTTGGTTGAATAAAGTTATTTTCAACCGACTTCCAAAAAGAGGAGGTTCTCAATTCATCTGTATTTTTTTATTTTTTTATGTTTGTTACCTCAGAACTTTCGACTGGGTGAGCCGATTTTGATGATTTTTTTTTTATTTGAAAGCTGGTGCATGTCGTTTGGTCCTATTTTAATTTGCTGAAGATCTGATGCTGATCTTCCGAGATATACAATGGAACTCTTCAAAAAGTGACGGCAAATCTGCAGTAATTGCTGCAATCGCTTGTAGGTTCATTGTTCATACTACATCATGACGTAACATCACGCCTGTAATGCTCTGAGTCTGAGTCTGAATCTGGGAGTATTGTACACATCTGCGTACCCCACGCAGATGTGTACAATACTCCCAGATTTCGACAATGTTTGTTGCCTCTGAACTTTTGACTGGGTTGACCGATTTTAATGATTCTTTTTTTATTTGAAAGCTGGTGCTTTCCGTGTGGTCCCATTTCAATTTAGTTAATATCTGACGCTGATCTTCGGGGATATAAATGGAACTCTTAAAAAATACACGGCAAAGCTGCACTAATTGCTGCAATCGTTAAGTTCCATTTAATGGGATCCTGGAGAAATAGAGGGAATTCCTTAAATTTTATAGGCACACCAGAAGCGATTTGGGTAGTTTTAGGAAGAGTACGTTCTTGGAGTGATCGCATTTCAATTTGTTAAAGATCTGATGAAGAACTTCGGAAGATAGGCGACGGGAACTCCTCAATAAATGATAGCAAATGTACTGGGATCGCTGAAATTTGATGTCTCTCTTGTTTACACCAGTTCATAACAAAGAAACACGCCGTTGCGCTGTGAAAGGGTAAGCACATGTAACGTAGTAGAAACTCAAAAATGTTTCTATCGTTACTTTGTTTACATAGACAGATTCAACGCTTACAATCTAGTCAAATGTCAAAATAAACGCCACAGATTATGTAAAATCATTAAGGCTTTCTCGTTACTAAACGACTAAATTAGCTGTGTTCCAGTGAAATGCGCACCGCGTTCCGTGTATCCGCACTAGTGAGTGTGGACTTGTCTATGCGTGGGCGCGGGTATATAGGTCATCGTCCCGATGACCAGCTCTTTTTACTGCTACCGAAAATCAGACGCGTTCACCGGCATTTTATCCACCGTGACCTCATACGTGATCTAGAATATTCGGCTTGAAGCAGGCAGTTTAACTCGTTTCTTTAACGACATAACCTAAAATAAGTGATTTTATAACCCCAATACTGGGTAAGTTGTTGAACAGTAATCGTTTTCTTATTTTCCTTGTACCATCTAGCTACGTGGATTCGAGATGTGAATCCACCCTTCATCATTCTTTTTGCTTTGCACTTAATTTTGTAAAAACATGTAGCTTTCAGCTGAGTGTATTTTGACATTATGTTTTCCTTCATGACACTCAAAATGTGCAACTCATGTCGTGCCTTCCATCACTACCTTGTAAACTCCGTACTGATTGTGACTACCACACATCACCTGCATGGCGCATGGGTACTCCCCGCTTTGCTTACGCCTTGGTGTCACAATCAGCGGAGATGACCATCAGCCATCTCGTGACACGCTGGACGTTTTTTCCAGGGTCCAAAGTTCAGGCTGACATCCAAAGTTCCGGCTGAGACATCCAAAGTTCTGGCTGACATCTAAGGTTCCGGCTGACATCTTCCGGCTGAGAACCGGATACGGATAGCTGTACGTTAGTACCGGCTTTCCGGTTATCAGCGGGCCAGCGTCGGGTACTTTTTTTACCTGCGTGGCCGCTACCGACATCTTCGGGTCGGCGCGAACACCTGCCGACCGTCACCCTTCCTGGCGTCACCAGCGTGGCACACCGCTACGGTCTTCGTCGCACCGGGCTGAGCCAGGAGAGTACCGCGCTAACCCCCCAGGCGGGCTTGGAGAACATAGTGACCATAGACCTTCCCACACCCGTGTTAATTGTTTTAATTATATTTTTATGTTGACAAGGTTTCGTGGTTTTAATTAACCTTCCCCACGAAAACCCCATCTGTCACACACATATGAACCACTAAAAAGTGAAAAATAAAAACCTTTTTTGCAAAAAATATAACCAACCGACTTCACACAAAAAAGTGAAAAATAACTTTAGCTTCAGAAGTCGGTGACAAAAAAACTAAATCAATCAAACAAAGGTCACCGACTTCTGAAGCTAAAGTTATTTTTCACTTTTTTGTGTGAAGTCGGTTATATTTTTTGCAAAAAAGGTTTTTTAATTTAAATTATCTTTCGTTCGAGTGCCCGCGTCAATGCCCACATCTATTTGAAACTATGTCGGATCGTAAAGAAGACCCGACACATCGCATCTCGGCCACCTAGGATGCGACATATATTACAACTAGCAGACCCGCGCAACTTCGTCTGCGAGTGAGGGTTAGAGAAAGTGTGAGTCAACCTTAAAAAATAGATAAATTATGCTATCGCGGTCTTTTTTTTAAATGCTTAAGAGGAACAACTACTTCGTACGTGATTGCTGTGTAACTTTAAGCGCGATAAGCAGTGTTTGCTACGAAAGCAAAGGAAAAGGAATAAATCTTTGTTTTTGGGGGCTTCCCTCGAAAGCTTGCCCATGCTGGCTCACTGGAGATGGCTGCACACATACATAGGTGTGTCGTATCTATGTTGTATACAGTGTGTTTCTTATTTTTACTTTTATTTCCTAACATTAGGTTAATATTTACTAACAACATAAATGGATTGTATTTGATCTGAAATAAAATTTATATTATTATCATTTACGTTTGCTTCCTTAGACACTTGATGACAGTCATACTCCAGATAGGTCGAAAGTTCTCATCAAGGTGCATGCAATAAGCCGGGACACGATATAGCTGCTGTAAACCGTTGAGGACTTCTTGTAACTGCCTTGTGTCTCCATTGTTGGACCGTCAATGACAGTCATACTCCTGCCAGGCCCCTTATTCACAACCATTCGACTCGCTTCCGATTCGGAAAGTCGTATATCTGTCTTCTTCTGGCATTACGAAAACGACCGAGATAGACATACGACTTTCCGAATCGGAAGCGAGTCGAATGGTTGTGAATAAGGGGCCAGGTCTAAAGTTCTCATCGGAGTGCATTAAATGAGCCGAAACACGATATGGCTGTTGTAAACTTTTGGGGACTTCTCGCTACTATCTTTCATCTCCATCATCAGATCATCGATGAAAGTCGTACTCTAGTTAGGTTAAAGGTTCTCATCAAGTTGCATGAAATTATCCTAAGCGCGCTTTCAATTTACACGTTTCGAGTCGTACAACAAACGCACTGCTTTGGTCAGGGACTTAAAAACACCTTCTGACCTTCATAAAGGTTACAGAATTATAAGTGTTACATGTTGAATTGGTAACACAATCAAATAGTAACACTTATAAATGTGTTTTCAATGTGCTAACCCAAAACACTTACAAAAGTGTAACCGTAACATATCTGTAACTGATATAAAAGGTTTAACAGTGTTAATAACTGTGTTGCCATTGGATAGCCGAAATCTGGCCAAATTATCGTTTATGGATGCACGCACTCTATGACGCATATGAATTCGTCAAATTTAAAATTATTCACGAACGAAAAAAAATATACTTACCAACTTTCTCTAGGCTCTTTTAGAAACTCAATAAAAAAGTCCCATGAAAATTCACAAACTATAAACTTCATTCCAGTTTATTGCCTTATTGCACTCGACTAGTGTGACACACAAAAAAACAGACTGAGACAGACGGATGGAACAAAACAGAAAAATTAAGACGTATCATCGTTCATCATTTTGGTACTATAGAACTGTAAAAGATAATGAGTTCTATGTCGCGAGCCATAACTTTGATCTACAGCTTTTTATCCCTAACTACTCGTACCGTGTATCCTGCACCTTGCGTTTTACCCTCACTCACCATCAATGGCCAGGTTAATCTCCTGCATGACCACCCCAAATGTGTATCATGAGATGAATCACGTGTAGCTGTAATCAATTGAAACGTGTCGTTTACCTTCGTACGCGCGTGCGCACACTAGCAGCGCAGCGAACGAGATGATACAGACGCACGACATGTCGAACGCGCAACACTAGCCACTGATGCAGAGTAACACGAAGCAGCATCAGCTGCGCTAATACACGACCGTCGCAAGTGGTGGACAGTATGCTACTGCTGCTATTGTCCAGACAGTTTGCACTTCGAAGTGCTTATCATGCATAACTCTAGACGTGGGAGTGATTTTAGGTTGATTTAATATAAATATAGCTATAGGTCCCAATGACATTACAAAATAAATCCGGAATTACGACATATTATAATTATAAAGCCTGTTATCTCCAAATGGTTACACAGAGGTGTCCCATTCTTCTTCTGTTTCCTAGTTTTAGTACATTTTGATTAACTTTTTTCGGGGTAATTTTTTACTTGTCATATCTAATTTGGATACCTAATGGTACCCTTTCGGATCGGATAGAACCATATTATATCACCCACGTGTAGGTGCCATTAAATTATGAGAGTACAATTTTTCAGTGTGTTTGTGTGAAATACACTTTCTATGAAGCTAAGCTAATGAAAAACTGAAAAAGACATCCAAAGCTCCTAATTTAGGTATAGCTACCATTTCATTTTATTAGTATCAACATAATCATAATTGCATTCATACGCTTCCCGAGAAGATGGGTTATTTTATTAGAGTTCCGTAACTGCAAATGAAAGGCACCCTGTTGCTTCATACTTATCATCATCATCATCAGTTTTATTAAGGTGTCAGGGTCGGCTTCTACTCTAATCGGATGGAGCTGAATACCAGTACCAATATTTTATATGGAGCTGCCATTGACTACAAGTCCTTACTTGTAGTCAAGGGCAGTTGGTATCGGCTGGCATTTGTAGATCTTTGCGAGTCCTTACATGCCAGCCGATACCGAGCTCTCCAAGGCAAAAAGTCATGTAATGGATAGTCACCCATCCACGGACTGACTTTGTCAAGCGTGGTTAAACTATTCGAGCCAAACGTGTACGTCAACTTAAAATAGGAACGGACCAAATATTGAACCTTGAGAAACGCCGAGTGTCTTTTCAGACCTCAGAGCGCCAACACAGTTAACTTGAACATCAACGTGTCTGTCTTTACGCTAAGTAGTCAGTTGTTTAAGAGGTCCTAATTTTCATCTATAATGCTTAAGCTTCAGCAGAAGTCACTTTTGGTTTACGCAATCAAACGCTTTTGAGAGGTTAGTATTTTATTCTAACAAGTGGCAATGAAACAATATTATTAATCCAGTTATAATATTGTTTCATTATATATTGTCCATCTATTTACATCTTCACAAATAAATATTAGGATTCACCGAATTGAATTATTATGACTTGTCAACTAGCTACATTATCTTTACCCTACCATCTAAGTATATCGTGGGGTCGTGGAGGCGTTCAAAGTGAAAATCTTACAATAAAACTTGTATTTAAAAAACTGAAAAAAAAATGTTGTAACTTTAACCCCTCATATCTCCGTAACTAGAAGGTTCACAAGTATGGTGTAGAACAAAAAAAATGATCGCAATGATCGGGAAGAACAAGTGCCTAATTCCGGCTTCGTTCAGAGGTTTTTTACAGTACCCTTCCTTCAAATCTCCGTGTCTGTGACAAGGAAATTTTTATATATTAGAAGATGATTATTTATTATTATTCCAATCCAACAGATAATGTGAAGTTTGTGACCGACAGTCTGGTTGAGCAGTATTGCAACCTTATAGAAAATTAATGAACTGCGAGTGGTAAATAAAAAGAGTTTGTGATATTTTAAAATATATATTTAGTTACGTATCTATTATAAAAAAAAAAGTAAATAACATTAATCATAAAATCTTTAATTTTCTCGATTTCATGGATTACAGTCATTATGAATTATTAAACATCTAGATTGATTACATGTTAGAAATAATAATGCGCCTGGTATAGATGTCACCGTAAAATTGTCAAACACGTTATATTGCAATATAACGTGTTTCTCTCCAGCGATATTGTAAACTCTCGAAATATTGTCAACTGAACATACGGAAGTATCTCTGCCCTCATAATCGGGACTTGGGACACCCCCTCGTTAGGTTAGTTAGGTTCCTTTAAACCCTGCACTCGGAAAGTGGGAAATAGGGGTTCCGTCGACTACGCTTTTTAGAGTAATATAAAGTGTTTTAATGTTAGGTTAGGTTAATAGGGATTTCTCAGGAATTATATAAGAATATCTTTTCATGAAAGTGGTACCACTGGGCAAGGGAGACCCCTCCTTCCCTCCACACCGCATGAGTTGACTACCATCGCATGCATTCCACGAAAAATAATGCGTTTTATTGTAAGCAGCTGTACGTTCGTTTGACAATATTTCGAGAGTTTACAATATCGCTAGAGAGATTACAATATAACGTATTTGTCAATTTTACGGTGACATAGACATGCATACGTCTAATAGTTAAGATATTAAAGGAACAATGATGAATATTTGCTAACAATGATTAGACTCTGACGTGTCTATTACACTATATACATTCTTGATAAAGCTGATGTTTAATTCTTCTTGATTGCTTGAAGGTCGGCTTCCGAGCAGATCAACTTCTAGACACCACTTGCAACAGAACCTGGGGATAACACAATGTGATGAGTTATGGTCTGGTACAACAACAGAACATAACAAGTAACAAACCTCTCCACATACATACGTTTATTTTGCGCATCGTATACATGTATACGATGCGCAAAATAAATGTAAATAAACAATATGGACTTTCCAACAGTAAAGAACAACTAGCTAAAATAGGATCAGTTAAACATTACGTTATCAATCTTATTTAGCAAATTATATCGATTAACCTAATTCTTCGATTAACTTCACTTATAGTAGGGGAACCCTAGAAGCTTGTACCTTATTCTTTATACAACATGATGACGCAACATCACACCTGTATGCTCTGAGGGAGTACGCAGAGGTGTACAAGACACCCGGATTTCGACAGTTAGATGTGTTAAGTTCCGTTTATTGGGGATAAGAAGCCTATTACCGTGATAATGTATTGTTTTTTTTTATGTTATTTGAAAGGATGTACTTCAAGGGTCATTGATGATGGGTTGCGGGCCTGTTCGAAAGAGATACCGCGGTCCCGGAACATAAAGGGCGAGGAAGGAACATAGATGGGTTTTAGTCAGTAAGAGTCTGACACTCCCTCCCGCTCCACCCAGAGTGGGAGAAGTCATTTGATGATTTCCCATACCAAAAAAAAAAAGCAGGGTCATTGATGAGTATGTAGTATGAATTTGGTTAGGTTTTGATTACTTCTGATTAAGGGATCCATGACAAAGGAACGGAACTCTCAAGTTCTTAAGAGCAAATTAACGATACTCGGCCGAATCTTCGGATCCGTATATTTGAGTCACCTACCATAACGTCGTTATTAACCGGCTTTAAAAATGAGGAGGTTCTCAGTGTTCCCCGATTACTCGAAGATGACTGGACCGACTTTGTTTTTTTTTAAAGGGTATACTTCCCAGGTGGTCCCATAATCATCAATTCCAGGATCTCATGATGGAATCCTGGAGAAATAAAGAGAACTCTTCACATTTTATAGGCACACCAAAAGCGATTTGGGTAGTTTTAGGAAGTGTATTTTCTCGAAGGGATTTGGTGAAAATCTGATGAAAAACTTCTAAAACAGGCAAGGAAACTTCTCAATAAATGATAGCAACCAGTTCAGAACAGAAAATCGCGCCGGTACGATGTGAAGGGTAAGCACATGTGAACCACTAAGGTCCATGTTCACAAAAAAGATGACAGTCTGATTATCTAAAACAGCTGTTTAAAACGTATTTTTGTATGGGAACATGTCACAGTGACAGCTGTCTTTAGATAATCAGCCGGTTATCTTTTTGGTGACTATGGACCTTAAAAGTATAAAACCGACAAAAACTAAAACCAACTTCAGAGAAAACAGAAAAGTGGAAAATAACTTTAGCTTCAGAAGTCGGTGACCTTTGTTTGATTGATTTAGTTTTTTTGTCACCGACTTCTGGAGCTAATGTGAAGTGATGAAGAAAAATTGTTTCCATATGTGGTTCAAAAGATCTAAACAAATTGTTTAAAGTGTTGGAAAATGTGACGCTTCATTTACACCAATTAAATGACTGCATATGATTATCGTGAACGTCCGTAAACGGGTTTCCGCTTGGAGTATTTTTTATTCAAATTACAGCTGAAAGGCCAAGGAACTTTAGATACCGTTCCATAATTAATGTTATAAAAAAATATATCCATATCAGTTCTCGATATCACGTCGGTCCGCAACAATTTTAGCAAACGGAAATACTCCCCCGAATATGTTTATACTTCCCTTTGGTAAACTAAATCATTCTCTTAGTTATAAAACATATGGAAAGGGGTATTTATCGCGAACTTTACCTTTAATTTAAGCCCGACGATTTCAATCGCGAAGACGGCTTCATACTGTCTTCTGCTTGGAATCCAGTGATCACTAAGTGTTCTAGTCAAGTGAAATCGCCTCATTACACGGACACGGTTAGTGTAGTGTGTGTGTGTGTGTTCTTGGACTTTCATGTATTGATTTAAGAATATTTTAATTGACATTATATTAATATTTTTCATTCTGATTCTGAGTTAGTGATTTATAACCTTTTTGTTTTTGTATAAAAAATAATATTTGTACGCCATATTATGGCAGGATATGCTGGAACCAAGATTGTAACATCTATTTTGTACCATGTTCTAACAAATAAACATTTTTGATTTGATTTGATTTGATTTGTCTTTGTATGAACCGGCCCTAATTAACATTTATGAAGAACAAGTGAGGGCTCTCCAACGGTGCCAAATTGACTATCGGTACATCGAGGTGTTGAAGTGTTTGTACAAAAACGCCACTATGTCAGTCCGACTTCAGGACCAAGCCTCGGAACCTATCCTTCTGCAGCGAGGTGTAAGACAGGGAGACGTCATATCTCCTAAACTGTTCACCGCTGCACTGGAGGATGTCTTCAAGGTTCTGGACTGGAGAGGGCTAGGCATCAACGTCAATGGCGAGTACATCACTCACCTTCGGATTGCCGACAATATTGTGGTCATGGCTGAGACCATGAAGGACCTCAGTACAATGCTCGATGACCTCAGTAGAGCCTCCAAAAGAGTGGGTCTAAAATTGAACATGGACAAGACGAAGGTCATGTTGAATGCCCATGTCACACCCATTCCTATCAATATCGGAGACTCTACACTCGAAATTGTAGACGATTATGTATACCTAGGACAAACGGTCCAGTTAGGTAGGTCTAACTTCGAGAAAGAGGTCAATCGTCGAATCCGACTCGGCTGGGCAGCGTTCGGGAAGCTGCGCGGTATCTTCTCGTCCAACTTACCGCAGTTTCTCAAGACAAGAGTCTATGACCAGTGTGTGTTGCCAGTGATAACATACGGGACCGAACCGAGCCGTAACCGGTTGCTGGTGCAATCCGGTCGAAACGTCGCACGTCGGGCTTAAATTAAATGTAAATTCGCGATAAATACCCGTTTCTATATGTTTTATAATGTACTCTGATCGTGAAAGTTTAAAAAAGATGATATATTAGTGTTATTCGGTCATTCTCCAAACCTCTTTTATTTTTCACTAATTTGACTTAAACACATTAAAACATGAAATAACTCAAAGATACGAATTAAAAAATTAATGTGGTATGTAACAATTAATGGTGATTTCTAGTTAAAGTGACTTAAAAATTGTATGAGTACCTATGGTATTAGAAAAAAATAATCTTTAAGGTGATTGCCTAGACAGACCTCGCCATACATTTTCCAAGCTCTGTAATCCCCGTAAATAAACGGTTTCTGCAGAATAAAAGCAAGTATAATGGTACTTTATAATGTATTATGGTCGCAAATCGCCCAAATTTTATAAAAAAAAACAGTATTTCTAGGAGAATTTGACCCAATAAAAAACGAAAAATCTTTACATGTGTGAGTGAACTGAATCGCGCCATCTGACAGAAATATTTAGAACCACGAGAAAAAGTTCGTAACTGTTGTAATACGAGTTTACGTTCGGTAAACATTTATTATTTATAGATGGCGCTGTGCCATTCCTCCAGTCAGCCCATTGGATGCGTTATAATTGTCTTGACATCTTGCGAATCAAAATTGTGTTTATAGCAAGTTTGCGCTAGCGCGCGGGTTTGCCCGCTAATTTTACATTTTATGATTGATAAAATGATTTTTATTTGGAGATGAGAGAGAATGCCAGAAAGTGAAAAAAAATATCTGCGACGTGCCTTTGGTTCACACAGATACAATACTAATGTAATTATTGTATTATCTACTTTTAATTTAAAGTAGGTACCTAAGGATTTAAAAATCTTTCTACTGTATGTAAGTAAAAAGATTACATCTACATCATCATTTTCATCTTCATCTTACATCTATTGATTGAATCATATTTAATTCATGTGAAACCAGCAAGATAAGTGAATAGGTACACAGACAAACCACTTTGGTTTTTCATAACTATTGCAAATTTTAATATTATTAGCACACAAAGTGCGTCAAGATAAATTGGTCTTGCCATTTAAGAAGTTTACCAAGAAAAAGGGGAAACGTAGGGCAGTATTTTTAGTCAGTTTTTTTAAATATCAGAACATCCTACAACTTGTAAATCAGAGACTGCTGTACATCGTTTATTTATGTTTCGGGGTTTTTAACTGTCAGCAAAATGTCGTTCTCAAAATAGTAGCTGTAGTTCAAATTTCGCTCGTCTGAACGGCTGACTGAGTAGTAAGCCCCATTCAGGTTTAGCATATTTGGCGACTCTACTACTGAGAACCATTCAAACGTCCGTGAAAGAGTTTTTATGGAAAAGTGAAGTGTTTTTTTATTGACGGTAAGTGTTATTTTTATGTACAATGGATGCTTTTCAAGGTGATGTAGAATTATATTTAGTAATTACCCTTAAAACTTAAAAAAAGTATAAGATTTAGAAGAGGAAATACAAAATCAAACGTTAGCAACACTCGTTGATTGTCATCACATCACATACCGGTATGTACCTACTCTAAAGGGAATCGTTCATTTTATGGTTGGACACTGATTCGGTGTTGCCACATTAATTATATCTGTGATTATTCTTACAGGAAAGATACTAATTGATTTCGAAAACTTATAAAAATACGATTACATTTTCTTAAAAATCTGTAATCAAGTGATTTTCAAACGGTGTTATATTTATTTTCTTTTAATTATATTAAAAACAAATAAAACACTCATTGATTTTGGCCTTCAAATCATTTTACCTGGCTACACCAACTGTCAATAATGACAAATGCATACAATGAAATGAAAATAAAAACATTCAATGTGGTTTCGATTACTTTTGCGAAGTTTTTTTCATTTTGTTATAATGGACTCCTATACCGCTTTTATTGAAGACCCGGCTTTACCCTTGGACACTCAATCTGCTCATGACGATGACCCTGGCGCTATTTTGTTAAACGTTGAACCGGCTTTATATGACAACCTAGGCATGAACACTCCTGCGCACGATCTTGTTGCCCTACTAGGAATGAGGATTGAGGAACCAATGTGATGCGGCAATTGCGGCTTTGATATTATGCATCGCAGGAAACGGCCTCTGAAACCCGTTGAAATACTATCAGAAATTCGACTATGGACTGCTAGTGGTAAGCTAATGTTCTGTTTAGCAGTTTTTAAATAATCTTTTCTATTATCCGTACAAACTGAACAAAAATAAATATGCATATGTCTTATTTACAGTTTATAGCCCAGTGCTTGGTCTCTCATTCTTGCTGGATGTTGGCTCTCAACAATTCAGGGATTCGAGAAAATGAACAAAACACAAGTAGTGGTCACCAACGACAATTATGTGTAAATTGTGGATGTTCAATACTACGTATTAAACATCATGTTCTGCATACAAATTCTGAAAGAGAAACACATAGGAAATGTAATTAGCGAGTAGATATTAACACGGCAGGTACAACCAGATTTTTATTTTTTTTTATTTTATGTTTGTGTTTAGAATATAATTTATATGAAATAGAACATTGAGTAGAGAGCAGCGGTGGCCCAGTGGTGGCGGCCCTGACTTACGTTCAGTAAGTCGTGGGTTCGAACCTAGGCAGGCGGGCAGGCTCTCATAGAGAGGAGGCCTGTCCCAGCAGTGGGAACATTAATAGGTCGATGATGATGATGATGATGATGATTTCTTGGATTGTTTCTTTTTAACAGCTATTATTATTTTGATTCTAGGTCCAGGGTCAATTGCGAATTACCAAAATGAATAAATGTTATTTCATTTGCTTTATATCTGTCACCCAACCATTGACTGTAATAGAAGTTAACCGGGATGAGGAATTTATCAATGCTATGATGCCGAAGTTGGTAACTTTCTTTAAAACATGTGTACTGCTGGAAATTATTTTGAGACGAGTTGAAAAAAATGCCAAATGTCTAGACATCAAGGAATTAAAAGGTATGAAAAATATATTATGTCTTACTCATTTCCTAACTTATTCCTCAGGTCTCTGAGGTGTGGGTTCAGTAAGTATAGTCTAACAAAACTGTAAATTCATTTGTTGCAGGGCAAACTGCTTCTTCCAGCATTTGATTCAGATCGCACGGAAATTATATAAATGGAAGTAAAAAGTGACAAGTAGAAGATTAATACTGCACGGCGACGGCAGCGTCACCAAAAAGTAGCGCGTAGAAGAGAAGATATTTAGTTATAATATTTTTTATGTACCTACTTATCTTTGTCTGGTGGTACCAGTCGATGGTTCGAACCCAAGCGACTTTGCTTTGTGTAAATTATTTCATCACCACTGTTGAGAGGAGGCCCGAGTCTCAGCAGTGAGAACATTATAAACTATTATTATGCTATTTTTGAACGTAGCGATGTATAGTTTGTGTTATTTGTTAGTTTATAAGAATTTTCTATGTAGATATGTTTCACTCATGTATTTAGGTACCAGTCTAACAATTCAATTGTAAAAGAATATTTATTGAAGTTCAAAATTGTATAATAAGTAGGTATTCTTGAAACATAAATGATATGGTTAGCTAGCAACCACTTGTGTGTTGTTGTGTAAGATACTTACATGTGCCGTTATATACACTTACGTGTGATGTTATATAAATTGTAATCTACGTACATAATTCTTTCTAATACTAAATTCAGAATCATAATTGTAAATATCAAAATATTTAAAAAAACTATGTTATCTTTGTATGGTGGTACGAGTCGATGGTTCGAATCCAACCAGAAACTGAGAGTGAATAAAACGATTATTTGTATGAAAATATGAACCATAGAAAAATATTATTAATTTATAGTAAAGGTACTTACAATAAAAAGCTTTACAATTGAATAAAATATCTTTTATTTATTTAGTACACATCACAATTTATTTACACGTTATGTACTATTTAGGTTCAGTCACATAACAACCTATATAGGTACAACGTACCTTTATTACCCACAATAATTTATCTGAATAATTTGTTATGGCACAGATATTATAATACTGTTATGGTGAAAGGTATCGGATATCGAGCCTAGAAACAAAAGTATGCATAGAATGGATTGGAACATAACAATTTAACCTCTAGTAGTATATAGTATGCATTGTAAATAAATTAAAATTTGTTTGCTATAATGTAAGGACATTCATATTTTATATAATTTGGTCCTTTCCAACCATGTTTGAATAAAACGACATCTAGTGGTGTCGAAAGTTACTACTATTTACTTTGCATGTGTGTGTAAAGAGCATATTCAAGCGGCTAATCTTTATTTTGATAAAATCTTTGCATGATACTAGTTAACAAGCACAGTGATTATCTAAAAAAATCAAGTTAATGCCCTAGGTTTCGCATTTAATAAAGTTGTCTATTAAAAATATCTATGTTAGGTGTAAAAATTGAAAATGTTCGAAACTGCGGATGTGTCGCCATCTAGCGACAAAATGGCAAAGAACTCGATCATCCAATCACCTTAATGCAACGGTAACTAAAATATGATCAGGTCTATGTAAAAAAAAATATGATAAAATGTAATGACAATAACACATTTCAACCTACGGAGGCCAAATTATTGTCTCCATTTACTTCATCGACTTTGGTCTAACTTGGCATTGAAATTGGTGGGGCTCGGTAAACAAACCAACGCTTCGCAAGTACTTTGTAAAAAAACATTTTAAAAATTCCTCGACACATAGGGTCATAACTTCAAGGTATTTTTTTGGCACAAATTAGTAGAAATCGTCACTTAACGAAATGACGTATACAGTGTCTGTGTGTGTAGTATAATGAAAAATTATTTTTGTGTTAGATATTCCATTTATCGAGGAAGGCTTTAGGCTATATAACATCACGCTACGACCATTAGGAGCGGAGCAGGGATGAAAAATGTTGCAAAAACGGGGATTTTTTTTCCCTTTCGTTTTTCTCTCTTATGTGACGCAGACGAAGTTGCGTGGGTCAGCTAGTGTCAGATAATGACAATGACAAGCTAGTTTTCTTTTTAATAATTATATTGCCGTAACCATGGTAAAAACTAACGACTTACTAACTTTGATACGTTTTGGTAACTCAAAAAATAAAAACTTTAATTTAAAACAAAATGTTGCTCTTTTTCACCCCTCAAGGGTTGAAATTCTAATAAAGCCGTTGCGTCAGCTTCCAATCATAAGCCCAGATAACAAATTTTGTACTTTTTACGTCGAAAATTAAGGATTTTTCACATACAATGTCATCCCCTTTATAAGCACTCGGGGTGGAGTTATCAAAAACGCTGAAACACGCATAAATTAATTTTCAACCGTCAGCCTAAACACAAAATTAGAAGATCCTAACTTTCAAACTGACGGACTTTCATATAAGCTTCCATCCCCTATTTTATCCCCTTGGAGGTAGAATTGATCAAAATCCTTTCTTAGCGGATGCCTACGTCATAACATCTACCTGCATGCCAAATTTCAGCCCGATCCGTCCAGTGGTTCGGGCTGTGCGTTGATAAATCACTATGTCAGTCAGTCAGTCAGTCAGTCACCTTTGAATTATATATATTTAGATGTTCCACACACACATACACAGACACGTCAAACTTATAACACCCCGTCATTTTTGCGGCGTCCAAGCGCGGGCCGCGCGTCGCATGCAAGCGGACCGTGTGCTTGCGCGCCGTCCGCAGCTGGCTGCGCGCTGCGAGCCTGAACATTCAGTCTGCGTTTGGTACTCGCGGCCGGCAACAAGCGGAAAAATAAAATAAGTAAATAATTATAATTGCATAAGTTGATAAAAAATGCTATGCAATAGCTTTACCGCGGCAGTCCCCGAGTGTTTTTTTTTTCAAAACTCTCTCAACATGGGTATCACATTGAAAGGCCAAAAACCGGGAATACCTTGAAATTATGACACTATGAGTCGGGGTTTTTTTTTTATTTAATGTAACTTGTTAACATAACATTAAGCATGTACCTCCGTGGGGTTAGGCAGAAGTGAACCCAATATAGTACACCTACATTTTGCCTATTGCCATCGACTGGGCACAAAACCAGGCTCTGTAGGTCGTACTGATAAAAGTAAAACCTAATAACACTTTGCTCGACCCGAGAATCCAAGATCCGAGACCCGAGATTTCATGCTCGCTTGCGATCACTCGCCAAGTCAGTTATTGTTGACTAGGTACTTTTTACTAAAACTTATCAAGTTCGTTCCGGAGGACTATCGAGAAAAACAATCTGAAATAAATCTTACCGGTGAACCACAGTTCGGGAGCTTCAGTTCTGGTTATGGTGGTAGTGGACGTCTCCGCAGAGGTAGGTGTCTGTGTCTCAGGGCTGGGCGCACCCGTGCCGCGTGGCAGCAACCAATCGCTGTCAGGCGGGCTCGTTCCATCAGGCATGTACGCTCGCACGACGAATATCTGCGGCGGTTTCATGTCTTCTGAGTTATAAGCTTGACAGGTGTATGGTCCAAGAGTGTCGATAGCCAGGCTTCTGATGAGGAGGGCGTTTCGTCTCATGCCGTACACCGCGTCGTTTCTCAGCAGCTTGCCTTTCCCGTGGCCGCGGTACCAGAACACGAAGAGTGTTGGGTCCTCCGACTCTAAACAGGTTACAAGGAGCGGGTTGCCCAGCTCTCCGGTCATCAAGGTGACGGCGTTCTCATCATCAACGACAGGTTTTCTCGCAGCATCTGCCAACACCCAATTGTATGATCAACATTTTTATGAATCATTTTAGAAAAATCCGTTTTACCGACAGAGCTATAACTGACTATACTTAAGGCCATGTTCACCAAAAAGATGACGAACGATTAAAAAACAGCTGTTTAAAACACATTTTTGTATGGGAACATGTCACATTGACAGCTTTTCTTAGATAATCAGACTGTTATCTTCTCGGTGAACATGGACCTTAGTGTAACAATGTAGTTAGACCATGTCTTGTGTGCTTCATTATTTATGTAGGTACAGCTGGTCTGGCATTATCATCTACTACTAGGATATGTCCTACCTAAAACTGGAATTTAAAAACGGTATGAAATAATAATTTCTTGTTGCATGGAAAACATTTCTCAGACCATCACCAAACTTTAGAAACACTCAAAACATGTGTGGTATCACAGCATAAGTATTAAGAGAGACATTAACCTTCGTTGGCGTGTACGCACGCTAGAAGTGCGCCGAGAAAGAGGAAATAGAGGCGCGACATGTATGAGCCACTGATGCAGAGTAACACGAAGCAGAAACTGAATGCACGAGTATACGTCCGTCGCGAGTGATGGACAAAGTCCTACTGCCCCTTCTGTCCTCCTGTTTTGTAATCAAATTTGGAAGTGCTTATCACACACAAGTATGGAACATGGGAGGTTTGAGATAAGCTATTAGTCTCTTCATGGAAATTATCACATCATTTGTACCTAATAAAGCTACTTGGATAAAGAATGATGATTTCGGACTTTCTGTTTTTTCTGAGTGTTTTATTTTTACGACAGTGCAAGTGGAAAGAAGAAAGCTCTACCTAATTGTGTATATCTTGTTACTATTGCTTACCCAGGCAAATATTAACTTCGATGATCATGTAGTCACCTATTTACCTACAAGAATAACACCTAACGGATAACGAATTGGTGAAAATCATGTTGCTGGCAAAGGTTCTTCTTATAAAAGTTCTACGCAATATCTAGTACTGTATTACTTTGGTAGCCCAGGAAACCTTAATTGGTTGCCACGACAATCATATTCACCCATGACTTCGTTAGTCCAACTTGTTACCTACTTGGCTTAATAACTCCTCACAGACTGCTGCGAATTGCCAAAATTGTGAGGTTAGTAGCAAAAGTTCTCCTTAAAAAGTTCGTTTCAATTATCTTTTATTATCTGATGGCTATAGGACTTTGGGGCAGATGCCTATACTTCGAAGCCCATTCTCTTTCAATATTATTTCCCTACTTGAATCGTAATTTGCGTTGATTAGTTCAAAAGAAGCGATGGTTAGAATAATATTAACGATATTTTTCGCATAAAAAGGTCAAGAAACATGACTTTTCATTCAGTCATTAATTTTTAATGGCAGCATTGTTTTGAATGCGGTTTAGTTACAGTGGTTCAGTATTTTGTGGACCATTTTATTACTTAGGTCTCGTTAGTGATGGACATTTGGACCAAGCTCCATACACTTCGTCCATTCTCCTTTAACAAAAAGTTGATTGTCTCTAACGTACGACAAACGCATACGAACAATGGGCCATAAAGCTCTATTTACCTATTTTAGTTTTCAAATTCCAAAACTTACCGGTGGGCGCTTTAACTGTTCTTAAGGTGGTGGTAGTGGTTGTCTCCGCCTTCGTTGGGCACTGGGTACCAAGACTAGGCGCCACTGTACCTCGCGGAACCAAAAGTTCGTGACTAGTGAAAAGCCCTTCAGGTTCATACGCTCGCACGACGACCTTCCACGACGCCGGCTCGCCTACTCCATTGTTTGCTCCACACGTGTACGTCCCGAGATTCTTCATTGTAAGATTTCTGATGTGGAGGACGTCCCCTCTCGGTTCGTACTCCGTATCGTTATGCAGCAGCGTGTTTCCTTTGTTGGTGCGGTACCACTCCACGGCTGGTGGCGGGTACCCGCGCGGTGAGCAGCACAGTTGGAACGGATGGTGTAGCTCGCCGATCACCCAGGCGTTCTCTGCTCCAGAAATGCTCACATGTTCTACCATTCCCCGGTTGACAGAGAGTAATTATTAGTAAATGCGTAGTTCTATTGCTCTGTGCTATGCATTTAATGTAATTTGTAATGAGTCCAGTGCACCGTGTGAGATCTTATTCAAGATTCAAGGTACAGTCACCAGAGGTCCTAACACCAGTTTTGAAGACTTTCTACAGCCTTTTAGTTAAAATATTAGCAACATGCACAACCACACAGTTTTATTAAATATTTTAATAATGTTGTTTTCTAAGACACATAAGTATACAAGATGTAAACAACCTCTTCACGAAGCCGTCAACCGAGCATTCTGTACAGCAAACTAAATAACTTTACGCAAAAAATATTGCTGGGAAATCGTAAAGTCGGAGAGGTGTAAAAAGTAAAATCTTGCAGTAAAACACGTATTAAAAAAAAACTGGTCAATAAGTTGGAAATTTGACCCCCAAGATCTCCGTATTTATAAGATTTCCAGGCATGGTGTAGAGCAGCCTTTCCCAAAGTGGGCGATAACGCCCCCTTGTGGACGCTGCAGGCATAACGGGGGGCAGTTAGAGTCCTAGAAAAAAAGTTAAAAAGGGGCGTTTTGTAGAGGCTTAGGGGGCGACTTGTAATTTCATCTAGGAGGACTCTTATACACCGATTGAGCTCTCGACTCTCGACTACAACTTGTGTACATGTCGTAGGATAATTTGATACTTCGAATCTTCGCGAAAATCCTAGGGGTTTTGCGAAAACGCGGATAATTAGACATAGGCGAAAAATTATCAAATCTTACTGGACAAAAACAGGATTTTTGCGAAAATACTCGTTATTATAGCAATATTGCGAAACGAAACGCTGGCTGTTATGAAATAAGAACGCTGATTGGTCGGTCAGCGCGTTCAATAAGAGATCGTCTCTGATTGGTTGACGTCTTAAATGTCAATCATTTGTTGCCGCACGTTATTTGTTTACGTTTGTGTCTGAGTTAAATTGCAGAAGTGTTTTGTTTTTTATCGTAAATAGTGGACCTAAATAAAAGACCTAGGTACTTGGACTTAAATAAAATTCTAAACCTTCATAACTCTATGATACAATACTTGAAGTTAATCATCGGCAAACTAGGAACCAATTAGAAGTCAGCCAGCAAAATTGTAGCCAATCAGTGTTGAGCACATCAAATCTTACTATAGTAACGAGTATTTTCGCAAAAATCCTGACTTTGTCCAGTAAGATTTGATAATTTTTCGCCTATGTCTAATTATCCGCGTTTTCGCAAAACCCCTAGGATTTCCGCGAAGATTCGAAGTATCAAATTATCCTACGACATACATAAACTAATATTAATATTAGTATCATATTAAAATATACTTTACGCTGTCTGAATACCATAAAGTTGCGTTTCAATCATTCTCATTGGCAGGTGTAGCCCGTAAAAGTTATTCATATTCATTTATTTGCGTTCCACAAGGTAAAACATGGTGTTAACAAAAAATAATTAAAGCTAAGAGCCGTTGTAGACCCTGTCAGGGCACAGTAACAGTTAACTTGACACCTGAGCGCCGTTATGTATAGGTTATAGTAAAAGTAGTAATAGTAAAAGTCTCGTTTATACTGAATGTTTAATCTTCGCTAATATAGCTAAAAATAATTAGTTTTATTTGAAGTAACTGTAGTTTTTAAGCAGGTGAAAAAATGGGGGCGCTTAAAATACTTTTTTCTCAAAATGGGCCGTAGGCAAAATAAGTTTGGGAACCCCTGGTGTAGAGGAAAAAAATGATTGCAATGCCGGGGAGCACAAGTGCCTTTCGACTTCGTTACGAGGTGTTTTACACCCTTTACAAGAGGATGTTTAAAAATGGCACCGATGAATGTAAAAACGGATGACAATCGGTTGTCGTGGCATGTGAAGCAGACGAATGAAGATAATGTCGTTAGAAATGTTTTGAGTATGAATGTAGATGGGTATGATGAGTAGAGGAAGACCAAAGAAACTGTGTGCATCCTCACAGGTTCTACCAGCCCCGGTTGACAGGGGATCAATATTAGTAAATGCATAAGTTTATTGCACTGTGCTCCGCATTTATTGTAATTTGTAAAGAGTCTAGTGCACCATGGGATATCTTATTCAAGGCACATTCACCGGTTCGCACTAAACTTGGTGAAAAAGGAAAGTGTTGGTGGTAGACCGTGTGCAACTTCCTCCAAACCTTTTGATCGGGTATGAGTAAATCAGTGAGTTCGTGAATGTTGCTTTGATCATGAGTTAGGGCAACATGGAAACCTGCAATTCATAATACTGGAATGTTGGCCATAGTTAAATCAATAATCATCAATCGACTTTTGCGCGACTTAGGTCCATGTTCACCAAGATGATGACAGACTGATTAACTAAAACAGCTGTTTAAAACGCATTTTTGTTAGATCCATGCTCACCGAAAAGATAACAGCCTGATTATCTAAAAACAGCTGTCACTGTGACTTATTCCCACACAAAAATGTTTTTTAAAAAGCTGATTTTAGATAATCAGAGCGTCATCTTTTTGGTGAAGATGGACCTTAATGTCTACAGAGGTTTACTCTGTGGAGTAAACATAACATCACACCTGTGATTACTTGAAGGCGGATTGTTTTGGCGCCCAGGATTTTTTTGGTTTTTCCGTCATGGGTTTCAAGGTCGCTAACATGGACCTAAAAAAAAAGGTCGCTAATAGTGAAAATGAATGATGTCAAAGTGAAAATCTAAGATGGCGCCAAGGACAATTTTTGGATTTTCCGTCACCTCGCAAATCGTCGCGAATGGACTTTTGCAACATGAAAACGGAGGTGTCGTTTTTATGGTGCAAAAGTCCATTCGCGACGCATTTGTCTTCTCGCGCAAAAGGGTTCGCGAAAGTGTCTTTCGCGCAAAAGTCCCAGTTCCATACTTCCTCATCTATCCACCAGAAGTATTCCGGCTATAGATGATAAGTATACCTAATTACTTAAATACTTATCCAAGTCTAAAGAATCCAGGCATTTTGAGCACTATTACCTGGGCCATAAGTTCTAGGGTTGCAGGGCTGCACGGAGTTGAGCATGGTAGTGCCATCACAGTCAGCGCCCTTCTTATCACCTCGCAAACACATGACACGTCTGAACTGCTCACCTTTTTCAGAGCACTGAAAATAAATAAGGAACAGACTCATACCAGCTCCACGCATGCTCGGGTCAGTCAGTGGAGAGACGAAATACATTGCGGAGGAGACATCGACGCACATACGATTGCCACGTATTCAATACATCATTCCGAACTCCCTCCACATAGGGTTCTTTTACGGGGAATTAAAAAAATACTGTTTTTCCACACTTGGCAGTATTGAAATTGCGCTCTTGTGTCTTTCTCATGGCACACTTTCCACCCATAATACAAGGGAATTTGTAGACAAAAGCCAACCATAATAAAAGTGTTTACCTCAGACCAACTTCCGGCAAACCACTGCGAAAGGCACTCCTCATTGGGCACTGTGCAAGGTTTGGTGTCATTGTACCTGGTAAGGTTGGAGCACTGGACGTCTTCCACCATCTTCACACCTCCCCCACTCACGTCATCGTAGTACACACCACAGTAGACCTTCCTAGTCTGCACTCCTTCGCCGCAGTTCACTGAACACTGTTGGGAAGGAATGGAGATAATCTTACTCAAAGGTTTATTACAATAATAGAAAAACATTCAAGTTTGCCAAAGCCCTGAACATTAGCAACAAGATTAAAACAGCAGAAAATAAAATAAAGACAGTTTGGAAAGTCATACATAGCGAGACTAACAGGAAAAAAGTACGTAATACTAGCTATACATTAGATACAGTATGCGGTCTTAAAAGCTCTAATCAGGAAGTAGCTAAGGAATTTGTAATTTTTTTACCGATATACCGTTAATAACTACGGAGGCTCTAAATTCCTCTTCTGAAGTCTCAATTGGTTTAATAAAAGCAAATGCATCTGGATGACAGGCTGAATTTAAATTTAAACACATAAACCCGATGACAGTTATTAAAGCTTTCCGGAAAATAAAAATCAAACTGACCGAAGATCAATGGGGAATGTCTATCAAAGTTTGTACTTCCATACTTGAGACTATAGCTCCATACTTACCTTGAATTTTGAATTTGTGCGTAGACCAAGGAAATTTCCCTGATTTAATGAAATACAGTAAAGTCATACCGCTTTTCAAATCCAGGGATAGTAAAGATACTAATAATTATAGACCTGTTTACGTGTTGCCAGTTTTTAGCAAGGTGTTCGAAGAGGTAATGCTTAATCAAACGCTCAATCATTTTAACACCAACTGAATCTAACACGATCAACAGTATGGCTTCACCAAGGAACGTTGTACAATATGGCGTAGGAAGAGTCCCAAGACGCTGTAGGAATATTTTGTGACCTCTTCAAACCATTTGATTGAGTAAATCACGACACATTCCTTTTGAGACTTGAGCATTACGGCCTTGGTAAACTTGCACTTAGTTTGGTAAAATCTTATTTAAGTGATAGACAGAAATACGTTAAAATAAATGGTGTTAATTCACAGGGCTTAAAAGTAAAAATGGGGGTTCCGCAAGGCTCAATATTGGGTCCTTTCCTCTTTTTAGTATTTAATTTGTAAATAATCTACCCTATTTACTGAAAAACCAACCTCAAAATATGGTATTATTTGCCGATGCACTTCCTTAATTTATGAGATAAATAGACGAGCCCAAAATCTAGATGACGTTAATAATGCCTTACTTCAAGACCATAATTGGTTCACAGCAAACAATTTAGTACTAAATGAAAAAAAAAACGAAATGCATAAGATTTGATTTATCGAACGTTAAAAGTAGCGATTGTGATAATATAATCTACAATAATATTATAAAGAAGAAAACCAATTAGTTCAGCCAGGCTTCAGACACGCTGAAGTAGACTCGTCTTTCATCGGGTACTGTTTGAAATGCTATAATAAAATTCAACATAGTATTCTTGAACTAAATGAAACCAAATTTAAAACATGCATTAAACGCACACTGTGTAAGCAAGCATATTACAAATTGGACGATTATATCGCTGATAAAAATGCTTGGCTCAATGCCGGTACTGGCCACAAGGACAGGGGCGCATAATTGGATAGCACTAATTGTATTGTTGGAGCTGCTCAAGATTGTACAACTATCTTTGCATTGTATAAATTCAATATCTTATATCTTTAGTGTTATAAAAAATCCCATATTGTGTGAGTGCTATGTACTACTAGAATGTTATAATTCGCTGGAAACCTACGTTTTTATTTTTTTTGAATTGAATGTGCTGGTGGTTAAGAGAATGTCATGCTCACTCAAATGTCCCGCACGCGCCACCATCAACGCGTGTATTGGGTCATTTAATTCCCTTCAAAATGGTTGAGTTGAATGGTGCTGATACATGCGTCATGTTCATAAACGGGCGCTATCGGTTGGGACTGGTCAGCTCTTGGTTGCCACGGCTTTTTGTTTTTAGTTAATTATTTATTTTGAATTGTTTTTGTTTGTTTTTACTATGGACACTTTTATCGTGCACATCTTGCTACATTGTTCTCACATAATGCACGATCTCAACATGAATGATGTAACCAAGATTTTGTAACAACATTATGATTTAAAAGAGTGTCCATGGAGTTTCTTGCCCGTTCTTCTTCATAGAGATCTAGGCTAGGGAATGGGGAATACTACACTCGTTGGGAATACAAGCATCCAACGCTATGAAAAGTTTCTAAAAACGGAGAAGTTAGTGCTTTTTTAGAAGTCGGTTTTTAGCTTATTTGTAATAATAGTTTTTTCTTCAATGACTTTGCCACACAAAACAGTTATCTAATCGTACATCTCTAAAATGTAATAAATACGTCTAACGACATACAAACTAACGGATTCACTTTCAGATTTATGATTCTAAAGTATGGATTTATCATCAACATTTTGTTCGAAAAAAAAAGGAGCTGAAGTTTTGGGCACGCTGTACTCGTACTGGATACCCACGTTTTCATCTTGAAGGAGGAGCTGGGAGACAGGATAGTTATTAGTAAAGTACCTGTTGAAAGACAACATTTTCCCGCGTTCTAAATGCAAGAAAAACGTTTTTTTTTTCTGCAATGCAATCCGGATGAAACAGCCAAATTAACATTTCAAAAGTCGCGACTTTAAGAAGGACTAAGTGCAATCTTTAATTCTTAAGAGCCTATACAACCTCAGCTGAAATTCTAATTTCGCCACCACTTCACCGCTCCGCCTAACTCTTTATCTCGCTCGCACAATGCGGCTCGCGGTCACGCGGGCACACCGCGAAGTCGATGCAATTTTGTTAGATTAAACTACCTACTTTATTTATTGGAGTTCTAAGTATTAAAATTATCAATATTAATATTAGTTTGTCACTATTATCAAAACAAAATTTTATATCAATTTAATTTCAATCTAGGTAGGTACTTACCTTTTTTTTATCGTGGTAATATTATCCTCCCACCCTGAGTGGAGCGGAAGGGACTGTCAGACTCTTACTGACTAAAATCCACGGGGTACCTTCAATAGCCCAGTATACCCACAGAAAGTTGATTTCCAAACTAAATTTTCCAGCATAAGCTGACCTCTCATTGTACGGAAAGCCTATACGATGCGAGATCAACTTATAAGTGCTGGAAATTTGTTACAAAATATTAGACGAGCCAACGTTACCGTGCGGTTTCCGCTCATTGATTTTGTAGTAAGTTTGAGTTTTATAGTTTTATCCTTGTATGTATTTGTGACAGCCGTTTTGTAAGTAGTAGGAATGGTAGTAAGTAGGCCTAAATGCAAGTATACTATAAGTAGGTACTTACTACGGGCTATGGATGAATGAATGAAAGTTTTTTACGGATGCTGAGCCACTGCATACATTCTACTGTTACAAAAAACTAATCGAGTGCGAGTCACCAGGCATTCAGGGTTCTGTCAGTAGGGAATGCAATCCAGACTATCCGTAATCCGAAAAATCCAGATTTCGGTACATTTTTACTCGACTTTCAAATCCGGATTTAAAAATCGAATCCGGATTTTCTGAACAATAAGAAATTGTTATTCGTGGGCTACATTTTTGCGAGAATATTCGAAAATGTGTTCATCAGCCGAAAGCCTGAAACTGATATTTCTCTTGGAGGCCGCTTATAAACCTATTCAGTGCATTCAACGTCGATTCAGAGCGAGGTTTTTCCGCAGCAGGAATTGAGTGTAACCAAATTCGTAGTAGGTTAAACGACGATACTTAGATGCTTTAGATGCCTCTTTAGATGCCTTATTATTTTTGGGTCATATTTCTCTCTCCAAAAATTACATAGTTTTTATGTTTAATCCAGGGCGACAGTCTAAGTCTACAAAAAACTTAGTTAGTTTAGTTCTGTCTAGCCCTGAATCCCCTTAGCACAATGCTGGAGGATTCAGGACTAGGCTGCCGGTTGAGGAGAAGTGGTCAGGTTACACTTAACCTTCTTCACGTGGATGATCCGAAACTCTTTTCCCGCAACAAATTGCGACTGATGGAAATAACTAACTAATAGTAACTAAAACTTTTAGTAGCGCCATTGGGATGGAATTTGGTGTGGACAAAAGTGCAGTCATGTATGTAAAGCGAAGGGCGATTATGGTATCCGAGGGAATTCAGCTCTCGGATTCCGTACACCTGAGATACCTCTCCTCATCCGAAAACTAAGTATAAGTATTTGGGTATGTCGAAAGGATTAACGTAACTGACATGCAGTTGAAGGAGCGCTACCTTAGACGTCTGAAGAAAGTATTAAATAGCTTTCTTCCAGGCGGGAACAAGGTGCGTGCTTTCAACGGTTGGGTAATGCTGGTTTTAATGTACTTTTTTGGCATACTCAAAAGAACTCAGACGGAACTCGATGTTCTAGAAAGGAGAGACAGAGAGAGAAGGCCAATAGGCACAAAGAGACGTTTACAAGTGGGTTTTTTTTATATAAAAAAAAAAACAATATTTTGGTCCGCCGGGAGCGGGGTTCAAGCTACCAGTGGTTATCGGAGATCCTGACGACGAATGTCTCTCGAGGCTTTCTTTAGGCGGTTGGAATCAAGGACCTTTTTCGGGAGGCAGTACTCTTCGAAATGGCCCGTATTGTGAGGAGGTTCTTATGTCTGGATCCCCAATAACCACTGGTAGCTTGGACCCCGCTTCCGGCGGACCAAAATATTGTTTTTTTTTTTGAGAAATATAAAAATTAAAAAATATTTTTACAAAGAATAAGCAGTCGCTCCATGTAAAATACTGGTATTCAGCTGCATCCGGTTAGACTGGAACCCGACCCCAACTATGTTGGGGTCCGGATTTAAAAATCGAATCCGGATTTTCTGAACAATAAGAAATTGTTATTCGTGGGCTACATTTTTGCGAGAATATTCGAAAATGTGTTCATCAGCCGAAAGCCTGAAACTGATATTTCTCTTGGAGGCCGCTTATAAACCTATTCAGTGCATTCAACGTCGATTCAGAGCGAGGTTTTTCCGCAGCAGGAATTGAGTGTAACCAAATTCGTAGTAGGTTAAACGACGATACTTAGATGCTTTAGATGCCTCTTTAGATGCCTTATTATTTTTGGGTCATATTTCTCTCTCCAAAAATTACATAGTTTTTATGTTTAATCCAGGGCGACAGTCTAAGTCTACAAAAAAACTTAGTTAGTTTAGTTCTGTCTAGCCCTGAATCCCCTTAGCACAATGCTGGAGGATTCAGGACTAGGCTGCCGGTTGAGGAGAAGTGGTCAGGTTACACTTAACCTTCTTCACGTGGATGATCCGAAACTCTTTTCCCGCAACAAATTGCGACTGATGGAAATAACTAACTAATAGTAACTAAAACTTTTAGTAGCGCCATTGGGATGGAATTTGGTGTGGACAAAAGTGCAGTCATGTATGTAAAGCGAAGGGCGATTATGGTATCCGAGGGAATTCAGCTCTCGGATTCCGTACACCTGAGATACCTCTCCTCATCCGAAAACTAAGTATAAGTATTTGGGTATGTCGAAAGGATTAACGTAACTGACATGCAGTTGAAGGAGCGCTACCTTAGACGTCTGAAGAAAGTATTAAATAGCTTTCTTCCAGGCGGGAACAAGGTGCGTGCTTTCAACGGTTGGGTAATGCTGGTTTTAATGTAGTTTTTTGGCATACTCAAAAGAACTCAGACGGAACTCGATGTTCTAGAAAGGAGAGACAGAGAGAGAAGGCCAATAGGCACAAAGAGACGTTTACAAGTGGGATTTTTTTATATAAAAAAAACAATATGTTGGTCCGCCGGGAGCGGGGTTCAAGCTACCAGTGGTTATCGGAGATCCTGACGACGAATGTCTGTCGAGGCTTTCTTTAGGCGGTTGGATCAAGGACCTTTTTCGGGAGGCAGTACTCTTCGAAATGGCCCGTATTGTGAGGAGGTTCTTATGTCTGGATCCCCGATAACCACTGGTAGCTTGGACCCCGCTTCCGGCGGACCAAAATATTGTTTTTTTTTTTTGAGAAATATAAAAATTAAAAAATATATTTACAAAGAATAAGCAGTCGCTCCATGTAAAATACTGGTATTCAGCTGCATCCGGTTAGACTGGAACCCGACCCCAACATAGTTGGGAAAAGGCTTTAAAACCAAACCAAATTATTGAATTTGAATAATTTCAAATAACAAAAGTTGAATTCCCATTCACACAAAAATAAGAAACAGAATATGGGTAGATTTGTTTATTTTCGTGAAAAATCCGTAAAATCCGTATAATCCGGATTGGACCAAAAATTCGATCCAAAAAATCAGGATTTTGAAACAGAGCGTATTTGCATTCCTATTTCTGTGGATACATTGGCATGGTAGTAAAACGCTTTGCCATTATAAAAAAAAAAAAACACCGAAATGTATGACTGCGCATAACTTCCGAAGGACTGCAGCATATTTTTTTTTGTTGTGTTCATGATTCTCAAGGCATGGTTTGTATGACTACGAATATTAGATAGGTATGTAGATAAGTAGGATAGTTGGTTTTGTAGCTATACATGGATGTGAAAAATGTGATACGTTACGTCCAGTAGGTTCATATTTTTTTTTATATTTCACAACATGCATAGTACCTAGCATAAGTCGGCGGCGGTGCCGCGCACCCTGTGATCGGCACGTCCGATTGTGAAACAAGCGGGAATCGAACCTGCGATCCGTACTGCAGCCGCCAAGCGTTTAGAAGGTAAATAAAGTATAATTGTATGTACGGTAAGTAGGTACCTGGTCTACTCACACATGCAGAAACTGCTCCAAATGTGTGTACCTACTACATATTTACCTACATGTTTGTAATCACTAATACTGTACCTAAATAGATAGGTCAGTAGATACTTCATTTCGATCATGTTCAAATTCAAAAATGCCAAATTCTTTACGCCAACCCTGTCGCTTCTTATTTTTATTTCGGTTATTTCCCATCACGCAAACACTATAAACTCATGCATTTCAATATTTTTATTTTTTGAGTTGCGTAATGTGCCCTGAGCGCAAACTGACACAGCCCTCCCGTACGGAAGCCGGAGCAAGACTGAGGGCGGGTGGCAAGCGCCTGGGAACCAACTTTGATATTCATGACCGATATTATAGGTTATTTTTACTATTTTTACCAATAGGACAAACTTGTAACAATAGGAGAAAGCGAATGTGTGGTAAATCTATGTGCTTAAACATTTTTATTTCCATAGGTCTTGTAGCACAAGGATTCTCTGTTACTGTAACTTTTAGTCTATGTAATACCACTGCTGGGAAAAAGCCTCTCCCAATGTCTTCCATATTATTCAGGATTCTCTATTACAATAAAATTGTGCGTTAACTCACTCCACTCCAACTGCTGGTGACCCAGTCGATTCCATCACAAGTCGTCAGCATGCAAGGCTGTTCTTCCTCCGGTTTCTCATCAGCACAGATCTCGTCATCCAGCACTTCAACGCGACCATCTTTCTTCTGGTAGCAGACCACCTGCCTGGTCTGCTTACCCTCATCACAGAGCGCGTCACACTGATGAAGAAACAATTGCTTAGTTCATTTGGACTTTGAGATTCAACAGTCTATGGTGCTTTTAAATAGTCGGTGCTAGGTTTGGCAAAATAGTACGATATAATGTAATTATGCAAATGCCTATTTTAGAGCGGGATATAAAGCATCACATTCAAGAAACTAGCACAAAATATACAATTATTTGAATTATCTGCCGGACATTTTAACAGTTGTAACAACTAAACAGCGGTGGTGGTAAACTGCAAAAAAAAATGAAACAAAAACACATTGAGTGACATGAAATGTCTAAAAAAAGATAGTATTTAAAGGCATCACCGCCATGATAGTGTGGGAAAATTTTGTAGAACAATTATTGAATACTATTCGGACAATTAGATTAAGTAGGTAAGTAAGTACATGAATTTCCAATTTAATCATGAATAATGTTGTTATGTTAATTAACTTTAAATAACTTATTAATGTGTGTCCAAATATTTAATCTTAGTTTAATTTAATCATAATCATAATCATAATCATCATTTATTGCATCCATGTAGTTTACAAGTTGTTACAAAGTATATATGTTTTATACATGAACCCTGCTAGGGCACAGCAATATAAATAGTCTAAAGTGTCACAACAATAATAAAACAAACGACCAAACAAAATACTAATTATAACATGTCTAACAGGTGTCCAACATTTGTAATTTAAATAAGTAGCTGTCATAATATAATAAATAGTAGAAGAACAATGTCATCATTTAAATTCACAAATTATAAATTAAAATAAAAACAAAATAAAAAATTCAAACAAAGCAAAATAGCGATAATAATAATAATTAAATTACATAACATAAGCAGGTCAAATTTGTAGGTAATGTGAGTATTGTCATGTGTATAGGTCTGTACGAATTTCAATGTCAAAATTTACTTATCGTCAAAGAATTCCTTCAGAGTGTAATACGATTTTAATTTAAGGTATTTTTGGAGACTGTTTTTAAAGTTATTTTCGTATTCTATGTCCTTAATTGAATTTGGAAGCTTGTTATAAATTTTCACACACATGGCTAAAGGTTTAATTTGTTTATCTGTTATTTTGTTTTTATTATTATCAATATATTATGTTTAATTTAATTTGATCTCTTGATTTGTTTGTTAAGTTTCTAGATCTATTTTGTTTAACACTAAATTTAGCATTCATAATTCTCAATTAATTGCAATAATATTAATGTTTAATGTAGGTAATTTGAATAAAATAGTGCATGTGGTGTTAGCCTGTAAGTAATTGTTGCACTTATAAATGTATTTATCGTGTACTTTTAATTGAAATGTAAAGTGTAAACAATTGTAGGTTAACCTTAAATAAATAAATAAAAGAAAAAATGCCATTGAATATCTTTTTGATGGGTCCCCTATGTTGTTTCGAATGCCACTGTTGCGACACACGCTCTCGCGAATTATTTTTCCACTGCCTCACAGGTTCGAAAGCTCATGGACTCGAATTAAGTAGTCGCGAATGATGCTGTTTCGAAAAACATTTTCACTGCCTCATACGCTCGAATGCTTGTGATTTCGATTTATTTATTCATAAATTGATTAGAAAAATATTTAAGCAGTAATTATATAAAATCAACAAATTCGGTGTCAACATCATCATTTAAGATTATTATTAACAAAGTGATAATCAAAAATATTAGTACCTTTTTTTTTTGTAGGATGGGAAATCATCAAATGACTTCTCCCACTCTGGGTGGAGCGGGAGTGAGTGTCAGACTCTTACTGACTAAAACCCATCCATGTTCCTTCCTCGCCCTTTATGTTCCGGGGCCGCGGTATCTCTTTCGAACAGGCCCGCAACCCCGGCAGGCTTCGGCCCTTGCGGGCCCCTCCCCTTATGCTGACATCTCTTTGAGGCGCGCGTGGAACACGAACGCGCCGTCGACACGGCCTGTCGTCGTCGTTAGATGGACGGACGACTAGCTAGCCCATAGCCAACCGTCCACAGGCCCGCATCTACGGTGGCCAGTAGCCACCACGTGGCCCCCGACGCCCGGTGCGTCTCCCGCGGCGGCCGGGAAGAAAAACCACTCCCTCTCTCGTTCCGCCACCTCCTTCGCTAGCATGACTGCTTCGCAGAAGGAGGTGACAGCTTCCAATTCCGTCTCGCTCCGGACCATGGATTGAACCAGGGCCGGACGCGAGAGGTCGCCACCGCCGAAATATTAGTACCTCAACTGTACATTTTTTTTTATGAGTACTTAACACAAAATCTAAGACTGATCTTTATAAAAAATTGTCTAGGTACCTAAGTGGTATTAATTATTGGTGGTATTGTTTGTTTCACTTAGGTATATGGAGAAAAATTAAAGCTTGTGTGCAGATAGTAATTTTGCGGTACAAATGCGATGCTATATAGCGTTTGCCTATCTACCTGCCGAAGATATGCGGGAGATTTCAGCTCCCGAACATAACAAATAAAATTCTTGTGATTCGAAAGTAATGTAATTTTTAATCCGGACTTTGACAGACATTTAAAAACCCTCTGTCACGTCGCCCTAGGGATGTGACCTCTCCGTAGTGATGTTACACATTGAAAAGAATACCAAAGAGAGCGATGTTATAGTCGCCACACCACCCCCCTACGGAGAGATCAAACCAGGTAGAAATAACTTACAGAATAATACAATAATAATAACAAGAGAAAAAAAAATTATGTTTAAACACAAACAAAACAATGAAGGAAGAAACTAATCAAAAACCTTAAATCTAACGCGCCTACCCGAGCGTGTGGTATAGGATTGCTTTACTGGCATATGGACCTGTACTGGCTGTTGCGGGATTGAGGGTTCGGAAGACTTATCTGATACGGCTGGCCGTGAAGGAAGATCAGCCGGGGGGGGGCAATTGCATTGTGTGATTCGTTTGTGTAACGGAATTATCAATGAACGCCGGTTTGAGTCTGTCGACACTTACGACAGACTTGTTGCCCTTCACCATCAGGGTGAAGGTTTTCCCATCACTCGAACGCTCCAGGACTTTGTATGGACCCGAATAGGGTGGCTGCAACGCTCTTCGAATGGAGTCGTCTCTAAGGTATACATGAGTCGCTGTCGACAAATCCTTGAATATAAATGAAGCTGGTATACCATGTCGACTAGCTGGCAGTGGTCGTATCAATGACATTTTGTGTCGCAGCTGTACCACGAAATCCACTGGGTTTTCTAATCTATCTGATGCTAGAGGAGGAACCAAAAATTCTCCAGGGAGCCTGAGAGGCTCTCCATAAAGTAATTCTGCTACCGTGGCTTCGAGATCTTCTTTATAAACCGAACGCATTCCTAGCAGAACCATCGGAAGTGACCTCACCCACGAATCATTATGGCACATTAACGCCGCTTTAAGTTGTCGATGAACTCGCGAGATACCCATTCTTTGGTAAAAGTCTCGGCTACCTCCTCCGCGGTAATAGATCGCATGGGCCAAACCTCGGGCCATCTGGACACTCTGTCTATTGCGGTCAAACAATAGCGGTATTCATCGCAGACAGGCAACGGACCAACAATGTCGACATGGACATGCGTGAAACGACCGGACGGTAGCTCAAAATTACCTACAGGGGTAGTATTGTGCCTTGAAATCTTGCTGCGCTGACAAGCTACGCAAGATCGGGACCAGGCTCGGCAGTCCTTTCTAACCGAAGGCCAGATAAAACGCTCTACTACCAAACGAGTCGTAGCTTGGGCCCCGGGGTGACTCAAATTGTGTAACCTGTTGAAAGCGGCACGGCGGAAGGAAGGGGTCAGATAGAGACGTGGCTTACCAGTCGATGTGTCACAGTAAACCGGAGTATTGGTCCCTGATGTGCTGATTTTGGTAAGTGTTAGGCTGGAACCACGTTGCAATAAATTTGCAAGCTCTTGGTCTGATGCCTGTGACTTAGCCAAAGCTTCAAAATCTAGGTCTAAGGTAATGGCATCTATATCAATACGTGACATAGCGTCGGCTACGATGTTGTCTTCACCCTTAATGTACTGAATATCAGTCGTGAACTGGCTAATGAAGGACAGTTGGTTAAGTTGTGGAGGTGGAAGTTTCTCGCGTCGCTGTAAAAAGGCGTACAAAAGGGGCTTATGATCAGTGAATATTGTTGCATGCTGGACCTCTAAAATGTACCGAAAATGTTGGACACTTTCATATATAGCTAACAATTCACGGTAATAAGCTGGCCACTGTGCCTGCTGCGGGGTCAACTTTTTGCTGAAAAAGGAAAGTGGATTCCACCGACCGTTAACATTTTGCTGAAGGCAGGACCCAATGTGAACACTAGATGCATCAGTAAATAAACCCAATTTGGCGTTGCTGATTGGATGTTGCAGCAGAGTTGCGTTGGAAAGGCTCTTTTTACAAGCTTCAAATTGTTGCAAGAGTTCGGGTGACCATGGAAATGGCTTTGCACCTTTGCTGTTAGTTGCAACCAGGGCATCAATCAAAGGAGCCTGGAATTGCGCTGCTCGCGGCACGAATCGGCGATAATAGTTAAGCATACCCAGAAACCTGCGCATACCTTGAACTGTCTCAGGTGGTGGAAAATCCAGCAACGTTTGAATTCGATTCTGTGGGGGGCGAGTACCATCACCACTGACGTGGTAGCCGAGAAATACGGTTTCACTGACACCCAAGACACACTTAGAAGGGTTTAATACTACTCCATAGTCTTGCAAGCGTTTGAAAAGGATGCGCAGGTGCTGAAGGTGAGTAGACTCGTCCCTGGAAAATATGAGGATATCATCTACGTAAGGGAAACAAAATTCGAGACCCCGTGTGACCTCATCGATGAAACGCTGAAAGGTTTGGCCAGCGTTCCTTAAACCAAAAGTCATATACGGGAATTCGAAAAGGCCAAATGGGGTTACGATGGAAGTTTTGTCAATATCCTCTTCAAAAACTGGAATTTGGTGATAAGCTTTAACAAGATCCAGTGTGCTAAATACCTTGACACCAGCGAGGTTATGGGCGAAATCATTGATGTGCCGAACCGGGTATCGATCTGGTATGGTCCTGGCGTTCAGGGCCCGGTAGTCACCGCAAGGGCGCCAGGTATTGTCTTTTTTAACGGTCATATGTAATGGTGAAGACCATGCATCTTACCATTTCCTCGAATTCTTTTTTAGCCGCAACTAGTTTCTGCGGCGCCAAACGACGAGGTCGACAGGAAACAGGAGGTCCGTCTGTGGTCTTGATATAGTGCACTGTGTTATGCTTGATGACTCTAGGAAAGCCAGGTGGTCGAGTGATATCTGGAAACTCCGCTAAAAGCTGAGTAAATATTGACTTACCAGACGCTACTGCTCGTACGCTGGGCTGGTCAATCCTAGCAGTGAAAGCAGCGGATTTTAGTCCAGTAGTACCGTCGACCAATTTCTTATTTCGGCAATCCGGTAAAAGGTGATAAAATGCCAAAAAATCAGAACCAATAATGGCTGTGCTGACGTCGGCTATCACGAATTGCCAAGTGAAATCACGGCGCAAACCAAACATTTGTTTAAAATTTACTGTACCAAAAGTTTGAATACTGCTTCCATTAGCTGCACTTAGTTCATAATCCGTAGGCTGCCTGCGTGACGGTAACCAGCGATGCGGAAAACAACACAGGTCTGACCCAGTGTCAATAAGGAACGGGCGGCTGGTCACATGGTCCGAGACGAAAAGGCGGCGGCCGATATTTCCGCAATCAGTTGCCGCCGCTACTGACCGCTGGTTGGGTTTTCCGACTCCCAATTACATGGCCTAGTACATCTAGTTGCTTTAACGCCCCATCTCCTGTGGTACCAGCAGTGCTTAGCATTGTTTGCTGACCTACTGGAAGATGCTGACCTGCTGGATGATGCGGCCCGGTCGCGTATGGGACGTTGTTGCTGCCTCGAAATAGCAGCTACTTGCTTACTCACATCTTCTAATTGCTGTGCTAATGTAGCTAGAGTTAAAGTTGAAGTTGCCGATGTACAACAAACAGCAGGTGATGGGGCTAACTCCACAATTTTGTCCACTAACTCCGACACTTTATCCAACTGGAGGTCACCCTGTGCTGCTAGTATTGCTTGAGCCTGTTGGGGCAGACGGCGCAACCAAAGTTGGCGTAGGATATTATCATCTGATAAAACCAACCCTGCAAGTGAGCGAAGGTGACGAAGAAATTGAGACGGTTTTCGGTCACCAAGCTCTTCATCACTAAGAAGCTGTCTAACTCGTTTCTCTTGGGAAATTGAAAGTCGTTTTATGAGGATTTCTTTTAATTTTTTATATTTCCCTTCGGCTGGTGGATTTGTTATTAAATCCTCGACTTCACCTGCCAGCCTCTGATCCAGATGACCAACTACATAATTGTATTTGGTACTGTCACCAACAATATTAGCAATTTGGAATTGGGCTTCCACTTGTGCAAACCAAACTGCGGGCTTGTCAGCCCAAAATGTAGGTAATTTAACTGCTACCCTACATACCTTTGCCTCCATTTCATTCTGACCTAGTCGCTTTTGCAATGCTGCATTTTCTGCTATCAGTTGCTCAAGTTGTGCCTGAATGTGTTCGTCCGCCATGATGCAAAATCTATATAAAGCAAGTAGCAATAATACCACACACCCGAGCGCCGCAGAACAAGCAAACAATAAGAAATAAATTTTGAAGACTACAATACCAAACCCAAAAAAAAAAAATATATATATATGTGGGTTGGTTACATAATATAAGTGTATATGACGTGCACCTTATAATAAAAATAGTAAACTTCAATCATTCGCTCATATCTTTGAATAAGTGCAGCTCAGTGTTCGGGAGCTGAAATCTCCCGCATTGGTGACCCCGACGTGATGATGTTACACATTGAAAAGAATACCAAAGAGAGCGATGTTATAGTCGCCACAGATATGACCAAATATCTTCAGACAATTTAAAGATACTCTCTTCCCAGAAGAAGCCGAAGATGTTACTAATTATTTTGAAGAGTACTATGTTTTAGGACTGTTGTAAATGTAAACTATTTTATACCTATTAAACCTCTCTGATAAGTTAAAGAAGAAAACACTGGTTTAAAAAGTGATGTTATAATTCTATCTTTAGCAATGTCACCTTTTCAAATAAATTTTCACAACTATAAGTCGTATTTTTCCTAGAAATTACAACACGTTATCAGCACGAAAAGCGCTCATAGGAAATACAGTGAATCTTATAACAAATAGTGTGTAAAAGGTTATTTTGTGTTATTAAATATTTTCGAAGATTTTATTTTGAGATGTCCAGTGGTGATTCTGTTGCGATCAGATGGTCTTCATCATCAATACCCTTGCTCCTCCTATCTAATAGAGACGGGTACTCTTCGTGGAAGTTCAAAATGCGGAACTACTTAATACATGAAGATTTGTGGTGCACAATAAATGGGTACGACGAAGGAGATGCCACCTCTGAACAGGTAAAATCTCGAAATGATAAGAGAGCACTAGCAAAAATATGCTTAACAGTAGATGGCTCTGCAATAACGCATGTTAGGAGTGCAAAGTCTGCTCTAGACGCCTGGAAGGCATTGCAGGATGCTTATGAAGATAAAGGCATGGGCAGAAGGTTGGCTTTAGAGAGAAAGTTATATAGGCTCTCGCTGAATGATTTTCAAAATATTGAAATGTACATTAACGCTGTTTTGAGTACTGCACAGGATTTGGCTGACATCGGCAAGGTAATTGAAGATGCTTCGATTGCTGCGATCTTATTAGGAGGTCTCTCTTCTAAATACGAGCCTCTAATAATGGCATTGGAAAATAGCAATGTTGAAGTAAGTACCGAGCTAGTTAAAAGGAAGCTACTGAATGAAATGTCAAAACTTGACTCCACAGAGACTGTTGCAGCTTTTCAACTGAAAAATCGATCTGACATTGATGTTCATAAAACCAAGAAGAAGAAACCTGTTGTATGTTATGAATGTAACAAACCTGGACACAAACGGCCTGACTGTCCTCTACGCAACAAGGCAAAGAAAGGCGCTAGTCCATCAGACGGAGGGACCACTTCTTTTAGTGCCCTTGGTTCTTCAAGTTTGGAGGTAAACAGATGGTTCATTGATTCTGGTGCATCAAAACACATGACCCCTAGGCGAGATTGGTTCAAAGACATCAAACCATTAGAAGGTAGCACCGTTACTGTTGCCAATGGTCAAAAGATCGACTGTGGTGGTATCGGTGACATATCTATTAATACTGTGTGCAATGTAGTAAATAGAATCAAAGATGTAGCGTATGTACCTAAACTTACAAATAATTTGATTTCTGTCAAAAAGGTGGTAGACAAAGGTTTTATAGTACTTTTTGATAAGAATGGTTGTAGTTTTTATAAAGATAACGATTTTTCTTTTGAAGGTGAGGCAATTCTACATGGTTCGGCCTGTGGTGGACTGTACACCCTCGATTGTACTACTAATTCCCACCAAAATGTGGCGTACGAGGTGCACTCTGACACGTTGAGCAGGTACCTGTTATGGCACAAACGGTTAGGTCACTTATGTCGCATTGGTATGAACCAGTTAAAGAATTCTCACGTAGGTATAGATTATACTGAAATAGATAAATCGAGTTGCGTTGCCTGTGTTGAAGGCAAGCAGGCGAGAAAACCTTTCAAGACGACTGCGTACAAGAAAGCTACCGCAAAGTTAGAATTGATCCACTCAGATTTATGTGGACCAATGTCTGAGACATCATTCCAAGGTAATAAGTATGTTCTCATTTTCATAGATGATTTTTCGCGGATGATCTATCCTTACTTTATTGCTTCTAAAGCACAAGTTAAGGAAAAGTTTTGTATTTTCCAAGCATTAGTGGAGAGACAAACCGGCGCTAAAATCAAGAGATTAAGAACTGACTGCGGAAAGGAGTATGTCAATAAAGAGCTTGCGGATTACTTGGCTACAAATGGAGTGTCGCATGAGACTACAGTAGGGTATAGCCCTCAATCAAATGGAGTAGCAGAAAGGACCAATCGTTCCATCGTGGAAAAAGCACGGTCCATGCTAGCTCAGAGTTCGCTATCCAAAGCGTACTGGGAAGATGCTTTTAAGACTGCTGTATACTTGAAAAATAGGTCACCACATCGGGCTCTTGAAAGAAAAACACCATTTGAAAAATGGAATGGCAATAAGGGTGATTTGACCCATTTGCGTGTGTTTGGGTGTAGAGCACTCATTCAAGTTCCGGCTTGTCAGCGGAAGAAACTAGATCTGAAGACTAAAGAAGTAATCTTTGTTGGATACTCAGAAGATCCAAATGGTTATTATTTCAGAGATTCTTCAAATCCAAGAAGCATACAGAAGTCAAGAGATGTAACATTTTTTGAAAATCATTTTTCACAATTAAAAGGTAATGCTGTTGAATCTGTAAAAACGGAACCAGTCATTTTGATTAATGAGCAGCAGCAGGATGAGAATGAAGTTCGTCAAGAAATTAATTCTGTATGTAGTGATGATGAAAATGATTATAATTCGGCAGAATCAGAGGTTCTTACCAGTCCTGAACAGATAGAGGCAGCTGTGGATCAGCAAGTTAGTAGATATCCTACTAGGATTCGTAAACAACCGGATTTCTTTACCTCTAAGGTATTTTCTGAAGAGATTATTGAACCGAAGAGTTATCTCGAGGCAGTGAATGCAAATGATGCTGATAGATGGCTTTTGGCAATGACTGAAGAACATAATTCTTTGATAAAATTAAAAACCTGGAAGCTTGTTGACCGACCCAATGGAAATAAGAAGGTCATTCCTTGTAAATGGGTCTACAAGTTGAAGATGGATGCTGACGGAAATATTATGAAGTATAAGGCAAGACTAGTGGTTAAAGGTTTCAGACAAGTAGAAGGTGTTGACTACACTGAAACGTTTGCCCCTGTAGTTCGTCATTCTTCACTCCGTACATTGTTTGCTTTAGCTGTAGAAATGGATTTAAAAATGAGACACTTGGATGTTGATACAGCTTTTCTAAATGGAGATCTTGAAGAGGAAGTTTTTATGGAACAACCTCAAGGTTTTGTGAAGAAAGGACAAGAAGCTCAAGTTTGTCTGCTGCAGAAATCCTTATACGGGCTCAAACAAGCACCACGAGTATGGAATAGGATGTTGGATAAAACACTATTGAAGTTAGGTTTTGAAAAAACTCCTTCCGAACCATGCGTGTATAAGAAACTTTTTGGTATTGAATTAGTCATATTGGCAGTTTTTGTCGATGACATTATTGTCTTTTACCAAAATGAAATAACATTTGACACTGTCAAACATGTTTTGAAAAATATTTTTTCAATAAAAGATCTAGGAGAATTAAAATATTATCTCGGATTAAATATCCATAGAAGTGACGATGGTAAAGTAAAAATTAGTCAAAGAACATTCATTTTAAGTTTGCTGAAAAAATTTGGAATGGATATGTGCAAGACTGTTGAGACGCCATCAAGCCTGAAGAAGCTGACTATAGTATAGGATCCCGCTATACAACGACCTTCACCGAGATGCTTATTTAATGAGACGTATTTTTTATGTTATTAAATATGCCAATAAATATATCCTATATGGGTTGCCTAACAAATTTCAGTCCAGAGTATTTTTAATTAATAATTTAAAAACATTTTTTTTTTAAACATTGCACCGGTGTGATTATTAAATAAATTTGATACCAATCGAAAGTTTGAAGCCCATAGAATATGCAAACGTTAGGTTGCCTATTTTTTTCCGGTCACAACCACGGGTTGCCAGGTGTAAACAGGTAAATCTATAGGTACTAGCATTTTGCAACGGTCTGATTATTGAATCAAACTTAGATAAAATGAAAGATTATTTCATAAGGAACACGGTGGTATAGGGTTGCCTGCGAAAAATCAGTCCCGAATTAGGGTTGTCGAATTTTAAATAATAAAATATCGCTGCGAGTGAATGTGTGTGAGAGAGAGGTCCCAGACCAACCATCCCACGCGGTAGAAAAGGACGCAGCGTAGCAGCTGTTTAAAGTCCGCCCATTTAAAGAAGGAGAGTGCGCATGCTATTTGTGCTTGGAAATGAAAAGGATAGCGATAGACTCGAATATGCTGTGCATTATTTTGGAGTCATAGATATAGTATTATATAGATGGCGAGAAAGCGTGTCGCTGAAAGGGATAAAAAAAAAGTACTAGTACTAGTAGGAAAAATGTACCCCATAATTAGTGATAAAATTAGAAATAGGTACCTACACAAAGCCTGACGTTTAGACCGATGAAATCTGTGTCATCGAAAGCGACAGAAAGAAAACCGGGGAAGGGCGAGTCGGAGTCGCACACCGAGGGTTCCGTATAAACTTACCAATGAAAACAGTTCCCGCAAAAAAAAAATTGTGGAACTACAAATTTTCAGTTTTCGGATTTCAGAAATAAAAAACCGATGTGACTTTAATTGATTAAAAAATAAAAAATTAAATAACTATTTCTGTATATTAATAATTAACTACTCCAAAATAATGCACAGCATATACGAGTCTATCGCTATCCTTTTCATTTCCAAGCACAAATAGCATGCGCACTCTCCTTCTTTAAATGGGCGGACTTTAAACAGCTGCTACGCTGCGTCCTTTTCTACCGCGTGGGATGGTTGGTCTGGGACCTCTCTCTCACACACATTCACTCGCAGCGATATTTTATTATTTAAAATTCGACAACCCTAATTCGGGACTGATTTTTCGCAGGCAACCCTATACCACCGTGTTCCTTATGAAATAATCTTTCATTTTATCTAAGTTTGATTCAATAATCAGACCGTTGCAAAATGCTAGTACCTATAGATTTACCTGTTTACACCTGGCAACCCGTGGTTGTGACCGGAAAAAAATAGGCAACCTAACGTTTGCATATTCTATGGGCTTCAAACTTTCGATTGGTATCAAATTTATTTAATAATCACACCGGTGCAATGTTTAAAAAAAAAATGTTTTTAAATTATTAATTAAAAATACTCTGGACTGAAATTTGTTAGGCAACCCATATAGGATATATTTATTGGCATATTTAATAACATAAAAAATACGTCTCATTAAATAAGCATCTCGGTGAAGGTCGTTGTATAGCGGGATCTTAGACTACTACTGGAAATGGAGAAGCCGAGTATCCATTTCAAAGTTTAGTTGGATCCCTTATGTTTTTGGCTGTAAACACTCGCCCTGACATAGCATTTGTGACGAGCTATCTCAGTCAGTTCAACACAAAGTTCAATAAAGAACATTGGCTTGAGCTAAAGAGAGTGTTGCAATATTTGAGAGGTACAATAGATTATGCTCTTACTTACAGAAAGACCGGAGAGTACCTTAAGGGATACACGGATGCAGATTGGGCTAACTGTAGCATGGACCGAAAGTCATATACTGGCTACTATTTTATGCTGGCTGGAGGTCCTGTAATGTGGCAGGCTAAAAAGCAGCAGACGACTGCTCTGTCATCTACTGAGGCGGAGTATATGGCTCTAACCGCTGCGGCTAAAGAGGCGTGTTACTTAAGACGATTTGTATCGGAAATAACTGGTAAGTCCGATACTGTTACTTTGTTCAACGACAGTCAGAGTGCACAAAGTTTAGTGTATAACCCTGTCCATCACGAGCGAACGAAACATATAGATACAAGATATCACTTTATACGAGAGAAGGTATCTGACGGTATTATAGATATTAAATTTGTCAGATCAGATTTGAATTTTGCTGATATGCTAACAAAACCGTTAGGGCGTGTTGCACATAAGAGATGTGTAGCTGGTCTGGATTTAGCGTAGGTTTTGATAATGTGATATTTTTCTTTTTCTAGAGAGTTTTAATTGAGGGCGGATGTTGTAAATGTAAACTATTTTATACCTATTAAACCTCTCTGATAAGTTAAAGAAGAAAACACTGGTTTAAAAAGTGATGTTATAATTCTATCTTTAGCAATGTCACCTTTTCAAATAAATTTTCACAACTATAAGTCGTATTTTTCCTAGAAATTACAACAAGGACGACTGATAAGCCGCAACATAGATGACAAAGGAAGCCAACGGGAATTGCTACTAGGGTTTTTATAAAGATCAGATAGATAAAAAAATTACAGTTGAGGTACCTACTAATATTTTTGATTGTCACTTTGTTAATAATAATATTAAGTGATGATGTTGACACCGAATTTGTTGATTTTATGTAATTACTGTTCACTTTGTGACTAAATAAATCGAAATCACAAGCATTCGAGCGTATGAGGCGGTGAAAATGTTTTTCGAAACAGCGTCATTCGCGACTACTTCATTCGAGTCCATGAGCTTTCGAACCTGCGAGGCAGTGGAAAAATAATTCGCAAGAGCGTGTGTCGCAACCTGTATACTTATTATCTTGTAAGTTTCATCTGAATCCGCTAAAAAAGAGTAACAGACATACATACATACATCCATTCATCCATCCATCCATCCACCAATCCATCCATTCATCCACTAATCCATCCACCAATCCATCCATCCATTCATCCACCAATCCATCCATCTATCCTCTGAAACAACGTACCTTGCCCCACTGCGTGGCGTACCACTGCACTTCACAGTCCGGTAGGTCTTCTGGCTTGCACTCCTCAAACTCCACAGGACGGTTGTGGTATGAGCAGAAGCTCTCGTTCAGTACTTGACGGCCTTTCGTCGAACATACCACTGATCGAGTGCGGTTTTTCGAGGTACAGGAGTCACACTGAAAAATATAAAAATTTATTGTTGAACTAAGATGGTGTAACATTCGTTGTAATTCAACTTTTTGCTTAATATCTAGATAAAGCAGAAATTGAGATTTGCCGATCTAAGGACCATCGTCTGCCTAACCTTTTCCCAACTTTGTTAGGGTCAGCTTCCAATCTAACCGGATACAGCTGAATACCAGTATTTTACATGGAGCGACTGCTTATCTGACCTCCACAACCCAGCTAGTATTGGGTAATACGATACGCCTTGGTAAGACTGGTGTCAGACTCTTTGGTCCACTGACCTGTAACGACTGTCAAAAATCTACAAATGACAGCCGGAACGAACAGCGTAACCTGCTTTTCGAGGCACGGAGGAAGCTCGCTATGTAAGCAACCATCCACAGACCAACCTAGCCAAGCACGGCTTAACCTAAAGGTCGACCCGAGCGGCTGTTATTATTTAGCCACGAGCTCTCCCCCGCGGAACAAAGGACCGATTTAACTAAAGTAGCATGAGACAGAAAAACAGTCAAACTTATAATTTCAAGATTTGAAAAGGTGACTGGTAATTTAAGACCAATATTATAATAAACTAGCGATTTTACTCATCAATATGAACTATTTTTACCAATAGGACAAACTTGTAACAATAGGAGAAAGCGAATGTGTGGTAAATCTATGTGCTTAAACATTTTTATTTCCATAGGTCTTGTAGCACAAGGATTCTCTGTTACTTAACTCTGTAACTTTTAGTCTATGTAATACCACTGCTGGGAAAAAGCCTCTCCCAATGTCTTCCATATTATTTAGGATTCTCTATTACAATAAAATTGTGCGTTAACTCACTCCAGTCCAACTGCTGGTGACCCAGTCGATTCCATCACAAGTCGACAGCATGCAAGGCTGTTCTTCCTCCGGTTTCTCATCAGCACAGATCTCGTCATCCAGCACTTCAACGCGACCATCTTTCTTCTGGTAGCAGACCACCTGCCTGGTCTGCTTACCCTCATCACAGAGCGCGTCACACTGATGAAGAAACAATTGCTTAGTTCATTTGGACTTTGAGATTCAACAGTCTATGGTGCTTTTAAATAGTCCGTGCTAGGATTGGCAAAGTAATACGATATATGCAATTATGCAAATTCCTATTTTAGAGCGGGATATAAAGCATCACATTCAAGAAACTAGCACAAAATATACAATTATTTGAATTATCTGCCGGACATTTTAACAGTTGTAACAACTAAACAGCGGTGGTGGTAAACTGCAAAAAAAAATGAAACAAAAACACATTGAGTGACATGAAATGTCTAAAAAAAGATAGTATTTAAAGGCATCACCGCCATGATAGTGTGGGAAAATTTTGTAGAACAATTATTGAATACTATTCGGACAATTAGATTAAGTAGGTAAGTAAGTACATGAATTTCCAATTTAATCATGAATAATGTTGTTATGTTAATTAACTTTAAATAACTTATTAATGTGTGTCCAAATATTTAATCTTAGTTTAATTTAATCATAATCATAATCATAATCATCATTTATTGCATCCATGTAGTTTACAAGTTGTTACAAAGTATATATGTTTCATACATGAACCCTGCTAGGGCACAGCAATATAAATAGTCTAAAGTGTCACAACAATATAAAACAAACGACCAAACAAAATACTAATTATAACATGTCTAACAGGTGTCCAACATTTGTAATTTAAACTCAAACTCAAACTCAAACTCAAATCATTTATTTCAACTAGACCATTACGGCACTTTTGAATGTCGATAAAACGAAAAAAAAATGGCTACAGTCACAGACACAAGGCATAATAACTTGAGAATGTACTGTAGTTGCCCATTCCCTAGCGTAGATCTCTATGGAGAAGAACGGGCAAGAAACTCCATGGACACTCTTTTCAATCAAAAATGTTGTTACAAAATCTTGGTTACATCTTTCATGTTGAGATTATACATATATGTGAGAACGATGTAGAAAGACGTGCACAATAAGAGCGTCCAGAGTAAAAAAAGAAATAAATCAACAATTTATAAAATAAAGCAATTCAAATGATCCATGGCAGCTAAGAGATGACCAGTCCCGACTGACAGCGCCCGTTCACGAACATGACGCATGGATCAGCGCCATTCAATTCAACCATATTGAAGGGAACTAAATGACCCGACCCACCCGCCACCATCAGCAAGACATTTAAGCGAGCATGACATTCTCTCAGCCACCAAGGCATATTCAAGTCAATGAAAGATAACTAAATGCAAATGGTAGCTTTACAGTACATGGTACTCACACATGTGCTATGCGATTATACAATACTAAGAGATGGAGTCTATACAATGCAAGAATATTTTTACAATCTTCTGCAGCTACCACAATAATATTGTCCAATAAGTTTGCACCTATGGTTGCGGAGCAGGACCAGCATTTAGCCAAGCATTTTTATCCTCAATGTAATCTCCCAGCTTATAATATGCTTGCCTACATAGTGTGCGTTTTACACAAGATTTGAATTTCGTCTCATTCAGTTGTAAAATGTGGGGAGGTATTTTATTGTAACATTTTAAACAGTACCCCATGAAAGATGAATCTACTTTAGCAAGCCTGAAACCTGGCTGAACTAGTTGGTCCCTATTTCTAGTATTATAGTGGTGTCTGTCACCTCTTTTACTGAATAAATGCAGATTTTTCCTAACATACATTATGTTTTCATATATGTATTGACAAGGTACTGTCATGATATTAATTTCCTTAAACAGTTCTCTTAGAGAATCGCGTCTACGTAATTCATATATGGCTCTTATGGCTCTTTTCTGCAGAATAAAAATAGACTCGATGTCTGCAGCCCGTCCCCATAGTAAAATACCGTATGACATAATACTATGAAAATAACTAAAATAGACTATCCTCGCCGTATCAACATCAGTAAATTGACGGATTTTTCTAACAGCATACGCTGCTGAGCTCAGCCGGCCTGCAAGAGATGTTAAATGAGGACCCCATTGTAGCCTGTGGTCGAGCGTAATTCCCAAGAAAACCGTTTTATTGACAAATTCAAGTTTCTCTTGATTCAATACTATGTCACAATCACTACTTTTGACATTTGGTAAAGCAAATCTTATGCACTTAGTTTTATTCCCATTTAGTACTGAATTATTAGCGGTAAACCATCAAGTAACACATCAAAGCAGTATATCGGCCCGCTTACAGCATTTCTGTGTTGTTTTAGCATTTTGAGTTAGCACTATGATAGCATTACAGACGTTTGTACGGCTACTGTAATGCTTATTTGGGCACAAATTGTATGGCTTTAGGTCATAAATAAGTTCACACTTAGTTGTTTAATTGCACTACAGTCGCATTATATTAGCATAATTGTGACCAAATAAGTTGCGAATCGCATTAAAGAAGCATTATTGTGGTCAAGTAAGTTGCCAATGGCATTACAGAAGCATGAGACTAGCATAAGATTGTTCTAAAAGAATTATTGAGGCTATTTAAGTGTTCACAGTTAGACCTTAAATAAACCCTACATCATTGCAAATTCATCTGTAATACCATGACACAAATGTTATAATACAATAACGTTGTAACTTAAGTATTTTGCCTAGCAATATAATATGGACGGAGACGGTCAAAACTGAGTGAATGACACCATACTTGTTTGCATCAAAACAAAATGTATTATACTGGATACGTTTTTTTACTCCTTTCTTATTTAACGCCTTCAAATATTAAACGCAATGTAGTTTACTGTAAATGTATACATAACTTTCATTCAAAATTTTCAAGCGCCCTCAATATTTTGTGGTTTTGATATAAAATGTAGTATAAAGATATGTGTCAAATAACCAAAACAATTGTTTATTCTTAGTATAGAACAAATTTTCCATAATTAACGTAATAGTATTGGTTGGGCAGTATACATTTAAGCCATATCATTATAATATGGGCCTATTGCTTTTATAAATAGGTCGGAATGATAATATTTTGTGGTTATAAAATATTTACAAAATGGTGTCGGTTCACAGTAGCTCGGTGATACCCTAATTAATGCCGCCAGCAGTATAAACTCTCACACGTGAACAATTATTAAGCCAGAGGCCAGAGAGAAGACTTTTGATGAACCACTGTAGTGCCGTTGGCTATAGGGTAGTTTTATATGGGTTTGGGCAGTATACATTTAAGCTATATCATTATAATAAGGGCCTATTGCTTTTATAAATAGGTCGGAATGATAATATTTTTTGGTTATAAAATATTTACAAAATGGTGTCGGTTCACAATAGCTCGGTGATACCCTAATTAATGCCGCCAGCAGTATAAACTCTCACACGTGAACAATTATTAAGCCAGAGGCCAGAGAGAAGACTTTTGATGAACCACTGTAGTGCCATTGGCTATAGGGTTGTTTTATATGGGTTCACCGGTATACCAGATGATTTAAATTATACATTATTAAAAAAAAAACAGAATGACGCGAATGACACACACAGGAAAAGTAGCACCACGGACAACATAAATAAATATTTATGTTGTTTTGTTAATCATACAATATGTACTTCTCCCCAATATGGCCGACAAATGGTTTTACAAAAACCTTAAAGTGAACGTATATAAAGCTATACGCATTACAATAACTCACAGGAGATCTTTACAAATGCAAGCATTACATTGGTTCACGTTTATGCTGTTCACCAGCATTAGGCTTTTACTTGGCACTCAAAAGAGCTAAAAAAGTGCCAAGGGCACTAAACACAGCTCAAAGCAGTATACCTGATTTACGTGGCATTATAATGGTACAAGTTTATGCTATTAAGCGGCCACAGGCATTATGTTACTGCTTAAAATGCTATTGTAAACCCTAAGGTACTAAGAACAACTTAAAGCTGTATGCTGGATTTACGTGGCATTATAATGGGTCACGTTTATGCTCTTAAACAGTCTGTAGCATTTATTTGACTACTTAATATGCTATTGTAGTGCCAAATGCAGTAAAAACAGCTGAAAGCAGGACAGTTGCATTGTGGTTTGATGCACTAAAACTAAAGGCTTTACAAAAGCATTTTTTTATGCCTTTATCCAGCCATTATACATCGTAAAGCATCATAATGGTTTTGAAATGCCAATATAAAGCCTCAAGATGCTCGGTGAACTTTTATAAGAGTTTATACGGGCCTTAAGTTTTACATAGGGAAACTAGTAGTTGTTTAAAATGCTTCCCGTGTTACTTGGGGCAATTATGAACCTGCAGTAGGGCGAAATTTACGTCGTCAAGATTTGTGGCACGTCTGTTTATCCTAAATATTAAAGAAGTATCATCAGCAAACAACACCATTTGCGGATGGATTAAATAAGTAGCTGTCATAATATAATAAATAGTAGAAGAACAATGTCATCATTTACATTCACAAATTATAAATTAAAATAAAAACAAAATAAAAAATTCAAACAAAGCAAAATAACGATAATAATAATAATAATTAAATTACATAACATAAGCAGGTCAAATTTGTAGGTAATGTGAGTATTGTGTATAGGTCTGTACGAATTTCAATGTCAAAATTTACTTATCGTCAAAGAATTCCTTCAGAGTGTAATAGAGACATTTTACCTGAAATAAATGTGTATTAATAAACCATACTTACCTTATTCGAAACCTAATAAAACATGAGAGTAGCATTCTTGACTTCCTGCTAGTACTAGCCGTGCGGAAACAGCCCCACCGCTATCTGCGTCTCGCTCTAACGGCTCTCCCACCATCCCCACCAACCCCACCACCACCTAAGGCAGCTCGCGTGTCGATCGCGAGTTGGGTGTCATTGAGTTTGCTCATGTTTTATACCACCAGGCAGGTATTTAAGTTATTAGGTTTCGAATAAGGTAAGTATGGTTTAATACACATTTTATTTCAGGTAAAATGTCTCTATTAAACCCATTTGACCGTTATTCGAAACCTAATAAAACATGAGAGACGTGTTTGTTATCGCCTGGTGGTGGTGTCGCCAATGTGATCTAGAGTAAATGTGTATTATTTTTGCAATTAAATAACAGAGTATTGATTGTGTTTTTATTTATTAATCACAATAGTAATTACAGCAATTGTTTTACTGTTAATATACATTTTGTGCGTATGATGATTAATGATTAATGGGAGAGCATCTCGAAACTTACAAATAAACTATAATAAGTTAATAATGATTCTAAATGATTTTTTCTATTCTACAGGCTCAAAGAGAGTTGTAATCAAATCAGTCTTTGATGCATCTGCTCGAATCTCACGGCAATAGAATTTCTTAAAAGTATTGGCCGATTTCCAATTACCTCTTAAGAGTATCTCGTCTAGATGGAACTGCTCCATCCAGTTCTTTGAAGCTACTGCTGATCGAAAGCTGCCTGGTGTGCCCTGAATGCCAGCGTCCTTTAACGTTTTCTTCATCCAACCGGCAATAATAGAGCGGGTCGCTGGTTTGGGGTCTCCAAAAGTGCTCAAAAACAAGTTGTGTGACGATATTACTTCCCTTCTTGGGCGTGACAGATGGATGAGATGTTTGACCCAATGGACTGGGTCTAAACTTTTATTTTCTTTATTTTGTAGAAGTTTCCAGCCTGATTGTCTTCGGTTAGCTGTGTCTGTCTTTGATCCAAAAGCCGGCCAGAGAATGATATTATCTTCGGATTGAATGTAGTGATCTGGTGAAATCTGAAGGAGTGTAAGATCGTGAACACGTCGCCCCGAGCAGAGAAGTAGGATTGAGGCAGTTTGACAGGAAGCTTCGTAGAGGTTAACAGTTTCAGGATTTTTATGGCTTAAGTATGAAATGAGCGTATTAATATCCCAAATCGGTGGCTTGGGTAGTTTAGGATGAGCCAAAGAGATCGCTTTTAGAACTTGTCTTACGAGGGTGTGCGAACTTATTTTTGTTTGATTATCCGGGTCACAAAAAGTCGAGACCGCCGATTTATTAACGAGAATCGTGCTCAGGGAAAGCCCCTCTACTTGATGCAGATCAACTAGGAATCGTGCAAATTGCGAACCAGTCGGTTGTAGTGAGTTCACCTCATTATTTTTAGTCCAGTTCATCCATCTTTTCCAAGCTGGTCTATAAGTATTAAGAGTAGACTTACGCCAACTGGATGATAAAAGAGACCTTTGTTCTTCTGACCAATCCTTCAATGTTAGCTCCCACCCCCACATCTCCAAACTTCGAGCGTCATTGTTGCCACGTTTGGAGGCGGGAGACCGGTTGAAACATCTACTAGTACCCTGGGTAGGTTCCTGATGGTGAACGGGGGACCTAATGCTCTGCTCTTCAGATCTGGTCTCCAGTATACTTTGTCCCACCGTGGAGCGACTATCAGGTAAACGCCTCTTGCTTTGTTTAGGTGTGCTAGTACTCTGGGGATCAAGTGGGGTGGTGGGAACACCCAAGCTAGCGTGTAAGTCCAATTCGCTGCTAGAGCATCGTAGCTCCTGGCTCGAGGGTCGGTTCTGTCGAGTGTGCAATAGTCCTGTAGGATATGTGCTATAGTATTTTCATGTTTCAGACACTTTATACTTGTGAGGAAATATAGTATTTAGACACTATAGGTACTTACACTTTATACCATCATTCATTTTCATTATCCTTGCATATTTTTATACATCTACGTCGCGCTTTGGCAGTAGTTATTTTAGCTTGCGTTAGATTCGATCTAAAACGATGTTTTAACATTGATTTCGCTGAAATAAAAATTATTTTCTCAATATTTACTTTGTTGACATTACGTCAATTGTCAAGCTGTCAGTTACTTTTCCTCTACTTATAATTTTCTTACTGGCCTAGGCCTATGAAGGTTTCTTTTGATTTATATAATTTTATTTTATTTTATTAATATATTAGCTCAAATAATGTATTTTAGAGATAATTACGATTGTTTACTAAATAACAGTATCTTATTTTACTTTTATATAATTAATTAGCACGCTCTCAGAATTCTTCGAGGAAGTTTTTACTGATTATTACTGGCTGTTTTTAATACTGGCAACTGACATTTTTGATTTTAAAGTCAAATAATTCTAGGGAGAATTATAGAATTTTATTAAAACAACTGATATGGAAAAACTGCGGATTTTTGGCTATAAAAGGAGATTTTCCTGCCACATTCGGCAGTCTGGAACGGGATCTCATACGAGATATATAGTATATCGTCACTACTGACAGTCTATAAGTCAACGGTACGTGGTAGCTGAACGCCGGTCTGCAAGTCTACCTTGCCTGCTCACTGACGAGCCCCAAGCCCTAAAGCAGCTGAACGCCTGTCTCAAGAACTACCTTGCCTGTCCACTGTCGCGCCCCAAGACCTGAAGCCGACAAGGAAGCCGATCGTCGGTCTTCAGTACCCTGCAAGTCGGAAGCTGGTCATCTGTCTCCAGTGCGGGACCTCATAAGTCTACCTTGCCTGTACACCGACGCGTCCCAAGCCCAAGTCAAGTACAGTAAAACTACCTACTATAAGTCCATTCTGAGCAGCATTTATGTTTAGATCTTTTTTAAAATAAATTTATTTGTTTGTGTTACCTATTTTTTATTTTCTGGGATAAGTAACACGACAATTTGGCGCCCCAACGGAAAATCAAAACTAGATATCACTCATTCTTTTCAAAATTCTGAAACAAACTAGCACTAGTATTCCCTTTTGACTCTTATATTTTGGCTTATTCTCTTTTTATACTCTTTCATCTCATTCTAAACACACTCACACACTTTAACACACGATGCGCGTCATCGAATCATAGCAAGATCTAAAATTGCTATCGGATCCTCTAGAGTCCTCTCTAACACTCAAGTCCTCCTCTTAAACACTTATATCAAACTAAGTAAAGTGTCGTGGGCTCTTAACTATTTATCGGCTTTTTAAATAAAAACCCACTTAAGTTTTTATTACTAGAGTCATCGGTTTACGATTTTAATTATTTTATTATGTAGGATCCTCTCGTCCTCTCATCTTTAATATGGAGTGCTTTCTAACACTTGAGTTCTGTACGCTTGAGTCTCTCTCGAGTCCTCTTGAACACTCCTTTTTCACTTGAGTTTTCTTTAACTCTTGAGTCTTTTTCAAAACTCACTCTCTTGAGTTATCGTTTGGACTCTTTCCCTCATTTTCCTCACTTTAATACAATTTTATCCTCTTTAACTTTAATTCTTTAATCATGGATAGAATTATTTTCTTTGAACTTCTTAACAAAGCTGAGCTAGAATATGAGATAAAAATAAGATTAGAAGAACCAAAAGATACTGTAATACAGCTTAAAAAACAAATTCTTCAACTCGCACCTCGTAATTCCTCTACAGATATTTTGGACTCGATATTAGAGGTTAAAACTGATTTGGATGAACTTACCACTACCTTAAATTATATCGAATCAAAAATAATATTATTAGAACAAGGTAACAATAGATTAAACAAAAAAAATGAAACCTTTATTAATCATCTTTATTTTCGATTAGAGAGGATTGACATAGACTCAGATCCCTCAGAGATCAATCGTTTATCTCAAATTAAAGAGAGATTTTTCAACTTAGAATCAAAATTTAACTCTTTAATCACTGTTTCTATCAATCCTCAACCTATAACGGTTAACCGTCCCTCTTCGACTCCTAATACTCCCAATGAGACTATGTTCCATACTATTTTACCGGACATTCAGTCTCAACCTCTAAACTCAATTCCCAATAATTCACTTAACGAATTAAAACGCATAAAATTCGACGGCACTACTTGTCCGCGTTCATTCATCCAAAATATTCAGGAATTTAGTATTTCAAGAAATATTACTTCAAACAAATTATTGGATCATGCGTTTGAATTACTTACCGGTAACGCTTTACATTGGTACCGTTTTAAACGTGATTCTTTGTTATCATGGGACGAACTTTGCGAAGCTTTGATTTCAGACTTTAGCGGTTTTGACTATGATCATAAATTACTAGAAGCCATTAACAGTCGAACTCAAGGCAAGGATGAACCAATAGTTATTTTTGTTTCCATACTGACTGGAATGTTTTCCAGACTTTCAGAGAAACTACCGGAAACTAAAAAACTACAAATTATTATTCGTAACATCCGGCCATGTTATTCACCTTATATCGCGAATAATAATATCAACTCAATCATTTCGCTTATTTCATGTTGTCAAAAATATGAAGAATTTTTGGACAAAGAGAAACGTTTCAGCGAACCTCAAACTACAAATAATCCTTTATGTGTTGAATTTAATTATAAATCTTCTTCTAATTTAACGTCAAAGACTTCAACATCTAACTCATTTCCTCCTAATACAAATTTTAATCGCTTTAACTATAAACCAAAAGTTAATTCAATCAATAAAGTTAATAATAATGCTTTTTGTGTTCGATGCCGCACTAATGGGCATACACTGAATAATTGCTCGCAACCTCGTACATTAATAATTTGTTTTAGATGTGGTTTAAAAGATGTTAAATCTACTGATTGTCCTAACTGTAATAAAACTAATTCAAAAAACTAAATAACGGCTTGGATTATAAAAACTGGCAGGATTGGTTACAAACTTTAAAAAATTTCTTTCATTGTTACAAAATAACTTCAATATATGATAATGAAAAAGATTTTAATCGTCCTTTTATTGATATTTCTATCAATAACAAAATATTTTCCGGTTTACTAGATAGTGGTAGTTCTATTACAATACTTGGTAATAACTCTCACTTAGAAATTTTAAAATTAGGCTTCACGTTATCCAAGTCTTTTCCAATGACGATTACTACTGCCAGTAATCATAATAGTAGATCCCTTGGTTCAATTGACATTCCGATTAGATACAATAATCAAACTCATCTAATCCAAGCCTTCGTATTTCCGAATATATCTCCTTCAATTATCTTAGGAGTCGACTTTTGGAAAAAGTTTAACCTTGTTCCACACATACTTTCTTCGGCTTTTAAGCCAAATACTAAATGTTCAGTGGTTACTGAAACTACTAAACAAGTACTTCCTTATAATCACCTCTCTTTAGAGCAAAAAACTATCGCTGATGACATGATTAAACGATTTAAAGCTATATCCTTCGAAAGTAGAGGATTACTGGGTCGCACTCATCTTATTAGTCATCATATCCCTTTAGGTTCAAAACGTCCACTCTCTCAAAACGTCCACTCTCCCAAAACGTCCACTTCCCAAAATGGTAATTCCCTAAATGTCTATTTCCTATTTCGTCCACTTTCCTGAAACGACCACAAATCTACAATTCCCAAAAAGTCCACTTCCCATTACGTCAGCTCTCAAAGCGTCCACTTTCCTCATATCATATCGATACCGGTGATACTCCTCCAATTAAACAACGATGTTATCGCCTTTCTCCCGAAAAACAAAAAGCTCTCATTATAGAAGTCGATAAAATGTTAGAATGGGGCGTTATTGAAAAATGTGAAAGTCCTTGGCTTTCTCCGGTTATCATTACACCTAAAAAGAATGGTGAATGGAGATTTTGTGTTGATAGCCGTAAACTAAATTCAGTTACTCGTAGAGACGCGTATAGCCTTCCATTTGTTAATGAAATCTTAGATAATCTCAAAAACGCAAAATTTCTTTCTAGCATCGATATTGCTAAAGCATTTTGGGAGATTCCTTTGAAAGAAGAATCAGATAAAGATAAAACAGCTTTTTATGTCCCTGGTCGAGGCATGTATCGTTTTGTTATCATGCCCTTTGGTTTAACTAATGCTCCAGCTACTCAGCAAAGACTTATGGACATGCTTTTTACTCCAGAATTTGACAATAAGGTCTTTTGTTACCTTGATGATATAATTATCATATCTGAATCATTTGAAGAGCATATCTCTTATCTAGTTAAAGTTCTCGAGAAATTAACGTTTGCTAAATTGACTATTAACTTCGAAAAAATTCTTTAAAAATGAACTTAAATACTTAGGATACATTGTTGATGAGTACGGTTTACGCTCAGATCCGGTTAAAATTAAAGCAATACTCGATTTCCCTACTCCTACTACTCGTAAAGAAGTGAGGAAATTTATTGGAACTTGTAGTTGGTTTCGTCGTTTTATTCCTAACTTCAGCACAATTGCAACTCCACTTAATAAATTAACTTCTTCTGGTAAAGATGCCCCTAAATTCATTTGGGATAATAATGCTACTCTGGCATTTAATAAGCTAAAAGAAGCTCTGGTAACTACTCCTATATTAGCTTGTCCTGACTACGACCTCCCTTTCTCTGTACATTGCGATGCTTCTAACTTCGGCATCGGAGGTATGTTAACACAAATAAAAGACGACAAAGAAGTAGTTATAGCTTATATGAGCAAATCTCTTAGTAAAAACGAACGAAATTACTCAACTACAGAAAGAGAAACTCTTGCGGTAATTTCAGCTTTAGAACATTGGCGTTGTTATATCGATAATGGTAAACCATTCACTGTTTATACAGATCACGCAGCACTTAAATGGTTTCTAAAATTGTCCAATCCATCTGGTAGACTCGCGCGGTGGGCTCTTCGGTTGTCATCTTTTAATTTTATTCTAAAACACAAAAGAGGTAAAGACAATTTAGTCCCTGATTTACTCTCGCGTACATCATGTCCACTCGGTGTTAATCCTGTCTTACTTAATCCTCAACTCGTACCTCCAGCATTGGAACGTTATAATAACCTACTTTTGGAATGTCGTAACAATCCTGATCAATACCCTAATTATACTATTCGCGAAAATAAATTATTCCGCTATACTCAATCTCCCTACGCGTTAACTGAAGATTTCGCGTGGAAAGAAGTTCCTCATCCTGATCTTCGGGAAACCCTTATCAAAAATAACCATGGCTCCCCAGACCAGCCTCATCTAGGAATCTTTAAAACTTATAAAAAACTATCACTTCTATATTACTGGCCTGCTATGTTTAAGGATATCGCTAAAGTAATTTCTATCTGTGATAATTGCTTGACTTACAAACACGCAAATCACTCTCCCTTCGGCCTTATGGGTAAACCAAAAATTTGTTCAAGGCCTTTTCAAACAATTTCTTTGGATCTAATGGGTCCTCTACCTATGACTAGACGAAGAAATCAATTTATCTTAGTGGTTAACTGTTGTTTTACTAAATATTCTCTGATCTTTCCACTAAAACGGGCTTCTACTACTAACATCATCTCTAACTTAGAAAATTTAGTTTTTCTCGTTCATGGAGTACCTCAGACTATTATTATGGATAATGGAACTCAATTTCAATCCCATGAATTTCGCAACTTTCTGGGCAGATATAACATACCACACATATTCTTCTCTCCTCATTATTGCCCCCAAGTTAATCCCACTGAAAGATACAATCGTACTATAATCACAGCTTTGTCATCTTTGGTTGGTGATGACCATAGATCTTGGGACACCCACCTCTCTAAAGTCCAATACGCTATGAACAGCACAACTAATGTTACCACTGGTTTTTCTCCTAACTTTTTACTATTTGGACGAGAAACAGTTACTTCTGGCTCACTTTACACGCCAACTAATAATCTTGATGAAATCGTTTTTCTACCTAGGGACATCTATGCTACTAACATAGGTTTATTATCTGCAATTTTTGATAAAGTTCAGATAGCCCTTCATATGGCTCATGCTCGTAACTCTGCTCGTTATAACGAAAGTCGTTCCTTTAAAGAATATAACGTAGGAGATACCGTCTGGCGAAGAAACTATGTACATAGTCAGGCTGGGATTTATTTTAGCGCAAAATTAGCGCCAAAATTTGTGAAGTCCACTGTGTTGCAGAAACTATCCCCGTTAGTTTATATACTTGAGGACTCAAATGGCAACCAAGCTAAATGGCATATTAAAGACTTTAAAATATAATGTATATAGTTATGTAAATACATTCCTTCTTCATACTTATGACTCATCTTTTTCTTCTTTCCTTCTTCTTTAATAGAGTTCTTTGCGGCCCATTAAAAACTCTATTTATTTTATAATTCATTCATCGGTTCTTAAACCATTATTAGATTATTATTTTTTTAAACTTTCTTTTTATCTGTTCCGATCAGATATCCCTAAGAAGTGCTTTTAGGTACAAGTTACCTAACCTTCGTGTCAACTAACTCTACAAGTTAGTATGACTTGTTTCTTACTATCGACTCTAAAAGTTGATTGATAATTTTTTAATCTTTCTTTTTATCTGTTCCGATCAGATATCTTTAAGAAGTGCTTTTAGGTACAAGTTACCTAACCTTCGTGTCAACTAACTCTACAAGTTAGTATGACTTGTTTCTTACTATCGACTCTAAAAGTTGATTGGAGCGGCTGATAACTCCATTCAAAATAAGCCCTTATTATAAAGCTACTAAAGTCTATTTCATTTCATTATGGGTTTTAGACGAGAGCGGATTACAACTCCAAAAAGAAGCCTTAAAGTTATTGACTTATCAGGTTGAGTAGTGGTCATTGAATGTGAATCCTACCTGACTAACTACGTAAGATGTCGGTGTGATTGAATGAAGTATGTACGTTTTGTGAATGCTGTTATACTTTAACCTTACAAAATTTTTGTTCTAGACCAAAAATTTTCTCGGGGTCGATGGGGAAATATAGTATTTTCATGTTTCAGACACTTTATACTTGTGAGGAAATATAGTATTTAGACACTATAGGTACTTACACTTTATACCATCATTCATTTTCATTATCCTTGCATATTTTTATACATCTACGTCGCGCTTTGGCAGTAGTTATTTTAGCTTGCGTTAGATTCGATCTAAAACGATGTTTTAACATTGATTTCGCTGAAATAAAAATTATTTTCTCAATATTTACTTTGTTGACATTACGTCAATTGTCAAGCTGTCAGTTACTTTTCCTCTACTTATAATTTTCTTACTGGCCTAGGCCTATGAAGGTTTCTTTTGATTTATATAATTTTACTAGCTGACCGGCGCAACTTCGTCTGCGTCTCATAAATTGAAATGTAAGCTATCCTATCTTTCAAGTTGGATCAAACTGCACACGGTGTACAAATTTTATTGAAATCGGTTAAGTAGTTTAGGAGTCCATTGAGGACAAACATTGTGTTCGCGACGAACGTCACCAAAACAAGTGTATATAGTTTCTTACAAAGATAGTGTAGAGTCAGTGATACATGGGCAATAACAGTGACGAAATAAACAAACGCGTCAGTGATTAGATTTAGTAAATAAACCGAACAGTAAACGTTAAACTCATATCACCTCGAAAGTGGCATTTTATTTAGTTAAAACGTAGTATTATCGAGATCCAGGTAGCCTAGTGTTGCGACCTAGGCCTGGATATAGTTTTGTAGAATCAACATAGCCCTTCAGGGAAGCCACTTGTCGAGGATATGACAGTCTAACGCGCCTATCTGTGTTCATAGCATGTAAATTTGGTCTATCATACTGACAGTTGAAGGAACATTACAGGCTGGATAATATAGATACATAAAAGTAAATAGTAGATTCATATAGGCCATACAACACCCTTGTATATGGCACTCTATATACTTACAGCATCAACTCCGGTTTTCGTGTAAATTATCCTGAAAGATCCTTCGACCGTCCCAGTTTTAGAAAGTTCTGTACTAATTTATCTATATTTCTTTAATTTCAATAAAGATATGTGTGTTTTTTGTGTTAGTAGATAGATAACACTATGTACAAACCATGTAACGTTAAAAATATAATTAGATATAAGTTCAGAATTGTAATAACAGAAAATATTTGTAAATATCCAAATGAAAATACATAATAAAAAATTCCAAAAATCAGGAAGCGATTTGCGGCTCTCGTTACAGTCAAGTACTCTAGTACGTTAGTAAATCTAGATTTTCTTAGAATCGTAGTCATCAGTACGGCAAATATTATATTATAATGTGAGTGAATCAAGCAGTAAAAAGTAGTGCGCGAAAGTCATGAAGGAATATCAAATCGCTTCCTGAAAAGTTATGAAAGTTTATCAGTGTTCTCATTCCCAGTAACCCTTCCCCCTGATAGGAAACGACTGAGGTTGTCTGAACCGACAGGTGTAGGACGTCAGCGCCGTCTAGGTTCGAAGATTATGTGTGTACAGTTACAGTATAGGCAGAACGTCTGTTAGAGTAGACAGAGCGTCAGGCAAGCACGCATACATCCCCGCGTCTAGCGATCACGCCCGTCCGGCACATTTTCTGGTCCTTCAGAGCCGGATAACCTCAGTTCGTCAGTGATAGTGTAGTTTCTGGTTAATCCGAACCAGACCCTATGTGAACAGTGCGTCAAGGCTATATACCTCAAAGTTATATACCTCAAAGTTATAAATCTACGTGAACAGTGCGTCAAAGTTATATACATCAAAGTTATACGACAACTTAAATAGACAGTGCGTGAACAGTGCGTCCAAGTTATATACCTCAAAGTTATATATCTCAAAGCTATATACCAATAACTTATGTGAACAGTGCGTCAATATTATATACCGGAACTCGTGTAACCAGTACATAGTGAAGCTATAACAGCATATAGTGATAGTACATAGTGAAGCTAACAGTACATAGTGACAGTACATAAGTGAAAGTATATAACAACAGTACATAAGTGAAGTATATAACAATAGTACATAGGGAAGTATATAACAATAGTACATAGGGAAGTATATAACAACAATATATAGTGAAAATTCATAGTGAAGCGTACAACAAGTGCATAACTAAGGAAAAGAACGCCTATTAAAGCTAATAACTATTTATGAACACTAATAAAACTTATAGTGAAGTTATAGTGAAGTTTACACGCTGAAGACTTACGTTAATAGTTAAAAATAAACAGTAGATCGGTTCGAATAATACAGTGCGGTTATAAATAAAACAAGATGCCGGTAACAAGATCGCAAGGAAGGTCTCCCGCGGAAACACAGGCGGTCGAGACGCGTCAGGACACAGCCATCCGTCACCAGCTGCCACCCCGTTCACCATCCTCTAACGAGGGGTTGGAACAGCTGGCCACCCGCCCTTCCGCTATGCGGGGGGATGAAGACGCAGCCGAGCCACCATCTGCTACTAAACGAACCAGGTCAGAGGGTATTTCAGATAAAACTATTATGCCTTCAAATACAACGAGAAAGCCTTCGACGTGTAAGCCTTCAGTCAGATCTTCAGCGAAGCCTTCAGACAGATCGAGGATTACTCATGAAACCACAGAAGCCGTACCGATGACTACCCGGGGTGACGCCCGTAACGAACATTGTAGATCGCCGTCTCACAAGACGACACGATCAAATAGAAAAGTTTCACAAGCACGTGAGGCTTTATTAAAAATTAGGTTGGAGCTTGCACAAATAGCGCTTCAGAGGGCCGAAGAAGACAACTCTGAAGCTGAATATATGGATGACAGAAACTCAAACGATGAATACGTGCGTTCCTGGTTGGAAGAAGCGCCGGAAGAAGCGCCGCTTCCAGAAGACGACGCCGCTGAGGGGAATATTACAGTTAGACAGCATACCCCCCCCCCCTGCGGACGTCAACAGTACAGATATAGAACACCGGGAAAGGGCACCATCGTTACATCCTACAGTTAAAAATGTGTCAAGAGAAACAGTACCAACACAGAAGACCGAACAATGCAGGGGGGAGGATTCATTACGTCCATTTATAACGGAATTGACATCCGCTATAGCGTCGCTCGCTGATAGAAAAATAGATACAGGGACAGCGAACCAACCCTCGGCGTCGAAGGTCATCATGACCCTACCGAATTTCAGCGGGTCACATACAGAATGGCTTTCGTTCCGCGCCATTTACGAAACAACTCGAACGTACTTCAACGACGTCGAGAATACAGCGAGACTCAGAAGGAGCCTTCATGGAAGAGCATTGGAGACAGTGAGCTCAGAACTCATCGGTCACGCCCGACCAGATGACATCATGCGGGAACTGGAGTTGCAGTTCGGCAGACCAGACTCAATAGCGCAAGCCGAAACAGATCGGCTGAAAGGACTATCGCGCTGCAGCGAAGCACCGAAAGATATCTGCACGTTCGCAAGTCGTGTGAGAAGCGGCATCGTGACACTACGTGCATTGAAGAAGGAGCACTACCTCATCAACGCTGAGCTGATGCGATCCCTTACAGAGAAGCTGCCGAACTCCCTGCGTGTACAGTGGTACAGAACATACACGGAGAAGTACCAATCACTGCCGGACTTGTCGCTCTTCAGCGAATTCATTACAGAGCAAGCTCGCTTCTGCAGCGCCTTCGCTCCTCCCGAGAACGTACATTCATCCGAAAATGCGACAGGCAAACGAGTTTTGCAAAGAACGCATACAGCGACAGATAAGTCGACTTCGAAATGTCGAATCTGCGAAAAGGAGGGTCATTACGAATCTGAGTGTAAAAAATTCAGAGACGCCTCCAACGATAGAAGATGGGAAATCGCAAAGAAATTTAGCATGTGCTACCGTTGCCTGCGACATCGCCGAAACGGTCATAAGTGTCGACCGAAGAAATGCGAAACAGGGGGGTGCAAAGCCACGCACCATCGACTGCTGCACTTCACAAAAAAGACTGAAGAAGCGGTCAACCAGCCGCCAAAGCAGGAGGTGGCCCCAGAGACAGTCGCCAGTTCCAGGACGACAGCAAGTCAAGCTTTCCTCAAAATAATACCAGTACGAGTCATAGGACCGGCGGGAGAAGCTTCCACGTACGCTCTCCTCGACGATGGGTCAACAGTATCGCTGATTGACGAAGAGATAGCGCAGCAGATCGGAGCGGAAGGACGCGTAGAACCTCTCACAATAGGCGCGATTGGAAACACGATGATCGACACTCCCAAGTCAAGAAGAGTGTCAGTCACTCTCTCCAGCCAGATGAAGGACAAGATGCCATTCAGAGCGCGTACCATTCCGAAGCTCAACCTAGCGCCGCAGTCGATTAGTGAAGAAGACGTTGCCCGGTGCAAACATCTGGATGACCTCAGACAACAGCTGATTTACAACACCGGCGCGCCGAAGATACTTATAGGTCAAGACAACTGGCACCTATTGCTGGCTACCGAGGTCCGCAAGGGCCCCCAGAACCAACCCGTTGCCTCACTCACAGCGATGGGCTGGACTCTTCACGGCGCGCACACCAGAACTCTCGGTCACCAGGTGCACTACGTCAACAGACTCACAGCAGAAGACCAAGATCTCAACGAACAGCTGCGTGAATTCTTCGCGCTCGAATCTCTGGTCATCAACCCACGTCGTCCTGATTCCGATCCTGAGAAGAAAGCGGAAGACATATTAGACCGTCATACCAAACAAATGGAGAACGGACACATAGAAACGGCCCTGCTCTGGAAAAGTGAAAACATCGAAATGCCAGATAGCTACGGAACTGCACTCAAGAGACTCGTCGCCACTGAAAAGAAGCTCGACAGAAATCCCACTCTTCGCGACAGATATACGGAACAAATGGAATCGTACATCAACAAAGGTTACGCCGAAAAGGCGCCCGAAGTAACCACAGCTGGTAGGACGTGGTACCTACCCCATTTCGAGGTGTACAATCCCATGAAGCCGGAGAAATTCAGAATAGTCCACGACGCTGCAGCCAAATCGAGAGGAATGTCACTAAACGACTTCCTACTCACTGGTCCAGACCTACTACAGTCGCTGCCCGGCGTCATGATGAGGTTCCGTCGACACCCTATAGCGGTCGCCGGCGACATAGCGGAGATGTTCATGCAAGTGAAGGTGCGAACGCAAGACCGTGACGCCCTTCGCTACCTGTGGAGGGGCGACAGAAGACAAGGAGCTCCTGAAGAGTATCGCATGACGTCAATAATATTCGGCGCGGCAAGCTCGCCGTGCACGGCTATCTACGCTAAAAACTGGAACGCGAAGCGGTACAGTGACAGCCAACCGGAAGCAGTGGAAGCCATCATACAGAGTCACTACATGGATGACTACCTCGACAGTTATAAAACGATAGAAGAAGCGACGCGTGTGGCAACAGCCGTCAAGGACATACACCTACAGGCGAAGTTTGAACTCAAAAAATGGGTTTCAAACAGCACAGAAGTCCTAGACCACATAGATCCGACACAGAACAGGACTGAAGTAGTCAACATCGGAAAATCAAGCGCCACAGAAAAGATACTCGGTCTGATATGGAAGCCGACCGAGGACACGCTAGGCTTCAATTTAACGCTCGCACGGCTACCAAGCGACATTCTCGACAAAGAAACACCGACGAAGAGAGAAGCGCTGAAAATCGTCATGTCATTGTACGACCCACTCGGCCTCGCCTCGCCGGTAACGATTCGAGCCAAACAGATTCTCCAGGAAGCTTGGAGACACGGAACCAACTGGGACCAGGCTCTCGAACCAGACCTGTCCGCCCAGTGGCGAAGATGGGTACAACACCTACATCAGTTGAAGGACATCGACCTACCGAGATGTTATCCGGGATACAGCGAAGCTACGGAGACACAGATCCACGTCTTCACCGACGCAAGTGAGATGGCATACGCAGCAGCGGTCTATTGGCGGACAACAACAGAAGATGGACAACGTCACGTCACTCTCGTCATGGCAAAAGCGAAAGTGGCACCGCTCAAACTCCAATCCATACCACGCCTCGAGCTTCAGGGCGCGGTAATGGGAACCCGTTTAGCCGCAGCCGTCATCAGAGAACACGGCATCAAACCGGCTGCAGTGACGTACTGGACAGACAGCAAAACCGTCCTTACTTGGATTCGGCGAGGATCTCGAGCGTACAAGCCGTTCGTTGCCCATCGCATAGCGGCCATCGAGGAGAACAGCAAGGTCGAAGACTGGCGATGGATACCGACAAAAATGAACGTAGCCGACAGCGCCACACGCGACGTTCCACACCACTTCAACAAACATCATGAGTGGTTCCGCGGCCCTGCCTTCTTATCCGACGATCCGTCATCATGGCCGACCGAAAAACCTCCAGTCGACACGGAAACAGGGGAGGAAAGAACTCTCACAGTCACCGAGGAAAAGGTCAACAGTCATTCTCTGATGGAAGCTATTCCGGATCCAACCCGATTCTCAAAATGGGAGCGTCTTCTCCGAGCTACAGCAAGCGTCCTTCGCTTCATACATCTCTGTCAGAATAAAACAGAGAAAACGTTCTACAAACGAACAAGGAAAAATACAGAAAAGGATCCTGACTGGAGACAGCAACAGAAGAAAACGAATAAAGCTCTTCCCAAGACAGTGGCGAAGACACCAAACACTCGATACGAGAAACACATAATAGAAGCGGAATTTCTCCAAAGGGCAGAAAAATTACTCGTACGGGTTTCACAGCAACAGTCGTTTTCGCAGGAAATTACAGATCTGCAACAACAGAGATCCATCAGAAAGGACAGTCGGCTCAGACCGCTTCGTGTGGAAATTATCGACAACGTCATACGACTAAAAAGCCGTATAGCCGCCATCACCGAAATAGCCGACGACACGAAGCAACCGCCCATCCTTCACGGCGACCACCACATCACCCGATTGTACATCGACTGGACGCACCGAAGTCTACAGCATAGCGGTACCGAGCTCACCATCAACGAAGTGCGCCAACATTATTGGGTCATCAGGATGCGGCCAACCACGAAGAAAGTACTGGCACAATGTCTGCAGTGTCGTATTCGCAAGGCGCAACCATCCGTGCCTGCGACCGGCGACCATCCGAGAACGCGCCTAGCACATCATCAGCGGCCGTTCACCTATACCGGGCTCGACTATTTCGGCCCGCTCTCAGTAACAGTTGGTCGACAGCATCACAAGAGGTACGTAGCCCTATTCACGTGTCTCACCACCAGAGCCGTCCACCTCGAGATAGCTGCCAGCCTCAGCGCAGACTCCGCTATACTAGCGCTGCGCCGATTCGCCGCTCGCCGAGGCTGCCCCACCGAGATACACTCCGACAACGGCACCAACATGCACGGTGCCGACAAGGAGCTCCGAGACGCCTTCCAAAGGGAGGCCAGTCGCCGAGGCATCGTGTGGCGCTTCATCACGCCATCAGCGCCTTTCATGGGGGGCGCCTGGGAGCGCCTCGTACGCTGCGTGAAGTCCGCCCTGTACACCGTTCTCCACGAGAGACATCCGCACGAAGAGGTATTGTCTACTCTACTGTGTGAGGCGGAGTACACCGTAAACAGCCGGCCGCTCACACACGTCTCCGTAGACAGCGACGACGACGAAGCCATCACGCCGAATCATTTCCTTCTCGGCGGGTCAGCCAGGTTGCCAATTCCCGGCACATTCACCGAACAAGACATCAACAGCAAGAAGATGTGGCGGCGCTCACAGATACTCGCCGACATGTTCTGGCGTCGGTGGGTACGAGAATACCTGCCGGAGCTTCAATACCGGCGGGAGCCACACAGCCGCGGCCCCAGTCTACAGGTCGACGACCCCGTCCTCATAGCGGACGGTCAGCTGCCACGAAACACGTGGCCGCGAGGCCGCATAATAGCCGTCTTCCCTGGGGGCGACGGAGAAGTCCGGACTGCTGAGGTACGCACTTCCGGCGGTACCCTGAAGCGTCCGGTGAAGAAACTCGTGCCCCTACCGAAATGATCCAGACATCGGGACGTCGAGGCAGCGGGCATCGTGACGGCGGGCTCTGACGACAAGGTTCGTCGCTCGCCGGCATGGTGCAGTGCCGCGCCGACGTACAGCGAGTCATCGCTACACTGCACGGCGGGAGACATGTTCGCGACGAACGTCACCAAAACAAGTGTATATAGTTTCTTACAAAGATAGTGTAGAGTCAGTGATACATGGGCAATAACAGTGACGAAATAAACAAACGCGTCAGTGATTAGATTTAGTAAATAAACCGAACAGTAAACGTTAAACTCATATCACCTCGAAAGTGGCATTTTATTTAGTTAAAACGTAGTATTATCGAGATCCAGGTAGCCTAGTGTTGCGACCTAGGCCTGGATATAGTTTTGTAGAATCAACATAGCCCTTCAGGGAAGCCACTTGTCGAGGATATGACAGTCTAACGCGCCTATCTGTGTTCATAGCATGTAAATTTGGTCTATCATACTGACAGTTGAAGGAACATTACAGGCTGGATAATATAGATACATAAAAGTAAATAGTAGATTCATATAGGCCATACAACACCCTTGTATATGGCACTCTATATACTTACAGCATCAACTCCGGTTTTCGTGTAAATTATCCTGAAAGATCCTTCGACCGTCCCAGTTTTAGAAAGTTCTGTACTAATTTATCTATATTTCTTTAATTTCAATAAAGATATGTGTGTTTTTTGTGTTAGTAGATAGATAACACTATGTACAAACCATGTAACGTTAAAAATATAATAGATATAAGTTCAGAATTGTAATAACAGAAAATATTTGTAAATATCCAAATGAAAATACATAATAAAAAATTCCAAAAATCAGGAAGCGATTTGCGGCTCTCGTTACAGTCAAGTACTCTAGTACGTTAGTAAATCTAGATTTTCTTAGAATCGTAGTCATCAGTACGGCAAATATTATATTATAATGTGAGTGAATCAAGCAGTAAAAAGTAGTGCGCGAAAGTCATGAAGGAATATCAAATCGCTTCCTGAAAAGTTATGAAAGTTTATCAGTGTTCTCATTCCCAGTAACCCTTCCCCCTGATAGGAAACGACTGAGGTTGTCTGAACCGACAGGTGTAGGACGTCAGCGCCGTCTAGGTTCGAAGATTATGTGTGTACAGTTACAGTATAGGCAGAACGTCTGTTAGAGTAGACAGAGCGTCAGGCAAGCACGCATACATCCCCGCGTCTAGCGATCACGCCCGTCCGGCACACATTGTGACACGAGATTTATATATATTAAGATTTTATTTTATTAATATATTAGCTCAAATAATGTATTTTAGAGATAATTACGATTGTTTACTAAATAACAGTATCTTATTTTACTTTTATATAATTAATTAGCACGCTCTCAGAATTCTTCGAGGAAGTTTTTACAGATTATTACTGGCTGTTTTTAATACTGGCAACTGACATTTTTGATTTTAAAGTCAAATAATTCTAGGGAGAATTATAGAATTTTATTAAAACAACTGATATGGAAAAACTGCGGATTTTTGGCTATAAAAGGAGATTTTCCTGCCACATTCGGCAGTCTGGAACGGGATCTCATACGAGATATAAAGTATATCGTCACTACTGACAGTCTATAAGTCAACGGTACGTGGTAGCTGAACGCCGGTCTGCAAGTCTACCTTGCCTGCTCACTGACGAGCCCCAAGCCCTAAAGCAGCTGAACGCCTGTCTCAAGAACTACCTTGCCTGTCCACTGTCGCGCCCCAAGACCTGAAGCCGACAAGGAAGCCGATCGTCGGTCTTCAGTACCCTGCAAGTCGGAAGCTGGTCATCTGTCTCCAGTGCGGGACCTCATAAGTCTACCTTGCCTGTACACCGACGCGTCCCAAGCCCAAGTCAAGTACAGTAAAACGACCTACTATAAGCCCATTCTGAGCAGCATTTATGTTTAGATCTTTTTTAAAATAAATTTATTTGTTTGTGTTACCTATTTTTTATTTTCTGGGATAAGTAACACGACAGTGCCCGTCGAGAGGCAAAGAGGTCGATTTGTGGTTGGCCCCATTTTGTGAAAATGACTTCTGTTACCGTTGGCAGAAGGTGCCATTCTGAAGGAGTCTTCTGACGAGACAGGTGATCCGCTTCCGAGTTGTAACTGCCTGGCAGGTGATAAATCGTCATGTGGATGTTGTGCTGATCTAGGATTGCGAATGCTTCTGCTGCAAGGTTTACTAGGGCTTGAGATTTCGTGCCGCCTTCGTTGCGTAGGTACGATACCGTGGTTTTGTTGTCGCACTGGACTAGTAAGGCCGAAGCCCTCAGGTAACGACAGTGATCTCGTAAGACGTTTATTATGGCAATGAGTTCTTTTTGGTTGCAATGTAACCCCTGTTCCGTCTCTGACCATGTGCCTTGTAAGCTCGTGTTGTCCAGCAAGGCACCCCAGCCGATGTCGCTCGCATCGGTTGTCAGATAGTGAGATGGTAGGGGACAGTGAATGATTGAAGAGACTCTGTAATTCGTTAGCCACCACAAGAGATCGCTTTTTGCTTTTGAGCTTAACTGAGTTTTTGTGCAGGCAGGTGTCTTCAGAAGAGCATTTGCATGCGTTTGCAGGCTTCGATAGTTTAATCTTCCTCTTGTCACGACAAAACTGGCGAAGTTTAGTATCCCTATAAGTATCTGAAGTTGTTTCAGATCCACCGAACGAGATTGCAGGGAATTCGAAACGTAGTTTTTCAGTTTGGATGCCGTTCTTTCTGGGAGATATTTGATATTTTTCCATGTGTCCCATACGATGCCCAAGAACTCCAGAGACTTTTGTGGAACTAAGACCGACTTTTTCCTGTTTATTATCCATCCTAGGTGTTCGAGCAAATTTATTGTGGTTGCAACATGGGACTGTAGAACCGAGCGGTTCTGATGGACTAGGAGGAAATCGTCTAGGTATACTAGAGTGCGGATGCCTTGTTCCCGCAGCATCTGGGCTACCCAGTTTGTTAGACTGGCAAAAGCTTTGGGAGCAGAACTTAGACCGAATGGCAAGCAAGTCATCTCGTACAGTTTTTCGTTGTACATTAGACGTAAGTATCGCTGGTGTGTTTGTGCAATCCGTAGATGAAAATACGCTTGGTGCAAATCTATTTTGGCCATCCAGTCGCTTTCCTGAAGGAAGTCGGGCACTTTGTGGATATTTATTAGCCGGAATTTGTCGGTGTGAACATACTCGTTTAGGTTTTTCAGGTTGAAAATAGGCCTCATCGTGCCGTCGCTTTTCGGCCGAAGAAAAATTGTTGATATGAAACTCGGGGATCGCTTGGCCTCTCGTATTACACCTTGTGATAACATTTCCGAAATTATGTTTGACATCTCTTGCGAGTGTGCAGTTAGACGGTGACGAAAATGGTGACTGAGCGGTGGTTTTCTCTTGAAAGGTATACGGTAGCCTTTTATGATTTTTTGAATGTAGGGCGGTGCCCCGAGCGCTTCCCAACGGCTGTGGTAAAATTGAAGCTGACCGGTACCAAAAGGTATTCTCGAGTCAATATTTGCGTTTATTTTGTTCTCTCCTATCCCGGCGGGATGAGGGAGAGTTTGCCCTGCGGCCTTTATGACCTTCGTTATGTCCTCTTCTTCTTCCACCTTTACCTCGAAAGGATTGATGATTTTGGTCACGGTAGTTCCTTTTAAAAGCAGGTTTGTTTTCCCGTTTTGGGGCCTGAGATGTTTTCGACGGAGGACCGTACGACGTACTTGGTCGTTGCGATGGCCCCGGATCGTTCTGCGGTGCAGAGTTTGTGCGATCCTTATTTTTGGGCCAAAATATACTTTTCACGCCTCCTGCTTTTTCCAGGACAGTTGTAAACTTGTCGCTGTCAAATAAGTGCGAGCATGTCGGTGGGATTTTCCGCAATGCACTTTTATGATACGGGTCCTTCACCGAAGCTATAATGGCCTCTCTTCTGTATTGTACAAGCTCAGCTCTGTGTCCACAAACTAGTTGAAATATGTCACTTGTTATTTTTGGATACTCACCTTTAGTGAAAATTTCGGTTATTTTCTCAACAATATTGGCGTGGTTCAACTGCTCAGATTGCTGTGCCCATAATAAAAAACTACGCATTTCATTTTGCATTACATCCCTTTGCTTTAATAAAGCATACGTTATACCTGAAAAAGCTTTTTCCATCTGTGCTGTAAACTTAGAAGTATCATAACGCTTTATTTCGTCATTATGTTCGAGGTTAGTAAAACCTGGTTCATGAACATACAGCTTTTGTACGTCTGCGTACCGTACACTGTTCCAATCGGAAAGCCCAAAGCGTTGCAAGATTGTTAACTGATCCAAAAATGCTGATGAAGCATGAGGAACCGATGGTTCATTCAACTTTGTACCGATGCTTAGACTAAACGTATTATCGCAGCATGTTCCGGCATCAACAGTGGATGAAGGAGGTAAGGGGTGTTCATTGGCCTCCTCTTCAAATAAGTCACCGCTAATGTTAGGATCTACATAAGAGCTACATTCTTCTTGATAAAATTCTCTTGGAGTGCTAGTTTGCCGCCGGGACAGCTCGTATTTTAGGTTAGACACTTCGGTTAATAATTTGTTTAACTTACTTGAGTCCCGTTTCCTTTTGGATTTGTACTTCCTTCGACGTCTGTTATTACGGTTCGTACGATTGATTGACGAGGAGCTTGAGCTTGTTGATGAACTACTGCTCGAGCTCGACTCTGTACTTGAAGATCGTTTACGCTTCCTTACGGCATCGGCACCATTACGACTCTTCTCCACCGCACCTTCCTCTCTCGTTGCCGCGGATGGGCCTGCCTGATCCATGTTCGTATTCGAAATCTACAATTTAGATTTACGATACTGTTGAATAAAAACGCAATATCAAAATACGTCAAATAATAACGTTCAAAAGAAAAAGAACAAAGACAAGATTTAGAAATAATATAAAAAACATCTAATTCAAATAAGTTTTCCGAACGGTTTCACCGTTTAAAAATTTTAGCATTACTGTAGGTAGGTAAATTGTAATTATTTCCCAAATATAGTCTATAATAGTATTTCGTAAGTATACCTACTTACGTAATTAGAAATCAAATTGTAACAACAATGAAATCAAACTGTTACCGTTCAAAGTGAAATAATTTGCGTATCAAAATCGGAAATAAGTCAGTAACAGTTTAGGTATGAAGGTATGCCGAAAAAGCAATGGTACTTACCAAGACAGAATAATTTACCTTTGTCAATTATTAAACACTTTGCACTGTTGCACAATAATATTATCACTGCACGACACAATAGTTTTAACAAAGTGACTTGTAGGACAAGCACTTTTTACTAGCGACCTATTTGGTCGGAAATCAAAACGCCAATGACACCCAACTCGCGATCGACACGCGAGCTGCCTTAGGTGGTGGTGGGGTTGGTGGGGATGGTGGGAGAGCCGTTAGAGCGAGACGCAGATAGCGGTGGGGCTGTTTCCGCACGGCTAGTACTAGCAGGAAGTCAAGAATGCTACTCTCATGTTTTATTAGGTTTCGAATAACGGTCAAGTGGGTTTAATACAATTTTAATATAAGGTATTTTTGGAGACTGTTTTTAAAGTTATTTTCGTATTCTGTGTCCTTAATTGAATTTGGAAGCTTGTTATAAATTTTCACACACATGGCTAAAGGTTTAATTTGTTTATCTGTTATTTTGTTTTTATTATTATCAATATATTATGTTTAATTTAATTTGATCTCTTGATTTGTTTGTTAAGTTTCTAGATCTATTTTGTTTAACACTAAATTTAGCATTCATAATTCTCAATTAATTGCAATAATATTAATGTTTAATGTAGATAATTTGAATAAAATAGTGCATGTGGTGTTAGCCTGTAAGTAATTGTTGCACTTATAAATGTATTTATCGTGTACTTTTAATTGAAATGTAAAGTGTAAACAATTGTAGGATAACCTTAAATAAATAAATAAAAGAAAAAATGCCATTGAATATCTTTTTGATGGGTCCCCTATGTTGTTTCGAATGCCACTGTTGCGACACACGCTCTCGCGAATTATTTTTCCACTGCCTCACAGGTTCGAAAGCTCATGGACTCGAATGAAGTAGTCGCGAATGACGCTGTTTCGAAAAACATTTTCACTGCCTCATACGCTCGAATGCTTGTGATTTCGATTTATTTATTCATAAAGTGATTCGAAAAATATTTAAGCAGTAATTTCATAAAACCAACAAATTCGGTGTCAACATCATCATTTAAGATTATTATTAACAAAGTGATAATCAAAAATATTAGTACCTTTTTTTTTTGTAGGATGGGAAATCATCAAATGAGTTCTCCCACTCTGGGTGGAGCGGGAGGGACAAGCCCGCCACACACGCCCAAACCACTGTAACTCCTGAAAGCCAGAATCAACAGTGGCGACCACCAGAAAAGCGCCGAGACAATGAAGCTCGACGAAGTCCCAGAGAATGAATTTAACTGTCTTGGATCCCGCAACGAAATTAATCAGAAAGTATAGCGGAGGAGTAGGAAATAACTGTAATTTCCACTTCCCTCCATCAGCAGGAGACAGAACGAAACAAGGCCAATAGGCACAAAGGGACGTTTACAACTGGGATAGGCCCAGTTGCCAAGCACCACGGATAAATATTAACGTTAATGGGTAATTTGCTCTAGTTTCCACAAGGTCCGTATAGTAAATAACTCCGGAAGTAACCTGTACACTATCCAACATAATATTGCGTTCATTTTGCCAAAGACTACACTCCCACAAAATGTGATGAGCAGATTGTTCATATTCGCAGTCAGATGTTGAACATTGACAAAAAGGCAAGTCAACAAGCTTGAAGGAAAATAATTTACTCTTAAAGTTGCCATGGCCCGTGAGAAATTGGGCAACACAGTGATCAACCTCCAGCCATGTCCTGTCCAGCCGCTCACGAACGGATGGAAAGAACTGGTGGAGGTGCCTGCCCTTGATGGAATTGTCCCACCTACATTGCCATTCAGATAAAACTTCCTCCCAGACGTCGGTCTGTGGTTTGAATAATCTAGAAATCTTAGCACGATCACGTACGGTTAAAAAGTCTGCGTCCGTGGTCTCACGCGCGTTATAGTACATTGCAGCCCGCCGCTGCACCTCCAGATCGACTGGAAGTACACCCGCAAGCACCGGAAGAGCTTCGGTACTAACCGTCCTATACGCTTTGCATAAGAATATCAACGCCAAACGCTGGCTTTGAAGCAATTTACGTCGCACCGCTCCTATGGTGGCCCTATCGGCCCAAACAGGTGCCCCGTAGCACATACAACCCAAGTAAGTAGCCACGTAGATGGTCTTTAAAGTTAAAAATGACAATCCCCACGTAGATTTGGAAATCCTCGTTAAGGAATAAAAGTTCTTTTTAGCTTTTTCACCGACATTTTTTATGTGATCTACGAATGAAAAATTCCTCTCTAGACCAGTCCAAGGTAGCACACGGACTGCTTTCTTTTCACGGGAACGTTATTAAATTTAATGCTCGGCCACGATTTAAGATCGCCTTTTAAAATTAGTTGAAATGTTTTATGCGGTGCAAAGGTCAGACGGTTTCGATCGCCCCACTGAGATATTAATCGTAGGCAAGTGTCAGCTAAATTCTCGAGTCCAGCCCGGGTACTTGACTGAATGAGCAGCGGCCGTCGTCCGCGTAACCGGTTAATGAACAGCCCGGTGGGAGTGGGATCGCGAGGAAATCATCAAAACCTATATTCCATACAAACGGAGAGATTACCGAGCCCTGTGGACATCCCATGGTAAGGGACTTTGACATAGAGTTGCGCGGTACCATTTATAAAGAATGAATGAACAAGATTATATATGTTTTTGTAGCAGCCACGATTTTTCATTTTAAGTAGTAGCATCGGCCACCAGGCGTTATCAAAAGCCCCAGAAATATCTAAAAAGATTCCAACCACGTACTTGTGTTCAGAGTTATTAACAATTTTTCTAACAGAAAGTGCCGCGTCAACAGTAGATTTACCCACGGTGAATCCGAATTGGTTGTTATGAAACTTTGGTCCGTCCGGTAGCAAACGCGGAACGATAAGACGCTCCAGGAGTTTTCCCAGATTTGGTAGTAGGGTTAAGGGCCTGTACGACTTAGGGTCGTCCGGTGGCTTATCACCACTTTTCGGAATTATTCGTATAAAGCCACGTCGCCATACGCGAGGAAAAACGCCTTCCGCAATGCATCGGTTGAAGACAGATAGAATGGCGTCGCCCGCTGTTTTACACGCTTCTATGATCATCCGATTAGATATTTTATCTTCACCTGCTGATTTTTTAAGAGGCAGTTTCCTGACAACATTAATGAATTCGTCAATGGATGGAAGGTCTGACGCTGGTGATTCAGGTGGCACAGCAGCCCACGCTCTGATCTGTTGATGGTAGTCATTGTCATTTACCGGCGAATCATCAGGTATCAGAGTATTTAATAGAACTTCGGTCGTTTCCTCAATACCGGTGGTGTGTTTATTATTTACTTTAATGTTTTGGATAAACGCTAGGTCGACCGAACGATTAGCTTTGAACTCGTGATACAAAGGAGACCACGGACCTTCTTTATCTAATTTTTCTACAATTTTTCGCAGTAAATTACCCTTAGATTTTTCCGTCGATGCTCTGTAGCGGGACCTGGCAACTCTAAACGCATTTAAAGCAATGGTAAATGGGTCTCCGGTGACTTTTTGTTTTTTAAGCTTGTTTAAATGTCTACATACGCGCTCGGCGGTAGCTTTTACGTTGTTCAATTAAGTAGTCACACCACCAATCACATCTACGGAGGTTGGTCATAGATAAGCGACCAATAGCGATGTCAGCACAGTAAGTGAAGGTGTCTGACATAATTTCAGCACTTTCTTCAGCTGACAGCCCATCACGAGTGAAGTCTTTGGCGTGACTTGCAAACAGCGAGCCAAAGAATTCCCAGTTCGCGCCTTTACTTTTATATCTAAAATTACCAGTGATATGAGTCGGACCTTTTTTTTTTTTTTTTTTTAGGATGGGAAATCATCAAATGACTTCTCCCACTCTGGGCGGAGCGGGAGGGAGTGTCAGACTCTTACTGACTAAAACCCATCCATGTCCCTTCCTCGCCCTTTATGTTCCGGGGCCGCGGTATCTCTTTCGAACAGGCCCGCAACCCCGGCAGGCTTCGGCCCTTGCGGGCCCCTCTCTTTTTGCTGACACTCTTTGAGGCGCGCGTGGAACACGAACGCGCCGTCGACACGGCCTGTCGTCGTCGTTAGACGGCCGGACGGCTAGCTAGCCCATAGCCAGCCGTCCACAGGCCCGCATCTACGGTGGCCGGTAGCCACCACGTGGCCCCCGACGCCCGTTGCGTCTCCCGCGGCGGCCGGGAAGAGAGGATCTCTCCCTCTCTCGTTCCGCCACCTCCTTCGCTAGCATCACTGCTTCGCAGAAGGAGGCGACGGCTTCCCATTCCATCTCGCTCCGGACCATGGATTGAACCAGGGCCGGACGCGAGAGGTCGCCGCCGCCGATATATGAGTCGGACCTTGAGTAGACATCGGAACAAATTCGTACACGATCAGGCGATGATCACTACAAGACGCATCTGGTAAGACACGCCACCTATCCAAACGAACGTCTGCACTAGAAAGTGTGACGTCAATACAAGATTCGCCCATTAGGCTGCAAAAAGTAGGTGGTGCATCAGGGGTATTATGAATCGATAGGTTCATTTCAGCAATAAAATCTTCAACAGCACAACGTCGGTCGGAATCCGTTGACCTAACCTTGCCATACCACAGAGACGATGACGCGTTAACATCAACGCCAACGATAACTTTACAGCCCGCGAGTGACTGCAAGACGTGACGGAGGTTATGTATATGAGGAGCAACAGGATCTGAGTATTGAAAGTAACAGCTCACAACGTAAACTTTGAAAGAAGCTGATGAGACTTCCGCAACGGCACAGTGGGGCGTCATGAGGTTACGCAAAGATGTTACTGTAAAGTTAGAAGTACGCGTCACGTAAATTCCGGCTCGTGCTTTGCTGTCCAGCTGAACTACTTTATGACGTAAGTGTGCATTCTGGTATTGTTCTTGAACAAGTACAATGTCTAAGTTATAATCGATAATTAATTTGTCTAATTCAGAGGTCGCCACCCTATCGTTGTGGAGATTTAATTGTCCTATATTTAAACTATCCATTATTTTAGTAGTTCGTGTTGAGGATTAACTGTTCGAGCTTAAGTTTGTATGTGGTACACTCTGGAGACCCGCAACGATGGTCAAACGGTTTTTTAAAACGTTTACACGCCACGCAAGTCGGTATATAGTTTAAGTTATCCTTGTGCGGGCAGTTATTTGTTTCATGCGCTTCGGAGCAGTTACCACAGGTAGGTGATTTGTTAACGCAATGTTTCTTAACGTGACCGAATTGTTGACAATGTAAACAACGAACTACCTCGACATCATCGATGAAACGGCACGTCGCCCAATCAATAAATAATTTTTCTTTGGTGGACACTAGATGTTTACGTACTGAGGACTCGATTTCAACACCTATCCACTTGCGACCGTTATCTAAGGAACGCCGACGAATAATTTTAGTTGACTTAATAAAATCATCCTCAGTTATTGGCAACTCATCTTTAATGTTTTGACGGTATAACGCGTGCAGAAAAACATTGTCTTCCATTGAGGATGGGACGTCCTTAACTAATATACGGGGCCTTCGGCCTTTCGGTTTTTCAAGTCTTAGACCGGCGGACCTAATAGCCTCGACCGATTGTAATTTTTTAATTTGGTTGTCATTAGCGACACGTAATACAACGCCAGATTTCGCGGTCTTCTTAACGCCTACAATTTGAAATCCGTCGTCACTAGGCTTAATCGCTTTCATAAGCGCTTGTTTAGTCGCGGACGATGACGAGTAATCGGCTGACCGCTCAGCAGTAGGGTAGGCGACGACGCACGGGACAGGGGCGCGCGACTCCACCGCTGGCACAACTTTAGGTAGACGCAGTTTCAACGAATCCGCATACGAAGATTTGTTACAATCACAAGTATTGACATTATTATGATTATTGACAGTATTGGAATTGAATTTAATTTTATCTAATTCGCGTTCCGTATTGGCTCATTTAGTTTCGTTAGAGGATGATTTTATTGCTAACAAAGAAACGATGGCCGTTACGCGCTGAGTCATGTCCATGATAGCGGATTTATTTGCGACATTAATGCGGGACCCTTGATCATTAACAAGGTCGTTAATTTTGGATAAAAATGCAGACGCCTGTGACACTAAATCGCAATAGTGGTCGCTGCTCGCAGTACTGACGTTTAAAATAGGCGAGGGCTTCTCAATTGAGTTGGATGTGTGAAGCCTTTTTGACCTATCTTCGGGCGAGATGCACGAAGGTGACATTTCGCGAAACAAACGTTTTGTCGAGATATTAGCGGAGGTCGTCGGCGACCCGGGTGTATGGAATGCATCTCTGCCACGGTCAGGCGGGTCATCATATAAATTATTCATTATAAATTATGTAATTCACACAAACTATTGAAACGTAAGAAAAGTAACAGAATTACCAAGCGACAAAATTATATCGAGGTACCCACACACCAAAGAAAGTAAATGTACTCACCGAAAGTAAACGAAATGAACTAATTACCAGTAATAACCGACGTAAAAACACTAAAAAACTTACGATACCAGCACTTAGCACAATAGCACACACCTAGAAACAACTCACGAGCCGGGAATCGATCACGGAACACAAAAATCGTAATTAAAAACAACAGCAAAATAAATTGCATCCAACCCGAACGAGTGCGCGGAGGGAGTGTCAGACTCTTACTGACTAAAGCCCATCCATGTTCCTTCCTCGCCCTTTATGTTCCGGGGCCGCGGTATCTCTTTCGAACAGGCCCGCAACCCCGGCAGGCTTCGGCCCTTGCGGGCCCCTCCCCTTATGCTGACATCTCTTTGAGGCGCGCGTGGAACACGAACGCGCCGTCGACACGGCCTGTCGTCGTCGTTAGATGGACGGACGACTAGCTAGCCCATAGCCAACCGTCCACAGGCCCGCATCTACGGTGGCCGGTAGCCACCACGTGGCCCCCGACGCCCGGTGCGTCTCCCGCGGCGGCCGGGAAGAAAAACCACTCCCTCTCTCGTTCCGCCACCTCCTTCGCTACCATGACTGCTTCGCAGAAGGAGGTGACAGCTTCCAATTCCGTCTCGCTCCGGACCATGGATTGAACCAGGGCCGGACGCGAGAGGTCGCCACCGCCGAAATATTAGTACCTCAACTGTACATTTTTTTTTATGAGTACTTATCACAAAATCTAAGACTGATCTTTATAAAAAATTGTCTAGGTACCTAAGTGGTATTAATTATTGGTGGTATTGTTTGTTTCACTTAGGCATATGGAGAAAAATTAAAGCTTGTGTGCAGATAGTAATTTTGCGGTACAAATGCGATGCTATATAGCGTTTGCCTATCTACCTGCCGAAGATATGACCAAATATCTTCAGACAATTTAAAGATACTCTCTTCCCAGAAGAAGCCGAAGATGTTACTAATTTTTTTGAAGAGTACTATGTTGTAGGACGACTGATAAGCCGCAACATAGATGACAAAGGAAGCCAACGGGAATTGCTACTAGGGTTTTTATAAAGATCAGATAGAAAAAAAAATTACAGTTGAGGTACCTACTAATATTTTTGATGGTCACTTTGTTAATATTAATATTAAGTGATGATGTTGACACCGAATTTGTTGATTTTATGTAATTACTGTTCACTTTGTGACTAAATAAATCGAAATCACAAGCATTTGAGCGTATGAGGCAGTGAAAATGTTTTTCGAAACAGCGTCTTACTTCATTCGAGTCCATGAGCTTTCGAACCTGTGAGGCAGTGGAAAAATAATTCGCAAGAGCGTGTGTCGCAACCTGTATACTTATTATCTTGTAAGTTTCATCTGAATCCGCTTAGAAAAGAGTAACAGACATACATACATACATCCATTCATCCATCCATCCATCCACCAATCCATCCATCCATTCATCCACCAATCCATCCATCTATCCTCACAAACAACGTACCTTGCCCCACTGCGTGGCGTACCACTGCACTCCACAGTCCGGTAGGTCTTCTGGCTTGCACTCCTCAAACTCCACAGGACGGTTGTGGTATGAGCAGAAGCTCTCGTTCAGTACTTGACGGCCTTTCGTCGAACATACCACTGATCGAGTGCGGTTTTTCGAGGTACAGGAGTCACACTGAGAAATATAAAATATTATTGTTGAACTAAGATGGTGTAACATTCGTTGTAGAGCTACTTTTTGCTTAATATCTAGATAAAGCAGAAATTGAGATTTGCCGATCTAAGGGCCATCGTCTGCCTAACCTTTTCCCAACTATGTTAGGGTCAGCTTCCAATCTAACCGGATACAGCTGAATACCAGTGCGTGTGTGTGTGTGTGTGTGTGTGTGTGTGTGTGTGACTGCTTATCTGACCTCCACAACCCAGCTAGTATTGGGTAATACGATACGCCTTGGTAAGACTGGTGTCAGACTCTTTGGTCCACTGACCTGTAACGACTGTCAAAAATCTACAAATGACAGCCGGAACGAACAGCGTAACCTGCTTTCCGAGGCACGGAGGAAGCTCGCTATGTAAGGGTGGTCAACCATCCACAGACCAACCTAGCCAAGCACGGCTTAACCTAAAGGTCGACCCGAGCGGCTGTTATTATTTAGCCACGAGCTCTCCCCCGCGGAACAAAGGACCGATTTAACTAAAGTAGCATGAGACAGAAAAACAGTCAAACTTATAATTTCAAGATTTGAAAAGGTGACTGGTAATTTAAGACCAATATTATAATAAACTAGCGATTTTACTCATCAATATGAACTATTTTTACCAATAGGACAAACTTGTAACAATAGGAGAAAGCGAATGTGTGGTAAATCTATGTGCTGAAACATTTTTATTTCCATAGGTCTTGTAGCACAAGGATTCTCTGTTACTGTAACTTTTAGTCTATGTAATACCACTGCTGGGAAAAAGCCTCTCCCAATGTCTTCCATATTATTCAGGATTCTCTATTACAATAAAATTGTGCGTTAACTCACTCCAGTCCAACTGCTGGTGACCCAGTCGATTCCATCACAAGTCGTCAGCATGCAAGGCTGTTCTTCCTCCGGTTTCTCATCAGCACAGATCTCGTCATCCAGCACTTCAACGCGACCATCTTTCTTCTGGTAGCAGACCACCTGCCTGGTCTGCTTACCCTCATCACAGAGCGCGTCACACTGATGAAGAAACAATTGCTTAGTTCATTTGGACTTTGAGATTCAACAGTCTATGGTGCTTTTAAATAGTCCGTGCTAGGATTGGCAAAGTAATACGATATATGCAATTATGCAAATGCCTATTTTAGAGCGGGACGTAAAGCAGTCACATTCAAGAAACTAGCACAAAATATACAATCATTTGAATTATCTGCCGGACATTTTAACAGTTGTAACAACTAAACAGCGGTGGTGGTAAACTGCAAAAAAAAATGAAACAAAAACACATTGAGTGACATGAAATGTCCAAAAAAAGATAGTATTTAAAGGCATCACCACCATGGAAGAAAGAATGCCATTGAATATATTTTTGATAGTGTAGTAAGTAGGTTGTTCTTACCGGTCTCCAATGTCCGACGAACCACGTTGGGCAGGGAGCATCCTCGTTACACTTCTGGAACACTTCAGGCTTTGGTCCCAGAAGGTCGAAACACTCCTTGTCCGGTACTATAGAGTTTTGACTGTACGTACAAAACAATAGTTCTTTAGTATATGCAGTTATCACACACTTAAAGACTACGTCAGTTATTAATTGATTCAAAATTTGATTTTGTCCTGTCATGCAAAATTGCGACGGAATTCTTATCCCCAATTTCAGCAATGCTAAGAAATTTGCGTAAGGTCTCTGTGCACTGGAAATTCAATTCTCTGTTTGCTGACCCTAGCTTCCAAAATTCTACAGCGCCCTGTTATTCACACCGTGTCCTGTTGTTATAAAACATAGGCACTAGAATCAGAGCCTGGTATCGAGTGGGAGATGAATGTCGATAAACTCATGAGCATTATAGCACAACGTCGCTAGACTGTGTCTAACAAATCAGTTTTCACCAAAAATTGTTCTGCCACGCGTGTCCTGGAGATACTCTGAAAGCTTACCCATTGGCAATAATCTTCTGGCAGTTGACCTCCCTGGACCTGACACCGCCACTGCCACATAATTGTGAGCAATGTCCCCAGGGTCCTTCCACCCACTGCGCGGGACAGGGGTCGGGATTGCAGGACTGGTTGGTGGGGGGCCTCAGACCCTCGTCACACAAGCTATCCTCGACTATCTCCAGCTCTTCTCTTGATCTGCATGTCACGTTACGGGTTTGAAAACCTAGGAAAATGAAAAGGTTGGTTTATTTATTTAAGTATATAAAAATTAAACATTTGAAGCTCAGATTCTCAGAATAATGTCTTAGGTCGTGCTTTATAAATGCATACATGAAACCTTCCAGTACAACACTGGTTCCCAACCTGTGGTCCGCGGACCACTGGTGGTCCGCAGGAGCCTTGACTACGGTCTGCGAAAGATTAAAATGTTATTGACTTTTTAACTTGCACAGAAGATGCCAGCTCAACCCAACCTAATTGAACCTATCAGAGGCAACATTTTTTTTTTTTGAGAATCTCTTGCTAATAGATTGCTAATTTTTTCGAGCTGAATTCGATGGCGTTTATATCCATCACTATCTTAATTCTAAAGGTTCTCATCACATTTAAGCTGAAAAAAGATAGTGGTATAAGATCATGTCTATATACAGGGTGTCTCATTCAAATCGGTCAGTATGGGAAAGTCTGAAACTATAACACATACGAAGATCTGTTCTGAGGAACCATGTCATCGATTTTAATAAAAATAAAAACTGCATTCATACATTTTTGAAAACATCGGTACTCCGTTCGGGAATCGAACCCGGTTATTTTGAAAAAAAAAAAACCTATACTATTTCTATTTAGATATCGATAGTGTAGGTCTTAAGCAGTAAATGTCTGTATGAAACATGATGTCTAAGATCAATAAAATGCATTGTTTCCACATACTTTAATTTATTTTAGTAGGTGCTCGAAGTGACCACCGCCTTTTTCAATACAATATTCAACACGATATTAGATAATATTATCGCAGATAACAAAGCTTCCGGAATGGTTTAATGCAATGTCAATGTCAAATGTATGTAAAGCAGTGTATGTATCAAGTTGCAACATCAGCAAAGAGGTACAAACAACAATAGAGACAATTTTAAGTACCTGAACTTGTTTATTATTGTAAACATGGTCAATTCAAGCACCTACTAAAATAAATTAAAGTATGTGGAAGCTATTCATTTTATTCATTTCAGACATCATGTTTCATACCGACATTTACTGCTTAAGACCTACACGATCAATATCTAAATAGAATTAGTGTAGGTTTTTTTTTCAAAATAACCGGGTTCGATTCCCGAACGGAGAACAGAGGTTTTTTTAAATGTATGAATGCAGTTTTTCTTGTTATTAAAATCGATGACATGGTTCCTCAGAACAGATCTTCGTATGTCTTATAGTTTCAGACTTTCCCATACCGACCGTTTTGAATGAGACACCCTGTATGTATATAAAAGAAAGTCGTGTTAGTTACACCATTTATAACTCAAGAACGGCTGAACCGATTTGGCTGAAAATTGGTGGAGAGGTAGCTTAGAACCAGGAGAAGGACATAGGATACTTTGTTTTTTTTTTTTAATTATTTTCGTCGGTATGTAGTGGGTAGGTAGGGGTAGGTAGTGGGTAGTAGTAGGTAGGTAGTATTAGGTAGGTAGTAGTAGGTAGGTAGTAGTAGGTAGGTAGTAGTAGGTAGGTAGTAGTAGGTAGGTAGTAGTAGGTAGGTAGTAGTAGGTAGGTAGTAGTAGGTAGGTAGTAGTAGGTAGGTAGTAGTAGGTAGGTAGTAGTAGGTAGGTAGTAGTAGGTAGGTAGTAGTAGGTAGGTAGTAGTAGGTAGGTAGTAGTAGGTAGGTAGTAGTAGGTAGGTAGTAGTAGGTAGGTAGTAGAAGGTAGGTAGTAGTAGGTAGGTAGTAGTAGGTAGGTAGTAGTAGGTAGGTAGTAGTAGGTAGGTAGTAGTAGGTAGTAGTAGGTAGTTGTAGCTAGGTAGTAGGTAGTAGTAGGTAGGTAGTAGGTAGTAGTAGGTAGGTAGTACTTTTGACGCAGACGAAGTTGCGTGGGTCAGCTAGTTATTGTGAACATGTTTAACATTGTATTAAACTGTACTGTACTATAAGTTCCAGGAACGAGTTTTGTGATGACGGCATCTAGTGACGCCTGCCCACATTATATAAAGTTCGCCGTAGTTTGTATGCTACGAGGCTACGAGCTATGGGAACAATAAGTACGCAATTAGCTCACCTCCACCACAGGTGGCACTGCAGGGCGTGAACTGTTCGTGCACCCAGTTGTATCGCTTGTCAGTCGGTGGAGCCGAAGTTTTGGGCACGCTGTACTCGTACTGGATACCCACGTTTTCGTCTTGAAGGAGGAGCTGGGAGATAAGATATTATATAAGTAAGGTACCTGTTGAAATACAACCTTTTCCCGCGTTCTAAATGCAAGAAAAACTATTTTTAAACAGTTAAACGGCCAAATTAACATGTTAAAAGTCGCAACTGTAGGAAGGACTAAATGCAATCTTTAATTCTTAAATAAAGAAATGATGCACTTACAGAAAGATACAGAGGTTCAGTAGTTGGTCCTAGGCAACGCAGTTTGTCTGGAGCGGCATAGCCTTGCTGACTGCGCTCGTAGGTCCAGAGGGCGCCGGCGATCGTGATGGTCCTCGGGAACTCGATGTGGTAATGGCCGTTCAGGTAGTAGGTGCCGTTCTTAGCTCTTAAAACTGAAGAAATTAATTATTTATTTACCACCAAATATAACACCCTTACAGACTATTCCAATACGATGCTATAAAGACATACATTATAACACATTTTTGAACACAATAGAAAAACACACAATATAAACTAAGTAAAATTACCCAGTAAAAATTAAAACACCAAAATTAATACAACATGACAATGTTCACAGTTGCAAACCTTTTTAAATTATAATGATTTTTACAAAATATTTTTATAGTAGGTAATCTTTTCCAGAGATGTTTTGCAAACCGGACGAGAGCCCTGAGAGGAAAAATAAAAGGGACCATAACATCACCCATTCTTTTTTACCATCGCTTTGCGGAGGACAATAATTATACTCAAATTCAAAACCATTAAATAAATCATTTACTGGCACTTTGTTTATTGTAGAATATTATCTACACTTACCCAAATAATTGTTTGAAGGTGCAACTTCTTCAATATTAATGGTGGTAGAGCCTGCAGGGATCAGCAAGATATCGTTGTATCCTAAAATTAAAATGAAATAATTAAAGATCTAAAAGTTTGTTAACACAGGCATAGGTCTGCCCGCTTTTAACCAGCCGTTGAAAATCCATCAGAGCGCTTTAATTTGAGCACTAATATGCATTTATCGCCTTCAATAAGCCACTTACCTTTCACGAGATCCTGTGAATCGAAGATTCCTTCGGTGGTGCGACAATTGTTGTCGCTGTTCCCTCGGCACTCCCGACACTTGTCCTCCCGCGCAGAAGAATTCAACATCATGTCGCAACCGACAGGCTGGTAGAAATAAGGATTATTTGGTTTCGTTTGAATTAAATCAAAGGAAAAAGAGAGACGAAAATTGTATTTTTTTAAGGCACTGAGCAGTTGAAGGACTTTTGTTCGCCGGATAGAAATGACCATTCCTGTTCATTGGTTGTTGTGTCGTTTTGTCGACCATTGGTTGCTGCAAATTTTTAGTCGTCTGCGAAGTCTTTAAAGGTCCCTGCACAGTATGGCGTTTGTTGATGCAGGTTTTTGATCAACCGTCGTAACAATTGGGCAAAGATTGAAACATTTTTGCATAACGTAAAGGAAACAGGGCAACAGTGCAAGATGAATGGCTTGAATTCTTCTGACGTCGTCCATCGCGTACGAGTATATACAGTACACGCACGTTCTACGCAAGAAGTCAGTTATAATAAACGAAAAATGGATTAGAGAATTATCTAACCCGATTTAATAATTAAATTACCTGGCATTTGCCATTGACGCAGACGTCGGAGGACTCGTCGTTACACTTGGTGCCGTCCGTGACCTGCAGTTTGTGACGGAAGTAGAACCGCTCTCCATGGGGCATGCAGTTCAGCTCACAAGGATTCGGAGCCGTCGTGTATGGCACCCAGCTAAGGATAACAAAAATGTTACACTTGTAAACGAAATGAACGACGTCTGTTTCTTATTCTGTTCGTACTGGTAATACGAATATCAATGACGGCAGTAATAAAAATTAATATTGGTGTAGGTAATCTTGAAAATCGTTGTATTATTTGGACTTTGGTTAGAAAATCTATGATATTATCGCTGGTCTTGATACATATAATCAAGCCAATACATAGTATGCAGGGCTTTTGAATTCTTTTCTTCATCATTCTAATCTATATTACTGGAAAATCGGAGAAAAAATACAAAAACGTACTGGTAGAAGATGACGTTTTTGAGTTTCTCCATGGGTCTTTTCTACCTTTTCTTTGACCGCGAGAGAAAAGGCCGAGTTTATGGATGTATGTAACTCACTTGTATTGGAAACCCCTGTAGAGTTTATCTTTGAACTCGGCGCACTGCTCAGCTCTGAAGTCACCGGAGCCGTCAGGACAGTCCTGCGTCTGACACGAGAAGTACTTCGTATCACCTCCCTTGCACTGAGACTGGTCTTCTGGCCTGAAATAATAAAAGATTATTTTTCAGATCACGCAGTTGCTGACGATAATTAAATTCTTGGTATATTTTCGCGTTCTCCTGGGCTTTCGTACCGCTACAGTTAGAATATTTCCAAATTCTATGTGTACGGTCAGCAACCGCACATTGTACTTTAGTTAGCCTAGTTAAAATACTGCAAATTTTGTTATTCTATAAAAATGTAGTATCGTCACGTACGCAAGTACGTCAGTCTTCGGTTTAATATCGAGCTCGCGCAACATACAACATTTTGTGACTTTTTCTAACATTTTTTATTATTTTCTTATTACATTATTTTAGTGCAGTTTCGGATTAAATACTTTTGAACATTAACATTTATTTTATTAACATTTAACATTAAGTGTAAAGGCTCATGCCCTTACATTTTGGTCCTTCGAGCCGTTAAGAGTAAAATCAGTGCCGTGGTACGTTTTCAATCGCGGGAACAATTAAACATTAAACTCGGACACTAAACAGAACATTAAAAACAGTGTGAACAGTGATATTCAGTGAGAATTACAAAGATCGAGGTGGAGCGTAAGCAGCGAATCCGGTGAGCACGTTCCATATTACCTACTTTGCGGAATTTTAGATTTTTTTTGTCTGCACTAAACACCGGATAACAACAATGACTTCTTACGATGCTTTACTTAACTCTCAATCAACAAATCTTGAGGCTATTAAACGAATAAACGAAAACTTTAAGAAAGATAGTTCCACACGTAAAAACACTCTTGAGTATCATGATGACAGACTTCAAAAGCTGGAAGAGTATTGGAGTGAGTTTAAAAAGAACGACATCCAATTAGCCTTGTTTGAAGGCAAGAAGTCTGGACCTTACTATGAGAACCGCATTTACGAGCGTTTAGAATAAATATACGAGGAAACGAAATGTATGATAAACAAGTCGAAACAAAGAGTACTGGCTAAAGTCGAAGACGAAAAATTTACTTCGTTTAGTCAGTTGCAAAAACAGGAAGAAATACAGTGTGTTCAAGAGAATGTTCCAGAGGAACGGGAGAGCGATGAGATCGCGGATGATGTGAGAAACACGTCAAATGAAGAGTTGGTCGTGGACCAACGGACTAAAGATATGATGAATGAGCAGCGGTCGAACATCAAGGCTTTTGAGAGAACAGTACGGAACATGGACATTGAAAATTTAAAAGAAAAGTGGCAACTTGAAGATAAGTTGAGGACAGTTACGCAACGTTGGGAAAAGGTCGATAGCACTTATTGGAAGCTCGATAACATGTTAGTCAACACGCAAGCATTTGAAAGTGATTATAATAGATTAGAAAGGCTGTATGAATTCAGCAAAGAACAAATTAACAAGAGGATTTGGGATAATAAACACCAGGAAAAATCCACGCCAAAAATTGAACTTCCAATTTTCAGTGGTAGCTATGCACAGTGGACAACATTTAAGGATTTGTTCGTGGAAATCGTGCATCGTAACACTTTTATCTCTAATGCTCAAAAAATGCAACATTTGAAGGCGAAATTAAAGGGAGAGCCTGAGCGATTAATACAGCACATGAACATTAGTGCTGACAACTACGAAGCTAGTTGGCAGATACTTCAACAGAGGTACGATAACAAGAGATTATTATTTACATACCAAGCAAACATTTTACTGAGTCTACCCAATATACAAACTCCTACGACATCTCTCCTGAAAAGGATGCATGATACGACCATTGAGTGCCTTCAGGCTATTAAGAATCTGCAATATGATACTTCTAGTTGGGACCCCTTAGTGGTTCACATTTTAATGCAAAAGCTGGACGCAGACACACGCCAGGCCTTCAAAGAATCCATGGAGAATCCAAGGGAAATGCCGTCTTTAAACGAGTTTTTGAAATTCATTGAAACCAAGTTCATGTCAATGGAATCGGGTACAAACCCGAACCGCCCACGAAACTTTAACAGTCAACAGCAAAACATTCAGCCGAAAACGGTTCATAATGCAACGTACAGCAAGCCTAAGTTTCAGCATCAGACCGTTCAAGGTGGTACTAAGAACATGCCAAGAACATTTCATAACAAGCAAACATTTTACAATTCCATTATAACTTGTCCTAAATGTAATAACCAACATGGGCTCTATAATTGCAGAGAATTTTTAAGTATGTCACCTGAAGAAAGGTTGAAGACCGCTAACAACCTACATGTATGTCTAAATTGCCTATTCAGTCATAACGGTGAAAAATGCACGTCGGAAAAAAAGTGCAAGCACTGCGATGAGCCGCATAACAGCATTTTGCATGACGCGATTGGAGTTGCAAAATCAAGAACCGGCAGGGCTAATGTAGGTCAACAAGTGAACACGCATTTAGCACATGACAACTCAAATGAGGTACTGCTAGCCACGGCCCTGGTCAAAACAATAGCCAATGATGGAACTACGATCGTTTTACGCGCTTTATTAGACCAGGGATCTCAGGTTAGCCTAATAACAGAAAATGCTGCACAAAAATTGCAGTTAAAACGAAACAGGATGAACGCGGTGGTGTCAGGCGTTGGTGCTTCAGCCACCACCAAGTGTAAAGGAGTACTCCATCTTACATGCCAAGCGATACACAATGACTTCAACATTAACATTAAAGCATTTATTATGAAGAAAATAACGAACAAACTGCCAAGTAAAACAGTAAATAAAGGTAGTTTTGAACATATACAGCATTTACAACTCGCTGACCCAGAATTTAACATATCTCAGGATATAGACTTACTATTGGGAGCCGATGTATATTCTGAAATATTGCTAGAGGGGTTAATAAAAATAAGCACGTCGTCCATCATAGCACAACAAACGCATTTAGGCTGGGTAGTATGTGGTAATTACAAAACATTAAATTGCCATGTAATTGTCAACAACATTCAGGATCTAACCCAATTCTGGGAACAGGAGTCTTTGCAAGAAAACATAGAAGATGTGGACCCTGACAACAGGTGCGAACAGCTGTACAAAGAGACAACAACACGACTTCCTGATGGGCGATATCAAGTTCGTCTCCCACTCAAGGATAATTTTATTGAACACTTAGGAACATCAAAACCACAGGCCATCGCTCAATTTCAACAACTAGAGCGAAAGATGGCTAAAAATAATGCATTTGCAAAAGATTATAAAGCTTTTATAAATGAATACGAAGAAATGGGTCACATGGAGCAAGTCGAAAGCAACACTAGGAACAAAAACATTGAATATTTTCTCCCGCATCACGGGGTAGTGCGACCAGGTGCTATCACAACGAAACTTAGAGTTGTGTTTAACGCTTCGGCAAAAACAAGTTCAAAATACAGTCTTAATGACTTAATGGAGGCTGGACCGAATCTACAAAAAGATATCCTTAGCATCTTGCTGAAGTGGAGACAATACAAATATGTCTTATCATCAGACATTGAGAAAATGTACCGATTTATAGTGGTACATCCAGAACATCAACCCTTACAGAAAATAGTGTGGAGAGATTGTCCAAGGCAACTGCTAAGAGAATATCAACTATGTACAGTCACCTATGGTACTAAGGCCGCTCCATTCTTAGCACTCCGAACACTTCAACAGCTAGCGATGGACGAAGGTGACCAGTACCCGGAAGCAAAAAACATCTTACTCAACCAATTTTTTGTAGATGATGCGTTATTCGGAAAGGATACCATGGACGAGGCGCGAGAAACAAGAGATCAACTTATACAGCTACTAAAAGAAGGAGGGTTTAACCTTAGAAAGTGGTCGAGTAACGAACAACAACTGCTAGAAGATCTGCCAGAACATATGATTAGCCCAGTCAACTTAAGTTTTACAGAAGCATCAGCTTCCAAAGCATTAGGCTTGGCATGGGATCCGAAACAAGATGAATTCATATTTTCAACCACATTAAAAAACAAAAACAACAACATTAGCCTTAACAAAAATTCGTCAAAACGGCAAATCTTAAGCGACATATCAACAATTTTTGATCCTTTGGGATGGCTATCCCCTATAACAATCAAGGCAAAAATTTTATTTCAACAAATCTGGAATTACAAAATCGAATGGGATGACACTGTTCCAGATGGAATAGAAAAGGAATGGAGAATATTAAAATCAGAATTAACAACTATGCAACCCTTCAAAATTAACCGATGGCTAGGGTTAGAAGCAAACAAGGATTGGGAATTACACGCGTTCTGTGACGCATCGGAAAACGCGTTCTCGTGCGTGGTGTACAGTAAAATTAAACAAGGGAAACAGCAAAAAATTGCATTGGTTGCGGCAAAAACAAAGGTCGCTCCAATCCAAAAACAACAAACACTTCCCAGACTTGAGTTATGCGGTGCTCAGCTGTTAGCTCAACTGATCAAGAAAATAAAACATTGCCTCGATGAACCTAACATTAAAGTAACAGCATGGACGGATTCAATGATCGTGCTTGGCTGGCTAAAGGGCGATATCTCGCGATGGAAGGCCTATGTCGGACACAGAGTTCAGGAGATAACATCTGTAGTGCCTGCCGGGTGTTGGAAGCACGTAAGATCGGAGCAAAATCCCGCCGACTGGGCGTCACGTGGACTACTACCGTCACAGTTACACAACTTTCCTCTGTGGTTTGACGGACCCGAATGGCTTAACAGAGAAAATATCCCGGAAACATGTGACACGGTTCAGACACCAGAAATAGAGGTTAAAAACGTGCATGCGGTTACGTTACGAACTATCGAAAACAAAAACATGAACATTGTAACTGAACTCCTTACCAAGAACAGCTGTATTATAAGTATAATACGCATCGTAGCCTGGGTCTCGCGTTTCATAACAAACACGTCACAAAATAATCGTCACAAGGAAGACGCAGCTATGAATCATACAAACATGAATGGGCCGCCTGCGTCAAAACAATGTAATTTAACACTCGCTGATATTCGACGCGCTACTAACATAATTATAAAACATGTACAAAATGAACATTACGGACAAGAAATCCAAGATTTAAAAACAAAGGGACGGATAAGCAACAATAGAGGACTTCAGAAACTTTACCCTTACCTAGATGAAAATAACATACTACGCGTCGGAGGGAGATTACAGAATTCAAACTTACCTGAAGAAACAAAACACCCTGCTATCATCCCGAAGAACAGCAAGCTGGCATATCTTCTCATTTCTCGTGCGCATGTTACAACACTACACGGTGGAGCGAGGCTAACTATGGCCACATTAAGACAAAAATATTGGATAACAGGAGGAAATAACACAGTCAAAAAATACCTACAAGACTGTGTAAAATGTTGTCGCTTCAAACCATCATATCAATATCAATTAATGGCCGACTTACCCAGCGAAAGGATAACGCAATCACCACCATTCTATCACACAGGGGTGGACTTCACAGGGTTTGTTAGTGTGAAACTAAACAAAGGCCGAGGCGTTAGAATGAGTAAAGGGTATGTCGTTGTTTTCGTATGTATGGTAACAAAGGCCGTGCATTTAGAACTTGCATCAGATTTATCGTCACAAACATTTATACTGGCTCTCAACCGCATGATTGGGCGACGAGGTTGTCCGAAACATATTTACTCCGACAACGGAACAAACTTTGTTGGAGCCGAAAGGGAGTTAGCCAAACAACTGCATATCTCACAAACATTTAACAACGACACCTTATCGAGAAGGTACACCGAGATGGGGATAGAGTGGCACTTCAACGCCCCAAGCTGGCCGTCTGCGGGAGGACTTTGGGAGGCTGCAGTTAAATCAATGAAATATCACTTAAAGCGTGTCCTAGGAGAGCAAAAGTTGACATACGAAGAGTTTTTAACACTGCTTACTCAAATCGAAGCCTGTATGAACTCAAGACCACTTTGCCCGTTAACGGAAGACGTGGACGATATTGATTACCTTACTCCGGCACATTTTTTAATTGGACGACCAGTAACATTTCTACCAACGGAAAATACCGAAAGCCGAAACATCAACATTCAACATAGGTGGCAGTTGCTAAACCAAATGAAACAAGGGTTTTGGACCAGATGGTCGTCAGAATACCTGCAACAACTTCAAGTTCGTAGTAAATGGCTGAATAAAACAAATAACTTATCCATAGGGGATGTTGTCTTAATCAAAGAAGACAACCTTCCTCCTGCGAAATGGGCGCTTGGCAGAATACAAGAAGCTCACCCGGGGAAAGACAATCTAGTCAGAGTTGTGACTATGAAAACAAAATCAGGGGTACTAACAAGACCAATAACAAAATTAGTTAAACTACCTATACCAGAATCTAATATAAAAATACCTGACACCACCACGTCCGATGACAAAACCTGCACTGAAAAACAAAAATCTACATTAAACAACACAAATAGATACCAACGACTTAAATCAAGGAATATGAGTTCCAGCTTGTTATGTATACTCTTAACATTACTAACGTTATTTCAACCCACAAGGCAAAGCAGTGACACTATAAATATCACACCGTTTGAACCAAATAGAGCAGTGTACTTTGACAAAATCGGCAATTTGCAAAGCGTACACGATGATTGGAAGATTGTTACCTACTATAACATGACATCTTACTGGCAAGGCATGGAAAACATACATAGAGTTGTGAAACACCTGAGTGAAAGGTGCGAGCAATTTGCATACCAAACGATGTGCAAAACCATTATGACCGAATTCCAACAGGAACTTAACGAACTTGATCATAACAATTACATGTTGGAAACACATCATGGGCAGACAAGAGGGCGCGTTTCCCGAGGTCTTGTCAACGGAATAGGTTATCTAGCAAACAGCCTATTCGGCGTGCTAGATGAAAGGTTCGCAATACAATATAAAGAAGACATAGAAACATTGCAGAACAACAGAGACCATTTATTGAACCTGATCAAAAGTCAAACATCAATTATAGAAGCACATAATAACATTCTGAAGAGAAATGAAGAGACGATGAACACTCAGTTCAATCTCTTGGACCAACATCTTAACGCTACAGAGAACTATTTACAGAAATTGGGTAAGGAGGTAGAACAAGAGGAAGCTTTGAACTACTTTAACATAATGGCTCTGGCTAGTTCAACAATTCTGTCTAAACTGCGCCACATCCAACACATGCTTTTAGACACAGCCATCAACATTCACCATGGTCATGTAGACACCAGACTTTTACCACAAAACCAGCTCTTTCAGGAGCTCAACATTATCTCTGGACAGTTGCCACAGCAATTATCGTTACCCGTTGACAACATTCAAAACCAACTAGCTGACATATACAAACTACTAAAGGTGAAATCAAGATTATTTGATAAATATTTTATCATCGAAATAACATTACCATTAACAGGCGACACTCCATTCACCATGTATAAAACAGTTCCTATACCGATGATAAAAAATAACAAACATTCACTTACAATGAAAACCAATTCAGAATATATTGCAGTCAATATACGAAAGGAGACATATATGCAGCTCACAGACAGTGACCTGGAACATTGCATCAAAATAGAACCAAGTACATTTGTATGCTCACTAAACAAACCAACTCGTAACATGAGAAATCATCAGATTCCATGCGAAATCGGCGCAATAACAAACATTACATTAGCAAAATGTATCTACACATCCGAATCCTGCAACAATAAATGGACACCATTACAAAAACCTAACACCTGGCTCTATGTCTGCTGCACAGACTGCCAACTGCAAATAATCTGTGAAGGTCGTATGACTACTAAGGCAATACATTCAACGGGAATTTTAGAAGCCAAAGAAGGATGTATAATTAGAAACAACGAAGAAACATATTACACACAAGTTTACTACACAAACAATATTTATGTCAGCCCTGAAATACCACTGATAGATCTGGATGACATCAACAATGTAACATCGGTCCAGCCGCTTGATTTATCAACTGGACAACAGAATACGCAATTTGTAAGAAACGATTATGAAAAGCTTCATAATTCATTGAAAGAATTGGAAGATCAAACAAAACAAGCTGAAATGTCGCAACACGATGTGCACCAATACATCGTTTCATACTCGACGATGGGACTTCTGATCTTGTCAATAGTCGTCGCGGGAGGAGCCTACGTGTACTGCAAACGTAGCGGCAAGGTCACCGTCAGTGACGCCGGCGTGTCCACCAGATTACCGCCACGGAAGCCACCAAGAGCTACAGCATCCACTGAAAACATAGAACTTACCTATGCGACACCTCATTCTTTTAACATTTGACATATAATAATTTTAATTCACATTGTTTTCATTTAATGATTTGTATATGTATATTGGTAAAATAGTCTTTAATAAGTTATCTTATTTTTTTGGCCCCGCCAAGATGTACGGTCAGCAACCGCACATTGTACTTTAGTTAGCCTAGTTAAAATACTGCAAATTTTGTTATTCTATAAAAATGTAGTATCGTCACGTACGCAAGTACGTCAGTCTTCGGTTTAATATCGAGCTCGCGCAACATACAACATTTTGTGACTTTTTCTAACATTTTTTTATTATTTTCTTATTACATTATTTTAGTGCAGTTTCGGATTAAATACTTTTGAACATTAACATTTATTTTATTAACATTTAACATTAAGTGTAAAGGCTCATGCCCTTACACTATGTATAATATAATAAAAACCTGCGCGGTTGCCGCTACCACTACCGCAGCCTACCGCTGGACTAACTCGGGAAGAGACGTACCGGTGGCTGAACATTCGATTCAGCGCCTTCCATCCCTTATGTATTTTTAATGGGAAAGATAAAATACAATACAAGCAATGGTAATTTTCACCATTGTGCATTAGCTTAACACCTTGAAGACTTTATTAAGTTTAGAAATGCGTACTGCAAACATATCCTCTTTTGACTAGCGACGCCTCCTCCACATGTTCTAGAGCAGGGGGTCACCTCTCCCCACTCCCCCCACGGGCCTGAGCCCTCTCCTCCTGGGATGAGGTAGGATGCGGGTAGGTGTTGGTGCACCTGGCGAAGACCAAATATTATTTTTGAGAGTGACAAAGAAACGATTGATGGACTGTGTGAAAGATAATAATGGTTGTAAAAAACCTCGTTAACGAAAGCTTTTGTTTTCCCCGTGCGTCATTGTGATATTCTTTTTGTTCTACAACATATCTGGTAACTTCCTAGTTACGGAGATATCGGGGGTCAAAATTACAACTTTTTGAAGTAATATTTAATACAATTTTACTTTAAACACCTCTACGACCTCCGGCCCTATACTGGCACAATGTTTTGGCACATCCATTGGCACAATGTTTTGTGGTACACAACACGTTGCACCACAAAACATGAATTTCCCACGTTCTTGTTCTTATCTTGAAGGAAGAGTTGGGACAGAGAATATTTTAGAAGTTTTTGAATAGTTTAGTCGGGTGGAGTTTGCACGTCCTTGTTATTTGTACATAGGACCTAGGGACACATTATCTTTGAATGGACACAATGGTGTGGCTACTTGCCCAAAGTATTAATTAGAAATATAAACTCTCCGGAGTTAAAACTCTCATAATAAGTTGCTTATTTATAAAATGCTGACGGAACATGGAACGAACAATTTGAAAAAATCTGGAAACTGTTCTAGAAAGGGAAAGTCCGCTCAGTTTGTTGAAATCCTCAGCGACGCATCGAGATACTGTGTTTTAAGAATTTGATACATACGGAAAGTTGCCGGATCTTTGGCGGCGTTTTTTCATTGACCAGAGAACGCAGTGTGGTTGTGGCACCTTCAGATGCTGCCAACTTCTTCAGTGGGATCTCCTGATGTAGCGGTGACGAACCTGTGAACCGATGTAGTTACTGATTGTTAGATTTTTTTTACAGTTAGACCTTGAGCAGGAACGTCTTTAAGTAATTGTAGACCCTGGGCACTTTAGGATGGACCTTGTAGGATGCACTTGAACGAGCCAAGTAAGCGAATTTTATTGTACCCCGCCTCGGATGGGTCAGGTTTTCCTGTATTTGTAAAAAAGTAGGTAAGGTTCGTGACTATTGACTTAAGAAGAAGATGCTAAAACATATCAGTATCCCGCCAGGTTAACATTATTTAAGTTTCTTTTGACAGCTACTCTAATGACACTTACAAGAACTTGGGGCCCTAGTTTCGTGGGACCCCAGGCCTAAAACTGCGCTGAACGGAAAAAATAGTATCGACTTTGAAGTTAATTACATTATTCATTGTTTCAATCACTTTGGATATCTTTACACACACGGATCACACTGTCACGTCTGATTTGTGATCAGAATCTAGACAGAAAAGCAAGGAGCTAAAGCGCCGGTTTCACCATTCTGCGCGGTACACTTTCCCCGGAAACCCGCCCCGTCTTCGATGCAAACTCTAAGCCGTAAGAGCAAGCTTATTATACATACATATAAACTAAATAACTACACAATTACAACTTACGGTTTACTTGTAACTGACATTTTACATAATTTCACTGTGATTATTTAGTTCCTGTATGACGAAATTAATATGCAGAATTATCTTGTGATATGGATGTCCGCCAGGGGATTTGATTATTCTAATAAACGCTACAATGCTATGAAATATTAGTAAACACATATTTTTATTTGAATCATTTTCATTCATTGTTTGGTTTTCTCCATAAATTATGATGTTATAAGCTGGGAAATGAGAGTATCAGAATCCATTGTTGCCATAATTCAAGGTTAATAAGACCATATTTTTAGAATTTAATTACATTAGTCCATAATTATTTCCTATCCTTAATAATTAAACTAGCAAAAACTGCATAACTTTTGCTTCCATAGCACCGTGCCGCGGAAATAAATAAATGGTTTCCAACTGCGGGGCAAAGTCCTCCCCTTGAACAGAACCAAACATCTCTTCTGTTCAGTTCAAACATCTCTGTTCTGTTCAGTTTCTGGCCACGTTTGCCCTATGAACATTATCAGATCGTCACACCACCTTCGCCGTGGTCGACCTCGCCGGCGATGACCACCCTCACTGATATTAATTCGTGTCAGTGAATGGGCTTTAACTTTGATAGCTTATATTATGTTATGCCCGACAGGGCCCACAATGCTCCAAAACTATTGTATGGATCTTTATGTACCTACCACCTAAGTTCACATTGTGGAATGCAATAAACGTATTGAGTATTGAGTATATCCCTTCCCCTTGTGAGTCTGAGCAGTGTGGACGTGTTTTTGGTTGCGCGAATATACTAATCTCGTAGGTAATTCAATTCATTTATTTTCTGTATTTTTAAATAATCGGACCCTCCTCTTTTAACTTGCGAGATTGTCCGTAAGAGGCGGCGGCCATAGTGGTTTGTGTCGGACCTCTCATTCAGCGTGCTGTGGACGTCATATTGTTGAACGGACTCCGAAAAGTGTGTATCGTCTGCGGCGAGATTTGAACCTGCGCCATCTTCGTGCACCAGTACCGCGGTCGCGCCCGGGAACGCTACGCCACACCGACATTGACGTAGTCGGGCAAAACTAAGTACCTAACTGCGCGCCCGCACAGCTACGAAGTGCTACGTCTTCACGATCGGCTACGGCTTTGTGTGCTACGAAGCTACGAAGGACACAGTATAACTACAGCATCGCGCGCAGTGAGTGATTCATTTAATCTGCTACGCCAAGTCTCTGTGCTCAATACAATTGCAAAACGAGCAGTGTTTACGTATTTGCATAACTGTTCAACGACTCAATATTAATTATGTCTGCTCGGCCCACTCAGCCCGGAAAATCTGAACAAACGCTACTGATACCGAGCGCTAATGCACCGGAATCCGACACGGCATCGGATTGCGTGGGCTCAGACCCTGACTGTGGAAATCAACCAAACATTACACGTCGTTTAAAGCGCAAATTTGATGACTCTGCGCTCAGTGAAATAAAAGACATGCTACTCGATGTACAGCTTCAACAAAAGAACCAAACTATTAAATTTGAGGAAGAAATGAAGAGAATGACGCAACAAAATAGCGAAATTATACAATCTATCCAACACATGTCGGATAAATATGACGATGTTTTATCCAAACTCCAACAAACAAAAGAGGAAAATACTGTTCTCAAGAATCACATTAAAAAGATGGAGCAAAAGATTGATCTACTCGAAAGGAACTCCAAAGCGTCAAGCTTAGAACTTAGAAACGTACCCGAGTCCCAGTCAGAATCAAAAGCTGCGCTAATTAACATAGTAAAAAATGTTGGTGATGTACTAAACGTTGAGGTACTTGATAAGGATATTCGGAATACTTACAGACCCAAAAAAACTCAAAATAAATCTACCCCCATAATAGTAGAATTTTCCACGAATTATCTCAAAGAAACTATCATAAGTGCATCTAAAACCTTTAACAAAAATAATAAAACTAATAAATTGAACACCACACATTTGAAGATAAGCGGCGAGTCAAAACCGATATTTATAGCAGAGCCTCTCACCACCTATGGAAAATACCTTTATTACCTTGCTCGTGAATATGTGAAAAATACCAAGGATGCAAGCTGTTGGACCTCATATGGTAAGGTATATATACGCCAGAGAGAAGGAGGTCAATCTATGTTAATCGCCAAAGAAGAAGACGTGGTCAGACTAACATCTCAATGACTAATCCGCTTACTACTACAGTCACGCATTGTTGCTGCAAGAACCTTTTTGTATACTGCATCAAATACTGGGCTAACACCCAGCTTGGAATTGTACTCAATATTGCAGATCTTTCTAATTTTACTTTTCATACTATTTACATCATAACTATTTGTAACTTACGTTCAAATTACTCACTAATACACCAATTCTACATCTCTTTGCAAACTTACACAACTTGCACCTATATTAATCACACCACCATACATACCTACACTGTGACCCATTACAACATTTATGTATTTACATTATTTGCTTATGCGCGACTTTTACATGTACATGTTATAATAATGCAATTATTTCATTTGAGTGAAATCAATAGTCTCAATCGTAATTACTCAGTATTTCTCATCTTAACACGGAACGTACAATATTTTTTGTGCCCTTTAATAATCCTATGCGGCACTAATTGCGTCGCCTTATCTGTTATTCAAGTATCGTATATTCATTATCCTAAACTTATCTTAAAAGTTAATATAGCACCCATGTTATTTTCACTGCATCTTAATGCGCGTAACATTCGATATCACAAGTGATATTATAGGTGATATTGAACAATTTGAAGTCTCTGTGCCAGTTACATGTGAGCCCGAGGATTGCATTTCATACTTAAAGTATCCAAGGCAATATGTAAAAGTTTTACAACAAAATATTCGCAGTTTGAACTGCAATTATGAAGAGTTACATGTACTGCTCAAAAGACTAAAATTAACGTCTGACATCATTGTGCTCTCTGAATGCTGGCTATCACAAGTTGTAACATTACCATCACTACAAGGCTACGGTTCACACAAAACGAATGACAACTACAATCAGAATGATGGTGTAGTTGTCTACACAAACAATAATCTAGAATGTACTGTGGAGGAACCTATTCTTCTGGAAGCGAACTGCTTAGCGATTAAAATTAAAGAACATACTGTGGTGATTGCAATTTACAGACCCCTAGTTTTAAATCTCCCGATGTTTTCTTAAATTCACTACATACATTATTAGAGAATTTTTCGTCATTTAAGAACGTTATTATTGTTGGCGATATAAACATTGACCTTTTAAGCGCCAGTCATGTTACCACCGCGTACTTAGATACCATTTACTTCCATGGATTACTTCCTGCCATTCATGCTGCAACCAGAGGTAAAGCGTGCCTAGACCATGTTATATTAAAAACGAAACTAAAAGCATTTACTTTTTCTCTGGGCACTAGTATTACTGATCATGAAGCTGTATTATTTTGTATAAAAAACGACACTACTAAGGATAAAACTGTAAAAGTAAAACTAAACTATAAAATTGACTATGAAAAACTAAGATCAGACTGCCAAAACTGCACTTTTGACACTGTATATCAAGAAACTAACTTAAACAATGCTATGAATAATTTCATTAATATAATAAAACAATTAATTACTAACAGCACTACAATACGAATAACACCTAGAAATATCCATAGGTCGCTGGTTCATATCCGGCTCGAAGGACCACAAATGTTCGGCACTCACTCGTCAACTGCCCGAGGAATAATATTTCACAATAAAATAAAACAATCCGTTCCAAAGCAAGTACCAAAAAAAACTTTATTTATTCAATCACTATAGCCTATGCGCGGAGAATCTCAACATCGCGATCTAGGATTGTGACGTAATTGACCAACGCCATCTATTGAGCTCTTTAGAGAAACTCGCGATCGAACATCCCGCCCACCATGGACAGAATGTCCAGAACTTAGTTTAAACATAACAAGATAACTATGACCGCCCACCATGAAACAATACAAAACGTTTGGTGGGAAGTGAAAAGACTAGTGGACTGTATGTGGATGACAAAATTACAAACAGCTTAACCTTGAAAACATAATATTAACATCTTAATTCTAAACATAAATTTATAAAAACAATTCTAATTCTAAACTTAAAATATACCAAATGAACAAATCCTTAACATATTATTCATGATGTAACAGGAAGCACTATCAATTTAGACACAGGTCTTTTAATCGTAGAACCTTTACAACGCACTGAAACCACTCTTGTGATCTTGTCCGAGCCAGTATGCTTTTCAGTAATAAGTCCGTAGAGCCATCGTACAGGTGGAAGATCATCTTCCATAACCAACACCACATCACCCACGTTTGGTTCTACGGTTTGATGCGCCCATTTGTTCCTTTGGTGGAATTGAACCAGATACTCACGCGACCACCTACGCCAGAAGTCCTGAACCATGCGTTGAGTCAGCTGCCACCTTCTCAAGGTGCCAATATTTGTTTTTTCAAAATTTGTATCGGGCACGAGAAGCAAAGGCTCGCCTACCAAAAAATGACCCGGTGTCAATGGGCCTGGATCTTCTGGATTAGTGCTGATGATGGAAATGGGCCTGGAGTTGAGACAGGCTTCTATTTGAGCAAGGGTGGTAGTCAGTTCCTCAAAAGTGAGTGTACTTGTACCAATTACTCTTTTAAGGTGGTGTTTGGTCGACTTCACTCCAGCCTCCCAAAGCCCACCAAAGTTCGGGGAGTGAGGTGGAATAAAGCTCCAAGTTGTTCCGTTGGTTGCCAACCAATCAGCAATGTCAGGTGCTATGCCGGACCTTTCGTGGTTGAACAACACCTTCAACTCCTTGTTAGCTCCTACAAAGGTAGTGCCGTTATCACTCCACATATCACCACAATGGCCCCTCCTCGCTGTAAAACGCTTGAAGGCAGCTAAAAAGGCTTGCGACGTCATGTCGCTGACAACTTCTAGATGTATGGCCCGAGTGACCATACAAACAAATAAACATATGTAGCCTTTGGTGGAGTGATAGCCGCGACCCTTAGTAGGCCGAATGCTAATAGGACCTGCATAGTCCACGCCACTTCTAAAGAAAGGTCGACCTGCATTAACCCTAGCAGAGGGCAATGACCCCATTAATGGATGTGTCGATCGAGCAGAATGACGGATGCAAATGACACATTTCCGTACGTGGTGCCTAACGACACCCTTTGCGTGGATTATCCAATATTTGGATCGCAAATAGTTAAGAACTAACTGAGGCCCGCCATGCAACGTTCTCTCATGTGCATCAGCTATCAGGAGGTTGGTTAAATGTGATTTACGAGGAAGAATTACAGGATGCTTTGAGTCTTCGTGAAGGTTGGCCCTGTGTAACCTACCGCCAACTCTCAAAATCTGTTCCTGATCCAGGTAAGGATTGAGCGAGGTAAGTACCCCCTTTTTATTTATTTCTCCTTTCAAAGTTAAATTATCGATTTCCGATCCAAAATGTTCCCTTTGACATAATTTAATGCAGGTAAGTAATGCCCCTTGAATTTCAGAATGTGTGAGAAACTTATCAAATTTTGTAGTATAATTTTTATCTTTGAACTTTAAAAACCTTTTACAGTAAGCTATTACTCTGGTAACTTTTCTAAGAGATGAATATTTTGACATTATAGAATCCTCAATTATTTCCTTTACTACGGTGTTGCATGCTACTAATGATTTCCTTTCCTCTAGGTTAGTTTCTTTAATTTCCCTTCTATTATAATTAATTTCCTTATTTTTCAGCCAACTAGGTCCCTGTGTCCACAACTCTAGCTCAACGCATTCGGAGGGATTCACACCGCGCGATGCGTTGTCTGCGGGATTATCACTAGACTGGACGTGTGACCACTGACTATTCTCCGTAACGGTAAGTATTTCAGACACTCTGTTGCCGACGAAGGTCTTCCAGCGGCTCGGGTGGCTGCTTAACCAGGCGAGCACCACTGTCGAGTCGGTCCAGGCATGTACGTTTTCCTTACAGATATCCAAGGTGTCAGAAACTTCACGCAGAAGCTTTGAAAGCAGCAAGGCGCCGCATAACTCCAAACGAGGTATGGATACCTGTTTGACAGGGGCCACCTTGGTCTTAGCTGCAACCAGACTAACATGGACGTGACCATTGGCATCAATACACCGAACATAGACAACGGCTGCGTAAGCGACATTAGAGGCGTCAGAAAACCCGTGTAACTCTAGTAGGACGTCAAGTTGACTCGTATTAATCCATCGTGGTAGACGGAAGTCCCTAAGATGGCTAAGGTTGTTTCTATAACGAAGCCATTCTTTTAACAGGTGATCTGGAAGTTCATCGTCCCATTCGGATCCTGCTAACCACAGGCGTTGAATAAACACCTTGGCTGTTACTATTACCGGCGCAAGCCAGCCGAGAGGATCAAATAAACGAGCGATGTCAGATATCACTTTACGCTTGGTTATGGGGGTTTCGGGCGGAGGAAGTTGGACAGTATATCTAAACTCATCTAATTTTCTATCATAAGTTAACCCTAAAATCTTCGTAAGTGTATCTATTTTAAGTTCTAATTTGTCCTGCCCAACAGTATCTCCGTTAATTTTGTATAATAATTCGTCACTGTTGCTGGACCACTTCTGAAGCTTGAAGCCCCCACGGCCTAATAATTCATTTAGTTGGTGATAAATTTGTTCACCTTCAGCGACAGATTGACAACCCGTTAACAGGTCGTCTACATAAAAGGATGTAAGAACCCGGTCTGCAACTAGAGGGAAATCATTTCCTTCGTCACGAGCTAGTTGCTGCAGAGACCGGACCGCTAGGTATGGCGCAGAGGAGGTTCCAAAGGTGACACGCAGCAACCGAATATGCTTCAATTCAGCTTCTGGATTATCACGCCACAAAATGCGCTGATAATCAGCATCTTCCTCTGCAACCTTGACCTGACGGTACATTTTTACGATATCTGCGACCAAACTTATGGGATGACAGCGCCACCGCATAATAGTTTGACGCAAATCAGGTTGTAGGGTTGGGCCAACCATTAATTCCTTATTTAATGATACTCCATTGTGGCCTGAACATGAAGCGTCGAAGACGACCCTAACCTTAGTGGTGCTTTTATCCTCCCGCACCACAGCGTGGTGTGGTAGGTAGAACGCATCATTAGCTAATTCTATCTGAGGGACAACTTCAGCATGTCCCAGTTGAATATATTCGTTAACGACTGCACTATACTGTGTCCTAAATTCCGGGTCCTTCAATAATCGATTCTCTAAGTTGATAAAGCGCCTACGGGCAATGACCTCTGACCCCCGAAACGTGCAACTGGGCGAATCGGTTTTGAATGGTAGTTTTACAACATACCTCCCGGTTGCGTCGCGTTTGGTGGTCTTAGAGTAGAACTCCTCACATTTTTGTTCTTCTTCTGTCAAGATCACTCTACGAACTAAGGGCTCTGACTCCAACTCCCAAAACTTACGCAAAAGGTCATTGACGTCCGATGACTGTACTACAGTATGATAACATACTGGCCTAGAGCTTGCCGACGATGGGATCTCACCAGACAAGATCCAGCCTAATTTAGTCTTTTGAGCGACTGGAGATCCTGGTGGACCCTTGACTAAACCCTCCAATAAAACTTCTCCGACTACCCGCGTACTCAACAGTAAATCAATTTTCCCTGGTGTATCAAAGGACGGATCAGCTAATTGTAAGGACGAGAACGAAGCCGACATCTTAACGATCTTCTTCTCAGGAAGATGAGATGTGAGTTTGTTTAATACGTAAGCATCGACATATAAAACAAATGTGGGATCTAGACGAGACTGCAATTTAAATCGAACTATCCACTTAGAGGGCATTGAGGTTTCCTCGTCATCGCCTAGTCGGAATATGTCGGTGTGAGCAGGTGTTTTCTTCAATCCGAGCAACTGTACTGCAGCCTCTGTTATAAAAGAGACTTGAGAGCCCTGATCCATCAGAGCTCTTAAAACAAAAGCAGTACCAGTTCTTGACTCAGCGTTGACCAATGCTGTGGCTAACAGACCGTGGTTGTGAACATCCGCAAAACAACAAATGGGTTTAGTCTCGCTTTGACTGGAAGAGGTAGCTGCATTAGCAGCCACCACCTTCGTTTCTGCTGAACCATCAACAATTTCAGCAGAATTGGCAGTTGACTTTGGGTGAAGTAGTGTGTGGTGTTTCTTTTTACAAAGGTGACATTTCGTTTGCAGACGACAAGAATAGACAGAATGGTTTGTTCCTAGACAGTTGTAACAAAGCTTATTGACTCGTGCAAACTCACGACGTTCGTCACAATTTTTCTTAGCAAACGTTTTACAGTGACACAATTTATGATCTTCAGAACACATAGCACATTTACTTTGAGAAGCGACTTTACTTTGAGAAGCGACATGAAAAGATTTGGCGTTATTATCACGACTACTACCTGGTTTATTAATTTTCGGATCTAAATACTCCAAGGCTCTAAACCTAGACTCCATAAAAGTTTTGAACTCATCAAACGTCGCTATATCATCATTAGAGCTAATTCTTAGTTCCCACAATTTTCGGGACTCGGCATCTAATTTTTCGGAGCCTAAAAATACTACAATTGAATCCCAAGAGCTGACATCAATTCCTAGACTGCGTAAACCATGCATACAATCAACAGTCGTATCTAACAAAGTTTTAACGTTAGTTGATGATTCTTTAGTAACCGACGATTGATGGATGAGTCGTTTGAGCATGCAGTTAACTAAAAACCTTTTATTATCAAATCGCCCGTTTAGAATTGACCAACACTCATTATAATTAGACGCAGTTACAGGAATATGTCGAAGCAACTGTTCTGCTTCGCCTGAGAGATGACTCTTTAAATAATGGAGTTTTTGAACGTCATCCAGTGCATCGTTTTTATGGATCAGTGACGTAAATAAATCGCGGAACGTTACCCATTCAGAATAGAGTCCCGAGAACGTAGGCAAACTAATTTGTGGCAATTTTACATTTGAATTATTTTGATTAGAATGTTTAATACTACTTGGATTATCACTTTTGCACGAACTAGTTTGAAGTAAATGCTGCTTTAATTCAGACTTATAGGTTATGTACAACTCTTCAGTTAAATCATATGTATCTGCCGTAAAATAAACATTCTTTACCAATTCTTCGTCGGTTGCTTTTTCTATGATACACCTATGAGTTTCAACAAATTGTTTCCACTGTACCTCTACTGATTCTAATCTTGTTTCAATGTAAGTTTGTGTAAGGCGATCCTTAGGTGATTTTTTAAAGTTAATTCTACCTTTTTCTATTATCGCTTTATTGTTTAATTGCAATTTACATAAGGATTCCATTGTGTACAAAAATTACTGAGTTTTCTAATTACCAAATTAGTTCAATTATCTTAATGCAACCGACGAAAAATTACAAGTCAGTGAACAAAACAGGTAAACTTTTACAAGTGTTCAGGTTTACAAATCGGGAATAGAAACCCCGTCGCAACACCTTATTGTTATCAGTATTTTCTAACTACAACTAAATCTTAAAAGTCTCAACACTTGATTTTGCACTATGTTGATCTTCAAATTTCACTGATAATTAACAAGTCTACAGAATAATAACACTGATTGTAACTCACAGTTTTGTCAGCCAAACCTCTCCGAACACGCGCTGATGCGAGTGCGTCGTCACGCTCGATGTCCCTGCTGATACCGCTGCGAGTATGTCGTCACTGTTTGTGACGTCACACTTGATGTCGTTGCTGCTCGTCGCTCTAGGCCTCCAGGGCCTCTGCTGCTGTCACCGTTGCCTCGATGCTGGTGGTGGCGCCCTCTGGCGGAGATGGCCCGCAACCTCGTTGCTTCACTGCTGCACTCCGCTGGTCACCCACACACGGGGATTTTACAGGCACTTCAGGGCGATCCACCACTGGTTTCTATGCCTCACCATACGACACAAAACTGTCACTCACTTCACTACTTGTCGACGCGATTTTACTTTCGCGATCCGACTCGGTAGGACCAAATGTTCGGCACTCACTCGTCAACTGCCCGAGGAATAATATTTCACAATAAAATAAAACAATCCGTTCCAAAGCAAGTACCAAAAAAAACTTTATTTATTCAATCACTATAGCCTATGCGCGGAGAATCTCAACATCGCGATCTAGGATTGTGACGTAATTGACCAACGCCATCTATTGAGCTCTTTAGAGAAACTCGCGATCGAACAGTTGGCGATATAAACATTGACCTTTTAAGCGCCAGTCATGTTACCACCGCGTACTTAGATACCATTTACTTCCATGGATTACTTCCTGCCATTCATGCTGCAACCAGAGGTAAAGCGTGCCTAGACCATGTTATATTAAAAACGAAACTAAAAGCATTTACTTTTTCTCTGGGCACTAGTATTACTGATCATGAAGCTGTATTATTTTGTATAAAAAACGACACTACTAAGGATAAAACTGTAAAAGTAAAACTAAACTATAAAATTGACTATGAAAAACTAAGATCAGACTGCCAAAACTGCACTTTTGACACTGTATATCAAGAAACTAACTTAAACAATGCTATGAATAATTTCATTAATATAATAAAACAATTAATTACTAACAGCACTACAATACGAATAACACCTAGAAATAAATTTATAATTAAACCCTGGATATCCGTCGGTATGCTACGATGCATTAGAACAAGGGATAGGATGCATAAAAAACTAAAAACCAATGTAAATGACACCATATTAAAAATAACGTATTTGAGATACCGCAATCATTGTAATAATTTGCTCAAAAAACTCAAAAAGCAATACCAAAAAGATCAACTTACTATGTCGAAAAATAATTCAAAAAAGCTCTGGTCTACCATAAAATCAATAACTAACAATCATAAACAAAACCAAATACCACAGCAGCTTCTATCTGCCGAAAAAGAACCCATAAAAGCGATCAATAAAATTAATAAGTACTTCTCTACTATTGGCAAACAATTAGCAGATATGATACCTTCACATATTCCTACGTTCAAGCCCGTAACTAAGTCAACACTAAATTCTTTCGTTCTTTTACCCACTGACAACGAAGAAGTAGAAAAGACGATCAACAACTTAAGAAGTGACTGTGCTCCTGGATGGGATCAAATAAGCGCTGACGCTCTAAAAATTACCCGTGAAACCATCACACCAGTACTTACCAACCTAATAAATCGCTGCTTCGAAACCGGAATATTTCCTACCGCACTGAAAAGAGCTGTGATACACCCTATACATAAAGCGGGAGACAGAGGTAGTGTCAATAATTATAGGCCAATTGCAATATTAACAACACTATCCAAACTATTTGAACGTATAATAAATAAAAGGCTTACCAAATACCTGGAAGAGCGTAACCTCTTCGCTGATACGCAATATGGATTTAGATCCAGCCGCTCGACAGATGGTGCCGTTCTTGACCTTGTTAATTTCTTGGTTAGTAAACTGGACAACAAAAAAAAATGCCTAACCATATTTCTCGACCTTGCAAAGGCATTTGACACTGTCTCTGTTCCCCACCTTGTGCAAAAACTGGAAAACCACGGTATTAGAGGGGTCCCGCTGACATTGCTAACAGACTATTTAAAAAATAGAACCCAATGCGTAAAAATTAGGGACCATATCAGCACTGAACTGCCAGTCGATTTTGGCGTTCCGCAAGGTAGCATACTAGGTCCCACCCTTTTTCTTTGCTACATAAATGAACTTTGCACTCTTAAAATTCAAAACTGCCGCATATCCGCATATGCTGATGACACTGCGCTCACTTTTTTCTCAGACTCGTGGGACGAACTTTATAACTTTGCACAAAACGGGTTCAATACAATATGTCACTGGTTACTTTCAAACTCTCTCTCCTTGAATGAGGATAAAACTAAATATGTGGTCTTCTCAATGACAAATCGAAATAAACCTCCTAACCATTTAGACAAGATTTATGCACATAAATGCAATTATCCTCCCTCTCTAAACTGCACTTGTCCCAACATAAATTCATCTACCTGCATTAAATATCTTGGAATTGAACTTGACGCTAACTTAACTTTTGGTAATCACTTACTATCCGTATCCAAAAGAATCCGTAAGCTCACGTACATTTTTAAAGATCTCCGGGATGTCGCGGAGAAACAGACCATGCGGATGGTGTACGAGGCTTTGGTACAGTCCATCCTTAGTTACTGCATAACCACTTGGGGAGGTGCATGCAAAACAAAAATGATAATGCTTGAAAGAGCCCAGAGGATGATCTTAAAGGTGAGTTTAACAAAGCCGCGACGTTTCCCTACCTCCAAACTCTATGAGGAAGCTCAAGTTTTGACTGTCCGTCAGCTGTACATAATGCTAACGATACTTCGGCAACGGTCCTATTTATCCGAAGGACTACGAAAACGCAAAGCCTTGACTCGAAGACGTCATGCACTTTGCGAGTCAACAGCTGTACGCACCTCTTTCGCTCAAAGATTCTTTTCATTCCGCGGAGGAGAATTATTTAATAAACTCAATAAAGAAATTAATATATCTGATTGTCGCAATACTGAATGCAAGAATAGACTTAAAAAAAGGTTACTTGAATTAAGCTACATCAACACTGAAAAATTGATTGAGATGATTTCTTGATTTTTGCATTTAAGTTATTATTTACTTTATATACAGATTATACAGTTACAATATAGTATTGTATTTAAACTGACACACATACGCACACACACACATACATATATACGTACACTCACACACACATATACGCACACTAACACACATGCACGCATATACACACACATGCGCACGCACACACCCACGCACCCTCTAGCGCGCATGTGCGCGAATGCGCATGCACATTTTATTTCATTCATCCACTTTCATGTCTGCTTACTCACGATGTCGACAGTCTGAACAACGTGAATTAATTGGGGGGCCTGGAGTTCTAAAATACAGGTCTAGGCTTAGTTTAGACTCCAGATCTCCCACAAATTACAAGCTCTGTCAAAATTTCTGTATCTGACTGTAATCTATGTTCACGTTGATATTATGTAATTTGTGGAGATGAATAAAGATTTTTATTATTATTATTATTATTTATTATATTTCGAAAACGTGACACTTTGTCTCATACAAAACTTGTTTGTATTGGTACCAGCTATCGATTAATATAGGTTTAATGATGGTTTAATGCATGGCTGCAACTTAGGCGGAAGGCTTAACAAAAATGGCGGAAGTTTATAGGTTGGCCAATCTTCATACAAACATTTTCCAAGTTTGTACGCACTTGGACATTGAGGGTTAACTTCATCGGGTAATACAGTCCAGCAAATGACGGCTCTAAGCGACAGAAAACGATAGGAGTATGGAAACGTATACGATTCTGTACTGCCATAATTATGACGCTCAACCCTAACAGTCTTACAGGCGACGGTCATCTTTTACGACTGGCATGAGATCAGGCACAGGATCAACATATTTCCGAAGCACGAGTGTAGCCGAGTGCCATTAGAAAAAAAAAATTCAAAAGGTGGAACGAAGGGTCCCGGTGTTGCGGGCCTGTTCGAAAGAGATACCGCGGCCCCGGAATATAAAGGGCGAGGAAGGAACATGGATGGGCTTTAGTCAGTAAGAGTCTGACACTCCCTCCCGCGCCGCCCAGAGTGGGAGAAATCATTTGATGATTTCGCATCCCAAAAAAAAAAAGCGGTCGGATTTTCATGGGACTTTTTTTATTGAGTTCCTAGAGGAGTGGGTAAGAAAGTTAGAAAAGAAATTGCAGCTGTCGATTTTTTTTTTGCATTTCCTTTGGGATTCTTTTTTCATTGATGAATAACTTCACATTCGACGGATTCATATTGAAGAGTAATAGCATCCATCCATACCTGCATGCATCCATTTAACGCTAATTTGGCCTGTTTCTTTGTTAATTGTTGTCGATGTAATGCATATTTGAAGTATTAAAAATACCGGCCAAGGACGTGTCGGGCCACGCTCAGTGTAGGGTTCCGTAGTTTCCCGTCCGTCACAATAAAAAAATGCTTGCATATACGATTATAGTACAAACTTAGTCCAGAAATTATTTTGTACAAGTTTTTGTCTTTTTTGTACAAAAACTGTTGTTTCCATCCAAGTTCAAAATGATTTTCCCAGAAAGTCCTTGTAAAGAGCTACTTTTCATATTTTCTAAACTTATGGTTCAAAAGTTAGAGGGGGGGGACACATTTTTTTTTTACTTTTGGAGCGATTATTTTCGAATTTATTGACATTATCAAAAAATGATTTCCAACAATATATCACAAATTAGGGTTGAAATTAAAAATAACACTTCCCGGGGGCACTTCATATTTACTACACTACACTTTACCCTAATAAAACATTTTTTTCAAATTTTTATTTTACCACTTTGTCGGCGTGATTGATACGAGTACACATATTGGTACCAAATTTCAGCTTTCTAGTGCTAACAGTCACAGAGATTAAGCGAGGACGGGCAGACGGACGGACAGACAGACGTGGCGAAACTATAAGGGTTCCTAGTTGACTACGGAACCCTAAAAAGCAACTTTTAAGGCCAAGATTTCTTTATTGGTAACTGATATTTTTTCCCAGATAACTAGATAATAAAAAGTCGGGTTTTCCTTCCTGACGCTATAACTCCAGAACGCACGAACCGATTTCCACAGTTTTGCATTCGTTGGAAAGGTCTCGGGCCCAGTGAGGTTTATAGCAAAGAAAATTCAGGAAGTAGGTAGTAGTAGGTAGGTAGTAGTAGGTAGGTAGTAGTAGGTAGGTAGTAGTAGGTAGGTAGTAGTAGGTAGGTAGTAGTAGTAGGTAGGTAGTAGTAGGTAGATAGTAGTAGGTAGGTAGTAGTAGGTAGGTAGTAGTAGGTAGGTAGTAGTAGGTAGGTAGTAGTAGGTAGGTAGTAGTAGGTAGGTAGTAGTAGGTAGGTAGTAGTAGGTAGGTAGTAGTAGGTAGGTAGTAGTAGGTAGGTAGTAGTAGGTAGGTAGTAGTAGGTAGATAGGAGTAGGTAGGTAGTAGTAGGTAGGTAGTACTAGGTAGGTAGGACTTTTGACGCAGACGAAGTTGCGTGGGTCAGCTAGTCGTCTATATAAAAGTTAAAGAAGGCCATTTTTCCCAAAATATTTCTACGAGTATAACGGTCAACTTAAATATCATCGTGAAAATATCCGTATTATATCTCCTATCAACAGATAACAAAAAAAACTTTTTTACAAAAAATAAAACCGACTTCAGAGAAAACAAAAAAGTGAAAAATAACTTCAGAAAAAACGCTTCAGAAGTCTGTGACCTTTGTTTGATTGATTTAGTTTTTTTGTCACCGACTTCTGAAGCGTTTTTTCTGAAGTTATTTTTCACTTTTTTGTTTTCTCTGAAGTCGGTTTTATTTTTTGTAAAAAAGTTTTTATTTTTCGCTTTTTAGTGGTTCACTTGTGCTTACCCCTTCAAAGCGTACCGGCGTGATTTTAAAATATGAACTGATGTAAACAATAGACAGATATGAGATTTCGGCAATCCCAGTACATTGCTATCATTTATTGAGGAGTTCCGTTGCATATCTCCGAAGTTCTTCATCAGATCTTCATCAAATTGAAATGGGATCACTTCGAGAAAGTACACTTCCTAAAACTACCCAAATCCCTTCTAGTGTGCCTATAAAATGTGAAGAGTTCTCTCTATTTCTCCAGAATCCCATCATCAGATACTGATTTGATGATTATGAGACCACACATTTTCATGATGGTTCTTTTTTTATTTGAAAGCTGGTGAGCTTTCAAATAAAAAAAGAACCATCATGAAAATCGGTCAAAAATTGACTGAGAATACATACCGTCGAACATAGACTTACTTCTGTCGGTTTTATTTTTTGCAAAAAAGTTTTTTTATTTTTCAATTCTTTTTATTAGTTGTAATATCCTATACAAATATTTGCTATGCATTTATTTTACATTGTTATTATTAACAATATTTTTCATGGTAATAGGCTTATCCCCAATAAAATGGAACTTAACATACCTAACTGTCGAAATATGGGTATACTGTACACATCTGCGTACCCCCTCAGAGCATACAGGCGTGATGTTATGTTATGATGTTGTGTAAACAATAAACATCCAAGCGATTGCAGCAATCACGACAGATTTGCTGTCTATTATTGAAGAGTTCCGTTCCATATCTCCGAAGTTCGTGATCAGATCATGACAATATTTCTATGGGACCAACTTGGAAGTATACCCTTTCAAACAAAAAAAGAATTTTTCAAATCGGTTCAGGCGTCTTCGAGTAATCGGTGAACATACATAAAAAAAAAAAAAAATACATACAGTCGAATAGAGAACCTCCTCCTTTTTGGTAGTCGGTTAACTAATAGAATTTAGATAGAAATAGAGGTATTCGATAAATGTAGATTATTGCTGACGAAGTTGGAATGGGGCCACTGGTAAATTAACAAATACACTCAGCGTCACAAAATTGCACCTCTTTGAGAAATTCATTCAGTCATATTAACCCTATTAATCAATGGTGGACAGATGACTGTAAGGTATAATTGGAAAGGCAATTTATTTAAATTTCTGAATAAATCAATATTTGGTTTTATCTTAACTAGATAATAAAAAAGCAAGCTAGTGCAAATGATTAAAAAGTTAAATTTAAAAAATTACAACAACGTCCTTAAAAACAACTCCCCCCTAGCCCTGATGACTGCTTCCATGAGTTCTCTCATGGACTTAATTAATGTGACAATGTTGTCCCATTCTGCAACGAGATCTTGGAGGTCTTGAAGAGTGATAGGGGCAGGATCACGTGCCCGTAGTCGCCGTTTCAGTTTATCCCAAAGGTGCTCAATAAGCTTCATGTCTGGAGTTTGCGCCGGCCAGCGCATAACAGGGATCCCCAATTCTTGCAAGTAGTCTCTTAAAATTAAAGCGGTGTGACAGCGTTATCGCGTGCATTAACGTGAACCCACTGCCAACAAAACCGGCATAAGGGACAACCTCAATTTTATTCTACCGCATTCTTCTAATCGTGGAGACGCTTACAGAAGTTTAACGAGCTGATGGAAGTTGTTGTTGCACTAGTGGAGAACCGACTACGTTAAGACGTTGAAACAATAAAGCGATCGTCTCTTTCGGATGTGCACCGTTCCACGTCTTCGGATATAGCCAACAGTCTATTGGAAGCATTGGAAGACTCGTCGAATGCAAAAAACGATTCAAGTTCAGTTCCCGAGCAGCATCACATTGCCACATCCCCGATTGCAGTAGTGCAATGACTTGAGCGGCTTCATTTGCAGTGGTATCCATCTTCTTGGGTAATTTTCTTGCTGTGGCTATTCACTTTTTTCACTAAGGTTGAAAAGCGAATGATACACATTTAACATTATTTTACATTATAACTAGCTAACCCGCGCAACTTCGTCTGCGAGTGAGGGTTAGAGAAAGTGTGAGTCAACCTTAAAAAATAGACATAATTATGCTATCGCGGTCTTTTTTTTAAATGCTTAAGAGGAACAATTCCTTCGTACGTGATTGCTGTGTAACTTTAACCGCGATAAGCAGTGTTTGCTACGAAAGCAAAGGAAAAGGAATAAATCTTTGTTTTTGGGGGCTTCCCTCGAAAGCTTGCCCATGCTGGCTCACTGGAGATGGCTGCACACATACATAGGTGTGTCGTATCTATGTTGTATACAGTGTGTTTCTTATTTTTACTTTTATTTCCTAACATTAGGTTAATATTTACTAACAACATAAATGGATTGTATTTGATCTGAAATAAAATTTATATTATTATCATTTACGTTTGCTTCCTTAGACACTTGATGACAGTCATACTCCAGTTAGTTCGAAAGTTCTCCAGTTAGGTGCATGCAATTAGCCGGGACACGATATAGCTGCTGTAAACCGTTGAAGACTTCTTGCAACTGCCTTGTGTCCCCATTGTTGGACCGTCAATGACAGTCATACCTACTCCTGCCAGGTCTAAAGTTCTCATCGGAGTGCATTAAATGAGCCGAAACACGATATAGCTGTTGTAAACTTTTGGGGACTTCTCGCTACTATCCTTCATCTCCATCATCAGATCATCGATGAAAGTCGTACTCTGGTTAGGTTAAAGGTTCTCATCAAGTTGCATGAAATGATCCTAAGCGCGCTTTCAATTTACACGTTTCGAAACGTACAACAAACGCACTGCTTTGGCCAGGGACTTAAAAACACCATCATAAAGGTACCAGAATTATAAGTGTTACATGTTGAATTGGTAACAGGATCAAATGGTAACACTTATAAATGTGTTTTCAATGTGCTAACCCAAAACACTTACAAAAGTGTAACCGTAACATATCTGTAACTGATATAAAAGGTTTAACAGTGTTAATAACTGTGTTGCCATTGGATAGCCGAAATCTGGCCAAATTATCGTTTATGGATGCACGCATTCAAAATCAAAATCAAAATATTTTATTTCACATAGGCCTGGATGGGCACTTATAAAACGTCGAAAAAGGTGCACGGTTCGCGTTGGTCGATTCCATGGAGAAGAACCGGCAAGAAACTCCATGGTTACTCTTTTCAAATCATTTGGTATTACAATATTATTGTTTCATTACAGCATTAGTACTAAAGTATGGGGGGACAGCGTAGGCCCGACAATAGGTCGTTGCTTGCTATACAAAAAATGTAAAACAAAAGGAATATTTAACAAAAGTTAAACAGCATCCGGGAATCTAAAAGGCCTTCAATGTTCACTCATTCACAAATAATAGGTAAAAAAGCGTCTATACAAAGGTAAGTAAATAAAAAAAATAAAAATAATATTTAATTAAAGAACTAAATTAAACAAGTGACACAAATATTGTCATCAGTGCTGTAACTATTCTGATCAAAATATGAGAAAAAATGATTTGAAAACTACTGTAATAATCTGAATAAAAAGAAAAAGAATAATGAGATTGAGAATAGTTAGAGACATCCACAAATCTGTGCCGTTTATGAGCTACCAGGGAAGCCGCATGCGCAGAAGGAATCATAGCCAAACTTCTTTGTCATCAACGTAGTCCTTTTTTTTTTTTTTTTTTTTTTTTTTTTTTTTTTAGGATGGGAAATCATCAAATGACTTCTCCCACTCTGGGCGGAGCGGGAGGGAGTGTCAGACTCTTACTGACTAAAACCCATCCATGTTCCTTCCTCGCCCTTTATGTTCCGGGGCCGCGGTATCTCTTTCGAACAGGCCCGCAACCCCGGCAGGCTTCGGCCCTTGCGGGCCCCTCTTCTTTTGCTGACATCTCTTTGAGGCGCGCGTGGAACACGAACGCGCCGTCGACACGGCCTGTCGTCGTCGTTAGACGGCCGGACGGCTAGCTATTGCCCATAGCCAGCCGTCCACAGGCCCGCATCTACGGTGGCCGGTAGCCACCACGTGGCCCCCGACGCCCGTTGCGTCTCCCGCGGCGGCCGGGAAGAGAGGATCTCTCCCTCTCTCGTTCCGCCACCTCCTTCGCTAGCATCACTGCTTCGCAGAAGGAGGCGACGGCTTCCCATTCCGTCTCGCTCCGGACCATGGATTGAACCAGGGCCGGACGCGAGAGGTCGCCGCCGCCGATCGCCGCCACGAGGACACGGCGGAGCTCCGCCCACGCAGGGCAGACTTCCACCGTGTGCTCCACCGTGTCCTCCGGTCGATCCTCGCAGTGGAGACACCCGGGCGATTCCTCCCGCCCGATTCGGTGCAGGTACCTCCCGAAACATCCGTGTCCGGTGAGGACCTGCGTCAGGCGGAAGGTGAGGACGCCGTGGCGCCTCTCCAGCCACTCCTCAAAGAGGGGACTTACCGCCACTATCGTGGCGTGCCCTGCACGGGGTTGCGACAGTCGCTCTCTCCATGTCGCCATGAGATCGCGCCGGAGGTCCGTCCGCTGAGCGGCAATTTGCCGCGGCAGCGGAGTTTCCCCCCGGCGTAGTACCTCCGCGCGCCACTCATGCAGGCGCGCGAGGACTATCGCCTCCAGATCCCACGGCGGCAATCCGGCAAGCAGGCCCGCCGCCTCGCGAGAGATCGTGCGGTACCCACGGACCATCTTAACGGCCACCACTTTTTGGGGCGCGTTCAAATGGTGAGCGGCACGCCGCTTCAACGAACGCGCCCACACTGGGGCCCCGTAGAGGGCCATGGACCGCACGACTCCCGCGTAGAGCCTGCGGCAGGAGGCGTTCGGCCCCCCAAGGTTGGGCAGGAGCCGCCTGAAGGCAGCCCCTGTCCGTTCCAGCCTGGGGGCCAAACGTCGGAAATGCTCCACGAAGTTCCACCGGCTGTCGAGGACGAGTCCTAGGTACTTCAACGTCGACTCGACGCCGATGGATACCCCTCCTACCGTCAGTGTGGATCCCGACGGTGGCGCATTCCGAGGCCCATGAAAGCACATGGCCTCGGACTTGTGCAATGCCACCTCGAGACCCAGTTGCCGGATCCTCTCAACGACTATCGCAACCCCGCGTGTCATATTGTCGGCCGCCGCCTCGTGCGACCTCCCCTGTGCCAGCACCAGGGTGTCGTCTGCGTAGCAGACGACGCTGACACCACTTGGGAGGTCCGCGCGCAGCACCCAGTCGTAACCGATGTTCCACAGGGGCGGTCCCAGAACCGATCCCTGTGGGACACCGCACGACATCTCTCGCCGGTTCCAATCTCCGCAGCGACTGGGGTAGATGACGGCCCTGTCCGTCAAATAGTCCCCGACCACACGACGGAGGTAGGTCGGCACCCGGTGATACCGGAGTGCCTCCATGATGCAGCTCCAGGGCAGGGAGTTGAAGGCGTTGGCGATGTCGAGAGACACCGCCAAAACAACCCCGCCCCGGGATATCGCATCCCCCGTCGTGAGGGCTCTCACGCGCATGATAGCGTCCACTGTAGAGCGCCCCTTGCGGAAACCAAACTGGTTCTCCGCAAGATTCGGCCCCATCCCCTCAAGGTGCTCGGCGAGGCGGTTTGCAATGACTCTCTCAAAGAGCTTGCCCACCTCGTCGAGCAACACAATGGGCCGAAATGCGGACGGAGAGTCCGCAGGGCGCCCCGGCTTCTGGATGAGGACCAGTTTCCCCGTCTTCCAACGAAGCGGGAACTGGCCTCTCTCCAAACATGCGCTTAAGAACCCCTTCAGTCGGGGCCCGAGAGCCTCCGCATCCGAGGCCAGGACCCAGGCTTTGCCAGGCAAGCCATCGGGTCCCGGGGCGGTATTTTTGGCCTTGAGCCTACCTACCGCCACTCTCAGGTCTACCCCAGTCACTTCCGGAGTGTCGTCGTCGTCGCTTGGGTCTGACACCGCAGGTGGCGGAGCCATAGGCGGGGGCGGATGTTCCCCCCGCGAGGGGAACAGAGCGCTCACCACGTCCTCCACGAGGTCGGGCCGGAGACTCTGCGTCAGCGGGGGGGCCCAGGTGCGGAGTTTATTCCGCACCATCTTGTAAGGGCGCCCCCACGGATCTCTGTCGAGAGTCTCCAGCATCTCCGAGCGGGCCAGTTCCCTGGCCCGCAGGACAGCCTCCCGGAGGGCGGTCTTCGCCGCTCTGTATCCCTCGTACAGCTCCGCCTCAATGGCTTCCGCATCCGGCGGGCGGATGCGGAGCCTGCGATGCCTGGCGTACAGGCGCCGCGCTTCGACACACGCCTCCCTCAGGGACGTTATTTCGCGCGACCACCAGTACACCTGGCGTCGGGCGCTTCCTGGCCGGACCCGGGGCATTGCCACGTCACATATGTCGGACATGGCCCCCTGGAACCACTCTGCCTCAGTGTTAACGTCGGCAGGCCTGTCCGGTGATGTCACCCAGGCCTGCACGATCGAGGCTTCCAGGAGGAGCTCCCGGTCCAGCTGCTTCAGCGCCCAACGCGGACCACTCGGGGCCTGTTGGACCGGCGCGCTCGAGGACTGGGTGGAGACTTCAAACCGGATGTACCGGTGGTCGGAATGTGTCTCCACCCCCTCCATGACACGCCAGTCGACGACACGCGGCGACAGAGCGGGGCTAGCGAACGAAATGTCCACCACCGACTCGCCCCGCATCCGCACACACGTGGGAACAGAACCCCGATTAAGGATGTCCAGGCCCCTCTCCAGGGCCCAGTCCTCCACCATCCTTCCCCGCACATCTGTGCAACGAGAACCCCAAGCCAAGTTCTTGGCATTGAAGTCCCCGAGGACAAGCACGGGGAGGGAATGGCTTCCGACGACGACACTCAACTCTGCGAGAGAGTTGTGGAACTCGGCGAGAGTTCGGCTCGGGGAGAAGTAGACTCCCACCACGACGATCTCCCCGAACCGTGCTGCTACGCACCCCCGACCCCTCCTGACATTTTCAAGGGTCGGGGTACCGGCGGCGGCCGATGACACTATGGTCACTGAGCCGTCAAGGTCCGCCACCCAGTCTTCCCTGGGCAGGACAAAGTACGGCTCAGAGACCACAGCGATGTTGATCAACCACTGCGCCATGCTCTGAAGCAACAGGTTCTGAGCACAGGCGCAGTGGTTGATGTTCGCCTGGAGGAAGCGTAATGGCGCCGTTATTGAACGTCCATTATCGCTTCCCCCCCTCGGGACCCCTGTGAGGGCCCCTCCGCAGGCGAGCTCGAAGCGGCAGCGGCGGCGGCGACAGCGACAGCGGCTGTGGCGGCCGCGGCAGCGGCAGTGGCGACAGTGGCGTTGGCGGAGGTGGCGGAGGGCCTTCCCCTGCCTTTGGCTCCGCTCTTGGCGGGAGCGGCGCAGGCCTTGCTCCCAGCCCGATGATCGGCCGGCTTGCGGGCCGCCGCACATGCAGGGCAGTGCGGCGCAGCGCTGCAACCAGCCGACACGTGGCCGGGCTGACCGCAGCGGAAACAGAGACCGCTGCGGTCAACCTCCGAGGCACACTTCACTGACACGTGGTGTCCCACGTGGCAGCGGAAGCACCTCAGAGGTCTGGGCTCGAGCAGTTTTACCTGCGCCGATATCCAGCCCACCAAAAGCCTTCGGCCCTCCACAATGGCTTTCGCCGCCGCCACGGGGCAGCTCACCGTAACGGTTTGCATTCCCGAGGGGTCCGGACGAAAGGTGCCTGCCTTGACCTGGTCGGCAGAGCACCCCCCGGACCTAGCGACGGCGGCCACCACCTCCTTCTCGGTGACACAGTCCTCCAGACCCATGACGCGCAGATCGGCGCATCTGACGGGTCTGGAGACTCGGGCCTCGTCCGCGTTTAGGGACGCTCTCAGCTTTTCAGCGAGAGCATCCGCGGACGAGCCGCTGGTTTCACCGGGGATCTCCAGCATCCGAGCCCCCGTCGCGGTGACTCTGAGCCGGAGGCCCCCGGTGATCCCGAGCTCACCGAGATCCACATTCTGTTTGGCCTTCGCCAGCAGGTCGCGGTAGGTCACGCCCTTCTTTTCCGCTTCTGGCTGTAGTGTAATCACTACAGCGGCGGTTTTCGGGGCGCGAAGCCTCGCCGCGACCTTTCGCGCCTTGTTTTGGCGCTGCCGCTCTTGTTTACGGGCCTTTTTGGCCGCCTTTCGCCCCTTCTGCTTCTCCCCGGCCACTTGCCATCCGGCTTCAGCCGTGGGAGGTGCAGGGGGCCGGGGAGGCGATGGTGTTGGCTGCGGCTGACGTCCCGCAGGCACTGGCGCTGGCCCACTCGCCGTTGGCGGAGGCAGCGGCACTGTTGCAACCTGTGCCGCTGCCTTGCCCTTGCCTTTCTTCTTCCGGCCTCCTGTCTTCTTAGCCGGCGCCGCCGTCTGCTCGGCCGGCGCCGCCACCCGTTTGTCCGGCACCGGCATATGTTTGGTCGGCTTCACGGATGTTGATGGGGGAGGCAACGCAGCCCCGCCAGAGGGCTGGCTGGACGGTCCCGGTCCGGATGCAGCAGCAGCAGCCGCCGCATAAGAGACCGTACTCGGGCCCGCAACCGCCTTGTTCGCGCCCAGGGGAGGGCGCAGAACAATTCCCTCCAGGACGGAGAACCGTGCCTGGAAGGAGGCCAGCTCCTTTCGGACCAGGTCCAGGACCTGGTTCTCCACCGGCATTGGCTGTTTTTGGGCCTGGGCCCCCCCATTTGTAGACGCCACGCGATGGCTGGGCTGGCGTAGGCTGGCTAGGTCCGCCTGGAGCTTCGCATTCTCCTTTTGGAGAAGCTCCATGTCGGCCGTCAGGCGGGCCATATCGGCCCGCAGTTTGGCCAACTCGTCTCCCTCTGCCGAGGGAGGGGGAGGCCCCGAAAAATTGGCCTCCACTGCCGCCATGATGGAGGCGGAAGCCGCGGGTATGGCCCTGAGTTTCGACGATGTCTTTACTTTCAGGGCCACCGTCTTTATGGCGGCTTCCACCTCCTTGATGAACCTGGCCTTACGCTCCGCCTCGGAGCCGCCAGGTGCACCCGCCTCGCTGCCAGACCCTTGGGCTGCTGTCATGCCCGGCTGGCGCCCCTCCTCGGCCGGTCTTGCCGACCTCTCGGAGACAGAGGGCCCCCCCCTCTTGCCTCGGATCCCCCCGCGCTTGCTGGTGGGGATCTTGCGAGCAGAGGCCATCTGCCCCTCCTCAGAGGACGACGACCGGTCGCCGTCCTGCCTGGGCCGCTTGCGGAAGAACTTATTGTTCTCCGCAGCAGCCCCGGCCCTCTCGCGGCGGGAGCTCGCTGAGCCTCCCGCAGCGCTTGCCTCACTCGATGCGGCGTCGGACTCCGACCCCGCATCCCTCCTCACCTCTCCTTCTCCTTCTCCTCCCTTGCCGTTACCGGCGGTTTGTGTTGTGTTTTGTTTTTTATTTTTATCCATTTTGTTCCCACGAGTTATAAAGGAAATAAACGTCCACCCAAGCAGAGCCTTGTACCTGGGTAAGCCCAATACTGTAGGGTGTGGCCGGTGCCCTACAGGGGAGGCGCTAACGACTGGACACCCTCCAGCCATTCATCCTCTCGCCGCGCCTCAGAACTTAGGATTGGGTGGTTTTTTATCTTAGAGGTAGCCTTCCTCTGGGCCAGGCGGTTAAGCCAAGCCCTCGACGGTGGCATTAGGCATGCCTCCGTTCGCTGTCCGGCCAACCCGGCTCAGCGAACCCGCCGAAAGTTGTCACTTCTGGGAATGCTCCCAGAGGAGAGACAACGAATGCCGCGTTGGTGCGCCTGCACCTCGGCGGCATGGTCACGTCCTCCGCTGTGCCCTCTGCTTAACAGAGGGTCACGCGGAGGATTGGTCCAAATTGGACCCCGCTCGTGATGCCAGACTCATTAGCCGCGGCAGTGCCAATCCCAAGGAATGAGAATTTCTTCTCATTCCAAGAGGAGGGACACTGCCGCGCCCGGGGTGCACCGGCCCAGCGGCTGCTGTTTCCTCCAGACGTATCGAGAGGAACCAGCAGCCGCCAGGCACACGTGGAGGACTTCTGGCATCGCACCCCATCAACGTAGTCCTTGATTTTGTAATATGCTTTTTTCATAAGGACACGTTTAATATAGTTCTTGAACTTTCCATCGGTCAGTTCTATAACTGACTTTGGCAACTTGTTATAAAAGCGTATACTGTTTATAATAAAAGACTTGCTAGTTTTTGTTAATCTGAATTTAGGTATTACAATTTCATGTTTACTGCGTGTATTTTTATTGTGGAAGTCGCTTCTAATTTTGAAAAGCCCTCGATTTCTGCGGACATATAAAATACATTCAAAGATATAAAGTGAAGGCAGAGTTAGTATATCGATCTCTTTGAATTTTTGTCTGAGTGACTCGCGAGGACCCATTTTATAAATCGCGCGGATTGCCCTTTTTTGTAGTATAAAAATGGAGTCAACGTCTGCTGCTGATCCCCACAGCAGGATGCCGTAAGACATAATACTGTGGAAATAAGCATAGTAAACTAACCTAGCTGTGGCTACATCCGTTAACTGCCTTATTTTCCTAACTGCATATGCAGCTGAGCTTAACCTACCTGAAAGAGTTCTAATGTGCGCGCCCCACTGTAATTTTGAATCTATAGTAATCTCTAAGAATACAGTTTCCGCTATAACATCAAGTTTATTGCCGTCAAGATTTAAATTAAGATCACGTTGTGGTACATTTGGTAGGGAGAATCTTAAACACTTAGTTTTGCTTGCATTCAATAAAAGATTATTAGCAGCGAACCATTTTGAGAGAACGGTTAGACTTTCGTTAACATGTTGGACAAGCGTATCCTTTCTATTTATTTTAAAAATTAGCGAGGTGTCATCAGCAAATAAAATTATATCTGATAATTTGGCCATCATATAAGGGAGATCATTAATGTACACAAGAAATAGGAAAGGACCGAGAATTGAACCTTGGGGCACGCCTATCTTGACTAGAGACCCGGAGGACGTCACCCCATTTACATTTACTTTTTGCTGCCTGTTTGATAGATAAGAAAGAACCAGATCAGCAGCTTGACCACGAATTCCGTAGTGGTGTAATTTACACATCAGTGTGTTGTGGTCCACGCAGTCAAACGCTTTAGAGAGATCACAGAAAATGCCAATGGCATCTTGGGACTTCTCCCAGGATTCCAAAATGTGAGTGATAAGTTTAACTCCCGCGTCCGTTGTCGATCTGCCCTTCGTGAATCCAAACTGCTGACTGTGCAAAATCCCATTTGAGTTAAAGTGAGATAACATCTGGTCCAGCATGATTTTTTCATATATTTTACTCAACGCTGGAAGCACAGATATAGGTCTATAATTAGAGGGATCACTCTTACAACCAGATTTGAAAATTGGTACTACTTTACTAAGTTTCATTAGATCAGGAAATTTACCGCTATCCAAACATTGATTGAATATGCCTGTTAGGATAGGGGCGATTGATTCGATAATATCTCCAAGAACCTTGACGGATATGCCCCATAAGTCTTCAGTATTCTTTATGTTGAGACTTTTGAACGCGTTTATAATCGTAGCAATACATATTGGTTTAAATTTAAAGTTTGGTATATCCGCAGTAAAATTTTCTTTAAGCAAATCTTCAGCTAATGTAGATGAAGAAGGGAGACATTTTGTAACTTCTAGCGGAATATTAGTGAAAAAACTTTCTAGTGTCTCAGCCACTTCTAGCTTGTCAGAAATGGTCTGATTATCTATTTTCAAGGACAATTCGGTCTGATCACGTTGTTGTGACTTTCCAGTTTCTTTGTTAATAACCTGCCACACTGTTTTTATTTTATTATTAGAAATACCAATTTTGTTAATTATTATCTGTGATTTTGCTTGAGCGCAGACACTTTTGAATATTTTTGAATAATTTCTAACATAAGTATGAAAAACTTGATCCGAGGTTAGAGATTTTTCGTGATATAAATTGTATAAATTATCTCTGCTTTTTCTTATTCCCGCGGTAGCCCATTCACTAAATTTTGATTTAGAATTGACTTTAACTGTTTTCAAAGGACATGTTTTATTGAATTCTTGGCAAACTGTAGAAAATAATGTGCCATAGTTTAAATTGGGGTCTTTTGAATCAAAACTAGCGTTTGAAAGGTTATTATTAAAAGAACATTATTATTAAAAGATTTTAATTTATTTTTATTAAGAGGTCTTATTCGAATAGTTTTAGCTAAGTGCAACTTTTTGTCCAAATCAAAAGATACAAGTTGACCAGTATGGTCTGACCTAACGCCACTAACTAAGAACGAATTTTTAACGTTACAATTAGTAAATACATTATCTATGCAGGAAGCTGAAGTTGCCGTTATTCTAGTTGCTTCATTAAATAAATATTTTAAATTGAATGATTTAAACAATGAGATGAGCTTACATTTTTCGGGAGAATCGACTAGCAGATCAATATTTAAGTCACCACAAACAAAAACTAATTTATTATCCCTGAAAAGTTTACTTAATATTTCTTCCATTGTGATTAAAAATAATGACAAGTTAGATGCTGGTGGTCTATAGACACATAAGAAAGTATGACCTTCAACCTCTGCACATGCTACCTCACATAAGCGATCAACAGAGTAAGCAGTGATATCCTTCCTTTCCTTATGTCTGAGAGAACTGTTACAAAGTATCAGGGTACCACCACCCACTGTGGATCTGTTGAACGCGCTGGCAACTGAAAAATTACTAACATTAAACAACATCCTATCTGGTTTTAACCAAGTTTCACTAAAACATAAAATATCCATGTGGTATTTATCTACTAACATTTCCACGTCTAAAATTTTGCCGGAGAAGCGATTTATGTTCTGGTGGTAAAGTAAAATATTACTATCCGTCTTCTCTTTTGTCGGCTCTAATAGTTTAAAGAATCTACAACAGTGTTATCAAATAATACTGATTCATCACTTAACCTAGTCTCAGTTAAATCATCATTAACTGCGTGTACCTATATTAAAAGCTAACAATGTAGCTAGTAAATGTTTACTAATCTTGGGAAGAAACATATAATGATCCCGAATCAAAACAAAATCCCTAACAAAATTGTTAGTATCAAAAAACAATAAACGGTAACTATGACGACATGACAAAATATGCATCAAAGTATTTAGGCTAGAAATATAATCATTTTCTTGAGCAAGTAAATTGTCAGAATATGGAAACGCACACAATATTAATTTGCCTAGTCTTAACTTAAGTAGGGTGTCAATACCATTAACTATGTCCTTTTTTGATATACTAAGACTATTTCCAACTAGTAAAACTACAGTACTTTGCTCATTCAATTGTGTATGTTGAATTTTATGAATGAGCTCATTAAAATGCAGGATATGGTGGCAATGGTTCAGTACTGTATGATTAGAACGGTTATTTAACAAAGATCGAAAACCTGTTCCTACCCAACAAACAAAAACGTCATATAAGTATTGACTTATACGACATAAAGTTGGATAGCAGTCTTATAATGATAGTGAAATGACTTCTAGGTCCTATAGATGTCTTTAATTTAACTTATTAGTCGTGCGACGAATATGTCATAAGAAGCTGGTCTTAGCAACGTTGGTAAGACTGAACTAAACGACGTTATTTTACAGTCTTAGATAAAACGTTTGTACGACAACGCAATAGTCATACTAACGTTATAGTCCATTAAACGTTTTGGACTGACCAAATTAGGTCTTTGAAAAACCTTAATATGACATCTATGTAATGTAGCAGTTGTACAGACGTTTTCATAGTGACGTTTATATAATGATCACTTTCCTGTTTTACAGCGGTCAATTGGATACTCTTAAATGACTTGGTTGTTTATTTAATACTCATATATAACCTATATATTACTTGATGTCCGTTTAATGTCATTCCCTGACTTTAATCAAACTTGTAGTCACATTTAAGTCAGGTTTTGACTTTAAAACGTCTAGACGTCTTGGTTACAAATGTTTCTATATCCAAATATTGAATGATCATATTTTTAGATAAAATCAATTTGAATGTTAAAATGTTTTGAAATTTTTCTGCACTGCACTTTTACTGTGAACAATATGAAAAGGGTTTTAAATTTATGAGGAACCCTAATAACTAGCTGTCATGGCGTATTGCATGGTCTTGAAATAACCTTAATACGACTCTAGGTCTTTACAACGTCGTAAAGATATAAGTGTGTGACAAAAGCAACATGTCCTACTTATTTAGAAATAAACATATTTTTATTAATAAAAATATAATCATTTAAACACAAAATTGCGAGGGGGCATGAAAATCTGAAATAAATACACATAGGTATATTATCATATAACTTTAATACCCAGTCGAAACGGCATGAGAGACAGATACAGTTGTTAGCGAGATATATAAATATAAGTTGAATAACACTCGCCTTGTAATTATTTATGTTGCACTCAAATCTCGAAACAAAACCACAAACACGTGTGACTAACAAGAAAAAATAATAAGTCTTACAGGTGTTGTTCCTCGACTCAAATAAAACGTTTTAGTCAATCCAAAAACACCTGTATGACGACAATACAACAAACGAGCCGTTGTAAAGTTATGATACGACTTTTGAATGACGTTAACGAAGTCAGCTTGTGACTTTTGTATGTCCATTATACGACAATGTTGGTCGTATAACTGGGGCCATTTTCGCGTTTAGTAAACGTTGATATAACGTTAGTGTGACTTAGGCATTACGATCAATGGAATTAAGATAACGTTTACTAAACTTTTGAACGACGTTAAATTGTTAGTTGGGTAGTCTATCAGAGAACACTAAAATATTACTTTGGGTGGGGTTCAAAGTTGCTTGGCTATTATTATTTATGATGGATAAGGCAGCGGGGAGCACATGCTGAGACATGGGAGGTGGCGGAGTGGCAGCACAACTACAGGAGAGATTGTTGGTCAGTGACTCATACCTCTCTGCGTTGTACTTCACCAGGTCCACCAACTCACAAGCCTCCTGCATGCGCTCACTCAACATCTGTTGACTACACTCATATTTACAAAAGATATCCTTAAGTGTATTTTCCCTACTCAATAATTCCCTTTGAAGGTTTTGTATGTCAACATCATACATTTGTGTACAAGATTCTAACTTACTATTACATACATTTAATTGGTTTTTTAAGTTTCTGAGTTCTCTTCTGAGGTTAATATTGTATTTGTACACACTTTGAGTTTTTAGAAGTTTCTTATACTTTTTTATATAACATTCTATGACGCATAAGAATTCGTCAAATTTAAAATTATTCACGAACGAAAAGAAATATACTTACCAACTTTCTCTAGGCTCTTTTAGGAACTCAATAAAAAAGTCCCATGAAAATTCGCACACTATAAACTTCATTCCACTTTATTGTCTAATTGCACTCGACTAGCAGAGGCGGCGTAAGGCGTGGGCGGTGTGGGCCACCGCCCACGGCCTCGCGGTGCAAAGGGCCTCGCGCCTCACAGCCGAAAAAAAAAATTAAAAGTATGGAAATCCAAAAGTACACGCCACAAGGTTCAGTATGAAGTTAGAGTACATTCCAAATCCATGCATTTAGGATAGTTCGGTGGTTCGTACCTAATTTCCCCGTACATCTATGTTTGACAACGATGATAATGATAACCTTAGACGCGACTCGTCTAAGATTTATATACTTAATATTTTTCTTTTTTTCGGATGGGAAATCATCAAATTACTCATGGAGTGTCAGATTTTTACTGACTAAAACCCATCCATGTTTCTTCTTAGCCCTTTGTGTACCAGGGCCTCGGTATCGCTTTGGAACAGTGCCGCAGCCCCGGCAGGCATCGGCCCTTGCGGTACCCTTCCATTGCTGACATCGCTTTGACGCGGGCGTGAAACACTCGCGCGCCGTAGACACGGTCTGTCATCATAAGACGAACGGACGTCGAGCATAGCTCACCGTCCACAGGCCCGCGCCTACGGTGCACGTCCGGTGCGTCTCCCGCGGCGGCGGCTGGGACGAGAGGTTCTCTCCCTTTCGCGTTTCACCACTTCCTTCGCTAGCATGACTGCTTCGCAGAAAGAGGTTACGGCTTCCCATTCAGTCTCGCTCCGGACCATTCAAAATATTTTTATCTGCGACTTTTCTGTTAGTATTTGCACTCGACTTCCATTTTTTTCGCGGGCTCACTCATTCATTCAAGCAGCTACCGCATCCAGACGCAGTCGCACTTCATGTTACTTAGATAATAGTGTTACATATTTTTAAAAGGATAACACGTGTTTGATTATTAGATATTCGAGGGTGATACCTGATTTAGAAAAGAGTCGTAGTTACAGAATTATAATCATCAAAATCATAAATCAAATCCAATTTTTCAAAGTCAACGTAGTTTTAGTGTTTGTAGTTTTTTTTTTTTTTTTTTTAATTTGAACAGGTTGACATTTGTATTAATTTTTGTTTAAATGACTTTGACCATTCTTGACATTTTTAATTGTATGTTCCATTCATTTTTCCATTGACATGCCACTTATCTTCAATTTATAATTTTATTGTTAACCAATTAATTATTTGCATGCCCAAATGACGGCAAAATGTGGAGGACTTTATTAAAATCATCTATGTACCCATGTTTGCAAAAAATAAATGATTTGATTTTTTTTATTTTATTTGACCTTTGTGAACTTGGAAGATTGTATTAATGATTTTGATGATTATAATTCTGTAACTACATAATTATGTCATACAGTCGCAAACGATATTTTCATCAACATCAACTTAGCATTGCTCTGTAAATTGCAAATAACGTAAGAACATTTGAATTTCGCGGGCCACCCTGACCTTAAACTTCAAAGTACAAATATTAATATTGTTCCAGTAGGCCCCCCTTTCTTAAAATAAATCCTTGAAAAGTCTAAAGTGGCTCAGATAAAGTAGTTGCTTGTTTATAACGGGTGAAGAGTGCATTGAAAAACAAAATCTAAAATAAAAAACTAAAAACAGTAACAATAAATTATCATGTGATAATGGGCTACTACGGAACCTTACACTGAGCGTGGCGCGACACGCACTTGGCAGACACTATGGAGTTCAGTAAAACCAAAAGTAGATAATTTCTGTTTTTTCGAAAAGTTCTTTTTCTTTTTTTTTTTAAGTTACAAAAGAAGTGTTAGTAAAAACTTAGATTTGTTTCTTTATTACAAAACTGATCAATTTGAAGTGATTTTTTTGACGTGACAACGTCTTATAAATTGGTTTGCCGGGTGACACTTCAAGAAACTGCGTTACGCTCCGCTCACGTTATGCGCTCACAATGAGAGCGAGTGAGAGGCACGCGTCCCTTCCACTCGGGCATGGTTAGCCCGCCTAAGAGCGAGAGAGACAGACATAAAAAGTGAAAGGCACGCGTCCCTTCCACTCGAGCACAGTTAGCCCGCCTAAGAGCGAGAGAGAGACAGAGCGAGAGAGAGAGAGTGAGAGAGATAGGCATACACACCGGTTCATTTCATCCTTCTTCCTACTATACGAATGAATATTCACATTAAAATTATTTTACCACTCAAAGTCGTTGTCACGTAAAACTTTCGCCCGTATACCGACTTTACAGGCAACCAATTTTTTTATTTTCCTTTCGTTTTGCACCATCCGAGGGCCTCGCTAAATGTACCTTGCCCACACTAAATTTAGGTCTTGCGCCGCCACTGTCGACTAGTGTGACACAAAAAAAAACAGACTGCCACAGACGGATGGAACAAAACAGAAAAATTATGTCGTATCATCGTTCATCATTTTGGTATTATAGAACTGTAATAAGATAATGAGTTCTATGTCGCGAGCCATAACTTTGATCTACAGCTTTTTATCCTTAACTACTCGTACCGTGTATCCTGCACCTTGCGTTTTACCCTCACTCACCATCAATGGCCAGGTTAATCTCCTGCATGACCACCCCAAACGTGTATCATGAGATGAATCACGTGTAGCTGTAATCAAATGAAACGTGTCGTTTACCTTCGTACGCGCGTGCGCACACTAGCAGCGCAGCGAACGAGATGATACAGACGCGCGACATGTCGAACGCGCAACACTAGCCACTGATGCAGAGTAATACGAAGCAGCATCAGCTGCGCTAATACACGACCGTCGCGAGTGGTGGACAGTATGCTACTGCTGCTATTGCCCAGACAGTTTGAACTTCGAAGTGCTTATCATGCATAGCTCTAGACGTGGGAGTGATCGAGACGTGGGAGAGTTTAGGATGATTTAATATAAATATAGCTATACCAATGACATTACAAAATAAATCCGGAATTACGACATATTATAATTATAACGCCTGTTATCTCCAAAGGGTTACACAGAGGTGTCCCATTCTTCTTCAGTTTCCTGATTTTAGTACCTTTTGATTAACTTTTTTCAGGGTATTTTTTTACTTGTCATATCTAATTTGGATACCTAATGGTACCCTTACGGATCGGACAGGGTTTTTAACCGCCCACGTGTAGGTGCCATTAAATTATGAGAGTACCATTTTTCAGTGTGTTTGTGTGAAATACACTTTCTATGAAGCTAATGAAAAACTGAAAAAGGCATCCAAAGCTCCTAATTTAGGTATAGCTACCATTTCACTTTATTAGTATCAACATAATCATAATGCATTCATAAGCTTCCCGAGCAGATTGGAGTTATTTTATTAGAGTTCCGTAACTGCAAATGAAAGGCACCCTGCTGCCTTATTATACTTCTTGACGACTCGAATGGCGTAGTGGTAGTGACACTGCCTTGCGTTCATAGGGTCCTGGGTTCGAATCCCGGTAGGAGCAAATGTTTGTGTGATGAGCATGGACATTTGTTTCCTAGTCATGGATGTTTATATGTATAATAAGTATGTATTTACAAACAAAAAGTATATATTTAGTATATCAACTATCTGGTGTCCACGACAAAAGCCTTGCTTAGTGTGGCACTAGATGGCGCTGTGTGTTAATGTCCAGCGATATTTATTTATACTTATCACCATCATCATCAGTTTTATTAAGGCTCTAATCGGATGGAGCTGAATACCAGTACCAATATTTTATATGGAGCTGCCATTGACTACAAGTCCTTACTTGTAGCCAATGGCAGTTGGTATCGGCTGGCATTTGTAGATCTTTGCGAGTAAGGACTCGCAAAGATCTACAATTGCCAGCTCGTGGATACCAAGGAATCCACGAGCTCTCCAAGGCAAAAAGTCATGTAATGGATAGTCACCCATCCACGGACTGACTTTGTCAAGCATGGTTTAAACTATTCGAGCCAAACGTGTACGTCAACTTAAAATAGGAACGGACCAAATATTGAACCTTGAGAAACGCCGAGTGTCTTTTCAGACCTCAGAGCGCCAACACAGTTAACTTGAACATCAACGTGTCTGTCTTTACGCTAAGAAGTCAGTTGTTTAAGTGGTCCTTATTTTCATCTATAATGCTTAAGCTTCAGCAGAAGTCACTTTTAGTTAACGCAATCAAACGCTTTTGAGAGGTTAGTGCCAGCTTAGTATTTTATTCTAACTGGTGGCAATGAAACTATATTATTAATCCAGTTATAATATTGTTTAATTATATATTGTCCATCTATTTACATCTTCACAAATAAATATTAGGATTCACTGAATTAAATTATTATGACTTGTCAACTAGTTACATTAGCTTTACCCTACCATCTAAGTAAATTATTTTTGTTGACTGCGATTTTTGAAATTTTGATGTGTAGGTATGTATGAGACTACAAAATAGCCAACGACCTATTCTCAGACCTATCAAGTAAACACAAAAAAAAAGGTTAAGCTGTTTCGGAGGTATTTGATAACAAACATCAATACAGGTTGTAAATTACCTCATCACGAAGCCGTTAACCAAGCTTTCTGTTAATCAAAACTAAGTATCTTTACGCAAAAATTGTTACCGGGACACGGTTTTTTTTTGGGTGAAAAATTAAGTTATGTGTTAGAACTCAATATAACGCACTCAAAACATTGTGCTGATGGATAGGTGGAATAGTACCGGGGTCATGGAGGCGTTCAAAGTGAAAATCTTACAATAAAACTTGTAAAACAGAACAAAAAAAGTTGTAACTTTGACCCCCCATATCTCCGTAACTAGAACGTTCACAGGTATGGTGTAGAACAAAAAAATGATCGCAATGACCGGGAAGAACAAGTGCCTAATTCCGGCTTCGTTCAGAGGTTTTTTACAGTACCCTTTCTTCAACTCCGTGTCTGTGACAAGGAAATTTTTGTTTATTAGAAGATGATTATTTATTATTATTCCAACAGATAAATATGAAGTTTTTGACCGACAGTCTGGTTGAGCAGTATTGCAATCTTATAGAAAATTAATGAACTGCGAGTGGTAAAAAAAAGAGTTTGTGGCATTTTAAAACATATATTTAGTTACGTATTATTAACAAAAAAAGTAACTAACATTAATCGTAATCATAAAATCTTTAATTTTCTCGATTACAATCATTATGAATTATTAAACATCTAGATTGATTACATCTTAGAAATAATAATGCGCCTGGTATAGATGTCACCGTAAAATTGTCAAACACGTTATATTGCAATATAACGAGTTTCTATCTAGCGATATTGTAAACTCTCGAAATATTGTCGACTGAACATATGGAAGTATCTCTGCCCTCATAATCGGGACTTGGGGCACCCCCTCGTTAGGTTAGTTAGGTTCCTTTAAACCCTGCACTCGGAATATGGGAAATAGGGGCCCCGCGAAGCGGAGCTCCGTCGACTACGCTTTTTAGGGGAATATAAAGTGTTTTATTGTTAGGTTATATTAATCGGGATTTCTCAGGAATGATACATTATCTTTTCATGAGAGTGGTACCACTAGGCAAGGGGGACCCCTCCTTCCCTCCACACCGCGTGAGTTGACTACCATCGCATGCATTCCACGAAAAATAATGCGTTTTATTGTAAGCAGTATGTTCGTTTGACAATATTTCGAGAGTTTACAATATCGCTAGAGAGATTACAATATAACTTATTTGACTACTTTACGGTGACATAGACATGCATACGTCTAATAGTTAAGATATTAAAGGAACAATGATGAATATTTGCTAACAATGATTAGACTCTGACGTGTCTATTACACTATATACATTCTTGATAAAGCTGATGTTTAATTCTTCTTGATTGCTTGAAGGTCGGCTTCCGAGCTGACCAACTTCTAGACACCACTTGCAACAGAACCTGGTGATAACACAATGTGATGAGTTATGGCCTGATACAACAACAGAACATGAACATGTAACTAAACTCTCCACATACATACGTTTATTTTGCGCATCGTATACATGTATACGACGCGCAAAATAAATGTAAATAAACAATATGCACTTTCCAACAGTAAAGAACAACTAGCTACTCGTAAAATAGGATCAGTTAAAACAATATTGCGTTATCAATCTTATTTAGGTAATTATATCGATTAACCTAATTCTTCGATTAACCTCACTTATAGTAGGGGAACCCTAGAAGCTTGTACCTTATTCTTTATCCAACATGATGACGCAACATCACACCTGTATGCTCTGAGGGAGTACGCAGAGGTGTACAAGACACCCGGATTACGACAGTTAGATGTGTTAAGTTCCGTTTATTGGGGATAAGAAGCCTATTACCGTGATAATGTATTGTTTTTTTTATGTTATTTGAAAGGATGTACTTCAAGGGTCATTGATGACCGGGGTTGCGGGCCTGTTTGAAAGAGATACCGCGGTCCCGGAACATAAAGGGCGAGGAAGGAACATGGATGGGTTTTAGTCAGTAAGAGTCTGACATCCCGCTCCACCCAGAGTGGGAGAAGTCATTTGATGATTTCCCATCCCAAAAAAAAAAGAAAGGGTCATTGATGAGTACCGGTTAAATGGGGGGAATAGGGATCCAGGGGTGAATAGAAACAAAACTTTGGAAGGGATTTTACCGCTGAACTTATATTGTAATTATTGCCAACAAGATCCCAAACAAAATCTGATGAAGAACTTCGAAAAAAGGCAAGAAAACTTCTCAATAAATAATAGCAACCAGTTCATAATAGAAAATCGCGCCGGTACGATGTGAAGGGTAAGCACTGCATGTGAACCACTAAGGTCCATGTTCACAAAAAAGATGACAGTCTGATTATCTAAAACAGCTGTTTAAAATGCATTTTTGTATGGAAACATGTCACAGTGACAGCTGTCTTTAGATAATCAGCCGGTTATCTTTTTGGTGACTATGGACCTTAAAAGTATAAAACCGACAAAAACTAAAACCGACTTACTAAAAACTAACCGACAGAGAAAACAGAAAAGTAGAAAATAACTTAAGCTTTAGAAGTCGGTGACCTTTGTTTGATTGATTTAGTTATTTTGTCACCGACTTCTGGAGCTGATGTGAAGTGATGAAGAAAAATTGTTTCCATATATGGTTCAAAAGATCTAAACAAATTATTTAAAGTGTTGGAAAATCTGACGCTTCATTTACACCAATTAAATGACTGATGATTATCGTGAACTTCCGTAAACGGGTTTCCGCTTGGAGCATTTTTTATTCAAATTACAGCTGAAAGGCCAAGGAACTTTAGATACCGTTCCATAATTAATGTTATAAAAAAATATATCCATATCAGTCCTCGATATCAGGTCGGTCCACAACAATTTTAGCAAACGGAAATACTCCCGCGAATATATTTATACTTCGCTTCCCTTCCCTTTCCCTAAATCATTCTCTTAGTTATAAAACATATGGAAAGGGGTATTTATCGCGAACTTTACCTTTACCATATGTTACCTATACCTTATCCATATGTTTTATAATGTTTTCTGATCGTGAAAGTAAAAAAAAAAAGGTAATCGTTATATTAGTGTTATTCGGTCATTCTCCAATTTGGCGTTCTTTGCCTAATTGCCGTAACCTCTTTTATTTTTCACTACACATTAAAACATGAAATAACTCAAAGATACGAATTAAAAAATTAATTTGGCATGTAACAATTAATGGTGGTTTTCTAGTTAAAGTGACTTAAGATGGCCTATGGTAATTAGAAAAATTTAATCTTTAATGCAACGGTAACTAAAATATGATCAGGTCTATGTAAAAATTAAAATATGATGTAATGTAATGACAATAACACATTTCAACCTACGGAGGCCAAATTATTGTCTCCATTTACATGATCCACTTGGGTCTAACTTAACAAATCAAGTATTAAAATAAGTACAACGGTAATTAGAAAAGTTTTTAACCAAGGCTACGGTAATTATACAACCTTATTTTTTGTTTATACTAAACCCGAAAAGGGGTCATTGTCCTCATCATTTTGAACAACTTTTTCTATGGGACGAACCCTGAAATCGCGAAAAAAAAATCAGCTGTTCCCTACATTTTGACGAGTTATGCGAACATAAATGTAGGGAACAGCTGATTTTTTTTCGCGATTTCAGGTTTCGTCCCATAGAAAAAGTTGTTCAAAATGATGAGTACAATGACCCCTTTTCGGGTTTAGTATAAACAAAAAGTAACCCTGTATACTCAGGTACTTCATTGGCGGTACACTTAATGTTAGACACGTACAACTGCTGGTGGGCCGCGGCACACACTGAGGAGACGCGACGCGTACGGTAGTGATGTGCCAAATACAGTTAATTAGGGATTTGCACCCGAGAACAGAAAATGTTACGGCAATTATAACTTTCGATTGGACATGCGGTTACTTTATGATAATTATTTATATACTGGTTTTATTGAGTCGACATTTTGTTATGCGACACACGTTGCTTAATACCGTTTAAAGCGTAAAATCGATCAAAGTAAATCTGTACGTTATAAAAATTACAAGCAAGTTTTAACTTGAGTTAGTGTGCGGACACACCACGGTAATTAGAGTACAGAGGTTCATTGAACATAAGATACATTAATTTAGTCTAAACTACTTAAAACAGAAGCCTATGTTTTTGTTTACAGCTAGGTACGGATGCTATTTAACACAATTATAACAAAATTCCATGACTGAATATGAAAATTAAATTAATAATAGCGCGGACACGTCAAATAAAAATCCTGCACTTTGTTTGTATGCCTTTAGTTTAGACGATAAGTTTGACGTGTCTGTGTGTGTGTCTGTCTGTGACATCGTAACTCCCGAACGGATGAACCAATTTTGATTTTGATTATTTTGTTTGAAAGGTAAATTGGTCGGGAGTGTTCCCAGACTTGTTTGTTAAAAATCAGTCCAAGATGGCTGCCGCCACAAATTGACGGATTACATATTTATTCAACAACTCCCTCAATATGTGTATCAAATGAAAGGGCTTGACCAGTAGAATACAATACGCTATAATAAATTTCAAATCCAAGATGGCCGCCACCAAAAAAAAGCGTTATTTTTTTTTTCAAAACTCTCTCAACATGGGTATCACATTGAAAGGCCAAAAACCGGGAATACCTTGAAATTATGACCCTATGAGACAATAATTGACAATAATTCGAGACTTTACAATATCGCTAGAGATATTACAATATAACGTTTTTGACAATTTTACGGTGAAATATATATTATTAGACGTGACTGTACACCTACATTCCGCCTATTGCCATCAACTGGGCACAAAACCAGGCTCTGTAGGTCCTACTGATAAAGTTCTTGACGAAGAAACCCAATAACACTTTGCTCGACCCGAGAATCCAAGATTTCATGCTCAGCACTTGCACTGCGATCACTCGCCAAGTCAGTTATTGTTGACTAGGTACTTTTTACTAAAACATATCAAGTTCCTTCCGGAGGACTATCGAGAAAAACAATCTGAAATATATCTTACCGGTGAACCACAGTTCGGGAGCTTCAGTTCTGGTCATAGTCGTAGTGGACGTCTCCGCAGAGGTAGGTGTCTGTGTCTCAGGGCTGGGCGCACCCGTGCCGCGTGGCAGCAACCAATCGCTCTCAGGCGGGCTCGTTCCATCAGGCATGTACGCTCGCACGACGAATATCCGCGGCGGTTTCATGTCTTCTGAGTTATAAGCTTGACAGGTGTATGGTCCAAGAGTGTCGATAGCCAGGCTTCTGATGAGGAGGGCGTTTCGTCTCATGCCGTACACCGCGTCGTTTCTCAGCAGCTTGCCTTTCCCGTGGCCGCGGTACCAGAACACGAAGAGTGTTGGGTCCTCCGACTCTAAACAGGTTACAAGGAGCGGGTTGCCCAGCTCTCCGGTCATCAAGGTGACGGCGTTCTCATCATCAACGACAGGCTTTCTCGCAGCATCTGCCAACACCCAATTGTATGATCAACATTTTTATAAATCATTTTAGAAAAATCCGTTTTATCGACAGAGCTATAACTGACTACTTAAGGCCATGTTCACCAAAAAGATGACAGACGATTAAAAAACAGCTGTTTAAAACACATTTTTGTATGGGAACATGTCACATTGACAGCTTTTCTTAGATAATCAGACTGTTATCTTCTCGGTGAACATGGACCTTAGTGTAACAATGTGGTTAGACCATGTCTTGTGTGCTTCGTTATTTAGGTAGGTACAGCTGGTCTGGCATTATCATCTACTACTAGGATATGTCCTACCTAAAACTGGAATTTAAAAACGGTATCTATGAAATAATAATTTCTTGTTGCATGGAAAACATTTCTCAGAACATCACCAAACCTCAGAAACACTAAAAACATGTGTGGTATCACAGCATAAGTATTAAGAGAGACATGAACCTTCGTTGGCGTGTACGCACGCTAGAAGTGCGCCGAGAAAGAGGAAATAGAGGCGCGACATGTATGAGCCACTGATGCAGAGTAACACGAAGCAGCACTGAATGCACGAGTATACGTCCGTCGCGAGTGATGGACAAAGTCCTACTGCCCCTTCTGTCCTCCTGTTTTGTAATCAAATTTGGAAGTGCTTATCACACACAAATATGGAACATGGGAGGTTTGAGATAAGCTATTAGTCTCTTCATGGAAATTATCACATCATTTGTACTTATTAACGCTACTTGGATAAAGAATAATCATTCTTTTTAATAAATAATAAGACTAATTTAAGTAAACTAACTTACCTACTAAATAACCAACAGGACACTTACGCGTCTCAGTACTTCTCCACATCGCTGTCATTATATGAAATTTTAATTTTTTGACCAAAGACTCCCCCCTCGGAAATTGTCAACCAGTCGGCAAGAAATTACCTTAAAAACAGAGCTCATAACGACGCAAGTACTGTAACCAATTACGTTACAATATTTAAGCCGTATCAGGCTCTCAGTAGCCTCAAAAGCAGCTTCAGCGCCAGCACAGCCTAGGGTTGCCAACTATACAGTTTTAAATAGTACTATACTGTTTTTAACCAAATTATACTTTTTACTGTTGTACAAAAATAAATTATACAAAATACTGTTTTCAGCATCAAAATGCAAATATATTATTATGTGTTATACTAAGAAGCTCACAAAAATTTCACCATCTCAGCATTTACTGAAAGAGCTAAGCGGCGGCGGGAGGATAGAAATAAAGCATCTATAAATTTAATAAAAATGAGCTCCACATTTATTTTAATTTCTGTTATAATTGTGGTGAGGCGTATAAAGTTTAAAAAATACCTATGTATTTAAACCATAAATAAATAAAATACTATTCACTTTTCTAAAATACTGTTAAATATTCTTCATAGACCTGAATATACTTTACTAGCTGACCCACGCAACTTCGTCTGCGTCACATATATGAGAGAAAAAGCTCACAAAAGGAATAAATTTTCCCCGTTTTGGCAACATTTTTCATTTATGTTCCGCTCCTATTGGTCATAGCGTGATGATATATAGACTATAACCTTCCTCGATAAATGGACTATCCAACACAAAAAGATTTTTTCAATTCCAACTAGTAGTTCCTGAGATTAGCGCGTTCAACCAAACAAACAAACAAACTCATCTGCTTTATAATATTAGTATAGATTTGTTAGGAATTAGTAGAAGTGACAATTTATGAGTGGAAGAAAACCAAAGAAACGATGGATGGACTTTGTTAAGAGTGTTAAGGTAAGAAAATATTTACAGCATTGAATGAATGATTTGATAGCTTTAATTATTATTGTTTTAATTATTTATTTGCATATAATGTATAAATAAGTTCCAATGTCAATAACATATAAAATTATGTTATGTTAAACCGTTTTTGTGCATGTGGTGTTAACCTGTAATTAATTGTTGCACTTGTAAATGTTACTCTAGTCATTAAGTCAGAAATGTACATTGTGTAAACAATTGTTGGTTAACCTAAATAAATAAATAAAAAAAAAAAAATAAGTGTCTGATGACATGACGAGTAATAGAGAAGCATGAATGAAGAATACATGCTGGGTCGACCCCAAAATAAATTGGGAAACAAGAGAATGATGATGATGTGTTTCAAACAGCTTTCAATAACGATGAACGGAGATGTCATGTGCTAAAACCTGATTGCTAACCTGATGACACAGTGCTACCTTCGTTGGTTGTTGTGTTTCCTGTCGTTGCAGTAAGTTCTCCGCCGGTCGAAGTTACTAAAAGAAAGTCAAAATGTGTACAAAAACTGTGTTATTCAATCTTCAATTACTTTCTAGCAAGCGCGCAAAGTAGAGAGACAATAATATAGGTGTACCAAGTGATGTGGTCGGCTAGAACGACATTAAAATGACTTTCGTTTTCTTATGTTTACCTTTTTTTATAAATTAATTAACAACGCTATAAACGGATGTCACGCGGATTCACTCGCGTATTTCCCGTTACCGTGGGAGTACGGGAATAAAATGTAGCCTATGTTACTCGCCGATAATGTTGAGCTATCCATTGCTGAAACAATTTTTCAAATGTGTCCTATATCCCATATTTCCTGTATGTAAATTTAGTATAGATCCTATTTTTTTGCTTTGCTTTGCGACTTTGGCTACCGTTTACTGGACTTTTTCCAAGACTTTACTTATGATTTCAGACTTTCTGTTTTTTCTGAGTGTTTTATTTTTACGACAGTGCAAGTGGAAAGAAGAAAGCTCTACCTAATTGTGTATATCTTGTTACTATTGCTTACCCAGACAAATATTAACTTCGATGATCATGTAGTCACCTATTTACCTACAAGAATAACACCTAACGGATAACGAATTGGTGAAAATCATGTTGCTGGCAAACGTTCTTCTTATAAAAGTTCTACGCAATATCTAGTACTGTATTACTTTGGTAGCCCAGGAAACCTTAATTGGTTGCCACGACAATCATATTCACCCATGACTTCGTTAGTCCAACTTGTTACCTACTTGGCTTAATAACTCCTCACAGACTGCTGCGAATTGCCAAAATTGTGAGGTTAGTAGCAAAAGTTCTCCTTAAAAAGTTCGTTTCAATTATCTTTTATTATCTGATGGCTATAGGACTTTGGGGCAGATGCCTATACTTCGAAGCCCATTCTCTTTCAATATTATTTCCCTACTTGAATCGTAATTTGCGTTGATTAGTTCAAAAGAAGCGATGGTTAGAATAATAGTAACGATATTTTTCGCATAAAAAGGTCAAGAAACATGACTTTTCATTCAGTCATTAATTTTTAATGGCAGCATTGTTTTGAATGTGGTTTAGTTACAGTGGTTCAGTATTTTGTGGACCATTTTATTACTTAGGTCTCGTTAGTGAAGGACATTTGGACCAAGCTCCATACACTTCGTCCATTCTCCTTTAACAAAAAGTTGATTGTCTCTAACGTACGACAAACGCATACGAACAATGGGCCATAAAGCTCTATTTACCTATTTTAGTTTTCAAATTCCAAAACTTACCGGTGGGCGCTTTAACTGTTCTTAAGGTGGTAGTGGTTGTCTCCGCCATCGTTGGGCACTGGATACCAAGACTAGGCGCCACTGTACCTCGCGGAACCAAAAGTTCGTGACTAGTGAAAAGCCCTTCAGGTTCATACGCTCGCACGACGACCTTCCACGACGCCGGCTCGCCTACTCCATTGTTTGCTCCACACGTGTACGTCCCGAGATTCTTCATTGTAAGATTTCTGATGTGGAGGACGTCCCCTCTCGGTTCGTACTCCGTATCGTTATGCAGCAGCGTGTTTCCTTTGTTGGTGCGGTACCACTCCACGGCTGGTGGCGGATACCCGCGCGGTGAGCAGCACAGTTGGAACGGATGGTGTAGCTCGCCGATCACCCAGGCGTTCTCTGCTCCAGAAATGCTCACATGTTCTACCATTCCCCGGTTGACAGAGAGTAATTATTAGTAAATGCGTAGTTCTATTGCTCTGTGCTATGCATTTAATGTAATTTGTAATGAGTCCAGTGCACCGTGTGAGATCTTATTCAAGATTCAAGGTACAGTCACCAGAGGTCCTAACACCAGTTTTGAAGACTTTCTACAGCCTTTTAGTTAAAATATTAGCAACATGCACAACCACACAGTTTTATTAAATATTTTAATAATGTTGTTTTCTAAGACACATAAGTATACAAGATGTAAACAACCTCTTCACGAAGCCGTCAACCGAGCATTCTGTACAGCAAACTAAATAACTTTACGCAAAAAATATTGCTGGGAAATCGTAAAGTCGGAGAGGTGTAAAAAATAAAATCTTGCAGTAAAACACGTATTAAAAAAAAACTGGTCAATAAGTTGGAAATTTGACCCCCAAGATCTCCGTATTTATAAGATTTCCAGGCATGGTGTAGAGCAGCCTTTCCCAAAGTGGGCGATAACGCCCCCTTGTGGACGCTGCAGGCATAACGGTGGGCAGTTAGAGTCCTAGAAAAAAAAATGGGGGCGTTTTGTAGAGGCTTAGGAGGCGACTTGTAATTTCATCTAGGAGGACTCTTATACACCGATTGAGCTCTCGACTCTCGACTACAACTTGTGTACATAAACTAATATTAATATTAGTATCATATTAAAATATACTTTACGCTGTCTGAATACCATAAAGTTGCGTTTCAATCATTCTCATTGGCAGGTGTAGCCCGTAAAAGTTATTCATATTCATGTTGCTAAGTATTCAAAGATTTTTAGAAATACTTGCAAAGTTGCTAAAGCCCTTCACATTAGCAACAAGATCAAAACAGCGGAAAATAAAATAAAGACCGTTTGGAAAGTCATAAATAACGAGACTAACAGAAAGAAAATACGTAATAATAGCTATACATTAGATACAGCATGTGGTCCTAAAAGCTCTAATCAGGAAGTAGCTCAAGAATTTGTAAATTTCTTTACCGATATACCAATAAAAACTACGGAGGCCCTTGATTCCTCACCTGAAATATCAATTAGCTTATTAAAGGCGAATGTGTCTGGCTGCCTGGCTGAATTTAAATTTAAACACATTAACCCTATAACAGTTATTAAAGCTTTCCGGCAAATTAAAATCAAACTGACCGAAGATTTATGGGGAATGTCTATCAAAGTTTGAAGTAGAATAGTAGAAGAAGTAGAATGTCTATCTATCTATACTTGAGACCATAGCCCCGTACTTAGCTTTAATTTTTAATTCATGTGTAGACCAAGGAGTGTTCCCAGATTTAATGAAATACAGTAAAGTCATACCTCTTTTCAAATCCGGGGACAGTAAAGATGCCAATAATTATAGACCTGTATCCGTGTTACCAGTTTTTAGCAAGGTTTTTGAAAAAGTAATGCTTAATCAAATGCTCTATCATTTTAACACCAACAGAATCTTGCATGATCAACAGTATGGTTTCACCAAGGGACGTTGTACAACTGACGCCGGTGTAACCTTATTAAAGCACGTTTTTGCTGCGTGGGCAGAGTCCCAAGACGCAATAGGAATTTTCTGTGATCTCTCCAAAGCTTTTGACTGCGTAAATCACGACACATTACTTTTGAAACTGGAGCATTACGGACTGGGTAAACTTGCACTTAGCCTGGTAAAATCATATTTGAGTGATAGACTGCAATTTGTTCAAATAAATGGTGTCAATTCACAGGGTTTGAAAGTAAAAATGGGGGTTCCGCAAGGCTCAATATTGGGTCCTTTCCTTTTTCTAGTCTATATAAATGATCTACCCTATTTATTGAAAAACCAACCACATAATATGGTGTTATTTGCTGATGACACTTCCCTAATTTTTAAGATAAATAGACGGGCCCAAAATCTAGATGAGGTGAATAACGCCCTTCTTCAGGTTCAAAATTGGTTCACAGCAAACAATTTGGTATTGAATGAAAAGAAAACTAAATGCATAAGATTTTCCTTACCGAATGTTAAAAGTAGTGATTGTGAAATAATATTGAAAAAAGAGAAACTCGAATTCGTAGATAAAACTGTTTTCCTGGGGCTTACGCTTGATTCAAGGCTACAATGGGGGTCTCACTTAACATCGCTTGCGGGGCGCTTAAGTTCAGCAGCATATGCCATCAGAAAAATCCGTCAATTCACTGATGTAGATACCGCTAGACTGGTCTATTTTAGTTACTTCCATAGTATAATGTCTTACGGTATTTTGCTATGGGGACGGGCTGCTGATATTGAGTCTATATTTATTCTGCAGAAAAGAGCCATCAGAGCCATATATAATCTTCGTAGGCGCGATTCTCTAAGGGAACTATTTAAGGATATTGGCATCATGACGGTTCATTGCCAATACATCTACGAAAACATAATGTACGTCAGAAAAAATCTGCATCTTTTTGGTAAAAGAGGTGACAGACACAATTACAGTACTAGAAATAGGAACCAACTAGTTCAGCCAGGCTTTAGACTCGCTAAAGTAGACTCATCTTTCATGGGGTACTGTTTGAGATGCTATAATAAAATTCCACAAAGTATTCTTGAACTGAATGAGAAAAAATTTAAAACATGCATTAAACGCACACTATGTAAACAAGCATATTACAAGTTGAGCGATTATATCGCTGATAAAAATGTTTGGCTTAATGCTGGTCCTGCTCCACATGGACAGGGGCGCAAAAATTGATAGCATTAAATAGTATTGTTGGAGCTGCTGAAGATTGTACAACTATCTTTGCATTGTATAGATTCAATGTTAGTATTATATAATCGCATAGCCCATATTGTGTGAGTACTATGTACTAGTAAGCTATCATTCACTGGAAACCTACGGCAGTTCTTGACTTGAATGTGCCCTGGCGGTTGAGAGTATGTCATGCTCTCTCAAATGTCTCGCTGATGGTGGCGCGTGTGTCGGACCATTTAGTTCCCTTCAAAATGGTTGAGCTGAATGGTGCTGATCCATGCGTCATGCTCGTGAACGGGCGCTGTCAGTTGTGACTGGTCATCTCTTAGTCGCCATGGTTTATTTGAATTAATTATTTTGATTTTGAATTGTATTTTATTTTAGTTTTGCTATGGACACTTTTAACGTGCACATCATTGCTACATTGTTCTCACATAATAGACCATCTCAACAAGAATGATGTAACCAAGATTTTGTAACAATATTTTGATTTAAAAGAGTGTCCATGGAGTTTCTTGCCCGTTCTTCTCCATAGAGATCTACGCTAGGGAATGGGCAACTACAGTACTTTCACAGTTTTTATGTCTTGTGACTGGGACTGTAGCTACTTTAAATGTTCATTTTTGTTTCGACAATTCAAAAGTGCCTGTAACTGGCCTACTTGAAATAAATGCTTTGATTTTGATTTTGATTTTGATTTTATTTGCGTTCCACAAGGTAAAACATGGTGTTAACAAAAAATAATTAGAGCTAAGAGCCGTTGTAGACCCTGTCAGGGCACAGTTAACAGTTAACTTGACACCTGAGCGCCGTTATGTATAGGTTATAGTAAAAGTAGTAATAGTAAAAGTCTCGTTTATACTGAATGTTTAATTTTCGCTAATATAGCTAAAAATAATTAGTTTTATTTGAAGTAACTGTAGTTTTTAAGCAGGTGAAAAAATGGGGGCGCTTAAAATATTTTTTTCTCAAAATGGGCCGTAGGCAAAATAAGTTTGGGAACCCCTGGTGTAGAGGAAAAAAATGATTGCAATGCCGCACGGTGGGCTGAAAATCGGCTTTCATAGACTTAGGGATTTCAATTTGCAAGTGCTTGTTTTTATGTCGGATATCGCTTCTATTAGTCATTACTATGTACAAAAATGACACCCGAGTTAATTCTGCCCAAAAACGAAGGAAATATAATTTTTTTACGAAAAATTTGTATGAAGCTAGTATGAAAAATCGAATTATCTCCTAAACGGCTTGTTTAACGGTAATATCCTTGGAGGTGGTCATAGTGCTAATTATTTATGATTTTTTGGTTGGCGATCGGACGAAAAATTTAATGCCGTTTTTTTTTTAAAAATCGTCAAAATATTTTTATTTATTTTTACATGTAAAACGATCCCTTTTAGTGTCCAAGTTAAAAAGTTCGATATGTTATTAACCCAAATATTAAGAACACACGAATCAAGAAAAATGAAATAAAAAAATTGCTGTTTTTGACACATTTATATTAATTTAAATAAAAAAGATTATCAAATTATTATTAAAGTAACATAATTATATTATATACAAAATAATTTAATTTAAGGAATTAATACTACGCATTTGTAAAATAAAGTAAAACAAATAAAAAAAAAAACCATTAAATATTACAAAAAAACCCAAACACACTCAAATAAAAATTTACAAATATGTACATATATATTTTTTTACAAATTTTCCTTATCACTCTCGTTGTCAGACTCCAATTCTGAGTCAGCATCCAGATTGGATATATCCAAAAACTCGAACTCAGTTTCCTGAAATTGAATTAAGTCGAGAGTTTCAGCAAAAAAGCTCTGCTTTTTCTTGGCATCTAACTTAGGCCTTTGTGCACTTAGCAAAGGATCCGAAGAAACAACAAGCATATTTAAAATGTCTTGATTAGAATCCTGCCTGCTTCTTTTCCGCGAATGATGTTCTCGAAACCTCCTAAAATCTTTGTTTCGAGACTCTGAGGCTTCTTCCGAGAGAGTCCCAATCGGCACAATATTATTTTTCTCGATTATGTCAGCCCCATGGATTAATAACTTATGAACGGTTGACGACATGTAGTACCAGTCGTATAATAATACGTACTTTTCTGCTGTTTTGCGAGCATAATCTCTAAATTTTATTATATCGACCTGCTCTCCAGATGTAATTGCTTGTAAAATTACAGCAAATCTTTTGATGAGGTCTTCATCCAAACCGGTTATAGCTGCGGTTTTATTAGGAAACTCAAAGAATTTTCTTGCAGTATTCCCGTCATTGGTGGTTCCCGAGCCTTGTTTTACTATATCAATCAACAGATTGAGCTCATCTTTGAATTTATTTTGCATTATTTTCTTCCTTGTCTGTAGCATTTCTTTGTGCTCATCACTTCTCGCTGCCCACCGTTTGAAGTCGAGCCTGTATGCAATGTGTAACAGACATTCCATACAATTTATACGGGCGTGTAGGGATGACAAGCCAAACTCATACAGGTCCGAACACACAATTTTTGATGTTACAGCATCTAAGCGGTTCATTTCTGTAGGCTTTGCTAAGCACAGGTAGCAGGATGCATTTGATCTAGCTTCAGAAAGGTAAGTGCAGACTTTAGCGTCGATCATCGTCATCATTAGTTGATGAGTCACTTTATTATTATTATTGCACTCTGTGGGGATAAGGGCCTCAATTTCTTCATCCATTTGTTTTTTCAGCTCAAGGACAACTGCTTCACTCTCCTTTACAAAAGTAAACTGAACTGGACGACAATACAAAACTGAGCATGGTTTTGGGTTCGTCCATAAAATGTTGTCTCCATCTATGAGTTTTAGTGGCACCAAGGAGGTCATGAAAATGCTCGAGTCATCTTCCTTACCCTCAATTTTCTGCTTGTATCGGCTTTGGTTAGAAGCACCATCAAATCCCCACTTGGATTTGAGCTTCAACTGCTTGTTATGCTCTTCGTTAGAAAGGCTTTGAAGGATTCTTGTAACCGTGATATCAAGTAAAGCTTGAAGTGTAATCCTAGCCGATGAATCAGTAACTGTCACTGATTGCTTCGGAGGGTAGCAATCAAGCTTAGTTTGTTGCACTTTATAGTAAGATGGATAAATATCCTTAGCACCTTCCCGAATGGCAGCCTCACGCAACGTAATATATTGCCACTTTGAGAGTTTTAGCGAAAGAAGCAATCCAAGTGCCTTTTCTGGCGTAAATATGATTGTTTTCGCTGGTTTCTTAAGCGTTTCATTTAATTTAGCGGCTACTTCAGGATTTTTCATCATGTATTCGATGACAGAGGCGATATCACCATGCCCTTCTTCCTGTTACGTTTGTTGGTTGTTGGAATTAAAGACACCGTTGGGAAGACTTGGTTTATTATACAGGACACATAGTAGTCGACATCACAGACGGGGTTTACAATAAGACAGCCATTAGGCAAGTGAAGACAATCATAGACAAGACATAGAAAAGACATAGATAATGATAGTGATGTTTATACTAATTACATACTAATTAGTGATGTTACAACATCCCCCTTGTTGAGTTTAACTTAACCCCTGACAGACAATTATAAACTATGCAAACGACTTAACTTATAAATGACAACATGCTTTGATACTTATAGCTATGTTAAGACTAGACAACATTCTTATGAATACAAAGACTAACATTAGATCTTACATTAATTATAATTCTAAGCTAATCTATTTCTTCAATTAACCTTCTTGTTGGTTTTACAATACGACCTGACCTTGTTGTGACTTGTGAGGATTTTTGAGAAGAGGCTTGAAGTCTAGACTCCTGTCTGTCACCTTCCTCTCTCCCCTGTGACGAGTTGGATTGCATAGGAGGGTTTGTGAAGTTATCAGAATACTTATGTCTTAAGTGTATTCTGTTTCTCCTATACCTTACCCCATAGACATCCTCAACAACATATGACCTATTATTCATCATTCTTTGTTTGACAATAGCTTGCTCCCAATTACTTTTGGGATTTCTTTTGAAATAGACATGGTCATTATAATGTAACATTGACAAAGACTTTGTATTTCTATCATAATACCTAGATTTGTTACTATTATTTTTCCTGACTGATTCTTTGTAATCCTGAAATGTGACAACCTTTGGTTTCAATTTTTTATATGACACTGGAATGTTATCTCTTAAGTTTCTAGACATTAACAATTGTGCTGGTGACGCTAAATTGTTTTTTGACGTATTTCTGTATTGTAATAAAGCTATATATGGGTCTGTTTTATTTTCTTTACATTTCCTTAGCATGTTCTTTATTATTTTGACAGAAGATTCTGCCTGTCCGTTCGACTGTGAATGATATGGGCTAGTAACTACATGTTCTATGTCCCATTCTTCTAAAAAGTTTTTAAACTCTATTGACTGGAACGGAGGACCACCATCGGACACCAATGACAATGGTATTCCATGACGTGCAAAAATTGATTTTAAATGAATTATTACATTTTGAGATGTGCTGTTTTTATTTAATAATGCAATCTCTATGTATTTTGAGTAATAATCAGTGACTATTAGATAAACTGAATTATCAAAATGCATAAAATCAATACCGACTTGTTGCCATGGATATTTACATATTTCAAAGTTTTTTAGTGGTTCCTTTTGGTTACATGGCTTGAATTTTGCACATATTAGACATTGTTCTACTAAATTCTTAATACTACTAGACATATTTGGCCAATACAAAGATTCTTTAGCTAAACTTAAGCATTTATTTATACCTTGGTGACCTTTGTGAATTTTTTCTAACATTTCACTATACATAGACTGTGGTACTATTAATTTTGAACCTTTGAATACTAAATCTTTAATGACATGGATTTCTCCTTGAATGTTCCAAAATGGTTTTACCAGTGGACTGACATTATTTTTGTTTTTTGGCCAACCTTCATAATAATACTTGATTAATAATTGCAAGGACTCATCAGTTTTGGTTTCCTGTGCCAATTTCTTGCTATATTCATCTGTGATTGCTAAATTAGTATACATAATATTGACATGACATGACATTTCTGACTCATTTTCAGGTGTATAATGGTCTTTTAAAGCGGCTCTTGACAAAGTGTCTGATATAAACATTTCTTTACCTGGGACATGTATAACTTCCAAATCATATTTTTGTAAAGTTAACATCATACGCTGTAATCTAGCGGGTACATCATGTAAAGGTTTTTTAAATAAATAGACTAAAGGTTTATGATCAGTGTGCACTATGACTCTATTACCATATACATATTGGTGGAGCTTTTCACAACCAAATTGAATAGCTAGCAGCTCTTTTTCTATTTGAGCATATCTTTCCTGGGTTTGTGTTAAGGTTTTTGAACTATATGCTATAGGCTTGTTTGCTTGTAATATGACTGCACCTAAAGCTGACTTTGATGAATCGACTGACAGGACTAATGGAATCTTGGGATTATAATGAGCTAAAACTGGTGAGTTTGTGATCTCATCTTTTAATTTATCAAGACTTTGACTATGATTCTCATCCCAAGTCCAGACTGAATCTTTTTTCAAAAGATTTCTTAATATTTGAGTTTTTTCTGACAGGTTACTTATAAAAGGTCCTAAATAATTAATCATACCTAATATTCTCTGTAACTCTTTGACATTTTTTGGTGTGGGCATATTGACAATGGCTTTGACATTCTCTTTGTCTGCCCTGGCACCATCTTTACTGAAGATATAACCTAAGAAACATACTTCAGAGACTAAAAATTTACATTTTGACTTATTAAATTTTAAATTGACTTGACGTGCTCTCTGCATGACTTTATGTAATCTTTCATTATGAACAGATTCATTTGGGCCATAGACTAATATATCATCAATGAATATTAAGACTCCTTCAATATCACCAAATAAATTCATCATGACTCTTTGAAAAATTTCTGACGAAGCATTTATTCCATATGGTAATCTTAAATACTTATATCTGCCAAATGGTGTTTGAAAAGTACACAATTCTGAGCTATATTCATCTAGACGTATCATCCAGAATCCAGAGAAAGCATCTAAATGAGAAAAACATACAGCACCTTCAAGCTGTGACCTAATTTCATCAATTGACTTGAGTGGATAGAATTCCCTCATGATATTTTTATTTAGATTCCTAGGATCTAGACATATTCTCAACTGACCTGTGCTTTTTACAGTAACAACAACTGAATTAACCCACTCAGTAGGTTTTGTGACCTTCTCAATAACATTCATCTTCTCCATGCGATCCAACTCTTCACGTAATTTCCCTTGTAACGCGAATGGAACTCTTCTGGGCGGATCAACGCATGGTACTGCTTCAGGCTTGAGTTTAAGATGACAGACTGGAGGTAGACACCCAAGACCCTGAAAAACATCATTATATTGTGTAAGAATTTGTTTACAAAAATCTTGTTTTGTTACTGAAAATACACGTTTTATTATACCTAACTTTTCACAAGTTGGTAGACCAAGAACATTTGGACAATCTAAGTTTGCTACTATGAATGTTATACATTCAACGACGTTATTGTTGTTTATACACAAATTACAATTTAAGCTGACTTTGCCTAAAATCGGAATGGATTTTCCACCAAATCCTGTGACGTTTATTTGACATTTGACAAGCAATACTTTTGACAGATTGTTTTGACGTTTAATATTATTGTATGTCTGTTTTGACATAATGTTGACATCTGCACCTGAGTCTATGATGCATTTAATTTGTTTATTACCTACTACTAAATTTATTTCCCAAGACTGTTTAGAATAACTACTTTCCAAAGTGTTGATTCTATGTTGAATATGACTGTTTGTATGTGACTGTGAATACTGACTATTTATATGTGACTGTGAATACTGACTTTGAGTATGACTATTTGTATGTGACTGTAAATACTGATGACTGTTTTTGTGGTGATAATATTGTATTTTGTTGTGAGATCCCTCAGACTTGTGACCATTTTCATCTTTGAGATGTAAACACGGACACTGACATTTTATATTTTGACTATTTGATTGAGGAGTGAATCTCTCAGACGTGTGATTGCTTTCATCACTGAGATGTTGATATTTTCCAATGCATCTCTCAGACATATCACCATTTTCTTCACAGAGATAATGTGAATGGGGACGTTGACTTTGGGACTTTGGACTGTTTGAGTCTCCGTGAGATCTCTTTGACTTGTCACTGTTCTCATCATTGAGATACGGTGACTGTGACTGGTCTAAATATGACCACTGTGACGGTGACTGTTTAGACTGACTGACTGGTGACTTTACTGTGTGTGCCTGTTCGGTGTGACTGTTTGACTGACTGCTTTGTAGATGACTTTTATGACTTTGACTCGACTTTGACTGACTGTTCAACATTCCAACAAAATATTCTTGACTATTATCTGAATTAAACGAATTCAACTGACTGACTTTTTTATTTTTAAAGCAATATTTAGCAAAATGACCAAAAGATTTACATGACCTGCATTGCATGCCTTTTGCTGGGCACTTGTAGCGATGTGACTGCCCACAGCGGCTGCATGTCTTCGAGTTGCTGGTGTGGTCGCTGTCTGAAGCTGGACCACGACTGCTCGAAGATGACTGGCGTTTGCTCGAAGCTGATTTGCGACTGGAAGCTCGCTGTCGGCTTTCACCTCGACCACGGCTCCTTCGACTGAGATGCATGACGTTTTCACTGGCGACGCCCTTTGACAATTTTCTCGGCATCCTGCTGTGCGACTATGAGAGTCATCGCCAGCTCTTGCATTCTCTGATATGTCAAATCCGGTTCTTGCAATAACCTCTGACGTACATGTGACAAATCAATATTTAGGTTTGCTATAAAAATATCTTTGATGAGCGATTCCCTGAGCGTGCCAAACTCACATTCCCTGCTCTTCGTTTCCAAATCCGTGAGGAAATCATGGATGCTTTCCGATTTTTCTTGCTTCCGTGTGAAGAATAGGTATCTGCACATCGTCACGTTTCTCCTCGGCTCGAAGAAATTGTCGAATTTGGACTTGACCTCGCTGAGTGTGCTCGAATCAATTTTCAGGTTGAACGTGTTGAATATATTGAGACCACGTTCTCCGATTAAATGTAAAAGAATGGCTATTTTTCGTTTTTCGGTCGACTTGTCCAGGCCTGTGGCTAACAGATATAGATCTAACTGCTGTTGCCATTTTTTCCACGCCTCCGCGTTATTATTCGCTGGATCCGACGAGATGTGGAGTTGTTTCAGACTCGTGCGCATACCTGAATCGCCATGTTGGTCGTCACCACGCGCTTCGCTGCTTGGAGGATTCGGCATTTTCACGTGCGTTCTGTCCTTTTCATTTTAAATTACCCACTTGACACCATGTTACGTTTGTTGGTTGTTGGAATTAAAGACACCGTTGGGAAGACTTGGTTTATTATACAGGACACTTAATAGTCGACATCACAGACGGGGTTTACAATAAGACAGCCATTACGCCATTAGGCAAGTGAAGACAATCATAGACAAGACATAGAAAAGACATAGATAATGATAGTGATGTTTATACTAATTACATACTAATTAGTGATGTTACAACACTTCCTTTAAACGTGCTGCAGCTGCATATGCCAATTCACTGGAATCTTCGCCTGTGTGTTCATCAGATCTTCTTTTTTTTTGTTTACTTCCCAGATCTTCGAATGGTTTACGGGATCTTTTCGTCATTGTTCCAATGGACGTTGATGTCGACGGTTCTGGAGAGACTGAGGGTGCTCTTGGTGCCTTATCAAAACTTGGTTCTTGATTAACTAAAGTTTGCACAAAACTCGGCCAATCAATATTTGCTCCCAACCAATTCTCGTACATTCTCCTGAAATTATCAAGGAATCGGTTGGATTTCTGCCACCTTTGTAAAGCGGCTCGCAAAATCTCCGACAAAATTCTTTGAGAACAACACGATCTTCGTCAGACAGGCAATCGCCTATGCGGGATACAACTGCACTGAACAATACTTCATGATCAAATGAAGTACTCTCACTTCGTAGAAGAACAAACAAGTCTAAATTGGTGATTAAACTTTCCATTCTAAGATTTTATAGTCGCTGATTTAGTGTTAGCAGTTACACAGTTGTGAACAAATTAAATTATAAAACAAAACTTTAGCCCTTTTATTGCAAAACGCCAATAATTATTTAACTACCCTCATTAGTTATCTCCTCATTAGCTAATGAAAATCTATAATTGTCACTAACTATTCTTAGAACTCATAGCACTGCTAATTAACAAATTAGCTTACTTATCAGGAAATGTTGAATGTAATCCATAGTTGGCATTGTCGTGAGATATTGAAAATCATTAAATCACCTATTAAGACTCATTAGAAGACCTAATCAGTGTAGTTACTTAATTACTTCTTTTTGGACTCATTAGAAGAGTAAACAATTGGTCATTTGGTTGTATGAAAAGTTTTAAAACTCATTTTGTGTTGATAATTATCTAGCTCAAACATAGTTGTCTACGTGTGGGTGTACTATAAACCTCTACCAACTCCTTCGAAAATATAGGAGTGATGCTATTTTATGTTATGTGTAGTTAAAAGTCCGTGTTCTTCAACATAAACACCAAAAGGAATCGTTTCATACGTGAAAACAAATAAAAATATTTTGACGATTTTTTAAAAAAAAACGGCATTAAATTTTTCGTCCGATCGCCAACCAAAAAATCATAAATAATTAGCACTATGACCACCTCCAAGGATAGTACGGTTAAACAAGCCGTTTAGGAGATAATTCGATTTTTCATACTAGCTTCATACAAATTTTTCGTAAGAAAAATATATTTCCTTCGTTTTTGGGCAGAATTAACTCGGGTGTTATTTTTGTACATAGTAATGACTAATAGAAGCGATATCGTACATAAAAACAAGCACTTGCAAATTGAAATCCCTAAGTCTATGAAAGCCGATTTTCAGCCCACCGTGTGCCGGGGAGCACAAGTGCCTTTCGACTTCGTTACGAGGTGTTTTACACCCTTTACAAGAGGATGTTTAAAAATGGCACCGATGAATGTAAAAACGGATGACAATTGGTTTTCGTGGCATGTGAAGCAGACGAATGAAGATAATGTCGTTAGAAATGTTTTGAGTATGAATGTAGATGGGTATGATGAGTAGAGGAAGACCAAAGAAACTGTGTGCATCCTCACAGGTTCTACCAGCCCCGGTTGACAGGGGATCAATATTAGTAAATGCATAAGTTTATTGCACTGTGCTCCGCATTTATTGTAATTTGTAAAGAGTCTAGTGCACCATGGGATATCTTATTCAAGGCACATTCACCGGTTCGCACTAAACTTGGTGAAAAAGGAAAGTGTTGGTGGTAGACCGTGTGCAACTTCCTCCAAACCTTTTGATCGGGTATGAGTAAATCAGTGAGTTCGTGAATGTTGCTTTGATCATGAGTTAGGGCAACATGGAAACCTGCAATTCATAATGGATGGATGTGGTGTTCCGTCGTTTCCGCGGACAGATTCCACAAGAACGCACAAAAGATCGTGCAAGTGAAGTGCATCGTGTACTAACATAGTTTTTAAGTTACTATATATACTAACAAAAAATGTTATTAGTATGTATATTTAGGTTAAGGTATTTATGTATGGGTCTTTGTTACCTGAAATAAATGGTTTATTATATTATAATACTGGAATGTTAGCCATAGTTAAATCAATAATCATCAATCGACTTTTGCGCGACTTAGGTCCATGTTCACCAAGATGATGACAGACTGATTAACTAAAACAGCTGTTTAAAACGCATTTTTGTTAGATCCATGCTCACCGAAAAGATAACAGCCTGATTATCTAAAAACAGCTGTCACTGTGACTTATTCCCACACAAAAATGTTTTTTAAAAAGCTGATTTTAGATAATCAGAGCGTCATCTTTTTGGTGAAGATGGACCTTAATGTCTACAGAGGTTTACTCTGTGGAGTAAACATAACATCACGCCTGTTATTACTTGAAGGCGGATTGTTTTGGCGCCCAGGATTTTTTTTGGTTTTTCCGTCATGGGTTTCAAGGTCGCTAACATGGACCTAAAAAAAAAGGGTCGCTAATAGTGAAAATGAATGATGTCAAAGTGAAAATCTAAGATGGCGCCAAGGACAATTTTTGGATTTTCCGTCACCTCGCGAATCGTCGCGAATGGACTTTTGCAACATGAAAACGGAGGTGTCGTTTTTATGGTGCAAAAGTCCATTCGCGACGCATTTGTCTTCTCGAGCAAAAGGGTTCGCGAAAGTGTCTTTCGCGCAAAAGTCCCAGATCCATACTTCCTCATCTATCCACCAGAAGTATTCCGGCTATAGATGATAAGTATACCTAATTACTTAAATACTTATCCAAGTCTAAAGAATCCAGGCATTTTGAGCACTATTACCTGGGCCATAAGTTCTAGGGTTGCAGGGCTGCACGGAGTTGAGCATGGTGGTGCCATCACAGTCAGCGGCCTTCTTATCACCTCGCAAACACATGACACATCTGAACTGCTCACCTTTTTCAGAGCACTGAAAATAAATAAGGAACAGACTCATACCAGCTCCACGCATGCTCGGGTCAGTCAGTGGAGAGACGAAATACATTGCGGAGGAGACATCGACGCACATACGATTGCCACGTATTCAATACATCATTCCGAACTCCCTCCACATAGGGTTCTTTAACGGGGAATTTAAAAAAAACTGTTTTTCCACACATGGCACTATCGGTATTGCGCTCTTGTGTCTTTCTCATGGCACACTTTCCACCCATAATACAAGGAAATTCGTAGACAAAAGCCAACCATAATAAAAGTGATTACCTCAGACCAACTTCCAGCAAACCACTGCGAAAGGCACTCCTCATTGGGCACAGTGCAAGGTTTGGTGTCATTGTACCTGGTAAGGTTGGAGCACAGGACGTCTTCCACCATCTTCACACCTCCCCCACTCACGTCATCGTAGTACACACCACAGTAGACCTTCCTAGTCTGCACTCCCTCGCCGCAGTTCACTGAGCACTGTTGGGAAGGAATGGAGATAATCTTACTCAAAGGTTTATAACAATCCCGGAACGTAAAAGGCGAGGCCCGGAACGTAAAAGGCGAGGAAGGAACATGGATGGTTTTTAGTCAGTAAGAGTCTGACACTCCCTCCCGCTCCGCCCAGAGTGGGGGGGGTCATTTGATGATTTCCCATCCTTAAAAAAAAAAAAAAAAAAAAAGGTTTATAACAATACTCTTGTTGCTAAAAATTCATTTTTTTTTAGAAATACATCCAAGTTTGCCAAAGCCCTGAACATTAGCAACAAGATTAAAACAGCAGAAAATAAAATAAAGACAGTTTGGAAAGTCATACATAGCAAGACTAACAGGAATAAAGAACGTAATACTAGCTATACATCAGATACAGTATGCGGTCCTAAAAGCTCTAATCGAAGTAGCTAAGGAATTTGTAAATTTCTTTATCGATATACCGTTAAAAACTACGGAGGCTCTAAATTCCTCTTCTGAAGTCGCAATTGGTTTATTAAAAGCAAATGTATCTGGAAGACAGGCTGAATTTAAATTTAAACACATAAACCCGATGACAGTTATTAAAGCTTTCCGTCAAATAAAAATCAAACTGACCGAAGATCAATGGAGAATGTCTATCAAAGTTTGTACTTCCATACTTGAGACTATAGCTCCATACTTTGCTTTAATTTTAATTTGTGCGTAGACCAAGGAGTTATCTCTGATTTAATGAAATACAGTAAAGTCATACCGCTTTTCAAATCCGGGGATAGTAAAGATACTAATAACTATAGACCTGTATCCGTGTTGCCAGTTTTTAGCAAGGTGTTCGAAGAGGTAATGCTTAATCAAATGCTCAATCATTTTAACACCAACTGAATCTAACACGATCAGTATGGCTTCACCAAGGGACGTTGTACAATATATGGCGTGGGAAGAGTCCCAAGACGCTGTAGGAGTATTTTGTGACGTCTTCAAACTATTTGATTGAGTAGATCACGACACATTCCTTTTGAAACTTGAGCATTACGGCCTTGGTAAACTTGCACTTAGTTTAAGTCATAATTAAGTGATAGACAGCAATACGTTCAAATAAATGGTATAAATAATAGTCACAGGGCTTAAAAGTAAAAATGGGGGTTCGGCAAGGCTCAATTTGGGTCTCTTCCTCTTTTTAGTATTTTATTTGTAAATGATCTACCCTATTTACTGAAAACCAACCTCAAAATATGGTATTATTTGCTGAAGCACTTCCTTAATTTATAATATAAATAGACGAGCCCAAAATCTAGTTGACGTTAATAATGCCTTACTTCAAGTCCATAAGTTCACAGCAATCAATTTAGTACCTACTAAATGAAAAAAAAAACGAAATGCGTAAGATTTGCTTTACCGAACGTTTTAAAACCGACTTCAGAGAAAACAAAAAAGTGAAAAATAACTTTAGCTTCAGAAGTCGGTGACCTTTGTTTGATTGATTTAGTTTTTTTGTCACCGACTTCTGAAGCTAAAGTTATTTTTCACTTTTTTGTTTTCTCTGAAGTCGGTTTTATTTTTTGTAAAAAAGTTTTTATTTTTCATTTTTTAGTGGTTCACATGTACTTACCTCTTCACAGCGTACCGGCGGCGTAATTTTGTTTTATGAACTGGTGTAAACAATAGACAGATATGAGATTTCAGCGATCCCAGTACATTTGCTATCATTTATTGAGGAGTTCCCGTCGCCTATCTTCCGAAGTTCTTCATCAGATCTTTACCAAATTGAAATGGGATCACTCCAAGAACGTACTCTTCCTAAAACTACCCAAATCGCTTCTGGTGTGCCTATTTCTCCAAGATCCCATTAAATGGAACTTAACGTATACTGTCGAAATCTGGGTGTATTGTATACTTCTGCGCACTCCCTCAGAGCAAACAGGCGTGATGTTACGTCACTATGTTACATAAACAATAAACAACCAAGCGATTGCAGCAATTACTGCAGCTTTGCCGTGTATTTTTGAAGAGTTCCATTTATATCTCCAAAGATCAGCGTCAGATCTTAACCAAATTAAAATGGAACCACACGGAAAGCACCAGCTTTCAAATAAAAAAAGAATCACCAAAATCGGTTAACCCAGTCGAAAGTTCAGAGGCAACAAACATTGTCGAAATATTTGCCGTCTATTTTTGAAGAGTTCCATTGTATATCTCGGAAGATCAGCATCAGATCTTCAACAAATTAAAATGGGACCAATCGACAAGCACCAGCTTTCAAACAAAAAAAGAATAATTAAAATCGGTTCACCCAGTCGAAAGTTCTGAGGTAACAAACACAAAAAAAAAAAAAAAAAAAAAATAAGAATACAGACGAATTGATAACCACCTCTTTTTGGAAGTCGGTTGAAAAGTAGCGATTGTGATATAATAGACTAATATTATGAAGAGGAAAACTTTGTTTGTTTGGTTGTAATCTTCGATCAATAATTATTGATCGAAGGTTGTAATGAATAAACTCAAAAACTACTGTGCCGATTTAAAATAATCTTTCACTATTGGAAAGCTACATTCACCCTGAGTAACATAGGCTATGTTTTATCCCCGTAGTACCACGGGAACGGGAACTAGGCGGGCGAAACCGCATCACGTCCCTAGCGGACGTGACCTATTGAATAAAGAGAATCTTGAATTCGTAGATAAAACGGTTTTCCTAGGGCTTACGCTTGATTCAAGGCTGCAATGGGGTTCTCATTTAACATCTCTAGCGGAGCAAGTTCAGTGGCATATGCCATTAGAAAACGCCGTCAATTTACTGATGTAGATACCGCTACATTGGTCTATTTTAGTACTTTCATAGTATAATGTCTTATGGCATTTTGTTATGGGGACGGGCTACAGATATTGAGTCTATATTCATTCTGCAAAAAAGAGCCATCAGGGCCATATAATTATAATCTATGTAGGCGCGATTATCTAAGGGAACTGTTTAAGGAAATTAACATCATGACTGTACATTGTCAATATATGTATGTTAGAAAAAAACTGCATCTTTTTGGTAAAAGAGGTGACAGACACAATTACAGTACTAGAAATAGAGACCAATTAGTTCAGCCAGGCTTCAGACTCGCTAAAGTAGACTCGTCTTTCATCGGGTACTGTTTGAAATGCTATAATAAAATTCAACATAGTATTCTTGAACTAAATGAAACCAAATTTAAAACATGCATTAAACGCACACTGTGTAAGCAAGCATACTACAAATTGGACGATTATATCGCTGATAAAAATGCTTGGCTCAATGCCGGTACTGGCCACAAGGACAGGGGCGCATAATTGGATAGCACTAATTGTATTGTTGGAGCTGCTCAAGATTGTACAACTATCTTTGCATTGTATAAATTCAATATCTTATATCTTTAGTGTTATAAAAAATCCCATATTGTGTGAGTGCTATGTACTACTAGAATGTTATAATTCGCTGGAAACCTACGTTTTTATTTTTTTTGACTCGAATGTGCTGGTGGTTAAGAGAATGTCATACTCACTCAAATGTCCCGCACGCGCCACCATCAACGCGTGTATTGGGTCATTTAATTCCCTTCAAAATGGTTGAGTTGAATGGTGCTGATACATGCGTCATGTTCATAAACGGGCGCTATCGGTTGGGACTGGTCAGCTCTTGGTTGCCACGGCTTTTTGTTTTTAGTTAATTATTTATTTTGAATTGTTTTTGTTTGTTTTTACTATGGACACTTTTATCGTGCACATCTTGCTACATTGTTCTCACATAATGCACGATCTCAACATGAATGATGTAACCAAGATTTTGTAACAACATTATGATTTAAAAGAGTGTCCATGGAGTTTCTTGCCCGTTCTTCTTCATAGAGATCTACGCTAGGGAATGGGGAATACTTCACTCGTTGGGAATACAAGCATCCAACGCTATGAAAAGTTTCTAAAAACGGAGAAGTTAGTGCTTTTTTAGAAGTCGGTTTTTAGCTTATTTGTAATAATAGTTTTTTCTTCAATGACTTTGCCACACAAAACAGTTCTCTAATCGTACATCTCTAAAATGTAATAAATACGTCTAACGACATACAAACTAACGGATTCACTTTCAGATTTATGATTCTAAAGTATGGATTTATCATCAACATTTTGTTCGAAAAAAAAAAGGAGCCGAAGTTTTGGGCACGCTGTACTCGTACTGGATACCCACGTTTTCATCTTGAAGGAGGAGCTGGGAGACAGGATAGTTATTAGTAAAGTACCTGTTGAAAGACAACATTTTCCCGCGTTCTAAATGCAAGAAAAACGTTTTTTTTTCTGCAATGCAATCCGGGTGAAACAGCCAAATTAACATTTCAAAAGTCGCGACTTTAAGAAGGACTAAGTGCAATCTTTAATTCTTAAGAGCCTATACAAGCTCAGCTGAAATTCTAATTTCGCCACCACTTCACCGCTCCGCCTAACTCTTTATCTCGCTCGCTCAATGCGGCTGGCGGTCACGCGGGCACACCGCGAAGTCGATGCAATTTTGTTAGATTAAACTACCTACTTTATTTATTGGAGTTCTAAGTATTAAAATTATCAATATTAATATTAGTTTGTCACTATTATCAAAACAAAATTTTATATCAATTTAATTTCAATCTAGGTAGGTACTTACCTTTTTTTTTATCGTGGTAATATTATCCTCCCACCCTGAGTGGTAGCTCAACCAACTAACCACTGGTAGCTTGGACCCCGCTTCCGGCGGACCAAAATATTGTTTTTTTTTTTTGAGAAATATAAAAATTAATAAATACAGGGTGAAATTGAATAGATGCGACAAATTTAAATATACAATAATACGTGTTGTCAAGAACATGTATAAAATATAAAATTTAAAAATAATTGATCAGTATTACGAAAACCGTTAAAATAATAAAAGTATCAAAAATCTTGCCGACTCATCGCAGTGCTCAATATAGCGGTCATTTACCTAATTTTGCCTTATTTTTTCTTATTTATTTTGCATATTACTGGAATACCGATAATTCGTACTTAAATAAAGATAATAACATCAATGGACCTTTTGAAAACGATAATCGCGTAATTTTTTTTAACGATTTAGATTGTAGAAAAAACAGTTTATAATTACTATGTTACTGTAACTGAAGCTCCAATTTCATTTTGTCGCAATAATTAAAATTCACCCTGTATATTTACAAAGAATAAGCAGTCGCTCCATGTAAAATACTGGTATTCAACTGCATCCGGTTAGACTGGAACCCGACCCCAACATGATAAATGATAAATGATAAATGATCTTTATTTTGTAAGTAGGTTTTCACAAACACTTTTACACGTCAATTTTTTTTTTTAAACTAGATGGGGCCGGTGTTTCGTACCTGACTACTCTGAGAAGAAACAGCCGAAACAAACTCAGAGGTCATAGTCTCTTTTGAAGTCCAGACATAATCTTGCTCAATTCACATGAGGATCATGTAGATGTTAGTGTCTGAGATGGTCTTTTGAAGAAAGAACCATACAGATTTGAGTAAACCTGTCCAGTCAGTGCAAGCATTTGTCAGTTATCGTGTAGCTCGACTTATAACACAAGGAGCTCAACGAAACGACGAACAATACCAAAGAAAGGACATTTGGGTAGGTCGCTTATAGAACTCAAACTGCCAGACGGTTGGGGGGTAAAAAAAATAAAATAAAATAAAATGAAATGTAACCCACATGGTCCTCACATTCACAAAAGCGCAAAAAATAAAATAAAATTAATAATAATTTACAAAATGAATGTCAATAAAAATACGATATGTCAAAATACACACACATAAAACAATAAAAATTAACTAAAAATGTAAAAAATAATAAAATACTGAACTAAGTATTCATGTCAAGTCATTAAATGTCAAAAACCACAAGTAAATATTTATGTCAAATACACACACACACACACACACAAAATAATAAACAATAAAGTAAAAAAATAATAATAATATGCATTCATGTCAAAGTGTATAAAAGAAAGGAATCAATAATAAACAAGCGAAGTCCGAAATTTCTATATTCGCAGAGCAAATTTCGTTGGAGCAGCTTAATCCCAAGCCTTTTTATCATCGAGGCAGTGATTAACATGATAGTAGGCTTTCAGGCATAGCTTCCGTTTTATAAACGATTTGAATTTATTTAGACTAAGTGCTTGAATATGGCTCGGAAGTTTATTGTAAAAGCGTATACATTGGCATCTGAACGTTCCCCCTATTTTCTTGAGCCTCGTAGCAGGAATAACAAATTTGTGTTTGTTTCTCGTATTTATGTTGTGGATATCACTGTATTTTTTAAACAAATTAATATTTTTGTGTGCGTACAAAAGATTTTCATAAATATATTGAGAGGGCATAGTAAGAATATTAATCTCTTTAAATTTTTCTCTGAGGGAGTATCGGGGACTTAATTTATAAATTGAACGAATTGCCCTTTTTTGCAATACAAATATAGTCTGAATATCGGCGGCATTGCCCCACAAGAGGATACCGTACGACATCACGCTGTGGAAATAACTAAAATAAACTAAACGGGCTGTTTCCAAATCAGTTAAATCACGAATTTTTCTAACGGCGTATGCTGCAGAGCTAAGTTTTTTTGACAATTTGTGTATATGCGGGCCCCACTGAAGCTTGGCATCCAAAGTTATGCCTAAGAACACTGTGCTGTCTTCCGGTTTCAACTCTTCATCCTTGATTACTACACTAGTTTCCACTTGTCTTACATGGGGTATCGTAAACTTAATACATTTGGTTTTTTTCTCATTCAGGAGTAGATTGTTAACATTAAACCAATTAACGACTTTTTCCAGGGCGCTATTAACATCATCCGTAACTAACTGCTGACGTTTAAGTTTAAATAAAAGTGAAGTGTCGTCTGCAAACAATACTATATCATGATTATCCTTTATGAGGTAAGGCAAGTCATTTATATAAATGAGAAACAAAAATGGACCAAGAATTGAGCCCTGGGGTACCCCCATTCTTACTACGGATCCGGGAGATCTTTTCCCGTTAACATCAACTCTCTGAATCCTATCACTCAAATATGAAGTAAGAAGATCCAGAGAGGCGTTACGGACTCCGTAATGGTGTAGTTTCCTGATTAAAGTTTCATGAAGAACGCAATCGAAAGCCTTGGATAAATCGCAAAAAATTCCCAAAGCATCGAATTTGTCCTCCCAAGCATTATAAATGTGTCCTAAAAGTTCAACACCGGCATCAGTAGTTGAACGACCCCTTGTAAAACCGAACTGTTTTTTATGCAATAACTTATGTTTATTAAAAAAAACTTTGCATTTGTTCCAAAATTAATTTTTCAAAAATTTTACTAAATGTTGGTAGTACTGAAATAGGTCTATAATTTGTGGGGTCTGATGTACTACCCGATTTAAATAATGGTATTATTTTACTATATTTCATTAGATCAGGAAACTCACCACGGTCAATACAATCGTTAAATATTACTGCTAAAGAAGGAGCTACAATGTTTATAATAGATTTAGCCACGTCCACAGAATGACCCCATAGATCGGCGGTCTTTTTAACATTTAAGGTGTGAAAGATTTTAATTATATCTTTACAGGTTACATAATGAAAGTTAAATTCGGAATCAGAGACTGAAACGTTTTCCTTAAGTAAAGACTCGGCAGCAGCAGGTGACGAGTTTAGCGATTTAGTAGTCGATACGGGAATATCCGCAAAGAAATTTTCAAAGGCCGTAGCAACTTGATTGTCTGCATTTAAAACATTATCGCCAATAGCCAGGCTGATGTCACTACTTCGGTTGCAAGACCTTCCCGTTTCGCTATTAATAACGTTCCATGTCATTTTAATTACATTACTACTATTTTTAATTTTTGAACTCAAATAACGCGACTTTGCTATAAAACAAACTTTTTTAAATAATTTAGAATAATTCTTAACATACAAATTAAATTCTACAGTGTTTACATATGTCCGCTCTTCATACAGCTCATACAGTCGTTTTCGACTCTTATGAATACCAACGGTGGCCCAGTCATTGAAAGAAGCGTTACTATTAACCGAGATTGTCTTAGGGACAAATGTGGTTTCAAATTGTGTGCAATACATACTAAAAAAATCGTTATAGTGTTGATTGGGATCACCATTGGTTGACAAAAGAGGTAATTTAGATATAAGTTTAGTTTTAAAAGTTTCCAGGCGATTTTTACTTTTAGGATTAACAATGATATCTTTTTTAGAAACTTTCTTGTCCACATTTGGAATTGTGATCAATTGCCCACAGTGATCTGAATCAATTAAGTTAATAATCACTTTTTGGGTAGGTATAATATCAGTGTAAATATTATCTAAGCAAGTAGCACTAGTTGGGGTTATTCTAGTAGGCTCAAGAAATTTGTGATCAAGATTGTATGACTGAAACAGGCTTATAATTTTAGAACTTAACCCAGAATTTTCTAATAAATTAATATTAAAATCACCACAACAGATTATAGACTTTTTGGAACTACTGATTTTATGCAATACTTCATCCATTACCCTTTCAAAACAGTCATACAACCCTGAAGGAGGTCTATACACACTTAATATAATAAACTGCTCCAATTCTATACAGGCTATTTCAACTGTTCGCTCAACAGATAGGCTAACAATATCCTTGCGGTCTTTAAATTTAAGCTGGTTATTTACTAGGATTAATGCGCCGCCATGTATAGCATTTACCCTGCTGAATAAACTACCAACCTGGTGATTACTGAAATTGAAAATTAATTGATCATTTTTTAGCCAATGCTCCGTTATACAAAGAATATCTATGTTATTACAATTCAAAAAAAGTTCTACTTCTAATTCCTTGTTTAAAAATCCTTGAATATTTTGGTGAACCAAGTTGATGCCATTAAAATTCTCGAAACATTCGCCTGATTCATTACCTGGCTTCCTTATAATGTTGCAAGAGGTTGCCATAGTTGGGAAAAGGCTTTAAAACCAAACTAAATTATTGAATTTGAATAATTTCAAATAACAAAAGTTGAATTCCCATTCACACAAAAATAAGAAACAGAATATGGGTAGATTTGTTTATTTTCGTGAAAAATCCGTAAAATCCGTATAATCCGGATTGGACCAAAAATTCGATCAAAAAAATCAGGATTTTGAAACAGAGCGTATTTGCATTCCTATTTCTGTGGATACATTGGCATGGTAGTAAAACGCTTTGCCATTATAAAAAAAAAAAAACACCGAAATGTATGACTGCGCATAACTTCCGAAGGACTGCAGCATATTTTTTTTTGTTGTGTTCATGATTCTCAAGGCATGGTTTGTATGACTACGAATATTAGATAGGTATGTAGATAAGTAGGATAGTTGGTTTTGTAGCTATACATGGATGTGAAAAATGTGATACGTTACGTCCAGTAGGTTCATATTTTTTTTATATTTCACAACATGCATAGTACCTAGCATAAGTCAGTAGTTAAGTATAAGCACCGCGCGGCGGTGCCGCGCACCCTGTGATCGGCACGTCCGATTGTGAAACAAGCGGGAATCGAACCTACTATCCGTACTGCAGCCGCCAAGCGTTTAGAAGGTAAATAAAGTATAATTGTATGTACGGTAAGTAGGTACCTGGTCTACTCACACATGCAGAAACTGCTCCAAATGTGTGTACCTACTACATATTTACCTACATGTTTGTAATCACTAATACTGTACCTAAATAGATAGGTCAGTAGATACTTCATTTCGATCATATTCAAATTCAAAAATGCCAAATTCTTTACGCCAACCCTGTCGCTTCTTATTTTTATTTCGGTTATTTCCCATCACGCAAACACTATAAACTCATGCATTTCAATGTTTTTATTTTTTGAGTTGCGTAATGTGCCCTGAGCGCAAACTGACACAGCCCTCCCGTACGGAAGCCGGAGCAAGACTGAGCGCGGGTGGCGCGCGGCTGGGAACCAACTTTGATATTCATGACCGATATTATAGGTTATTTTTACTATTTTTACCAATAGGACAAACTTGTAACAATAGGAAAAAGCGAATGTGTGGTAAATCTATGTGCTTAAACATTTTTATTTCCAAAGGTCTTGTAGCACAAGGATTCTCTGTTACTGTAACTTTTAGTCTATGTAATACCACTGCTGGGAAAAAGCCTCTCCCAATGTCTTCCATATTATTCAGGATTCTCTATTACAATAAAATTGTGCGTTAACTCACTCCAGTCCAACTGCTGGTGACCCAGTCGATTCCATCACAAGTCGTCAGCATGCAAGGCTGTTCTTCCTCCGGTTTCTCATCAGCACAGATCTCGTCATCCAGCACTTCAACGCGACCATCTTTCTTCTGGTAGCAGACCACCTGCCTGGTCTGCTTACCCTCATCACAGAGCGCGTCACACTGATGAAGAAACAATTGCTTAGTTCATTTGTACTTTGAGATTCAACAGTCTATGGTGCTTTTAAGTAGTCCGTGCTAGGATTGGCAAAATAGTACGATATAATGTAATTATGCAAATGCCTATTTTAGAGCGGGATATAAAGCATCACATTCAAGAAACTAGCACAAAATATACATTTTTTTTTTTTTTTTTTTTTTTAAATATAACATGTTTGACTTAAAAAGTCATACAATCTCACAGTCAAATAAATAAATAAATAATTATAAATATCGCTGGACATTAACACACAGGGCCACCTAGTGCCACACTAAGCAAAGCTTGTGTCTTGGACACTGGATAGTTGATATACTACATAAATATACTTTTTTGTTTGTAAATACATACTTATTATAGATATAAACATCCATGACTCGGAAACAAATGTCCGTGCTCATCACACAAACATTTGCTCCTACCGGGATTCGAACCCAGGACCCTAAGAACGTAAGGCAGCATCACTACCACTACGCCAATCGGGCCGTCAAATTTGAATTATCTGCCGGACATTTTAACAGTTGTAACAACTAAACAGCGGTGGTGGTAAACTGCAAAAAAAAAATGAAACAAAAACACATTGAGTGACATGAAATGTCTAAAAAAAGATAGTATTTAAAGTCATCACCGCCATGATAGTGTGGGAAAATTTTGTAGAACAATTATTGAATTTTATTCGGACAATTAGATTAAGTAGGTAAGTAAGTACATGAATTTCCAATTTAATAATGAATAATGTTGTTATGTTAATTAACTTTAAATTACTTATTAATTTGTGTCCAAATATTTAATTTAATTTGTTTATCTGTTATTTTGTTTTTATTATTATCAATATATTATGTTTAATTTAATTTGATCTCTTGATTTGTTTGTTAAGTTTCTAGATCTATTTTGTTTAACACTAAATTTAGCATTCACAATTCTCAATTAATTGCAATAATATTAATGTTTAATGTAGGTAATTTGAATAAAATAGTGCATGTGGTGTTAGCCTGTAAGTAATTGTTGCACTTATAAATGTATTTATCGTGTAATTTTAATTGAAATGTAAAGTGTAAACAATTGTAGGTTAACCTTAAATAAATAAATAAAAGAAAAAATGCCATTGAATATCTTTTTGATGGGTCCGGCACATAGGTCGATTATTAAAAATTAGCCGGTCATAAGTCAATTTCTTAAATGAAAAGGTTATCAACCAATAATAGCTAAGATAGAAAGAGAAATATACCAGTAACAAGAATTTACTCCCCCCACCTACTAAACATGCCTCATTTGCTTGCGACAGCGCAGATTCGAACTTGATCTTGACGCAATTGTAATTTATTGTTCTCCGCGATCTCAATTGACGGAATTAAAGAAAAAGATTTTAGTGTTTTCTACTTGATATTTCGTAACGATTGTGATGGATTCCAGTAATTCAGGTATGAGTTGTTATATTCTAATGTATTTTAAGTGTGTTAACTTCATTTTATAGCATCGGTTCAATTTTAAAAGAGGGTATATAAACAATTTATTTTTTTGGTTAATTTTTTCGTTCAAATGTAATTAAGTTATGTTATCGCCTTCTCTCGCGAAATATTTTTTTTGGTTTTAAATATTTTACATATAAGGCTAGTTTACGACACATATTTTAAGTGCGAATTGCCGCGAATTTCCGACTTAAAGGTTTTTAAAGATTGAAAGTCATACAAAAATAAAATAACTTTTTTCTATAAAATTTTATAAAGTGTATTTTTTTTTGCTTTAGGTACCTCTGGTAAAAAAATAGTGACACGACGTTATCTTTACGATAAAATGCAACTGCAAGATTTGCCTAATTTGAGTGATAAACTAAATTATTTGGAAAACTACCTTTTGACCTGTTATGGTGACACACCTGATAACATAAGCAATTTAAAGCAAAAATTTGCATATTTTAAAACTTCAATGAGAGAAAAATGGTCTAAAGCTCATAGAAAAGAAGCTTTAATTTTGAAAACTAATGAAAATTGGTTAAGCGGAACGTTTGAACTTCCGATAAAGTGAGGAATAAATAAATAGTTAATTTTTATATTTGCTTTGGCCTAAAGCTGATTTATATTATTTTGAAATACATATATACAAATACAAAAAAATGTTATAACTACTTATATAATAAAAATATGGTAATACTCTTAATTTTTGTTGAATTATTTCCGTGTTTCGTCAGTAAAACATGCTTATTACACAAAGAACAACACTAAATGATAAAATAAAGCTAAAAAAAGCAAAATACACTGTAAAATATTTTTGACCGCCTAAATGCCTAAAATCGACTTATGTGGGTCCCCTATGTTGTTTCGAATGCCACTGTTGCGACACACGCTCTTGCGAATTATTTTTCCACTGCCTCACAGGTTCGAAAGCTCATGGACTCGAATGAAGTAGTCGCGAATGACGCTGTTTCGAAAAACATTTTCACTGCCTCATACGCTCGAATGCTTGTGATTTCGATTTATTTATTAATAAAGTGATCAGAAAAATATTTAAGCAGTAATTACATAAAATCAACAAATTCGGTGTCAACATCATCATTTAATATCATTATTAACAAAGTGATAATCAAAAATATTAGTACCTTTTTTTTGTAGGATGGGAAATCATCAAATGACTTCTTCCACTCTGGGTGGAGCGGGAGGGAGTGTCAGACTCTTACTGACTAAAACCCATCCATGTTCCTTCCTCGCCCTTTATGTTCCGGGGCCGCGGTATCTCTTTCGAACAGGCCCGCAACCCCGGCAGGCTTCGGCCCTTGCGGGCCCCTCCCCTTATGCTGACGTCTCTTTGAGGCCCGCGTGGAACACGAACGCGCCGTCGACACGGCCTGTCGTCGTCGTTAGACGGACGGACGACTAGCTAGCCCATAGCCAACCGTCCACAGGCCCGCATCTACGGTGGCCGGTAGCCACCACGTGGCCCCCGACGCCCGGTGCGTCTCCCGCGGCGGCCGGGAAGAGAATCACTCCCTCTCTCGTTCCGCCACCTCCTTCGCTAGCATGACTGCTTCGCAGAAGGAGGTGACAGCTTCCAATTCCGTCTCGCTCCGGACCATGGATTGAACCAGGGCCGGACGCGAGAGGTCGCCGCCGCCGAAATATTAGTACCTCAACTGTACATTTTTTTTATGAGTACTTAACAGAAAATCTAAGACTGATCTTTATAAAAAATTGTCTAGGTACCTAAGTGGTATTAATTATTGGTGGTATTGTTTGTTTCACTTAGGTATATGGAGAAAAATTAAAGCTTGTGTGCAGATAGTAATTTTGCGGTACAAATGCGATGCTATATAGCGTTTGCCTATCTACCTGCCGAAGATGTGACCAAATATCTTCAGACAATTTAAGGATACTCTCTTCCCAGAAGAAGCCGAAGATGTTACTAATTATTTTGAAGAGTACTATGTTTTAGGACGACTGATAAGCCGCAACATAGATGACAAAGGAAGCCAACGGGAATTGCTACTAGGGTTTTTATAAAGATCAGATAGAAAAAAAATTACAGTTGAGGTACCTACTAATATTTTTGATTGTCACTTTGTTAATAATAATATTAAGTGATGATGTTGACACCGAATTTCTTGATTTTATGTAATTACTGTTCACTTTGTGACTAAATAAATCGAAATCACAAGCATTCGAGCGTATGAGGCAGTGAAAATGTTTTTCGAAACAGCGTCATTCGCGACTACTTCATTCGAGTCCATGAGCTTTCGAACCTGTGAGGCAGTGGAAAAATAATTCGCAAGAGCGTGTGTCGCAACAGTGGCATTCGAAACAACATAGGGGACCCCTTTTTGATAGTGTAGTAAGTAGGTTGTTCTTACCGGTCTCCAATGTCCGACGAACCACGTTGGGCAGGGAGCATCCTCGTTACACTTCTGGAACACTTCAGGCTTTGGTCCCAGAAGGTCGAAACACTCCTTGTCCGGTACTATAGAGTTTTGACTGTACGTACAAAACAATAGTTCTTTAGTATATGCAGTCATCACACACTTAAAGACTACGTCAGTTATTAATTGATTAAAAATTTGATTTTGTCCTGTCATGCAAAATTGCGACGGAATTCTTATCCCCAATTTCAGCAATGCTAAAAAATTTGTGTAAGTTCTCTGTGCACTGGAAATTCAATTCTCTGTTTGCTGACCCTAGCTTCCAAAATTCTACAGCGCCCTGTTATTCACACCGTGTCCTGTTGTTATAAAACATAGGCACTAGAATCAGAGCCTGGTATCGAGTGGGAGATGAATGTCGATAAACTCATGAGCATTATAGCACAACGTCGCTGGACTGTGTCTAACAAAACAGTTTTCACCAAAAATTGTTCTGCCACGCGTGTCCTGGAGATACTCTGAAAGCTTACCCATTGACAATAATCTTCTGGCAGTTGACCTCCCTGGACCGGACACCGCCACTGCCACATAATTGTGAGCAATTTCCCCAGGGTCCTTCCACCCACTGCGCGGGACAGGGGTCGGGATTGCAGGACTGGTTGGTGGGGGGCCTCAGACCCTCCTCACACAAGCTATCCTCGACTATCTCCAACTCTTCTCTTGATCTGCATGTCACGTTACGGGTTTGAAAACCTAGGAAAATGAAAAGGTTGGTTTATTTATTTAAGTATATAAAAATTTAACATTTGAAGCTCAGATTCTCAGAATGATGAATGAAATTAGGTCGTGCTTTATAAATGCATACATGAAACCTTCCAGTACAACACTGGTTCCCAACCTGTGGTCCGCGGACCACTGGTGGTCCGCAGGAGCCTTGACTACGGTCCGCGAAAGATTAAAATGTTATTAGTACTTTTTAACTTGCACAGAAGATGCCAGCTCAACCCAACCTAATTGAACCTATCAGAGGCAACATTTTTTTTTTTTTGAGAATCTCTTGCTAAAAGATTGCTAATTTTTTCGAGCTGAATTCGATCGGCGTTTATATCCATCACTATCTTAATTCTAAAGGTTCTCATCACATTTAAGCTGTAAAAAGATAGTGGTATAAGATCATATCTACTCGTATATCTCGTATATAAAAGAAAGTCGTGTTAGTTACACCATTTATAACTCAAGAACGGCTGAACCGATTTGGCTGAAAATTGGTGGGGAGGTAGCTTAGGATACTTTTTTTTTTTTTTTAATTATTTTCGTCGGTACCTATGTAGTGGGTAGGTAGGGGTAGGTAGTGGGTAGTAGTAGGTAGGTAGTAGTAGGTAGGTAGTAGTAGGTAGGTAGTAGTAGGTAGGTAGTAGTGGGTAGGTAGTAGTAGGTAGGTAGTAGTAGGTAGGTAGTAGTAGGTAGGTAGTAGTAGGTAGGTAGTAGTAGGTAGGTAGTAGTAGGTAGGTAGTAGTAGGTAGGTAGTAGTAGGTAGGTAGTAGTAGGTAGGTAGTAGTAGGTAGGTAGTAGTAGGTAGGCAGTAGTAGGTAGGCAGTAGTAGGTAGGTAGTAGTAGGTAGGTAGTAGTAGGTAGGTAGTAGTAGGTAGGTAGTAGTAGGTAGGTAGTAGTAGGTAGGTAGTAGTAGGTAGGTAGTAGTAGGTAGGTAGTAGTAGGTAGGTAGTAGTAGGTAGGTAGTAGTAGGTAGGTAGTAGTAGGTAGGTAGTAGTAGGTAGGTAGTAGGTAGTAGTAGGTAGGTAGTACTTTTGACGCAGACGAAGTTGCGTGGGTCAGCTAGTTATTTATATTTTCAAGAATTGTGAACATGTTTAACATTGTATTAAACTGTACTGTACTATAAGTTCCAGGAACGAGTTTTGTGATGACGGCATCTAGTGACGCCTGCCCACATTATATAAAGTTCGCCGTAGTTTGTATGCTACGAGGCTACGAGCTATGGGAACAATAAGTACGCAATTAGCTCACCTCCACCACAGGTGGCGCTGCAGGGCGTGAACTGTTCGTGCACCCAGTTGTATCGCTTGTCAGTCGGTGGAGCCGAAGTTTTGGGCACGCTGTACTCGTACTGGATACCCACGTTTTCGTCTTGAAGGAGGAGCTGGGAGATAAGATATTATATTAGTAAGGTACCTGTTGAAATACAACCTTTTCCCGCATTCTAAATGCAAGAAAAACTATTTTTAAACAGTTAAACGGCCAAATTAACATGTTAAAAGTCGAAACTGTAGGAAGGACTAAATGCAATCTTTAATTCTTAAATAAAGAAATGATGCACTTACAGAAAGATACAGAGGTTCAGTAGTTGGTCCTAGGCAACGCAGTTTGTCTGGAGCGGCATAGCCTTGCTGACTGCGCTCGTAGGTCCAGAGGGCGCCGGCGATCGTGATGGTCCTCGGGAAGTCGATGTGGTAATGGCCGTTCAGGTAGTAGGTGCCGTTCTTAGCTCTTAAAACTGAAGAAATTAATTATTTATTTACCACCAATTATAACACCCTTACAGACTATTCCAATACGATGCTATAAAGACATACATTATATAACACATTTTTGAACACATAATAGAAAAACACACAATATAAACTAAGTAAAATTACCCAGTAAAAATTAAAACACCAAAATTAATACAACATGACAATGTTCACAGTTGCACACCTTTTTAAATTATAATGATTTTTATAAAATACTTTTTATAGTAATCTTTTCCAGGAACGTTTTGCAAACCGGACGAGAGCCCTGAGAGGAAAAATAAAAGGGACCATAACATCACCCATTCTTTTTTACCATCGCTTTGCGGAGGACAATAATTATACTCAAATTCAAATCAATTAAATAAATCATTTACTGGCACTTTTTTATTGTAGAATATTATCTACACTTACCCAAATAATTGTTTGAAGGTGCAACTTCTTCAATATTAATGGTGGTAGAGCCTGCAGGGATCAGCAAGATATCGTTGTATCCTAAAATTAAAATGAAATAATTAAAGATCTAAAAGTTTGTTAACACAGGCATAGGTCTGCCCGGTTTTAACAGCCGTTGAAAATCCATCAGAGCGCTTTAATTTTAGCACTAATATGCATTTGTCGCCTTCAATAAGCCACTTACCTTTCACGAGATCCTGTGAATCGAAGATTCCTTCGGTGGTGCGACAATTGTCGCTGTTCCCTGTTCGGCACTCCCGACACTTGTCCACCCGCGCAGAAGAATTCAGCATCATGTCGCAACCGACAGGCTGGTAGAAATAAGGATTATTTGGTTTCGTTTGAATTAAGATCAAAGGAAAAAGAGAGACGAAAATTGTATTTTTTTAAGGCACTGAGCAGTTGAAGGACTTTTGTTCGCCGGATAGAAATTTAATGACCATTCCTGTTCATTGGTTGTTATGTCGTTTTGTCGACCATTGGTTGCTGCAAATTTTTCGTGGTCTGCGAAGTCCTTAAAGGTCCCTGCACAGTATGGCGTTTGTTGATGCAGGTTTTTGATCAACCGTCGTAACAATTGGGCAAAGATTGAAACATTTTTGCATAACGTAAAGGAAACAGGGCAACAGTGCAAGATGAATTGAAGGCTTGAATTCTTCTGACGTCGTCCATCGCGTACGAGTATATACAGTACACGCACGCACACAAGAAGTCAGTCATAATAAACGAAAAATGGATTAGAGAATTATCTAACCCGATTTAATAATTAAATTACCTGGCATTTGCCATTGACGCAGACGTCGAAGGACTCGTCGTTACACTTGGTGCCGTCCGTGACCTGCAGTTTGTGACGGAAGTAGAACCGCTCTCCATGGGGCATGCAGTTCAGCTCACAAGGATTCGGAGCCGTCGTGTATGGCACCCAGCTAAGGATAACAAAAATGTTACACTTGTAAACGAAATGAACGACGTCTGTTTCTTATTCTGTTCGTACTGGTAATACGAATATCAATGACGGCAGTAATAAAAATTAATATTGGTGTAGGTAATCTTGAAAATCGTTGTATTATTTGGACTTTGGTTAGAAAATCTATGATATTTTATCGCTGGTCTTGATACATATAATCAAGCCAATACATAGTATGCAGGGCTTTTGAATTCTTTTCTTCATCATTCTATATTACTGGAAAATCGGAGAAAAAATACAAAAACGTACTGGTAGAAGATGACGTTTTTGAGTTTCTCCATGGGTCTTTTCTACCTTTTCTTTGACCGCGAGAGAAAAGGCCGAGTTTATGGATGTATGTAACTCACTTGTATTGGAAACCCCTGTAGAGTTTATCTTTGAACTCGGCGCACTGCTCAGCTCTGAAGTCACCGGAGCCGTCAGGACAGTCCTGCGTCTGACACGAGAAGTACTTCGTATCACCTCCCTTGCACTGAGACTGGTCTTCGGGCCTGAAATAATAAAAGATTATTTTTCAGATCACGCAGTTGCTGACGATAATTAAATTCTTGGTATACTTTCGCGTTCTCCTAGGTTTTCGTACCGCTACAGTTAGAATCTTTCCAAATTCTATGTATAATATAATAAAAACCTGCGCGGTTGCCGCTACCACTACCGCAGCCTACCGCGGACTAACTCGGGAAAAGACGTACCGGTGGCTGAAGCTGATGCCAGTCTAAGCATTCGATTCTGCGCCTTCCATCCCTTATGTATTTTTAATGGGAAAGATAAAATACCACAATAAGTAATGGTAATTTTCACCATTGTGCATTAGCTTAACACCTTGAAGACTTTATTTAGTTTAGAAATGCGTACTGCAAACATATCCTCTTTTGACTGGCGACGCCTCCTCCACATGTTCTAGAGCAGGGGGTCACCTCTCCCCACTCCCCCCACGGGCCTGAGCCCTCTCCTCCTGGGATGACGTAGGATGCGGGTAGGTACAGCCCGGCGCCTTGCCGCCTGTGTCTGGTGCGGTGTTGGTGTACCTGGTGAAGACAAAATATTATTTTTGAGAGTGACAAAGAAACGATGGATGGACTGTGTAAAAGAAATATAAAGGTTGTTAAAAACCTCTTAACGAAAGCGAAAATTAAGCACTTGTTTTCCCCGTGCGTCATTTCGATCATTTTTTTGTTCTACACCAAATCTGGGAACTTCCTAGTTACGGAGATATTGGGGGTCAAAGTTACAACTTTTTTGACAAGTTTTTTTATATATTTGATTGATTGATTGATTGTGCACCACAAAACATGAATTTCCCACGTTCTTATCTTGAAGGAAGAGTTGGGACAGAGAATATTTTAGAAGTTTTTGAATAGTTTAGTCGGGTGGAGTTTGCACGTCCTTGTTATTTGTACACCTAGGACCTAGGGACCCGTACCTTCTTTGAATGGACACAATGGTGTGGCTACTTGCTCAAAGTATTACTTAGAAATATAAACTCTCCGGAGTTAAAACTCTCATAATAAGTTCCTTATTTATAAAATGCTGACGGAATATGGAACGCACAATTTGAAAAAATCTGGAAACTGTTCTAGAAAGGGACAGTCCGCTCAGATTGTTGAAATCCTCAGCGACGCATTGAGATGCTGTGTTTGAAGAATTTGATACATACGGAAAGTTGCCGGATCTTTGGCGGCGTTTTTTCATTGACCAGAGAACGCAGTGTGGTTGTGGCACCTTCAGATGCTGCCAACTTCTTCAGTGGGATCTCCTGATGTAGCGGTGACGAACCTGTGAACCGATGTACTTACTGATTGTTAGATTTTTTTACAGTTAGACCTTGAGCAGGAGCGTCTTTAAGTAATTGTAGACCCTGGGCACTTTAGGATGGACCTTGTAGGATGCACTTGAACGAGCCAAGTAAGCGAATTTTATTGTACCCCGCCTCGGATGGGTCAGGTTTTCCTGTATTTGTAAAAAAGTAGGTAAGGTTCGTGATTACTGACTTAAGCTGAAAGATGCTAAAACATATTAGTATCCCGCCAGGTTAACATAATTTAAGTTTCTTTTGACAGCTACTCTAATGACACTTACAAGAACTTGGGGCCCTAGTTTCGTGGGACCCCAGGCCTAAAACTGCGCTGAACGGAAAAAACGGCATCGACCTTGAAGTTAATTACATTATTCATTGTTTCAGTCACTTTGGATATCTTTACACACACGGATCACACTGTCACGTCTGATTCGTGATCAGAATCTAGACAGAAAAGCAAGGAGCTAAAGCGCCGGTTTCACCATTCTGCGCGCTACACTTTCCCCGGAAACCCGCCCCGTCCTCGATGCAAACTCTAAGCCGTAAGAGCAAGCTTATTATACATACATGTATGTATAATATATGAGCTAAATAACTACACAATTACAACTTACGGTTTACTTGTAACTGACATTTTACATAATTTCACTATGATTATTTAGTTCCTGTATGACGAAATTATGCAGAATTATCATGTGATGTGGATGTCCGCCAGGGGATTTGATTATTCTAATAAACGCTACAATGCTATGAAATATTAGTAAACATATATTTTTATTTGAATCATTTTCATTCATTATTTGGTTTTACTCCATAAATTATGATGTTATAAGCTGGGAAATGAAAGTATCAGAATCCATTGTTGCCATAATTCAAGGCTAAGACCATATTTTTAGAATTTAATTACATTAGTCCATAATTATTTCCTATCTTTAATAATTAAACTAGCAAAAACTGCATAACTTTTGCTTCCATAGCGCCGTGCCGCGGAAATAAATAAATGGTTTCCAACTGCGGGGCAAAGTCCTCCCCTTGAACAGAACCAAACATCTCTTCTGTTCAGTTCAAACATCTCTGTTCTGTTCAGTTCAAACATCTCTGTTCTGTTCAGTTTCTGGCCACGTTTGCCCTATGAACATTATCAGATCGTCACACCACCTTCGCCGTGGTCGACCTCGCCGGCGATGACCACCCTCACTGATATTAATTCGTGTCAGTGAATGGGCTTTAACTTTGATAACTTATATTATGTTATGCCCGACAGGGCCCACAATGCTCCAAAACTATTGTATGGATCTTTATGTACCTACCTACCACCTAAGTTCACATTGTGGAATGCAATAAACGTATTGAGTATATTTCGAAAACGTGACACTTTGTCTCATACAAAACTTGTTTGTATTGGTACCAGCTATCGATTAATATAGGTTTAATGATGGTTTAATGCATGGCTGCAACTTAGGAGGAAGGCTTAACAAAAATGGCGGAAGTTTATAGGTTGGCCAATCTTCATACAAACATTTTCCAAGTTTGTACGCACTTGGACATTGAGGGTTAACTTCATCGGGTAATACAGTCCAGCAAATGACGGCTCTAAGCGACAGAAAACGATAGGAGTATGGAAACGTATACGATTCTGTACTGCCATAATTATGACGCTCAACCCTAACAGTCTTACAGGCGGACGGCCATCTTTTACGACTGGCATGAGATCAGGCACAGGATCAACATATTTCCGAAGCACGAGTGTAGCCGAGTGCCATTAGAAAAAAAAATTCAAAAGGTGGAACGAAGGGTCCCGGTGTTGCGGGCCTGTTCGAAAGAGATACCGCGGCCCCGGAATATAAAGGGCGAGGAAGGAACATGGATGGGCTTTAGTCAGTAAGAGTCTGACACTCCCTCCCGCGCCGCCCAGAGTGGGAGAAATCATTTGATGATTTCGCATCCCAAAAAAAAAAAGTGGTCGGATTTTCATGGGACTTTTTTTATTGAGTTCCTAGAGGAGTGGATAAGAAAGTTAGAAAAGAAATTGCCGCTGTCGATTTTTTTTTTGCATTTCCTTTGGGATTCTTTTTTCGTTGATGAATAACTTCACATTTGACGGATTCATATTGAAGAGTAATAGCATCCATCCATACCTGCATGCATCCATTTAACGCTAATTTGGCCTGTTTCTTTGTTAATTGTTGTCGATGTAATGCATAGATATTTGAAGTATTAAAAATACCGGCCAAGGACGTGTCGGGCCACGCTCAGTGTAGGGTTCCGTAGTTTCCCGTCCGTCACAATAAAAAAATGCTTGCATATACGATTATAGTACAAACTTAGTCCAGAAATTATTTTGTACAAGTTTTTGTCTTTTTTGTACAAAAACTGTTGTTTCCATCCAGGTTCAAAATGATTTTCCCAGAAAGTCCTTGTAAAGAGCTACTTTTCATATTTTCTAAACTTATGGTTCAAAAGTTAGAGGGGGGGACACATTTTTTTTTTACTTTTGGAGCGATTATTTCCGAATTTATTGACATTATCAAAAAATGATTTCCAACAATATATCACAAATTAGGGTTGAAATTAAAAATAACACTTCCCGGGGGCACTTCATATATTTCACTTTACCCTAATAAAACATTTTTTTCCAATTTTTATTTTACCACTTTGTCGGCGTGATTGATACGAGTACACATATTGGTACCAAATTTCAGCTTTCTAGTGCTAACAGTCACAGAGATTAAGCGAGGACGGACAGACGGACGGACAGACAGACGTGGCGAAACTATAAGGGTTCCTAGTTGACTACGGAACCCTAAAAAGCAACTTTTAAGGCCAAGATTTCTTTATTGGTAACTGATATTTTTTCCCAGATAACTAGATAATAAAAAGTCGGGTTTTCCTTCCTGACGCTATAACTCCAGAACGCACGAACCGATTTCCACAGTTTTGCATTCGTTGGAAAGGTCTCGGGCCCAGTGAGGTTTATAGCAAAGAAAATTCAGGAAGTAGGTAGTAGTAGGTAGGTAGTAGTAGGTAGGTAGTAGTAGGTAGGTAGTAGTAGTAGGTAGGTAGTAGTAGGTAGGTAGTAGTAGGTAGGTAGTAGTAGGTAGGTAGTAGTAGGTAGGTAGTACTAGGTAGGTAGGACTTTTGACGTAGACGAAGTTGCGTGGGTCAGCTAGTCGTCTATATAAAAGTTAAAGAAGGCCATTTGTCCCAAAATATTTCTACGAGTATAACGGTCAACTTAAATATCATCGTGAAAATATCCGTATTATATCTCCTATCAATAGATAACAAAAACTAATAAAATTTTTGGAGGTATTCGATAAATGTAGATTATTGCTGACGAAGTTGGAATGGGGCCACTGGTAAATTAACAAATACACTCAGCGTCACAAAATTGCACCTCTTTGAGAAATTCATTCAGTCATATTAACCCTATTAATCAATGGTGGACAGATGACTGTAAGGTATAATTGGAAAGGCAATTTATTTAAATTTCTGAATAAATCAATATTTGGTTTTATCTTAACTAGATAATAAAAAAGCAAGCTAGTGCAAATGATTAAAAAGTTAAATTTAAAAAATTACAACAACGTCCTTAAAAACAACTCCCCCCTAGCCCTGATGACTGCTTCCATGAGTTCTCTCATGGACTTAATTAATGTGACAATGTTGTCCCATTCTGCAACGAGATCTTGGAGGTCTTGAAGAGTGATAGGGGCAGGATCACGTGCCCGTAGTCGCCGTTTCAGTTTATTCCAAAGGTGGCCAATAAGCTTCATGTCTGGAGTTTGCGCCGGCCAGCGCATAACAGGGATCCCCAATTCTTGCAGGTAGTCTCTTAAAATTAAAGCGGTGTGACAGCGTTATCGTGCATTAACGTGAACCCACTGCCAACAAAACACTGCCAAAAAAATAAGGGACAACCTGCTCCTCTAAGATCTCTGTAGTACCGAGAAGCAGTCAGCGACCCTTGCCTGCGTGCACTTCCAGTCCGAGAAACACACACAAAAGGTTCATTTTGCTGTCGATTGACATGGCACCCCCGTATTCCACGAACATGCACGAGCCACCCACTATTCCACTGTCTCTTGAATACAGGCTTGTCCGAAGTCCGAATCGTTCCCCTTGCTTCCTGTACACTCTTTGACGCCTGTCGTTGCAGAAACGACACACCCTCGTCTCATCCGAGAAGAGCACAGCCTTCTATTGGTCTATTGTCCAATCTACATGGTCCCGGGAAAATTGCAACCGGTCTCTCCTATACTGTGCACTCAAAGTTTTGGCCCTGTAGCAGCAATAAAATTGCAGCTCCCTGTGAGCTGCAATTTTATTCTACCGCATTCTTCTAATCGTGGAGACGCTTGCAGAAGTTTAACGAGCTGATGGAAGTTGTTGTTGCACCAGTGGAGAACCGATTATGTTAAGACGTTGAAACAATAAAGCGATCGTCTCTTTCGGATGTGCACCGTTCCACGTCTTCGGATATAGCCAACAGTCTCTTGGAAGCATTGGAAGACTCGTCGAATGCAAAAAACGACTCAAGTTCAGTTCCCGAGCAGCATCACATTGCCGCATCCCCGATTGCAGTAGTGCAATGACTTGAGCGGCTTCATTTGCAGTGGTATCCATCTTCTTGGGTAATTTTCTTGCTGTGGCTATTCACTTTAAAGGTTGAAAAGCGAATGACCCACATATAACATTATTTTATATTATAACTAGCTGACCCGCGCAACTTCGTCTGCGAGTGAGAGTTAGAGAAAGTGTGAGTCAACCTTAAAAAATAGACATATGCAATCGCGGTCTTTTTTTTAATGCTTAAGAGGAACAATTCCTTCGTACGATTGCTGTGTGCTTGCTACGAAATCAAAGGAAAAGAAATAAATCTTTGTTTTTGGGGGCTTCCCTCGAAAGCTTGCCCATGCTGGCTCACTGGAGATGGCTGCACACATACATAGGTGTGTCGTATCTATTTTGTATACAGTGTGTTTCTTATTTTTACTTTTTTTTACTAACATTAGGTTAATATTTACTAACAACATACATAGATTGTATTTGATCTGAAATAAAATGTATATTATTATCATTTACGTTAGCTTCCTTAGACACTTGATGACAGTCATACTCCAGTTAGTTCGAAAGTTCTCCAGTTAGGTGCATGCAATAAGCCGGGACACGATATAGCTGCTGTAAACCGTTGAAGACTTCTTGCAACTGCCTTGTGTCCCCATTGTTGGACCGTCAATGACAGTCATACCTACTCCTGCCAGGTCTAAAGTTCCCATCGGAGTGCATTAAATGAGCCGAAACACGATATAGCTGTTGTAAACTTTTGGGGACGCTACTATCCTTCATCTCCATCATCAGATCATCGATGAAAGTCGTACTCTGGTTAGGTTAAAGGTTCTCATCAAGTTGCATGAAATGATCCTAAGCGCGCTTTCAATTTACACGTTTCGAGTCGTACAACAAACGCACTGCTTTGGCCAGGGACTTAAAAACACCTTCATAAAGGTACCAGAATTATAAGTGTTACATGTTGAATTGGTAACAGGATCAAATGGTAACACTTATAAATGTGTTTTCAATGTGCTAACCCAAAACACTTACAAAAGTGTAACCGTAACATATCTGTAACTGATATAAAAGGTTTAACAGTGTTAATAACTGTGTTGCCATTGGATAGCCGAAATCTGGCCAAATTATCGTTTATGGATGCACGCATTCTATGATCAAGAATTCGTCAAATTTAAAATTATTCACGAACGAAAAGAAATATACCTACTTACCAACTTTCTCTAGGCTCTTTTAGGAACTCAATAAAAAAGTCCCATGAAAATTCGCACACTATAAACTTCATTCCACTTTATTGTCTAATTGCACTCGACTAATGTGACACAAAAAAAACAGACTGACACAGACGGATGGAACAAAACAGAAAAATTAAGACGTATCTATTAGGAGTTGTGTAAGCTCTACATGAACGCAGCTTAAAGGCAGCCATATTTATTTTAATGTCATTTGAAGTTGTCATCTGTCTTTTTAGCTGATTTTGACAACTACTTATCTGCTCACGGCTCTCTGCAGTCTCTGCCCTTTTTATGTTTTGTGTCGTCTCAATTATTCTCCAATTTAATCTTAATTCATCATATCGAATATACAATGGACGTGTAATATCAGCTTGTATTTTGATAAATAAAAGTCTGGATATACTGTCGAAGTGTTTATTTGGTTGATCACGCCTGACACGCCATTCCATTGCCATATCACAACGTCTGCGTCAACAGGTTATGGCCCCAGTGAAAAAGAAAGGCGTGCAACGAGGGATCTACGCATAATCATCGTTGTATGTATCACCAAAAATCACTGTCGACCAGATTTATTGTCAAAGAAGAAATATGGCAACGCAACCAGCGATACACATCAATAATCAAGTGGAGAAGCTGAGTGGTATCTCGTCTTATTCGAACTGGAAGTTTTCATTGAAGATGTTACTCACTTTAGAAGGTTTGTGGGATTGCGTGATCGGCACTGATACTGACGCCGTGCGTGATAGCCGCGCCTTGGCGCGTATTTGCCTGGCACTACAACCCAACTTGTACCAAATAGTTCGATCAGCGTCAAAAGCTAAAGAAGCATGGGAGAAGCTAGCTCACACATTCGAGGACAAAGGTCTATATCGCCGTGTTCTGCTACTTAGACAGTTACATCGAGTTGACTACAGTAAGTTTAGCAGCATGACTGAATATATTGAAAATGTCACCGGATTAGTCCAGCAACTCTCTGACATTGGAAAAATTATAGATGACGGTGAGGTGGCTGAAATTCTACTTAGCGGCTTACCGCAGGAATTTGACACACTAGTCTCCGGTCTTGAAACTGCCAATTTAACTAGCTCGCTGACTTCTGAACTAGTGAGAACGAGATTGCTTCAAGAGGAACACAGAAGAAATGGAAAATGTGATAATGATGCTTCAGCTTTTCATGTAAAGAAGAACAAACTTTTCAAGTGTGATTACTGCCGAAAACCAGGACATACAGCGAAGCGATGCTTTAAGAAAAAGAGGGATGAGAAGAAGAAAGAAGAACAGCATACCTTTTATGCATCGGCTTACATCGCTCACCATAATGATGTCATCATAGACAGCGGGGCCTCGGCTCACATGATCAATGATGCTAGGTTAGTAAGAAATTTTAAAAGCTGTAATAATAACTCAATTTCTATAGCAAATGGTGGTCAATTAGAAATGTCTGGCATTGGCAATTTAGTTTTGTCTACTGACAAAAATAATATCACTTTAGAAAATGTTTTAGTTGTTCCCAATCTGTCAACGAATTTATTGTCTGTAAGTAAAATGTGTGACAATGGTTTTACAGTAGTTTTTGATAAAAATGGGTGTCATGTTTATAATGAGATAAGTTCTTTAACTGGCAACCAAATTTTAGCTGCTACAAATGTGAATGGTTTGTATAAGATACAGCAGTGCAAGCCGCATGTGTTGGGACATTCCATGCTGGTGCATCCTAGGCAGCAGCCAGAGAGTGTCAATACTGCATTGGTGTCTGCGACAGTCTGGCATAAGCGTTTAGGCCATATTGGCCAGAAAGGTATGAATAGCCTACGGGGTGGTGGTAAATGTTGTGGTGTCGTTTTTCAGGATGACGACTCGCCAAACAAGTGTGTTCCCTGCTTAACTGGAAAGATGCATACAAAGCCTTATCCGAAGCTTGTGGGAAGCCAATCTACCGTGCCACTCCAGCTTGTGCATTCCGACGTCTGTGGGCCCATTCAAGTCAGCAGTTGGGGCGGTGCCCGTTATCTTTTGACTCTGACGGATGATTGCACTAGAAAAACCTTCGGTTATTTAATGAAAACAAAATCCGAGGTGAGTTCACATATTGTTAACTTTAAAAATATGGTTGAAAAACAAACAGGTTTGCAACTTAAAATTTTAAGAACCGATAACGGTACTGAATACTGTAATAGAACGTTGACTGATTTTCTTAAAAGGGAAGGGATAATACATCAAACATCGGTGCCTTACTGTCCACAACAGAATGGAGTTGCGGAGCGCGTCAATAGGACGATTTTTGAGAAAGCTAGGGCCATGTTACATGACGCGGGTCTGTCTGAACGTTTCTGGGGAGAAGCAGTAATGACTGCTATATACCTGAAGAACAAGTCTCCTACCAGCGCGTTGTCAGATGATATCCCTGAGAGTAAGTGGACTGGACAGCCAGTCGATCTCAGTCATTTGCGCGTATTTGGCTGTGTAGCATTTTCTCATATTCCTGATGTAAAACGTCGTAAACTTGACGCTAAAGCTAAACCATATATCTTTGTTGGCTATGGTGAGACTTTTAAGGGCTACCGTCTCCTTGATCCATATAATCCTAAAAAGGTTGTGTATTCACGAAATGTAACATTTTTAGAAGATGAATTTATTGGAGGACTTCACTTTAAAACACAAAGCAAGAATAATGATTTTATCTCTCATGAATGCATTGTAAATAATAATAATTATACAAATATTGATAATGAAATTTTAAATATTGACTGTGATAATAATAATGCAAATGAAATGAATGATAAAATTATTAATAATGTCTGTGATAATATTTGTCATAAGTCTACTACGGAATCACCTATTTCAGGATCTGAGAGTGACCTAACACCTTCAGTGTGGTCTCCCTTGTCGGACCTGGTCTACGGTACTGGTGACGAAGGTGATGAGGATGATGTCTGTAAGGACACTATGTCTTCTATGCCTGCTGCCACACTTGAAGGAAATGGTAATAATGGTGATGAGGATAACGTCTGCAGGGATGCTGTGTCTTCTCTGCCTGATGCCACACTTCGAGGAGGAGAGGTTGACCATGTGCAAAGTGTTGCTTCTGGCTCGCGTCCCGTACGTACTAATAGAGGTAAAATTCCGCTTAAATATAATGATTATGACTTATCGGCGATGCTAATTGAGCAGAGTTTGGCAAATGAGCCTAATACATACGAGCAAGCTACAAAGTCTACTGACTGTGAGCAGTGGCTTCACGCCATGAAATGTGAGTATGATTCATTAATTAAGAACAATGTTTGGACATTAGTCGATCGACCAGAAAGTGAAAACATTGTAAAGTGCAAGTGGGTCTACAAAAGGAAACACGATGCCACAGGTAAACTAGATAAGTATAAAGCTAGATTGGTTGCCCGTGGATTTAGTCAACAAGAAGGTATAGACTACAATGACACTTTTTCACCTGTTGTCAGACATTCCACATTGAGAATTTTATTTTCCATTGCAACAGAAATGAATTTGCAGATGGACCATGTTGATGTTACCACGGCTTTCCTAAATAGTGATCTGGATGAGATTATATATATGGAGCAGCCAGAAGGTTTTTGTTCAGATAAAAGTAAAGTTTGTAAGCTGAATAAAAGTATATATGGTCTCAAACAGGCTAGCCGTATGTGGAATTTAAAAATAAATAATGTTTTAATTAATAATGGATATACTCAAAGTAAGTGCGAACCGTGCGTATATATAAAGAAAAATGATAAAGATTATATAATAATTGCTCTGTATGTCGATGACTGTTATATATTTCATAATGGATGTATTAGGAATGTTTTATCATTATTGAAAGAAAACTTTGAAATACGTCATCTAGGCCAATTAAAAAATTGTTTAGGCATGAATGTCACTAGATATAATAATACAATAGTGCTAGATCAGTCTAATTATATAAAATGTTTGCTAGCTAAATTTAATATGAGTGACTGCAAGCCAGTACTTACACCGTTACCTGTAAATTGTAAGTTAGAAAAGTCTAATGGGAAGGGTCTTGATGATGAGTTATACAAATACAGACAACTGTTGGGATGTTTAATGTATTTGAGTGTGTGCTCACGCCCGGACATTTCTTATGCTTGTAGTCAACTTAGTCAATACAGTGTATGTTTCGACACGAGTCATTGGCGCGCAGCAAAGCGAGTACTTCGTTATTTAGCAGGGACGATCAACTATGGTCTTCATTTTACAAAAGGTACTAATTTTAATATCAGTGCTTATGCAGATGCCGACTGGGCTAATGACTCATCAGACAGAAAGTCCTACACTGGATTTGTTATAAAATTAGGTAACTGTTTAATCAATTGGGAAGCTAGAAAACAGCGTAGTATAGCTTTATCAAGTACAGAGGCAGAGTACTTAGCAATTAGTGACGTTTGCAAGGACATTTGTTTTGTGAAGAATTTCTTGTCTGAAATTATTACCAAAACTTTTGATGTAATTGTATACAACGACAATCAAAGTGCTCAAAGATTATTACTTGTAAAAGAATATTCGCATAAGAAAACGAAGCACATTGATTTGCGTTACCATTTCGTAAAGGATTTAGTACAAAAAGGAAACATAACTGTAAGATACTTACCTACTAATGACATGCTAGCAGATGTATTGACAAAGCCACTATGTGCGCAGAAACATTGTAATTTTGTAAAATGTTTAAATGTGAGAGTTTGTGGAGCAAATGGTTAAAGTTTTGTTGTACTTATTTTATTAATGATAAATATTGTTATATTGTGATGAATCATGTAATTATTATTGAATTGAATCATATGTATAATTATGTAGAGTCGCTCTAAAGTAGGTAGAGTATGTAACTCTTGAATGTAGAGTTTTTAAAAAAAAAAAAAAAAAAAAAAAAAAAAAAACTAAATGTAGAGTCTTTTAAATATTGTGTAGAGTTACAGTAGTTTTTTCTTTTCTCTCATGTAGCGCTTAAGGAGGAGTATTAGGAGTTGTGTAAGCTCTACATGAACGCAGCTTAAAGGCAGCCATATTTATTTTAATGTCATTTGAAGTTGTCATCTGTCTTTTTAGCTGATTTTGACAACTACTTATCTGCTCACGGCTCTCTGCAGTCTCTGCCCTTTTTATGTTTTGTGTCGTCTCAATTATTCTCCAATTTAATCTTAATTCATCATATCGAATATACAATGGACGTGTAATATCAGCTTGTATTTTGATAAATAAAAGTCTGGATATACTGTCGAAGTGTTTATTTGGTTGATCACGCCTGACACGCCATTCCATTGCCATATCACAACGTCTGCGTCAACAGTATCACCGTTCATCATTTTGGTATTATAGAACTGTAATAAGATAATGAGTTCTATGTCGCGAGCCATAACTTTGATCTACAGCTTTTTATCCCTAACTACTCGTACCGTGTATCCTGCACCTTGCGTTCTACCCTCACTCACCATCAATGGCCAGGTTAATCTCCTGCATGACCACCCCAAATGTGTATCATGAGATGAATCACGTGTAGCTGTAATCAAATGAAACGTGTCGTTTACCTTCGCACGCGCGTGCGCACACTAGCAGCGCAGCGAACGAGATGATACAGACGCGCGACATGTCGAACGCGCAACACTAGCCACTGATGCAGAGTAACACGAAGCAGCATCAGCTGCGCTAATACACGACCGTCACGAGTGGAGGACAGTATGCTACTGCTGCTATTGTCCAGCCAGTTTGAACTTCGAAGTGCTTATCATGCATAGCTCTAGACGTGGGAGTGATTTTAGGTTGATTTTAATATAAGTAAAGCTATACCAATGACATTACAAAATAAATCCGGAATTACGACATATTATAATTATAACGCCTGTTATCTCCACAGAGGTGTCCCATTCTTCATCAGTGTCCTGATTTTAGTACATTTCGATTAACTTTTCTCGGGGTATTTTTTTACTTGTCATATCTAATTTAGATACCTAATGGTACCCTTACGGACCGGACAGGGTTTTTAACCATATTATATCACCCACGTGTAGGTGCCATTAAATTATGAGAGTACAATTTTTCAGTGTGATTGTGTGAAATATACTTTCTATGAAGCTAATGAAAAACTAAAAAAGACATCCAAAGTTCCTAATTTAGGTATAGCTACCATTTCACTTTATTAGTATCAACATAATCATAATTGCATTCATACGCTTCCCGAGAAGATGGGTTATTTTATTAGAGTTCCGTAACTGCAAATGAAAGGCACCCTGCTGCTTTATACTTATCATCATCACCATCAGTTTTATTAAGGTGTTGGGGTCGGCTTCCACTCTAATCGGATGGAGCTGTATACAAGTACCAATATTTTATATGGAGCTGCCATTGACTAGCACAGCCGACAACATTAATATTTAGTGGCTGCATCTTTATGAAGAGCACGTTCTTCTATCAATGCAGACAGTCATAGCTAGAATTGAAGGTACATGTTGAAAATTAAATAGTCACACTCAAGAAAACTATAAAACAAATAAGTTGAATGACAGCCCTAATCAAGACTAATAGAAAAACATGAGAATAGTCATAAATCTCATCAGGGTTGGCGCCTATTGATAGGTGCGCGCGCGTATCTCCTCCGCCTTCCTCCTTTTGCTAGTAAGTACTATTTCTGGATGTATGACTTGATGATCAACATACGGATTGATCATTTCTTAAACTGTTTGTCGTTTGTAATATTTTATTTTCGGTTGATGGATACTGGTTTATAACCGACGCCGCCGTCGGCGCCTGACTATTAGATCATTTAGACCAATTTCATTGTCTTAGACAGTTATTGTAGATGATCGTAAGTGTTATATCTGATTATGAACTGACTGGCGCCTCGTATATATAAAATTACGTAGTTTAAGTTCAGTACCTACCCATACGAGTACAATAACTATGGTTTACCGTTTACCTACGAGTATTATTTTACTGCATATCAAAGCAACAACTTTCTCTGATATAAGCTGAGGCCGATAAGAAGTCCGAATAATCTACTAACTAGCTGTACCACGGCATTTTTTCCAATCTGCGAATCTTAGAAGATTCCTACCTACTATTACCTACCTACCTACCTATTTCTCACCTTTTAAACCTTCCCTGGACTTCCACAAATAATTAAAAACCAAAATGACCCAAATCGGTCGGTTTTAATTTTTATGATTTCTGTTTTTTTCTATATCTTCTGCATTTCTGATCTTAGTTTCGATGAATGAAGATGAAATCAAAATATAAATCAAAAATGGCACCGACGAAATTTTTTAGATTTTTCATTATGGGTGTCGTTTCCGTGGTTTTTGGTGTCGCTGATAATGACAATGAGGTCAAAATAAACATGAGAAAAAAAATTAACAGAACCAAAAAAAAAACTGTTGTTTTTTCTTCAACTTCCCCTGACACTAATTTCACCCTTCGCCACTGTTAGGTAGATGGGTATATAATCCTACACCTACATTTCGCACATTTAGCTTATTTCCATCAATAGGGCACAAATAATACAATAACACTTTGCCCGTCCCGGAAATCGAACCCAGGAGCTCATGCTCAGTAGCGCTTGCGATAACTTGACCAACGATGCAGTCTCACAAGATTCAAGATTCAAAATTCTTTATTTGCATGAAATATGGTATGTTACATGATATGACCTATCAATATTTTCACGCGAACGAAGTCGCGGGCAACAGCTAGTTTTATTATAAAGGGTGTAAAACACCTACGGAGATATGGAGGGTCGAAGTTACAACTTTTTGACAAGAGTTTTTTTTAAAGTACAAGTTTTTATTGTAAGATTTTGCACTTTTAGCACCTCCACGACCCCCGTACTGTTCAATCCATCCATCAGCACAATGTTTTAAGTGCGTTACATTGAGTTCTACCACAAAACTACGCTACGCTTCTTTACTGTATTTAGTGTGTACATAAATTGTTAAATAAATAAATAAATAAAACATGATTTATCAAGAGGTCCTAGTTTTCATCTATAATGCTTGGGCTTCAGCAGAAGTCACTTTTGGTTTACGCAATCAAACGCTTTTGAGAGGTTAGTGCCAGCTTAGTAGTTTATTCTAACAAGTGGCAATGAAACAATATTATTAATCCAGTTATAATATTGTTTCATTATATATTGTCCATCTATTTACATCTTCACAAATAAATATTAGGATTCACTGAATTAAATTATTATGACTTGTCAACTAGCTACATTAGCTTTACCCTACCATCTAAGTATATCGCGGGGTCGTGGAGGCGTTCAAAGTGAAAATCTTACAATAAAACTTGTATTTAAAAAACTGAACAAAAAAGTTGTAACTTTAACCCCTCATATCTCCGTAACTAGAAGGTTCACAGGTATGGTGTAGAACAAAAAAATGATCGCAATGACCGGGAAGAACAAGTGCCTAATTCCGGCTTCGTTCAGAGGTTTTTTACAGTACCCTTTCTTCAAATCTCCGTGTCTGTGACAAGGAAATTTTTATATATTAGAAGATGATTATTTATTATTATTCCAACAGATAAATATGAAGTTTCTGACCGACAGTCTGGTTGAGCAGTATTGCAACCTTATAGAAAATTAATGAACTGCGAGTGGTAAAAAAAGAGTTTGTGGCATTTTAAAACATATATTAGGTTACGTATTATTAAAAAAAAAAGTAAATAACATTAATCGTAATCATAAAATCTTTAATTTTCTCGATACCATGGATTACAGTCATTATGAATTATTAAACATCTAGATTGATTACATCTTAGAAATAATAATGCGCCTGGTATAGATGTCACCGTAACATTGTCAAACACGTTATATTGCAATATAAAGAGATTCTCTCTAGCGATATTGTAAACTCTCGAAATATTGTCAACTGAACATATGGAAGTATCTCTGCCCTCATAATCGGGACTTGGGGCACCCCCTCGTTAGCTTAGTTAGGTTCCTTTAAACCCTGCACTCGGAAAGTGGGAAATAGGGGCCCGGCGAAGCGGAGCTCCGTCGACTACGCTTTTTAGGGGAATATAAAGTGTTTTATTGTTAGGTTATATTAATCGGGATTTCTCAGGAATTATACATTATCTTTTCATGAGAGTGGTACCACTAGGCAAGGGGGACCCCTCCTTCTCTCCACACCGCGTGAGTTGACTACCATCGCATGCATTCCACGAAAAATAATGCGTTTTATTGTAAGCAGTATGTTCGTTTGACAATATTTCGAGAGTTTACAATATCGCTAGAGAGATTACAATATAACTTATTTGACAATTTTACGGTGACATAGACATGCATACATCTATTAGTTAAGATATTGAAGGAACAATGATGAATATTTGCTAACAATGATTAGACTCTGACGTGTCTATTACCTACACTATATACATTCTTGATAAAGCTGATGTTTAATTCTTCTTGATTGCTTGAAGGTCGGCTTCCGAGCTGACCAACTTCTAGACACCACTTGCAACAGAACCTGGGGATAACACAATGTGATGAGTTATGGCCTGATACAACAACAGAACATGAACATGTAACTAAACTCTCCATATTAACATGTATACGATGCGCAAAATAAATGTAAATAAACAATATGCACTTTCCAACAGTAAAGAACAACTTGCTAAAATAGGATCAGTTAAAAACAACATTACATTTTCAATCTTATTTAGCAAATTATATCGATTGACCTAATTCTTCGATTAACCTCACTTTTAGTAGGGGAACTCTAGAAGCTTGTACCTTATTCTTTATCCAACATGATGACGCAACATCACACCTGCATGCTCTGAGGGAGTACGCAGAGGTGTACAAGACACCCGGATTTCGACAGTTAGATGTGTTAAGTTCCGTTTATTGGGGATAAGAAGCCTATTACCGTGATAATGTATTGTTTTTTTTATGTTATTTGAAAGGATGTACTTCAAGGGTCATTGATGACCGGGGTTGCGGGCCTGTTCGAAAGAGATACCGCGGTCCCGGAACGGCCGAATGTTTTATAGGCTATCCGGATATTTGAGTCACCTACCATAACGTCGTTATTAACCGACTTCAAAACTGAGGAGGTTCTCAATGTTCCCCGATTACTCGAAGATGACTGAACCGACTTTGTTTTGTTTTTAAAGGGTATACTTCCCAGGTGGTCCCATAATCATCAATTCCAGGATCTCATGATGGAATCCTGGAGAAATAAAGAGAACTCTTCACATTTTATAGGCACACCAAAAGCGATTTGGGTAGTTTTAGGAAGTGTATTTTCTCGAAGGGATTTGGTGAAAATCTGATGAAGAACTTCGAAAACAGGCAAGGAAACTTCTCAATAAATGATAGCAACCAGTTAATAACAGAAAAATGCGCCGGTACGATGTGAAGGGTAAGCACATGTGAACCACTAAAAAGTATAAAACCGACAAAAACTAAAACCGACTTCACAGAAAACAGGAAAGTGGAAAATAACTTTAGCTTCAGAAGTCGGTGACCTTTGTTTGATTGATTTAGTTTTTTAACCGACTTCTAAAAAAGGAGGAGGTTCTCAATTCGGATGTTTCTATTTTTTTTTTTTTTTTTTTTATGTTTGTTCGGGCATAACTCCGTCGCTTGCCAACCGATTTGGAAAACTCTTTTTTTGTCGGAAAGGGTATTCTTTCCAAATGGTCCCATAGCCACCAAATCAGGATCTGATGCTGGAATCTTGCCGAAATCAAGGGAACTCTTCAAATTTTATATCAAAACGTGTTGCGATTTTGGTATTTTCTACAACAAGTGAAGCATTTGCGTTTGATAAGAACCATTCTACCATCAGATCTAATGATGAAGCCAAGAGTCACGGAACTCCATAATGAGACAATGTACCATAGTCGTGTTTGGGCTTCCATGTATCAAGCACATGTGAACCACTAAAAAGTTGAAAATAAAAACTTTTTTGCAAAAAATAAAACCGACTTCAAAAAAAAACAAAAAAGTGAAAAATAACTTTAGCTTCTGAAGTCGGTGACAAAAAAACTAAAGCAATCAAACAAAGGTCACCGACTTCAGAAGCTAAAGTTATTTTTCACTTTTTTGTTTTTTTTTTTGTCACCGACTTCTGGAGCTGATGTGAAGTGATGAAGAAAAATTGTTTCCATATGTGGTTCAAAAATCTAAACAAATTATTTAAAGTGTTGGAAAATCTGACGCTTCATTTACACCAATTAAATGACTGCATATGATTATCGTGAACGTCGGTAAACGGGTTTCCGCTTGGAGTATTTTTTATTTCAAATTACAGCCGAAAGGCCAAGGAACTTTAGATACCGTTCCATAATTAATGTTATAAAAAAATATATCCATATCAGTTCTCGATATCACGTCGGTCCGCAACAATTTTAGCAAACGGAAATACTCCCCCGAATATATTTATACTTCCCTTTGGTAAACTAAATCATTCTCTTAGTTATAAAACATATGGAAAGAGGTATTTATCGCGAACTTTACCTTTAATTTAAGCCCGACGATTTCAATCGCGAAGACGGCTTCAGACTGTCTTCAGCTTGGAATCCAGTGATCACTAAGTGTTCTAGTCAAGTGAAATCGCCTCAATACACGGACACTGTTAGTGTAGTGTGCTGTCTTTGTATGAACCGGCCCTAATTAACATTTATGAAGAACAAGTGAGGGTAGTTGAATAAACGCCTTCGCTTTGCTGTTGCGGTACCTCCAATACTTCAGTCTCCCTGCGACCACAGCTGGTGCCATAGCCCAAGTAACACAGGAAGCATTTTAAACAACTACTAGTATCCTTATGTAGAACTTAAGGCCCGTATAAACACTTATAAAAGTTCATCGAGCATATTGACGCTTTAAATTGGCATTTCGAAACCATTATGATGCTTTACGATGTATAACGGTTGGATAAAGGCATAAAAATATGCTTTTGTAAAGCCTTTAGCTTTAGTGCATCAAACCACAATGCAGCTGTCCTGCTTTCAGCTGTTTTTACTGCATTTGGAACTACAATAGCATTTTAAGTAGTCACATAAATGCTACAGACTGTTTAAGAGCATAAACGTGACCCATTATAATCCCACGTAAATCCAGCATCCAGCCTTCAGCTGTTCTTAGTGCCTTAGGGTTTACAATAGCATTTAAGCACTAAGATAATGCCTATGGCCGCTTAATAGCATAAACTTGTACCATTATAATGCCACGTAAATCAGGTATACTGCTTTAGGCTGTGTTTAGTGCCCTTTGCACTTTTACCACTTTTAAGTGCCAAGTAAAAGCCTAATGCTGCTGAACAGCATAAACGTGAACCAATGTAATGTTTGCATTTGTAAAGATCACCTGTGAGTTATTGTAATGCGTAAAGCTATAAATACGTTCACTTTAATGTTTTTGTAAAACCATTTGTCGGCCATATTGGGGAGAAGTACATATTGTATGATCAACAAAACAACAATATTCATGGTAGATTTTTTATTTTCATGACTTTTAATTTTGAACTACGGTTGTCCGTGGTGCTACCATGCCTGTGCCATTCGCGTCATTCAGATTTTTTTAAATTATGGTCAATTTAAATCAACTGGTATACCAGTGAACCCATATAAAACTACCCTATAGCCAATAGCACTACAGTGGTTCATCAAAAGTCTTCTCTCTGGCCTCTGGCTTAATAATTGTTCACGTGTGAGAATTTATACTGCTGGCGGCATTAATTAGGATATCAGCGAGCTATCATGGACCGACACCATTTTGTAAATATTTTATAACCAAAAAATATTATCATTTCGACCTACATGTCGTGTCTGTGTGTGTGTCTGTCTGTGACATCGTAACTCCCGAACGGATGAACCAATTTTGATTTTGATTATTTTGTTTGAAAGGTAAATTGGTCGGGAGTGTTCCCAGATATGTTTGTTAAAAATCAGTCCAAGATGGCTGCCGCCACAAATTGACAGATTACATATTTATTTAACAACTCCCTCAATATGTGTATCAAATGAAAGGGCTTGACCAGTAGAATACAATACGCTATAATAAATTTCAAATCCAAGATGGCCGCCACCAAAAAAAAGCGTTATTTTTTTTTTCAAAACTCTCTCAACATGGGTATCACATTGAAAGGCCAAAAACCGGGAATATCTTGAAATTATGACCCTATGAGTCGGGGTTTTTTTTTAAATTTAATGTAACTTGCTAACATAACATTATGCATGTATCTCCGTGGGGTTAGGCAGAAGTGGACTCAATATAGTACAGTCACGTCTAATAATATGTAAACGCTTAAGAATTTTTTAATTGTTTTTCGTTAAGAATTTTTTGTTACTGATTAAAATTTAATGTTATTACGTACATAATATTCTGAAACTCATATTTTTATGAAAAAGATCAAATCTCCTAGTTACAGTCGTTATTTCTCGCAAAAAAAGATATATTGTTAAGGAAAGTGTATATATTATTAGACATGACTGTACACCTACATTTCGCCTATTGCCATCGACTGGGCACAAAACCAGGCTCTGTAGGTCCTACTGATAAAGTTCTTGACGAAGAAACCTAATAACACTTTGCTCGACCCGAGAATCCAAGATTTCATGCTCGCTTGCGATCACTCGCCTAGTCAGTTATTGTTGACTAGGTACTTTTTACTAAAACTTATCAAGTTCATTCCGGAGGACTATCGAGAAAAACAATCTGAAATAAATCTTACCAGTGAACCACAGTTCGGGAGCGTCAGTAATTCTGGTCATAGTGGTAGTGGACGTCTCCGCAGAGGTAGGTGTCTGTGTCTCAGGGCTGGGCGCACCCGTGCCGCGTGGCAGCAACCAATCGCTCTCAGGCGGGCTCGTTCCATCAGGCATGTAAGCTCGCACGACGAATATCCGCGGCGGTTTCATGTCTTCTGAGTTATAAGCTTGACAGGTGTATGGTCCAAGAGTGACGATAGCCAGGCTTCTGATGAGGAGGGCGTTTCGTCTCATGCCGTACACCGCGTCGTTTCTCAGCAGCTTGCCTTTTCCGTGACCGCGGTACCAGAACACGAAGAGTGTTGGGTCCTCCGACTCTAAACAGGTTACAAGGAGCGGGTTGCCCAGCTCTCCGGTCATCAAGGTGACGGCGTTCTCATCATCAACGACAGGCTTTCTCGCAGCATCTGCCAACACCCAATTATATGATCAAAATTTTTATGAATCATTTTAGAAAAATCCGTTTTACGGACAGAGCTATAACTGACTACTTAGTGTAACAATGTAGTTAGACCATGTCTTGTGTGCTTCGTTATTTAGGTAGGTACAGCTGGTCTGGCATTATCATCTACTACTAGGATATGTCCTACCTAAAACTGGAATTTAAAAACGGTATGAAATAATAATTTCTTGTTGCATGGAAAACATTTCTCAGACCATCACCAAACCTCAGAAACACTCAAAACATGTGTGGTATCAGAGCAGAAGTATTAAGAGAGACATTAACCTTCGTTGGCGTGTACGCACGCTAGAAGTGCGCCGAGAAAGAGGAAATAGAGGCGCGACATGTATGAGCCACTGATGCAGAGTAACACGAAGCAGCACTGAATGCACGAGTATACGTCCGTCGCGAGTGATGGACCAAGTCCTACTGCCCCCCCAACTGTCCTCCTGTTTTGTAATCGAATTTGGAAGTGCTTATCACACACAAATATGGAACATGGGAGTTTTGAGATAAGCTATTAGTCTCTTCATGGAAATTATCACATCATTTGTACTTATTAACGCTACTTGGATAAAGAATAATCATTTTTTTTATAAAATATAATGACTAATTTAAGTAAACTAACTTACCTACTAAATAACCAACAGGACGATTACGCGTCTCAGTACTTCTCCACATCGCTGTCATTATATGAAATTTTATTTTTTTACTAAAGACTCCTCCCTCGGAAATTGTCAACCAGTCGGCAAGAAATTACCTTAAAAACAGAGCTCATAACTAACCAATTACGTTACAATATTTACGCCGGCTCTCAGTAGCCTCAAAAGCAGCTTCAGCGCCAGCACAGCCTAGGGTTGCCAACTATACTGTTTTTAACCAAATTATACTTTTTACTGTTGTAAAAAAATAAAGTATACAAAATACTGTTTTCAGCATCAAAATGCAAACACATTATTATGTGTTATACTAAGAAGCTCACACAAATTTCACCATCTCAGCATTTACTGAAAGAGTTTTTTTAGTAATGCTAAGCGGCGGGTGGATAGAAATAAAAAATCTACAAATTTTAATCTAATAAAAATGAGCTCCACATTTATTTTAATTTATGTTATAATTGTGGTGAGGCCTATGAAGTTTAAAAAAAATATGTATTAAAACCATAAATAAATAATATACTGTTCATTTTTCTAAAATACTGTTTAATATTCTTCATAGACAGAGTATACTTTATTTCTTGTAACAAAAAAGTTGGCAACCCTAGCACAGCCGTCTGTGTTTGTTGCAGTACCTATAATGATATGGCGTAAGGGTGTCGACTTAGGTACTCGTAGGTTGCCACCCACTCCAAGGGCCTAACCACACCACTACCCTTAACGTTTTAAATTTGATTGTGTGAAGGATACCATCGCTAAGACTGAAATAAGAATCTAATCAAAATTATATAAAACTGACTTCAAAACCGATGTATATTTATTTTGTGTGTTCGCGGATAACTTCTTCCTGCTTAGTTATAATTTTAAGAATGCGAAGATGTAAAAAGATGTACAATAAAAAACGTATTAGTAAAATGTTGTGTTTAATTACCGCTTGTCAGAATTAAAATACAAAGCTGAATATTATAGACAGTGTGATGGCGAGGCTCGTTGGATCCCAGCAATAGAACAATCAAAGCTTAGTAGTAGAATATTACTAAATGAAATACATTTACTGTTACAGCATTCGGGAAGTTGTGACGCCAACAAAAATAAAAAGAAACATTGCGATAACATAAATTTTTATTTACATTCCGAAATTCACAATCAAATATAACAATAAACGTCCTACGTCCAACTTACCTGTCAATGAAAGTACAGTGAGAAACACAGAAGTCTACAGGTGATTTATCTATATACACACATACATTCACGCGTGGATCGCCGCATCTAGCTATACCTTACGTACGACACGTACATGTCCGCTCGTGTGCGGTACGCGACACCACGACTCGACTGAGGTGGCTAGGCCTGTACACAATTTACTACCAAATGAGTTATACAATTTATTTCTTCGTATAGTTCAGCCGCCTCCGACTACTCTTATAGAGCAATACAGCGATACATATAATAATATATTCTTAGAATACAAAAAATTAAAACAATAAGTTATATACATCAAATTAAAAATTCATGTACATGTGTGTCGGCGCATAGACGCGCCCCGCCGGTTCACTCCCGCGCACGACGACTCCGCGTCGGGTGAAGGTCGCCGCCCGAGCGTCTACTCCTCTTAAATATCTTACCGGGCGCCGAGCGGGCCCATTTTAGTATCACAATGTGTGTTAAACTAAATAGAGGTCCCACTAAATCCTAAACGCCTACTAAAAAAACTATATAAAACCGAAATCTTCTACTACAAAATAAAAAGAAAATTAATTACGAACAATAATAAACTCGGTAGAAACGTGCGACGAGCGTAGGGCGTGTGCGTCGCGGTGGGAGGACGACGGTTGTACTTATGCGCTGGCGGCGGCGGGGCGGGTTCGGGCGGGTTCGGGCGGGTTCGGGCGGGATCGGGCGAGTTCGGGCGTGTTCGGGCGCGTTCGGGCGGCTCAGTCGAGGACCTGCGAGACGATCTTCTCCATGTCGTGGTCGATCTCGTCGTTGGTGGGCGGCGGTGGCGCGGGCCCCGGCGCGTCGGGCGCGGCGGGCGCGGGCGGCGCGGCCGGTAACGTGAACGGCTCGTCCAGCTCCTCCAGCCCCGCCGGCACGGGCAGCTTGCCCAGCTCCTCCTGCAGCTTCACGTAGTGCCGCTGGAACATACGAGTACCACACGACATTGCATTAACACATAACATCTATCACTTATTAGTACACACACATATCCATAGGGAACCTTAATGAGTACATTAGTTATTGTGCACATGTTCAGTTCGGCATCAAACCGCACAGCCCCGAACATGTTTTTGCGATGGTAATTGTCTCACCGATGGTAATGGTATCACTTTTGGGACATTTTTGCCTTTTTCTAGTTGGACCACTATTTCGTAGACTACAACAGATGGGTACGTAGTTACCTTGAGCGCCATGAGGTTGAGCTGTATGCTCCTCTGCGTGCGCTCGTCGCCGCTCTGACTCTCCAGCTCCGTGATCCAGTTCGCCACCGTCTGCATTATCTCGTTGCGTTTTATCCAGAAGTGTGTCTGGATCACCTGGTAAACAAAAAACATACTCATCATAACACCGGGTATATACAGTACAGCCTTCTGCCAGCGGCTTCGCCCGCGTGTCGTTTGAATATTGTGCCATGGGATCTTACTACCGGGGTAAAAAGTCAAAGTAACTGTGTGCAAAATTTTATTCAAATCCGTTCAGTACTTTTTGAGCGAAAGAGTTACATCATCCTTACTCACACGCATTTATAATATTAGTAGGAAGTAGGATAGTACGATCAGCCTGGAATGTTCCCAGCTAGGACAGAGTCCTCCTCGCTATAAGAGATTTTTAATGAGATGAGTAATATAGTCGAAAAATATCCGCGATCCAATAACGCAGAACGGCAATCTCAATATCTGTGTTTATCTCTGATTTTCCATCTAAGTAAAAAGAATTGTGATACGACTGCATAGCAAAACTTTAATTTACTCATGAAAAAAAAAATGGCTATCCATGAATTGTGTTTTGAAAGCTTTTAGCTAAAAATCTACATTTTATCCAAATCCGTTCAGTCGTTTCAGGTTGAAAGCGTAACGTAACAATCATAAAAACTCGCATTTAATAGCAGTGTGGTAAACCTACCTCCTTGAAGCAAGGCTCTGGGTTCCTAAGATGGTCCAGCATGGCCCAGCGCACGCAAGCCTGGTAGATGTTGGAGTTGTACTCGAGCGAGGCGCTGGAGCCGACGCGAGTGCCGCGGCTGCGCTCGTAGCCCGGCTCGTTGAAGTACGGCTCCGGGACCAGGATCAGAGACTGGATTGATACCAGTACCTGTTCATGTACAATGGATGGATTAGATACGTACAATATGTTTTTGTTGTATTTGAAACGAAAACCGTCCTTATTGCTACGAAACAAGGGTGCTGTCTTTTCCATGAGTTTCGTACAGTGGAGTCGAGTAGAGCGAGGTTGAATGCAGTTTCAATAAAGTCTACTCAATCTACCGTGACCGTTTTTTATGTCCCACTGCTGGGCTAAACTAACCTCTTGGGTCAATACTTGGTGAACTGTCATTCATCACGGTTCCTAAGCCCGTTTGATGGCAACGCGACAGTAAAAGATGAACCACCCAATATGACTTCAACCTGGGGTATATAAGGCCCGGTTTCAAAGCGAAGAGGATAGATGTGCCAGATTCGACCAATCATATTGGTTGAAGTCTACATAGCATCTCTCGTATATCCTGTGATTGGTCGAATCTTGCACATCTCCTCTCCGCTTTGGGGGAAACCAGGTCTTAGTGATTGTAATTTACCTGTAGGAAGCTAGAAGTATGTGCATTCCACTTCTCCTCGGGACGTCCGTGCCAGGTGTTGAGCACGGACAGGCACACCTTGCCGTCGTTGTACAGGTTGGGGTTGAAGCGCACGGAGTGGCGGCCCGTGGTCTCCAGGTTGATGAGCATGGGCACGGCCGGGTACTCCGTCGGGAAGTACACGTCCAGGACGAAGCAGCCGTTCGCGTACGGCGTGTCTGATGGACCCGTTATTAGGACCTGACGAACAAATGGTTCATTTTATTTAGTGTTACGTTTATCAATGCTGCTTGTGTGTCTTACTAAATTGTTTTATATTATCTTATTCAGCTGCAAAAGGCTAGGCATGGATGTTTCTTCTGAACTTATATTATGAAGAGATTTGATTTGTTGTTTGTTTGTTACGATTTAACTGAAGAACTACTTAACTGATTTTGAAAATTAAAAAACTACATCTTTACTGAGTAACATATAGTAGGCTATAAATTATATTGATATCATGCAAATTAGCCGAGCAATCACAATTTTCGCGGACGAAGTGCTGTTAAGTGATGTTATGTCTGTTTATTTGGTACCAACCAAATAAACAGACATAACATCTGTTAAGGCATCTGATAAAACATATACGAAAGCTGGCTGCGCGGGTGCATTCTCGTGTGCCTATTTTGAAAAATAGTACGAAGTAGCGGGCGGGTGCGGACTCGTTCAACTAGTTTTGTAAGGTGATTTAGACAGCGGACACCCGCTCGGTACCTTCATGACGTCGAGCCGGTCGGCGTCGGTGCGCACGAACACGGAGGAGGAGTAGGAGAGCGGGAGCGAGGTGGCCAGCGTGGCGGCCTCCTGCGCCAGGCGCTTCATGCGCGCCGGGTGTGCGCGCTCGTTTAAGTAGTGTACCTTCATGACGTCGAGCCGGTCGGCGTCGGTGCGCACGAACACGGAGGAGGAGTAGGAGAGCGGGAGCGAGGTGGCCAGCGTGGCGGCCTCCTGCGCCAGGCGCTTCATGCGCGCCGGGTGTGCGCGCTCGTTTAAGTAGTGTACCTTCATGACGTCGAGCCGGTCGGCGTCGGTGCGCACGAACACGGAGGAGGAGTAGGAGAGCGGGAGCGAGGTGGCCAGCGTGGCGGCCTCCTGCGCCAGGCGCTTCATGCGCGCCGGGTGTGCGCGCTCGTTTAAGTAGTGTACCTTCATGACGTCGAGCCGGTCGGCGTCGGTGCGCACGAACACGGAGGAGGAGTAGGAGAGCGGGAGCGAGGTGGCCAGCGTGGCGGCCTCCTGCGCCAGGCGCTTCATGCGCGCCGGGTGTGCGCGCTCGTTTAAGTAGTGTACCTTCATGACGTCGAGCCGGTCGGCGTCGGTGCGCACGAACACGGAGGAGGAGTAGGAGAGCGGGAGCGAGGTGGCCAGCGTGGCGGCCTCCTGCGCCAGGCGCTTCATGCGCGCCGGGTGTGCGCGCTCGTTTAAGTAGTGTACCTTCATGACGTCGAGCCGGTCGGCGTCGGTGCGCACGAACACGGAGGAGGAGTAGGAGAGCGGGAGCGAGGTGGCCAGCGTGGCGGCCTCCTGCGCCAGGCGCTTCATGCGCGCCGGGTGTGCGCGCTCTCCGGCCGCGCGCACGGCGCCCTCGAAGTGGTACGGCACCAGGAACCGGAACCCGGACTCCGCGCACTCTGCTATCATCTCGAACGTCTCTGTAAATAGACAACGGAAATTTAGTAAGAGATCATAGAGAACGGGAACCGGCCTGACTAAAAAAAATACGATTCTATTTAATCTGTCACTTAGATTATCGAAAAATATTAGATACGTATTTTTTGGTTTATCATATCAATACAAATTGACTAGTGGAAAAAATGTACCTAAATGTGACGTCACACGAGTTTTTAATGCACTGTATCGTCTTCATTTTTGGTTTCCGAAGAAAAAAGGAAAAAATACGTGTCGAATTTTTTGGAAATTTCTATCTGACGGACTTATTAAACCATTTATTCTAAATCAGCAATATTATGTCCGTATGTTGCGTCACTGACCGAACTGCATGGTGCGCATGAGCTCGATGTAGCGCGCCTCACGCGACGCCCCGCTCAGCGGCGCGGGCGCTCCGCTAGCGCGCCCGGACTCCGCCTCGTTCTCCGCGCGACACATGAGCGCTGACGTCGCCTGGAAACACAGATTTACAACATTCATCTTGGAACACTCACAAAAGAAAATCCAGAAAGAATAGCCAAACATTATGCTCGCAAAAAACCAGTAAACAACTATACATTTATCTACCCAAATATCATAAAACCTCTCTAATGCGTTCAAAAACCATAGGCAATGACCAGCATTACCAACCTGCAAAAATAAACGGAACTGTAATGAACTCATAACGCAACTGAAAACAGTAGGTTATGAGTTTTAAATTTGGAACAGGTGTCAAATTCAAGTGAGTGTGCTATTCTAGTACCACCTACATTAAATCAGATATCGATAAAAAAAAACCCCAATTCAGTACGATTTTAATTATAAATCGCACGACATTTTGATCTCGAGTGACACAAGAATAGTGACTTTGTTCGTTTGCCTATGATTTAAAAAAAAATGACAGATATCCGAAACGCCGCCATTTCGAGCTGTCATTTGTTCGTTAGCTTTTTATTTCCAGTAATCCAGTTACGAGTAGACAAATTTTCTGATAAGTTCTTTGTTTCTGTCGAAAATGAGCGATAGTGACTCAGAAATTGACATGAATACTCCACCAGATATCGTAAATGCAGCGACGAATGCAACTAATAACCTGTTGACACAAAAATCAAGGGCCAAGTAACAATGCAGGTCATTTCCCTATGGTTCCTGAACCCATCATAGAGCCCTTATGATATTTGGGTAGATAAAGTAGTATATGCAACTATACATAATTAGGCATTACAACACTCGTGTGATGCTATTAGGAAACTCGCCTTCGGCTCGTTTCTTAAACCCACACTCGTGTTGTAATGCCCTTCATTATGCACAGTCGCATAAACTACTATTGTACTACTACGTTATAGTCAGCATTATCGCACGCGTGGCATTCGTTTTTCTCAGGGCCACGTAAATAACGTTCACTTACAAGTTTGTCGTTGATTTTTTTAACTAGACATATTTAGTACTGTTCAAATATTGTAATAACTTACTTGTATGTCGGCAATAAGCGCAGCGAGTCCCTCGTCCTCTTCGGACAACTCTGAATTACTTGAAGTACTAAATCTTTGGCTATATGTCATTTTACCGAATATATTCTTCTTACTCATCCTGAAATAGAGAACATTTTCTTAAAAAAATGACGAATTAATGATTGTAGACAGAAAACAAGTTCATAAATAGAGGAAAGAAGATTAATGAATAAAATATAGATCCTGTCAGCTACAATCATAATCAGCTGACGCGCTAATTTTGGTTAAAGTTGCAAAAGTTTAACATGAGTTTTTTATTGACCCTTCATAATTATCCTTTTTCTCTCTTACCACTCCTGAGATTTTTCCGTTCGACAATAAATAATCAACATTGGAAGTATTTTTTTTTGCTTTTTATCGTCATCACCCGCTTCTATGAACGAATCTTGGTGTTGGGTGTGTTGCATAGCTTTTTGGCGCTTGAAAAAACAATATGGCGGCGGTAGTTCCACGATGATTACGCGAAAACATCAAAGTACATTATGTATTAGCTTCGTGGTTGTCGGTATACCTAAGCTTGGTGGCGTAGGAGTTGGTGGTGCGGCTCATCATGGCGAGCAGGCGCGGCAGCGGGCGCAGCGCCTGCGTGAGGCGCCGCGAGCCCAGCGCGTGCAGTGCGCGCGCGCAGCGCAGCACGTGCACGTACAGCGGGATGTGTCGCGACATGTCCAGCACTGCAACGTACACACATCTACACACCTGTAGCACAGCCACACCTCATACGACACTAACACAACTTCCAACTTACCAGTTTCCTAACCAATAGATAAAGAAGATCAGGCCCCTTATTCACAACCATTCGATACGTTTCCGTGTCGGTAAGGAATTGTATTCGACTATCTCATTTCCGAACCGAAGAACTGTCAAAACGCTATTCACAGATCCGAACGGATGCGTTTTTTTCTATCCGATTGAGATTGTGTTTATGGGGATCGCTACAAAATGGTAATAAATAGATGATCGTGGTAGAAAATGAAAAGTAGTAAATAAAATTGGTTTATTTGAATATTTCGTTCTGTTTATATAAATAAATATACAGGTAGTAACTTAATAGACAGCAAACGAAACAAAATTATTTTATTGAAATAAAATAATATTAGTTTTCAAATAAACTTTATTTCGAATAATACCAGCTTTGTAAACAGCCGTCTGTCAAACTGGCAAAGCGGAAACGATGTTTTTTTTAAGTAAAGTTTTCTTTTTCTTAGAAGGAAAAATGACTGAAAAAGTGTTTAATATCAGTGGTATACAATTCTTGCTTGTTAACTAAAATCTAGAACGAATTACACATTTTTCTAAACAAATTGAATTTATGTAAATGCGGATACATCAATGAAATACGGTCGATAAAACAGCTACTACTACTAACTAGCTAAACAACACCGGACTATAATAAAACTTAATTTACTTACTTCAGGTAGTTTTTAAAAAGTTTGGTATTTTTATTTTACTGGATTAATCTGGAAATATGGTTTAGTTCTTCGTTTAAATTTTGTTCGTTATGACTCCCGACAGCAAACAGCTGTCGGAAAGATTAGAGTGTTCATATCGAATTGAACTGTCAAAATTATTCGGTTTCGGATTTGTGAATAGCGTTTGGAGCACATCTTCGATATCTTAGACGTTCGATTCGGTTCGGAATCTAGTCGAATGGGGTGTGAATAAGGGGCCAGATCAGTTGGCCTGGAATGCGGGACGCCTGAGTGGCACGAAAGCAGTCTATTGTTATCGAAAAGTCGAGACAGATGAAGATGAATAGAACATCAGCGTCCAGTTCTTACCGAGATGCGACGCGGCGCGGCGGTACCGGAAGAGGCCAGTGATCCCGCGCCACACACATCGCAATGAAATTTGTATCTTTTCGTGTTGTGAATAAAGCTATATTTTGAGTCGCTCTATTAACCTTTTGGACGCCATTGTCACATATACGTGACAAGCAAGCGCGAGCCCTGTACGCCAAACGTCATAAATATGTGACAAAACAGTAGAAGAAATTGTGGCTTGGCGTGGAGGGCACGCGCGAGTGTTTATGCTCTGGCGATCAAAAGGTTATAATGTGCGCGCAGCGTTGCGTCATGTCGGGTCTCGATGTTAATTGACCCTAAAGAGAAAACGGAGTAATTTCCGTTGATCAAAGGCTCAATAGATAATTGGCGTCGAAAGTACACATACAACAATACAATATGTTGCTTTTCAATTTGTCATTTCGCCAACATTTATTGCGTTATCCTGAAAAATAATTTTCCAAACACACATGGCGATGTTTCTTCCCACATGTATTTGTTCCTAAATTACCCTCAGCTGATAATAATTTCGTTGTTCCTAAACCATATTAGTATTAAGTTCGGTTTCCCCCGAAGAGGTGGCCGTGCCCCGCCATTACCGCACGGCACCTGTAAGGTTTGTCCCAGGCTGGTCGCCTTCCCACTGACTAAGTGTTCCCTTGGGAGTGGGACAGTGATACCCTTCCTCAGAAACGCGGTATCTCACCAGGGCCCATGTAGTATACTAACACAAACCTTACCCAACACCACTTACCCGAATCGTTTCTAAGATATGAGCAGATGGCGGGCACGAGCGAGCTGTTGGCGACGAGGTCAATGAACTCCGCGGGCAGGTCGTGGGTATCGTCGGAGTCGCCGTCGCGGTCTGTCGTCTCGGCCGCGCCTTCCTCCGGCGGCCACTTCTCGCCGGGATTCATGTATGACGCTAGTACCTGTGACACAAATGTGGATACTTAAAGTACTTACAGGATTATATCCGTGATTTTCTATTGTGTCTACGAGCACCCGATATTTCGACGCTGTTGCAAGCATCATGATCGCGGAAATACTGAAGAGGTATGCGAGTGGGACGAAAATGATTAATTATGAGGAGACAAATCTGTCTACCCTTTTTTTTTTTCTTTTTTTTTCTACTTTAAGTGTCGTGAAAAACCGTGAAAATCTAAAACAGTGCAAATGGATAACTTTAGAAATCAAGTTTAACAGTGTTAGGTATACACTTGCCGAAATGTTGAGTCTTGTCACGTGTACAGTAATTTAGAATTTGGTGTCACGGATTCCAAACATCACGTTTCACGTTCCAGGACTGCTGCGTGGAGCCGGTACCGAAGTATGAATATGTTATGTTACCTGCAGCAGCACAGTGACGTGTTCCTCCTCGGTCCGCTGCCGCACGAGTGCCTGCTCCACGTTCCAGGACTGCTGCGTGGAGCCGGTACCGAAGTATGAATATGTTATGTTACCTGCAGCAGCACAGTGACGTGTTCCTCCTCGGTCCGCTGCCGCACGAGTGCCTGCTCCACGTTCCAGAACTGCTGCGTGGAGCCGGTACCGAAGTATGAATATGTTATGTTACCTGCAGCAGCACAGTGACGTGTTCCTCCTCGGTCCGCTGCCGCACGAGTGCCTGCTCCACGTTCCAGGACTGCTGCGTGGAGCCGGTACCGAAGTATGAATATGTTATGTTACCTGCAGCAGCACAGTGACGTGTTCCTCCTCGGTCCGCTGCCGCACGAGTGCCTGCTCCACGTTCCAGGACTGCTGCGTGGAGCCGGTACCGAAGTATGAATATGTTATGTTACCTGCAGCAGCACAGTGACGTGTTCCTCCTCGGTCCGCTGCCGCACGAGTGCCTGCTCCACGTTCCAGGACTGCTGCGTGGAGCCGGTACCGAAGTATGAATATGTTATGTTACCTGCAGCAGCACAGTGACGTGTTCCTCCTCGGTCCGCTGCCGCACGAGTGCCTGCTCCACGTTCCAGGACTGCTGCGTGGAGCCGGTACCGAAGCCCGTGCCCTTCGCCCAGTACAACTGACTCTTCTCTTCCGACTTGCCCGTCGACCCGTTTGAACCTTGGCTGTTCTGTAATCATAACAAAATATGGGTAAAATTGCCAAAGACCTGGCTTCTTTGGTGATTAAAATACACTTCTAAGGTCCATGTTCACAGCGCACGCCACGATAGTGGCGGTAAGTCCCCTCTTTGAGGAGTGGCTGGAGAGGCGCCACGGCGTCCTCACCTTCCGCCTGACGCAGGTCCTCACCGGACACGGATGTGTAGGGAGGTACCTGCACCGAATCGGGCGGGAGGAAACGCCCGGGTGTTTCTACTGCTCTGATCTCGCGGCGGACACGGTCTCACACACGGTGGAAGTCTGCCCTGCGTGGGCGGAGCACCGCCGTGACATGCTAGCGAAGGAGGTGGCGGAACGAGAGAGGGAGAGAGTCTCTCTTCCCAGCCGCCGCGGGAGACGCACCGGGCGTCGGGGGCCACGTGGTGACTACCGGCTACCGTAGACGCGGGCATGTGTACGGTTAGCTATGGGCTAGCTAGCCGTCCGTCCATCTAACGACGACAGGCCGTGTCGACGGCGCATCCGTGTCCCACGCGCGCCTCAAAAAGATGTCAGCATAAGGGGAGGGGCCCGCAAGGGCCGAAGCCGGCCGGGGTTGCGGGCCTGCTCGAAAAAGAGCCCCGGAACATAAAGGGCGAAGAAGGAACATGGATGGGTTTTAGTCAGTAAAAGTCTGACACTCCCTCCCGCTCCGCCCAGAGTGGGAGAAGTCATTTGATGATTTCCCATCCTAAAAAAATAAAATAAAAAAAGGCCCATGTTCACCGAAAAAGATAACGATCTGATTATCTAAAAACAGCTGTCACTGTGACAAATTACCATACAAAATGTGTTTTAAACAGCTGATTTAGATAATCAGACTGTCATCTTTTTATGAATATGGACCTAAGACGACTTCTCGCAAAAAGCACACCCCACCCCGTTATAAGTTTAACATCTGTATTTGTGCATGATCTGTGGCATTGTAGCAAGGACAGATGAAGCTTTTTATACTCAGAAGAATAAATGGCACTATAAACTCTCTAAAGCATGAGAAAAAGCTTGTTTTAAGTATGAGAATATGTTTCTTAACATCCGACGCTTTACGTCGCATATTTTATTAACGCGTTGGTTTTGTCTTCTTCTTAGCGTGTCGATGACGAAAAAATACGTGTCCATTATTTTCCAATATTCTAACCGGCGAACTAGATATGCAATTTTTTTATACTATACGTCATGCCGATTTAGTTTTATCGATTTGTTATATTGTTGTAGTCACAGAAATATTAAAAACAGGAGAAGTGGCAAGGGGGCGTGTCGTTGACCACGTGGAGCTGAACGTTTCGCTCAGCTATTGAAAAAATAGCCGTAACCGCGAGTTAGTGTTGTCAACCGCGTTCGTAAAAAAAACGATTATGCCGTCTTGTTCGGTGGTTTCGTGCACAAATAGAAGCCAAGACAAAAACTTTAGAAGACAGGGCATCAGTTACCACAAGTTAGTAGAAGTATTTTACAATATTTGTCTTTAAAATCACAAAAAACCATAATTCCTAAAATATCTCTGAATTTTACTACTTTATTTATGTTTTCTTGTATTACTCCGACTGTATTATGTTTGCATTAAATACATTGCTCTTTTATAACCACCTTAGTCTGTCACGCAGTGACTGAACAAGCAATGTACACCTGACATAACGAAACATCATTAAGCCGTAATGTCGCATGGTGCGTCCGCTGCTCCGGTCCGCCATATTTGAGCGCGAGCTAGTGATGTGCTCGTGGAGGTTTGACAAAGTCTGTCGACAAGAAAGTGGACTGCGAATAGTTATATTACTATTTCAGTTTTTTTTTTCAATTTGTTAACTCTTGTAATCCGGTTGGAAGGCCGATGTGGTTCTATGCTTAATTTTCTTTTTGTCTTTGACAATTCAAAAGTGCCTGAAATGGCCTAATTGAAATAAATGCTTTGATTTTGATTTTGAACTACGTGTCTGTGTCATTTGATTTTTAATTGATTTTAAAATGTTTTAATTCATTGAATAATGTTTGTAGGTTTCATATTAATATGTTTATTTACTTTAGTTCCAAATCCTTTATAAAAATAATCGATATATTTATCGATAACTCTTTGATTTAGTCAAGCACTGTGTTGTATCCACCCCCGTGTCCCGACAGCACACAATGATAATTATTTTAGTGTGTGTAAGTTATACGGAAAATGTATGCTGTGATTTAACAAATAAGGTTTATATTTAAATGACGAGTTATCGATGGCGCGTGTGTGCACTTGTTCGTAGTATTGTTTTGATAGAACTGTGTGTGTAATATTAGCGTTATGGAGGGACAACTGTGGCTTCATCGGTTTTCTATACATTTTGAACTCCACGCTATATCTCCATCTTTATTATATCTATGGTTGTAGTCGAACACCAGTGAGTCGATCAATCTTGAGCCCTCTACAATGACACACAGTACAGATTTAGTTAAGATCAGAAACTAGTGTTAAAAGTGTAACTTACATCATTAGAATTAGGTTTATGATGCGTAAAGACAGCGAGGCAGGCGAGCAGCAGTCTGACGGCGCCGCGCTGTAGTAGTGCACGGCGCAGCGCTCGCCCGTCGTCCGTGCAGCGCGGAGCTCGCTCCAGCAGACGTGCCACCACGCCGAACGGGAGGGTGCCCAGCGACCCCGCGCCCGCACCCGACCCGCCCGACCGACCGTCACCCACTGCGATGCTACCTGTTAAAGTGGGAAAGGGCGATTGTAACTAATTGAGGCGACTCGGGGTTTTACCCGCGTAGTTCCCGTGAGAATACAGGGATAAAAAGTGTCCTATGTCACCCTGGGATAGTGTAGCTTCCCAACGGTGAAACAGTTTTTCAAATCGGTCCAGTAATTTTTGAGTTTATTCGTTACATACAAAGCTTTATAATATTAGTATAGGCAAAACTAACGGCCGAATACTGAAACGTCACTCAAATATTTAAAGGCTGCTAAAACGTTTGAGCAGTTTCTCAACTTTAATTTCGTATAGCCAAACATCACCTTTGAATATCTGTTAAAATATATAAATTGTGGCGTTTCAGTATTCAGCCGTAAGTGGATAAAAATAAGGTCGACTTTAACAATAAATCAAGCAACTGGATCCAAGGTGAGACGCACGTGGATTAGTATTTAAAGCACCGTTATAAATCAAATTACTAACATCGATATGTCGATGTACTACGAACACTTTAAGTGTTCAAGATGGCGTTGTTTGTCAAAAAAAATGCATAGAAATTTCAAACCCGGTAGGAGCAAATGTTTGTGTGATGAGCAAGGGCATTTGTTTCCGAGTCATGGATGTTTTATATGATAATAAGTACGTACTTACAAACCAAAAAGTATATATATGTAGTATTTAAACTATCTGGTGTCCACGACACAAGCCTTGCTTATTGTGGCACTAAGTAGCGCTGTGTTAATGTCCAGCGATATATATTTATTATTATTTATTTTAGTTCTTGTTTTACCGCCTGCACAGATAAGTTGGTTGAAGTGTAAAATCGTGGAACTCTCGTGACCATCACCTAACGCTGCGTAGCACTCGTAGCCGATTCGCTACGGCGTAGCAACACTTAGACGTGCGCGGGCGTGGGCACAACCCATCTATATATATAAAAATGAAACCCGTTTTCCGTTGTCACGACATAGCATGAAAACGGCTTGACCGATTTGGCTGATTCTTTCTTTGTTGTGTTTGTTATTGTCAGGAGAAGGTTCTTATGAAAAAAAAATGTAGTGGTAGGTAGGTAGTAGAAGGTAGGTAGTAGTAGGTAGCTTTTTCCCTCTTATGTGACGCAGACGAAGTTGCGTGGGTCAGCTAGTAGCAGATATAAATAACATAGTTGATAGAACTTACGGCCATCCTCATCATGAGTAACTCCGAGGAGTAGCCTCAAGAGATGACAAGCTCTAGCGCCCTCATCCAGCAGCGCGTCGGCGTACCCCGGCAGCTTCAGCAACAGTCCCAGCGCGATCAGCGCATGCGCCGGCACGCCCGTACAGCCGCTCTCCTCGATACCAGGGTTGCCAGCTGTCACGCCGAGCTCTACCACCTCCTGCATGTAGTACGGAACCTATTAATATACATACAACTGTCCTTTCACTTGGCTCATTGTTAGCGAGGTGGGCGTTAGCTAAGGGAGCGGGTGGGTGGGTTCGATCCAATAGAGAAGCGTGATGTGCATTACACTCAATGTTTTTGAAATGCGACGCAACGCAAACGCAGAATGCGTTTCACTGACAATGAAATCCAAACAAAACAATGTATAGGTTCCCTAAAAACCAGCCAGTCACTCTGTCAGCAAAAGATTACATAGAACATCATCACTCGCGTTGTTTTCATTCATCAATTCAATGATTATACGTAGGTTCGAACAATGGTACCGTCCAGCGTATATTACCTCGTAGGGATCGTCGAGCTTGACCCAGTCGAGGTCGTGGTGGTGGTGCAGGAGCGCGGGCGGGTCTGGTGGCGGCGCGTGCGGGCGCGGCAGTCGCGCCGCCACCAGCGCCAGCCCGCCCACCGCACCGAACCAGCGCAGCACAGCCGACCCGCCCGCCATCGTCGCCCTGCCAGGGGCCGCGCCCTCCCATGTCGGGCCCGACCACGCTTCTGGAATGGGAAACATCACTATGGGATTATGTATGTATTCTTCTTCTTACTTGCGTGTCGATGAACTCAAATAATACCCGACCAGTATGTTGCCACCTGCACGGCTTCGTTTAAATCCAGGATGGACAAGAAAGGAGGTGGGCCATATCCTGCAGAGCGGCTCTACATTGACATTGTATATGGGAGTGAAACCTTTTCATTTTTTTTAGGATGGGAAATCATCAAATAACTTCTCCCACTCTGGACGGAGCGGGAGGGAGTGTCAGACTTTTACTGACTAAAACCCATACAAGTTCCTTCCTCGCCCTTTATGTTCCGGGGCAGCGGTATCTCTTTCGAATAGGCCCGCAACCCCGGCAGGCTTCGGCCCTTGCGGGCTGATCGCCGCTACGAGGACACGGCGGTGCTCCGCCCACGCAGGACAGACTTCCACCGTGTGTGAGACCGTGTCCTCCGCGAGATCAGAGCAGTGGAAACACCCGGGCGTTTCCTCCCGCCCGATTCGGTGCAGGTACCTCCCGAAACATCCGTGTCCGGTGAGGACCTGCGTCAGGCGGAAGGTGAGGACGCCGTGGCGCCTCTCAAGTCGCTCCTCAAAGAGGGGACTTATCGCCACTGTCGTGGTGTGCCCTGTGAGAGTGAAACCTGAGCTATCCTTACTTGTCAGAAGCTATACGGCCATTTTTATAATAACAGGTAACGGAAGGAAACTATATCTAACTGTTTGAAGTTTAAGGGCCGGTATTTCAATGTCACCTTAACTTATTGTTTAAGTTAAGTCCTGCATTTAAGCTAAGTGTCATTTTTAGAAGACAGAAGTGTATTTCAAACCGGATCTTCCTCGCCTTAACTAATCTAGGATAAATCGCAATATTGCAACTTAATAAACAGAATATGTCATTTGAGAATGGTTTCTGTTGTCATCCTACTTCATTGTTTATTTTTTTCAAGATTTAAAAAGTTCGAAGAAAAAAGTTTTAAGTTCACGACATTGTTGAGTTGTCCGAACAATTGAGTAGTATCACGTAAGTACCTGCTTACCGTTTTCGCTCTTTCTCTACGATTTTACAACTTGGCAATCACTCAACTCTAAAATGTTTTTGTTCAGTAACTATACTTTTAGCTCGAGCAGTGATGATGAAGATATTATTGAATTTATCAATTATTCTACGACCCCACGACGTATACGAATTTATAGAACATGAGAGACTAATTTTCAGAAATGGAATGAAGGTGGACGGACTTCCGGCGCGATTTCATGGCGACATGGAGAGAGCGACTGTCGCAAACCCGTGCAGGGCACGCCACGATAGTGGCGGTAAGTCACCTCTTTGAGGAGTGGCTTGAGAGGCGCCACGGCGTCCTCACCTTCCGCCTGACGCAGGCCCTCACTGGACACGGATGTTTCGGGAGGTACCTGCACCGAATCGGGCGGGAGGAAACGCCCGGGTGTCTTCACTGCGAGGATCGACCGGAGGACACGGTCTCACACACGGTGGAAGTCTGCCCTGCGTGTCGTGTCCTCGTAGCGGCGATCGGCGGCGGCGACCTCTCGCGTCCGGCCCTGGTTCAATCCATGGTCCGGAGCGAGACGGAATGGGAAGCCGTCACCTCCGCGCTGCGAAGCAGTCATGCTAGCGAAGGAGGTGGCGGAACGAGAGAGGGAGAGAGCCTCTCTTCCCAGCCGCCGAGGGAGACGCACCGGGCGTCGGGGGCCACGTGGTGGCTACCGGACACCGTAGACGCGGGCCTGTGGACGGTTAGCTATGGGCTAGCTAGCCGCTCGTCCGTTTAATGACGACTGGCTGTGTCGACAGCGCGTTCGTGTTCCACGCGTGCCTCAAAGGGATGTCAGCACAGTAAAAGGGCCCGCAAGAGCCTGCCGGGGTTGCGGGACTGTTCGAAAGAGATACCGCAGCCCCGGAACGTAAAGGGCGAGGAAGGAACGTGGATGGGTTTTAGTCAGTAAAAGTCTGACACTCCCTCCCGCGCCGTCCAGAGTGGGAGAAGTTATTTGATGATTTCCCATCCTAAACAAAAAGGAAGGTGAATTTTACGACCGATTTACGTTGTGCTGGAACTGATAAGAGACGAACTCAAATGGCCTACTACGAGGTAATATTTCGCAAGAATGTCTGTACCTACATTTAGGTACATAGATTCCTCACAGCCTTTTTTATCCTTTTATCAACTTACAAATATTCTATATGCGGCATAAAAAACCTTTTTTCAGGTCGGAATTAATAACCATAAAGCAACTTTTTTTTGAGGTTGACACACGCTAATCTCAGATCGGAACTTAAGCGACAGAAATCTGTCACTTAGATTAAGGCTAGTTAGGGTGGACTTTATGTGCCGCTTAACTTTAATCCAATATTGAAATACACATAAGTCGTTCTTAAATTTAATCCTGGATCACTTCGAGATAAGTTACTATTGAAATACCGGCCCTAACTTACGGACCGTTAAAAAACAAAACGTCTCAGAAAAGTTTTCTTTATTTTTTTTTTCTATGAATCACAGTCCTCCTAGTGACAGATATATGACGCGGATAGGATATTCTAAGCTCACTTTGTTTATAGAAATGTCACCGTACATTTCACAATATTACGATTTCGGTAGAGTCTACCGAAAAGTAATGCGTTATATTGTAAGCAGTATGTTCGTTTGACAATCTTTCAAGAGCTAATAATCTCTCTAGTTATATTACAATCTTACGTGTTTGACCATTTTACGGTGACAGAAACACCGATTGCTACGAGACGCAGACATAATTAACTAACAGTTATACATAAGTAAATTATAGAAAACGGCCGTCAAAAAGACTGACGAAAAGTTAAGTTTTTGTAAACAATGAATTTCTACCAAGTTACGTAGCGACAATTCACTCAACAACAATAATTCCAAATTCAATCAACTCAAATTATTATAAGTGCCTGTAATACGAAACGACCAACTTCAATTGGTCGGTTTTTTTTTTAACGATTTAAAGCGCTGTCTAATGTTTTGTGGTACTGGAACGTAATTGACATCTTGCTATTTTGAAGTAAGTTCACAGCAGACGCTGTCATTTTTTTATTTGAACCAAAGGTTGCCAACCCGATTGTGTGTTTACAAAATTTGTAGCTTCTCGTGACGGGGACTACAAATAGCACTGAAAACAGCGCTATAAGGACCTTTTATGCTTGAACAACATATCTATTGGGACATAGATGACAAATATTTGAGAAATTCATGGTACAACATGTGGGTCCTAAATTTGTAACCCGTATCGATAACCTTGTTATGACAATCATGTCCTCTTTGTGTTGGGAGTCTTTCGGCCAAAGTTGGATATGCTAGCCACTTGAGAGCACATTAAAGAGCAGCACACCAAAGCTCTCTCAACAACCACACTAGAACCCCGTCGTTTGCAGTCGCTGCCTGCCGGGGCTGCGGGACTATTCTGAAGAGATACCGCGGCCCCGAAACGTCAAGGGCGAGGAAGGAACATGGATGGGTTTTTGTCAGTAAAAGTTTGACATTCCCTCCGCTCCACCCAGAGTGGGAGAAGTCATTCCGTGACTCCAAATGACTTCTCCCATCCGAAAAACAAAATGCAGTCGCTGTAGTCGAAATCGGCTAGAGGGCATCATATCAATAACCTTATAACAGTACATACCTCCATTGGTGTTGAGATGCAAGGTAAGCGCTAGATGCGGACCGAACACATGCGGCACGGCGGCCGTGAGCTGTGCCAGCGTCGTGCTCGGCGGGATGAAGCCCTCCAGCCCGGGAACTTGCACGCGAATTGTAGTCTCTATTAGATCTGAAACAGATTTATCGTCATCATCTGCCTAGCCTTTTCCCAACTATGTTGGGGTCGACTTCTAGTCTAACTGGAAACACCTGAATACCAGTATTTCACATGGAGCGACTGATACAGATTATAACAAAAAATACATTAGAATTCACTCTCCCTCGTGGTGAACTACTATTTCATTGTACATTATTATTTTATAAAATGTTATTTTTAGTAGCAATTAAACCTTTATACCAATCGGTTGTCTACTCAATCAACACTAAACGTCAACACTTTCACTGTTGGGAGTTACCGACGCCCCAACAGTGAAAATGAGATAGTTTTTGCGTGAAAGAGTAACAAACATACACACATACTCACACACAAACAAACTTTCGCCCTTATAATATTAGTGTGATAAACTCACCATCAGTAACAGACAGCACGGTCGCATCGTTACTAGTCTTGGTCTGTCTCTTCTTACTATTGGCCTGCTTGAGCGAGGTGTTCTTGACGTCCTTGACCCGCTTGTCCTTGGAGGCGCTGGCGGCGGCCAGGCTGAGCTCCCAGGCCTCCGCCACCGTGGTGATGGCCGTGTCGGAGGCGCTGCGCAGCACGGAGGACCCGCCCCCGCTGGGGGACGTGCTCACGCATACTTTTGTTGTTTCTTCCATTATTGGTACTGTGAGTGAGAAAAGGGAATAGTTTGATCTAAAATTTTTGCCTGGCACCTACCCGATTTTGTTTCAGTAGTTAAATTACCACGGAACAGCTCCTGAAAATGTGATGTCGAACACCAGACTGCATACTTAACATTATGGCTGTTTGTTGTTTTGGTCAATTTCTATCTGGTTTCCGTTTCGATGTTTTGGTCTACCTTTGAATCTGTCACCGTACAATTGTAAAACCCGTTACATTGTAATCTATCTAGCGAGATTGAAAACTCTCGAAAGGTTGTCAAACGAACATACTGTTTACAACTTAACGCATTATTTTACGGTAGATTACAATCTATCGAATTGAAACCGTAATATTGTGAAATTAATGCAACGGAAATCTCTGCCCCATAATCGGGACTTAAAGGAACCTTGTAGACAGAAAAAGGAGACCCGCGTTAGGGGGGTTCGTCGACTACGGTTTTTAGGCAAATATAAAGTATTTCGAGGTTAGGTTACATTAATCGGTTTTTCTCAGGAATGGTGCATTATCTTTTCATGAGTATGGTATCATGGGGGCAAGAGGGACCCCTCCTTCCCTCCCCCTCCTCCCCACCGCGCAAGTTGAGTTCCATCGCCTACATTTTACAATATTACGGTTTCACTTCGACAGATTATAATCAACCGAAAAACAATGTGTCATATTGTAAGCAGTATGTTCAGTTGACCATATTTAGAGAGTTCACAATCAACGGTTTTGACTATGTTACGCTGACATATATATTTTTCTGTTCCTTTTTTCTACATTTAGTGTGTACATAAATAGTTCAACATACATTAATTCACATCTTGTCCCCATATGGGACTACAGAAACCATAAAACGCTACCTGCTACGATCCTTATAGACTCCAGTCCATACATCGTGTCACACAGGCTCGCCGGCCGCCTGATTTTTTTCTGAAGACTTTCAACTATAAGAACAGTGTATGACCTTCTAACTTCTCCCGCAGTCGCTAATGAGTATAAATGTTGAATAAAAAAGTATATTTACATGGCGGTCGATGGTCAGCCAGCAGGTCGCGCACGGTGCTGGCGAGCGGCAGCGGCAGCACGGCGTGCCCCAGGTAGGCGGGGTGTGCACTGCCTGCGCCCGCGCCGCCGCCCTCCGCCCAGCGCAGCGACACCCACACCAGCTCCGGCGACAGCACCAGCCGCAGGATCAGCGCGCGCGTGAACCCGGAGATGCCGTCTGCACACCACATACCGACATAATAATATGGACAACCTCACATTGGGATTCTACGATCCAGTATAGTACAGTAGTTCCGAGTCGAAAGGTGCACGGTTCGTTACCTATGGAGAAGAACCGGCAAGAAACTCCATGGCTACTTTTTTACCGTATCGGCACCAGCTAAATAATGCTCCGTGCATAGCACGAGACGTCCTTAGGTCCATGTTCACCAAAAAGATGACGATTTTTGATAATCAGACTGTTATCTTTTCGGTGAACATGGACCTTAGTCGACATAGCCTTTCAGTAAGAATATTATTGCCTAGCACAATATGGTACGATCCGAGTACGGTCGGTACGGTGTAGTGGGTCTACTCATTAATAACATTTATATTTATTTGCTTTGATATCAATAAATAGTCGGGTCATTGAGTTGGTACATTAATGACAGACTGCTATTGCCGTACAAAATCAGTCGGAAACGTACTTTTGACAGCTCAAAAAAGTATGTCAATGGTATGTAAATATTTGTACGCCTTCGGGCATAACATAGAGCGCTTGTAATCTTTTAAGGTCCGTGTTCACCAAAAAGATGACGATCTGATAATCTAAAACCAGCTGTTTAAAACACATTTTTGTTTTAGGTAAACAGACTGTCATCTTTTTGGTGAACATGGACCTTATTGTACCTATGTTAACAAAATAATGATTAAATGACTTATGACTTATGTGCAACAGAATCTAGTTTACAATGTAAACACTCACCGTTACATTGCAGCCCCTCCAGTATGCTGTGCAGTGTGGACGCGAACAGCTTCTGATTGGCCGGATGGCACACCGTCAGCTCAGCGAATAGTCGGATGGTGCTCTCTTCTAGCTGCGCGTATTGAGCGTCTTCTTGCCATGTACTGCTACGAAAATGTGTTGTTTTAAACGTATTGGATGCATATTCTGTTCGAAGTGAACAGTTTTTTTTTAATCCTTATTTTTTTAGTCGTAATACTTTTTTTTTAAACGTAATTTTAACTAAGGCCTTCTCAACAAGTATACCGGGTAAAATGGGGTGAATAAGGATCCAGGGGTGAATGGAAACAAAACTTTGGAACGGATAATGATAAGAGATTAAGTTAATCTAAGTTAAGATTAGATAAAGTTAATCTATTTGATTTCGACTACACAGCGATCGACACCGTCTCTAGTAAAACATATTAACGTCCATCGATATTCTAGGTACCATAAAGTTTGTGACTTTTTACTGCATAAATCTCGGCGTAGGGCAAAAGGAAGCTTTTGAATTCATAATTTATTTTTATAAAATTAAAATGTCCTTGTCATGGAGAGGCCATTTTCCCGGTAGTGATAACGCATGCAATGCAAAGCTATCAATAATACCTGTAATGCGGTCTAGGATGACACAGCAACGTGAGCAGCGGTCTCCAGAAGGTGTTCCCTGGACCTCCGAGCCAGTCCTTCAGCCGCTTGGACCAGCACACAGCCCGCGCCCACTCCACCAGCTGCCACACACTCTTCATTGAGGGCAGCTCGGCTTTGGGCTGCGTGGACTCCTTGTCAGGGTCGATCATTTGTACGTCTTCGAGAGAGCCGCGTTGTGATTTGATCGTTTCTAGTTTTGCTTCGCTGAAATCTGTAGAAAAAGAGCTTGATTTAATAGTACATTGTTATCTTAGGGGTGAAAGCAACTTATTTAGTCCCGAGAGGGGGTTTGGCGCCCAAGTTATGTTCTTTAATTAATACTGAATTTTATGTTATTTCAATTTTACATCGCGCTGTAATTTAGAGGCTGTATGGAAGTCGGAACATGGTTCAATAGAAATGTGAAAATAGTACTAGTTTTTTTTAAATAATTTGACATCTGTTAGTTGAAAGTCATTTCCCTTGGGCAGAAAAGTGTTGTTTTTAACCCGCTCCTCAGACAACTTCAGACCTACTTTCCGAGTATGAGTAATGAAAAATCAATTTATTACTCGTCCATTAACATGAAAAGGGTAATATTGTCAACGTCCAAACACAATAGAAGAAATGCCAACGCATGAATTCCGCCGGTAGTAGAACGCTGGCTACCGTCGCCGATAAGCACTGAACGTTACCGACAAGTTCCGACATGCTTACGCTGTCAGAAATTGTCGGCGACTATCGGCGCTCGGCCAGCAAGTAAAGAGACTACCTGCGCGGACCAGTGCCAATAAGCGCTGGCAGATTTGCACGATATGAGGTACCGTAAAGCTTCAGTTTCTCTCTTATCACTGCCTGCTAAAGTAAAATGGCCGTTTTTTCAAGGTAATCCTTAATTGGGCTATCGAACTACCAAATAGAAAACCACTCTCTCGTCGTTTTGAAACATTCTTCGGCGCACACACATTTCATTCAACACGCGACTTGTCTTTAGATAGATAGATAGAATACTCTTTATTATGTACACCATAAAAATAAAATACAACAGTTTTAAACATTTTATAAGGGGTAACACAATGGACGGTCTTATCGCTGAAAGGCACTGAGCTTAATAATTTTAGGACTTGTTTACAGCGGATTATCGCGTCTGTAAATGCTAACATCGTGCTTCCCTGGATACATACAGCACCAGTAGAGGTATTATTAATAAAATCGCTGGATATTACACACAGCGCCATCTAGTGCCTCACTAAGCATCGGGTCTTCTGTCGTGGACACCAGATAATTGATATATAACATAGACACTTTATTGTTCGTAAATATGTACATACTTATTATACATATTTACATTCTTGACTCGGAAACAAATGTTCATGCTCATCACACAAACAACTGTTCGGGACCCTAAGGCTCAGCGGAGACGGAACGGAGCGCAGCGGCGAAGATTTTATTAACGCACTTGAAAATAAACTTTATCTACCCAAATATCATAAACCCTCTCTAATGCGTTCAAAAACCATAGGCAATGACCAGCATTACCAACCTGCAGAAATAAACGGTACTGTAATGAACTCATAACGCAACTGCAAACAGTTGCGTTATGAGTTTTAAATTTGGAACAGGTGTCAAATTCAAGTGAGTGTGCTATTCTAGTACCACCTACATTAAATCAGATATCGATAAAAAAAAATAAAAAAAACCCCAATTCAGTATGATTTTAATTATAAATCGCACGACATTTTGAGCTCGAGTGACACAAGAATAGTGACTTTGTTCGTTTGCCTATGATTTAAAAAAAAAATGACAGATATCCGAAACGCCGCCATTTCGAGCTGTCATTTATTCGTTAGCTTTTTATTTCCAGTAATCCAGTTACGAGTAGACTAATTTTCTGATAAGTTCTTTATTTCTGTCGAAAATGAGTGATAGTGACTCAGAAATTGACATGAATACTCCGCCAGATATCGTAAATGCAGCGACGAATGCAACTAATAACCTGTTGGCATAAAAATCAAGGGCCAAGTAACAATGCAGGTCATTTCCCTATGGTTCCTGAACCCATCATAGAGTCCTTATGATATTTGGGTAGATAAAGTAGTGTATGCAACTATACATAATTAGGCATTACAACACTCGTGTGATGCTATTAAGAAACTCGCCTTCGGCTCGTTTCTTAAACCCACACTCGTGTTGTAATGCCCTTCATTATGCACAGTTGCATAAACTACTATTACATATCTCTTGCTCTGTAAGTACACCCTTACACCCCTGAATGCCGGGGTGTATGACTCTCATTACAGCATAGGTTTTGGAATTTGAAAAAAGAACTGTCATACTCATACTGCACGAAGAATATTTTTAAAAAGTTAATTTTTATTTTTCTCGGTATCGATTAATTACTCGAATCGGAATCTAGACAATTTATTTTATAAAGATTTTATTTTAAATATGGAACTATTTGTTTCCACATCGTATGTTAGATGGAATCGATTTAAAAATCAAACTGGCCAGCAAGATTTGACGCGCTTGCGTGCGTGAAAAAAAAAAGGCAGTCTACTAGTAGGCGCGAAAGCATCGCGAAAATAACAAACTCATATTCAAACTATAAATATACCTAAAAAGAACGTGACCATATCTCTTACAAATTGTAATAATTTTACTATTAATTTTAATTAAATACACATTTTTTTCTTCTTAATAAATGTTCATTGAAACCTGCTGTCTTGTTGTTTACTTACCTCACAATCGATATGTAAAGCAGAGTATTTATCTCGGGCGTAAGCATCAATTGCATACTCGGGTTAATTAGCGCCTTCGCTTCGCTCAGGCGCCAAAAACCTCGTATGCAATTGATGTCATACAGCTCTTGGTTAATAATCTACTATTAAAATTATTACAATAAAGTGCATGAATGCTTGAACGTGACAAAATATGCTCGCTCGTCCTAGAAGATGGGTATCATCTAGGACGCGCGAGCATTTTTCGAGCATAAGCGATCGCACAGACGTCCGAGACCGCGCGGGGATTATTCCTCTGTCTGTACTGACCCTACAAAGGCAGGCTCACTACCGCTGCGCCATTCGGGTCATCAAAATGATGAGGAGCAACTCACCAACTATAGCCTTGACCACGGCAGCGGGTAGCCTGGAGTGTAACAGCGCCAGGGTAGCTTCAGGCGACATGGCAGCGGCTGCAATGGTCTGCAACTGCCAGCCTCTTGCTTCCCAGGATACAGCACCAGCAGGAGCTGATGATGAAGGTAAGGGACTACTGCTGCTCGGTGACTGGACTTTGGTATCGTCTGTTAGGCCTTCCATGCTGGGAAAAAAAGGGATTCTGTGAATTCTTAAAGCATGGAACTTAAACGTAACAAAGGTAATGTTGGTGTACTTGATGTATTCCTCTGCATAACCCTTTGAAGATTATCGAAACGCTGCGCGCATATTTTAATAGAGCGACTCAAAATATAACTTTACGTCTACGTCACATAAGAAAGAAAAAGCTCACAAAGGGAATAAAATTTCCCCCGTTTTTGCAACATTTTTCATTTATGCTCCACTCCTATTGGTCATAGCGTGATGTTATATAGCCTATAGCCTTCTTCGATAAATGGACTATCCAAGACAAAAAGAATTTTTCGGTTCGAGCCGACAGTTCCTGAGATCAGCGCGTTCAAACAAACAAATAAATTTCTTCTGCTTTATAATATTGGTATAGATTCACTTCGAAAAAATACACGTTTCATAGCGATACGTCTCGCGACGGCGTGCGGCGCAGCGCAAAATTGGGCTTCTTCCTATACCGTCGCGTCTCGGTGTGAACTAACGCTAAAGCATTTATTGGGGATGCACACTGTGTAACCAATGACGCTAACATAGCTGGTTCCAAGTATTGTCATTGGTTGAAAATCAAGGAATGTCATTTCCTATTTTAAAATACCTCGACCTCATTGGTCGGATTGAGACCAGCTATGGTGGCGCCATCTACAATTTGCCTATAAAGGCCTTCCCCATTCAGACGAAATTGAACCTACCTGTTAGAACCATGTCATTTTATATGAGGCAAAACATATACCTAACAAAACAAATGCATGTTTAGAGAAGGTTTTGCCTAATCAATGAACAAACACGAAAGACAGGATAAGTAATAGGTTTTCTAGGGTTTATTTACCTCTCGTCTTGATCCATGGGTATGTCCATATGTTCTAGAAGCATCCTGAACAGCTCCGGCCTGATGTAACACATCGAACATAAGACTGCAAAAATAAATAACAATTAGAATAATTATACAGATACAAAACACCCGCAAATAATGCATACACGACTGAGCTCTATCAAGTCTTCTATAAGTAAAATCTTTGTTGTGTGTGTGTGTGTGTATTTGTGTGTGTGTGTGAGTGTGAAGGTGTGTGTGTGTGTGAGTGTGAAGGTGTGTGTGTGTGTGTGAGTGTGAGTGTGTATGTGTGTAGGTGAGTGTGTCTAGGGAGAAATAGGTGAATGAAACCATGTGTTGTAGGAGCGCCTCAGTCTCATCATAAGTACATGACTTTATCAAACAGTACTCACTAGCATCGAGCGACTTCTTGAGTAGACTAGACTCTGGAACATCCTTCACCCAGGTGTACACCAGCTCGAACAGGTCGTCCGTTATCAACTCTTCTAGGTTCTCTAGTATACGCTTCTCTTTCAGGGTCCATAATACCTGTTGAAGAGATTTAACTACTATTTCAAAACAAATGTCTTCAACATTATAATCACTGAATTATTATAGGGTAATAAGCCCTTCAGTAAGAGAATGAAAAAAATTTACATGTATTTTTTCTTTTGCACGTAATTCTAAATTGACGATGATACGGCGCTTCAATTCTAAATGAAATTTACACAATTATGATAAAGTTTATTTTGGATAACTTAGTTTTGAGTTGTATCACGCATGTTTTTATTTATTGTGTGTCGGGGAACGTTTGATATCGTGCCAACTTACTGAAGCCAGCGTGTGCGTGAGCGCAGCGGAGGGCGGGTCCCGCTGGCGCAGCCACAGCTCGGCGGCACCCGCCAGCCACTGCACGTAGGCCGCCACCGCGCCGTCCGCGCACCAGCGGCACAGCTGTCGCACCAGCTCGCACACCGCCCACATGCTGCCGTTCACGCGACCGTTTGTTGATACTTGGAATGCTGGAACATTCAATATACCCTTTTTTAAACTTTCACGATCAGAACACATTATAAAACATATGAAGACGGGTATTTATCTACTATAAGATAATGGTTCGGGAAGCGATTGAGATCAAGAAGTACCCTAATTTCAATCGCGAAGACGATTTCAAACTCTCTTCAGCTTGGAATCCAGTGATCACTAAGTGTACTCGTCAAGTGAAATCGCCTCAATATACGGACACGGTTAGTGTAGTGTGTTGTCCTAGTGTGAACCGGCCCTAATTAATATTTCTGAAGATCAAGTGAGGGTAGTTGAATAAACGCCTTCTCTCTGCTGTGGCGGTACCTCCAACCAATGACGATGTTGTGCATCCCTATTAATAGTTGAAATGTGTTTTGTCTTAGAAATTACATTATATAAGTTTATAAGAGACCGGTGTCTACAATAGCATTAAAATACGTTTAATTTTTTATTTAATTAGCCGCGTACTGACTCGAGGCAAATTCTCGGTCGGTCAAGACGAACCTCACCCGAGGCAAAACCACGCGCTGCCTCGTCCGAGCGTGCCGCGACCCGAGCCAAACGTTGTCGGGTTTTTGTCCATGCTCAAAAGCGCCTCAGTAACTTTGCCTCGCGCACTCAAGACGGTTGTGTTTAGCTTCGCTTGTTCGAAGAATACGGAATTACGAATTGAGAACAGTGTCTCAAATTAAAACAATTATATGGCAAATATAGACTACTTTGGGACGCGCAATGTCCTGATTATACCAACTTTTTTTTTTGGTGATAGCCTTCCGAAAGCACGGCTTCATGACAATCTTGAGCAGAACTGAATATACGAAACGCTCGCGTGGTCTCTGTTCTAGCTTCCAAGTCGTCCGACTTTGGCTCAGCCTCGCATCCGCTCGGGTTCGTCGCGCGCGGCGGCATCATGCATATTTAAATACAGACCGAGGCCGCCTCGCGCGGCAAACGTTGCGAAGCAAACGTCCGAGGCTGGTCGCTCAGTCAGTACTTGGCTATGTAGAATACAGAAAGTAAGTCTCACCATGCGCATGCGCATGCGCGTCCATGTTGAGCAGAGCGGTGATGAGCGGCGCGCGCAGTGCGTGTGCGTGCCGCGCGGCCGCCAGCAGCGCCTGGTGCGCGTGCATGGCGGGCGCGCCCCCCGCCGCCACGCACGCGCACAGTGCGGCCACGGCGCCGCCCCCGCGTGCGCGTGCCAGCCGCGTGCCCGCCGCGGCGCCGCACCGCGTGCACGCCGCCACCACGCACGCCCAGTTGTTGCTACTGCGGGAGGAACGTGAGTGTCAACTTCACGAGGATACATCATACATGCAATTATTATCAAAATGAAAACAATGCATACAATAGGCTTATGTCCTGGAAAAATCTAATAAGTCCGTCAGTTAAATTATCAAAAAATATTTGACCTGTATTTTTTCATTTATTACGTAAAATAAAATTGACAAAAACACGACGCTTTTAAAATTCTCAATACGTCACGTCGTGCTATAATTTTTAGTGCGTTATGACGCCACAAGTCCCCACTCCCGGGTTTTGATGCGTTTTATCTTTCTCTCTTCATTAATTTAGAAAAACAAAAAATACATGTCTATTATTTTCCAATACTCTAACTGACGAACTAGACAGATTTGCTATTTATTGATGGTAGAAACTAACCCATAGTATGCATCTTTAAAAGAAATCTATAAAATCCCATACTGTTATACTAATTCCCATCGATACTGCCACTGAAAAAACTGGCACGAGAGTAGTATTGCTAATGAATAGAAATTACATCACTTTTAGAAACCCCAACAGCTACTCAATGGTATTTCAATAGTAGTTTATGCAACTGTGCATAATGAAGGGCATTACAACACGAGTGTGGGTTTAAGAAACGAGCCGAAGGCGAGTTTCTTAATAGCATCACACGAGTGTTGTAATGCCTAATTATGTATAGTTGCATACACTACTTTATCTACCCAAATATCATAAGGGCTCTATGATGGGTTCAGGAACCATAGGGAAATGACCTGCATTGTTACTTGGCCCTTGATTTTTGTGCCAACAGGTTATTAGTTGCATTCGTCGCTGCATTTACGATATCTGGCGGAGTATTCATGTCAATTTCTGAGTCACTATCACTCATTTTCGACAGAAATAACGCAACTGTTTACAGTTGCGTTATGAGTTCATTACAGTACCGTTCATTTCTGCAGGTTGGTAATGCTGGTCATTGCCTATGGTTTTTGAACGCATTAGAGAGGGTTTATGATATTTGGGTAGATAAAGAAATCAACGCTATAGAGTTGATTATAATAACTATGATACCTATACATATCAAAGTCTCTTAGCCTAAAAGACAATAGTAACACTCACGTAATAGGTGCGGTACTCGCATGGCTGTTGAAAGCCGGCGCAGCCAACAGCCTCAGCTGAAGCAGCCCCATGTTGGAGGAGTCCCTGGGTTTATAGAGTCGTATCTGCACGGTGGTGCAGACGATGGGCCTGGCCACCACCAGACGGATGAAGGTCATGCCGGCCGTGTTCTGCGGCGGGCCCAGCGGCGCCAGCGTGCCGCCGCACCCAGCCTCCACCGCCACCGCGCCGGGACATGCTAGGAACATATACACACTGTTAGTGATGCACCCTCGACATACTACACACACTCATCATCTGTTCAGCTTTTCCGAACTACATTCGAGGCTATGCTTTGGCCCACTTACATCACAAAACATTATTTTGGTGTATAATTCTTGTGTTTTGCTGTGCAAACTGACCTTAGACACATTAATGAAATGTTACCTAAATTATACCTCATGTTGAGCCATTTAAGTTAGTTTTAGTTGCTTTGGTACTGACTGTCAATTGTAAATCTTTGACAGTCATTACAGGTTTGAGAGTCATACCAAGGGGTATCGTATTACCAAGTAAAACTGGGTCGTGGAAGTCAGATAGACAGTCGCTCCATGTAAAATATTGTTGTACAGCTGTATTCGGTTAAACTGGGAGCCGACCCCAACATAAGATGATGAATGTCATAATAATACTCACTAGCAAGACTAGTGAGATGCGGCTGCAGCTGCACCTCGTGGAGCTGCACGGCGTAGGGCAGCGTGAGCGTGAGCGCGAGGCTGGCGTCGTCTGCGCTGAAGAAGTGGTAGGACCAGGCGGCCGCGCGCACGCGCCGGGCTGCGCACGCGCCGCGCACGCTCATGCCGCCGCCGCCGTCCAGCAGCACGTCCGCCGCCTGCGCCGTCGGGTTGCCGCACGACACCGTGCCTGGGACACGTACCCAACCCAACAATATACTATCTCACACTTACAGACTTATGGAATCTAATATGAAATGTAGCCTAACAACGAGGCGAATTTAATCAAATTAGGCTATATTTTACTGAGTCTAATAAACGATTTATTTCAATTTGTGTTATATTTCATGTTATCTTTTACCAACGTGTATTATGTATCCAGCATAAAAGTCACTTGCATTAGGAAATGAAGACATGGTCTAAAAATATTTAATCATCTTAAAGAGTTGATTAGAAAACATAACATTACAAGAGAGTGATGCTGTTTTATCAACAACCTGTTGGAATAGACACTACTTTAAACTATTAGTGAATCACAACTTTATAAATTCAACTGTTTTCCAATACTACCCACATAAAAATCCGAACTACAAGTGTTAAAGGGCCACTTTTACTTTAAACATAAAGAAATGTTGACTTTCAGACAAATTTCATTAGAACAGTTTTATAACAATCTCTCAAACACAACTTACAAAGCGGTGCGATATTAACCAGTCCGTTGGCAGTCTCAATAACAGGAGTTTGGCTCTTCTTGTTGCCAGAAGCAGGCGTGGACATGTTCATCATCTGAGGAGGTAGCTTCAAGTAGTTCATGAGTGAGGACACCAGGCCTTGACCGCTGCTAGGACCCGCCTGAGAACAATACATGTGGATTTTAAGCTAGTAACATTATAGCATTTTCGGTCACTGCTGATATAAGATCTGACCTGACCCCGTATTCACAAACGTTCGACTCGTTTCCGATTCGACAACTCGTATATCTGTCTTCTTCTGGTATTACGAAAACGAGCTCCTCGATGGGCTCCATAGTGCGTCAATAAGCCTACGTTACGTTTACTAACTCATGATCTCACTCAAACAAGTCTCATCACAATGATCATCCGTTGCTCACTGTATTCAACCTTATTACTCAAAGCATCAAGGTCGACAGTCGGTGGACTCGGTAGTACAGGGCGACAAATCAAGCAATACATATCCGGTATAACCTGACCTCGCTTTGTATCGGTTTCCTGTACAATCAGAGATCAGCTTATACTGGATAAGTAAAGCTTTATTGCTCGTAGTATGTACGTCTAAGAAGCAAAAAGACACCTGTTGTTCTACAACAGGTGTCTTTTTGCTTCTTTAGGCGCGGGACAAACACGAGTGGCGTATGGCGAATGGCGATGGCGCCCTGCACGGGGGGTGAGGAAGTGGCGCCATTTCCTCGCCCCCCGTGCACCCGCATCCGCGCCAGCGCCGCGCCGCCGCCATACGTTTCTTGTATATGACCCGCGCCTTACTTTACTTATTCTATGAATTATGTGAACTACGTTGGTTCGCCGTACCGATGAGAGAAACCTGGCTGGGAGAAGCAATGTGTAATGAAAATAATATGAAGTAATCGGCCTATAAAGTTCCCACAGCTGGGATACACGGCGTCCTCTCTATGAGAGGAAATGGGCTATAATCCACCTGGTTGGTAATGTCACACGTCTCCGAATTCTTGGTTCTAGGACATGCCGGTTTCCCCACGATGTTTACCTTCACCGTGGCAGCAGTGGTGATGAAATAAGGGCACAAAATAAGGCGCCTGCTTGGGTTCGAACCTAGGGCTTCCTGTTCGTAAGTCGTGACCGCCCTCATTGGTCCACTGCTCTCTATAGAGTCTAGAGAATGTTTTCTCAATTACCTGATGACAAGCGGTGAGTTTCTCGAGCGCTAGTTCCAAGCCGCCCGCGTCTATAAACGCTGCCAGCGCCTCAGGGTAGTCCAGCACCCGGATGATCAGCTGCTGCATCGCTTGAGATAGATTCACTACCTCTTCTTTTCCTGTGTAAGTAACGGTTTGGATAACAAGCTACAACAAAATATAACTGAACATTCCACACAGTGCCATCTAGTGCCACACTAAGCAACGAAGCTTGTGTCGTGGACACCAGATAGTTGATATACTACAGAGATACTGTTATGTTTGTAAATACATACTCATTATACATATAAACCTCCATGCAACAAATATCCATGCTCATCACCCAAAAATTTGCTTCTACCGGGATTCGAACCCGGAACCATAAGATAATAGGGCAGCATCACTACCGCTGCGCCATTCCGGTCGTCAAATAGAAAGAGTGAGAAATCATCAGATGTTCAAAGAGAAAACTGAAATTTTGAAACATTATTTTATATAGTGAAATATTATTCGTTACTCACTGAGGAACTCCATGAGGCTGGTGACCATGAGCGCAGGATTTGAGGCCACAGTGGCCATGTGAGCCACAAGCCAAAACACCTCCTCTTTGAGAGAAGATGGCTCCGAATTCATGCCTGTAAAATACACATAAATATAGTAAACTGGCACTACAATCGCGAAAAATGTGATATCTCGGGTAATTTGCATGATATCAATATAATTTATAGCCTATGTTACTCGGAAAAGAAGTAGCTATCTAATGGTGAACGAATTTAATTCAAATCGGTCGTTTAGTTCTTAGAGTTAAATCGTAAAAAAACAAACAATAAATCAAACATTTCCTCTTTATAATATGCCCTGGAAAAATTAGACACTGACAAACTATTGAAGTAATGGTTTACCCGAGTTCAATGCAACGGTGTTCATTCCATCGCAGATCGAAAGCGTCCTGTAGAACTTCTGCATTATTTGTTGATGTTGGAGAACTGTAGACAAAAGAAAATAAGGGTGAAAATCCAAAAAATAATAAATCGACCATAAACTCGTATGTTTATACTTATAGTGTACTAACTTCTGCCAGAACAGAGAGGTTTGGGGGGAGAAAGGATTGGCATTTGCCCAGCAGTGGAAAAAAACCCGTTAATACTGCGATTTATACTTTTACAAGCAACGTATTTTAGACTACAATTAATATTAATCTCAGAAAGTATCTACCTCTTACGTTGTACAATTTACAAATGCTTCCTCTCTCCTAAGTCACTTATTTTGCTGTGCCCGACAGGGTCCATGTGATCTAGTTATAAGTTTACCACCTAAGAATACATGTGGAATGCAATAAAGTATTGAGTATTGACAACGGAGGATGATCAAATACTCAGAAACTTTTCACCGTGCCACGTTACCCACAGTGGGTGAATTGCCATTTTGAAATTATCACATATACGTGCGCAAGAGCGTGTTCTGTATTCAAAGGACACAAATATGTGACAAAATGGTAGATGAAATTGTGGCTTGGAGTGAGGGAACGCACGTGCCTGCGTTTATGCTCTGGCGTTCAAAAGGTTAATCCGATCTTTTGGTGAAAAAATCAGTAGATGGTGACTTTAGCAAGACAGTGTTGTTGCTAAACTCAATAATGATAAAATTATTATTATAAAAATGTATGTTTTTTCTTAGCCTGTCATGTGACCAACAGCTGGACAAAGGTCTTCCCTTTCTCGATCCAAACCTATCTATCTTGTGCGATATCTGGTCATGTTCTCCCCGCAAAACAGGATCAGATCGACTCACTACTTTCGCCGCGGTTTACAACGACAACGACGATTTCCTCCGTCGTGCGTCCAGTGAGTGACGATATTTGCCCATCTCTCCAGGTGCATTCCTGTTACATGGCCAGCCTAATCAGCCTTACTTTTGCTTAGCTTTTTTTTCTTATAAAGGTATTAGTACGAGTAAATTAACAATTCAGTATAAACATATTACCAGTGTCAGCGAAGCATGGCGTGCGTGCGGCTTGCTGTTTCCTCTCGTCCTCTACATTGGTAGCCTCGGGAGTGCTGCTGTGCTGCGCCTTGCTCTCATCCGTCTGCGATTGCTCCCCACTCGTGGATACTGACGGGCTTGATGACGACTGCTTAGGAAAAAATACAAAAAACTAATTAAAAAGCTAAATTACTAATTATAAAACCTAACACTACAGTTAAGTCAAAAACAAGGAAAATAAACGGTTCAAGGGCTGGCGGTAATAACGCGGCAGGCAATAATGGTAATTTGTACAAGTTTATTAGATTAATATCGGTCTTATTAAAACAGTCTGACAGTGCACATCGAGAATGTATGAAAAAAACGTATTGCGTCGACACCAAGTATGATGGGGTTAGGGCAGCAAGATGAAGATACTGATTATTCATCACACAATAAGTTTTTATACTGACATGGTCGCTAACATTATAGATAACACTAAAAACTTGGGAAATAAAATTGTGGTCTGTAAAGTCGGTTACAAAACATTGATGAAATGATTGCATACATACGCTCCGATCGTAACGTCACAATAAGCGTAACGGGACACATTTTTTGTGTCCCGTCAAAAGCGAATAGTAGACTTCGTAAATATCCCGTTTTCAGTGTTAATGATATTGGTCTTGTACATATTTTACAAGCATATCGTCATCAACATGAAGATTATAACAAGATTTGATGAGCGTCTCATGGATTAAGACTATTACATTTGTTACGATATTGTTTTCAATAACGAAATCACTATGGGGTATGAATGTGGATAGATATAAGAGTAGAGGAAGATCAAAGAACGATGGATGGACTGTGTAAAAGATGATATGGTATGAATGGAAGTGTCTGACGAGATAACGAGTAATGAAGTATGGAAGAAGGAGACAGGCTGCACCGACCACCAATGAATTAGGATAAGGGCAAGAAAATTATGATGATATAAGAAACGAGTAGAAACGTGTAACGTACCATAACAATAACCAGACCTTAATTATGAATAATGATAGTACAAAGACAAGGAAACTATTATCGTACTTAACTTGTGAAGAACAACGGAACACTGTTCTCTTGTAAAAAAAACTAAGAAATGCCATATACTATAGAATATCGTGTGAATCATAATTACTTTGTTTCTAGAGGTTATTCATATTCAATCTTCCAACAATTTACAACATTATCAAGGGAATCCCAGAATTATAAACAAGGCAATTACTAATTTTCTTTACGCTCAGACAAAGAATTACTTTTCCTGTTGGCGATTCAGCGAAACGAGAATGTATTAATTTAGATGAACTTACAACATAAAAAGAAAAGATTTTTTTTAATGTTTGTTTTTCAGCTGTTGTTGTGTTTCACTAAGTTGTAAGTGCATACTGAGGCATAAAAAAGCATACGTTAAAGGTGATCGCACACTTATCAGAGCCGAAAGAAGTGGAAGAGCAGAAAGAATCGAATTTTAGAATTACTTTACTTGTATGAAATCCTATAAAACTTCGCACACTTTTCCGTGTCGAATCAGACGAATAGATGAAGTTGTTCGTATGAGAGAAAAAACTTTCGGCGCGAATAAGTGTGCGTTTACTTTAAAGAAGCATTCGAGCGTTGATCTGTATTCGTGGAGGATTCTAAGTGGTAGTGTGGTAGTGTGGTAGTGTGGTAGTGTGGTAGTGTGGTAGTGTGGTGTGCACTCACATTCTGCGGCAAGTGCTGCGGCGGCAGCGGCACGGCGAGCAGCTTGCGGCAGTAGGTGAGCAGCTGCTGCAGCACGGCGCGGCGCAGCGGGGCCCGGCGCGCCGCCCCGCCGCCCCCGCCCGCCAGCACGTCGGCCAGCAGCCCCGACAGCCGCGCCTCCGACCCGCCGCACCCGCGCCAGCCCACCGACTCGCGCACCCACCACACTGACTGGTGCGCTGGAAACATTACATTTCTATATCACTCAGACGAAACGTACGAGTAGCTACGGCTGTGGAATATTACAAAATATCAAAACGGTGAAAAACAAATACACCTATTGGTCTGCCACAGCTCAACATCTTTTTAAATCAGGATCAAACTACGGGATTTAATTACATAACCCTCAGGTCATCTTGATAGAAAGCACGTAGCAAACGGCAAGCGCAACGACGAGTTCGACAAACTTTGTAGCTAAACTCTGGCAAACGAAAGTAGAGACTGAAAAAGCGCGGCAAATTTAAAAAATCTTAACCGGAATAGCCTGACTTGATACTTTACAGTTACAATATTTTTACACTACTGATTGACAGCATGTGGACAGGTACAAAAATGGGAACCTTTTTTTCGGATAGGAAATCATAAAATGACTTGTCCCACTCTGAGTGGAGCAAGAGGGAGTGTCAGACTTTTACCGACTAAAACCCATCCATGTTCCTTCCTCGCCCTTTATGTTCCGGGGCCACGGTATCTCTTTCGAGTCCGCGTAGCACTGGTGAGTTTCCCTCACTCGTCAGTTTATTTAATTAGACAGTTTCGTTGATTCGTCATTTTCGCTGATTGGACAGTTGTATGAATTCGACACTTACGTCAACTCGACAGTTTCCATAATTTGTCACTTTCGTTGACTCGTCACTTAGGTACACTCGAGGAAAAAATATAACAAACAGTTATTGTGGATACTGGACTGAACTTTTGAAAAAAAAGATACTATAACTCAGTTTGACACATTCACAAAACGAGTTTGTATTAAACATCATATTGTTAGAATAGGTTTGTTGTCAAATATACCAACTTAAATCCCATCGTCATAGATCCAGCTATTTATTCCACGTATTCCTCTTCCTATGTTGTAAGGTTGATTACTCACTTCCACCTTTCATTCCACGTTCATTCATTTTTGAGTTGAAGAAGACTACATCATTGTTTTTACCCAGAGAAAACGAGCATTATCTTTCCTTCAATTTATATTTATATATATTTAGACCTCAAAATAATGGTGTATATCTAAAGCATTACTTATATACTCAAGTATTACGTTATTTTCGTGTGTTGTCCTTGGTGTGTAATTAAATTGTAAATAAATAAATAGATCTCAAATCATATTAAAATTAACAGATCATTTCCTACCGACTCACGGTGTTTGTTTTGCCTAAAAAAAGTGATATTCGCTTTTTATTGAAGATTTATACTAAATATATCTTTCCAAATGCAGGAGTAGATTTTCTCGAAACCTATGCCGAAGTTGAACGTAACATGTTTGTGGATGATAAACCTTAGCACAAGGAAACTTTTTATGCTAGATAGAGGTTCTACTTCGTGCTAGAAAAATTATAAAAAAATAAATACTGATTTCAACAAAAAAAAACATCTTTTGAAGGTTTTATCAACATTTTTGAATAAATATAAACTGGACAATGTGCACCAAGTAATGCTTTATAAAGCTTAAATACAAAAAAACAAAAAAATATGTATAGATTTTTTTACGTATTATTTTTAGTAATTTCAGTGTGAAGGTAATGAAAAAATAAAGTTTGGAAAATTGACACCTGGGTGTTCTACTCTTGCATTTGGAATGATATATTTAGTATAAATCTTCAATAAAAAGCGAATGTCACTTATTTTGGGCAAAACAAACACCGTGCGACTGTACTTCGACTGACGAATTTGATAAAAGTGACGAATCGTTTACGCAACTGTAGAATTCACACTAGTCTCCAATTACAAGTAGCGAAAGTGACGAATCAACGGAACTGTCGAATTAAATAATCTGACGAGTGAGGGATACTGACCAGTGTTACGCGGACTCTTTCGAACAGTCCTACAAGGGCCTTTTACAGTATTTATTGTATGGTGTTTTTAATCAAAGGAAGCAAACTGAAGTTTCGAGACATAAAAACATTATGATCCAGACCAAAGAGATATTTCGAGCGTGACAAATCCAAAACCAGCTAACTTTGTTGGTATAAAATAATACTAGTTAATATGTGATATATTGACTAGTTAATATGGGAATAAAAACAAAGTATCAACATCAAAGCGTCATACTAACATAAAAAATCCAACACAACAGGTAAGGGTCAATTCCCACTGAAAGAGCAGCGGCCGGCAGCGTCTTTTTGAGGTAAAATATTACAGACTATTTTTAATCATATCTACGTGATTAAAAAGTTCATAGTCATTTGAAGGCAAAGGAGGGTTAGCGTGGCGTCGCGAGGTTGCACGAGCCTTCTACCGACTAGTCAAAAGAGGCGCCGCGCGGCTGATCGCGGCGCAGCTAGCTGACGTGCGGCCGACCGCGGTGCAGCTGACAGACTCGCAGCTGCGCGCGAGCGACCATTTCCTACCCGCCCGCCCTACCCAACTTTCCTTGAGTGAAGTAGATCGCACACTAGTTTTCAAAGCTACCACGCGGAGGCTCATTGCGGCGCCTCGGGATGCCGCGCTGCCTCTCGCGGCGCCGCACTGCCCCTTGCGGCGCCGCGCTCAGTCACTTGCTCTTACGGCCGCTGCTCTTTTAGTGGGATTGACCCTAAAAAATCTTGTTTCTGATTGAACTAGGCGTCTTTCTCCTGTTGTTTTTCTTCAAACTTTGAAATCATGCGAAACAAAATCTCCTGCACTCCACTTTTAATCGTTTTATTCAGGTTCAAGTTGTCAAAATGCTCTCAATAGGTCCCAAAAATTCAACAATTACATTCTCAACAACAACACGCCATCTTATTTTGACAAATTGAGATTGACATAAAATAAACATTGCCATATAAAAAGTTTGCAAATAATCCAGTCTCTACTTTCATTTGTCAAACTCTAGGCAGAAAGTGAACAGCTGATTTCACTTGTCGTTTGTTTTGGTGTAAATAACCATAATTTGACCAAATAAAAAGTATCGATATACAAGTATCCTACTAATATTATAAATGCGAAAGTTTGTAAGTATGGATGTATGGATGTATGGATGTTTGTTACTCTTTCACGCAAAAACTACTGAACGGATTTGGATCAAATTTAGCACACAGATAGTTTATTACCTGGATTAACACATAGGATACTTTTTATCCCGGTAATAAGATCCCGTGGGATAATTTCAAACTTCACGCGGGCGAAGCCGCTGGCAGAAGCTAGTAGTCCCATAAATCCAGTCGACAATAGAGTATAGACTCACCGACAGTAAGGAAGAGCGGCAAGGCATGATGCACATGCCTCGCGCTGAGCACTTGCAGCATGGGATGCGCCAGCCTCAGCAGCGTGGCCTGCAGGTCGTACGCGTGGCCGGGCTCGCTGTCCCGGCGCCACACGCCGCACACAGCGCGCAGGGCCGCCAGCGCGCCGCCCGCGCCGCGAGCGCACACCACGCGCGACACTACGGAGTGCAGCGCGGACGCAGCGCCTGCGCCGGCGCCGATTTGTGCACCGCCCTGTGTAAATAGCACGGTTATTTTCTTCATGTCTTCTAAACAAATCCATCTCTTTTTAAAGCTAGCTAAATTGTAATGCTGACTGTAGACTTGAGGCTATTTTCAATACCTTACTAACAAATAACGGAAGATTGCCGTCTGTTTGACATTTAGCTTGGGAGCGACGCGAAGTTTCTTTGATTTTTCTATGAATCAAGTGACAGGTGACGCGGGTAGGATACTTCAAGCTAACTTTGTTTATAGAAACACCGATAGCTACGAGACGAAGGCATATTAACTAACAGTTATACGTTAGTAAGTTTTAGAAAACGGCCGTTACCGACGTTGTTCCTGATATTTTCAGATACGAATTTCACCGGCTCAATACATTTAAGATACATCTTTTTCGATTTACACAATTCATACCAAGGAAAATCAAAGTTATCAAAACAGCCCTCTTTTTAGATAATACATAAATTTTCAGTTTTGTATGTGTCACCGTAAAATTGTCAAACACGTTATATTACAATATAACGTGTTTCTCTCTAGCGATATTGTAATATCTCGAATGATTGTCAACTGAACTTACGGAAGTATCTCTGCCCTCATAATCGGGACTTGGGGCACCCCCCGTTAGGTTAGTTAGGTTCCTTTAAACCCTGCACTCGGAAATAGGGGCGAAGCCGACTACGCTTTTTAGGGGAATATTAAGTGTTTTAAGGTTAGGTTACAATAATCGGTATTTCTCAGGTATGGTACAATATCTTTTTACAAGAGTTGTACCACTGGGCAAGGGGGACCCCTCCTTCCATTCACACCGCGTGAGTTGACTACCATCGCATGCATTTCACGAAAAATAATGCGTTTTGTTGTAAGCAGTATGTTCATTTGACAATAATTTGAGTTTTTACAATATCGCTAGAGATATTACAATGTAACGTATTTGACAATTTTTCGGTGACATAATATGCATTAGATACTTACCAAATAAGGTTCAGAAGAAGCGACAGCGCCATCTGTGTTCACATTCATAGTAATAAACTTCACTAGGGCAGGCACGAAGTGCTCGCACTCCAGGATCACGCGACCCATAGTCTGCGTGCTGCTGCCTTCAGTCTACAAACAAGATAAAGTGTTAATAATCTGTTTCCACGAATAAACACGAGTACATCAATGAGGTATTTCATTGAAGGTATGGTACCTGTAGTGGTAAGCTTGCAATCCACGCCAAAGCCTGCATTGAAAGCACCCAGCATCTTAGCGATATGTTCTCTAACCTGTAAGGAAAATGCATAAAATTATTTTTCAATAGACATTATTATTACACACTAGCTTTTGCCCGCAGTTTTTGCCCTATAATTTTTTAAATACTTTTACGTTTAACTTTCATTTCCTGTTGACATGAGTTTCAAACATATACATTTAGTTCGCTTGGTCGTGACTGTGAAGAGTTCTACTAACCTCAAGCTCAATCAATGCAGCAAAGACATGACTGACAAATCTTGATTATTGATCGGCTTCCGTTTACAGAATACGTTGAATAAAATGAGTGTCAAATAAATGACGATCGTTCTATTTGCAGCAGATTAACTATTATTCACAACATAATCTGCCTTTTCTCAACTATTTTGGGGTCGGCTTCCAGTCTAACCGGATGCAGCTGAACAACACTATTTTACATGGAGCAACTGTCTATCATATCAGACCGCACATCATATCAGATCACATCAAAGCACATACATCGTACACACACGCCACACACCCAACTAAAGCACACCACGTTTCTTACCACATCAACCAAAAGATGTTAAAATACTTAATAAAAAAAAAAAACAAACTGTAATATGCGTAACATAACATATCTAAGATATGGAAGAGCGGAGTCTCCTAACACCGGCTCTTTTTGTCTAAAAGGAGGCTCCAAACACAATTCATTGTATATGACGCTTTTTGTTAAAATAAAAATATTTTTCATTTTCAAATTTTTCATTTTTTTCTTTCCACAACCCAGTTAATGTTTGGTAATACTCCTTGGGTAGGACTGATTGTCAGACTTTTGGGCCACTACACACCTATAACAACTGACAGCTTAACGTGCTTTTCAAGGCACGGAGAACAGTCCACTGACCAATCTAGGCAAGCGCGTATTACCCTACAGATCGACCCGAGCGGCAGTTATTATTTAGACAAGAGCTCCTTTAAAAGATCTTTCAGTCACGCGAGTTACTTACGTGCAAAGCGAGTGCAGTAACGCGTTGACAGTGTCGGAGGCGAGACGTATACGCGGCGTATCCGCCGGCACGGCCAGCGTGGCCAGCGACCACGCGCCGCCACTGCCCCACGCCGAGCCGTTCAGCGTGAGCCACAGCGAGATCACGTTCTCCATGAATGTGCAGTCCATCTGGGTGGGAAATATTTACTAATAATACTCATGTCATCTAGATGTCTTACTAAAGCGTAATGTAAAAATAAATATTGCTGGACATTAACACACAGCGCCACCTAGTGCCACACTAAGCAAAGCTTGCGTCGTGGACACTAGATAGTTGATATACTACATATATACTGTTTTGTTTTTTGAATGTCAGAAGAAACTCTCGATTATTTACTTTGTAGACCAGTGGTTCCCAAACCTTTACTCCGCAGCTCAGCTTTGCTTTTAGAAAATTATTCAAAAGCAATTCAACTAATTTATTCCTATTCCTGTACGACATATTGTTCAAGTTTTCGAGCTTACTTCGATGATCGCTCTAGTATCCTTCACGTCAATCTTAAAGGTCTTAGTTCCACATACTACAGGATAGTGAAAACAAAGAATCTTGTCAGCAGTGCCTAGAAATAGTAATCACGTCTCAAAGTTACTTGACACTCTTTCCCTATTCTTTTCTTTGTAAAGCACTGACTGTACTAAAGATACGCCGACTAAGGCAATTTAGAAAGATATCTAGATTTTTTTTTAATTTTATATCACACCTGATAATGGAACTCCAACGCCAAATGCCTGAACACATCATACAGTGTGTGCGTCAGTGGTGGGTGTGGTTTGTGTGGAGGGGGCGCTGCCCGAGGCGGAGGGGGCGGGGCCGGGGGCGGGGCACGCACTGCGGCGGCCAATGCGCCCGCGGTGCTGAGGAGGGCGCGGCGAGCGTGCGCTTCGCCGGCGCCGCCGCAGCCACCGCCTCCTGCTTCAACGCGAGCGTCCCAGCATACGGACACGTTGCTGGACAAATGAAATACCACAGTGAACGGAAAATGACATTTTTGGTCATTAATCTTCGTTATCATCACAACAGTTAAAATAAGTCGGCTGCTGGAGATTGTGAATCGTATTATTTAATTCAGTCGATCTCTTTATGTCATACTCTTTCTTTCATAGATCTGTTGCGGGTTATTTATTTTTACAAAATCTATACTTTTTTCTTTGGTCTACCCCTACTTTTATAGACTTACCAACTCAAAAGATAAAAACTACCCACATTTTGACTTTGTTACGTCGTACAAGATTATTTACTAATACTACGCGCCTGAAGGGTCCTGCACCATTGTAGTAACGGGAACCCCTCTTTTTTTTTCGGATGGATCAAATGACTCCTCCGCTCTGGATGGGGAAGGGGGTGTCAGACTTGTACTGACGAAAACCCACCCATGTTCCTTCTTAGCCCTTTGTGTTCCAGGGCCGCAGTATCTTTTTCGAACAGTATCGCAGATCCGGTAGGCATTGGTCCTTGCGGTGCGCGTGGAACAGGAACTCATCGTCAACACCTGTCGTCATAAGTCACACGGATGGACGGCGAGCTAGCCCATTAGTTCACCGTTCACAGTACCGGCAACCGAAATACACATTCTGTGAATATTTCCACTGTCTAGCTATTACAGATCATGAGATACAGCAGGCTGACAAGTAGATGAACGGGCTGCACAGGCTTAGTAATACAAATACTTCAACATTAACAATTTACCTGCAACTATTATCCACCACAATTTTCGTCCTGGTTTCCTTCTTGACAGCGTCAATGAAGTACTGTTCTAGTTTCTCTTCGGAAGACTCCGAGTCGTCAGACTCCGCTACTTGCGTCAGTTGCTCTTCCACGTCAATGTCTAAGGAAAAAGAAATATACGTATTCAATTACAATCATAGATAAATTAGTCCCCAGTTATGCCAAAACTGACCAACTTCCGCCATATATTTTGTGTACCATTAAATTACCGTTAGCATTTGGAATATTAGATTCATTTGATGATATTATGGTCGAAATCGTCACTTATGATTCGCTTTGGCATAACAGGGCTCAGTTTATAGTAAAAAAGCAAAACTTATAAAAGCTAAAACTTAACAACAGTGACGTATGTTATTCTAAAAACAGCGTGTTTCAGATAATTTTAGTTATTTCAAGCTGCTATGATAGTGAACGTTGAACGTTAGCGTGCATCACTAAATGGTATGTTTTTGATGAAATGATATTACCCTGCTAAGTAAAAGCCGTAGCAATGTTTTTAACGTGAGAACTGTTTAATATTTTCCATTTGCCAAAATTGTATAAGGCCTTTTTAGTCAGACCTATGTCGATAAAATCCTTTTTCAAAGCCCATTTAGAGCCAACAAAAAGAAGCCCGTTCGCGGTTTAAAAAAAAGCAAAAAGAAAAAAAAAAACATTGATCGCAATCATTTCTATGGTATAAACACGCAAAAGCGTATTCGATATTTAAAATCGAGGCTATGGTGCTATGCAAATGTGTAGCGGTTAGGTGTGGTCTGTTTTCCTATCACACACACTACATATCAGTGCAAACCGAACTAAGCCCGGTCATAGACCTTACAGACATACAGACTTGTTATTTTATGTATAATGTCCTTACTTGCTAAATTGACACCTGCTGTGGAAAATAGTTTGGGCTTGAAGTTGGTAGTCTTCCCCAGACCAAAACTATCCGCTAACAAATCTGCAATAACAATAACACAGCAAGTCAATTCTGCTAGCTCTTTTAGAACAACGGGATTCACGGAATTTTGATTAGTTTGCTGAGAAATAATTTATAAATAAATATAATAAATAATTTGGAAAAAATCATGTGTTCTTGTATTGATTAATTGTCTAACTGGGTCATTGATGTAAACTAACTAAAGTTCGATGATTTGTTGGGGCTCTGTGCCTTCTATACGGTTTTCACTGATGTGTAGGATATAGGGTGGGTTGCGACAGCCGGAACTATGTCCTAACAACGGAAAACCACGCATATTTCCTGCTGCATAGGCGGTTTCCACAAGTGCGCGAATCCGTCGCAATCAAAGTCGTCTGAAGATATTGATTTTAGCAGTGACTCACATCAACATATTAAAATATTAATATAAATAAAAATAATGTAAGTAAGTAATGCACGTACTCATGCAAATGAAGATAGTTTTTTATTTCATCGAAATCGGGTCAGGCGCTTTTCATATCCGATTGCGGGTGATGCGGAATGTTTTCGTTTCACTTTGCAAAAATTTGATTTGCAAAGTGGTTTGTACTTATTATTTCGACTCGCAGCTTGCGGCATGACGTCACAGGTTGGTCGGATTTTGATGCGGTGCCGTGGTGGCCGTACTCTTTAAAATTTAATATGTCATTTTTGAAGATATGAAGAAATCATATTTTTTTCTGGTTTTACCTATTTTTTAGACATGTTGATAAAAAAAAATCATTGCTATGATTCATTGCTACATCGAACGACCAAAATGTATGAAAAGTTAAAATTGCTTTCATGAATCAAGTAAAGTTTCCAACCCACCCTACCCACGACGTACAAAATGCTTTTTTTTATATTTTCAGAATGAATTATGATTTACTACATTGTGTGCATCATGCTATGCAAGTAAAATTGTTGAGTACAGGAATAGAATGGAATAAGTTCGATTTGCGAAATATTTAATTATAACGAAATTTTAGTTTAATAAAACGCTCGTTCTTTATTTGCAAGATAAGATATAATTCTGAAGGCGCAAACCGTGTATAGGTGGGTTTTTCAACGAAGCGGAAAAATCCTCACGCACTGTGTTGATGTCATTCAATTAAGTACTGTATCAGTATTGCTTTTAAGTATAAAATTCAACACAGACTAAGTGTTGGCTAGCGTGTGCTCGAAGATGGACGAGTGTTTCATTTTATACTTACAGGCGATACTGATAAGGTCCTTTATTCGTCAGTCCTATAGCTATGACAGACGGCGTGCGGTTTGTGGTCGTGGTCGCCTCTTAAATTTGTATAATATTCTGAGTATAAGTCGAAGATACGTTTATTAAATCTATTTGTTGTGACAGTTAAAATGTGTTTCTACAAATATCAAGAAGTGCGGTCTGAGGTCAGTGTTTAGCAGTGCCTGTTGTCATGAGATAAAGTGCTTTTGTACTATATGATAACGCTCAGTTTCGTTTATCAAATACCTATGTTACCTTCTAACTGCTGCACAACTTCGAGGGATCGCTTATGTAAAAATAATTTTTAACACTTTTTTGCGATGCAAAGTCAATCATCGTATATTACCATCACCACCTGATAACTTTAACTATCTAGTAAAGATATCTGATAAGCCCTATTGGACACAACTTTCTTCTGGGCTACATTTAACTTAAATAGTAGTATAGTACAGGTCGTCTAAGCTAAAACTGCACGCTATTGCGTGTTCCGGGGAACAAGCTGTTTGTTTACATATAGGCAGCTGAATTACAGTCACATTTAACCTTTTGGATGCCATTGTCACATATACGTGACAAGCAAGCGCGTGCCCTGTACGCCAGACGACACAAATATGTGACAAAATAGTAGATGAAATTGTGGCTTGGCGTGGAGGGCACGCGCGAGCGTTTATGCTGTGTCGGTCAAAAGGTTAAACAATGATTGTGTGCTGAGTATAGTCCCCATCACGAGAAGCTTTAAATTTTGTAAAAAAAAAAAAAAGTGACAGCGTCAGCGTGAACTTAATTCAAAATGGGTCCCAAATGTTTACGTTCTATGATGTCAGATGCATTCCAATACCACAAAACGTTAGACGACAGCTCTTTATATCGCCAAAATATAACCCAACTAAGTGAAATTTCGTACTACACGTTTGATAATTTGAGTTGATTGAATTTGGAATTATTTGTTGTTGATTGAAATGTCGCTGCGTAACTTGGTAGAAATTCTTTGTTTACAAAAAATATACTTTCTCGTGGCCTGGACTATAGACTATGTTACAGCTACTCTCAAAAAGTATTACGAACGAACTGTATACCAGAGCTTGTTCAACCGTTGCCATTAATTATTGGTCCCTGTGTGTCTAGCTGTGAACATAGGAAACTGTGAAATTGGCAGTCAAGTCTCGTATTTAAAACTTTCTAATGCAAGCCACAAACTTATCTCAAGCGATAACCTATGTCAGAAACTTGTTCATTAGGGTTTGTACACGTTACCCGCCTTTACCGCATTGCACCTGTAAGGTTCGTAGCAGACTGGTCGCCTTCCCACTGACTATGAGGATTAAATTCCCAATTAAGAGACATTATCCCTTTTCCGAGACTGATCTCACAGTTCGGTACCCTTGTTACCAGAAAGTGAAATCACAAGCTCCCACTCATGATCTATGACGCGTTTTATTTTCGTCCTTTTTTAATTAATTGATAAAACAAAAAACACGTACTTATCCAATATTTTTCGATGATCTAACTGTCGAAGTAACCAGAATCATATTTTTTTAAGTCAGTCATCATCCCTATTGCTGCTATGATCTGACATTTTGTCATAAAAAAAACATGAAGTGGTCCACATTGGATCGTAAAATTTGGAAGTCAGGGGCTTTACCCAGCAGTGGTAAAAGCCAGACCCAGCAAGTTAAATCTTACATTGGGTGCCCGAGCTCATCGTAAACACTATTTTCCCTAGTTGTAACACTGCATAGTGCTTAGATAAGTGTTTCGTGTACAATTATTGAAGGTATTTTTTTTTTGTGTCAAAATCAAAATCAAAGCATTTATTTCAAGTAGGCCAATTACAGGCACTTTTGAATTGTCGAAACAAAGATGAAAATTAAATGTAGCTACAGTCCCAGTCACAAGACATAAAAACTGTGAAAGTACTGTAGTTGCCCATTCCCTAGCATAGATCTCTATGGAGAAGAACGGGCAAGAAACTCCATGGACACTCTTTTAAATCAAATTATTGTTACAAAATCTTGGTTACATCATTTATGTTGAGATGGTAAATTATGGTGTTTGGATACAGGCTAACAGTAACAGTGAAGAAAGCGTGCAATTTTAGTTCAGACGACCTATACTCCGACGTTTATAACTTAGTACACAAATGAACAAACCTGCAACAGTAGGTCCCTTGAACTTCCTCGCCTTCACCCCGGGCGGCGCGCCGGGTATAGAGTGCACGCGGATGACCCGGGACGAGCCCGCGCCGCTCCACGACTCCTCGTTCGGAGGACTTGAAGGGGACTCTCCACTTTCGTACTCCACTAGGTCCTGGTGGAGGATTGAGTGGGTGAGTAGGGATGAGAGACAGTATATAATTATCTCCTATCGTGTTATAATCTAACAAGTAAAATTAAATTTAAAATTTAAAAAACCTCCGTCACAATGTTGGTACTATAAGTTAAATAGAAAATATTTAGTTAATTCGCATTTTTGTGGTGACGGTCATATTGGACTTTTAATTTATCATAAGTCATAAGTCATTTAATCATTTGTTAACATAGGTACAATAAATAGTTGTTTTAAAAGATTACAAGCGCTCTGTGCTCTATCATAGTGTATAGTATTGTACTAGTCAAGCCCTTTCATTTGATACCCATATTGAGGGAGTTGTTGAATAAATATGTAATCCGCCATTTTGTGGCGGCGGCCATCTTAGACTGATTTTTATCAAACATAGCTAAGAACACTCCCGACTAATTCAACTTTCAAACAAAAAAAAACTCCAAATCGGTGCATCCGTTCGGGCGCTACGCTGCCACAGACACGCACAAACACACACGCACGCACGCACGCACGCACGCACGCACGCACAGACATACACGCACGCACGCACGCACACGCGCACACACACACACTCACAAACAAAGTGCACGTCGCTCACGTGATGTTTGATTTTCAATTTTCGGCTGCATGTGTAATATGGCATTACTTTCCATCGTCGATTTAGAAAAAGACCCCGAAACACACTATAGTACATTTTGATACAAGTGGAGAAAGTTTGCTAATGTATGTAATACAAGGCGGTATTAACACACGAACCGTAAGGGTGTTTTTGAGCCGAGAACTGCAATAATAAATGTCCACGACTCTTTTTTAATACACTTTTGAAAAAATTAAATAATGTAAAATATTTGTGTCATGAATGTCACGAAACTATGATTTAAATTTTATTTTTTCCTCGCTTTGCTTTCGCCAGGTTCAAGGAGAGGCAAAGGTATGAAGCCGTTATACAGCCTAATATAAAGAACTAATTTTAATTTGTTTTTAATTTAGAACACAAATAAATGTTAATTTGTTTATAAAAGTAAATATTAGTTATAAATAATCATGTTTATCACCGATATTGAATTTAAAAACACAATTTGAATATTCAAAAAATGTTATAAGTAAAGAAAGACGTAGATCGCTTTTCAAAAAAAAAAACATTCACCTCTGACTGAATAAAAAAAACATTGACCAATTTGGACCAAGTACGAGTATATGTATCAATAATTATTTGTGGCAATTTTACTTTCTGCACATGTGTGGAAAAAGCATGGAAAATGCACTCGGGTGAAATACACTGCATTTTGAACCTACTCGTAGTGCGAAAAGAACCAGTTTTCGAGGAAGTGTATTGAAAAACACTTTTTTGACTTTTTAGTTTGTTAATCTACAACTTGTAACATTAAATAAATATCTACTTGCTTATAATTTCAAAGGGAACTTGAAGGAGTAGGACCATTTCTTGAGGCTCATGACTGTGTCGGTATGCACGGCTATGTAACATTTTTAAACTATTGGTTGTACTAATGTAAGTTACATCTGGACTTCGTTTTTGTAAACAATATTGACACAGCAACTACGTCTGAGAGATAACGCTCACAAAAAGAATTAATTTTTCCCGTTTTTGCAACATTTTTCGTATATATATTTCGCTCCTATTGGTCGTAGCGTGATGTTACATAGTTTACAACCTTCCTCGATTTTCAACGAGTACTTCCTGAGATTAGCGAGTTCAACCAAACAAACAAACTCTTCAGCTTTTTAATATTAGTATAGATCGAGTCATACCTGCAGCAGCGTGGTGAGTGCATGTCGCGGCCAAGGCGGCAAGGTGACAGCCAGTCGCGCCAGTCCCAGGATACACGAGGGATCCAGTAGACTTGCACCGCCTGATAAAGCACATAGCCGTCCCACTACCTGTTGAATACGAAACAAAGATCAGAATACATTTGTGAAGTCACTGTGAGAGCGGTAGGCTTCGCTTAAGTTCCATGTCTCACTAGGCAAACATCTTTGTCAATATTCATTGATTTATAAAAGCTAAAACTACGTGTCCCTTATTTTCTAATATTCTTGATGGACTAAATAGATTTGCAACTCTTTGATACTGTCGTCATACCTATTACTATTATGGAAATAGTTAATTTCTCTGTCCATACCTTAGCAGCCAGCATGAGAGCATCAGCATGTGAGCAGGTGTCAGCAGCGAGCATGTGCGCGACCAGCGCGTGCGCCAGTCGCGCCGCCAGCCCCGCCGGCAGCGGACGTGGCCGCGCCGGCTCCGAGCTGCCCGAGCTGCTAGAGCCCGACGACTCGCCGCGGGACGCGCCGCGCTTGCCGACCATCGCCATTCGGGCTTTTAGGCTTAGGCGGGCGCGCTGTGTCAACAGAATAACTACCATTATCATCTGACCAAATCACACTAATATTATAAATAGGACAGTGTGTGTGTGTGTGTGTCTGTGTGTTAGTGCGTGTGTGTGTTAGTGTGTCTGTGTGTTAGTGTGTGTGTGTGTGTGTGTGTGTGTGTGTTAGTAGTGTGTGTCAGTATGTTTGTTATTCTTTCATGCAACAACTACTGAACGAATTAGGATGAAATTTAGCACACAGACAGTTCATAACCTATACTAACAAATAGACTACTTAATAATAATACTTCTCATCAGAGTAATATGATCCCGTGGAATAGTTATCGCCGCGGGTACCCCAATTAACACAAAATTAGTGTCCAAGACAGTCTTTCAACTTCTCATCTCTTTGCGACTCACCTGTTGATCCTCCAAAGCGACTTGTATCCCTCTCCTGGCGGCTTCCAACTCCTGCATCTGATGCAGCAGCTTCTTGTGCAGCTTACGTCGGTGTAGCTTGCACTCGTTGTTGCGGGGAGAGCCTTGGGCTTCGCTGCCGGGGAGGCTGCCGCCCGCGCGGCCGCCTGTTACCCAGTCCCACCTGTGGACAAATAATAACAATACAAATTTAGACTTGTGATTATTTAATTTTGAGTGTGTAATTCATCACTGTTTAAATGAATAAAACATTTGTGTGGAAATCGGTATGGCATATAATGAAAAATTCTGAGGTCTTGATTTTGTATCCACTCACATAAGTGGATATGAAACGGGGCACATTTTTTTTACTGCGACAAACTTCGAAGTTGGTCACAGTTGTAACCTAAACTTGCCTATGTGGTCGGAGTGAACGGAATCCCTTCGACATTGTTATTACGACAAACGGTTAGTCGGAGACAAAAAACACCAAAACGTGTTTTATACGACACATAAAACTGATAAGACGATTTGCGAAAATAACACTTTATTGTTACTTTTTTTTTCTTTTAATCCGTGTACCGACACAGTAAAAGGCTGATATTCATATTCATTTTATTTTGCGTACCATAAGTTTTAAGAGATGTTACAATGACCTTACAGCTAAGAACAATTATGGACCCTGTCTGACTGACCCCTGATTCCTGATTTACCTGGCATGTCTATTAGAGTGTGCAGCGACGGTATCCAACACTGAAGCGAGGGCCGTAAGCAAGGCAGCCGTGACAGCGGGCTGCGGGCGCGGCGCTCGTACCAGTTCTAATGCACGAGAGGCCAATGCCGGACAGACCCCACCTTCGGCCGTCGTGTGTGAGTATAAACTCTTGCGGCACATGTAGATTATGAGCACCAGGCATCTGTGAAAACATAGTACATTTTGATACAAGTGGAGAAAGTTTGTTATTGTCGTCCGAGGCGGTATAAACACACGAGCCGTAGGTGAGGGTGTTTTTGAGCCGATAACTGCAATAAGAAATGTCCACGTGTATCAAACGACGTTTTTCAATATACTTTTGAAGTAATAAAATAAAAGAATGTAAAATATTTGTGTCATGAATTATTACGATTTTAATTTTATACACAAATAAATGTTAATTTGTGTATGAAAGTAAATTAGTTTTATCTATGATATTGAATTTATAAAAACAATTTGAATGTTAAAAAAAATGTTTAATGTAATGTATGTTAGAGACGCAGATCGCTTTGGAGGGTAGACGATCGGCGATTGTATCAACATCAGCTCCGCGTAATTAAATTGATTATAAATAGTAAATATGCAGTTTAGACCAAAATAATCACTAAAAGTTTATAACAATAGTGCAAATATCGTGTGAAAGTATTATCTCTTCGACACTCTCAAGTCAAGTGCATATAATTACTCAAACAAAGTGACAGTGCAGTCCGATATGTTGACATACAGAAGAATAAACTTGGTTCAACACTAGTAAACACAGTGCAATGCATAACTCAGTTTGGCGTTACAGTTATATCGAAGTTTAATATTCAAGTTAAGTAACTTTTACAAAGAAGAAAACCATCTTGTCTCGGGTTGTGCGGACTTAGTATTTTTTTTGTAAAAAATCAACATACCTGCACCCAACAATACTTTGTTATAAACACTACGGAATCAGAACCATAATTTCACCCGTGTTTGAAAGTTAACAGCTGGCGTGGCGGCTAAGGACGCGTCATTGCTGACTGAATCAAGAGAACCCGAGTTCGAATCTGAGTGCTACGCGTAGTCTTTTTGTGAATGTTTCTAAGTCATTTAATTAAACACTCTCCGCACAAGACGTCAGTCAGTGGATATTTAGTAATATAAAAAGACTAGCTGACCGGCGCAACTTCGTCTGCGTCTCATAAATTGAAATGTAAGCTATCCTATCTTTCAAGTTGGATCAAACTGCACATGGTGTGCGAATTTTATTATAATCGGTTAAGTGGTTTAGGAGTCCATTGAGGACAAACATTGTGACACGAGATTTATATATATTAAGATGAACAGCTTTCTAGATAACATCACATTTCGTCGTAATCGAACACGTTCGGTAACAAATGACGATGACAGTGTCAGTATCTCACAAACCCTAGAGAACACGGCAAACAGTATGCCCGACTTATCCGACCATGACGATGAGCAAGTAAAAATTCTAAATGACAAGTTACTCGATCTAGAGGCTCAGCTGCAAAGTGCTCACAGAGAAATTGAGTTGTTATCAACAGAAAATTGCAAACTCAGACAAACAAATGAAGAATTATTGAAGAAGAATAGCTTGTACAAAAAGATAACGAGTAGTCCAGTCATGCTTAAAACCTCATCTCCGATCAAGAAGTCCAGTAAAGTCACAATAGCAAATCAAACAAAAACAACTGAACAGGAATTCAGCGAGTCATTATCAGCACCCAACACAAACCAATCTTCACAAAATATTACTAACAGTACCGAAATTATGAAACAACAGAGACGATCCCTGTGCCGTGTACCTGCCAATAAAAACAAAATTTGTATACTGAGTACTAATAATAAAAATAAAATATTGCCGATAGCTCAAGATTTACTTACCGACAAGTACGATATATGCCATTATATAACACCAAACGGAACAATGCAGCAGCTTCTTAGCGGAATTGAAGCGAAACTATGTGACTATACCCTGAATGACTTTTGTATATTATTAATTGGAGAAGAAGACTTTAGAATTACTAGCAACTATTTCAATACTATTATATACATTCGGGATATTCTAAAACAAATTACTTACACTAATGTTATAGTCTGTGTTCCTACCTTTAAACTTAGAAGTGACAACAATATCTACAACTGGAGAATCGAAACATTTAATAATTTATTATACTTAGATTTATTAACTCATGAACATGCATATTCTTTTGACTCTAATTACAACTTGACGTATGATCACACAATGTTTAACCTATTGACAGGCCGTATAAATGACAACGGTTTACGCAATATTTTTGAAGGTCTGTTGCATTTTATTAATGAGATTGCTGTAAGTTACATGACTACCTCTGCAGAAAAGATTGTAAATACTGCAGAAGAAACGTCTTCACTGTTTTTTCGACTTTAAATATCTCCATGTTTTACATCAGAATATAGCGGGACTACTCAGTAAATCTGACCAACTTTTAGTAAATATAGAAGAGCTTAAAGACCATAATATAGACATTGGTGTGATATGTATCACTGAGCATTTTATGTTAGCAGGTTATGAACAACACTTGAGCGTACCTAATTATACACTAGCTGCATGTTTTAGTCGTACGTGTACTAAAAGAGGTGGAGCCTGTATCCTTGTTAATAAGGCACACAAGTTCAAAGAACTTCCTCAAATTAGTAAATTGTCCATAAATAATGTAATAGAATGTTGCGCAGTCGAGTTACTAGATTTAAACATTATAATAATTTGTGTGTACCGTGTACCGGGACAAACCAATCTCAATGTGTTTTTTGAAAGGCTTGTCAATGTTCTTAATCGCATTTCTAAAATAAAAAATCATAATACTGTTATAGCTGGTGATTTTAATATAGATATCATGAAGTGTAATAATGCCACATTGGATTTCGAATGTTTATTGTTAAACTATAATCTTACATTAGCACTTAAGCAGCCCACAAGACTAGCGAGTGGGACATGTATAGACAACTTTGCACATGACTTTAAAAAACAGTGTAAGACTGAGGTGTTAGAATTTGGCTTATCAGATCACACTGCCCAATTAATTAAGCTTCCAGTTAAAAAAATATTTAAATTAAAATGTTGGTATAAAATGAAGCGTGACTACAGCTCAGAAAATATTCATAAATTTAAAAATTACATTAAAAACCTTTCTTTTTCTGAAATATATAACACAAGTGATCCCACAGCAGCTTATCATTATTTTATAGAAACGTTTAAATTATTTTATAATTTGTGTTTTCCGTTAAATAAAATTACTGTACAAGTAAATACGAAGCCAAAATGGATATCACGTGGAATTGTGACCTGCAGTAAGAAAAAAAGAGAATTACTATGGAATTTTAGACGGAAACCAACATCAACAAACAAACAAAAATATTTAACATATTCAAAACTTCTAAAACGAATTATCAACCTTACTAAACGCGCTCAAAACAATTACAAAATAAAAACGTCGACAAATAAAAATAAAACAGCCTGGCAAATTATTAACAATAATAAACTAAATATTCCAAATGACTCTATATCTGAATTAAAAATTAACGATAAATTGACAACAAATCCTACAGAAATTGCCAACGCGTTTAATAATTATTTCATTGAAAAAGTAAATCCAATTCCAGGTGCTGGAAAAGTATCCACAGCCCTAATTAATCCCCTACCGAACTCAATGTTTTTATCACCCTGTTCGCCTTATCATATACAGAAAATTATAAGAAATCTCAAAGATACTAGCAGTGTAGGGAATGACGGTATTTCGACTATAGTGATCAAAGCAGTAAATGAAGATATCTCTCATCACTTAAGCCATATTCTGAATCTTTGCATACAGAGTGGAATATTCCCAAAAGACCTCAAATTGACAATTATTAAACCTATATTAAAAAAAAATGATAAACACTTAATGGAGAACTATAGACCCATAGCACAAATCGCGGTATTCTCAAAAGTCTTTGAAAAATATATTTACAGTGAACTAAATAGCTACCTAGACCAAAATGAAATCCTATGTGATGAACAAAAAGGCTTCAGAAAAAATAAAAACATTAATATGGCGGTTTATGACTTTTTACGCGTAGTTTCTTCACAAGTTGACAAATCTTTACCTGTTTGTAGTATTTATTGTGACATGTCGCAAGCATTTGATTATGTTGACCACAATATTCTACTAGATAAACTCGAGGCTTACGGTATAAGAGGGAACGTCCTTGAGTTGATAAAATCATATTTATCAGACCGCCAACAAGTAACCCAAATATCAAAATTTGATATTAAAACTAAAAGGGAACAAATTTTCTCCTCTGGTCAGCGATATATAACATATGGTGTTCCCCAGGGAAGTGTATTAGGTCCTCCATTGTTTCTACTTTACATTAATGATCTACCAAAAGCAACTAAGGAACCTATGTCATTGTTCGCTGACGACAGTACTGTTACCATAGCACCAAAAAATATGATTAACTACCATTCTGCTACTAATGAGTCATTGAATTCTATAATTACCTGGCTTAATGATAACAATTTGAAAATTAATCTCAGTAAAACAAATATAATGCATTTTAGTCAACGAGAAAAGTTACGCAATATGTCAAAATTTAATTTACTATATAAAGAAAATATAATACAAGAAGTAGAAACAGCCCGATTTTTGGGATTGATCATTGACAAGCAATTAAATTGGAAAAATCACATTAATGAACTTTGTAAAAAAATTAGCACTGCGTCTTATGCTCTTTATAAGTTGGCGCCGACTGTCAACACAGATACTTTACTTACAGCATATTACGGGCTAGCCGAATCAATATTAAGATTTGGTATAATTTTCTGGGGCAATTCAACTCAGAAGGACAGTGCGTTCAAAGCACAAAAGCGTTGTATACGTGCCATGTTTGGGATGCAAACTACTGACAGTTGCAAGTCAATGTTTATACAGCACAGAATTCTAACACTTCCGTCACTTTATACAACCTTATTTTTTGTTTATACTAAACCCGAAAAGGGGTCACTGTACTCATCATTTTGAACAACTTTTTCTATGGGACGAACCCTGAAATCGCGAAAAAAAAATCAGCTGTTCCCTACATTTTGACGAGTTATGCGAACATAAACGTAGGGAACAGCTGATTTTTTTTTCGCGATTTCAGGGTTCGTCCCATAGAAAAAGTTGTTCAAAATGATGAGTACAATGACCCCTTTTCGGGTTTAGTATAAACAAAAAATAACCCTGTATATTAGAAATATCAATATTTGTAAAAACGAATCCTAATTTGTTTCCCCTTCTGAATAATAAAACAGATAGAAATAGACGTGAGAAGTATAGACTTTGGGTGCAATCAGTGTCTGCCAAAACAGCATTTCTCAAAAAAAGTGTGATATGCTTGGCCCCATTAATATATAATAAAATTCCCAATTCCATTAAGACGTTGAATATTAACTCTTTCAAAAGAGAACTAAAAAAAATACTAATTAATAAGGGATACTACAATGTGACGGAGTTTCTGAATGACAAATTTTGAATTTATAATTTTGATTTAATAATAAATTTTGATTGAATAATTTAATTTGTAATTTTAGTTTTAATGTTATTGTTTTAATTATTCTTTGTTTTTTTTTTGTATCGAATGTGATTGTGTATTTGAATTGATTGAATTTTGACTACTGTTATTTCTTGACTAATGTGATTTAATTATTGTATCGACTGTAATTATGTATTTGAATTGATTTAATTTTGGTTATTGTGATTTCTTGACTGATGTGATTTAATTATTTATTAATTTGTGACTTCCAATGAAGTAGGTACTTTAAAACTAATTTGTACGCCGAATATGGCAAAACATGTTGAACCAGCAATCTTCAAACCTCGTTCCATCCCTATGTGCATATCCATGTATCATGTCACACATGTTAAACAAATAAATGCTTCTTTATCTTTATCTTATCTTTTGCTGAAATTAAAAAAAATAAAAACTGTTGTTTTTTTTAATTATGTGAACTAATTTGAATTAACTGTAACTTATTTGTGGCAAATTTGCTTTCTGCACACGTGTGGAAAAAGTATCAAAAACACACGTGTGTGAAATACACTGCATTTTGAACCTATACCGTAGTGCGAAAAGAACTAGTTGTCGAGGAAGTGTTATTTAACAGTAGTATTATTTCAATTTTTCGAAAAAAAAACGTTTAGGTTATCCAGGGTCAGGGCTAAAGAAGCTAGCCTAGAAAAAGTCACACCATTGATTACGATTATGGAAAAGTGAAAAATGTATTTGATTGCATTAGTTAACGAAATATTTGACTGCAATCCTGTTGAAAGTCGGTGTAGAGTATATAAATGGTGGGTGATGAGAGTGGTGACTGACTTGTCGAGCGAGGTGGGCGGCGCGTCGTAGGCGGAGAAGGCCTGCACGAGCGTGTCGGCGAGCTGCGCGCCCCACCACGGCATGGCGCCCGCCGCGCGCGCCACCAGCGTGCCCAGCGCGCCCGCGCCGCGCCCGCCCCACTCCCACACCAGCGGCAGCACGCAGCTGCACCATGACCGGCTCACCGAGCTGTATTGCTGCGATAATCAACACATAAACACATTTACTTACTACCTCTAACAATCTTATCAATTGTTAACACCAAGACTTCACTTAACATATACTAACAAACACTTTGAAACGTTGCTCTACAAAAAGTAACTGCGGTGTGGATGCACCATATTAAATATTGTGAACATAGCCGAAGCTATCGTAGCAAATGGATAGTTTCTGCCTACCCCTGTGAATTAAAAGTCTACATATAAAAATCAAAGATACACTAAAAACTCAAAATATGTATAACTAGTACTGAAAATCTTCATTATTCTACTGCTAGCAAAGAACTCTCCAGCCACTTTGTTTCAAAGCAAACCACTAGTGTATATTTATTTTGTCCACGAAATTAGCTTCCTCTGAGACCACGGGGTCTACAGGCCGCTTTAGCAGAGTCAAAAATGTATAATACAATATAACATCAAAGTCCATTTAAAAAAAAAAAAAATTAACGTGGTTCATTATGATTCTCCATTTTAGGCCCGCAACGCGAATTTCAATAAATCACAAGACTAATTTGCCTGAATTCACAGAACCTTAATTTAAAAAAAATGCAAAACATTTGCAATAACTTTTAGTTAGGGGCCGCCTGCACGAGCGAGAGAATCGCGGCGATATTTTCGTATAGAAATACATCGAATCGCAGCGATTCGCTTACTCATGGGGAAGGCCCCTAAGAAATCTCGCAATTTGCCTGCCTGCAAGAACAAGAATATAACACAAACAAATATTTTGTTTCAAACTGTAAGAAACTCACCACATCTCCAACTTGGAAATAGAAATACAGCAGCATATCAACAATGGTCTCGCTGATAACCCTCAGCTTATCAGTCGATGCTGCTTCTAAGAGCGCTTCAGACGACACCTGCCCCTTGTCGATCATCTCGGGCAGATTCCTCTGCCCTTCTGCATTGTTCTGTAGCTTCCTGCAAGATATACAGAATATAAAAACCATTTGCAATTTGCAGGTTGTATGTTGATGAAAATATGATTTGCGGCTGTTAGACGTATAAGTTACATAATAATCACCTAAATCATCAATACAACCCTCCAAGTTCATAACAGGTCTTGGAACAACTTTTTCAATCAAAGACGTTCCTCAACCTTTTGTAACACTACTACACGGATTTGGAAATTGGAAACTTAAGGGGCTTAACTTATGAATGATGTAACCAAGATTTTGTAGCAATATTTTGATTTAAAAGAGTGTCCAGTTTCTTGCCCGTTCTTCTTCATAGAGATCTACGCTAGGGAATGGGCAACTACAGTACTTTCTGAAGATATTATGCCTTTTGTGACTGTAGCTTTGATTTTGTTTTGCATTTTTGACATTCAAAGGTGCCGTAATGGTCTAATTGAAATAAATGATTTGAGTTTGAATTCGATTGTATTATAGAATATCTATGTTCCCAAATTTATATTTTGAAAGGACAATGATATATGGACGAAATATGAGGAATTTAAAATATCTATAGAAAGTTTATTTTTCTCATAACTCTTGTTTAAATTGATAGAACACACACAAACACACACACACGCACACGCACATTGTTAGTACATTCAAAATATGTGTTTGGAAACTCGTATATTCTGTAATCCAATCAAAATAAATACACACAACCTGAACCACAACGCGTGATCACCGTGAGAGCGTAAAACGCACCGTTGCAGTTAAGGGTGGCCCGTCTGGAACCTTCCATGCATTTTTGTCAACTTAGCAGATAAGTAGCGTTAAGTCCCACATGTAACAACTAGATTTAGTATTGAATATTACATCGGAGCATGCACTTCTGCTCATACGTAACACTACTCTTTTATTTAAAACTCCCAAAAACTTGACTACCTTAACAATTTATGTTTGATTTACAATACAATTTTTGTATTACGTTTGTATGAAATTCGCATGCTCTGCACGCCTCTTAAACGAATAGTTTACTTTTAATCCCGGTAGTAAGATTCCATGGGACAATATTATCAAACCTCAAACGGGTGAATCCGCGGGCATAAGCTAGTTTAATAATCTATACTAATATTATAAAGCAGAAGAGTTTGTTTGTTTGTTTGGTTGAACGCGCTAATCTCAGGAACTGCTGGTTCGAATTGAAAAAATCTTTTTGTGTTGGATAGTCCATTTATCGAGGAAGGCTTTATGCTATATAACATCACGGTCCGATTATAAGGAGCGGAGCAGGAATGAGAAATGTTGCAAAAACGGAGATTTTTTTACTTTCGTTTTTCTCTCTTCTATCTTATATTCTGCATCACGCAGACGAAGTTGCGCGGGTCAGCTAGTGAAATATAAAATGTAAGGGTTTTACTATTATCTAGTCTTACCGTAACATGCTAGTGCAAGTGTGTAGTTGCTGCTGCAACTCTATGCACTCCTGGTAGGCAGTCACGACCTTCGTGTCAGTATCATTGCTGATGTTGAGGTATGACATCATGTGGGCTGCATTACCATTGTACAGTTCAAGGTATGGGTTCAGTAAGTCCATTAGTTTGCCGGTTGCTAATCTGTAAGAAAACCGAGAATTTAATACTATCAGTATATCCGCGAACATGCTTGCAACAGTGCAGTAATATCGGAAATTCAAATCATTTCAATATGTGCTAAATATCCCGTTAAACGTGTTACTGATACTGCCTGCTTCATCCCACTGCTGGGTGGCTGCCCTATGAATTGAAATTTTTTGTATCCAGAGCTGATGTGGACCCCACTTGTTTGAAATACTCATCATCATCTGTCCAATTTGTACGCCACGATATGCGGCTGAACATGTTAGAACTTTTCTGTATTAACATTATTATCTTGCATGCAATGTATCATGTACACCATGTTTAAACATATAAATTATTTTACTTTACGTTACTTTACTTCTGCCTAGCCTTTTCCCAACTATGTTGGGGTCGGCTTCCAGTCAACACGGATGCAGAAATAACCTTATACTAATGAAGATAATTATTTTAATTTGTGAGATATTGCAATGTTTCTGTAACAGCAGAAGTAAATTAGCATACAGATCCTTTCACTTTTCCTTACACTTTAGTTTGGTTTTATCTGAATACTTAAAGGTTTCTAGGTCTTTTTCGCCTTCACACATTTCTGTACATCCATAGGGCGGTCTAGCAATACACAATTAAAATAATTGAGGGTTTATGCAAGAAATAGAAAACTCTTTTTATTTATTAAAAATGCCTTGTATTGGTGCTTATATACATTATGGTGCGATTGTTTAGTTTCTAATACATCACTTATTTTACAATTTATTGTTTTATGTAGCATGTTTTTGGTGAAACGGAACGCACTCTCAAAACACGTCGTCCTCGATAACGGCGGTAGTGACATCAAAATACATATGTCAAAAAATAACTTTTACTTGAAATGTAGGTAAAGTTGCACTACGATTTTATTATAATATCGTTATCGCCAGTTTTGCTTGAATAAAGCACATACAATTAGTAAAATTACTTTATTAAGGCCTAAAAAATAGATCTAAACAAGGTAGATTTTGATAAATGACGTCAACGTATGGGCGGGACAATCACAGACGTTTGAACTGTCATAGAAAATTGCAGGAGTTTAGTATTATCTTTAAGCGACAAGCAGTAGTTGAAATGAACTTATTGTGCACGACACAGGAATAACCTAGGTACATAAGTGTTCAATAATAAGTGTTTAGCAATAAGATAGTGTTTGTATATAACTTGAAATAAATCATATTTTTTCTTTGCGTTTAATTACCTAGTCCGTAGACCTATAAGAGTCAAAACTGTGTCAAAATGTGTATTTATTTTTTCCCTATAAGAATATAAGTCTAATTAGTCAACTAAGTCATAGGACTAATTAGCAATCTCATAATTAGAATTTTGTAAGTAAATGATTGTACATCCCAGCCACTAGAGGCGCCACTTGTACCATCGGCAATAAAAGCTTAAGTACTAGAACACGTTACTGTAACGAGAGCCGTTTTTATAAAACTGATTAATTTTATGTGTAAAAATAAGATTATAAGACTGAAACTTATGTAATAAATAGAGTTAAGCAATATTTATGTATAGAATAGTAAATAAACATTGTAAGGGGTGTCCTACCACATGAAAATGCATGAGTTTAGGTTTCCCATACAAAAGAGCACCTGCGCTCTTATTGGTCAGGGGGCGTGGCGATTAGTGCCGTGTGCAAAATATGGCCTATAAAAAAGGAGCATTTTCGGTGGTCAGGCATTCCAAAAATCAGCATTGTACGAAGAACATCAATAAAGAAGCAGTATGAAAATCCAAGTCTTTATTTAGAAGAAGGAATCCCGGTGCCCTCCCCCGCTTATACTCTTCTGCCTACACCCTGCAAGCAAGGGATCTTCAGCCCCACAAATAATCTCCTAGTCGACGATTCACGCCCGCCAACAGCGACACGTCGCAGAACCAGGCTCAACTGAGCGGTCCTGAACATTATTGGTCCTTCGCAGCCGGATCGTCAGCCAGCATCAAGAAAAATGGTTCTAACACGCAGTCAAGACGGAGAACGAACGAAACGCCGGCTGGAAGAGCTGAGAACACCCACGGCCATAGAAGAGGCCGCATCAGGCAACCCCTCGACGAGTGACGCGCCGAACACCGCTACCGACACGTCGGGCACCAGCAGCGGAACAAACGGTTCGACCGCCACCACGTCGGGAACAGAAGACACGAGTGCCGCGTCCCATCAAGAAAATACATCGCAGCACACATTACGAAAAAAGGGCAACCGATCACGCTGTTCCGTAGTTTCACACAAAAAGAAACTAGCGGAGCTCAAAGCGAAAGAAAAACTCGCTGAATTAAAACTCGAGCGAACAAGAGCCGAGATGGAGTTACAACAAGTACGGGTCCAGCGACTTCAAGCAGAAGAAGACACCTCAGAAGACGACGAGGAAGGGGAAGACGACCTAGCTTCAGTCCGCATCAACACGTGGCTGAAAGAACCTGAAGCGGGCCACCCACAGTCATCACAAGAGGCAGAGAAGAAGCAGGAAGACCCCGTCGAAGTGACACCAACAAAAGAAGAATCACGTCAACCATTAATAGACGTGTCAACCCTCGCCGCCGCTCTCTCTCAAGCGGTACGAAGCACAAGGGAACCGCCAAAATACATTCAAGAACTACCGCTATTCAACGGAAGCTGCGCAGACTGGCTCGGCTTCAAGGCGGCATACGAAGAAACATTGAAATACTTCACGAGAACAGAAAACTTGGCGCGAATACGTCGTAGTCTACGGGGAACAGCGAAAGAAGCGGTTGGCTGTCTAATAGTGAGCCAACCAGATCCAGAGATCGTCATCGATGCCCTACAGAGAAGATTCGGAAGACCAGAAGCACTCATCCACGTCGAAATAGAGAAGCTCAAGTCACTGAACCGGGTCACAGACAGCCCAAGAGATCTGTGCATCTTCGCCGGTCGAGTGACGAACATAGTGGGCACCATCGAAGCGCTGAAGAAACCTCAATACCTACACAGTCCTGAAATGGCGCGAATAGTCAACGAAAAACTCACGCCTATACTGAAAAACAAGTGGTACGACTACGCCGCGCTGAAAAAAGGAGATATACCAGAGTTGAAGAAAGTCTCCATGTTCCTAAACGAAGAAGCAGACAAGTGTGGCGCCTACGCGCTACCAGAGATGACCAGCGACGACACTACGGGAAAAGAGCGCAAGAATAAAAGAACAGAACGCACCTTCGCCGCGGAGAAAAGATCTTCATCGGACGACAACTGCCCGCAGTGTAAACAAAACCACAAACTACCTGACTGCCAGCAGTTCGTCGCTCTCGACACCAACGCAAGATGGGAGGTAGCAAAGAAGAATAACATCTGCTACCGCTGCCTACGTAGTAAACATCGCCGCATCCAATGCAAAGCTCCGCCATGTGGGAAACATGGGTGCCCCATGAGACACCATAAGCTGCTTCATCATGAGAAGAATCAAGACTCAACGGGCGACGCCACGAAGAAAGAAACGGCAGCGCCAGCGGTAGAAGTCACGTCAACAGCCAAGCCATGTGACCATCGACGCGCCTACCTCAAGATTGCGCCCGTCATAATAAAGGGGCCGCACTCCAGCATCGAGACATACGCATTACTAGACGAAGGCAGCACAGTCACACTGGTCGACGCATCAATAGCTGACGTCATCGGAGCCGACGGACCCACCAACACTATGTGGATCCAAGGCATCGGAAACGAGATGAGACACGACACCAGCAAGGTCATCAACCTCGCCATAAAGGGAAAATACGCAGAGGAAGAATACAAGATAGAAGCCGCGCGCACTGTTGAGAGTTTGAACTTCACGCCAGAGACAGTGTACGACCGCCACCTGGAAGACTGCGAGCATCTGAACGACATCAAAGATCAGATCACATACGAACACGCCTCACCCAAGCTGTTAATTGGTCAAGATAACTGGCACCTCATAGTGTCGAGAAAACTACGCACCGGACGTCGCAACCAGCCAGTTGCCTCCCTCACGCAACTCGGTTGGGTGCTGCATGGCTGTCACAGCTCACTATCAGCCACTGTAGCTTTCTGTGGAAAACTAAAAAGCCAAGAAGAGGAGCCTTCGATTGAAGAGAAAATCAAGGATTATTTCAAACTTGAATCCTTGTGCATCGAACCGAAGAAACCAAAAGAAGATCCTGAACAGAGAGCCATACAGATATTAGAAGAAACGAGCAAGAGACTGCCCGACGGAAGATTTGAAACCGGTCTGCTGTGGAAAGAAAAGAACTTCTACATACCAAATAACTACAACGAAGCTGAGCGGCGCCTGCGTTCCCTAGAGAAAAAACTAGACAAAGATCAAGATCTGAAGATAAAATACGAAGAAAGAATAAATAACCTATTCAAATCCGGTTATGCAGAACGAGCACCCGTCCCAGCACCAGAGGGAAAGACCTGGTACCTGCCCCACTTCCCGGTCATCAACCCAGCGAAACCACACAAGCCGCCTCGACTGGTTCACGACGCGTCCGCCAAGGGCACCGGCATGTGTCTCAACGACATGCTATACCCAGGGCCGGACCTCCTACAGTCCCTCCCTGGAGTGATTATGCGATTCAGACAATACGCATACGCAGTCAGTGGAGATATCAAAGAAATGTTTATGCAGGTGAAGATCAGACAAGAAGACAGAGACGCTCTCAGATTCCTGTGGAGAGGCGAACGGCGGGAGGGCAAACCGGAAGAATATCGCATGACGTCGGTCATATTCGGATCCACGTCATCACCATGCACCGCTCTCTACATAAAAAACAAGAATGCGAGCGAGTTTGCATCCACTTACCCAGCGGCAGCAGCAGCAATACAAAAGAACCACTACATGGACGACTACCTACAAAGCTTTCCCACTATCATGGAAGCGAGGGAAACAACAAAAACAGTCGATTTCATACACAAGAAGGCAGGGTTCGTGCTAGATGGGTGGACATCAAACGACGTGAGAACCATAGAAGAATTCAACCCACCAGAACAAAACAAGTCAGCCACGGTAAGCCTAGGTGGCACCGAAACCGAGAAAACGCTCGGGCTACTCTGGTACGTGAAAGAAGATCACATCGGGTTCAACACAAACACGATCAAGATACCGGCAGAAGTCAGAGAAAACCAGCGCTCTCCAACAAAACGAGAAGCCCTCAGCATCATAATGGCACTCTTCGACCCACTGGGGCTGATATCGCCCATCACCACTCCAGCCAAGAGAATATTCCAAGACACCTGGAGCTACAAAACCGACTGGGATGACCCCATACCAACAGAGCTGGAAGAAAGATGGAAAAATTGGATGACGTCACTCAGCACAATCAAACAGCTGAGAGTCCCACGGTGTTATGACGTCGAGCCCAGCATCTCACGACAGCTACACACCTTCGTCGACGCGAGCGAGCAAGCCTACGCCGCCGCCACGTACTGGAGAACAGAACGAGCCGACGGCAGCGTGCACGTAGCCTTAGCGGCAGCCAAGAGCCGTGTGACACCACTAAAACCAGTATCCATGCCCAGGCTCGAACTACAAGCCGCCTTGCTGGGCGCCCGCCTCGCACAAACCGTAAGAAGAGAACACGAGTACGAGGTCGCAAGTCAGACATACTGGAGCGACTCACGCACAGCACTAGTGTGGATCCGATCAGAGCCACGCACCTACAAGTCATTCGTGGCCCATCGCCTCGCCGAAATAGAAGAAACAACAAAGAAAAACGAGTGGCGATGGCTATCAACAAAAGACAACGTAGCTGACGACGCAACGCGAGAGACGCCAGACAACTTCACTGCCACTCACAGATGGTTTCAAGGACCCTCATTCCTGCGAAACCCCGAATCCCAGTGGCCCCAGGAAGAAAAAACGGTGAAATACGACACCGGAGAAGAAAAAGAAAAATGCAACCTACAACAGCTGGAGAGCAGCCCAGGTCAGAGCCCTCTCCCTCACATAGAAAAGTTCTCCAAGTGGCTTCGACTCATAAGAACGACAGCAAGAGTGTTACAATTCATCGAACTCTGCCGACCCCGCAAAAGTATAGTCGCAGCTGCAAGAAAACGCACGATGAAAACAAAAGTCGACGACCCCGACTGGCGCAAAACAAAGAAAAAACCAACCCCAGCGCGAGTGACAAACGACTCGCCCCGCGCCACCGTTCGCTACCACGAGATACCCGCCTCGTGCCTAACAAGGGCGGAAAACCTGTGGATAAAAGCAAGTCAAAAGGAGAGCTTCACAGCTGAGATCGACCGCATAACCAGAGGCCATCCACCTAGCAACAACGATCGTCTATGTCAGCTCAGCGTGTACATCGACGAAGAGGGCATCATACGCCTGAGAGGACGAGTGAACGCAGCTCAAAACATACAAGAAGATACCTCCAATCCCCCCATATTGGAAGGTAAACAAACCTACACTCGCCTGTACATAGCTTATGTACATGAAAAACTACATCACGGCGGTGTGGAAATAATTGTGAACGAGTTACGACAACGACTGTGGATATTGAAACTACGTCCGGCAGTAAGAAACACAATAAAGAGCTGCCTACCGTGCCGCATCAAGAAGGCGCGACCAGCTGTTCCTCTCACGGGCGACCTACCAGCTGCACGCCTGGCACACCACGCGCGACCGTTCACATTCACTGGACTCGACTACTTCGGCCCAATCGAAGTAACAGTCGCTCGCCACCACGAGAAAAGGTACGGCGCGCTCTTCACCTGCATGACCTCCAGGGCGATCCACATAGAGATCGCACACTCGCTGAGCGCCGACTCAGCGATATCGGCACTAAGAAGATTCATGGCCAGGCGAGGCTGCCCCAAGGAAATGTGGAGCGACAACGCCACATGCTTCAAAGCAGCAGAGAAGGAACTCTGCGAAGCCGCACTCGAAGCCATGCACCACGAGACCGCGTGCCACCCCATCAAGTGGAGATATATTCCACCCTCAGCACCATTCATGGGAGGAACATGGGAGAGAATGGTACGATCAGTAAAAGAAGCCCTGCGCGTCACATTGAACGAGCGATACCCGAGCGACGAGACGCTGTCCACGCTGCTGGTCGAAGTCGAGAACACGGTCAACTCACGACCCCTGACCCATGTCTCTGTCGACCCCCAAGAGCCAGAAGCCTTGACGCCGAACCACATACTCATCGGGCCCAATTCCCACGTCCCGGTGCCCGGCCACTTCGAAGAAAGCGACGTCACAGCTCGCCAGCAATGGAAGCGAGCCCAGGTGTTGGCCGACATGTTCTGGAGAAGATGGGTCAAGGAGTACTTGCCACTACTTCAGCAGCGGCGGGAGCCAACCAGCACAGGCAGCCAACCTAAAGTGGGTGACCTAGTCATCATCTGCGACAGCAACCTGCCCCGGAACACATGGCCACGAGGAGTCATCAGCCAGCTGTACCCGGGAGCCGACGGGGAGGTTCGAGTCGTGGACGTCACCACCAGCGGCGGCCACATCCTGCGTCGCCCTACCAGGAAGATCGTCGTACTACCAACGGAGTCGCGGCCTCGCGACGGCGGGAGAATGTGCACGACACAGGAATAACCTAGGTACATAAGTGTTCAATAATAAGTGTTTAGCAATAAGATAGTGTTTGTATATAACTTGAAATAAATCATATTTTTTCTTTGCGTTTAATTACCTAGTCCGTAGACCTATAAGAGTCAAAACTGTGTCAAAATGTGTATTTATTTTTTCCCTATAAGAATATAAGTCTAATTAGTCAACTAAGTCATAGGACTAATTAGCAATCTCATAATTAGAATATTGTAAGTAAATGATTGTACATCCCAGCCACTAGAGGCGCCACTTGTACCATCGGCAATAAAAGCTTAAGTACTAGAACACGTTACTGTAACGAGAGCCGTTTTTATAAAACTGATTAATTTTATGTGTAAAAATAAGATTATAAGACTGAAACTTATGTAATAAATAGAGTTAAGCAATATTTATGTATAGAATAGTAAATAAACATTGTAAGGGGTGTCCTACCACATGAAAATGCATGAGTTTAGGTTTCCCATACAAAAGAGCACCTGCGCTCTTATTGGTCAGGGGGCGTGGCGATTAGTGCCGTGTGCAAAATATGGCCTATAAAAAAGGAGCATTTTCGGTGGTCAGGCATTCCAAAAATCAGCATTGTACGAAGAACATCAATAAAGAAGCAGTATGAAAATCCAAGTCTTTATTTAGAAGAAGGAATCCCGGTGCCCTCCCCCGCTTATACTCTTCTGCCTACACCCTGCAAGCAAGGGATCTTCAGCCCCACAAATAATCTCCTAGTCGACGATTCACGCCCGCCAACAGCGACACGTCGCAGAACCAGGCTCAACTGAGCGGTCCTGAACACTTATAATACTTTTCTTGGGTTCATAATAGTGTAATTAATTGATTCACTTCATGTAAATTCTTTAAGAAAACATTAAAATAAAAACAGTTTTTGTCTTCCTTACTCAGTATCGCATTATTTTAGAGAATATCTAATTCAATGGTGTACTAACAGGAATTTAAAAAGTAGTATTACCTGAATCGGCACGTCAAGTCCTGGTGCAGTGCATTGAGAGCGTTGATGGACGGCTGCACGTGCGCGATCTCCGCAATCTCACCGTAGAACCACCCCAGAGGGATCTTACACTTCATTGCCGACATGCCGTATCGACCTATTGTGGTTATCTATAGGAAAAAAAAAACAGATTTTTTAAATAGTATATTGTAAAGAGGTAAATATGTAGGTAAGGAGGGGGGGAGGGGGGTAAACTCCGGGAAACTAGAAATATTTCTCAGACAAAAAGCTACATAATTCATCACTACATATTATAAACAAAGTCTCCCGCCACGTCTGCCTGTCTCTATGTATGCTTAGATCTTTAAAACTACGCAACGGATTTTGATGCGAGTTTTTTTAATAGATAGAGTGATTCAAGAGGAAGGTTTTAGTATATAATTTGACGCGGGCAAAGCCGCGGGCATCGGCTAGTAGGCTATACATTATATTTATATGGGAAACGGAATGTAAGACTGAGCGAAAGGGATGGATATATCTACCTAGAGTGAGAGAGTGACATGAAAAGAGGATGCTGCAAGACTATATATCGACGAAGACGTGCTCGACGTTATCTTAAAATAAATTCAGATAACAAGTAATTAACTTGTTTTACTCTGAGCCCCAAATCCTACATTTATATCATGCATATTACTGTTACTGCTAGGCTGCATCATCCCACTGCTGGGCAAAGGCGTCTCCCCATGACTTCCAGTTGATTCGATCCAGGGCTAATGTTGGCCACTGGTCATTGGATTTGTCCAGCTCGTCCCGCCATCTTCTGCGAGGTCTGCCGCGACGCCTCCTGGCTATATCAGGGCTCCAGAAAGGGGTTATTTTGACCCACAGCTCATTGGGCATGCGGCAGACGTGGCCAGTCCATGCATATTAACCGATCGGTAATAATTCCTGGACCCTTTATATAAGAATCAATGTCTGTTCGTGCCCTATAGACTCCTAACTACTACTTTGATCAAATTTTGCACAGTTCTTCTTCAAACGCCACGAAAGATTTCTGAATTAAAAGGCAATGCAAAGCACGACTAGTCCAACATAAACAGGACATTCACAAGTACCTTCATGTATCGGCAAATCGGCGCCGGCTGAATGTCCGTCAATACTAAATGCTTGGTTGCGATGTCAGTCGCGAAGGCCAGCTTCACGCAGTCTGTCTCTTCACCCGTCACCCACAGGTCGATGCAGAGCGTCACCAGGTCCGAACATGATGGTATAATCTAGACAAAAACACACGAACTTAATAATAGAATATACATAAACTTAGTATGTGAATGTTGATCAAAAACACAGTGACACGCAGTGCTTTTAGAACTCTTCAATATTTCTTCAAGATTAAGACAACATAAATGAAGACAAGGATTACATTTGTGGAAATTAAAATAAAATTTATTGATGGACATTGTGTTCAGTGTCCTCTAGAGATGTTAGACACTAAGCAAAAATCAAATGCGATTTTCTCGCGAAATAAAGATTTAAACTTTGAGATAAGGACTATCTCGGAATATCGTGTGTCCAGAACACTCTATAATTCGTCACAGCATAAAACTACAATCAATACAATCGCTGGACATTAACACACAGCACCATCTCGTGCCACACTAAGCAAGGCTTGTGTCGTGGACACCAGGTATATACTTATATTACTTATATACTTTTTTGTTTGTAAATACATATTATATATATAAACATCCATGACTCGGAAACAAATGTCCGTGCTCATCACACAAACATTTGCTCCTACCAGGATTCGAACCCAGGGCCCTATGAACGTAAGGCAGTCTCACTACCGCTACGCCATTCGGGTCGTCAATGACACCGGTCGTCGATGACCTGGTGTCCACGACACAAGCCTTGCTTAGTGTGGCACGAGATGGTGCTGGTGTTAATGTCCAGCGATATTTTATGTATTTATAATACAGTAGGAGAAAATCACTTTCAAAAGTGGCTACGTGCATACATATTAGTACTCGCGTCATCATCATCATCTCAGCAGAAAGACGTGCACTGCTGGACATAGGCCTCCCCAAGTGTCGCCACATTGACCGGTCCCGTGCGGCTCGCATCCAACGGATTCCCGTAACCTACCAACTGCAGGTAATAGAACAATCCTTGACACGTTTTCCCACATCTTCGGTTGTTTTATTTAAAGTAGAAGAATACTTACAACATCGGTCAATTTCACGGGATGTCCGAAGTCAAGTACGATGTAACGTCGTGCGCCGGAGTGCATGCGTTCCACGACCAGCGTGTGTTGCGGCGGCCGGGTCACTAGAGAGGCCCACGGTATACCGCACTGTTCTTGATCCTAGGGTTAACATATTTATGATGACTTAGTTTCTAAGCTATGATTTTATTAATGTTGGTATGTTAGTAGTAGGTACTAGTTTTTTAATATAAGTTAATTTTGGGACCGCGCTATCGCATTAGGTTTACCTGTAATGATAGTTTTAAGGAAGATTTGAAATAAATAAATAAAATGATGTAGAATGTAGATTAATTTAGAAGAAAAATTGTATTTCTTACACTAGTTTGTAAAACATTACACGGTGATTGGATCTGGACCCGCCATAGCAAATTCGAATATAGAGGTCATTTACTTATTATTAAACTTTACTTTACCTAACTAAGGTTTCGTAGCTTGGGAATTATGTCAACTTTTATACTTTCGAGATTTTTCCAGAATTGGACCTTCATACCTTTTTTAACCGACTTCTAAAAAAGGAGGAGGTTCTCAATTCGGATGTTTCTATTTTTTTTTTTTTTGTTTGTTCTGGCATAACTCCGTCGCTTGCCAACCGATTTGGAAAATTCTTTTTTTGTTGGAAAGGGTATTCTTTCCAAATGGTCCCATACCCACCAAGTCGGGATCTGATGATGGAATTTTGGGAAATTCGAAATCGAGGGAACTCTTCAAATTTTATATGAAAACGTGTTGCGATTTTGGTATTTTCTGCAACAAGTGAAGCATTTGCGTTTGATAAGAACCATTCTACCATCAGATCTGATGATGAAGCCAAGAGTCACGGAACTCCATAATGAAACTATGTATCCTAGTCGTGTTTGGGCTTGTTGTAATTGTAACGGTATGCGCTTACCATGTATATCAAGCACATGTGAACCACTAAAAAGTGAAAAATAAGTGAAAAATAACTTTAGCTTCTGAAGTCGGTGACAAAAAAGCTAAATCAATCAAACAAAGTCAACCGACTTCAGAAGCTAAAGTTATTTTTCACTTTTTTGTTTCTTTTTTTGAAGTCTGTTTTATTTTTTGCAAAAAAGTTTTTGTTTAGCATTATTTTAGTAATGTTTATGAAAGCTGTAGTTTTTTCATTATTTGTTGGTAGTTATAAACATTGGTGATTAAAATACCACGGAACTTCCCTCAAACTAGGGTTAAAACATTTATAAATCAGAAAGTGAGCTTTAAAAAAATAAAAGTTTATCATTAACAAATGACCTCCTCTATACGCGAATTTGCTATTTCGGGTACAAGATACTGTCACCCTGTATACTAAAGAAATCGAGCAAACATCCTAAAACAGGATCACTGTCAATTACTGAGAGGAATTTTATAACAAATGGAATTATAGCAACTCTTTGTTTTTGAACTGAAATCAAAGTTATTCAAAGGAGAAATAAAAACGTCTGAACTACTACTACTTTCGCCAATTTGGCAAATTGATTAGGTACAACTTGGATGTCACCATGTATCACTGTTGATATAGGTATGCAACAGGGATGTAACGGATGTGATGATATCGGAACCGGAATCGGAATCGGAGGTTCAAAATCAATCGGAAGTTCCGACTAATCGGAATCGGAGCTCCGTAACATCCCTGGTATGCAATTTTGACCTGATAACATCTTGACGTTATGACTCTGTATAATGTATGCCGCAATAAACCCGATTGTCCTGATTTGGTAAATAATATAAGTTACCTTGTTCCTCGAACAGTACATGACGTGAGGTGCACACACGGCGCCTGTTTGCTACTAGCTGTTGTAAATCTAACGCTGGCTCGCGTTCACCTCTGCATCGCTTGGTTGAGACTTACAATAATGAGTTTAGCTCAATCGACATACTTTTCCTTAGTAAAAACGTATTCAGGAAGCAGATCCGTGCAATTCTTAAGGATCGGCAGTCGACCATTGTGATGTAATGTGTGTGGCGTAATTATATATGTTACGTATTGTGTGCCCATTAATGTAACTTTTTGTAAATTGTAAGTACATCACACAACTATAACTTACTATATGACTTATTGTTATACCTGTTAGGTACCAATTATAGATGAACGTTTTTATATTTATAGTTTACATTCATAAATAGTCTCTCTAGTTGTACAATATTTATAGTAATCTGTGAAAAACGTAGTGGGTAGCATATTTATCATAGTTTAGTATTTAAGTCTTATTTTAAATCTGTAATATGTTACTGTTTGTTTTTCCTAAATAAATAAATAAACTTTCACGATCAGAACACATTATATACATATGAAAACGGGTATTTATAGCGAATTTACCTTTAATTTAAGCCCGACGTAAAAAACGAGACGACGGAGACGAAAATACCCGTTATCATATGTTTTATAACATCTAATAAATCAGACTCATTGTCACGTCTCGCTTGAGACGAGCGTGCAAGCGAGAGAGCGGAACCAGCGATAGAGAGGGACGATCGGTTTTAGCATCCAGCTGTTGACGCGTTATTATGACGTTATCACGTAAAATTATCGTCCGTAAACCGACTTAACAAACAACCATTTTTTTTTAAATATATCTAAAAGCCCACCTTGAACAGTTTCTCTTCTGAGAACTCCATCTTCTCCTGAGGATCACACTCCATGAGGGAGCTCTCAACGTCCTCTAAGGAGTCAGGGTCTTGCGACGACTGCTTCATCTGACCTTCCTTTACGACCGACCACAGTTGCTGGATAATGTAATGAAAATGAACACTCTATTAACAATGAACATGAAGAAGAATAACCGTGGAACTAATGAAAACAGAGAAAATAATGACCTTAAAGTACTTTTACAAATAGGCTCATCGTAGTAAGTAGGAGAACCGATCGGAGATTGAGCAAAGACTACCTGTAGACATATTCAAAATGTAAGACCTGAATTCTTGTCGCGCTATACATTGTGTTTTATATAGGGTGATTGACAATTAGTGTACGATACTTAAACACGTGATCGTGCTCATGAAAACAAACAACTTTTACTATGGTACAAAACCTGAAATCGCCAAAAAAAAAAAAGCAGCTGATTAACAATGTTCTGAACAGCTGATTTATTTTCGCGTTTTGAGGTTTGATCCCATAGTAAAAGTTGTTTGTTATCATGAACAGAACCACGTGTTTAAGTATCGTACACTAATTTCCAGTCACCCTTATACATGTAGCACCATGCTGCGTCGCTGACGTATTTTGTTCGCGCTAACGTCACTACTGACCGTACGCGACCGACCTTCAGCGCGACAAGCATTCAGGCCTAACAATGAAAGGCCACACAAATAATGTAATGTAAAAACTCCCATATCTTGCCATTTCAATAAGTTACTACAGGTGTTTGTCTACATCATGTCCTAAAAATACAGACACAACTACGTTGTAAACGTTGGAGGTTTTTAATGGGCCTTGGTGGACTCCAGTTAAGTGCCGTTAGAGGATACTATAGTTTATTATTTATTTGTTATTTACCACTATCCTTACAGAATATTCCAATACGATGCTTTAAGACAAACATTATAGAACACATTTTTGAACACCAAAATTAATACAACATGACAATGTTCACAGTTAGATGACAATAGATGACGATTCAAGACTTGAACAGCCTTATTTATGGTTTACAAAGTTAAGAATTGAGAAATGTAGGTGGGTCAATAACCAATATTGTCCTCTTGTCTGGCAACAACTCTAGACCCTATGCTGTGAGAGATAGATACATATTTTACCTGGCTAGGGTCCCCCGGGCCGGCGCCAGGCAGCGAGCTAACCACGGCGGAGTGGTGCCGCGCGCCACTGGACTCCAGCTTGGTGCCATCTGAGGCCACGTGGCAGGTTACATGGAGAGGCATGGCCTCGCTCAGGCCAGCACCGAATACACCAACGCCGTTGTTCTGAGCCCACCATGCGGTGGATGAGGTGGCGCTTTTTGCGTCTGTTGGTAAGAATTTGTTTCAGATTAGGATTAATTTCTTCATGGATGTAACTTTGAGATAAATTTTGGTTAGACAAAGTGACACTTGGGGTTAAGAATAATGCACAAGCATGAATCTTAATATTGATTTGAGTCTAGTCATGACTCTTGATCGACCGGCCGAATCAAGCTGACCCAAAAATGTGTGTAGCAATCCCTTTTTTTCGAAATAGAAATCATCAAATGACTTCTCCCGCTCTGGGCGGAGCGGAAGGAAGTGACAGACTTTTACTGACTAAAACCCATCCATGTTTCTTCTTAGTCCTTTGTGTTCCAGGGCCGCGGTATCTCTTTCGAACAGTCCCGCAGACCTGGCAGGCGTGTGTAGCAACCCTTAGGTTGTTATTCAATAAAGCATCTTTCTATTTCAGAAAACTAAACTTCGTCTAAACTATACTTTGCGAAGAACGTAAAAGACAAAGACAACAAAAATTCATTGTGATGGTCAAAAGAAAATCACCCTTATGAGTCAACTCACCCATATCCAGAGGCAAGTTGAGCAGTTCTTTCAACTGGTAGTCAGGTTTGGGCACCGGCGGTGAGGTGGTGTCTCCGGCTAGCACGCTGGCGTACGTGACCGGGGTGGACGTACCACGTCCTAGCTCGGGTATCTCTGTGGCGAATATTGTGCGTTCCAATGGTAGGCCGTAGAGACCAAATCTAAAACAAAATAAATCGATTAGGACTAGATAGAATAGAAAGTGAGTTAGACTCGAAAGAATTCTTTTTGCCCAACGCGTCGATACAAGTTAGCAGGTATGCATGTTCACAGTACATACTAATACTCCTCGATGCCAAACATTTTGTTTATGAAAAAATGGTGGCCCTGGGATCCTGGATTGTACTTCAAGTCGTTCAAAAGGTTATTATTGATTACACGTTGCGTATTTCTGACTAAAGTAGTGTCTGCAACATCGACTTTCCTTGACACACCATTTAACACAATTGTCACCGAACCTCACTCTGTATACCAGTCATGCTGCGATGTTCCTCGCTTCACCTGGTGGAAGAAACCATTATGTGGCTCCGTATTCCGTATTGCGGTCATTACTTATTTACAAAAAATGGTTGCCTATAAAGTCGGTTTTACGGGCGAAGATTTTACGTGACAACGTCATAGTTGAGTGGGAGAGAGACGCAAGGCATTCGGCGGGCCTCTCTCTCGTTCGGTGACTCATCGTAACGTTACCGGGCGTTACACTTTTTCATAAGTGACTCCCAGCCGCAACCTAATTTAAGACGTTGTCACGTCAAAAGTAACAGTATCTTACCAATCAACACCAGATTGTAATCTTACCTCGCTCTCAGCAGACTATGATAAACATCAGGTCGGTCTCTCAGACACCTCGCCGCTCTCTCTAACAAGGCCAAACATTTAGCCACAAGCGCAGGCGCCATAGCTGTCGAAGTACATTGCTGCGCCAGCGCCGCTAGCCAGCGCACGGCTCCCGCGGATACGCTCGCGCCGACGTATGGGATACAAGCGCACACGCTGTTTGAGAGTGTCGCTTCGAAGGTTGATTTCCATGGTTTTGGAAGCTGTTTCTCACCTCTGTTATAACAAAGAAAACACATTAAAAAGGTCTTTCACGAAATCCTGGCCGAGACGATAATCGTAAGTCCGACATATGATATCACATTAACCGTTATGATTGGTTGGGTAATATTTATATCGACAACCATTGGTAGAACTGGGCAAGTGATTTTAGTAAAGAAGTGATTTCTTAAACGTCTTGTGTATGTAAGTTCTATTACCACAAGAAAGGTTTCTTTGTTTGATAATTATATACGGGGGAGAGTCGACGATAGAAAGCACAACAACGGGGTCAACACAGTATCGTGATTATAAAAGAGAGAGGGAGAAAAAATAAAGCCATACTCACTCGCTAGTAATCAGAAGAATTTTCACACACTTCTTCGCCATACTCCTATTGGCGCACAGAATACAATTCTTGATCAAAGCATCAGTGTGTTTCTCAATAATTTTCACGCACTCCAACTGTTGAGTTTCAACAGACTTGTCCTTCCCTTTCTCGGTCTTTGCCAGTCGCATCCGTTGAAGCCTAATGGACACCACCCAGATCAGAAGATCCATGGCTATATTTCTCATTTCAATATCAGAGTTGTTAACCGTAATCTCGCATAATGTGTTCAGAAAGCTGTTCGATTCTAACATCGCTGTCCGATTCTGTCTTTCCATTAGAAACTGTGTATGAGGGCTAGAACGAACCGTCAATGAGATTTGATGAAGCCAATCGCAGCCAATGAAACCTGATTTCTTTGAACTGCTTTCTCCAGTCTTATTTGTCCCTTTACTCATGTCTTTGGCAGGGTCAAAGAGCGTCTTAATATGGATAAGGAAAGTTCTTCCTCTGGCTCTATACAACCGAGGGCTTGTCAGTATTAAAGTCCCTGATTGTTGCGTCATATCGAGTCCTGACGACAGTAATAAAGGCCCCGCTAAGATTTCTGCGTTATGTGCTTGTAAATACTCTTCGCTGTTGACAGGGTTCTCGAGATTTGACATGTCGGAGTCTATGACCGGGAAATGTATGGGAGAGTCCGACCTATGTCCGAAAGACGCGTCTTTCTTGTATCCGATACCGTGTAGGTTTTGTTTTAATAGGGTGACAAGTATGATCGGGAGATTGGCTGAGCAAGCAGAATGTAAAGTGAAGCCAAACTCTATGTGAGCTAAAGAAACGCTGTACGGTAAAGTAAGCTCTAAAACATGCTCATCCCACGTCGAAGAAGTATTCTGCAATCTCCAAGTCCTGTTATTCTGGTGATCAGATCTCGATCGTTGGGCCGGTGACAACTCGCACCAGAATCCAGGAACAACCGCGCTATAAGGCACTGTTGTATTAGTCCCGTAATAACCAGTTAAATGTATCAAAATTTCTAGGTCCGTCAAACTAAGTTCAGTCTTATGTGCAATGAGGCAGGTGGCGGGCGTCGGTCCGCATACTTCGTCCCGAGGCGCTCGCTGTAGCATATCAAAATCTATATTAGCGAATTCATCTTCGTCAATATCACCTGCATTATCTTTCTCGCCGTTGTTCAATGCGTAGAAGTATATCATTCCGTGTTTGGTGGACACACTAAGCCTTTCCACTGAGGCACAGAACACGACTGAAGTGAACTGTCCTTTAGGTACACGTTTCTCTGACAAAGTCTTGAAGTCTGGTAACGAATACAGTCTTAAACTGCCGTCAACACCAACAGCGGCGAATGAATACTGATCGTGTTTGTCAGTTGGTAACAAACACAAGTCTACCGGACTCTCATTGAAAGGTAACTCTTTGTAGGACACCGGGTGGTCTTCTAGCGTGTAAATCGACGTTTTACTGTTAATTTTATACAGGAGGAAGAAAGCCTTCGCGTCAGATTTCGGTTTGTCGCTCGGCTCAGTGACTTCGTCGACTTCCATTTTAGTGTCGCCATCGTTGTCAGTCTCCTCCTCAACTTTGACCTTTTCTGGCTCAATGCTTGATATGACTACGAGCAAGTGTTCTTTATCTTCCGTTGGTAGCAAATGCGTGACCTTGGAATCGTCCTTAAAGTTCAGTTTTGGTGGGAGAGTCAAGCACTGGACTGCTATGCCTTGTGAAACCGCTTCTTCTTGAGGAGGATCGCTATCAAAACCGTCGTTATTACTAGTGATGGCTGTCTGTGTACCAACTTTGCTTCCACCTCCGAAGGTCGTAACCTTGACCTTTTCTGTCCCATCTCCGCCTTCATACCACTTTAAATCAGAGATCTCCAGAGGTCCATTCATGTTCAGATAGTGTGTTATAGGGTCCGCTTGTTGCAACACCGCGTCAGTCTGATCTGCTAATTTCGTACCAACAGAGTCGAGGTTGCCGCTCTTCCAGCTTTTGAGCTGCGAGATCTTGCCTACGAAGTCTAGCATCGTCGCTTGGCCAGCTTCTTGTAACTCTGGTAACAAGGCTGTAGGAGGCGGCGGCGGCATCACTTTGAAATGTTTCGGCAGTATAATCTTCTTAGGTTCCCACATTTTACAATCCTCTTTGCTGGACGAAGCGTTTAGGTTAATAACATTGCTGATTTGCTCGTCTAGTAAGCTATTTGTGCATTGTGGAAGCTCGGTGTCCTCATCGGAGTACTGGAAGTATATTTCGTCGTATATGTTCGCGTCGTCAGGCCTCGCTACGGTGCACACTTTCTTGCTGCCACCTGGCTTGGAGTTCCCGCTACTGTTGGAGGTGTGTACAACTGTGGTGATCGATCCCGCTAGTGAGCTGTGTATGTCATAAGTTAGAAGAAACAGCATTTTGTTTGTTGTTAAGTTGTTTTTAGCTTCGTTTTGGTCGTTCATTGCTTGAACGCTTTCTTTGTCGGCTCCTGCGTCAAAGAGAGCTTTGCTGGAGTCTTCCTTGATTGGCTGGTCAGTCTGTGTGGTGTTGGTGCGGGTGATGACGACGGCGCACATGAGGGACGGCTTTGTCTTGTTCGTGTTCGTCTCTTTCTCTGTGCTCTCCGAGTTCTGTGTTTGTGGGTAAGCCTCTTGCTGTGACGTCATGCCGACGAAAGCCATTGCCGTTAGCTCGACGCCGTACGTGGCTGCGGCAACAAACAGTTTTTATTAATACAAGGTAAATACAATAATTTATATACGTAAAACACATTCAAAAATCTACTATTCCTAAAACCTTAAAATAAGCGTAAATTATCATCAACATAACTAAAAAAAAATGTAACTGTAAAATCAAAACAAAAGAGGTTATAATATTGAAAACAAAAACAAGTAAGCTAAACATGAATGAAAACTTTGTACACATACAAAAACAAAGAAAAAAAACGAACGAAACAACAAAAAAAAAACATGAAAAACTCACAACTATCCTTCTCCAAGCTAGCCGACCAAACTTTATTACTATCGGTCGTTAGCATGCCGCTGAATATCGAGTCATACGGCGACAGGTGAATGAACTTCACCAGCTTCAGACCGCAATCGAACCTCCAGATGTTGACTTTCCCCTCAGGGGTGCCCGTCGCGATGAGGTCGCCCGTATTCCCCTTTGACACTACCGTGACGTTGGTACAGGGAACCGCACATGCTGTCGCATTGGTCACCTGTTGAATATAGAAGGCTTTCAAACTATGACACTTAAAGTAATCTTGGCATTAGCGCCTAAGTTCACAGTCTTCCAAATTTATATTGACCCGTCATCGTTACGTATCCTTTTTTATTCCGCCACGTCATTTTAAGGGAGCAACGGCATTTGAACTCTAATCTAATCAAAATAATAACAAATAAACAGTTCTAAAAACGTACTTAAATTCTCATCATGATTTCGCGTAACAAAATTACGTATAGTATTGTTATTTATATTACGGTTAAACTGAGATGTGGGTAACGTGTTATCACTAAGATTATAGAATTGCCGAATCACTGTGGTGTGCCGCGCCTCCAAACCGATAATGAGTGATGTCTTGTGCGTTCAGAGAAATCTGAACGACAGTTACCGTACAGCGTCCATTGTGAGCATACCAAGCGGTGTGGCGTGTGCAAAATTTGCGAACTAGTGAACGTGGAAACAGGTTTTCTCATTAGGGAAGATAACCTAAGTTCTTGAAAACTTAGGTTATTAGTCTTTCAATGAAAAGATTTTTCTTACGAAAACCTACAGGCGACAATCTACTATGCATAGTCATGCAAAAAACCTCAGATTTGATATAAATTTGAACTCGTGAGTTCGAGTCATGCACCTCAATCTATGTCTTTAAATTGGGCTGCATGACTGACATAGCACTGTTCTAGAAAATGGTTCTTATCATATTTTTTTGTTTCAGATAATCTATTCAGCATCCTCATTATTGGAGCAAGTAACCATTATGTGTGCATAATGTCAATAAGTGATTGTGTTTAAAGTGCTGTGTTGTGCTGTTTTGAATGGAATTTGGACTAGTTCCTAAATTATTATAGTAGTTTAATTGAACATTTAAGCAGGAATTACTACTGTAAGATTGTGAGTAAATTATTACAGTCAACAAGAGCTACTTTGTTTCATTTCACAAACCCTGAAACAAGATTAGGTTTTCATTCATCATTACATAATTATGTGTTTATCTATTTGTATTTTACTTCGCTTATAACTCAATTCCTTACAATTTATTGAATATATCTTATTTGGAGGCTTTAGCATTTTAATTATCAACACACCCGTGGACAAAACTAATGTCGGATGAACCGAATTACACATGAACATCGAGAATTTGAATTAGATTTCATTTAATCAGATAGAAAAGCTCAAATAAATTTAAAGCGGAGATCTTTCCTTACCCATACCATTATTAAAACAAAAAAAGTCCCAGTAACTGAAAAAAGCGGCCAAGTGTGAGTTGAACTCGCGTGGAGAGAGTCCCGTACAATTTATCCAAAGCCAAATATTCCGTAAGTGAAAGTATTATATTTAAGTTTATCACTTTATTTTCAGTTGATAGAATTCTTATAGTTTTCCCTATAATCTACAAGCAACGAATTATATTTTGTCAATTTTATTTATGTAACACTTCAAGCACATAGTACAGAGGCGGACTTAAGGCCAAAGGCAATTTTTGTCTTCTTTCATGAATAAAATTAAAACTATTTATCTTAGAATAATAACAAAAATATATATTAGATCCTCATAACGAGCCCTTTCATTTGATATAAGTATGGCACAGTAAGGTTTGCAAACATTTTTTTTTAATTTCCTAATTTCTCCCCCGAAAATAGCCATATTTGAAAAAAAATCATTCTAAAATCTTAAATTTGATCCAGTAGATTCGAAGCAAAATGGCTGTAATGCTAGACAGACGCGCAAGTGATTTTATAAGGGTTGCGTTTTTTTTTTCCATTCTTTGTACGGAACCCTTAAAAAAGTATATGGCCCAAATCCATATACTTTTTGTAGAGATACCTCTTGTTTATTACTCGCCAGTATCGTCCCACCGTTGGGCAAAGGCCTCTCTATGTTCAAAGCTGCCAAATACCAATCGGTGTTACAGGATCTTATCTAGAACCATTATAACACAGAAAGTGTACACATCAATTTTAGATGGTCTCTATCCTCGTGTCTAAACCTGCCCCTGCATATAAACCATTTTCTTACTGTGTTTATCTAATTAAAATAAAGTAAATAAATAAATATCGCTGGACATTACACACAGCGCCGTCCAGTGCCACACTAAGCAAGGCTTGTGTCGTGGTCACCAGATGAGACAGTTGATATACTCTACATATAACTTTTTGTTTGTAAATACATACTTATTATACATATTAACATCCATGACTCGATAACAAATGTCCATGCTCATCACACAAACATTTTTTTTTCATTAGGTAACTCTACGCAAACAATATTGCTGAGAAACGAAATTTATTTTTGGGAACAATGTAACGCATTGAAAACATTATGCCGATGGACGCATTTAACAGTAACCGAATTATGGAGATATTTAAAGTGAGTTATGACCTAAAACTCTAGTATTTAAAAAAAAAACTTAAAAAAAAGTTGCAACTTTGACGTCCAACATCTCAGTAACTAGTGGGTTCGCAACAATATCGCAATGACGGGGAAAACAAATGCGTTTCGGTTTCGTTAAGGGTTTATTTACCCACTACTTATTTATAACGAAATAGCTATAGCATACATAAGACACCTCATATATCAATGGACTGAGACACGGTGACACAGGATAATGGAAAAAAAAACCGGCCAAGAGCGTGTCGGGCCACGCTCAGTGTAGGGTTCCGTAGTTTCCCGTCCGTCACAATAAGTGTTCACCAATCCGATTTTAATCATTCTTTTTTTTTTTTAAAAAAAAAGAAACGTTCAGGATAATAAAATATGTAAACGAAGTTTAAAAAAAATGCTTGCACATACGATTATACTACAAACTTAGTCCAGAAATTATTTTGTACAACTTTTTGTCTTTTTTGTACAAAAACTTGTTTCCATCCAAGTTCTAAATGATTTTCCTGGAAAGTCCTTATAAAGTTCTTCTTTTCAGATTTTTTTCATATTTCCTAAACTTATGGTTCAAAAGTTAGAGGGGGGAGACACATTGTTTTTTACTTTTGGAGCGATTATTTCCGAAATTATTGACATAATCAAAAAATTATTTTAGTAAACCCCTATTGATTTTTAAATACCTTTCCATCACACGTTAGGGTTGAAATTTAAAAAAAAAAATCACTTCCCACTTTACATATAGGGGGGCTGGCTACCCTAATAAAACATTTTTTACCAATTTTTATTTTACCACTTTGTCGGCGTGATTGATACACATATTGGTACCAAATTTCTGCTTTCTAGTGCTAACGGTCACAGAGATTAAGCGAGGACGGACGGACAGACAGACATGGCGAAACTATATGGGTTCCTAATTGACTACGGAACCCTAAAAAAACGTGTTGCGCCAACCCCAATAAACATGGGCAGTAGGATGATGATGCTCTTTTAATGGTCTGTATCGTCCAACTACTGAGCCCTAGGCTCACCTTCCACTTCCCTCTATCCAGAGGTGCCAATCGCTGGTAAATTGATCCTAACTGGAAACTTTACAATACTTATTGAGGTAGCCAATGACTTGCACAATTACCTATCCTCACTAAATCAACAGCTCACCTAACAACCACGATAGGTACATATTTGCAATCATAAGACGAGTTTCATCATTCTGATATTATAGAAATCTTTGTATTATTTGTGATTCATGTAACATGACAACTTGGTTTAAAGATGAATCACCGCAGCTTGCGCTTGAACGATTGAAACGAACGTCATATGACGCAAGACCCGTTCTTTATACGTATATAGGATAAAAAATATAATTACACAGGCAAACGGAAGACGCATACATAATATTACGTAATTATAACAAGGGAAAAAGAAGACAAAAAGTATACAATGGACTTTGTTCTGGACTCAATAGCGCTTGGCTGAGGTTGAGCTTTTAGATCCAATGCAGGGTCTATCTATAAATTTGAGTCAACGTCTTCTTACAAGTCATAATGAGTCTAGCTTTTTCCCAACTAAGATTGGGGTCGGTTTCCAGTCTAACCGGACGAAGCTGACGACCATGATATTGCATGGAAAGACTGCCTGTCTAACCTCCATCATTTCATCCGAAAGATGTTCACTATAATTGACAAATGCTCGCACTAACTGGAAAGGACTATCTCAGACACTAAATCTGCATAGTTCTCATGTGAGTTGAACAAGATTATGGTATTGACTTTAAAAGAGACTATGACCTCTGAGTTTATTTCGGCTGTTTCTTCTCAGACTAGTCAGGTTCGAAACACCGGCCCCTTCTAGTTTAAAAAATAAGGACGTGAAAAAGTTTTTGTGAAAAGTGTGCAAAATAAATATCATTTATCACTCCTGGCCTAACCTCCAAAACCCAGTTATTAGTTCGATGAGCGACGTTGGATGCAGCTAGTCTTTTTCATCCATACACCTTTATATTTTCAACAGAAATTCCATCCATAGTTTCATTGATACACCACATTCAGACATGTCCTTAATTCTTTCCATTGTCATAAATCTAAACATGCGTGCACAAATTAAAGACCAATATTGCGGTTAATATCAGGTGTCTTTTATTTTAACATTTTCTCACTTGTAACCACAATCTCTGTCGTAAATACTCTACACGCGTGTGTGTGACTACGTATATCACACCGGCCTTAAAGACAAACTGTCATTTGATAAGATACGTACGGTCGACAAGCTATTTGGTTTACATTTTACAATGTAATTTTGTGGGTTAAACTGTAAACCAATAAGCTTGTTTTACCGTACTCTAAAGCGAGGTTATAATGTCTTCTATCTTCATTATCGTGTGGTTGGTGCCTAACATGGTGTCAGAGTTTTAATGCCGCCCAATGGGTCTCTGACTTAGCATTACATGTCTGGTTTCCTAACGATCTTTTCCTTCACCGAAGCAAGTGCGACGAGCTTAGTGGTGCGACCGTCGGAATGCCAAGTAATAGGTCCAAAGGTCGAATATTTTCTATGATTGTTTATCATTACATGTTGTATTTACTTTTCTATTGTATTAAAAGCTAGCATAAATAATATTCTGTTGCACCTCTTAAATATCTTAACCAAGACCGACACATAGGACGACCGAAGCGACCACTGCGTGTGAGACCCTTTTTTTTCAGGTGGGATATCATCAAATGACTTCTCCCATTCTCGGCGGAGCGGGAGGGAGTGTTAGACTTTTACTGACTAAAACCCATCCATGTTCCGAGGCCGCGGTATCTCTTTCGAACAGGCCCTTGCCCCTTCTTTTATGCTGACATCTCTTTGGAGGCGCGCGTGGAACACGATCGCGCCGGCGACACGGCCTGTCGTCATAAGACGGGCGGACGGCGAGCTAGCCTATTGCTAAACGTCCCTAATATGTCCCAAATTAATGCGATGATATACTTCAGCGAGTTCTCAAATATAAGTGCAAATAAGAGGTTTAGGCTCATTTTCACTTCATTCGCGCGGTTGAATGAAGCTTATACTCTGTCCTAATATGATAAATGGTAAAATTTGTTTGTATGTAGGGGTAGTCTTCGGAACTACTGATCCGATTCCGAAAATTCTTTCACTAACGGGCAGCTACATTATCTCCAAGTGCCATAGGACTCATTAAGGGAACTACAGGAGCTAAATTAGCAACTCTGTTTCTGGTGGTTCAAAGTTCGTTTGAAATGCTTTTAGAATAAAGTTCTAATCAGCTTGCACTACAAAGTGGTTGTTACGTCAGTCACTGCGGGCCGAATAGTGCGAAATGAGTGGTTTCCATCTATTTACAAAAAAAGTATGGATTGGACTAAAAAAAACAACATGATGCTTAAATGTTGCTTGTAGAATTAAATGCCAAAAATCAGAATGCATGTATTTTAGTACCATTCTTATGGTTTATAACCCGCGACGCAAAAACGACGGAGTGTTATAAGTTTGACCTGTCTGTCTGTGTATGTGTGTGTCTGTGTCATCGTAGCGCCCGAACGGATGAACCGATTTGCGTTTTGTTTTTTTTTTTGTTTGAAAGGTGAAAGGTGAATCGGGAGTGTTCTTAGCTATATTTAATAAAAATCAGTCCAAGATGGCCGCCGCCACAAAATTGTGGATTATTTATTTATTCAACAACTCCCTCAATATGGGTATCAAATGAAAGGGCTTGACTAGTACAATACTATACACTATTATTAATGAAAAATACAAGATGGCCGCCACCACAAAATGGCGAATTAACGAATTATTTTCTATTTAACTTTTAGTACTGTCGGGAGTCTTAAAATTTGTTAATTTAATTTCACTTGTTAAAAGACATTTTTAGGGATAAGTTCGTAATTTTTTTTATCGAGTAAAATTAGTTGTACTATGTATTTTAAACACTATCATACTATCATACTGCTGAAGAATATCATTTTTTTTTTGGTTTTGTTTATTGCAGTGAATCATATACTTTCAGGCATTATAAAACTCGCGTCTAGCTCCTATAGTCGTCTTAATACGTTCCCGTTCATAACAGAAGTGAAGCAGCGAGCAAAAGCTAGTGTAAAGATGAAATTAAACTCACCGAGATGGGTACATTGTGCGTATACTCCCCCCTAACGAAGGGACAGTTGGGTGAATGCCTCTCATGCTCCACCCAAGGCTCGTCCGACTTCTCCCAGCAGACCAGACATACGAGGCAAGTGAAGCACATGGCGCGGTCGTCGCCGCTCGGTGAAGGTTGGTGGTAGAAGCCTGCTTGAGCCATCCGAGCGGGGAGGGCCCATCTGTTGGAAAAGGAAACGGTAAACTTATATTTTAATTGTACTTTTTGTACTGTTATTGTGTTGCTGTTGTGTACTAGTATTGTATTATAAATCAGTCGTCGAAAGACTTTTTAAATCAGAAACAGGTGTGTTCGTTGATCGTAGCGTTTAATCTAGATGTATGTAATAACATACATTTAATATTATATATTTTATTGTACGAACAATAAGGAAGAAAGGACTATCATAAATATCTATATCGGACAATCCCGACTATGTTTATTGCTAATTCACTAATCTTTCCTGTTTTGTTTCACTCATTATGATGGCAAAACGGTGCATTTGAAACGTTATTGTAGACAGAGCCTAAAAAATCTTAACAAAGTTCAAATCATTTATTCTTTGCAAACATGGGTAATAGGTATATAGATGTTCATTTTTAATAAGGCTCTCCACATTTTGCCGTCATATAGACTGCTGGGTTGAAGTGGAATTGGGCGGGCCACGTCTGCAGAATGCATCCGGACCGATGGGCTAGAGTCGTCACGCAGTGGGTGCCAGAAGACGGGCGTCGTCGCCGAGGGAGGCCTAGAAAACGCTGGCGTGACGACTTAGACTCGTTTGTACGAGATTGGCCGGAAAAAACAACACAAAGAGAAGAGTGGAAGGTAATGGGGGAGGCTTTTGCCCAGCAGTGGGATAATATAGGCTAGGCAAAAAAAAAAAATATTTTTCTTTTGTTGAGATTAGAAAACTTGATAATATTCATTTTTGCTTTCATTGTTATTTTTAGAATTATAATTTGTTACGTATTTATTTATGTAAAGGAAAAGGAAAATCACTTTTATATAGCTTTCTGTCATGTCAACAAGACAAGTGGTATTGTTAAGTCTATATCTGGTTTCTTATATTAAGTTTTGCTTCAAAAAGAATGTGACAAAATGTGGGAGTCTTGTTACTTGCACACATTGCCTCTAAAACGACGGTTCACTTTAGGAAAATGTAGGGGAAATGTAGGAGACCCTTTTCAAGCCGTGTGATGGTATCCTACACTGCTGTACTCTCAACCCACTCTCCGTGCCTCGGAAAGTACGTTAAGCCGTTGGTCTCGGCTGTCACTTGTCCATATTTGACAGTCGTTACAGGTGGTCAGTGTCCCAAAAAGCCTGACAACCAGTCTTACCAAGTGGTATCGTATTACACAGCATTAACTGGTTTGTGGAGGTCAGATAGGCAGTGACCTCCACAGCCCAGTCCCACAACCCAGCTCCATGTAAAATACTGGTATTCAGCTGCATCCACTTAAGACTGGAAGCCGACCCCAACATAGTTGGGGAAAGGCTAGGCAGATGATGATTTAAAAGGGGGTTTTTCGTACCTTATTACCAATTTACATAAATATTAGGAATACTTACTTACTATGTTTGTACTTAAGGCGCTTAGACGAGCTAAATTAGCAACTCTATTTGTGGTGTTTCAAACTTCGTTTGAAATGATGTTAGAATAAAGTTCTAATCAGCTTGCACTACAAAGTGGTTGTTACGTCAGCCACTGCGGGCCAAATAGCGCGAAATGAGTGGTTTCGATCGTTTACAAAAAAAACTACTGATTGGATTAAAAAACTGAAACAGTATCATGCTAATATATTGCTTGTAGAATTATTTGCCAAAAAATCAGAATGATCGCATGCATATTAGTATGTTTTTTATTGTTAGAAATATATTTTTGGAGATAACTTCGTGAATTCTTTTTATCGAGCCAAATTAATTGTATTATGTTTTCAAAACAGTATCATGCTAGCATATATCCTGAAGTATATCATATATTTTTCTGGTCTTGTTTATAGTAGTGAATCATATACTTTTAGTAATTACAAAACTCGCGTTAAGCTCATGTAATCGCCTTAATAGAAAGAGAATCATTGATTAAATACCTTCACCAAGCCACACAACCTCTTTGCATTTTACTTACTTGTAGTCCATGTGCGGCCAGCGCTTGAACGTCTCCTTCCTCTCGGCCTCGCTGTACATGAGCGGCCTGGTCTCCTCGTCGCGGGAGCATGGCACCAGCTCGTTGGCGCGCTGGCCCACTGCTGACGCAATGGCCAACGCTGGTATCCGTCGATTCTGGCCTTTCAGCTCCTGTACCACGCCGGTTGTGACTAGCCGGAGCGTGGATTGTGGTAGGCAGATTGTTACTGTGCTCCACTGGAAGATTTTAAATAAGTTAGTTGTTATACTGTTTTATATAAAACTAGCTGACCCACAACCACGTCTGCGTCACACAAGAGAGAAGAAGAAGTTCACAAAAAGAATACATTTTCCCCGTTTTTGCAGTATTTTTCATTTATGCTGCTCCGCTCCTTTTGGTTGCAGCGTTACGCTTATAACCTTCCTTGATAAATGGACTACGGGTATCCAACACGAAAATTTTTCAATTGCAACCCGTAGTTCCTGAGATTCTGACGTTCAACCAAACAAACAAACCCTTCAGCTTTATAATATTAGTATACACAACTAGCGGAAAAAACTACGGCTGATGATGAAAATACATACATTCCGTCTACGTTTGTTAGTAATAGAAAAACCCACTGAATTCGAGTGCTTTCATTACCTATTTCCAATTGAATCGACATTGATGTGGTGGATTTGTCTAAATAACTTTTCTATAATCATCATCATCATCATCATCATCATCATCATCTCCCTGACCTTGTCCCATTCTACTTGAGGTCGATGCAACACGTTTTCCTCTTCCATTTTCCTCTGTCTGACGTCACGGCGTCATTTACTCCTTTCTCTTTCATATCATTCTCCGCTCAATCCATCCATCTTTTCTTTAGTAACTTTAAACTTAACTAATAAAATAACTTTTCTATCTATACTATAATACTATATATAATATTATAAAGCAGAAGAAATTGTTTGTTTGTTTGGTTGAACGCGCTAATCTCAGGAACTACCGGTTCGACTTGAAAAAATCTTTTTGTGTTGGATAGTCCATTTATCGAGGAAGGCTTTAGGCTATATAACATCACGCTACAATCATTAGGAGCGGAGCAGGAATGAAAAATGTTGCAAAAACGGGGACGTTTTTTTCCTTTCGTTTTTCTCTCATATGTGACGCAGACGAAGTTGCGTGGGTCAGCTAGTCATTCCATATTTATTTCTGATTTCTAGTTGTTAAAATTAGACATATTAGTACAAAATATCGCATCACCTTTTGTGCCTTGACTCCTTTCCTGACAGGTTCTGCGTCGATGGAGTTCTTCAGCTCGTTAATGAAGTCTGTCAGACCCTCGATGGAGTGTGTGTCTAGACTCTGAAGACATTGGTACAGCAGCACCGCCTGCAACAAAACAACAATTATATTATGTTTTTATGTATTTGAATGGACGTTAATTATAATGATTATGGTAGAAATCTGTGCAGCTATCGAAAGATAAGTCACCATAATAATAACATTCTAGTTTTTGTAAATGAGGTTTGAATTAAATGGCTGGCCTATCTTCCTCTAGTTTTTTTTTAAGTTGCGGCGACGCATAAAAACCTATATTAATCGATAGCTGGTATCAATACAAACAAGTTTCAAATGAGATAAAATGTCCGTAAGTATTACACGCTTCGGATATATTAGCTCCTAAAGTTTAAAGTACATTTATTGATGGCATCTGCAGCAGAAGTGGCAGAATTTAGGCCGTCGTCCAGGCTTCATACAAAAATCTCCCAAACCCAAGAACAGGCAAAATAGTAATATGGAAAAGAAACGAGATCCGTCATCTGAAAACTAAACTACACAAGTTCAAAAGTTCGTTGAGACAGTTCAAAATACGCGTAACGTTAAAATTTACATTTGCGTGTTTAACAAAAAATATTGTCTTTATCGTAAACACCGCCATTTGCCCAAAAACTATCACCCCAACGACCCACCCTACTATATCGGATTAGAATAAATTAATTGTGACAAAACTAAACACATTACAATATTCTATCTACACTCTACCACTACACCGTATACACTTTGAATAGTAAATCGATTGTGCTTCGTGCCCGCTCCATTACGTAGCGTAGTGATCTACTTGAATCATGATCAGAAACACCTAAGTAATACTGTTTTAAGCTTCCATGGTTTAAAACTAAACTTAGGTATATTGTCACTTATTAATTGTTTTGAGCTCTCGATATATCGACGCTCTTGCAAGCGCCATGATCGCGGATATCGGGAACTCACAACAATAATCACGGAAGATATTCCGTAAGTGACAATATAATTTTAGAAACATAAACATAAATACAAACAAAGATATTAAAGACTTTGCCAGCGATTTTCGACTTTCTTAAACAAACTTTCATCCCTTATTTCGCCTTTTACCAAAGGAACGAAAAAAGTTATATTTCCGATGGAAGTCAACGACTTCAGCTAAAGAAAACCGCAAGTGTCAACTCTGTTAAATTCGTTGAATAAAAATATACTATGAAAGCCGCTAATTTAGGCCCTACGGTACAAGATATATAGGGTCCATAATTGTTCTTAGCTGTTTGCAAAATTATTTTGTTTTTTTGGTTAAACGCGCTATCTCAAGAACTACCGGCTCGAATTGTGAAAATTATTTTGCGTTGGATAGTCCATTTATCGAGGAAGGCTATAGGCTATATAACATAACGCCAATAGGAGCGGAGCAGCAATAAGAAATATTGCAAGCGTGAAATTCACGCGAAAGAAGTCGCGGGCAGAAGCTAGTTTGAATAATACCTATAGGGTTGAAGGGACACCGATGAACAAACGGGTATACCACGTTTTCAGTTCATCATCAGAACCCCAAATCGAAATTCTTCATCAGCATTTTTTAAATTATTTTTTCGATACATTATGACCGTGTAGGAATTGCACTGATGTAGGAAACAGCATTTTGTTTTACCCCACTAGGGCAAAGCCAAAATTAAGAATTAATTAAGAAGAATAATAATTAAGAGAATTAAGATAGAATATTTATTATGCCCGAGTAACTTAACTACATTTTACCGACTTTCAACAAAGGAAAAAGTCGATTTTTCACTTCTCATGCTCTAAAAGTACGCCGTTATAGCCCTACGAAGCGGGATTAAAGTGACCGTTTATTCCCTAGGGAGTAAAAAGTAATTTAAAAATGGAACGATCTTTTACTCTGAAACATGGTCACATCTTGTCAAATGTTTTATTTAAATTTCGAATTGGCATGCAAATAGAAAGCGGTTTATTGAAAAAAAAAAAAACAAATGAACTCTTCAACGCGAGAAAAATGTATGGTTGTTTGTGGGCATCGTTGATTTTGAAAAGCAATGCCTGTTGCTATATAGCCGCTGCAGTAATGTAGGTACTAATTATCTGTGGAGTGTGGATCATCTTCATTGCGAAAATGTTGAGAGTTTGTGTTGTGTTTTGAATGGTTAATCTGTGACTGACCTGATAGAAGAAAAAACGGACCGCTCAGTTCAGAATTTTTGTTGAGTGTAATTTTGTTCAGTTGACTATTTTTCTCGCACTCGAAGTGAAAAGTACAGTTTGCACCTCGAGACTAAACGCCAATATAATATACCCTCGCTTTCATTGCCTCCCTCGCAAGCTCGGGAGTCAAACCACCTCGGGTATATAATGGCTTCGTTTAGTCCCTCGTTATAAAATACTATTACCTTTCTAAACCCCGAATTTAATTAGGTAGGGAGTAGAGTGTTAGTCGTTTATTTAGTGGCAGTGTTCCTGACAAATTCTTGTTCAAATTACCGATGAAAACTTTCAATGTGGTTTTGAATGATGTACTAAATACGTGGTGACCGATTGCGTCTTTTCAACCCTGTATAATATTCGTTACTTGATGGGATTCTTGCTTACACTATTAAAAGTACGGTCGACCAACCTATTTGGTTCACATTTTGCAATGTAATTTGCATATTAAAATTAAGGTACTGCTAGCCCCAGAGGGTTTGCATTGAATATGTTCGTCAGTTTCTCCTTGAATACTTTCAAATAGACCTAGGTATAATCGAAGGATGAATTTATACCCCTCAGCGATATATGAGGATGACCTTCTAATATATTACGTCAGAGAAAACTAGTGCGTAGGTAGTAAGTTCATTTAGTTCGCGGTCCCTGATGCTATCGCAAATATTGCTTCCGAGGTTTTTAATTAGGAATGTTTTTGGTGGCAAATTTATCTTCAGAGCAGTGACAGCCAAAGAGAGTACAATGCAGGCAGACACTGTATGATTTACTTCATCACCATTTTACCTAAAACGGTGAAGGAGAACATCGTGAAAAATTCAAGACGAGATATCCAGGAATACGCACCTTTTCCGCGTGGTAGGTCGTGATAGTCCGCTCTGTCTTACATACGTTCCAGTCGTCCGAATGTTATAGACCGAACCGAACTCGAGTCATTTATTATTGACTAAGAACCCCATGCATTACCACTAAGCGTTCTTACCCTGGCACGTTGCCAACGGCAGGTAAACTGCAGCCGTCGCCACCCGTCGACGACTGTCGTCAACGGGTGGCGACGCTTGCAGTTGACGCATGCCGCGTAAATGTGTGTTGACAACTGCCGACAACGCATTGGAAGCTGCCGACGACCGCCACAACTGCAAGCGCCGACTGCAGTTTAAATGCTTTTGGCAAGGTGGCTTACGGGAACCAGTATACTCAAATTCATCGTCACGAGAAATAAATGTCGGCATCGTTTTCACAAGAAAAGATATCAACGTTTTCGCGAACCCAACCGCGTGATAAGTTCTTTGCTTTCCGGTATGAAACCCGAAACACACACAATATGACGTGCCTATCCTATGAGCTTATCGAGGATACATTACACTTCCGTCTATAATCCAACAGCTGGTATGACGTAATTATTTTACAGGCACAAGAATCCAAACAGAGATTTCATATTATTAGATATATCATTAGACAGATTTAGATGATGATGAATAAGACATCATGCTTATTTTTAGTATACCAACATAATTCCACATCACTGACAAACAACCTCATCTGCCCAGCCTTTTCCCTAACTATGTTGGGGTCAACTTCTAAGCTGTATGGAGATGAATAGCTGTGATCTGACCTCCACAACCCAGTTATCACTGGCTAATACGATACACTTTAGAAAGACTGGTTGTCAGACTTTCAAGCCACTTCACTGACTACCTGTAATGACTGTCAAACATATACAATTGACAGCGGAGACCAACCGCTTAACGTGCTTTCAGAGGCACGGAGGAAACTAGGTGTTGGTGATCACCCATGCACGGATCAACCCAAGAAAGAGCAGTTTTACCTGAAGATCGAACCGAGAATCACCTTTTGGACGCCATTGTCACATATACGTGACAAGCAAGCGCGTGCCCTGTACGCCAAACGTCACGAATATGTGACAAAATAGTAGATGAAATTGTGGCTTGGCGTGGAGGGCACGCGCGTGCGTTTATGATGTGGCGGTCAAAAGGTTAAAATATCCCGGTAAGTAAGTGTAAGTTTCTATGAGTGATTGCAAATTTCTAAAATAACAACGCAAAGCCAGAATATGCGTTACATTAAAATCTCATGTTAGTTTTTTAATTAGGCACATAGATTGACGTCATCGTGCGTGCTATCCTGAACTAGCATAATATATTATAGTTATGATTGATACTAAAACCCCTCGGTACAATGGCAAAGTACGATTTCTTACGTGGTTATATTTTATTGATCGCATCTATCTAGGCAAAAGGTTTTTATTCATAGGTAAGTAGGGCATGCGGTATTTGGTTATACCGAATAGGTTAACAGCTCGAAATTCTGAAATGGTGTTTATAGACGGTGATAAAATAGCGCCAATACATCTACAGCTTATGTACGAACAATGAATGTAAAGTCGGCAAAAAGAATAAGCTACTCTTCAGTCAAACCATGTTGTTTTGCCTACGAAAAGATGTGGATTACAAAGCTGGACAATGAATTCTTTTGGTTGACTGTATTTCGACTTTTTCTTGATATCAATGTTACTTTATAGAGTTCCGTAACTCAAAAGGTAAAAAAAGAACCCTTAAAATATCACTTTCTTGTCCGTCTGCCTGTCACCACAGATTTTCTCAGAAACGGGTGGACCTAGCAACTTGATTTATACCAGATACTAAGGTCTACATTAGTCTCTATTAGGTGCATAAAAATCAAGGTCTTGAGTCAACACGATAAAAAGATATGAACATATTTAGATTTTCGCGAAAACTTGTAAGTACCAAATTTACCTAATTTTTTTAGGATGGGATTTATTGTTACAGGCACATGTGCATGCACAAAAACGCATACAGGCATGTTCCGATAACAACCACACTAAAATTATGAAATAATAATAATAATTATGGATTGGTCATCCTATTTATAACTCATATTAACAGAATTTTTAAAAAATATATTACTTTTCCGTGGCGTCACAGACAGCACTCTTTGATAAAAAAAAAAAAATTTCATTTATGTTGACTAGCTTATGCCCGCGAATTCTCCCGCGTGGAGTTCAATTGTAATAAGGCATATGCAACTATTTTTTTCTTCACTTAAATCAATTAATTACACTATTATCAACCCAAGAAAAGTATTAAAAGTTCATTTCAACTACTGCTTGTCGCTTAAAAATAATCCTGCAATTTTCTATGACAGTTCAAACGTCCGTGATTGTCACGACCATACTTTGACGTCACTTATCAAAATTGACCTAGCTTACATCTATTTTTTTGGCCTTTATTCAAGCAAAAATTGCGAAAACGATATTATAATAAAATCCTAGTGCAACTTTACCTACATTTCAAATAAAAGTTATTTTTTGACATATGAATTATGATGTCACTACCGCCGTTATTGAGGACGACGTGTTTTGAGAGTGCGTTCCGTTTCACCAAAAACATGCTACATAAAACAATAAATTGTAAAATAAGTGATGTATTAGAAACTAAAACAAAAGGCATTTTTAATAAATAAAAAGAGTTTTATATTTTTTGCATATTCCCTAGTGTCCACGGGATCATACAAACGTACCCTGTGATAATTCTGTCAATAAGCTATCTGTATGCTAAATTTCATCCAAATCCGTTCGGCAGTGCAATCCATCCTCCAAAACTTTCGCGTTTATAAATATTAGTAGAAAGTTGGAAGAGGGGGGAGAACAGAGATAACAATACAAATTAATACTAAGCGTTCATACCCAGCGGGCCCTTACTGGAGAAGGGTTGCCAGAGATAGAACACAATGGAAAATGTTAGAGGAGGCCTTTGCCAAAAGGCACACTGAACTCAGAGATATCCTCTAAATGAGGAAAAAACACATTTTGAACAGATGAAAGTTCAGGATAGAGGGCTTATTGATTGATTGATTCATACCTAGTGTTGCATGTCATCATCATCATCATCATCATCATCATCACTGCTGGACCACAAGTCTCCTCTCAATGAGAGGGAATGGGCTATAATCTACCACGCAGGTCCAGTGCGGATTGGTCGATGTCACAGTTGCACGTAGTTTTCGGTTAAATGTTAGTTAGTGAATGCACTATCGTACCGCCTACGCGTCACCTAACATATTTTACTATCGCAAAGCCGAGCCGACGATAAGCCTGCTCTAAAGCAGTGTATGCATGCCGGAATCAATCATATCCTGTTAAACTAGTTTCATGTAGCACTTCTTATTTATTTATTTCATATTATTATTTTTTTAAATTTAATTCGATTCTGATTTAATTCTGGTTTGATTTTGATCCAATTTTGATTTGATTTGAATTGATTTCAATTTCATTTAAATTAATTTGATTTTAGTTTAATCTGATTTGATTTTAGTTTAATTTAATTTTAGTGTTATTTATTTTTTAATTCAATTTTTTGGTATTTAATTTTTCTTTTTGTTAATTTTGAATTTGATTTTATTGTTAAATTTCTTACTTATGTGATGTTAATGTAAACCGGAAGAGCGGAAGTACCTACTACAAGTAATTTTTGGCTCAAAAGGTACTTCCTATTATTTGATTGTTGTCATAAGTATTGAAATAAAACTTTTTTTAATTTTTTTTTATTCAGTGGCAAACATACATTTTATACATTTAAGTTGGTGCCAACATAAACTCATTAGAGTTTTACCGTGCACCAAGATCATCGACTACATAATTTAGAATTAGATCCACTTAAGTGGGTACTTAGTTAAAAATAAAGAAACAAAGTAATAGTTATAACGGGTATTAATTTGGCGAAATAATATCAACGAAAAAAAGAATGTCAGTGCAGAGATTTGTATGCATTTTTATAATTAACTTGTCAATAAAATGCTGGGAGACAGAATTGTATTAATCAGTTTTTTTTTAAGTTACTCTCACAAGAGACGACACTGGCAATGCAAGTTCGGTCACACGCCACCCATGAGAAAAAAGAAATAAATATTCAGTGTAAATTAGCGTTTCAAATTGAAGTGTCTATTTGTAATTTCAAAGTAAGTAACAGCTTTTGATACGAGAGCAGCGGTGGCCCAGTGGTGGCGGACTTACGAACAGTAAGTCGTGGGTTCGAACCCAGGCAGGCGCATTACTTTGTGTAATTTATTAAATCACCACTGCTCTCAAAACCGGTGAAGGAGAACATCGTGAAGAAACCATGTTTTCGATTTTTTTTTTAATTCGAAGACATGGTGACATCTACCAACTCGCACTTAATTTTGGTCTGTCTGTCTGTGTAACAGAGGTAGTTTTGACACAGTTCAATCGGTCAGCTCAGACCGAGGCTACTAAGAATTGGAAAAATCGTTCACAAAAAAAGTGGCCAAGTGCGAGTCAGACTCGCCCATGAAGGGTTCCGTAGCAGCAAGTAACATAATACTCAAAGTTCTTGTAGTTCGTTGTAAATCAAAGGTAAATGGCGGTTTACGATTTATGACGTATTAAAAAAACTACTAACTAGAGTAACTAGATCTCGTTCAAACCAATTTTCGGTGGAAGTTTACATGGTAATGTATTTCGTAATATATATTTTTTAGTTTTATCATTCTCTTATTTAAGAAGTTACAGGGGACACATTTTACTACTTTGGAAGTGTCTCTCGCGTAAACTATTCACTTTAGAAAAAAAATATATAAGAAACCTCAATATCATTTTTGAAGACCTATCCATAGATACCCACACGTAGGGGTTTGATTAATGAGTTTCAGCTCTAAGTAAGTACCCCCATTTTTTTTTGTTTTTTTTTTAAATCTTAATGCGGTTCACAGAATGCAATACCTATTTGCAAAGTTTCAACAGCATAGTTCTTATAGTTCCGGAAAAAAATGGCTGTGACATACGGACGGACAAATAGACAGACATGACGAATCTATAAGGGTTCCGTTTTTTGCCATTTTGCTACGGAACCCTAAAAACACATACATAATTTCGCCAAAAAATATTATTATAATTTAGTACTTATAATAACATTTTATTGTGCTCACGTTTCAAAGTAAATAAACCTAACATGACAACTGGGTCATTAACATAACATCTTTTCACACACATTACATACAAAGTAAACTACATTTTACTTTTTAAGATAGTTAGTTAGTTTGTAACTGTAGTGCACATTATTAACCTTGACTTTTCCCAGAACGGGGACACAGGCTCCCACTATTTGAGTTAGTACACCATAATATATAGCCCAAAATGGAAGAAAAAAAAAAGATTTTTGTTAATTTTAATTAGTGGTTAAGGAAACATCAACAACTGTAAAGCCTAAAAAAAACAAAAAAATTGGATGGACTCACGTAGATCTTAAGTTACTAATAATAAGCTTAGTTTAATGTAACGTGTCCAATGATGGAGCACGATCGTAGTTTTAATTTTTTCTTTTAAATCAATCAAACAATAAATAAAATGTAAATAAGAGCGCGGACCCCCACGTCTGCGGCAGAAAACTAATTATAAAAAATATATATATATGGCCCAATGCAAGATGTTTTTTATTTTTAATAAATATTGGAAAAAATGTTAAATCATTCGGGGACAAACGGGATTCTTTTCTATACCTTTCCCCTTTTTGAGAGCAGTGGTCATTTAACAAAATATGCCTGTCTGGAAACCTCGACCTATGACAAGAAAGTCGAGGCTGTTACCACTGAGCCACCATTTCATTAGTAGACTGCAGAAGGTGGAACTTTCTAGAATATAAATTTTCTCTTTGATTATTTTATCATTACATCAATGCAATACCTTTATGACCCTTGAAATCCAATTTATGTTGAACTAATTTAACTAAGCAAAACAATATGGTTCAACATTGGCCAAATAAATGGTATTCACATTATGCATAAGGCAGTAAGCTATGTTTCCATTGTCAACTATTGATACTTTACATGTATGTTTACCATTACAATTGTATTGTAACCCAACTCCACGTCAAGGCGCGTATTTTGCGTATGGGCTTATAATCCACCACGCGGGCCCAGAGTGGGTTGGTAGATGTCACATTGAATGTGAATCTTCGAATGTTTGGTTCTAGGACATGCCGGTTTCCTCACGATGTTTTCCTTCACCGTTTTGAGAGCAGTGATGGTGAAATAAATTACACATAGTAATGCGCCTGCTTGGGTTCGAATCCACGACTTAGTTTTCGTAAGTCGGGGCCGCCACCACTGGGCCACCGCTGCTCTTACCATTACAAATAATTCGTTGTATGTAGCACTAAGACTGAGACGCAAGATAGAATGTGACGTGAGATACCAAGTTTCCTCCGTGCCTCGGAAAGCACGTTAAGCTGTTGGTCCCGGCTGTCATTTGTCCATCTTTAGCAGTCGTTACAAGGTAGTCAGTGGCCCAAAAAGTCTAACAACCAATCTTACCAAGTGGTATTGTATTACCCAGTATTAACTGGGTTGTGGAGGTCAGAAGGGCAGTCCCTCCATGTAAAATACAGGCATTCAGCTGCATCCGGTTAGACTGGAAGCCGACCCCAATATAGTTGGGAAAAGGCTAGGCAGATGATGATGATGAGGTGTAGACTACAGATAAAAGTTAAGTCAAAAGGGCCAAGATAGAACCAGTAGTGAGATGTTACAGGCTACAGTAGAAGAAATTAAAGAATACTTAAATGTTGAGTAGGTCCCATACAGTTGAAAACCCGCTGTCGTCAAATAGGACTATAATATGCTAGTGTCCGACCGAACCTCCGGATTCGCACAAAATGGATCGAAATTTGAGTCCAAGTAAAAAAGGGGGGGGCCAGGGGTCACTCATTTCGAATTTTTACTATTTTAAGTTGTAAGACTATTTTCAACTTCATTAAGTTGTATGGAAGTCAATATAACATTTTAATTTAAAAGTAAAAAAAATACATTAATTAGTTTTAACCAATCTTGAAGTGAAAAATCTTCGAACTCAGCCAGAAATCGACCCTCAGTCGGACACTCATCCTATTGGAATGACCTATTTACACATTTACTGGATACTGAATACATCATTGGCTTTTGCCGCCAATCCGCAGGTGCCGCTGCGAGGTAGTTAGCTTTGCGGCTATTTGACGTAGCTGTGGTTGTGGTTTTGCTATACATTAATAAAATTTAATTTCAGTTTCATCATATAAGAAATAACTTAATGCAAGGTGTATTTTTCTTTTTATTGTTGTGAGGAAAGTGATAGTCAACTTTAAAGTATTTCCTCATTTTTTTTGCAATCCAGCCAGTACTTTGGGCAGTCAATTCTGAGTCCAACCTCACCGACACCCTTATCTTTTCTCCATGATAAGGTAGCTATTTCTAAATGATCCATACCAATATTACAAAATAAAACCTAGATGCTTTATGCATGTATGGCATAAGCAACTCCTGAATAGTTAATAACACATTTCACCTTGTATATGAACTTACACATAATAATTACAAACTCAAAAGTGAATTTTAAAATGTAATTAGATCTACTTGTTTACTAGTATTAACGGGGTTGTGGAGGTCAGATAGGCAGTTGCTCCATATAAAATACTGGTATTCAGCTGCATCCGGTTAGACTGGAAGCCAACCCCAACATAGTTGGACAAAGGCTAGGCAGATGAATTAGATCTACTTGTTTATATTACTACTAGCTGACCCACGCAACTTCGTCTGCGTCACATAAGAGAGAAAAACGAAAGGAAAATAAAATCCCCGTTTTTGCAACATTTTTCATTCCTGCTCCGCTTCTAATGGTCGCAGAGTGATGTTATATAGCCTAAAGCCTTCCTCGATAAATGGACTATCCAACACAAAAACAATTTTTCAATTTGAACCAGTACTTCCTGAGATTAGCGCGTTCAACCAAACAAACAAACAAACTCTTCTGCTTTATAATATTAAGTATAGATATCTAAAAATTATGTTGAGGGTTATGTTCATAAATCACGTGCATAATGATCTACTATAGTTAAAGACAAATAACATAGCTTTTCAATAAATGTGATCTCACTGCATATTTTAATCAGATTGATGATTCATAAACAAACATATTCTTGCAACTATCCATTTTATCGTATTCATAATCTGCCTAGCCTTTTCCCAACTATGTGGGGTTCGGCTTCCAGTCTGACCGAATGCAGCTGACTATCAGTATTGTTGTACATGGAGTGAATGCCTATCTGACCTCCACAACCCAGTTAGCACAAGGTAAAAGTGGTTGTTAAAACTTTTCCATTTACTGTGGCATATTATCGAATCATGTGGCTATGTATGTTAGTACTACTTATCACTCTCCTGCACTTATCTGAATTTATTTGGGGCTAGCACAATAAGTTTTCTTTTTCCATTCTTCTCTAATTACTAGTCATCTGATCAGCAACCTCCTTTCCTGTTATATTTCCCTTCAGTCCAGTTCCAGTCCATCCATCATTTCTATGTCCCTGTACTCTTAACTTACTTCTTTCTTATAAAAATATACACATCTACTGCGTTAACAATCCTACCAAGATGCAATTATCTAATTAAAATAAGTTCTTTTGTCTACACTTAATTGCACTAGAACTCAATAAATGGCTAAATAAAAATGCACCAATGGATTTTCAATGTTTAAGTTTGTCAGTTAAAAAGATTTTAAATACACTCAAGGAATGTAAATGGGACTACTACAAATATTAGCACTATTGTAGTAATTTAGCTACTAAACTTTAGAAAACTGTCTTTTAAATGTATTTCTAGATTATTGAGTTTGCTCTGTTGATGAAAAACCTGTTTTCAAAATGCAAGCTTTCACATCATATGTCTCAAGACCTAAAATGTTAATAATTATCATATCGGCCCACAACCAACCATTGCTGGGCATCCACCTCCCCTTTCTTCAGCCATACTTCCCCATTATGTGCGTTCCTCATCCGGGTCATTCCCATGATAATGTTTAAAATCATAATTATAAAATAGATTAACAATCCCAATAAATCAACTCGGCCTACAATCAAGTTAGACTGAACTATATAGAATTTACTTCAAATCAATCATTATCTAAATGCAAAAGCAATGAATGTAATCTATTGTTGTCTGTTCACTGGTTTGTGAAGATCAGATTGGCAGTCGCTCTATCTAATAACATTTTATCCAGCATCGTCTAGTCAACTGAAAGCTGACCCCAACATAGTTGAAAGAAGGAAAGGCAAATGATATCGTTTTTTAATTAATATGCCAGGCAAAGTCAATGTTGACTATTCTGCCAATGTCCAAACTCAAATCTGCCTAGACTTTTCTCAACTATGATGAGGGCAGCTTCCAGTCTAACCAAATGCAGCTGAATACCAGTATTTTATATGCAGCGACAGCCTATATGACCTCTGCAACCCATTTAGTACTGGGTAATACTGTTGAAATATGAAAAAAAACTCACCACTGTGGGTACAAATACAAAAATCCTCACTTTATACTGTTTTACATGATAAAGTTTAAATGAATATAATTTTATAGAGAAATAATAAGTCTTTGTTCTATCAGCATCAATTAATTTCTGAAGTACATTGAATAGTGTGAATTACAGGAACAATAAACAAACAGTTGTAGATACAAAAGATAAGAGCATTGATAGTAATCTAGTAAAGAAATCTACAACACCATCATAAGTATTGTGTTTATTCATGCATAATTTAAAGAAATTCCTTTTTTATATATTTATGTGCAGCAAAGTGTTGTGATAAGGTTAGTTAATAGTTTACTGCATTTAGATTTGGTTTCATCATGTAATGGGAAATATTTGTCCACATATTTTATTGGACTGCTTGCTAAATCATGAAGGCATATTTCTGCACAATTTCAAGCAAGAGTAAAGCTTGTTTGTTATCAGTATCCCTTTTTGATTTAAACATAGCAAGACAATTTCAAAAATCTTACAATCTGCTACAAAAATTCAATATCCAGAAAACCCGTAAACATTCACAAAACTAACATCAATTTCACATACATGACTAAGGATATTAACATTAGCATCTCATTTACATCACCTTATTGTTATCATGATTGCAATAAGTGCACAGTGTTGATGATTGGCGATTGGTACCTAGTATTGATTAGAAGTGTAAATGAGAACATACCTCGGATAGTACGAGCTCGATCCTTATGATTTTGTCGGGCTGCGAGGATGGAAGCGGGCGCTGGAGTGCCGTGTGGAGAAGCAGCACTCCATTGTAGTCAGTGCGCGCACCAACCCCGCTGCTGTCCCACACAAACACCCGGTCCGCGCCCGCCGCGTACTCCACACCAAGCGTACCACCGTCATCTTTAAACACAAGACAACACTTCAATCCGGCATAAATGGAATTGTTTATTGAGAACTGTCAAATCGAGAAACAATGTAGGGCACCGAAAAAAGTCACTGCCAACTATCCGTGACTAAAATTACCCCTAATCCTTCCAAATACAACATGAATAGTAACATAAATCAGTATAAATCTTTTGTTCGCAGATTATTAGCGTCTTACTTACCCGCTGACAGACATGAAGACTGCAGTATCACACCCGAGTTCACATCCAAAACGTGTACACCACCTACGTCAGTCTTCACCAATATTATATTTAAGTTGCTATGATAAGTTAGAGAAGTAACAGGAAAGTTCATACGTATATAACCATCTTCTCGTAATATCAAAGAATCATCGCCCATCGTGGCCGTGAACACATCTGTCTACACTACGTAAACGCCATTTGTAATTGTATTTTTTTATGTCAAATATTTTAGGAGTGAGTGGCCAACTATAAAATTTAAAAAGATTTTTTTTGACAAGTTTCGAAGGAAATAATGGCGCAGATTTTTAATTTGCCATTATTAGGCAATAATACCCTGCCAAAATAAATGTGACATGGTTGAGTAATGTCTTTTTTTACTACTAATAATATTTTCCTTGCGTTTTTTCGCCAATATTTTGAACTTGGTTGGCATGGTGTTGCTAGTGTTAAAAAAATGTTTAAGATGCTATCATAGACAGGAATTGTTAACTTTTATTGACAATAGACAACATTAGCAATGAAATCTAGCCTTTTGAGAAAAACGCGTTTTTTGGGATCTTATTTTTAATTGACTATTTTTTAAGGGGTTGCCTCCACGAGCGAGAGAATCGCAGCGATATTGTTGCATAGAAATACGTCAAATCGCTGCGATTCTCTGCTCGTGGTGGCGGCCCCTAAGTGTCGTAGTTTCGTAAAGATAATTTATTATGCCGAACTTCAATTCATCATTATATTCCAGCCACTGTCCCATGGGGTTCGTGTGAAACGATTTTAACCGACTTCTAAGATAAGAAGAGCCTATGTATGTATTCGGTGCATACATTTTCTTTCTTTGTATGTACACTGATTTCTTTGTTACGGCTGAGGTTTATTTGCCAGCAGGGTGGATCTAGCTATTTTCTCAAGTTTCTAGATCTAGATGATGACATAGCTTTTTAACAGTTTATTACATAATTAATCTACTTTCATTACCGATTTCCAATAAAAAAAGACCTGAAAGTAGAAATTAAATAAGTTTTGGAACAGATTAGCAAAAAAAAATGTTTTCTTATTTATCCTTCATACTTGCACACAATCCGTCTATATTTTCTTTGGTCTTCACCTCGATCCCTTCGATTATTACCGCAGGGATTGCCACCGAATAAAAAAAAAATCCAGTTGCCACTGGCGTTGACTGGGAAGTCATTGCGCCCACTTCAGTTTCGCTATACATTGCATTGTTTCTTGGGAATAATAAAATAATAAGGAAAGGATATCCAAAAAACAGATGAAAATAGCCAAAAAAGTTATGGAGGCTGGGTGATCTCCTTTATTCCAAACCTGCATCTAACTGATAATATTGAAATAAAGTTTCCAACATAGACTTTGTTATTTTACCTTTTAAATCATGCGTATTTATAATGTTTATACGGAACAAAACACCAATCAATTTAATTCTTTGTTTCTAAATCACCATTCATAATGTTTCATAAAACGGATATTCACACTCTCAACCAACAAAGCCGCTTGGGGTCAAATAAATCATCATCATCATCATCATCTTCAGCCTATAATGTTCCCACTGTTGGGACACGGCCTCCTCTCAATGAGAGGGAATGGGCTATAATCTACCACGCGGGCCCAGTGCGGATTGGTAGATGTCACATGTCTTCGAATTTTTGGTTCTAGGACATGCCGGTTTCCTCACGATGTTTTCCTTCACCGTTCAAATAAATAGGAACTTTAAATAAATTTCCTAGTTATTTTATTCTTCAGAAGAAACAAAGCAATTTTTCTTTGCACCTACTTCAGTTTCGCTATACATTAGCGAAACTGAAGTAGGTGCAAAGAAAAATTCCCAGTTGCCACAGCAAACTGGGACAGGTAACTGGGAATTTTTATTCCTATTTGCTTCTGGTGGCAATCCCCGCGGGGTTAACTGGGAATACTCAGATCCCTTCATAGGTCCATAGTTCTGTAGTCAATGAGTTCAATGGTAGATTATTGCTGAAGGTATTCAAAGCGTTTCAGACTCTTGAACTTGGTTCCAGTTAACCTTGTTTATGTCTGCCATATTGATTTTTGTGTGATATAGAATTTCAGCAGTATTCACAAATAAAGGTGGGTGTGGAGATGTGATAAATAAAATAAAAAACAGTAAAATTTGTATAATTTTATTAAATAGTATTAATATTAATATAAAATCTTATCAAAAAAATATATTATATCCTTAAAATGGACGGAGTTTTTTTTAAAGCATAGTCGTTGAGTATTTTAAAATATTCGATATAAGCTATGATTTCAAATAAATTATTTTAACATACTTTGATCTGCTGGCTCCTTTAAAAATGTATTACAATAAGTTATACCTTTAGCCTGCTGCTAAAGTCATATTCATATTCATTTATTCATTTTGTGAACATAGGGTAAATAATACAGATGTTATGTAAATAAATGTTGGTCGATACTATGTCCCGCCAGAAGGCATACAAAATATTGCAGTTAATCAAATGTCAATGATCAAAATAAAATAAAAAAATAAAGTTAAAAACCAAGTAGTAAATGTCAAAACTTCATGCCCAAACACTAAACGCTAGTAGTAAAATGTAAAAAAAACAACAAAAATCAAAAGTCAAATATTATAAGACCCCTTATTTCACCATGCACCCAGACTAGCGTAAGTAATTCCTCTATTCAGTCACTACATTATGTTGGTCTTCTAAGGTGTATCACAGAACAGACGAAAACTGCAACTCATTATAAAAAAAATAAGCACTCATAGAATAGAATGGGGGTTATCGTTTTTGAGTTCACCAGATGGCGCCACTGGTGAGTAAGGTCCTGTCATTCATTCTTTTTGATACTTTCAAGTACCAATAACTTCATAAAAAGTTAATATTATTACATATTGTGCATATTTTAGATTCATATTTACAATAATGCCACTAAAATGAGCAAGCATTGAACATTTAAAAATATTTTTTCCTCCAAGTACTAAACAAATTAGATGTTGAAAATCAAACTTGTTACTTAAAATCTTCTAGTCAATCAGGAATGGGACAATTTAGATCACAATTGCGAATATTAGTAAAAATACGTGATAAAAAAAGCGCATTGCGTGAACAATCTATGATATCTGACATTTCGGAAGACCTTACTCTACACGAGCGCCCCTAGCGGCGAATTCATGCGCGATAGTCCCCATTGCACTGCTAGTGGCAACACACATTTTTGTCTCTTTCATTTTGTGAAACTAATTGTATTCTATTATTTCAACTGAAGGATTTTGTATCCATGGTTCCATGTAAACTTGTGGGTATTTTGTTAATAAAATACATACTTACGTTGTTCTGATTTGTTTCTAATTTCATGATTGTTGGTCAACGGGAGGTACCCTATATGTCTTGATTGCCTTGTAAAATCGCAAAATAATATTAATTTCACTGCGCCAAGGGGTAGCAGACCTGGGTATTTATTTCAACTTGATACCTTCACGCGTTCCTGAGAATAACGAGTCTTGACAGACGGACAACAAAGAGATCTTATAAGGGTTCCGTTTTGGTCGATCATTTCTCGTAAATAGATTGACTGTGAAATGCAGCTGCACTTATATCGCTTTGTCGCTTAAAACGGGATATCTTCCGTAATTATTTGTTATTTTGAGCTCCTGATATTTCACACACACTGTTGCAAGCGCCATGATCGCTGGTTGACTGGAGAAAGCGGGTGGAAGGAAAATAAATTGTTAGGAGCATACCAAATCTGTATACCCTCTTTCTTTGTCTTTTGCTACGCACACTATTGGAACTCGATACTAACTCACGACAAAACGCACTCAACACATCACCAGGTTTTGTGGAATGCAGTTGCAGATCACGTCCAATCTGTAATGCACCTTATTTTAACACTCCTACAATTCTTTTTAGAACTCCCAGCTCTCAAGCCATTTTAACCCTGACATTGTGGAATTAGGCTCATGGGCCAGTGGGCCATTCATGCCGTAAGCTAGCGGCGAGAACAGATAGAAGCTGTAGATGGTGGTGGAGATAACTAGTCCTATGATGCAGTGGTACACAGTCCTGCCAAGCTCGGGGCTCAGGAAACTCTTGATGCTGGTCAGCAGGTATTCTGTGAGGATACCTGCGGTAAACAGTATAACATTATCACATATGATCACGGTTGCAATCCAACAAGGATAAGACTGAGAGTACCTAATAGTTCATTCACATATCGCCAGTTATGTTTTCAGTTATATGTAATAGGAGGCGAGCCTATGAGAAGTTTTCTTTTTGAGGATTAAAACAAAATAGTTTCCAAGAACTCGGTAGATGGCGTTGATCTGACTACGTTCATCATCAGCCTATAATGTTCCCACTTAGAGGTTGCAATCGAATATTCGAATATTCGAATTATTCGAATTTCCTTTCCAAATTTATATTCGAATAGTAAATAGAAATAAATTCGAATATTCGAATACTAGCAAAAATGTTACTTGTCCAAAGTCTATGTTGGTAGAACTTAAAAATTGTTGTTGGCAACATTTCTAGACGGTATGACTTTGATGACGCCATTATTTTGAGTTACGGAAATAGTCCGGGAGGTATCGTAGCGAGTTCATGCAAGCTGACGCCCCCCACAACTACGCAGCTGACGATTTCAGTCAGTTTCAGCCGGCGTACTATGAGTTTTGACTGTTTATTTTTTATTTGTTTTACAACTTTCGTAACCTCCAAATCTTACACCCACCGCTACTTGAGCAGCTGACGGTTGTTTTACTTATTGGTAATATAAGATCAACCTTCGATGACAATATCAGCCTGCTTACTATGACTTTTTTATTTGCAACGGTACCTCCCGGACTAAAAGCGTCGTTATTTATTTGCAAAGCAGCGTTTTTTGATATTTTGTATATTATAATCAGATTTACCTACCTAAGCAGGTAAATCTGATTTAAGTTATTCTGAATTATTATTTATGAATCTGATTTACTAGTGTAATATTCCTTAAGAAAATGATATTGCAATATCTTTACGACACCTTTACATTTGTGATGCTTTTGTTTTACTTATTACGAGTTAAGACTTTTTAATTTGTTTGAGAATGTTATAATTGTTTTGATTAACATGTTTGTTCATGTATAAGAACATAAATTTCCCACTATGTTACATTACTTGCAAAGTTCTCCGATCAAACTCTTCGAGCTCATGAAGGAGCGGCGTGAGATGATCCTGCAGTCTTCAGATGACGCGTCGAAATACCGGCAGCTCAATAGACGGATCTGTATATCCTTAAAGAGCGACCTCCGCCGCTTTAATACCGAGCGTATTAAAGACGCGATCGAGAGGAACAAAGGCTCAAAAGTATTTTCAAGAGATCTGGCTATTGGGAAGAGCCAGCTCACGAAACTGAAGACCGACGATGGCAGGATCTTATCCGCCAAACTGGAGCTACTGAGGGAGATCGAGAGCTTCTATGGACAGTTGTACACGTCAACCAGCAAACCCATTGTCGACCTAGCAAACGACCCAAGAGCTAGACTAACTCGACACTATACCGAAGACATCCCGGACGTCAGCCTGTACGAGATTAGGATGGCTCTGACCGGGGGATGACGGAATTACTGCCGAACTCCTGAAGGCGGGTGGAAAACCGGTAATTAAGGCCCTTCAGAAGCTGTTCAATTCCGTCATACTCGAGGGGAAAACGCCACAGGCATGGTGCTGGGGTGTGGTGGTGCTCTTCTTTAAGAAGGGTGACAATGCCCGGTTGAAGAATAACAGGCCCATCTCACTTCTAAGCCATGTCTACAAGTTGTTTTCAAGAGTCATCGCGAATCGTCTCGCGTGCAGGTTTGACGATTTCCAGCCACCCGAACAAGCCGGTTTCCGAAAAGGCTTTAGCACCGTGGACCACAAACATACGCTTCGGCAGGTTATACAGAAGACCGAAAAGTATAACTTGCCTCTCTGCTTAGCGTTTGTGGACTACGAAAAAGACTTTGATTCGATCGAAACCTGGGCTGTACTGCAGTCTCTCCAACGGTGCCAAATTGACTATCGGTATCGGTCGCTGTTGAAGTGTTTGTACAAAAACGCCACCATGTCAGTCCGACTTCAGGACCAAGCCTCGGAACCTATCCTTCTGCAGCGAGGTGTAAGTTAAGTAAGACAGGGAGACGTCATATCTCCGAAACTGTTCACCGCTGCACTGGAGGATGTCTTCAAGGTTCGGGACTGGAGAGGGCTAGGCATCAACGTCAATGGCGAGTACATCACTCACCTTCGGTTTGCCGACGATATCGTGGTCATGGCTAAGACCATGGAGGACCTCAGTACAATGCTTGATGACCTCAGTAGAACCTCCAAAAGAGTGGGTCTAAAAATGAACATGGATAAGACGAAGGTCATGTTGAATGCCCATGTCACACCCATTCCTATCAGGATCGGAGACTCTACACTCGAAATTGTAGACGATTATGTATACCTAGGACAAACGGTCCAGTTAGGTAGGTCTAACTTCGAGAAAGAGGTCAATCGTCGAATCCGACTCGGCTGGGCAGCGTTCGGGAAGCTGCGCGGTATCTTCTCGTCCAACTTACCGCAATGTCTCAAGACGTAAGTCTATGACAAGTGTGTGTTGCCAGTGATTACATACGGGACCGAAACGTGGTCGCTCACAATGGGCCTTATCAAAAGGCTTAAAGTCACCCAAAGGGCAATGGAGAGGGCTACGCTGGGAGTTTCCTTGCGTGATCGAATCAGAAATGAAGACATTCGCAAGAGAACCAAGGTCACCGACGTAGCCCGAAGAATTGCTAAACTTAAGTGGCAGTGGGCAAGGCACATTGCTTGCAGAACGGATGACCGATGGGGCCAAAAAGTTCTGGAGTGGCGACCGCGAACCGGAAAACGACGCGTTGGAAGACCTTTCACTAGGTGGACCGATGACCTGGTGAAGGTTGCGGGAATCCGGTGGATGCGAGTAGCAAGGGACCGGTCAATGTGGCGACACTTGGGGGAGGTCTATGTCCAGCAGTGGACGTCTTTCGGCTGAGATGATGATGATGATGACTTGCAAAGTTGCAGTGTATAGGTACATTGGAATGCATCACATTAGTTAATTTTAAAAAAAAAGAGTTTATCACAATTTTTTGTTTTATAATAGACGAACTTGTGACTTCTTTTGTTGATTATGTAAGGAATTATTACGCCATTTACTTATCTACATGGAAATATAGTTCCTAAAGCAATTAAAGCTGTATTTTAAGTAATTTTTATTTTTTTGGAAAATATTCGAATATTCGAATAATATTCGAATAGCACTGAAAAAATATTCGAATATTCGAAAATCAAATCTATCGAATTTTTGCAACCTCTACCCACTGCTGGGACACGGCCTCCTCTCAATGAGAGAGAATGGGCTATAATCTACCACGCGGGCCCAGTGCGGATTGGTAGATGTCACATGTCTTCGAATTTTTGGTTCTAGGACATGCCGGTTTCCTCACGATGTTTTCCTTCACCGTTTTGAGAGCAGCGGTGATGAAATAAATTACACAAAGTAATGCGCCTGTCTGGATTCGAACCCACGACTTACTGTTTGTAAGTCGGGGCCGCCACCACTGGGCCACCGCTGCTCTCGAAAACCAAATTCAAAACGTTTGAATAAACATACGTCACATACGCTCGTTGACTGACACTTTCGTTTGCATAAGCTTCTTTAGGTCCAAGTGAAATTATTTGACGTTCTGTTCCTTGCAGTAACGTACCGATTTCAGCGCCATCTATTCAGAATGGGAAGAGTTGGAAAAGAATATCCCTGATTGCCCTGGACCGGGCACAAATTCAGGCTCTGTGGCCGAGAAATTCTTGATGGAAAAACCCAATAACATTTTAGCCCGGCCTGTATATTGTGTCAAATGAAGATCCACTGTTTGTATAATAATGAGAAGTCATATTCTTTTAGTTTCAGGAATTATAAGAAAGAATAGGAATTCTGCGCCTATACGGACAGGAGCAGTCGAGTGTTTGCGCAAGTGCGTATGCGCAACAACAAGGGCCGGGGCAAACCATAATCTTTACTTACACCGCTTTTTTTATAGTTACCATATACATATATATTATATATCTTAACAAAGTTTTTATAGTTACCATACGTAGTCACCCCCTTCAAAAGGCAGTCCAGTAACGAAAGTTATCTTTTACAAGTATAAGTTCATCATATTACCTGTCAGCATGGAGCTGAACACCAGCGCTGGGAAATAATGGTGGAAATAGAGCACGCGGCCCATTGCCCAGAACGGTACGTAGTGGAGTGCCCAGCCAATGAACGTCCAGCCTGCCGCGTTTAGGAGCTCTCGGGTTTTATCACCTGTGAGATAAAGTTGATTTAGATTAACCTAGCCAGTCTTAGTGGTTGTGCTACTGAGAAATCCATCATCTGCCTAGCCTTTTCCCAACTACGTTGGGGCCGGCTTCCAGTCTAACCGGATGCAGCTGAATACCAGTATTTTACATGGAGCGACTGCCTATGTGACCTCCACAACCCAGATAAATAAATAAATAAATATCGCTGGACATTAACACACAGCCCCACCTAGAATCACACTAAGCAAAGCTTGTGTCGTGGACACTAGGTAGTTGATATACTACATGTATACTATTTTGTTTGTTAATACATACTTAAACATCCATGACTCGGAAACAAAAGTCCGTGCTCATCACACAAACATTAAGCTCCTACCGGGATTCGAACCCAGGACCCTAACAACGTAAGGCAGCGTCACTACCACTACGCCAATCGGGTCGTCAATACTGGGTAATACGATACCCCTTGGTAAGGCTGGTTGTCAGACTATTTCGGCCTCTGAGTACTTGTAACGACTGCCAAAGATGGATAACCAACAGCTTAACGTGCTTTCCGAGGCACGGAGAAAACTCGGTAAGTAAGGGTGGTCACCCATCCACAGACCAACCTAGGCAAGCAAGGCTTAACCTAAAGATCGGCCCGAGCGGCTGTTATTGTTAAGCCACGAGCTCCTCAAGAGAAATTACTAATGGTAAAAATCCAATACAACTTTGCCCGATCTGGGAATCGAACCCAGGACCTCACGCCCAAGCAGTCGCGCTTGCAACCACAACACCAACGAGGCAGTCATTAAAAATATATCAACCATTTGGTGTCCACGACACAAGCATCGTTGCTTAGTGTGGCACTAGATGGCGCTGCGTGTAATGACCAGTGATTTATATTTATTTATTTATCATTTTCAGTTTATGTATGAATTATCTGAAAAATTCGTCGGCAGTCCAGCCCGCTCGCCATACCACACGCTTGACCGCAGTTTTATTCAACACACTAATACTATTGCCCTCTCCTTTCATTGACACCATAACGACAAGGACAGACAGTTTTTACAAAAGATTTTGAACTCACCTTGTAGAGGAGTACCGAAGGCCTCAGCCCTCTTCTCTCTGATCGAGTTAATCACGTATATAAGGAAGAACACTGCAAGGAACATGAGGTTTCCCCACCAGACTACTGGGTTACCCAGCAGGTAAATCCTGTGAGTGCTGCCTGAGAAGAACTGACCCTGTACATAAAATATAATTTGTTGATGAAGAAGAATTAAATAATGTGAGGAAACTAGCATGTGCTAGAACAAAATAAAACAGAAGACACGTAGCATAAGCAAAGCATTATCAGCTTTATAATCTTCCCACTGCTGGGACACAGGCCTATTCTCCATAAGAGGGAATGGGCTATAATCCACCACGCGGGCCCAGTACGGATTGGTAGATGTCACATGTCTTCAAATTATTGGTTCTAGGTCATTTTGCATTTCAAAATACCTTGACCTCACGGGTAACATTAAGACTTAGCTATAGTTGCGCCATCTACAGTTTGGTTGGAGATACCATAAACAAAACATTTCAAGACACAACTTCCTTAAAGACATTTTAACACTAACTGCCAAATTTGATTTTCAATTGCTTCGAAACCAATAATTAGTTAATTATTTGATGTCACAGGTTGCTTCTGCAATCTTTCTATTAATAAAAAGTGTTTTTAGTATAGAGGATAATTCATGTTAGATTGAACCTTGACAGAAAAGTGCGAGTTGCCAGATGCTAAAATTAAAACTTTAACTTTACTCTAGCAAATAAAAAATGTTGCCCTTACAATAACTTACTAATAAACTAAATTATATGAAATTAATACATATTCAGAGGAGTACTTCATTGTGTAAATACAAGTACTGATAATTTCCATACCCTATAGTTGATAGGCCACTGCCACGGCTGCGAGGTGACTTCGCCCTCCTTAGGCTTGAGCCCCGCGTTCCCTTGGAACATGACCGCGTGCGACTCCAGGAACCGCTCGATGAAGCCCGATGAGTACGACTCGAAGCTCACTTTGGGCACTACAAAATCAAATAATATACAAGATTCCTTTACATTACAGATTTCGACAATGAAATGTCGTAAGAGACATTGGATTTGTTTTTGTAATTTTAACCACCTCACCTTCCTTAACTTTGAATTAAAATCGTTTTTAGGTACAGGAATACATGGCATTTCAGGAAACGTTCGACTCCAACCTCACTTAAGGCACTAAAATGCGAAATTGTCTTATCATCTTCACATTATTGACCCGCTCCGGCTTCACACGGGTACAATGTAGCACATAAAGGGTGTAAAACACCTCTTCACGAAGCCGAAAGGCACTTGTTCTCCCCATCATTACGATCATTTTTTTGTTCTACACCATACCTGGGAACCATCTAGTTACGGTGATATGGGGGGTCAACAAGTAGCAACTTTTTGACAATTTTTTTTTAAGTACAAGTTTTTTTTGTAAGATTTTGACACCTCCACGACCCCCGTACTATTCAATCCATCCATCAGCACAAGGTTTTAAGAGCATCACATTGAGTTCTACCACAAAACCTGATTTATAACCTCAAAAAAAAAAAGTTGTTTCCCAGCAATAATTTTTACGTAAAGTTACTTGGTTTGATGTACAGAATGCTTGTTTAACGGCTTTGTGATGAGGTGGTTTACACCCTGTATACTATAAACCTTCCTCTTGAATAACTGCTGAAAACTGCATTAAAATCCGTTGCGCAGTTTAAAAGACCTAAGCGTACAAACAGTGGGAGCGATTTTGTTTGATACTATGTAAAGACCCTAAAACCCCTTCCTATCTATGGGAACGGTTGTCCTACTCTCGTCCCTCTGACGCACCTTGCAGGTCGCATCTTAGGAACCTCCTCAAATACCCTCCACACTCTACCGACTTCTCCTACTCCTTCACTGTCCACGCCGTTCTGTTGTGGAAGTCACTTCCGCCATACATTAGGGACTGCCAAACGGTTGCAGTTTTCAAGAGAAGAGTGAAAGAACATTATCTATCCATCATCATCAGCCTATAATGTTCCCACTGCTGGGACACGGCCTCCTCTCAATGAGAGGGAATGGGCTATAATCTACCACGCGGGCCCAGTGCGGATTGGTAGATGTCACATGTCTTCGAATTTTTGGTTCTAGGACATGTCGGTTTCCTCACGATGTTTTCCTTCACCGTTTCTTACGATGTTTTACTTGCATAAGTATTTATTATTAGTTTTTTTTAATGTTTTATAGTATATTTTTAGAATCAAAGAGTATGTATGTATTCTTATTTTGTATATATTTAAGATATTTAAACTGTTTTATATATTCCATTTTCTCTCCATCTTTTACACACTATGTCTATATCTCTTTATTTAGTATCTCCTTTCGTAGGTATGCTGGAAGAGATTTCATTAGAAATGAGCATCACCTTTGTACAATTTTCTGTTCCTTTCTTCTTTTCTATAATAAGTGTGTACATACATTGTTAAATGAATAAGATGACATTTAATATTTATCTTAGAAACAGCACAAAAAGCTCGATATTTTAACAAACATACATGATTTGTAGCAAGAGCGGACCGCAAGTTCACAAATAAAATCCAATAAAATACTTACAGTCATCAAACAAGTTATCCTCTACATTCCACAGCGCGTTCTTGTCTCTCAGATTGGGGTTGCACGCCACCTCCTGCTGCTCGTAACCCCACTTGGGAAGCTGCTTGCCAGTTGTGGTCAATACACAGGCCTGGTCAAAGATAAATGGTTTTAATCTGAAAGGGTGCGTGTATGTATGAACATGGAAATAAAAACGCGAAGGAAAAAAAGGCGAAAGGAATGAGGATCGAAGCAGGTGATGTGGTTTTTGCGTGTATGCTCAATTTTTGTTTTATTATTTATTATTATTATTTATTTATTTATTATTTATTATTATTACTTGGTTTTCACTAGGGATGCCTCGATACGCCTTTTTGCCGATACGATACCGATACCGATACTGTTATAAAAATATCGACAATACTGATACCGATGCCGATACGCTTATTGAATTCAAAAAGGAAGGTAGAATAAATAAAACATAATTAATTAATCAAAAATAATATTTATAAGATTTTTATTTAAAAAACAAAGTATATTTTACGGGCAAAGGCGATTTCACAAGTCTGTTTGAATAAGACCTGCGGTGGAGAATAGTCACTCAGATGCGACAGAACTTATTTAGATACTAAAGTACCATTTTTTTCAAGTTTGGGTATACGACGTCATTTTTAAAGCGTGAACTTTGAAAAGTATCGTTGAATGTGCCATAAAAATATCGCCGATACCGATATATCGGCATACCCGAAGTATCGCCCATATATCGGTATCGGTATCGGATGCATACCTAGTTTTCACTTCTATTCGGCGGCAGTCCCCAAATAATGTTTTTTTTTTAAGTGTTTAAAGGAAGACAAAGAATAGGTGTATGAAGTTTCTGAATGATTTTATATCTAGAAAAGGGATGAATATTTACACTTATGTCTGTTTGCACTATAAAAACACACTATATAACAGGAACACCATACTGACAGAGTGCATTTAGCTCTTTGAATCATATTCCATCGGCATTTGTTTCAGGAAAAGTTTCATTTTTTATTTTGGGGTTTTTTCAGATACTAAATAACATTCTCTATACGCAGCAATGCTTTTATGTAAATAATGTGGCATACCCCATATTGCGTGGGCCCCAAATTGAAACCGGGTTTTGAATTGTGAGGTAAAAAAAAACAAATACAAACCTGCAAATAATGCACCAACATAAGTTTGCTTCTGACTGTCTGTAATTCATCGCCGTCTTTGCCTCCGGATACAACGACCTTCCAAACATCGTTTGCGTCGCCAATTCCGTCCTAGAAACACAAATTAAATAGAAAACTTTTTGAACGAAAAAAAAAACCAACTTCAAAAAACAAACTTTATAGAGTGGAAAAAAACTTAACTTTCGGAAATCAGTGACTTTATTTGTTTCACTGAGTTCCCAAAAGAGTTATTTTCCACTTTATTGGGTGTAAATGTGAACTGTGTGTTTAAAGTGTTCATAAAGGGTGTAAAAAAACTCTGAACGAAGCCCATAGGCACTTTTTCTGCCCATCATTGCGATCATTTTTTGTTCTAGCTAGACCATACCTGACAACCTTCTAGTTACGGAAATATTGGAGGTCAAAATTCCAACGTTATTTTTCAATTAAGTACTAGTTTTTAAATGGCCTGTGGAGCATGCGTTTTTCATACAAACGTAATACTAAAATAATATAAAAATCTAACATATTCTTAAGGTGGTGAGTATTTATTTCGATTGAATTACACAATATACATAATCCCAAACACATATTTTGAATAGACACTGATATAAATAAGAGTTATGAGAAAAACATTTTTTCAATAGAAATTTTAAATTTCTCCTACCTCGCCTTTACATCATTGTCCTTTAAAAAAAATTATCTCTTAAAATATTTATTTGGGAACATAGATATTAAGTAATCCAATTGAAATATATACACACTACTTTAAGAATATGTTTGATTTTCATATTATTTTGGTATTACGTTTGTATGAAAAACGCATGCTCCGCCGGCTCCTTAAGGTCATAACTATACCTCCCTAACTCGTTTACTATTAAATGCGTCCATAATCACAATGTTTTGATTGCGTTAAATTGAGTTTTACCATAAAACGAGGTTTTTCACCCAAAAAAGAATATGTTTCCCAGCAATATTTTTTTGCGTAAAACTAAGTAAAGTTTGACGGTTTCTTTCTTCCGCTTACACTTTGTGTTAATTTACCTCTCCGTATCCGGTGACTTGCAAGTACTTGGTGGTGAGGGGCGCCCTCTCGCGGTGGGAGTGCAGGTTACGTCCGGTCGGGGCGTGCGTCAGGCGCACCAGATCCCCACTCCTGACTACCACCACTCCATCCACCAGTTCCTTGTCGTAAGGCTTTATGAGCCAGCGGTTGTTCTCGTCTTTGTGAGTGTAGGTTGTTACCTAGATGAAATATCAGAGAGAAAATATAATCACTACATATTGTTAAACAAAGTCCTCCGCCGCGTCTGTCCATCTATTAGCGATAAACTCAAAAACTACTGCACCGTATTTCATGCTGTTTTCACCAATGGATAGAGTGGTACTCAGGAAGGTTTTAGTATACATATAAATTGTACGCGGGCGCAGCCGCGGGCGTCAGCTAGTTAAATCTAAATTAAAGATTATCTTTTCCAAGCTGAGTAATGAGGTTTTTACAAGGCCAGCTTCCACTAAAATACGACAGATGGCGATATACATACAACTACTGACTTGAGTAAAAAATTGTTTTCGATGTCTGGTTTGGATTTGGCAACCCAAATCAAGTTTCCACGTGCAGCAGATATCGGTCTCCAAATATTCGGTGGCAGCAGGTCGTATTTAAAAAAAAAACGAAAAAAGTAAATTGCAATGCAACCAAAACGCAAATCGAAAGAAGAAAGATGAACGCACTCAAATTAGGATGGAACACTTTTGAAATGTTGTGAACGCCACCTCCATACGTGTCATGTACAGCGCCATCTTTAGGTTTTTAAAGGAAGCTGGCCTAGAAAAAGCCTCATCAAGGCTGATGTTTTAGGGTAACCCGCGAAATTCAAATTTACTTACGTTTTTTGCAATTTGCAGGCCAGTGCTAAGTTGTGTTGATTCAAATATCGGTCGCGGCTGTAAGACGTATGTAGTTACAGAATTATAACCATCAGAATCATCAATACAACCCTCCAAGTTCATAAGAGTCGAGGAATGACTTTAAATTCGTTCCATCAACATACAACTTAGCACTGGCCTGCAAATTGCAAAAAACGTGAGATTTACCTTAATGGGGAAGACAACTGTAAATCTAATAAAATAAAAATAAATAAATATCGCTGGACATTACACACAGCGCCATCTATTGCCACACTAAGCCAGGCTTGTGTCCTGGTCACCAGACAGTTGATATACTACGTATTTTTTTTTTTGGAAATACATTCTTATTATATGTACATAAGTATAAACATCCATGACTCGGAAACAAATGTCCATGCTCATCACACAAACATTTGCTCTAACAGGTATTCGAACCCGGGACCCTAAGAACGTAAGGCAGCCTCACTACCGCGTAATGGCGCTAGCATAGCTTGTACAAAGCCTCGTTATTGGTTAAAATTCTGTCAATGTCATTTAACATTTGAAAATAGCTTGATCTAATTGGTCAGATTGGAATTCAGCTATGGTCACGCCATCTGCAATCAGCTTTGACCGGCCAAGCCCATTAACCAAAAACATTATGATAATTACATTACATTGACTGACTGATTTCTAAAAATCAATTAGAAGATCGATCGATGATTTGAAGTGAATAATAATTGAATGCCTCGTTGTCTAGTGGTTGCAAGCGCGACTGCTGTATATTAGGTCCTGGGTTCGATTTCCGGGTCGGGAAAAGTATTATTGGGCTTTTCCATCAGGAATTTCTCAGTAACAGCCATGGAGTCTGGAATTGTGCCCGTTTGCTGACAATAGGCTCGCCCCCTATTACATCGGACTTAAACATAACTGGCCAAATGGTGGGTGTACTATAAGGTAGGTACAACTCTGCCTATCGCTACAAGGAATACATAGGCGTGATCTTTTGCTATGTGAAAAGTGCACGAACCTGCTGCTGCTTAGCTCCAACTCCTGACGGATACAAATGATGATGAGAATGCAGGTACCCTCCACCCGTCCGATGGTTTTTTAGCGATATAAGAGCTCCGTAAGCTACAGTTTTAGGAGCACTTGCGTTGTGCAAACTGTTACCTTCCAGTCGAGCTTGGAAACCAGATGAATAGAAGCCGTCGCCATTACCGCTGAAGAGAGATTAAAATAAATATCGCTGGACATTACACACAGCGCCATCTAGTGCCACACTAAACAAGGCTTGTGTCGTGGACACCAGAGAGTTGATATACTACATTTAAACTTTGTTTGTAAATACATACTTATTATACATTATAAACATCCATGACTCGGAAACAAATGTCCATGATCATCACACAAACATTTGCTCCTACCGAGATTCAATAGAATTCCGGGATTCGGGAGATTTATGTGTTATGATATCATACTTATTATACATATCCATGACTCGGAAACAAATGTCCATGCTCATCACGCAAACATTTGCTCCTACCGTGATTCAATAGAATTCCGGGATTCGGGAGATTTATGTGTTATGATATCATACTTATTATACATATCCATGACTCGGAAACAAATGTCCATGCTCATCACGCAAACAATTGCTCCTACCGAGATTTAATAGAATTCCGGGATTCGGGAGATTTATGTGTTATGATAACATACTTATTATACATATCCATGACTCGGAAACAAATGTCCATGCTCATCACACGAACATTTGCTCTTACCGAGATTCAATAGAATTCCGGGATTCGGGACATTTATGTGTTATGATGATACTGTCATGTCCTGACTGATTGTCTAGCTCTAGTGGATGGTAGAGTGAATGCTGAGCGGCGCGTAGCGGTTCCATCAAACACACGTAGAAGAGGGTTTTTTCCAGTAGCAGTCGGAAGTTTGGATTTAGATTGGTTTTAGTGCTTTGTTGACGTTTCAACGAACATCATTTTGAGAAAGTTGCCGACAAATTTACAAACAAACATACATTAGTTTGTGCATACTGGTGGAATAGCAGCGGTGGCCCAGTGATGGCGGCTCCGACTTACGAACAGTAAGTCGTGGATTCGAGCCCCACCCAATTACTTTCTGTAATTTATTTCATCACCACTGCACTCAAAACAGAGAAGTCCTAGAACCGAAAATTCGGAGACATATGACATCTACCAACCCGGTGGATTATAGCCCAATCCCTCTTATACAGAGGAGGCCTGCGTCCCAGCAGTGGGAACATTAATAGGCTGATGACGATGATGTTGACGACTGGTACAATATAAAACTTTCTGTGTTTAAAGTCGGATAGTTTAAAACTCTTACCTCTTGCTGAGGACAGTAAGATGTATCCAGAAAAAAAATACGTAAAGTAATGTCGGCCACAGAATTAGAGTCACAGATCGTCCTATTAAGTGTTTCACCGTTAGGCTCTGAAAAAGAAATAATAGTTATTTTACCATCTATTTACACCCGAAATTACTTATACATTTTAATCCCGATTTTTGACCAACCAAACGACATAGCCAGTATGATTGTTTGAGCGAATCACAAGTAGCCATCAAACACCGCGGAGTTGAATATTGAGATTGAGATACATTATCAATTTCAAGCAATACTGGTTATCTAAAACCATCAAGAGACGTATTGCTTGCAATAACTATCAGGGACGAAAATCACATTAAGGGCGCACAGAATGACAGCTAAAATTCAAATTTTGCCCCCGCTTCCTCAGGCTAGATAGTTCTATCTCGCTCACACTATCAAGAAGATTTTTTTAGGGTGAACTACACTATTGATGGAACGATGGCAAATATTCATCACCTGCCTGGCCTTTTCCAAATATGTGGAGGCAACTGAATAAAAGTATTTTATATGGAGCAATTGCCTATCTGCCCACCACAATCCAGTTAATACTGGGTAATACGATACCTCTTAATAAGACTGGCTGACAGACTTGCGAGCCACTGACTACCTGTAACGACTGTCAAAGATCTACATATGACAGACAGCAGATTTCCGAGGCACGTAGGAAACAGGTATGTAATAGGTGGTCACCCACATAAGGACAAACCTAGGCAAGCACGGCTTAACCTTAAGATTGACCCTCCCCTCGCTTAATCATAATGAAAACTAAATTCAATTCGGTTTTTAAACATTTAGACAGACGTACTGCAATATTACTGACAAGTCAACACGAGGAAACTAATGTTTTGGTAACTTTATAAAAACGACACAACTCCTTTGCGATTCCGAGCACTTTAAACTAATATAAAAAAGCGTGGTGTACGGTGAATTAACATGCGATGCGTTTTTCACTCTACATTTCTTGATACTAGCCTAAAAAGACATTTCTATCGACAATTTTTCAACAGCAAGATTTTGTTCTTGTTTTACATAAAAACATAATTATGCGACACTCGAATGAATTTTGAATTTTTTTGCCGGATTTTCTTCCGCCATTTTGTGTTTTATTAATTTAAATTACGGCCACGCATAATACATATAATATATTCATAGACAGCTGGTGTCAATACAAACAAGTTTTTTCTGAGACAAAATCTTCTACAGCGTCACTTTTTCGAAATTTAAGCTATCAAAGCTTGTGTTTTCGAAAACGGGTCACTTTAGAACATTTTGCCTCATACAAAACTCGTTTGTATTTATACCAGATTTGGATAAAAAACCCATATTTAAGGTTTTATATTATGCGTGGCCGCTACTTTAAAAAAGATGGTTGTCTGTTAAGTCGTTTTAACGGACGATAATTTTACGTGATATCGTCATATTTCATGATATTCGTGAATTTAAGTTTAAGAACAAACACCCCCTTAAGGATTGAAATTCTAACAACACCGTTGCGTTAGTTCCAATCATACGCCCTTTTTTTCGGGTGGGAAATTATCAAATGACTCCTCCTGCTCTGGGCAGAGCGGAAAGGAGTCCCAGACTTTGACTAAAACCCATCCATGTTCCTTCTTTTCCTTTCTCACCCCTTTGTGTTTCAGGGCCATGTTATCTCTTTCGAACAGTCCCACGGCCCCTACAGGCGGCAGGAATCGGCCCTTGCGGACCCCTTCCTTATGCTGACATCGGAACGCGCGACACCTCATGTTGCCATTATTGCCGTCTACAGGCCCGCGCCTACGGTGGCCGGGGGCCACCACGTGGCCGACAACGCCCGGTGTGTTTCTTGCGGCGGCTGAGACGTGAGGTTTTCTCCCACTCACGTTCCACCACCTCCTTCGCTAGCATGATTGCTTCGCAGAAGGAGGTGACGGCTTCCCATTCCGGCTCGGTCCAGACCATGGATTGAACCAGGACCGGACGCGAGTGGTCGCCGCTCCCGATTGCCGCTACGAGGACACGGCGGTGATCCGCCCAAGCGGGGCAAACATCCACTGTGTGCTCTACTGTGTCCGCCGGTCGATCCTCGCAGTGGTGACACCGGAGCGTTTCCTTCCGCCTGGTTCGGTGCAGAAACTTCCCGAAACCACCGTGCCCGTTGAAGACCTGTGTCAGGCGGAAGGCACTATTTGGCGTTGTGGTCGCTGCTAGCAGAACTTTGACAGCTTACATCACGGAAACGTGACACTGTAGAACATTTTATCTCAGAAAAAACTTATTTGTTGTGATGCCAACTATCGATTGATAAATGCTTTATGGGTTTCTGATCAAATCAAAGTTGATCAGAAGATGTTTTCAGTGATTGTATTTTAACTTCGATAGCTCTCATCTCGGAAATATGACAGTTAGCAACGTTTTAATTTCTGCAAAGTTTGTTTGCATTGATGCTAGCTGTCAATTGATAGACGTTTTATGCGTGTTTGATCAAATAAAGTTACGCTGAAGATTCCATCGGTGAATGCACTTAAACTTTGATAGCTCATTATCACGGAAACGTGACACTTTAGAAGATTTTACCTAATACAAAGTTGTTTAGTTGTTTTATACCAGCTATCGATTCACAAAAATCCTAAGCGTGGCTGTTACTATTAAAAAATCCGGCCAAAAAAATCTAAATTAATCTGTGTATACAGTGGTATTTCAGTTTTATATCTATCATCTTCATCTTAAATTCATTTACACCATTGGATACATAAGGGTTCAAAAAATTCATTACACCAAGTGAGGACTGTGGTGCACCACGCGGGATGGAGGAGTGTGAGTGTGACTACAAGTTGGACGAAAAATGTAATTCCTTCGATTTATAAACTTGACTAAAACAATTCGGGTTAGTGATAAAGATCATAATGGTAAATTTTTCAAAAGTTTAAGTTCTCAGGCAAAAGTGCGAAAGGGCTTGGAACATTTTTCCGCCATTTTGTTTTTTTTTTCTAAGTAGCGGGCACACATATGACCTATATTAATCGATAGCTGGTATCAATACAAACAAGTTTTGCGTGAGACAGGATGTCCTAAAGTGTCATGTTTCCGAGATATGAGCTATCAGAGTTAAAGTCAATTCACTGATGGAATCTTCAGCACAACTTTGGTTTGATTAGGCACGCATAAAACACGTTATAAATCGATAGCTGGCTTCAATATAAACAAGTATTGTCGAGACAAAATGTTCTAAAACGTCAAGTTTCCGAAATATGTGGCATTGTGATCGCTACCAGCACACCTTTGATAGCTTAAATCTCGGAAACGTGACGATTTAGAAGTTTTTGTCTCGTACATAACTTATTTGTATTGATAACAGCTATCGATTTATATAGGTTTTGTGCGTAGCCGCTACTTTAAAAAAAAAAAACAAAATGGCGAAAGAAAATCCCGCTTAATAGTTCAAACCCCTTTGCACGGATAAGTCACGTGCTACTTTATTATAATTTTTAATAAAATGTTTTTCTTGTGAAATATAAAATTGTTGATACAAATATCTCTCTCGATAACAGGCACGTTTACCTACTGACATTTTTGACGTTGACATAAGCTTTCGATTTCAAACCATTTCAAAAATTATTTTATCAATGAAAACTACTATATTTTGGAAAAATAAAAACACGGGTGCTTTATTTTTTAATCTAAATTTCATGTTTCATAAATGAGTCATTTCTTTAGAACATAAATCGGTGTCCATCGGGTTTTCTGCGCGAAAACAAAGAAATACAGCCCCCACGTCTGAAGGCCGAAGCCGCACTGACAATTGGTGCATCGGGGTCCTAGCGAGGGCCGGGGGGCAGGGCGGTCCTAGCTGTGACTGGTTAAAAAGCTTGAAATTTTAGAAAAGAGGCTATTACGATGAAAATAAAGCGTTTAAAAAAAAAAGAAAACGTATGAACACTGCGTTATATAGTTTTCGACTATCATGTAAAGTTTCACGACCTAATTTAACGTTTTTAATTGAATACTTGGTTTTGAAATTTATTTTAGAGGTAACTTTGAGGTAGTTTTCTATCGAGAAAATTTTATGGAATCGTGTTTCCGAAACGTATGAACTTTAGAAACAGTCCTCAACTTTGCCATATATTAATCCCAAGGTGAATGCTTTAGTTATATTAACACGAGACGGGTTTAAAAATCACGATTTTGGGTTATACGGGACGCACGCTAGACCGTGTTGGGTCCGAGCAAAGTGTCGGCCGTAGCATAATCCGTCCGTTGCTCAGTAGTGGCTCGGAAGCGTGAGTCTGTCCATACTAAATTGCACGGTCGACACTCGGTTCGGACCCGAGATCACGGTCTAGCGTGAGTCAAGCTTAAAGAGTCACATACTTGAGTCGAAAGTGTAAAGAACGACGACCACGGTACGGTTGGCGCAGCAGTGATTGAGCTACTGGCTACGCGCTGCGTGTCGCGGGTTTAATCCCCGTACGGAACAAAATATTTGTATTGTCTCCAGGTAGATGTTTCGGGTCTGGCGGTTTGCGTATGAGTTTAAATGGGTTTGAATGAAAAAACGTGCACTTCTCAATTTGCATTAAGGGGCCGGCGGAGCGTGTGTTGTTGATACAAACGTAATACCAAATTAATTCGTAAACCAAACATATTCTTAAGAAAGTGTGTATTTATTTCGATTGGATTACATAATATCTAGGTTCCCAAATATATATTTTGACAGGACACTGATATTTAGACGAGATATGAGGAATTTAAAATTTCTATAGAAAACTTATTTTTCTCATAACTCTTGTTTAAGTCAATGTACGTTGAGCTCTTTTTGGTTGAACAAAAATCATGGAACTCGCGTGATCGTCACCTGACGCTTCGTAGCACTCGTAGCCGATCCGCTACGGCGTAGCACGCGTGACAGAACCCGTAGCAGATATAGATTACATCAGCGGTCCCCAAAGACTATCACAATAAAAAAACCTATACTCACAACAGGTTTACTTAAATCTCCGAGCACGTTCCACAGATCGGCAATAGTCCGCAAGCCCACAAACAAGACGACGAACAAGCCGACAAACTTGACTGACATGGTGCAAGCGAGAGAAGCACCCAGGAACAGTTGCCAGGACACCATTCGGAAGGAGAACGGTTGGAGATTGTCGTCTGTTAGTGTTCGGACCTGGGAAAGTTGTTTTTATTAGTAAAACAAACAATCACACACTTTTAATGGTTAATAAATAATTGGTACGAGACTGCATCAGTGTGCAACTTACTACGTACCCCATCTTATTTAATTCGAATTGGAATATACATGCACGAGTACAATAAGCTTTAGCTTTATTACTGAACTATATAAATTAAAAGGGAAAAAACAAACAATAAGATCTACAGATACAGAAATAAGTAGGTTAATCCTCAAAGTCTCGGGCGAGATTAGAACCGGCAACCTCAACGTCGACAACAAACAACCACAACCACAGAAGACTGCTGGGAAACCACGCAAGTCCTATCAACATTATCTTCAACTAGCTTTAAGGAGATCATTTCGGAATCTATTAGCTTGCAAAGAAAATAAACTATTTGAAAATAGGGAGTTATAATTTTGAGAGGGTTATTAACATGGTTCGAAGAATGTATTACCCCCTTGTTGGTCTAGTGGTCGGAAAAACCCCACACACAGACACCACACACACTCCACACACACACACCCCACACACTCCACACACACACACCCACCACCACACACCACACATTACACCCACACCACACACTCTCTCGGTTTCAATTCCCGGATCGGGCCGTGTAATCAGTTTCCATTAGAAGTACCGCAGTAGCAGTTGCGGGAGTTAGGTTTGGTTTTACAAAATTACATTTAAGCTGGGTCTACAAGCATGAAATTATGCAAATGTTAGTGTACACCAAGAAAGGATTTTGAAACTGGAACAGCTAGTCAAGCATAAAGAACTTTGCTGTGAGATACTTATACCTATTTTTTATTTAACACACTTAGCATGCTACATGTTTTATGCATCTTTATAGTTTTTACTTGCTTCGGCGAAGTAAAACATTGTGAAGAAACTAACATACCTGAGAGATATTAAGATATTTCTCGAGGGCATGTAAAGCCAAGTCAGAGGCGCATGGGCGGCATAAGAACTCTGACACCAGGTTAGGTCAGTAGGTAGGTAGTAGTAGTAGGTAGGTAGGTAGGTAGTAGTAGTAGTAGGTAGGTAGTAGTAGTAGGTAGGTAGTAGTAGTAGGTAGGTAGTAGTAGGTTGGTAGTAGTAGGTGGGTAGTAGTAGGTAGGTAGTAGACATGCAGGAAGGTAGTAGATACGCAGGTAGGAAAAAAATCATTGCAACGCATGCCGCTAGTTTTTAATATAAACACAAGGGAAAATCCATCTTACGTTATTTAAATACAAGGAAAACCAACCAAAGAATCTTAGAACTAAAGATTTATGTGTAAAGACGTAAACTACATACCTTAAAGGCTCCATATATGGAACAGCTCATGAAAAACAATAAGATTGGATCCAGTAATATGTACCTATTCAGAGTTAGAAAACCCACATCTGAAACCAATAAAATATTATCATTATTCTTACTAACTATGATGTCACTTGTTGACTTATAATGTGGTTTTTAGGATACTTGGGTATATCGCAACATTTATTATATTTCTTTATTATGGCGTATTTTTGCGTAATTTCTTACAATATCTGCATTTTGTTTATTGTACAGACGCTAGTACTGCCAATCAAACGAATCAACACAAGCAAGCATGGAGTTTCTTGCCCGTTCTTCTCCATCGAGATCTACGTTAGGGAATGGGCAACTACAGTACTTTCACAGCTTTTATGTCTTGTGACTGGGACTGTCTGTAGCTACATTTAAATGTCATCTTTGTTTCGACAATTGAAAAGTGCCTACTTGAAATAAATGCTTTGATTTGATTTGATTTAATTTGATTTCAACCTTGTTACTTTAGTGATAATGTGGAAAATCGATTAAAGAAAATTAAAAAAAAAAAACAAAATTTACGTTAGTCTGCATTATAGCGTCAGTTAGATGTCTCGCTGTGCCTTGAATTCGACTGGTCCACAGAAAACTGTTGCCTTGTGGAATTATTAGGGTTTATTGAAGCCCAGCGAGAGCAGCGGTGACCCAATGGTGGCGGCCCCAACTTACGAACAGTAAGTCGTGGGTTCGAACCCAGGCAGACGTATTTGTTTGTGTATTTTATTTCATCACCACTGCTCTCAAAACAGTAAAGGAAATCACCATGAGGAAACCGACATATCCTAGAACCAAATTTTCGAAGACATGTGACATCTACCGACCCGCTCTGGGCCCGCGTGGTGGATCCTATGATCCAAGGCCTCTCATAGAGAAGAGGCCGTGTCCCAGCAGTGGGAACATTATAGGTTGATTATGCTATTGAAGTCCAGTGTTTAAGCAAGCATAGCATGACAAATCAAGAAAACCCAGTTTATATAGTACGTTCGCGTTAAGAATGCAGTGAGTCATCATTATCCGTCGGCCTAGCCCCGCCCCCTGACCAATCAAATCTTTTCAAATTACAAAGTCAAGTTCACAATGACAGTTGAAGGCATTGCTATGAACGCAACGATTGTTTCCTGTCATTTGTGTTAACTGATTTAAATTAAAAAAAAATTAATACATCTCCAATTCGTAAAAATAAAAGTGGTTCGTTAATTCATAATGGGGAAAGAAAAGTAATTTACAATGTTTTTAAGTATTTTAAACAGTGTTATTTAAATGTGACTTTGGACAGCATAGTACTAAAAACGGCAGTTGCATGCGGTGTGTCCGAGAGAACAGTTTATAGTATTCTTAGTGAAAAAAAGGAAAACAATACATTGAAATCGCCAATGAAAAAAAGGGCCCGGAAGTCTGTGAATTTAACACCACTGTGAATACACCTTTATCTTGCAGTTGCAGTGATGACTCACTGCATTCTTAACGCGAACGAACTATAGTGATCTATACAAAGTGTTTACAGATACGACGACCCGAATGGCGTAGTGGTAGTCAGGCTGCCTTACGTTATTAGGGTCTTGAGTTCGAGTCCCGGTAGGAGCAAATGTTTGTGTGATAAGCATGGACATTTGTTTTCCGAGTCATGGATGTTTATATCTACTTACACTAATATTATAAAGAGGAAAACTTTGTTTGTTTGGTTGGTTGTAATGAATAGGCTTAAAAACTACTGGACCGATTTGAAAAATTCTTTCAGCAATGGATAGCTACATTATCAGCGAGTAACATAGGCTATATGAAATATACAGGGTTATTTTTTGTTTACACTAAACCCGAAAAGGGGTCATTGTACTCATCATTTTGAACAACTTTTTCTATGGGACGAACCGTGAAATCGCGAAAAAAAAATCAGCTGTTCCCTACATTTATGTTCGCATAACTCGTCAAAATGTAGGGAACAGCTGATTTTTTTTCGAGATTTTACGGTTCGTCCCATAGAAAAAGTTGTTCAAAATGATGAGTACAATGACCCCTTTTCGGGTTTAGTATAAACAAAAAATAATGTTGTATAGCCTATGTTACTCGCTCCCCGTACTCCCACGGGAACGGGAACTACGCGGGGGAAACCGCGTGATGTCTGCTAGTGTGTGTAAGTATGTATTTACAAACAAAAAAGTATATTATGTAGTATTTCAACTATCTGGTGTACCCGCCACAAGCCTTGCTTAGTGCGGCACTAAGTGGCGCTGTGTGGTAATGTCCAGCGATATATTATTAAAACATAATTTTGTTTTGTACTTACCACACAATAATAGCATAGTTCCAATGATCGTCGACTCAAGTGATTTCGTCATCTCCCATATTGTTAAAAACGTCAACGGAATTATTAATGCACCAAGAGTAGTACAGAACTGAAACAAAACATATGTTAATTTTAGCATTGGATATTTAAGTAGTAATGGGACTCTCCATAGACCTCTTTCTCTCTACAATGTCCCCTTCCCGGGACCTACTCCATTACACCCTGCTTTTTACCTAAAGCATACCTATAGCAAGGGGATGTAAATATTTATTGATACTGGTTGGGGTAACGGCCATCATGGCTCACGTATAATGGTCCACATTGCCTAAGCGCGGAAAGGACGGTATCAGAACAGGGTTCCACCGAAGAGGACGAATGAAGTGGTGCAGTGACGTGCAAGATTCAAGCAATTACAAATGAGACTGGGAACATTATGAGGATATCACAAGTCTCCTCTCCCCACTGTTCGTCCACACTTTAGTTCACTTGACAGTTGATAAATAATAATATAAATACACTACTTACAAGTCGCATTCCCTCATACCGGGCCCCTTCATATTTGTCTCCAGGCTTCTCAAACGGGAATGTTCCATCGTATCCAGTCAGTTTTCCAGACAAAGCTATCAGCATCTGATAAGATAACACAAAAGGAACTAAAAAAAAGTACAGAATAACTAAAACCCAAAAGAAGATTGAAGCAAGATTGTAATCAGCCTATAATGTTCCCACTACTGGGACAAATGGCCTCCTCTCTAGAGGTGGAAGGGTCTAATAATCCACCACGCAGGCTCAGTGCGCGTCGGTAGATGCCACATGTCTTCCTGTAGTCGCCTTAAATGAATTGGGATGCACACTGTGGAACTAATGGCGCTAGCATAGCTGATTCCAAGCGTCGTCATTGGTTGAAAATCAAGGAATGTCATTTCGTATTTTAAAATACTTTGACCTCATTGGTCATATTGAGACCGAGCTATGGTGGGGCCATCTACGATTCGTTTTTAACAGTCTTCCCCTTTACACAAAGTACTGGCTTTTCTGGGTTCGAAGCCACGATTTACTGTGCGGAGGTCGGGGCCGGGGACTACTAGAACACCGCTGCTCTCGAAATCTCCACAATGCTAGTAATATTTACAAATACGTAAGCAAGTTTATCTGTTTGTGTCCTCTTTCAGGTAAAATACACTTTTCCTCTCGGAATGAATAACAATAATAACTATAACAGATGAATTTTGTTGATGATTTTTGTTTATGTTTTTATTACAAAATTATGCAACTGTTAAAAGTAGCTTGACTTTTGAAACATTATTATGAGATTCAATAAGATACATCATACAGCATGCGTGCAAATGTATAAATACAATCAGGGATATAAGTGCTTCGATAATAACTGTCATTGAAATAGTGAACTCAAATACTGACTTAAAGTATTACATCAGACCTATTTTTCCGTTAGGTTTAGACGGAGTACCTACTTATATTACACCCACACTTTTCACAAATCCAGATTCCTGCTCCGCTCCTAATAATTGCAGCGTGATGTTATATAGCCTAAAGCCTTCCTCGATAAATGGACTATCCAAAAAATAAGAATTTTTCAATTCGAACCAGTAGTTCCTGAGATTAGCGCGTTCAACCAAACAAACAAACTCTTCTGCTTCATAATATTAGTATAGAGTATAGATGGTATAGATATCCATTAATGCAAAAATGGTTTAAAGATGTTATATTATTAGGTAAGTTTTGGCATTTGTTACTGTATTTTTACTTCCCAAATGTAGATAGAGTTGGAGTAGAGTTAAAACATACTCCCTATCCCTAATTGTACGTTCTAACCAATCATATTTACTTACATTTTTTTTTGTCTATTAATTTTGTTATTGTAAAAGTAGCTATTAAATTGCTATTTTTATCTTTAGACATTCTTATTATTTTTATGTTTTTAATTTATTCGACTGTTAATTATTTTTTTGTAAAAAGGAGCTATAGTTATTTTCCTTTTTTTATCTTTGTTTTGTTACTACTGGCGGAACCTTAGTATTGTAATATAATTTTAAGTTTTTCTACACAATCTTTTTTGTTAAGAAATAAATGACTTATGACTTAATCCATAAATGGGAACACTTCTGCCGGCATTAAGGAGGATGCTCAAAGGTAGCCCGGGAAATTCAAATTGTCTTATGTTTTTTGCAATTTGCAGGGCACAGCTAAGTTGTATGTTAATAAACGTATCGGTCGCGACTGTAAGACGTATTAAGTTATAGAAATATAATCATCAAAATCATCAATACAACCCTCCAAGTTCATAAGAGTCGAAGAAGGACTTTGACCGTGAAAAATTCGTTCATCGCCTCTTATGAGGGTTGTATTGATGATTATAATTCTGTAACTTAATACGTCTTACAGTCGCGACCATAATTCATTAACTCGCGGGCCACCCTGACGCTTTCACCTTAATGGCGAAGTACCAAAATAAACAAAACATTTCAGTTTTCTTTTGTTATGTTAATGTAACACATGTGCAATTAATTTACATAAATACAATAAAATAATAATATGGCTTACATACAAAATGGATATTTAACAAATTTGATATGATGTCATAAATATCCGGTATTTTGAAATATGTAATAAATATCGGATATTTTCGAACCATGGGAAATTATGTCATGTATAGGTATTTGATTACCAGTCCCTAAGTTTGCGCACACTTATATGTGAAACTGGCCCACTGGAAAAAGAAAAGTTGGAAGACCAAGAAAACGGTGAGCAGACGATATAATAGAAATTGCAGGCAGGAACTGGTGGAATCTTGGTGAAAAAAGAGAGGATTGGAAGAAGAGACTTTCACCCAAAAGGGATCTATTACAAGGGCAGAAACCATATGAATACCCAACTGAAATCACTATGTATATGTCACCGTAAAATTGTCAAATACGTTATATGGTAATATCTCTAGCGATATTGTAAAGTCTCGAATTATTGTCAAATGAACATACTGCTTACAACAAAACGCATTATTTTTCGTGAAATGCATGCGATGGTAGTCAACTTACGCGGTGTGGAGGGAAGGAGGAGTCCCCCTTGCCCAGTGGCACAACTCTCATGAAAAGATAATGCACCATTCCTGAGAAATACCGATTAATATAACATAACCTTAAAACACTTTATATTCCCCCTAAAAAGCGTAGTCGACGGAGCCCCGCTTCGCGGGGCCCCTATTTCCGAGTGCAGGGTTTAAAGGAACCTAACTAACCTAACGGGGGGGTGCCCCAAGTCCCGATTATGGGGGCAGAGATACTTCCGTATGTTCAGTTGACAATAATTCGAGACATTACAATATCGCGAGAAAAAACACGTTATATTGTAATATAACGTGTTTGACAATTTTACGGTGACATATACAGGGTGTGGCGGAAATAATGGATAACCCTGTAACTGCCAGTAGGTCATATAATGGTCTATCATATATCCCAATTTCAAACTCAGGTGGTCAGGCATTTCAAAGTTATTTTTATTTGTTTATTTTTTTTGAAAATATTGTACCTATTTTATAAAATCAGCTGCCGTTTCAACATTTAACGGAGTTTTTTTATTCTGTTTTTTGCGGTCTGCTTCTGAATGTTTGTGCAATCACACGCGTATGAAGATTTTTTGTTACACTCTAAGATGATTTCAGAAAAAAACACATAATACTTACTTTTTAGTTTTTTTTAATTGAATCCTGTAACTTTGACTCCATACCCTGAAAAAAAATGTATGGCACAGTTATGGCCCATTACTTTAAAAAGTTGTCCATATCATGCGGATTCTAAAATGGTATCATAGTGGCCAGTATCGTACGAATGTGCAAAACTATTTCAGTTTGAATTCAAAAGGTCCATAATTTCAAAAAAATATTAAATTCAAAAAAATGTGATTCTGTATTTTACTAATCTTCTGTGTCATGTAAATTGTTGTAAAAACGTTTCTAACTCACTTTGACATTGCTAAAACACCACTCAGGTAAAAAAAAACCGGTCCTTTCTTTGTTTGGGGCTACCTGGAATTCTGGCTCGATGGAAACAATAGAGCTCTTGTGCAAAATAGAAAAAGGCAAGCTGTATTTTTTTTAGAATCACCACATCAATAGTTCCTCATAATGTCTCTTTAGCCCATAAAAAATCATGACGCTCATAAATATTTATACGAATTCGTTGTTCATAAGATTTACTCGTCTGATAAATAAATACAATCAATTGTTCCAGCAATATTATAACAAGTTAAGAGAGGCCAAACACTAACAGTGGTTGAAGTAGGAGTGTGGACGAAGATGTCGCTTGCTGCAATCCGTCCGTGGATGGATGACTAGCCAAGCTGTTGGTTATAACTGTGATAGTACCTAGTTGACCTTTGAGTGGATACCATCATTCAGTGTGATCCCGTTCGTTGTCGTACTTTGCTCCCTGTTTTTCGTTCGTTAAATCTAACTAGTGACTTACTGCATTTCTTTTCGGACTCTGATTTGCCTGTGATTTGGACTTGCGTTGTTTAGTGATCCCGACGACATTGCTTACTGTACCCGGACTGTTGTGGCAAGTGCGCTGTTGACAATGCCTCAACGTTACACATCGGTAGAATATGCCAACATGCACTACATTTATGGTGAATGTAGAGGCAACGCCAATGAAGCGGCAAGACTTTACCGAGAAAGGTACCCGAATAGTCGACACCCTGATTACCGAATTTTTATTCGCGTACACAATGCCTACTGTGAGGGAAGAATACCTGGTACAGGTGTGGGCGGCGCGAGTGAAGGACGACCACGAGTCTACAATAACGAAGAAGAAGTTATGGAGTTAGTAGAAGCAGATCCTACCATATCCATTCGAGTTTTATCTCGGTTTACTGGAATGTGAACCAGAACAGTACATCGCATATTAAAACGTCACGAATTTTACCCTTACCACTATCAAAGGGTGCAAACATTACTTCCAAGGGACTACCGAGCACGAAAAGAGTTTTGCCGTATAATGTTGAGAAGAATTAGAGAACAACCACATTTCTTTGAAAATATCCTCTGGAGTGACGAGTCTACATGCAGGAAGGACGGGTATTTGAATTTACACAATTTACACAGTTGGCAGCTTGAAAATCCACATTTAATTAGACAAGACCGATCGCAGTACCAAGTGAAAATCAATTTATGGACAGGAATAATTAACGGCCAAATTATCGGTCCGTTTGAGCTGCCACCGACTCTTAATGCTGAAAGCTATTTGAACTTCCTGCAAAATAATTTACCCGAGCTGTTAGAAGACGTTCCTAATGAAACACGTGAGAACATGTGGCTGCAAAACGACGGCTGCCCTACACATTATGCGGCAAGAGTGAGAGAGCACCTGAATGAGACATATCCAGAACGTTGGATAGGGCGCTTAGGGCCAATATTGTGGCCACCCCGTTCGCCGGACCTGAACCCATTAGACTTCTTTTACTGGGGCTGTTTAAAAGAAAAAGTTTACAAAGAAGAGATTACGTCTGTGGAGCAATTGCGGCAACGTGTGCAGTCTGCTGCTCAGGAAATAAGTTTGGCAGGCTTTGCACGTCGCATCAAACGTTCATTTATTAGAAGGTGCAGAGCTTGCATCGCAGCCGATGGGGCTCATTTCGAACATCTTGTATGATTTTTAAATACATTTGTGTCATGAACATTGCTTTTTATTGTAACAATTGACCTGTAAAATAATTACCTAATTAAGTAAGGAGTCTTAAACTCGTTATTATCTACCTCTTTAAAGTAAATCAATAAAAAGCCCCAGCCTGGAAGCACAATAGCTCTGTCATCCCAAAGAAAGTGAGACTGGGTTTTTTATTACCTGAGTGGTGTTCTAGCAAGGTCATAGTGAATTAAACACGTTTTTACAACAATTTACATGACACAGAAGATTAGTAAAATACAGAATCACATTTTTTTGAATTTAATATTTTTTTGAAATTATGGACCTTTTGAATTCAAACTGAAATAGTTTTGCACATTCGTACGATACTGGCCACTATGATACCATTTTAGAATCCGCATGATATGGACAACTTTTTAAAGTAATGGGCCATAACTGTGCCATACATTTTTTTTCAGGGTATGGAGTCAAAGTTACAGGATTCAATTAAAAAAAACTAAAAAGTAAGTATTATGTGTTTTTTTCTGAAATCATCTTAGAGTGTAACAAAAAATCTTCATACGCGTGTGATTGCACAAACATTCAGAAGCAGACCGCAAAAAACAGAATAAAAAAACTCCGTTAAATGTTGAAACGGCAGCTGATTTTATAAAATAGGTACAATATTTTCAAAAAAAATAAACAAATAAAAATAACTTTGAAATGCCTGACCACCTGAGTTTGAAATTGGGATATATGATAGACCATTATATGACCTACTGGCAGTTACAGGGTTATCCATTATTTCCGCCACACCCTGTATATTACTTTGTAATTAGAATTAAATAAGCTTTAAATAAGTAAATAAAATCTGTGAAACTACCAACCAATTGCAATGAAATTTTGTAAATGTGGATGGTTGTTTCCAGCATGTAACATAAGATTCAATAGTTTTGGAACTGATAAATGGTGCTGTTGTTAATAATAGTAAACTGCTTGCATGCACCAGGGTGGGTCACTGGGGTGTTTCAGCTAAACTCATTCGAAGAATCTCCACTATGAAATTATGATGTGACTTCTTTAAGTTCTATTATTAGCTTACATTAGGTATGCTGGCATTAGGCTTTATGGTTATTGATATTAAATATTCCTTACCTCATTTATTCCACTGTTGATGTATCTTTTTGTGACAGTCTCTTTAATACAATTTGAATATATTATTATATTTTTATATAAATATAATACAAATATATTTACCTTGCCAAGTGGGGGATGGACGTCAAAGAAGAATGTTCGGTTTATGTACCAACTAGCCATTTTTCCAAAATGAGTTTCATCCCAACTGAAAAAAATTGTTAAAGATTTCTAAATATTTTACTTAGGAGTGGAGAATATTCAAATAACAAGGCAAACTTAAAAATCATATTTAGTTTTGGATAAAATTGAATCAAACACCATTATTATTACAAATAATTTGTTTTAAAGAAAATTAAATCTGCCAATATAGCCTTTTCCCAATTATGTTAAGGTCAGCTTCAAGTCTAAGTGACCAATGCTTGTTTGCACTCCACTACTAAGTTAGGGTAAAAATAAGAAAATCATTATCATATTTAATACTAGCTGACCCACTCAACTTCGTCTGCGTCACATATAAGAGAAAAACACGAAGGAAAATAAATCCCCATTTCTGCAACATTTTTCATTCCTGCTCCGCTCCTAATAATCGTAGTCTGATGTTATATAGCCTAAAGCCTTCCTCGATAAATGGACTATCCAACACAAAAATAATTTTTCAATTCGAGGCCGTAGATCCTGAGATTAGCGCGTTCAACCAAACAAACTCTTCTGCTTTATAATATTAGTATAGATTAGTTTTATGGATTTTTTTAACAGCTGTAAGAAACAGGAATCGTCATTTGCGAAGACTGAATACTTATGAGTCCTCTCATTTTTTTATTTTGTTTATTTCTGAGTTGATTTAGCAATATGTAGCGACAGCCAGCAAACTAAGCATAATAAATTTTAAAAGATTATTTACCAAACATGATCAGGTTCCAAAACTTTGTAAAATCTCGTTACAAATGTGGCACCACACAGTATGCCGAATGTGACCCACCATCTATAAAGAATTTTATATTTTAAATATTTATATTTGAGCTGGAAAAGTGTTCAGAACAAAAACTTAGTCCGAGAAATTAGAAAGTACATTTTGTTACTCGGTATTGTTGAAATACTGGTTTTCTTCTTATCAGACATAGTTGTAGCAACGATTATTATATTACAATGATCATTAGTTGAATGGAATTTATTATTTTCATTTAGAATATTGATTTCAAAAACCTACGAAAACTAACGGTATAACAACAAGGCACGTTGACGTAATGGTAAACGTCATAAACAGGTGACGGACGGGGAAATGACATTGACATTGACAGCGATAGTTTTTTTCCCTTCGGAAAAATTCGGATAGGCTAAGGACCATACCGCCTCGTCTTCAGTCGACATAAAGAAACTAACGGCTGGGATACACCGAATCCGTCATCGGCCGAAGTATGCTCGGGCGTCATCGGCCGAACTCGGCCGATCAAATCAAACGTAAGGTCAATGGAGGCTATTGCAACTATGGGGCTAAAGCAACTAATAGCGATATCTTCCATTCTAATGTTTTTTAAATACAATGCCATCTATGGGCCTGGAGAAAAGTCATAGTTTAATCTATAACAAACAGATGGCGTCAGAGGGATGAATACTGTTTGACCTACAGAGATTTTATGTCAGTCGCCATTTTGAACACGTGTTTGGTGACGAGCGTGTCATCAATTTAAAACAAAAAAAAATACTTTTCGTGCGTTTTAAACACGGTTTTATGCAGAAACGAAGAAAGTGTAAGGGTAAGTACTCTAAACACTTACGTTTTTAATATTATATGTTATATTTCGTAAGATAATGTAGTAGTTACATTAGCCTCGTACTTATCTCTTTGCGGGGTTATTGCAACTAGTTTTTTTGGTTACAATAGCCCCTTCGTGTTTGTATAAAATAAAATAAAGCCAGTGATGTCGAATATCGATAATTGTAAATCGATATACTTACAGCATACTTTAGAAAATTCTCGAACTGAATCCATTCGGGCCTGGGATAAATTGCGTAAATAAATGTTATAATTAGTTTTATTACTATTTCAACTAAGATTCTAATCTATTTTCTTTTCAAGATGTTTCCATCTTTGTATGACAACTGTTGTATGATTAAATACTGTAGTTACATAGGGGGTCCGACATAATGCATTTAGTTCATGACTTCGTGCGTAGGTACTATAACAAACCATACTACTTAAAAACTCTGAACTAATTTGATATTTGACTTGTTTTAGATGGTCCGAAATTATATTAAGAAAAAAGAAAGGAGCTATTCAAAAGAAAAGCTTCTAGAGGCAATATCGGGAGCTCAAAATAAGAAACAATCACAGAAGATATCCTGTAAATGACGGTATATAAGTTTAATATTATTGTACTATTGAAACATTCCAAATGTGATAAATATGTGCCATTGTTTAAATACAAAGTGAAGTTAAACCAAAGTATAGGTTCCTATTATTTTTGTATTTGTCTTTAGAATTAATTACTCTACTTATTTCAGGATCTCTCAAGTATAGCTCTAAGTAAAGACGAACTTAATACCTATTGCAATTAAGAGAAAATGTTACCTTATAGATTTTATATAATTTTAGATTATTTTTTGTTATGTTCTTAGAATTTTTTTATTATGTTTGGAGAAGTATCTAATACTTATAATTTTTGATGTCATGATTACAAATAAAAAATAGAAACGAAGCATGGTTTTATATTACTTATGTACCTATCAGTATCGATTGCTTACACATTTTACAATTTTATCGATATTTTTACGTCAACACAACACTAACTCTATAGAAAATAGTCACATTAGCCCCAAACATTACGAAACTGACTTTTAGTTTGATCTGGACTGTACTGGTTCAACTCTGAGAACATACCTGCGTAAATTTCACACCGGGTGACATGTGCTACGATTATGAGCATATAAGCTACAAAAACCAATGAGTTAGTTTAAATAGTCGCATTTGCCCCAACATGAGGCTAATGTAACTTTTCCTAACCGCATGGATCTTTTAATAAGATTTTAACTAAATCCTATGGCTTTTTGACATTGTATTATATCAAAAGTAATCTCAGATATATGCTTAATTATATGGATTTAATAGATTACCCCATAAAGTCAAATGTTCATTTTTGGTGAAGGTTCAAGTTTCAACAAATTTTTTTTTAGTTACAATAGCCTCCATTGACCTTAAGTAAATGAAAGAGAGTGCATACACTGCTACTACCGACGTCGTCCGATGACGCCCGAAAACGGACGATCAACTGACGAGTCCGAAAACACGTCTGTACTCTGTAGTTGCACAGTTTAGACTTCATAAGTTCCACCGACAACGACCGTTATCGTCTGCAGTGTATTCTGTTGAACGTCCGAGTTACTCGTCCGAGTTGTTCTGTCCGCTATCGGCCGACAAAATCGGTTTTAGTGTACGCTTACCGTTAGAAAGGTTGTCGACGGTTACATTTACATGATATTGCCAAATAAACATCTTGGTTTGGCTGCGGCACCTCAATGGTGGTGGCATCTTCCTGTATATAAGGCTCCTCGCAAATGGGCCACATTTCACAGCCAACGGTGATTAGTGACAAGTTGTTCACATGTTTTTAGGTCGTTTTTTCTGGAATCACCACACACGAGTAGCAAATAGCGTTTACTGGTGACTCCGTGTTCGCGACACGCCTCCAGTGGCAGCCACTCACTTCTTAAAAACGCCGATGCCCGCCACTCATACGCCGAAGCTGCGCGCCCTTCACCACGTAGTGGTGGTGACCGACCAGTCGTAGCAGCCACTGACGATTTGCTAAAATACCACTTTCTTTGCTATTTTCTAAGTCCTCGCGCCGTAACGCCCCTAAGGCTACACTCCAACCAAATATTGTGCTGATGGATGGATTGAATACTACGGGGTTCGTAGAGGTGTTTAAAAATCTTATGGTAAACACTTGTATTTAAAAAAAAACATGTCAAAAAGTTGTAACTTTGACCCCCAATATCTCAGTATCAAGAAGGTTCCCAGGTATGGTGTGGAAAAAAAAAATGATCGCAATGATGGGGAGAACAAGTGGTTTTCGGCCTCGTGAAGGGGTGTTTTACACCCTTTATCCAAATAATATCTACACTATCTACACTAATATTATAAAGAGGAAAACTTTGTTTGTTTGTTTGTTTGGTTGTAATGAATAGGCTTAAAAACTACTGGACCGTTTTTAAAAATTCTTCCACCATTCGAAAGCTACATTATCCACGAGTAACATAGGATATATTTTATCCCCGTACTCCCACGGGAACGGGAATTACGCGTGTGAAACCGCGTGACGTCCGCTAGTTGTAAGCTTTTATTTCATATTTCTTATACCAGAAATGGTCTATATGAGGATCCTCATTTTTAGATTTGAAATGTAACAATGATCTACCATCTATTTACCCATATTATGCGAATAAATTATTTGATTTTGATTTGAAAGCCTCATGTGACTGATACTGATCCTAAATTACCCTAGGCTGATAAAATTTTCGTTTTTCCTAAATCATGCTATTTTTAATATTTATGGACACCTTCCCCTTTTAGGGACTACGCACACTTATTCAGCTCTATTCAGCTTATGCCCATAGAAAACAACAATTTTGTATGAGACGCGTACGCGTATACGCGTATACGCGTCGCGAAGGGTCTAGGTAGGTATGTTTTGTATGTACCTACGAGTCGTAACCACTGGCAATTTGTCATCACAAATCGTTATGAACTATCATTCTTTTATTCATTCATCAAACAATTTAGATTATGTTGGAATTAAACAACAAATTACATTTAAAATTAAAAAAATAAAGCAAATAAAATCATCGATCAAGCAATAATCAAATACAAGCAAAACAAAACAGTAGTGTATTGTAGTGTACTTGTGATTAAGTTTAAATTGTTTTGTGATTAATAAAGTTATTGTGTTGTTTAATCGGTAGTAATTAATTTATCTCATACCCAGCTCGTAAAAATATATATAACAAATAACTTAGACTTGTTGTCTTATTTAAAGTCTGCTTACATCTTAGGTTTACAACTAAATCTTTGAGTTCACTGTTGTTTCATAATTATTGTTCATTTGATAGTTCAAAGGAAACGCAGTTATAATTCAATGAAAAATGTACATCCGTAAAACTAAACATTATTGTGTTGTTTATCAGCAGACTAACATACTTGAAAAATTGTTTCGACTAATGGACTAGATATTTTGGAATGTTGGGAAAATGGAACGGAACGCCTTGGATGCTTAGAAATAACCAACAATAGTTATTTGTTATACAAGAGTGCAAAGTTGTTTTTTAACCGCGTGCTCAATTTTGATAATCGAACAAGCGAAAGATTCTAAAATTGAGTCACGAGCGCAGCGAGTGATTCAATAATTTGAATCTTGAGCGTTAGCGAGGGAATCAAAAGAGCACGAGGTGAAAAATCTTTGCACTCGAGTGCAACACGTAACTTTTCATCCCACGTCAGCGAGGAAATGAACAAACGCAAAAAAAATGCGCATTATTAACAAATTCAGTTAATTCTGTTGGCGTTAAATAAACTTCCTCGTCGCTAGATAATGAGTGGTCATTATAGATTTTTCACTTGCTTTCAAGTTGGATTCCTTGTTTTTAACCTAAGGTGTTAACAATATGACGTTAAAAGAAAATGGCGCGCGCAAAATATATTAAAAAAAAGTACACCAAGAAGGTTCCGAGTCTGAGTTCTTAACAAATTTAAAAAAAAAAATGATAAATTCTGCACCATAGAGGTAGAACTAAATAGGTTTAAATGATATTTTGAATTTACATGCTTAGTGCATACGATGTTCTAAATTCAAATTTACTTTACCCTCAAGACGATAAAAACGGCTTTTGCACTCAGATAGGTATCGAAGAGCAAAAATACTCTTTCCGAGATGGGGGGATGAAAAGATGTTGTTCTTGTTGAGTTTTGGGTTCTAGGGGCCTTTTTTTTTGTTCCTTTCTCGCCCTTTATGCCGCACCTATTTGGCGCACTCACGACGTGCAATTTTTTATTTTTTGTCCGCTTTGTCTTGCAAGTATTACTTACTAGCTTCTGCCAGCGGCTTCGCCCGCGTGAAGTTTCAAAATTGTCCCATGGGATCTTACTACCGGGATAAAAAGTATCCTATGTGTTAATCCAGGTTGTAAACCACCTGTGTGCAAAATTTCATCCAAATCCGTTCAGTAGTTTTTGCGTGAAAGAGTAACAAACATCCATACATACATCCATACTTACAAACTTTCGCATTTATAATATTAGTAGGATTAGTAGGATAATGTTAATGTTATTGTGTTAATTTTCAGTTTTAGTCTAAATGTTTGTGTTTGTGTAATTGCGTTCTATGTTTATTAATATTGTATGCACGTCATGACTTTGCGACGAATAAATGTATTTTTTTTCTTTCTTCTTTCTTTCTTTATGTTCCCAGGCCGCGGTATCTCTTTCGAACAGGCCCGGAACTGCGGCAGGCTTCGGCCCTTGCCCCTCTCTTAAGGGTTCTAGGGGCCTAACATGTTGAATATGCATTTCTGGAAGCAATATTCCGTAACTTATTTTATAAATTGTTAACAGCTACCAAATGTGCACAATTTTTACTCGATTTGGTGGCTACAAAAAGCAGTTGAGTTTGTTTCTCTTCTAAAAAGTCTCATTATTAATTAAATGGAAAATGCCAAATAATTTAGAAATTTGAATATCGCGGGCCTCCCTCATACATAAACATTGCTTAGTACCTATTTAATATGAAAGCGATTTAGGTAAAACAGAACAGTGTAGTGTGATTCTACGTGAGCTATAACTGTTTGATAATAACTCACAATTCAACTATGTTTAATGTTACTGTCTTGTCGCATCACTACGGTCTGTTTGACGCGAACGTCGTAATCGTGATTAATGTCAACAAATAAAAGTTTTGTCCGTCTTCGCTGATTCATGTGGCGCTGGAGTAAACAAATAAATACTATTAATTCGAGTTGCCTTCAGTTTGCTTCAGTTCTCATTTATTGTTCAAACTTTGTGCACGGCTATGAGGGAGCATTAAATATTGCATCATGACTAAAATTAAGTATTATTTAGTCGTCCAGTTGTTATTTTCTGTAAGTTTGTGCGAAATAAATAATGGTCAGAGAATAAAGTTGTTGAATGGCTTCTTGAATTATTATAATAGTTTACCTAATCAAGTTTACCAGTGTGAAGAGGGATCTTTGCAAAGTACGCAGCAAGCGGTGAGTAAAAACGTCGTAGTTTTTAAATCATAAAATAGTTTTTAATCGTTTTAGTTTAGAAGTGTGATGTGGGTTATCTTTATCCGAGACCTTTGTATCATAAGTTATCTTAAACTTTAATGTAAATATGAACATGCTAGATACTAATTTGAATTGTTAAAAGTAAGTACCTACAAGGTATCTTTTTAATTTTATAATTATGTTGGTATACACTCTAAGACAAATGGTTTGGAAAGTTTTTTTTTTTCCTTAATCAAAGAGAAAGCGAGGCCTTTGGCCTGTAGTGGGAAAATGCAGGCTGAAACTAGGTACTTATTAGAAATGTATTTAAGTAGTAATTTTATGTAGATTTTCCTGTTTTTCTTAAAACCATCTTGGAGCTGCATTCTAGATAATTCTTAGCTTCAACAATGTTTAGAACTTTTTAATACTAAAATGAATTAAAACAAAAAAATAATTTTGCAGGATGACACCACCTACCAAATAGAAGTAAACCTCAGAGTAGCAGAGATCAGCAACAGTCAAGCAAAGAAGCAATTGAAATGTATAGCATCTGTAAAGGATTCTGACAATGAGGTCAAAGTCCTAAATAATCAGTGTGAAGAGGCTGTAGAGCAAAAGCAAAGTTCAGATGGAAACCCAGAAACATCACTGGAAGCCCAGGTTGAGGTTACGGAACCCACCTTAGAACGAAAACCTGTACAACTTGTCAATGAAGTTCAACCTGACACAGCTGTGAGTATTACAAGAACCTTGAATTTTTTTAATTGTTTGGTCAGGTGGCATATGTAGTTAAAGTTCCAATTTGTGTCTACAAGGTAAATGGCATACATTTGGAGAGGCACAAATTCAACTTCTACCTTTTGACAGACAAATCCAATCTCCATAAGATTAAAAATAATCTTAAAATCATACCTGTAAGCAAAATGGTTTTCAAAAGAACAGTTTAGAAGTACTATTTGAATTCGGACTAAATTGCTTACGAGCTAGTCATTACTATTACAATTAAGTAATTTTGTAATTACAATTAAGTTTGCAGTACTTTTTTATGGATTATCATTTATGTTAACAAAATAGTATTTTTCCTAATTATTTTTGTATACTTTATCGCTATGCAGCTGTCCTATATGACCCAAATGTTGACTGTAGAGAATGAGTTGTGGCATTAAGTCCGCCTATGTACAACTCTTGTACATGAAATTTAAATCAATATTCTCCAAAGGATTGGACTGAGGTGTGTCAATAATAATCGTAATGTCATATGGACGTGCCTATTGCTATCAACTGGCCACAAATTCCTTATGGAATAATAGGCACAATTACAAAGTCACATCCTCGGAATCAATCCCTGGACCTGAAGCTCAGCAATATATCTTATAACCACCTATGCAGGAAAATCAAATTTTTCACCAGTCCTTTTGCTTGCCAATTAAATATGTTACACTTTAATAAATATACTTGTAAGCAATTACAGTATAAAGTTTAGATAACCCTTTAACATGTCAGTGTACGCTAAGTAATATTGAGGTCTGGGTGACCTAGAAACGTGCAACTTATATAAGTCAAGGATACACACATCAACATTCTTTACATTTGTGGCCATCTTCAATCACTCCTAAACAAACACCTCACAATCTTTACCTTCACCGAAGCTAGTAATAACAATACGTAGATGAATTTGAAAAATTATAGGTGCATGTCTTAAATGTGAACTAGAGACCTTAAGACTTAGCAGCCGGACGGTCACACACTATTTGTTTTTTAAATAAGTGATAATTGTAAATCCTTCCGACTAATATTATAAATGTGAATGTAAGGATTGTTACGCTTTCACGCAAAAAATAATCAACCGATCATGAAACTATGTACACATATTCTTGGACATATTAGAAGTAACATAGGATAGGTACTTTTTATTTAATAAAAAAACTAACCCTCACTCGCAGACGAAGTTTTGCGCGTCAGCTAAGAAAGAATTGTTTATTATTATGTTTTCTTTGTTTGATGAAGTATTAATATAAGTTTTACGAAAGTTAAAATTAGCAGCTTATACCTAATTTGGATATCATTGTTTCTCTCGAACTTAAATGGCATGCAGCCAGATAAAGATGATATTATGTTTGTTACAGTTCATTTACATTGTTTACTCTTCTTAATTGTAGACATAATCTACATGTCTTTATGTATAAAATTCCATGTGTGTGTTCGTAATTAACTTCTTCTTAAGTAGCTTGAATGATTTTAGTGATTATTAAATATAAATTCGCTTTAATTTTCTGTCTGTGACCGCATTGTTCTACTAAATAAGAGACATTATGCCTCGTTGATCTAGTCACTAGTGATTGCAAGCGTGACTGCTAAGCATGAGGTCCTGTGTTCGATTCACAGGTCGGGTAAAGTGTTATTGGGTTTTTGTGTCAAGAATTCGTCAGTAGTAACCACGGACGGAACCTGGAGCGCGCGGTCGATAGCAATAGGCTAAGTTCTTAAACATAGCGATAAACGACAAAGTATTTTATATGTTTAGTCTACACTAATATTATAAAGAGGAAAACTTTGTTTGTTTGTTTGTTTGTTTGTTTGGTTGTAATGAATAGGCTTAAAAACTACTGGACCGTTTTTAAAAATTCTTCCACCATTCGAAAGCTACATTATCCACGAGTAACATAGGATATATTTTATCCCCGTACTCCCACGGGAACGGGAATTACGCGTGTGAAACCGCGTGACGTCCGCTAGTTAGATATAGATTATAAAGTCTCAGTAATTGAATTGTATGTAAATGTTTTAGATTACATCAGGCGAACAGTTTATTGCGATTCCTCGAGACCAACCAAGCGCGCCGTGCGTTGGATGCGCTTCGCACGTAAACCCTGAGGCTGCGGGCGTCAGCGACCTCGCGGACCTCGGAGTAAGGCATCTCGACATTCACGAACCTTCCGTCAAACATAGCTTGGCTAGTGTTATAGATGTGGAAAGACAAGTTCAAGTAAGTAAAAACATTGTTAGATAGTAACTGTATCAGTTATACTACAGTCACAAAAACTACATTGTTTTGAAATTTCCTTCACAGGTGGTAAACGGTGTCCGATACATTTTAACTCTTTCAATTAATTTCAACACCTGTACACAAGTAGAAGCAGAAAACTGTGCTTCTTCTAAGATCTGTAAGATCACTATTCTAGTAAAACCATGGCTTAAACTGTCCAATGGTGGAAATTACAGAGCAATCCTAGCAAATAATTGTACAGAAGAATGGCATTTCGGAGATGATGGTGAAGTTTTACCCGAACTCTCTACTGATGACAATCAAAATAAGGGAAATTCGGGTGATCCTAGTGACATAAATGCTTTTGATGGCGATATACAAGTTAAGCACGATACAAATGTCCAATCCCAGCCAAATCAGGGAAGGTCCCTCACAGAGGAGGATATAAAAAGAATACAAGAGCAAATAATTACAGATGCTCAATTCCATGAAGTCACTGAATCAAACCGACAGCCTGTCAAAATATCTCCTGATATGTCTGATGAAAGCAAACAACATGTTTTTAAAGTCGAATCTGATAAACAAAATGAAAACTCAATTCCCGTCACTGAATCAGAAAAAACTGAAAATCAAGCTTTCAAATTAAATCTAGATAAAAAGAAAGCTATAGATGAAATGTTAGATTTTTTTGACTTTTCTGGTTTTAAACCTAAAACTGTAGTTGAAGATGTCCATGTTTCAAGAGTGAGGCGTAGTTATGATTATGATCTGCAAGTGTTGTCACTCGCGGAAGATTTTCATAGCCTTAAAAATAGTATAGAAAATGCTCGGTTTATGTACGAAATGGCACAAGCTGTGGTTGACTATATGAATGAAATGGATATTGAAGTAAAAAATAGAGTTGTAAAAAATGTCATTAGAGCTGAAGAAGAAAAAGAAAATCTTCAGCGGTTTATATATATACAAGCTCGTGTTACGATACCTTGCGATAAAGTTGAATGTGAACCGAGAGAAATGGGCACTCAAATTTGTAATGGTGTTATAGATTGTTCGAACGTAAATAACCCACAAATACTAAGCACTTTCTGTTACAACGATAACAAAGAAAGTGACTATAGAGAAGACGTCAGAGAAGTACCTCTCAATGATCCTGTTCTGCGCAGACTTGCTGAAGATGCCGTAAACAAAATTGAATCAGAATCAAAATCTCCATACGCAATGAGACTAAATAAAATAGCGTCTGCTACTACTCAGGTAACATCTGGAACATTGACAAAATTTTCAGTTATCGTTGAGAACATTAAATGTAACAAAAGCGTACCTTTGCCATTACGAGGAAACTGTCCAGTTTTAGAACAGTTAGGATCAAAAATTTGTGATATTATTGTCCACGAAAGACATTGGCTTAAAGAAAAAAAAATGTCGTATTCTTGTACAGACAGACCGACTGACATGAGAATATCGAAAAGTAAAAAAGTGAGCAAAAATGTCACTGTAGATGACCCAAAAATTATTGATATGTTGCAAGAAGCCATGCAGTATTTGGAATCGCAGTCATATAAAACTAACAAACAAAAGATTGTAAACATAAAATCTATTTCATCTCAAATTATTGCTGGGTTCTTGACTAAAATAGAATTTGTTGTTGGTTACACGGATTGTACAGACGAAAATTACTCAAGGAATCAAATAAATCAATGTCAATTGTTGAAAGGTGAAGGACTTCGATCATGTAAAGCACAAATATGGGACAGATCATGGATTATGGATGGAAGGCAAATTGAAGTTTCATGCGATGATGTTTCTAATAATAACGAAATTGATAATACGAAGAAGAAAAGATCTATTGATTCCCCTAGGGATAAGGAACAACTAAGTTTAAGTAAAGAAATTGATTACAAAAAATTAGCCAATGAATCTTTATATAGGTTTATGAAGTCGTCATTCAGTAATCGACATTATGAAGTAGTTAATATTGACAAAACTACAGTTTACGACGTTTCCAAAAAACTAATAAGAATTGATTTTACAATCTCACCAACAAACTGTCTGATTCAAAACAACGGTATTTTGTCGTCGTCTGAATGTAACATTGTCAATCCTAAAAATATATTGCACTGTCGTTCTAAAATTTTAGAAAATAATTGGATTGACAAAAAACAATATTTTGTTAAATGCAACATAGAATATAAAGAGCAAAAAAATAATAACACGTTAAAGGAACGCAATCCAAGTGACTCGAAGTATTATCAACTAGCTGCAGAGTCGTTGATTAAATATCTCCATGATACTGGCAATCCACAACACACAATTGTTCGAGTGGAAAAAGTAACCACACAAATAGTTTCTGGACTTCTAACAAGGATCGACTTTATAGTATCTCCAAAAAACCTAAGTGTCAGTAACACCAAAAATGTACGTTGTCATTCTGAAATTTTAGAGAAACATTGGTTGGGAACAAAGTCTTTTAATGTTTCTTGTCAGATGAAACAAGACGTGAAAAAAATGGATAACACAGTAGAAATAAATGTGGATAATCCAAAATATACGCAAATTGCTGTGGAGTCTTTGCAAAAATACATACAAAATAAACCTGAATCCAACCTTGTGCGTGTGGCTTTCGTAGATAAGGTAGAACGAAAAGGGGAAAAGCTTAAAATCAGATTTATTGCATCTCATTCCGAAGAAGTCGACGGTGACACTTTGTGTTATGCCGAAGTATCCGAAACAAGAGAGTCTAAAAGTGACATTGAGGTGAAATGCCATTTAATCGGAAAACTATTTAAAAAAGCCGACATCGCAGAAGATGATCCTAATTACTACAAATATGTACAATTGGCAGATGAGTCTCTCGGTAAATATCTTCAAAAAACGAACAGCTCACTTTACACTGTTGTAACTATACAAAGTGTAGCCGTGGTGTGGGATGAAGGCATGAAGACTCTTATTAATTTTACCATATCTCCAATAGATACGGGGAATAGCGATTTCCCACAGGGCAAACAGTGTATTGCTGAAATACTAGAACAGCCATGGTTACAAAACCATAATAAGAAGAACATTGATGTTCACTGTAAATTAGACAAAGACTTATACAGGACCAAAAGAGGTGATAGGTTTCGTCGGCAACTAAGACATAAAGTTGGTGGTAGTACGGATCAAAATCCAACCGATCCTCGGTACAAATCGTTGGCTGAGGAATGCTTACAAAAATATACGTCAGATCATGGAATCACACAACCTCTGCTAGTAGCAAAGGTTGAAAAAGTATCCACGCAGGTAGTTGCAGGCTCGTTGACTCGCATCGACTTTCTGGTATCTGGTAGTTCAGACTCCAATATAAACAAATGTCACTCAGAGGTTTGGGAAAAGAGTTGGGAAAACTTTAAACAAATCACAGTAACTTGTGAGAATGACGGTCATAGAAGTAAAAGAGGACTACCTGGCGGTGAATCAGTTCGAGATCCAACCGATCCTCGGTACAAAGCGTTGGCTGAGGAATGCTTACAAAAATATACGACAGATCATGGAATCACGCAACCTCTGCTAGTAGCAAAGGTTGAAAAAGTATCCACGCAGGTAGTTGCAGGCTCGTTGACTCGCATCGACTTTCTGGTATCTGGTAGTTCAGACTCCAATATAAACAAATGTCACTCAGAGATTTGGGAAAAGAGTTGGGAAAACTTTAAACAAATCACAGTAACTTGTGAGAATGACGGTCATAGAAGTAAAAGAGGACTAACTGGCGGTGAATCAGTTCGAGATCCAACCGATCCTCGGTACAAAGCGTTGGCTGAGGAATGCTTACAAAAATATACGACAGATCATGGAATCACGCAACCTCTGCTAGTAGCAAAGGTTGAAAAAGTATCCACGCAGGTAGTTGCAGGCTCGTTGACTCGCATCGACTTTCTGGTATCTGGTAGTTCAGACTCCAATATAAACAAATGTCACTCAGAGATTTGGGAAAAGAGTTGGGAAAACTTTAAACAAATCACAGTAACTTGTGAGAATGACGGTCATAGAAGTAAAAGAGGACTAATTGGCGGTGAATCAGTTCGAGATCCAACCGATCCTCGGTACAAAGCGTTGGCTGAGGAATGCTTACAAAAATATACGACAGATCATGGAATCACGCAACCTCTGCTAGTAGCAAAGGTTGAAAAAGTATCCACGCAGGTAGTTGCAGGCTCGTTGACTCGCATCGACTTTCTGGTATCTGGTAGTTCAGACTCCAATATAAACAAATGTCACTCAGAGATTTGGGAAAAGAGTTGGGAAAACTTTAAACAAATCACAGTAACTTGTGAGAATGACGGTCATAGAAGTAAAAGAGGACTAACTGGCGGTGAATCAGTTCGAGATCCAACCGATCCTCGGTACAAAGCGTTGGCTGAGGAATGCTTACAAAAATATACGACAGATCATGGAATCACGCAACCTCTGCTAGTAGCAAAGGTTGAAAAAGTATCCACGCAGGTAGTTGCAGGCTCGTTGACTCGCATCGACTTTCTGGTATCTGGTAGTTCAGACTCCAATATAAACAAATGTCACTCAGAGGTTTGGGAAAAGAGTTGGGAAAACTTTAAACAAATCACAGTAACTTGTGAGAATGACGGTCATAGAAGTAAAAGAGGACTAACTGGCGGTGAATCAGTTCGAGATCCAACCGATCCTCGGTACAAAGCGTTGGCTGAGGAATGCTTACAAAAATATACGACAGATCATGGAATCACGCAACCTCTGCTAGTAGCAAAGGTTGAAAAAGTATCCACGCAGGTAGTTGCAGGCTCGTTGACTCGCATCGACTTTCTGGTATCTGGTAGTTCAGACTCCAATATAAACAAATGTCACTCAGAGATTTGGGAAAAGAGTTGGGAAAACTTTAAACAAATCACAGTAACTTGTGAGAATGACGGTCATAGAAGTAAAAGAGGACTAACTGGCGGTGAATCAGTTCGAGATCCAACCGATCCTCGGTACAAAGCGTTGGCTGAGGAATGCTTACAAAAATATACGACAGATCATGGAATCACACAACCTCTGCTAGTAGCAAAGGTTGAAAAAGTATCCACGCAGGTAGTTGCAGGCTCGTTGACTCGCATCGACTTTCTGGTATCTGGTAGTTCAGAATCCAATATAAACAAATGTCACTCAGAGATTTGGGAAAAGAGTTGGGAAAACTTTAAACAAATCACAGTAACTTGTGAGAATGACGGTCATAGAAGTAAAAGAGGACTAACTGGCGGTGAATCAGTTCGAGATCCAACCGATCCTCGGTACAAAGCGTTGGCTGAGGAATGCTTACAAAAATATACGACAGATCATGGAATCACACAACCTCTGCTAGTAGCAAAGGTTGAAAAAGTATCCACGCAGGTAGTTGCAGGCTCGTTGACTCGCATCGACTTTCTGGTATCTGGTAGTTCAGACTCCAATATAAACAAATGTCACTCAGAGATTTGGGAAAAGAGTTGGGAAAACTTTAAACAAATCACAGTAACTTGTGTGAATGACGGTCATAGAAGTAAAAGAGGACTAACTGGCGGTGAATCAGTTCGAGATCCAACCGATCCTCGGTACAAAGCGTTGGCTGAGGAATGCTTACAAAAATATACGACAGATCATGGAATCACGCAACCTCTGCTAGTAGCAAAGGTTGAAAAAGTATCCACGCAGGTAGTTGCAGGCTCGTTGACTCGCATCGACTTTCTGGTATCTGGTAGTTCAGACTCCAATATAAACAAATGTCACTCAGAGATTTGGGAAAAGAGTTGGGAAAACTTTAAACAAATCACAGTAACTTGTGAGAATGACGGTCATAGAAGTAAAAGAGGACTAACTGGCGGTGAATCAGTTCGAGATCCAACCGATCCTCGGTACAAAGCGTTGGCTGAGGAATGCTTACAAAAATATACGACAGATCATGGAATCACGCAACCTCTGCTAGTAGCAAAGGTTGAAAAAGTATCCACGCAGGTAGTTGCAGGCTCGTTGACTCGCATCGACTTTCTGGTATCTGGTAGTTCAGACTCCAATATAAACAAATGTCACTCAGAGATTTGGGAAAAGAGTTGGGAAAACTTTAAACAAATCACAGTAACTTGTGAGAATGACGGTCATAGAAGTAAAAGAGGACTAACTGGCGGTGAATCAGTTCGAGATCCAACCGATCCTCGGTACAAAGCGTTGGCTGAGGAATGCTTACAAAAATATACGACAGATCATGGAATCACGCAACCTCTGCTAGTAGCAAAGGTTGAAAAAGTATCCACGCAGGTAGTTGCAGGCTCGTTGACTCGCATCGACTTTCTGGTATCTGGTAGTTCAGACTCCAATATAAACAAATGTCACTCAGAGATTTGGGAAAAGAGTTGGGAAAACTTTAAACAAATCACAGTAACTTGTGAGAATGACGATCATAGAAGTAAAAGAGGACTAACTGGCGGTGAATCAGTTCGAGATCCAACCGATCCTCGGTACAAAGCATTGGCTGAGGAATGCTTACAAAAATATACGATAGATCATGGAATCACACAACCTCTGCTAGTAGCAAAGGTTGAAAAAGTATCCACGCAGGTAGTTGCAGGCTCGTTGACTCGCATCGACTTTCTGGTATCTGGTAGTTCAGACTCCAATATAAACAAATGTCACTCAGAGGTTTGGGAAAAGAGTTGGGAAAACTTTAAACAAATCACAGTAACTTGTCTCCCAGTCAATGAAAGAGTAAAAAGAGATCTAGGATCTTTTAGATCATTAGAAGAACATCTGAGGACACCTCGGTACAAAGTGCTGAATGTAGAAGCTGTCCGAGGAAATAGCAGTAATAAAGGTCAACAGCATGACAGTACTTTACGAGGTCAAAGCGACGAAGAACAAGATGCAACAAAGCCTGAATATAAGCGACTGGCTGAAGAATCCTTACGTAAATTATACCAAAAGAAAAGCACTGTTTATCATAAAGTACTCGAAGTTCAACACGTTCTGACCCGTGTGGTTTCTGGTATAAAGTATAAAATAGATTTTACTGCTGCAGCCACAGCATGCTCGGTAAATGTGTCCAGCTTGCGTGCACACAGTTGCAAGGCAGTTGATGATGTTGTCCTGTATTGTCACACTGACGTTTGGGATAGGCCTTGGTTAAAACAGAAAAGGATTGAAGTTCAATGTAATGGTGAGGACTTAGCAGAAAATGGATCTAATAATCATTCGTCTTCAACGCATTCTGAACCCAAAAAAAACAATTTTGAAAATTATACTCAACTGGCAGAAGAAGCATCTGAAAAATATTTAACGACATCAAATAGAAAATACGTTCATAAAGTTACAGACATTGTTAACGCAAGTGAACAAGTGACCGATGGCACTCTTATTAATATTGATTATAAACTTTCACCAACGACATGTTTGCGGAACGAAACTACTAATAATACTTCATGTAAGTTGAAACAGCCATTGGTTGTCTTTAATTGTAATGCAAATATACGGGTTCGCCAGGGGTTGCAAGTTGAAAAAGAAATTCAAGTCTCGTGTACAAAAATCGGCGAAACAAAAGTTAAAAAGCGTAAACGCGAATTAGGTGTCAGGAACATAAGACAATTAGGTGAGGATGAAGATGAAATAGATGAAGATACTGCTTACTACTATGCTGATCGTGCTGTTCAACATTTAAATGACCGATCAGATTCCAATAATTTACGTAAATTAGTATCAATATACGCCGTGAAAACTAGTGTACAAATGGGAACTTTGACTGTCAGAATGTACATTGAAGTAGCTGAAACATTTTGTTTACGGCATCACAAAGCAAAAGATCTGCGAAATTGTGAAGAGATGAATGGTTTGGTCCATAGACTATGCTTGGCTAGACTGTGGCCTTCCCCCGAAGATGAACTGACAGTAAGACAAGTATCTATTGTTTGTGACAATGAAGAAAATTTTATGTCCGTTACTGGTGTGAATATACTCGAACTTGTTAGAATATCTCTCGCTGTCCTTGAGGCCCCTCCTGAAAATAAATTCAAACTGGTGCATCAAGGTGAACCACAGCTTATACCAAGTCTCGATTCACGACAACCTTTTAAACTTAATTTTATAGTATCTGTTACAAACTGTTCAAAAGATGTCAATCTAGATAAAAATCCCTTTCAATGCTTCCTTACTCCAACTGTACCCCCAAGAAACTGTCACGCTCTTATTTGGCTGAAACCAGAAGCCAAATATATTAGTAACATCGACGCTCGATGTAATCCAATGGCACGTGCTGGCGGACGTTTCAAGAGATCTGCTCAGGACCCAGAAAGTGTCGACTATTCAGAAATACAAAACATGGTGACGGCATCTTTAGAACAACTAGAAATGCAGTCACTGCATAGATATAAACAGAGAGTCCTGCAGATAAACAGTCACTCAACAAAGATAACTTCTGGAAAAGTAACAACTATTGATTTTGATGTCGGCTACACCTCTTGTTTGAAATACGAATGGGTTGCAAACATAAATAGCTGCAATTTCCTGGAGCATCTGCCGCGAAGGCGTTGTGTGGCCCAAATATGGGAGAGGCTGTGGATCAAAAACGGAAAAAATATTGATGTGAATTGTGTGGATGACGAGACACCTTTAGAATCTCACATCGAATTTGAAAGTGCTGAAATGGCCAATGAGTTGGCGAGGCAAGCTTTGAAACATATAGAAGCAAAGTATCCTCATCCGAGCAAACAGAAAGTTGTTAGGATTTATTCACTAGAGAAGCAAGTAGTGGCTGGTATTCATTACAAAATGAAAATTGAAGTCGGTTTCACGGATTGTTTAGCTTTGAGCGACCAAACCGAATGCAAGATAGTAGAGAATCACGGTTTGAACAAGTTCTGTCGTGTTAATGTGTGGATTCGACCGTGGACTGACCACCCGCCTAATTTCCGAGTGTCATGCGACTTCCAAGAAGGTGCCACGCATGATTTGTACCACCATGTACAAGCTGAACGTTTGTTTTATAATTTTTTGACAACTTATAGCCCCAGTTATGTAAACAATTATTCTCAAATGCATAAAAGATTTGAGATATTTAAGAATAATATTAAAAGAATTCACGAGCTCAACGTTCACGAGAAAGGGACTGCTACATACGGAGTGACTCGGTTCTCTGATTTAACTTATGAAGAGTTTAGTACTATTTATATGGGTTTGAAACCGAATCTGACTAGTGAAAACCAGGTTCCTATGAAGCAAGCTGATATCCCAAATATTAAAGTTCCTGAAAGCTTCGACTGGAGGGAGTTTGATGCCGTGACAGATGTGAAGAATCAAGGGTCTTGCGGTAGCTGCTGGGCGTTCAGTGTCACTGGTGAGATATTCTTTATGTTTTGTGAAGAAAAGGACTGGCTGTGAGTTGGATAAGAGTTGCCGAGTTTCGAGTTCAATGGCTTGAAATTGGAGTGGCCTAAGTCCAGCATTGGACGGCTGACGATTACGAAACAAATGACAATCTTTAAGAATTCTTCGACTAGTCTTGATTTTAATTCCTACTTTTTTTTCTAGGCAATATTGAGGGTCAATGGAAGATGCAGTCGGGAGAACTTGTATCCCTCTCTGAACAAGAGTTGGTAGACTGTGACAAGCTGGATGATGGCTGTAATGGAGGATTGCCTGATAATGCTTACAGGTAAAACTTTTGGTACCGTAAGGGTAAAAACATTATTCTCAGGTCCTGACAGGTCCAAAAAAGGCAGAGGTTTAGGTTAATTTTGTTTCAATCAAATATATTCCTTCAGAGAACACAAAACGGCCGTTTTCCATACATACGTAGCCTACCCTCCTTGGATAATACCAGTTCAGCAATATTTTCTTTTCCAAAAAATGTATGACCACCATTGGCATGTCCCTATGTTTTTTTTTTTGTAATTAACCTTCCTATACCCGCGCGTTGGTCTGTGAGACCGACGGAATGATTTTTCGAATTTATTTAATATCACAGAAACGCTAGCGAGTCGCATCTTTTGCTAGCTGCCGGATTTGTAGCGAGCTTCATGTCGGTGCTTGCCACGTGCTTGTGGGGAACGCATGTGTGTGCGTATTTAGTGCTAATCGGTCCGTGAGACCGACGCGGGTATAGGTGTCACAGAAATTGGCGCAGGTATAAGAAGGTTAATAGAAATATAAACCTTCAAAACCAAAAAACTGGCCAGATTTTCTGCTGTGTTCAAACATCTAGATAACAAAGACTAAATTACAATTATAATAAGTTTAAAAAGGTGTAGATACGTTACCTACACAGAATTCGATCTTCGAAAACGGTACACAAACGCACACATGAATCACTAAATATTGCAATAGCAAACTACATTCAATTAAAGTAAATGTAGGTATTAGGGACTACGCACACTTATTCAGCTCTATTCAGCTTATGCCCATTGAAAAGTATGATTTTGTATGAGACAACGTAATAAAAACTTTTTTACAAAAAATAAAACAAAGAAAGTGATAAATAACTTTAGCTTCAGATGTCGGTGACCTTTGTTTGATCGATTTACTTAGTTTTACTTTTTAGTGGTTCAATTGTGCTTACCCCTTCACAGCATAGAGGCGTGATGTGATATTATGAACTGGTGTAAACAATAGTAGACATGAGATTCCAGCAATCCCAGTCCATTTGCTATCATTTACTGAGGTTCCGTTGCCTATCTCCGAAGTTCTTCATCAGATTTCACCAAATTGAAATGGGACCACTTTTAGAAAGTACTCTTCCAAAAACTACCCAAATCACATCAAGTGTGCTTATAAAATTTGAAGAGTTCTCTCAATTTCTCCGCGATCCCATCATCAGATCCCGATTTGATGATTATGGGACCACCTGGGAAGTATACCCTTTCAAACAAAAAAAATATAATTCAAATCGCTCCAGCCGTCTTCGAGTAATCGGGGAACATACATAAAAAAAAGGTTCCAACAAATTGAGAACTCCTTCTTTTTGAAGTCGGTTAAAAAGGCTCCACTTTTCAATTAATAGCAATGCGCCACGAACCCAAAATGTTGCTTAAATAAAAATATTTCGGGGTAACTATTTTGCTGTGCAATAAACAGTTAGCTCAAAAGAATACCGACTCCTCGACTATAGAAGTGTAGAGCTCCATGTGTTAGTAATTAAAACTCTCATAAGTTTAAATTACTGTTGACAGTTTTAATTAGTGAAGTCGTACACCTATATATCAATCAACGTGATGTGTATATAATTTGTCCTCAGGCATTTTTGAATAGGTACTTATATTTACACAGTGTCCCATTACAATAATAATTTGCTTCTGTGTTCAGCCACAGTGTAAACTACAGCTTGATAACGCATTGTTTTTTTTTTATAATCTTTGCAAAGGCCTTGATACAATAACCTTGTTTAACAACTGGCCAATGATTCAAAATCATGGCGCCTACTTCACCGATCTTTTTCTGACTGGAAGGGTATTAGCGCCCCTTCCATCCTTTAGATCTTCTTTCGTATCGGTGGGTGGCTCGGCTTATTAAACAACTGTAGCCCTATAGGGGGGCAAGTTTACCCTGGCCACAGTTTTTTTAGCTCTCTAAAGTCTAGACTAGACTGTCCAAAGTATCCCTGAACCTTCTTTAAGGGACACTTTGGACAGTCCAGCAAGGGGGTCATGGTCTGTTGGGGGCATCGCGTCCAGACTGTTTGTCGGAGGGAGTCTAACATCCTCCATTTTGCTAAATTTTGCTGGCAACGCCCCTTCTGGTCGACTGGCAGGGTCCTAGGGTTCGACGAAATGGGATTCCTGATTTTCTTTCTGGTGCCTTAGTGGACGTTGTACTATCATTTTTGAGTGACATTTGTACAAGTCTTTTTTGGGCAAGTTGGAAGAGGGAATTTTCTCAATAAATAAAACTGTATGTTCCAGGGTAACCTACGAAATTCAAATTTTCTTACAAACGACTTTCACCTTGAAAGAATCGTTCTTCGACGTTTATGTACTTAGAGGAATGTATTGATGATTTTGAGGATTATAATTCTGTATCTAAATAAAAGAGTAATGATAAAAGTTGATTGATGGAGGGGGAGAGGAAGACGGAAGAAACGACGGGGTGGATTTTGTGTAGAATGATATGAAAGATAAACGAGTAAATGATAGCATGACACTTCATGACAGTATTTTTTTTTTCATTAAATCTGCAATCAGCCCCAGAGCTATAATCAGATCTTTTGAAGTACTAGTACTGTTGAGATTGCACATTCACCGATATTTAGGCTGCGTTTCCACCAGAGATGTGCGATGGAAATGTGTCGTGCGAGGATGTCTAGCTGTGCTGTGAAAATGTGTGGGTGTTTCCACCAAAGCTGTGCGATGATAATGTGCCTACGAGGATGTGTAGCGGAGCTGTGAAAATGCGCATTAATGTGTGGCGCGAGGATGCGTTGCGAAGCTGTGAAATGTGTCGACGGGGGTGCGGTGTAGTGGGAGCGGAGTAACGCGAACGCCTGCCTGCCGCTCACCGCGCTGCGCTCACGTCTCACTTTGCTGTCGTAAGCGCTTGTAGTCGTACGCATGTCGTACGGTTGCGTGGCATAATGGACGAAAAATTAATTGATGCCGTTCAAAAGTTTCCGTGTTTGTGGAACACTTCTTTGTCATTTTACAAATGTAATGAAACTAAGGACGCTGCGTGGGAGGAAATAGTCAAAGAAATACAATATAAAGATGGTAAGTAATAATCATGTATTAAAATCAGGTATATTAAAATACAAGTTACAATATTTGGGTATTTATTGTGTGCGATGAATTCGTGACGAAATACGAGTATCTTGCCATGACACTTTTCCTTGATTATTGAAATAAGAGCAGTATTTCTCTCTTACATCATAACTATCACTTGACACGACGACGGAAATGCTAGGAACCGATACAAGAGTACTTGTATTTGTGTTATCAATGCAATCCAAATAATTACTTTGTCTTTCAATTAAAAAATTATGCATTACACATGTGGCTTTTACGATTTTGTCAACCGTTTCCACTCTGCATTCAAAGTCTTTACGATACACATACCACTTTCGTGCCAATACACCGAATGTAGCTTCTACAATGCGACGTGCCCTCGAAAGTCTATAGTTAAATATACGTTTCTGTTGGTCTAACTGGTCCCGCGGATATGGGCGCATGAAATTTTCCATCAAAGGAAAAGCCTCATCTCCAATGAATACAAATGGTACTGGTTCACCTCCTTCATATAATGGTTCAGGTTCTGGAAGATTCAATCTTTTTTCTTTCAAATATTTTCCAAAAACACTATCATCAAATATTCCAGCATCACTAAATCTTCCCATGGATCCCACATCAACCATTATAATCTTTCTCCTAGCGTCAGCTAAGCACATAAGCACTATAGAAAATCTTTGTTTGTAATTAAAAAAAGAGGACCCAGTGTTTGCAGGACACATTATATAAACATGTTTACCGTCTAGAGCCCCCAAACAATTTTTAAACTGCCATAGCTCTTGAAAATCCTTTGCTATTCGCTTCCAGTCGTCTTTGGTAGGTTTTGGAATAACAAGAGGTTGTAAAACAAGCCAAAGAGCATTACAAACTTCTGCCACAATTCTCGACACACTTGCTACTCCAATCCTAAAATTTTCTGCCAATCGTGTGAACGACGAGCCCGTGGATAAATACCTGCAAAAAAAGGAATGTTTATAATAATAGTAAGAAAAATAATTAACAAATAAAAAAGTACTCTTTACCTGTTACTGATTTTTTGCGATCTGTAAGACAACATGCTTGGTATAAAAATGTTATATTCCTAATCATAATTTTCTATTATTTCAGTGAAAAGCGCTAAGTATCGTTGGAAACAACTACGGGATAGCCATCGGGACGCGCTAAAGAGGCAGAAATCTAAAAAAAGCGGACAGGCTACAACCAAAACACGTGAATGGAAATACCAAAAATTGATGGAATTTCTTTTACCGTACATGGCCAACAGAGATAGAGAGTCAAGTTATAAAGAGGATATTTCGTCACCAAATAATGAAAATGACTCTTCGCAAAGCACTCAATATTCATTAAACCAAGATGACTCTTCGCAGAGCACTCAATATTCATTAAACCAAGATGACTCTTCGCAGAGCACTGAACATACACCAAATCAAGCTGACAATCCCAACAATCTTTACGAAATAGCCTCAACTTCAGGCATTTCAACAGATTCGGTCACCCCGTCATCATCAAAGAAGAAAAAAGGCGATGAATTATCAATTTTAATACAAAAACATATGAAAAATCAAGAAGATTTTCGAAAAGAAAGGCAAGAATTAAGAGAACTTTTAAAACCAACGGACTGCGATGATACTGATCATTTTTTTCTTTCAATGGCGAAAACATTTAAAAAATTACCAGATTACATGCAAGTTCCTTTAAAAAGGAAACTTTTTAATATGATTAGCGAAGCCGAAGAATCTTACGTGCTGTCGTGGTATAATCAAAATATTGGTTATTCTTCAAGCTCTGGTAGCAGTATAGCAGTAGGTAGTAATATAGCAGGCCAGATGGATTTGCCGCCTCAGCTGGATCCTGAACAACTTGGTTATTCTTCAAGCTCTGGTAGAAATACAAATAAAACAGTGGGCCAGATGGATTCATCTTTCCAACTGGAAGCTGTACAACCAGCATCTCCGGGAACACAACATTCAGACCTACAAACGCCAAATACTTCAAACAAAGTAGGAACAGAGCCTAATTTGCCATGAAAAAGAGGAACTTGTTGTCTACTTATTTTGCAGATTATGATTACTTTTCAATTAATATGTTTAATAAAGACAAAATTGATTCAAACTATTTTACTTACTTTAAACATACCGCCAATTTTTCCTTGGTGCTGATGCATTCTCTGTAGTGAGTGTCTTCTTTCTTGATAATGTTCTCAATCAAATTGTGTAACTCATAAAAGTTACTTCTAGATACTCGATAAGAATTTTCGAATATTTCATCATCAGCCGTATGAAAAAAGGTAAAGAATTCTCCATGTAATCGATGATATTTAATATGGTTACGTATCCAAAACCTGTGTGTTCTTGTATTGCTCAAAATTATAGAACTAATAAACTCCGTATCTTCTGCTTCCATTTCTTCATCACAAATTGTTAAATATAAAAGTATTTTCTTTTTCCAATTATCCATATTATTATCTATTTTGCGCACTTCTACTTCCAACAAACTCCGTCTATGGACTGGCTGGTACAGTATGCGCAAACCTCGCAACACATCTTTCTCAACACACATTCCTCGCACACTTCCCTCGTACACATCCCTCGCACACATCCCTCGCACACATCCCGCGCTTGTTTTGTATGCGCAAAAATCTAGCTCCGCTGAGCCGTTTCCACCAGAGCTGTGCTGACCGAGGCAAGGTAAATGAAGCGATCCTATTGGTTCTTTACAAACACATCCCTCGCTATGCATCCTCGCACATCTCTGGTGGAAACGCAGCCTTAATCTCTCATTTTTAAACTCATCTTTGTGTTTAGAATGACGCCAGTCGCATTCTTTTCAGCCGAAATATGCTGTCATTGGTATTTACTAGTTTTGCAGCTTGATGATTTCTATGTACTGTGAGTCTTTGTTTATAGGTCGAAGAAGAACTTTCTATTTCTTCCTTAACTGTCGGGATTTCTAGGTACTCATGGACTTGAGTGTTTCGTGTGAACCATGGTGCGTTGCAGAGAATTTTCAGAACTTTATTCTGGAAGCGCTGGAGGATTTCTGTGTTTTAGTGGCTCGCTGATCCCTATAGTTGTAAACCGTATGTCCAAACCGGTTTAATGATACATTTATATATCAGGAGTTTGTTTTCCAGACATAGTGTCGAGTGTCTGCCCAGTAGCCAGTACATTTGTGCAAACTTCTTATTTACCTGTTCACTCTTTGCCTTTATGTGATCTCGACATGTGAGTCGTCTATCAAGGTGCACGCCCAAATATTTAATGGTCGTTTGGTGTGGTAGGATAGTTCCGTCAAGAGTGACAGGTGAGCAGTCGCCTCTTTTTAGTGCGAAAGTAATGTGTACTGATTTCGCTGGGCTTGCTTGGACTCTCCACTTCTTGAGCCATAGTCCAATTTTATCCAGGCATTCTTGCAGTTTTGTAGAAGCTGTGTGTGGATCTTTGTTACAGGAGAGAACTGCGGTGTCATCTGCGTAGGTTGCAGTAACTATTTCTTCTGAGATATTTAGGTCAGCAGTGTAGATTGTGTATACAATTGGACCCAGTACGGAGCCCTGCGGTACACCAGCTTCTATTTGATTGATCGATGATAGAGAATCTTCGCACTTAACCTGAAATATTCGATCTTGCAGGTAGGACTTCAATAGCATAAACGCTGTATTTAGGAGGTGTAGCTTTAGCTTATGTAAGAGACCCTTGTGCCATACACGATCAAAGGCCTGTTTTATGTCGAGAAAAACGGCCGAGCAGGAAGATCCGGTATTAATTTTTGTTCTTCGAGTATTGGGAGTAAGCGTCTCAGAAGTAGCTTCTCGAAGAGCTTTGATAGTAAGGGGAGAAGACTTATGGGCCTGTATGATGTTACTTCTGTGGCGGGCTTTCCTGGTTTAGCTACCATGTTTATAATAGACACTTATCCATGTAGCAATGCGTAGGAATTTCATTTTTTCTGTTGGTCTACGAGGGTTGTTAAAAGGCCCATTAGGGTCCCTATTTGTTGGATGAGAATGTTTATCTTCTCTCACTTCATGACAGTTGACAGAGAAGAATGAAAGAAGAAAACGTGTTGCGCTGATCCCAAGTAACATGGGATGAGGGCAGCAAGATGATGATGAGTTCTGTAACTAAATTACGCAGACACTGAGGCACTATTGCAACACACAAAATGAAACACACAGAAACACTCACACACACCCATACAAACATCCACACACACTCGCACACACACACACACACACACAAACAATGTTTATATTTAAGGAACCAAATAAATCGTATTTTGCTGTGGAAGAGCGGAGTCACATTATAAAACATATGAAGTACGGGTATTTATCGCGAATTTACCTTTAATTTAATCCCGACGTTTCGACCGGATTGCACCAGCACAGGCATTACTTGCTTTTGGTTGTAAAATAAAGATTTACAAATCTTCAAATACAAGTATTTGTAAACGTCTTAGGCCCGTATTACAGAACATCGCTCAATACTCAAGCATTACTTAAAACTAGATTCAAGCCATTTGATTGGTTGAAACTAGTTTTAAGCAACGCTTGAGTTTTGAGCGATGTTCTGTAATACGGGCCTTACAGTCCCGAACGATATTTTCATCAATTTTTTTTATGTTGATGAAAATATCGTTCGACCTAGCACTGTTATAGTTAAACATTGAGCGGTTCCGTTTAACCTTTTGACCGCCATCCATAATCACATATATGCGATAAGCAAGCGCGTGCCCTATACACTAAACGACACAAATCATCGTCATCATCATCAGCCTATAATGTTCCCACTGCTGGGACACGGCCTCCTCTCAATGAGAGGGAATGGGCTATAATCTACCACGCGGGCCCAGTGCGGATTGGTAGATGTCACATGCCTTCGAACTTTTGGTTCTAGGACATGCCGGTTTCCTCACGATGTTTTCCTTTACCGTTGAGAGCAGCGGTGATGAAATAAATTACACAAAGTAATGCGCCTGCCTGGGTTCGAACCCACGACTTGCTGGTCGTAAGTCGGGGCTGCCACCACTGGGCCACCACTGCTCTTACACAAATACACGGTGTAAACCACCTCATCACAAAGCCATTAACCAAGCATTCTGTACGAGTACATCAAACTAAGTAACTTTACGCCATACTTATTGCTAGGAAACAACTTTTTTTTTGAGATACAAATCATGTTTTGTGGTAGAACTCCATGTAACGCACTTAAAACATTGTACTGATGGATGGATTGAATAGTTCGGGGGTTGTGGAGGTGTTAAAAGTCACAATCTTAAAAAAAAACTTATTTAAAAAAAAAAAAAAAACTGTTCAAAAAGTTGTAACTTAGACGTCCCATATCTCCGTAACTAGAAAGTTCCCAGGTAAGGTGTAGAACAAAAAATGATCGCAATGATGAGAGAACGAGTGCCTTTCGGCTTCGTGAAGAGGTGTTTTACACCCTTGTTTGTTTATTGTGTGTTTGTTTATTCTCTGGCGGTCAAAAGGTTAAACGTCTCTCAAATTATCAGTGTTTACGCAAAAGAGGGGGCTTTTTGAAATTATGACTAACAAAACAAATCATTCAGTCTAACTCAGCGTTATTTAAACCGTTTACGTCTATTAAGGTTATAAACCGTCGCTATTATGACGCTTGGATTCTCCCACACGTAAGGGTTCTTACAGACGAGCGTCACGTTGATTGACAAGCTGCAGCCGTCGACGTGTCGCGACGCTTGCAGTTGTTGCCGCGTAAATCTATTGCAGTCGGGGTTGACTGCAAGCGTCGCCACCTGTCGACGGCTGCAGTTTATTATGGGCCGCTCGTCTGAAAGAATCCTAATAGTCACAAATTACAGCCGTATTCGTATTTACGAGAACGTGGTGCGGTTTATCGTGTCCCGTTATGACATCATCTGAGTGTTCATTCCAATGCATTTTTTGTTGGGAATGGTATCATATTTATTCGTTTTGTGAAGATGACGCTTAATTTCTAAGAAGAACGAGTAGAAGTAACAACGAGTGTCTTTTTTCTTTTATTAAAACGTTGCTCCTCAAATATAACTGGCGAAATGTAATAATAATAATAAATATCTTTATTTCCCAAAATACACAGAAATTGAACTATCATTAAACATAGATGCTTCAGAAATCTGTGCACGATTTAAACTCTGTCTCTTAAACTAGGGTATCCTGTATCTTAAGAGAGTGTCTCACAATGAGGTTACAAATGATTTAATTTTAAATTGATTTAGTTTTAATTTTAAATAATATAGGGAGAGAGGGAATGAATGTCATAGTGGGTGTGTAGGTGTTTATGTGTGAGTGGGGATAAGTGGTGTATGTGGTGTTGGTGTGTTGATACGCGAGTTATATCGAGGTATTCCTCAGCGCGTACCTATTTCTAAGCGCAACCATATAATCACAACTAAATCATTCCTCGGAGCGCAACCATGATTACAATTAATAGAGAAGGGTTCATTCATTATATCGATAAACAGTTTTAAATAATCATTCCCTCTGCTAGCCCATCAAAATGTACTAGGCTAGCAGAAGTTCAAGGAGTAGTTTTTTTTAATATATTTTTTACATTCCGGGTATCTAAGTAGGTAGGTACTTACTTCAGGGCAAACATGTGATTGACATACCATTTTCAATTCCTGATAGCCTAGTACTTCTGTACATTACTGACCAAAAGTTGCTTGAACACTTAGTTCCAGTAAATATCTGTTTGCCTGGAAGTCCGTTTTAATATATAAACAATTAGGACAGTTGATTTAAAACTGTCTATCGATATAATGAATGAATTCATCATACCCCTCTCTATTTTTTTATCATGTATGGTTGCGCTCTGAGGAATGATTAAGTTGCGCTTAGATGGTTGCGCTTAGAAATAGATGGTAAAATAGATGGTGCGCTCTGAGGAATACCTCGTTATATCATGTGCGAGTTTGTATGGGTGCCAGGAGAAGAGATGTGTGGGTGTACTATTAGATACATGGCTAACCCTTCGGGGATTAAGTATGATGTTATGTTAATTCGTAACTTGAGACTCCTTATATGACTTGTGCAACAAACTGACGATACTTTACTTAAAATGAATTTGATACGGCATTAGTTGACGTCATAATGATTCACTACACTAGCTATGAAACCGGTTGTCTTCTATTCTGTCCTTGATATCTTTAACAATTAATATACAAGTGTCTGATTTTTATTGCCTCGTTTGTCTAGTGGTCGCAACTCCTGACCATGAGGCCCTGGGTTTCGCCTCAAGCCAGGCAAAGTGTTTAAAGCTTTAAGCAGCCCCGGAGTTTGGATTTGTGGTTGTTGGATGGCAAGTCGTAGGTTCGAACCCAGGCAGGCGCATTACTTTGTGTAATTTATTTCATCACCGCTGCTCTCAAAACGGTGAAGGAAAACATCGTGAGGAAACCGGCATGTCCTAGAACCAAAAATTGGAAGGCTTGTGACATCTACCAATCCGCACTGGGCCCGCGTGGTAGATTATAGCCCATTCCCTCTCATTGCGAGGAGGCTGTGTCCCAGCAGTGGGAACATTATAGGCTGATGATGATGATGATGATGGCAATATACTCGTCTCCTTGGGTGTTATTCTTTTTTTGAAATGAAATCATCAAATCACTCAGGACTCAGGGAGTGTCGGACTTTTACTGACAAAAAGTCATCCATGTTCCTTCCTCGCCCTTTATGTTCCGGGGCCACGGTATCTCTTTCGAACACTCCCGCAGCCCCGGCGGGCTTTGCGGAACATCTCTTTGAGGCGCGGGAACACGAAAGCACCGTCGACACGGCGCTGTCGTCATAAGACGAACGGACGGCGACCTAGCCCATAGCTCACCGTCCACAGTCCCGCCCCAACGGTGGCCGGGGGCCACCACGTGGCCCCCGGCGTTCAGTGCGTCTTCCGCGGTGGCTGGGACGAGAGGATCTCTCTCTCTCGCGTTCCGCCACCTCCTTCGCTAGCATGACTGCTTCGCAGAAGGAGGTGACAGCTTCCGCCGAACCGTGGGTGTACCATACGTTTCTGCCTTACTCTTCCGGGCTATACGGAGTCATGTTAGTTTATTAACCATTCTTATTGCTGTCCAGGGCCATCGAACAGATGGGAGGTCTAGAACTAGAGATCGACTACCCATACGAGGGAACGGACGACAAGTGCCTGTTCAACAAGACCTTAGCCAAGGTGAAGATCAGCAGCGCCGTCAACATCACCAAAAACGAAACCGGCATGGCCCAGTGGCTTGTACACAATGGACCGATTTCTATTGGTAAGTGAGAATACTCTAAAATAAAATGCGAATTAAATTCATCATCTGCCTAGCCTTTTCCCAACTGTGTTGGGGTTGGCTTCCAGATTGCTTCCAGCTGAGTACCAGGTTTTTTACAAGGCACAACTGCCTATCTGACCTCCACAACCCAGTTAGTACTGGGTAATAGGATACCTCTTTGGTAAGCCTGGCTGCCAGTCTTTCGGGTCACTGACTACTTAACGACTGCAAAACTTGCTTTCTGAGGCACGAAGCAAACTCCGTATGTAATGGGTGGTCACCCATTCAGGCACCAGCAATAGCGGTTGTTTTTATTTAGCTTTGAGCTCCTCAAGCTATAAGTAAATTATCCGTCACACAAAATATTCATTTTTTTTTTCCTTCGCCCTTTTCGGGCAGGCTAAGGTCTTGGACCATACCGCCTCGTCTTTAGTACTTGTCATCTTTTCTTCTAAAAGTAAGGCCGAAGCCTCGTCTTCAGTACTAAATATTCATAGAATCGGCTAGTGACAGATGCAATGATGACGCAAACATCGTAGTTAGTTAAATACCAACTACTTTTTGCAAACTCATTCTGAAAATTGGCAACGCCGCTTTAAGGTTTTGATTATTCTGTCAATTAGAATAATTTAACAGTAATGTGCTGAATTCAACTCATTGCACACAAATGACATAATATTGTTTTTCGGAAAACCAAACCGAGGTTTGTTTTCACGCTAAATCTATGTTTCTGCAGGTATAAATGCGAACGCGATGCAGTTCTACATGGGAGGTATCTCGCATCCTTGGAAGATGCTGTGTAATCCTACCAACTTAGACCATGGGGTGCTCATCGTAGGATATGGAATCAAAGGTAAGACTTGCATACAAATTACATACAAGGATACAGGGTGTAAACTACCTTATCACGAAGCCGTCAACCAAGCATTTTGTACATCCAACTAAGTAACTTTACGTAACAATTATCTCTGAGAAACGTTTTTTTTTAACCACTGTTTTAAGATTTCACGGTTTAAAACTAAACTTATATTGTCAACACGGCATATCTTCCGTACTTGTTTATTATTTTGACCTCCCGATATTTCGACTCAGCTGCAGTTATTTCATTACTGGTATTCGGTGAGCAGACGAAGGTTCCGGAATTTTTAAACCACTTGCATCAACTTCGTCTTTATCAAGCCAATCGGCATCCTCAGACAATACTTCACTATGGCGCACAATGCAGAGCAGCTCATTTGTATTTTTTTTCTCCTAGCAGCAAGTTATTGTGACCGTACTCTACTTTCACGAGGGTTTTACGACTGTGCGTTTGTAACGACTGTGCGTTTGCACACTCTTTTGGGATCTGGAATAGATCCCACAGGTTGCACATATTCTGTTCTTGAGAGGACAATAATCTTTAGGCATTTGCTTAAACCCTTCTAGAGGAGGCGACAGATCAACGGACAACCTCACAAGAAGTGGTGTAAACTTGCAGGATCCTTTGTCTAGCTGACTAGGTACCACAAGCTTGCTTGGGCTTGAAGGATTGGGCAGGGTGGCGGCAATAATGTATACGGAAGTACAGATTATAATGCACACCTCGAGTGCTGCTGTTCTCGCTCGAGGAGACATACATTCGTCCGCGCATTTTTCATCACTTGCAATAAAAAATGCGAATCACGGAAGTGAGCTATAATACCACGCCAGATTAGGTTCTGCTGGATCCTGAAAGCTATCTCCAGGCTTTTTGTATTCCGCCGAAACGTCGCAGCTATCAATTTTCATTTCACTTCAGACCTTGGCTAGTGACTCTCCAGGGAGATGAAAATCTTCATTAACAGCCATCAGTCTTAGCCTTTGTCGTCAAGATGAGAACCAAAATGTTTATGCGCCAGGATGACGCCTGACAGGCGTTTGCTGAGCGGAGCCATGCGTCGCTCAACTCGGTTTTATGCACTCTGCCCAGGAGCATTCATCGCTAATTCGCTATGAACTGGGCGTCCTGGTTGTATTTTTTTAAGGTGTTGAATGGCAAAATTCTTTAAAATCAAAATCAAAATTAAAGCATTTATTTCAAGTAGGCCAGTTACAGGCGCTTTTAAATTGTCGAAACAAAGATGAAAATTTAATGTAGCTACACTCCCAGTCACAAGACATAAAATCTGAGAAAGTACTGTAGTCAAGACTGGGACAGTACTGTAGTTACCCATTCCCTAGCGTGGATCTCTATGAAGAAGAACGGGCAAGAAACTCCAACTTGACTTTCTTCTAATTCCTAATTCGATTCTAATTCCCTAGTTTTTAATTAAAATATAAAATGTTAGGTAACGGGTTGCTTAAATACCCCCTTCCGCCCTTGTACTGCACCGTAACGTTTTACAAGATCCCCCCAAATTGCGTTACGTAATACTTGAACGCTCCCGATGTCATGTTTTTGAATTTTAGCTTTAGGATATTGCGGTTTCTTGACAATGTTTTCCTTCGCCATTTTGAGACCAGTGGCAGTGACTCAAAATAGAAATATTATATCACACAAAAGTAATGCACCTGTCTGTAGGACATTAAACATTATCCTAAGAGACTGCGTCGTTGGCCGAGAGGTCGCAAGCGTGATTGAGGAGCTGAGCATGAGGTCCTGCCGGTCCTGGGTTTGATTCCCGGGTCTAGCAAAGTGTTATTGGGTTTTTCCATTAAGGATTTCTCAGTAGACTGCCACGGAGTCTGCCCGATTGATGGCAATAGCTTTACCAACTATTACATGGGACTTCAGCTACAAACATAACTGGTTAAATATGAAAACGATTTTTCTAATAGGGTATATCTACATAATTACAGTTGTACCTCTGTTTTATATTATTACTAGCTGACCCACGCAACTTCGTCTGCGTCACATAAGAGACAAAAACGAAAGGAAAAAACCGTCCCCGTTTTTGCAACATTTTGCATTCCTGGTCCGCTCCTAATTATTGTAGCGTGATGTTATATAGCCTGAAGCCTTCCTCGATAAATGGACTATCCAACACGAAAAGAATTTTTCAATTCGAGCCGGTAGTTCCTGAGATTAGCGCGTTCAACCAAACAAACAAACAAACATCAAACATCAAACATCAAACATCAAACATCAAACATCAAACATCAAACATCAAACATCAAACACCAAACATCAAATATCAAACATCAAACAAACAAACAAACTCTTCTGCTTTATAATATTAGTATAGAAGTATAGATTGCGCGTTCCTCGTGCATATTTCTAGTTGACTACCTGTTATCTATTTACCAATGCCAAAGAGTCAAGATATGCAAATCATTTTATAAATATTGTACTAGTCAAGGAATTTCGTCTGTTTCGTGAATGTGTTGTTTATAAACACAAAACGTACATAAGCAGATAGACAAATCGTAGGTATATTTGTATCGTGTACAAATGAAATTCGCAACACGGAATGCATGACTGCGTTAACCGTCATGAACAAAGAAAGAGAAATCAATTTTTCTTACAACTCATTAGCATTTTCTTTCATCATTCGACGACCCGAATGGCGCAGCGGTAGTGAGGCTGCCTTACGTTCTTAGTGTCCCGGGCTCGAAACCCGGTAGGAGCAAATGTTTGTGTGATGAGCATGGACATTTGTTTCCGAGTCATGGATGTTTATATGTATAATAAGTATGTATTTACAAACAAAAAGTATATGTTTGGTATATCAACTGTCTGGTGACCACGACACAAGCCTTGCTTAGTGTGGCACTAGATGGCGCTGTGTGTAATGTCCAGCGATATTTATTTATTTATTATATTTATGTTGGTCGCATAGTATAACCGGTATTCGATAGTCTGATTTGTATTGCAGACGGAGTGACATATCTCTTCGAATATTTGATTCTAGGACAAGCCTCCTCATATTTTATCTTCTTCTACTTCCCATGTTCTCTTTCAAAGCAGACGTTATGAAATAAATAACACAAATCACGTGTCAACCATGCAATTTAATTTAATTTATGTATTTATTTTTATTGGTTCACCAACAATTGTTTGCACAGGGCCTCAATTCTGCTATTACAATAGTGTCAGAATAGGCGATCATTGAAGTCACAATGATCAAGTTCTGTCAAGTTTTGACAAGTTTGGTAATCTACTAACATAATGGCGTCATTATGACTTTTCAATGAACAACCACTGACACTCAATTGAAAAAAATGTCATAGAATATTAATCTCGTACATGAAATCTGGCATGAATAAATGTTCGCATTTAGTAGTACATTTCGAAAACCATTTGTAGTTATGGTTTTATAATAATGGCAATACGAAAATGCCATTAAAACACAATTTTATTACGAGACCAATGATCGACCATAGTGAAATTAGCAGATTACGAACTTTAAGCAAAATTACAATGGGATGGGAATGGAATCGTGTTGTAGTGACGAATTTATGCAAATAGCAGAATTAGGGCCCAGGTTGTATGCAACGCAAGCTACGCCACTGGCTAGGCCTTTACCACTGGGCCGGCCCACCACTGCTCGAAAACCATGAAATTTTGTCGCAGCTTCTAAAACCTCTTTTTATTCCACAGACTACCCGCTCTTCCACAAGAAGCTACCTTACTGGATCGTCAAGAATTCCTGGGGCAAGTCTTGGGGTGAGCAGGGATACTACCGGGTGTACAGGGGCGACGGTACCTGCGGCGTCAATCAGATGGCGAGCAGCGCTGTCATATAGATAACTTGTATTATAAAAGATCAAAGCACTTTGTAAAAGTTACTCTTACAAGCAAGAACTTAAAAGGTGTAAATGAGTTGCGAAAAAAAATACTGGCCATTTATAAAGCTAGGCGTATACTGTTGACACGACATGTAAACAAAAAAAAAAAGGTGTAAGTAGCTCACCCTTGCATCCTCAAGGGTGCTATCAAGCTGAACAACTTTCTTCATGGGACCACCATCGTAATCGCGAAAAAATAATCAAAGGCCGCATTCGAATTTCGAATACCTACTCGACCAAAACTATGAGACCAAAACTATGAGACGATTACAATGGTAGTCCCTTTAAGATAATTGTTTTTTTTTTGTGGTAATTTAGCCAGCCAGTTCAACGCCGTGTCAGTGTATGTCTAGCCTAAAATGTAACTTACAAGTAAATATGACATATCAAGTTTAAAAAAAGTTTGTTTTTGTAAAGCTCGCTTCTTGTACTTGCGCCAGACGCTTTGTTAAGTTTGATCTGCCATATTGACTTCTGGAAAATCGACATAAAAAAAGAAAGTTCTTGTTCAGTACTTACTTCTTAATGCCGAATGGTTCATGTACTTTAGAGTCGCTAGCTAGTCTAAACTTAAGTTTAAACGTAATGAGACATTTGAAATGGCTTCTGTTCATTTTGTAAATTTAACGCCCATCTCCTCGTGTATTATAAAAAAAAAACATTCCATCATAGTGGACGGCACAAATCATTGATGGACGGTAAATTGTGTTCAAAAGTATAAATATTATGTATTGCTGACGCGTTTGAAGTATATAAATGTCAATGACGATGTCGATATTGCCTACTTTACAAGATCAAATTAAAAACCTAGCAGATCTTTACAGATGGGTACTGATACCGTATCAACACAAAAACAAGTCTTGTACAGTCGAACAAGCTATTTGGTTTACATTTTACAATTTAATTTGTGGGATAAACTGTAAATCAATTAATTTGATCGACCGTACTTCTATCGAATATAACTACCTCGATAAAACAGCTGGTGGTTACGGAGCTGTGTCGCAAACTATGCTCCACCTTCTACCCTGCCCTCTTTGTCCAAAAACATGCAGCCGAAGTGACCTCACCGCTGCCTCCGATCACGTGGTGCAGGTACTGGGCTAACAGACTAAATATAAAAGATGCCAGTGACACGAAGAAGGTCAAATACGTATTCAAAAATCGAATACATTTTTTTTTCCATGAAGTTTAAATATCGAAACCGACCACATCTGTAGCTATTGCGCTAGCTAATTTAATTTGCCTTGTATTCATTCTACGTACTTAAATATTCTGCTAAGGACAGAAGCCATTTCACGAACCAACCAATACAATCTGCCCTCCCCCTTTAAAAGACCAGTGATCTCAAACACTTCCGAGTCTTTCAAAGGGCAATCCTATTTATTAACCATATTAAAAGAAAACAATTAAATTTAACAACATTTCCATTAAACAACGGTTAATTATAATGTCTCAATTACGCCCGCAACCAATCATGATCATAATTAATAATGTGTAGTGTTATCAAAACATTTAAAACATAATTGGTTGTGAATAATGGTTACATAATTATATTAGAGACATGATTGGTCGCAAATGTTGGCTCAAATATTGAGTAAATTATTCAATTTGCTACGACCTTCGATTGTAATTATTGCAGGTTTTCCTCAATAAAATTACTATCTTAAAAAAATACATTAAAATTAACGAAACATATTGCCGATTAAACATAATAAAGGTCTGTAATGTAAAAAAACTTTACGTAGAAATACGCGATTTAGACAGGTCATCGGTATCTGACACTTGATTGTCAAAAATACCCGTTATAAACTAAAAAGCGACACATAACACACAATTATCATGGTCACTGCTGGATTTCAAAAATCGAACAGCGATTAAGCTGCTATTCGGCCGAAACGTCACTCAAAATTTAAGTACCACTTATATTTTTAAACAGAATACTCAAAAACGACGTTTGGTCATACGAAATTTAAAGTTTGGGAGCTTCACAAATTATAAGCAGCCCTTAAATGTTTAGTGACGTTTCAGCTTATGACTCTGGCTCAGTCGGAACGGAGTCCACCTATGCTCAAAACTAAAGTCGCCAAGTATAGATGCCAGCGCATCAATTTATCTGAAACTGACAAATTTTCCCAATCAACCTTGCACTTAATGCTCAAGCGATAAAGTTGAAAATCTATTGTATTGTAGCTTGATGTATTGGCGTCAGTACCTAAACCAAACTAAGGTGGTATTTCCACTTCTTATCTACACACTCAGATTCTTAGAAACTCAGGAAAACCGCAATTATTTTACAATGTTTACAAACACAATTCACTATTGAAGCATTACGTCAGTGTCATACTCGTAAATAGAATTCCTTATTTTATATGTTTCGTTATTCATCCAACATGTTTGTGTTGTTTTAAAACATTAATAACGCACTTTATATCAATATTATTACTTTATATACTATCCGCGTTAACCCGAATACTAATCAATTGTTTTATTATAATAATAACTTATGATTAGGGTGATTGCATAGACTCCGAATTCTTATACAACGTGTAATAGAAAGGGTATAGTCATATGAAAGGGTGTGCTACAGACCATCAAACCGAACTACTCGCGAAAAAAAAATCAACGGCCCCATACTAAATTCCAATACCTATTCGACGAAATGTATGAGACAGCTGATTATGTTTTCGCGATTTCGAAGGTGGTCCCAATTAAAAAGTTGTTCAGTTTGATGGTCTGTAGCACATCCTTTCATATGACTATACCCTTTCTGTTACACGTTGTATAGACAAGTCGATATGGATCGGTACGGGTAAAATAATCTCATATTTTTCATACATTTGGACAGTTTCCCAGCCCATTACGTTACCACTAACTGTCAGACATCAAATGATATTGAACCGTAAAATGTTGACGGTTAAGTTCAATCGAGACAGAATGAGAAAAATTTACAGTTTGTGAGAACTTGATACTTGCACACAAAGAAATAGGTGGATACTGAAAAACAGTCGAAGAAGCCACGTTTCTTCCTCAAGAATGTTTATCGTGCCGTACCAACTTGATGGTACAGGAAACCTGTATTTCTATACAAGCACCCTAAGTATAAAAATAGAAAGAGGGGAAGTTAGGCTTTTAAAATTGGTTTGCCATACTTAATTAAGTTATTTTAAGTTTATATTATGTAATCAACTAAATTGATTGACATTTTGTTTCCTTTTTTTAATGTTTTTACAAAAATATTTTGTATGATGTCCGTACATTATTGCTAATTATTCTATTAATTTACTAAACTGTCATCTATTAATACCTGTTTTTAAAATAGACATAAAATAGTCAAACGACTAATTAAATGCTCTCCATTATACGTAGCCTTATGCGTAACTATTTCTTATGAAATATGCAAAGACTTAAAACTATACTCATTATAATTAATTGGTTAAATGTAAAAAAAAAGGATTTTTTCTATGTCGGCCTTTGCATGTTGGCACACGAACAACGATCAGTTCCTGTACCAAAGCCGTATTATTAAATCTTAAGGGGCCGGCGGAGCATGCGTTTTTCATACAAACGTAATACCAACATAATCCATAAGGTAGTGTGTATATACATATTTCGATTGGATTACAGAATATCTATGTTCCCAAATAAATATTTTGAAAGGATAATGATATAGAGACGAGATTGTTTAAATCAGTGTACATTCAAAATATGTATTTGAGAACCTGTATATTCTGCAATCTGATCGAAATAAATACACACTTCCTAAGGAAAATATTTGATTTACAAATTATTTTAGTATTACGTTTGTATGAACTTCGTATGCTCCGCAGGCCTCTTAAGTGTGAGAAAGAGAAGATGTAGTTGCATCTCTTTCTCGCACAGAAATGAGATTTAAATAATAATGCTTTAGGAGGTGAAGACCTAAATCAATGACGAGCAAACCTGACTGCATGATTCACTGTACAGTCTTCAGAGTCAACTTGTAGCAAAACGACTTGGCGTATAATGTTCCCACTGCTGGGAGATAGGCTTGGCCTTAGTCGTGAGCCGTAATCTACCATCGTGGGGCCTGTTCGGGTTGGAGGATATGGTCGGGTCATTTATGACCATGAAATTGAGGCTGTGTCTCGTCTGTGAAGCCACACCGATTCGGTTTGACGCCAGATGAAGGTAGAGGCTTCAATTAACTTCTGGAGGCTAAATACTGTGACAGTGAAACGTGAGCAGTGTAGAAAATCAGCTGTATCAGCATGATTTGTTGTTTAAAAAAAAAACCAAAATAAACCTTAAATGAAACCGTTTAGTTGGATTTTCAATTCTCGGTTCAGTACCACCGACGGTTGGTATTCAACAGTGCTAATGATACTTTATTAGCTATTGAGAAAATCGAAACAAATGTGCCAACTTGTGGAGACAGATGAAATTAAATTTATGAAATGATTAGATCTGAAAAGGCTGCTTGCCTATTAATAAAATTGTACTCATTTTTGTATTGTGATATAAAATAGCATGTATGAGATAAGTAGCATTTGCATGTTTGTACCTGATAATTTGACATAGTATTTAACCGAATGTTATTGTAATAAGAACGTCATTTTGTCAATTATTTCAATGCTAAACACAATATGCATACCTGTTGCATAAATAACTAAAAAAAGTGCCTTCAAATCGTATTTGTTCCGGTAATATGCACATAGTTTTAATAGTTATTTGCATTAACTCGCATTTTGAATCTATTTCACTTGTCATAAAGTTCAAATGAATCTCATACCGACGCAAATCGCGCCATTGTTGTGTGAAATTTTGATTATTATTGGATTGTTCAAAATGTCTTCCAATTACCATTTATGTGTACTTAGAAATTGTTTATTAAATGTTATGTTATTTTTAGTTGATTTCTGATAATATTTGTGAATATTATGACTGTACCTGTAATCTCTCTTACATTTTATTAGTATACAGAGTGTTTTTTAAGGACGTAGTTTCCTAAGCATGTTGCCTAGTATATACTATGGATACGATAGCACTGATTGTGCCAGTTAAAACACTCTGTATACCTAATGCTATTTTGCTCATAAATGCCAATGTAATTTCGTTGAAGACGTAAAATCGCATAATACACCTCACGCTAGATATTAAGCGAAATATTTTGATAAATTCACCTTTGCAAACGAATTTGATACCAATTGTGTTTTTATGCAATAAAGATATTTTATGAAATTATTATGTATTATTAAAACCAACCACTTACACTTTAATCAAAACTGTCGCCATCTTGTTATTGTTTGACTGCTTAACACTTTGTTGGAGCTTCACCTGTCATGAAACTTCGGTTTGCATCCTAGCACACTTGGTCAAATTCAAGGGTGCTATTTTCAGAATAAACTTATCATTTGGATGCAGTGGCGCGATGGCGTAGCTCGAGTTTATGCCGCCCGGGGCCAACCGAAATTTCGCCGCCATTTTCATTTAATTTTTGACAAAGAGGTGTCAACACAGTGAAGGGGCCCGCTAGGGCCGAAGCCTGCCGGGGTTGCGGAACTGTTCAAAGAGATACCGTGCCCCCGGAACATAAAGGGCGAGGAAGGAACATGGATGGGTTTTAAGGTGGACGCACACCTTTTCGCGCCGAAGGAATCGACCGCGCCGAAAGAATCGAATTTTAGAATTACTTGTATAAAATCCTATGAAACCTCGCACACTTATCCGCGTCGAATCGTCCGAATCAAGCAGAACCTCAGAAATCCTAGACAGCGTCGGATGACGTCATCAGATTCGGCGCGGCTAATGCGGGCGATTCGACCGATGCGGTCGCATTCTATCAGTAGCGAATTATTTTCTTAACTGACCGACTCACGTTTTACTCTATGTATGGATCACTACTTGCACCCTAGTGTGGACATGGGTCTCGTAGCCGACAATAATTCTCTCGAAAATTACAGCTCATAAAACATTATTATAAAAAAACATTACTTCCTGAATAATAAATAGTATCAACACCGTTTAAGCAGTGTATAGCCAGGGTTAACAGCTCTTGATTTTTTTTTTAATTGCTGTCTTTTTTCTTGGACAGCTTTCGCTGGCCAAACTCTACGTCTATAATGTTTTAAAAAATGAGTGATACCAATATTTCGCCGCGGTCGATTCTTTCGGCGCGTTTGGCGCAGATATGTGTGCGAGGCCTCCTTGACTTCGATTCGTTCGGCGCGTTCGGCGCGGTTAAGTGTGCGTCCACCTTTAGTCAGTAAAAGTTACGCTACGCCACTGTTTGTATGAAGCATAACATATTTTTTTTTATTACACCAAAGTCGTAAGTCAATTCACCGAGAAGTTATTCAACCACAAAATATCTGAGATCACCCAGATTACGGTCAACTAAAATAAACGCAATAAATAAATAAAGCTCATGGATATAAACATTTTTCATTAACCACCTAAATCTATACCCATAAATAATAATGGTTACTATAGTATATTTTATAACGAGGGTTTGACTCCCAAGCTTGCGAGGGAGTCAATGAAAGCGAGGGTATATTAAATTGGTGTTTAGTCTTGAGTGCGAGAAAAATAATCAATTAAAACCGAACAAATTTTATACTGGACAAAAATTCTGAACTGAGCGGTCAGTTTTTTCTTCTATCAGGTCAGTCATAGATTAACAAATTTAAAACTCAACACAAACTCAATATTTTCGCAATGAAGATGATCCACACTCCACAGATAATTAGTACCTACCTACCTACATTACTGCAGCGGCTAGCAACAGAGGAATTGCACATACTTTTCAAAATCAACTATGCACACAAACAACAATAATTTTTCACTTCTCATGCTCTGAAAGTACGCCTTTATAGCCCTACAAAGCGGGATTAAAGTGACCGTTTATTCCCTAGGGAGTAAAAAGTAATTTAAAAATGGAACGATCTTTTACTCTGAAACATGGTTATAAAAGAGTAACTTGTCAAAGGTTTTATTTAAATTTCGAAATGGCTTGCAAATAGAAAGCGGTTTATTGAAAAAAAAAACAAATGAACTCTTCTGGCTGAACCGTACCCTGGACTGGGTCTTGTGGCGGGTGTTGGTGAGCCTGTTATACAGTTAGTAAATTGTGTTATCAACCTATTAGCTACAAGTGGCGACGAGGACAAAATTCAGAAATTTAAATAATAATTATTATGTAGGTACTTATTGAAAGTTTGCAAATAATAATAGTATCTAGTCTACAATGAAGAACGCTCTTGCTCAACGCTGTCAACACTACGCACGCTGTGCATTCGGTAGGTACACGCAATACATGAAAGGTCTTGGTAAAAAACGTGTGTAGCCTCGCCGTGTGCCGCGTGGGCCACTCACGTGTAGGTACTGCAGTGAAAACATAGACCCACGATGTCAAATGCGCCACGTGGCCGTGCATAGTGTGCACCGCGAAGGGTTTGCGCCTTAAGTCTAACACACAGCTGGCTGCACAGAAATCTATATTACACTAAAAAGTTTCACGCCACAATTCAATTTGCTCTAAATTTATCAATCGTAATAACAGGCGATCAAATTGAACAAATTTGTTACAAGGGTACAGTCTATTAAGTTTATCGTCAAAAAAGCCTATTACCCAAACAACAATAATCGACACGAGTCGAACAAATATGTATGCACCTTGAAATCGATTTAGATTAGGTATACAAAAGTTACATATTAAGTGTCCCAACACCGGTTCGGTAATTTGTGGTCGGGTAGTAATAAAAGCTCAGAAAAATGCAACAACAACTGAAAGGATAAAGAACCGAATAAAATATTGAAAATTCAAAAAATCAATACAGCATTTGCTGACGTGTCTAACATTTTTCCATCTGCTTAAGGGCTAGGCATACAGAAAGGACGTACGACGAGGACGGGCGTGGACAGGGCACATACGGGGCACCGCGGGACTTTTTAAAGCACGCTACGACAAGACGAGGCACGGGCGGGGTGCGGTCGTGACGCCAGGCGCCACGCCGCGCGATTCCCGGCACCTGCGCCACATCCCATCCGCACCCGCGTTCTCGCCCGCCCCTCGTTCGCTCACGCCCGGTGGTGCTCGTGCCGTCTTTTCTACCGGTTTACATCAGGGCGCAGACGGGCAAACGCCGTGTCAGCGCCCTGCCTTTTCTGTGTGTTTTCGTCGCGACGCTTCTATACATTTTGTATGAAAAAGACCGGAAGAGACATGAATAAAAAATAATTGTGAAATGGAACTCACCTCGCGCGCTGTGGTGGGGCTGGAGGGATCCCTTGCCACCTCGTACCACTCCCTCATTTAAATCGGCTATAAAGCGCAAAAGACGGAGCCCCGCGCACGGGGCTTCTATATCTATTTGGACGTATGCCACATTGGGCACCTGCTTTAAGGGCACCTGAGTTAATGGCACCTGAGGTATTCCACATTCGGCACCTATCAATATTTTTTGCAGGTGCCCTTAGTGGAATAGTTTATTATTGGACGTATGCCACATTGGGCACCTGCTTTAAGGGCACCTGAGTTAATGGCACCTGAGGTATTCCACATTCGGCACCTATCAATATTTTTTGCAGGTGCCCTTAGTGGAATAGTTTATTATTGGACGTATGCCACATTGGGCACCTGCTTTAAGGGCACCTGAGTTAATGGCACCTGAAGTATTCCACATTCGGCACCTATCAATATTTTTTGCAGAAGCCCTTAGTGGAATAGGGTTTAAAGGAACCTAACTAACCTTACTTCGAAGTGCTTAAAGTCCCGATTATGGGGGTAGAGATACTTCCGTCACATTAACGTCCTGAACAGATTTCTCACAATCAGCACTTTATGGTGGAGAGGTGATAATATTTCAAAAAAACTTCTAAAGTTCGATTTCTCAAAACCCACTCAGTTTGGACCCCTTGTTGTCGGGGTCAAAATTGTAGAAAAAAGGTTTTCTACCGCTATTGAATCCTTTAGGAAGTAATGTTAGAACAAGGGCCATTAAAGCCAATCCTTTCTATTGTTGATGAATCATTTAGGCTAGGTTAGGCTAAAACTGTGAACTGTGTGGCGTTTTTATATCGGATTTCTAAATAATCGGTAGTCATAATACGAATGGGAGCTTAAAAATATTAAGTAAAAATATTTTTCATTACTCATACTCGGAAAGTAGGTCTGAAGTTGCCTGAGGAGCGGGTTGAAAGTAATACTTTTCAGCCCTAGGGAGAATCGCTTTCAACTGACACCTGTCAAACTTTAAAAAGAAAATAGATCTATTTTCACCTCTCTATTGAACCATGTTGCGACTTCTATACAGCCTCTAAATTACGGCGCAATGTAAAATTGAAATAACATAAAATTCTGTATTCATTAATTTTTAAATAACTTAGTTATAATTTGGTTTCAAATATTTATTTTTTAAATTCGTATTTGTGACGGACGGAATAAAGATTTTCGTATTTATGTAGTTACAACCGTCGCTGGAGTTAACAAATAAATACTATTAAGTAATTCGCATCGCCTTCAGTGCTCATTTATTGTTCACGCTTTTTGCACGGCTATGAGGGATCATTAAATATTTCATCATGAATAAAATTAAGTATTTTTTAATAGTCCAGTTGTTATTTTCTTTAAGTTTGTGCGATATAAATGATGGTCCCAAACAAAATTTTTATAAAAGCTTTTTAAAGCACCCTATTAGTTTACGTAATCAAGTTTACCAGATTGAAAATGGATCTTTGCAAGCGGTGAGTAAAAACGTCGTATTTTATAGTAACTGTTACCCTAGGGGTGAAAGTAACTTATATAGTTACATTTGCCTGTTTACGTTTTTTTTTCTGTGGCCGGCCGCCAACTCCAGCTCTTATTTTTTATTTTCATCATTGAAAAAAAATGGAAAATATTTGCCCGAATTTGTTATTTAAAAAAAATATTGAATCTAAATTATAATGAAGTTGTCTAAAAATACGTATTCTTTAATTAATACTTAACTTTATGTTATTTCAATTTTACATCGCACTGTAATTGAGTGAAAGTTGGAACATAGAAATGTGAAAATAGAAATAGTTTATTTTTTTTAATAATTTGCGGCTGTCAGTTGAAAGCGATTCTCTATGGAGCTGTATAGCTCTGAAAAACGTAAACAGCGAAACTTTCAACCCGCTCCTCAGGCTACTTCAGAGCTACTTTCCGAGTATGACTTATGAAAAATCATTAAATAGTTTTAATCTATATTTTTATTAAGTGAGATTTTTTAACAATTTAAAATTATTATGTAAGTAAATATCAACCGTATATTACACAATTGGTTCCAAACATGCAAATCAAATAGCATGTTTGGAACCAATTGTGTACTAATACTCGTAGTGTTAGTGAAAATCATAATTTTAGTTTTATCCAGGTCTTGAAAATTGAATTTTAACCTAGCATCAAAATTATTCCAGACTTTTCTAAAAAACATATTTATAAAATAGAATAGAACAATTGATATCAGTTAACAAATTTTAAAGTACAAGTAGCCTAATCTTACAATAAATACTTCTTAAAGGGTTAAGGTACTGGCAATTAAACAAATTTCTGTGCAAATACCCTCAGTGATGTCACCGTTTTTGCATCTAGAGCAGTGCAGATAATTTTAGAAAACGAAAAACAATTGTATTGTAGTTTTGCCAGAAATCATGATAAACTGATTTTTACCCTTAAGCCCCTTACCCCCCACTTCCCGACCTCAGTTCGCCTGTAAATTATTTTTCTTTTCATTTTTACTATTCTCTTCCTTTTCCATTGGGTTTCATCATTTTTTTTACCATTTCTGAAGGTATCTCTGCACTTGGTGAGCAGTCTCGATAGAGATGACGATAAAATCGTTAACTTACCATTGCGAATTATAACGAATAAATTCATTTGCAATGATGATGCTTGCGAGTAATGAAAGTGCGAGATGCGTTTCTCGTAAGCATAATTATTGCAACCGAATTTATTCGTTAGTAATCAGCGACTTTATCGTTATCTCTGTCGAGACTTCCGAGCCCAGTGCAAGTACGTAGGATTTAAATTTTAAGCTTAAATTTTGACAGGCTAACAAGTAAACTTAAATTAAAACCCCCGACCGCCACACAACAAAAGTATACTTTGTTTATTTTTTGTTTCGGAGGTTTTTTTTAAATATTTATTTCATGATTTTTGCACTCCTTAATTTTTATTTCTTTTTTTTTTTCTCTTGCGTTTAAGATTCAGGTAATTTGGTGTTTAATCATGTTTTTTATTCGTCAAAAAGCTAAAGTGCACTTCGAATAAACAGTCTACTTGCAACTCGGCAATCATGTCTACACGACTATTAGACCAGCCGTGCAAGTACGGTCGAACAAGCTAATTGGTGTACATTTTACAATGTAATTTGTTCGTTAAACTGTAAACCAAATAGCTTTTTTGACCGTACCTAGGATTCGATAGCACTCGATTAGATAAATTTGACAGTTATTCTCGATACAATGAGTTTTTGGCTCCATAAAATTTATTTAGCTTTTTTTAGAAATAAAAAACCTGATTAAACACCAAATTACCCGAATCTTAAACGCAAGAAAATAAAAGAAATGAAAAAAGAAGTGAGGAGTCCAAAAACCATGAAATAAAAAATTAAAACAACACAAAAAAAAGTATACTTTTGCTGTGAAATTAAAATTAAAAAAAACCCGACTTGCGGTCAGGGGTTTTAAAATTTTAAATTTAACTTTACTTGTTAGCCTGTTAAAAAAAATTATATTTGACTCTTTTAGGGTACGTTGAATAACACAAACTTGGGACTAGGTACCTAGAGCGTAAAAAGAGTCTGCCGTATAACCGAGAATATTGACATCATTGAACTTTTAAACATAACATTGAGTTTATCATTTGCCTAGCCTTTTCCAAGGTTCCAATGTTGGGGTCGACTTCCAGTAACCGGATGCAGCTGAATACCTATATGGAGCGATTGCCTATCTGAACTTCACAACCCAGTTAGTACTGGGCAATACGATATCCCTTGAAAAGGCTTATTGTCAGACTTTCGGTACACTGAAACCCTGCCACGACTGCCAAGATAACAACGGCAAAGATAAAAAAGGTTCGACGTGCTTATCGAGACATGGAGGAAACTAGGTACATAATGGATGGTCACCCATCCACAGACGAACCTGGGCAAGCCCGGCTTAACCTAAAGATCAACCCAAGCGGCTGTTATTATATAGCCACGAATCAATTAATCACACACAATATCTTATCACACTTCCATTATTATGCTATATACTGAACAATGTTTTTCCTGATTGAGATACTTAGTCACACTTTTTATTGCAAAATTATTCACGCCAATTATGAAACTTATTTGTTTAGAGCACATATGTACCTATTTGTGGTTCTGTTTTCGGTCATGGCTTGACGCCGTTGATCGATTATTCAGAGTTTTTGTTTTCGGGATTTTGACTAATCGATAAGCTAAAAAAGACATGATGCCAATCATTTCTTTTTTAGCTTATCGATTAGTTACATCCAATACTAAACTGTAACTCGCAGTTGTAGCGTGGTTGTGGGCTGTATTTAGCAAATTGGACGACATTCTGTAATCAGCCAAAATTCTACACTGCCTAATGTTCCGTCTCTAAAATCGCTGTGTTCTGTCCACCATGACGTACGGTGCTGAAACGTAAACTCTCACATAGCAGGCTATGTACAAGCTCAGAGTAGTACATAAAGCCATGGAGCATTCCATGTTTTGCATAAAACTAATAGAACGAGTTCCAAACGTCGAATTCGGGAGACATACGAAGGTCTAAGGTCTTCAATATTGTAAATCACGTAATGGAACTCAAATGGCAGTGGGCAGGACACTAAGCAAGGCGCGATGATGGCAGGTGGAGTAAAGCTGTTACCGAGTGGCGTTCAAGGACTGAAAAGAGAAGTGTTGGTCGTCCAGCATTGAGGTGGGCAGAGGACATTTTTGGCATCGCGGGAATATCCTGGATGAGACATCCCCGCGATGGGAAAATGTGCGATGCCAACAATGTGGCACAAGATCGTGGAGCTTGGCACAATCAAAGAGAGGCCTAAACTTAGCAGTGGATGAAGTGATGACGTTGATGATGAATCGGGTTGTGCGCATCAGATAGGCAGTCGCTCCATGTAAAGTAATAGAATTCAGCAGTATCCGAACACTGTTTTCAGCTATCACGGTTCACAACAAAACTTAAAATGTCACTTACGGGATATCTTCCGGGATCGCATTTTTAACACGCATTCTCCAGTCAACCTGCGATAGTGGCGCTTGCAACAGCGTCGAAATATCGGGACCTCAATTGTTATTTTACAATTACGGAAGATAACCCGTAAGCGACCTTTTAAGTTCAGCTGCATCCGGTAAGACTGGAAGCCGACCTCACCATACAAGGCTACGTAGATTTTGTTGAGACATAATGATTCAGATAACGGCACTTGACAGATGTTCAGTTAGGCGAATAAGAAAGATATGCAAGTTAGCTTTTATGAAAACCTATTCAAACAGACGGCCTCGTTCACAGTACATATGATTTACATTTCATCCGTTTCCGACACACTAGTGCACATTCCAAGTAGCTTTTTGCATTTCATATCTTGAAATATAATACGCTTGTCGCTTTCGAGCTCGAGGTGTTAAAAAAATATTAAAAGGGATATTGTTAGGCTTGTTTAATTTAACAATGGCGTTAACCCGCGGTTTCACTCGTGATATGGTCGTATATATCCCTTGGAGATGATCCAGCTTCTTTCGAAATCGGGTCATTCGTTCCGAAGATTACACCTTACTTCCAAACTGGAAGGTTGTCTCCTAATAAAGTTAGGATAAATTAGTCGCATTAATTGATTTGTATGTACATTGTTTGTTTTAGATAACATCAGGCGAACAGTTTATTGGGATTCCTCGAGACCAACCAAGCGCGCCGCACGTAAACTCGCAGGCTGCGGGTGGCAGCAGCTTCGGCAGCAAACTCAACCTTAACGAACCCTCCAGATTAGAAGATCAAGACCCAAACAAACCTGAGTACAAACTGCTAGCTGAAGAGTCTTTGCAAAAATATGTCATAGACTCTGGTATCAGAGATCCTCTGCAAGTAGCGCGGGTTGAAAAAGTGTCCACGCAAGTCGTCGCAGGTGTGATGACTCGCATCGACTTTCTTGTGTTTGGTAGTTTAGACTCTAAAATAAACAGATGTCACTCGGAGATTTGGGAAAAGGCTTGGGAAAACTTTAAGCAAATCACAGTTACTTGTGAGAATGACGGTCATAAAAGTAAAAGACACGTAGTTGGTGGATTAGAGGATCAAGACCCAAACAAACCTGAGTACAAACTGCTAGCTGAAGAGTCTTTGCGGAAATATATCATAGACTCTGGTATCAGAGATCCTCTGCAAGTAGCGCGGGTTGAAAAAGTATCCACGCAAGTCGTCGCAGGTGTGATGACTCGCATCGACTTTCTGGTATCTGGTAGTTCAGACTCCAATATAAACAAATGTCACTCAGAGATTTGGGAAAAGAGTTGGGAAAACTTTAAACAAATCACAGTTACTTGTGAGGTTGACGATCGTAGAGGTAAAAAACAAGTACCTGGCGGTCAACTATATCAAGATCCGACCAATCCTGTGTACAAAGCGTTGGCCGAGGAGTCCCTACAAAAATATGTGATAGATCATGGAATCACACAACCTCTGAGGGTAGCGCTGGTTGAAAAAGCGTCTAGACAAGTCGTTGCAGGATTGCTGACTCGTATCGACTTTCTTGTGTCTGGTAGTTTAGGCTCTAAAATAAACAGATGCCAGTCGGAGATTTGGGAAAAAACTTGGGAAAATTTTAAACAAATCAAAGTTACTTGTGAGAATGATGGTGGTAGAGGTAAAGAACATAATCTCGGTAGATTAGAGGATCAAGACCCAAACAAACCTGAGTACAAACTGCTAGCTGAAGAGTCTTTGCGGAAATATGTCATAGACTCTCGTATTAGAGATCCTCTGGTAGTAGCGTGGGTTGAAAAAGTGTCCACACAAGTCGTTGCAGGATTGCTGACTCGTGTCGACTTCCTGGTACTTGGTAGTTTTAAAATAAACAGATGTCACTCGGAGATTTGGGAAAAGGCTTGGGAAAACTTCAAACAAATCACAGTTACTTGTGAGAATGACGGTCATAAAAGTAAAAGACACGTAGTTGGTGGATCAGAGGATCAAGACCCAAACAAACCTGAGTACAAACTGCTAGCTGAAGAGTCTTTGCGGAAATATATCATAGACTCTGATATCAGAGATCCTCTGGAAGTAGCGCTGGTTGAAAAAGCATCCACACAAGTGGTTGCAGGATTGCTGACTCGTATCGACTTTCTGGTATCTGGTAGTTCGAACTCTAAAATAAACAGATGTCACTCGGAGATTTGGGAAAAGGCTTGGGAAAACTTTAAACAAATCACAGTTACATGTGAGAACGACAGTCGTAGAAGTAAAAGATACGTAGTTGGTGGATTAGAGGATCAAGACCCAAACAAACCTGAGTACAAACTGCTAGCTGAAGAGTCTTTGCGAAAATATATCGGTGTCGAACATCCTCTGCAAGTAGCGCGGGTTGAAAAAGTGTCCACGCAAGTTGTCGCAGGTGTGATAACTCGCATCGACTTTCTGGTATCTGATAGTTTAGATTCTAATTTACACAGATGTCACTCAGAGATTTGGGAAAAGGCTTGGGAAAACTTTAAACAAATCACATTAACTTGTGAGAATGACGGTCATAGAAGTAAAAGAGTACTACCTGGCGGTGAATCAGATCAAGATCCAACCGATCCTGTATACAAAGCGTTGGCTGAGGAGTCTCTACAAAAATATGTGATAGATCATGGTATCACACAACCTATGAAGGTAACACGGGTTGAAAAAGCGTCCACGCAAATCGTCGCAGGTGTGATGACTCGCATTGACTTTCTGGTATCTGGTACTTTAGACTTTAATGTAAACAGATGTCACTCAGAGATTTGGGAAAAGGATTGGGAAAACTTTAAGCAAATCACAGTAACTTGTGAGAATTATTTAACAGACGTAGTTGGTGGACCACGGGATCAAGACCCAAACAAACCTGAGTACAAACTGCTAGCTGAAGAGTCTTTGCGAAAATATATCGGTGTCGAACATCCTCTGCAAGTAGCGCGTGTTGAAAAAGTGTCCACGCAAGTTGTCGCAGGTGTGATAACTCGCATCGACTTTCTGGTATCTGATAGTTTAGATTCTAGTATAAACAGATGTCACTCAGAGATTTGGGAAAAGGCTTGGGAAAACTTTAAACAAATCACATTAACTTGTGACAATTATAAAACACACTTAATGGGTGCATTAAAGGATCAAGACCCAAACAAACCTGAGTACAAACTGCTAGCTGAAGAGTCTTTGAGAAAATATGTCATAGACTCTGGTATCAGAGATCCTCTGCAAGTAGCGCGGGTTGAAAAAGTGTCCACGCAAGTCGTCGCAGGTGAGATTACTCGCATCGACTTTCTGGTATCTGGTAGTTTAGACTCCAAAATAAACAAATGCCACTCAGAGATTTGGGAAATCAGTTGGGAAAACTTTAAACAAATCACAGTAACTTGTGAGAATGACGGTCAAAGAAATAAAAGAGGACTACCTGGCGGTGAATCAGATCAAGATCCAACCGATCCTGTATACAAAGCGTTGGCTGAGGAGTCTCTACAAAAGTATGTGATAGATCATGGTATCACACAACCTATGAAGGTAACACGGGTTGAAAAAGCGTCCACGCAAGTCGTCGCAGGTGTGATGACTCGCATTGACTTTCAAGTATCTGGTACTTTAGACTTTAATGTAAACAGATGTCACTCAGAGATTTGGGAAAAGGCTTGGGAAAACTTTAAACAAATCACATTAACTTGTGACAATTATAAAACACACTTAATGGGTGCATTAAAGGATCAAGACCCAAACAAACCTGAGTACAAACTGCTAGCTGAAGAGTCTTTGAGAAAATATGTCATAGACTCTGGTATCAGAGATCCTCTGCAAGTAGCGCGGGTTGAAAAAGTGTCCACGCAAGTCGTCGCAGGTGAGATTACTCGCATCGACTTTCTGGTATCTGGTAGTTTAGACTCCAAAATAAACAAATGCCACTCAGAGATTTGGGAAATCAGTTGGGAAAACTTTAAACAAATCACAGTAACTTGTGAGAATGACGGTCAAAGAAATAAAAGAGGACTACCTGGCGGTGAATCAGATCAAGATCCAACCGATCCTGTATACAAAGCGTTGGCTGAGGAGTCTCTACAAAAGTATGTGATAGATCATGGTATCACACAACCTATGAAGGTAACACGGGTTGAAAAAGCGTCCACGCAAGTCGTCGCAGGTGTGATGACTCGCATTGACTTTCAAGTATCTGGTACTTTAGACTTTAATGTAAACAGATGTCACTCAGAGATTTGGGAAAAAGCTTGGGAAAACTTTAAGCAAATCACAGTAACTTGTGAGAATTATTTAACACACGTAGTTGGTGGACCAGAGGATCAAGACCCAAACAAACCTGAGTACAAACTGCTAGCTGAAGAGTCTTTGAGAAAATATGTCATAGACTCTGGTATCAGAGATCCTCTGCAAGTAGCGCGGGTTGAAAAAGTGTCCACGCAAGTCGTCGCAGGTGTGATGACTCGCATCGACTTTCTGGTATCTGGTAGTTTAGGTTCTAAAATAAACAGATGTCACTCACGGATTTGGGAAAAGGTTTGGGAAAACTTTAAACAAATCACAGTAACTTGTGAGAAAGACGGTCGTAGAGGTAACAGGCAATTAGCTGGCGGTAAACTATATCAAGATCCAACCGATCCTGTATACAAAGCGTTGGCTGAGGAGTCCCTACAAAAATATGTGATAGATCATGGTATCACACAACCTCTGAGGGTAGCGCTGGTTGAAAAAGCGTTCACGCAAATCGTCGCAGGCAAACTAACTGGTATCGACTTTCTGGTATCTGGTAGTTCAGACTCTAAAATAAATAGATGTCACTCGGAGATTTGGGAAAAGGCTTGGGAAAACTTTAAGCAAATCACAGTAACTTGTGAGAATTATTTAACAGAAGTAGTTGCTGGTGGATCACGGGATCAAGACCCAAACAGACCTGAGTACAAACTGCTAGCTGAAGAGTCTTTGAGAAAATATGTCATAGACTCTGGTATCAGAGATCCTCTGCAAGTAGCGCGGGTTGAAAAAGTGTCCACGCAAGTCGTCGCAGGTGTGATTACTCGTATCGACTTTCTGGTATCTGGTAGTTCAGACTCCAATATAAACAAATGCCACTCAGAGATTTGGGAAAAGAGTTGGGAAAACTTTAAACAAATCACAGTAACTTGTGAGAAAGACGGTCGTAGAAGTAACAGGCAATTAGCTGGCGGTAAACTATATCAAGATCCAACGGATCCTGTATACAAAGCGTTGGCTGAGGAGTCCCTACAAAAATATGTGATAGATCATGGTATCACACAACCTCTGAGGGTAGCGCTGGTTGAAAAAGCGTTCACGCAAATCGTCGCAGGCAAACTAACTGGTATCGACTTTCTGGTATCTGGTAGTTCAGACTCTAAAATAAATAGATGTCACTCGGAGATTTGGGAAAAGGCTTGGGAAAACTTTAAACAAATCACGGTTACATGTGAGAATGACGGTCGTAGAAGTAAAAGACACGTAGTTGGTGGATTAGAGGATCAAGACCCAAACAAACCTGAGTACAAACTGCTAGCTGAAGAGTCTTTGAGAAAATATGTCATAGACTCTGGTAACAGAGATCCTCTGCAAGTAGCGCGGGTTGAAAAAGTGTCTACGCAAGTAGTCGCAGGTGTGATGACTCGCATCGACTTTCTGGTATCTGGTAGTTTAGACTCCAAAATAAACAAATGCCACTCAGAGATTTGGGAAAAGAGTTGGGAAAACTTTAAACAAATCACAGTAACTTGTGAGAATGACGGTCATAGAAGTAAAAAAGTACTACCTGGCGGTGAATCAGATCAAGATCCAACCGATCCTGTATACAAAGCGTTGGCTGAGGAGTCTCTACAAAAATATGTGATAGATCATGGTATCACACAACCTATGAAGGTAACACGGGTTGAAAAAGCGTCCACGCAAGTCGTCGCAGGTGTGATGACTCGCATTGACTTTCAAGTATCTGGTACTTTAGACTTTAGTGTAAATAGATGTCACTCAGAGATTTGGGAAAAGGCTTGGGAAAACTTTAAGCAAATCACAGTAACTTGTGAGAATGATTTAACAGACGTAGTTGTTGGTGGACTATGGGATCAAGACCCAAACAGACCTGAGTACAAACTGCTAGCTGAAGAGTCTTTGAGAAAATATGTCATAGACTCTGGTATCAGAGATCCTCTGCAAGTAGCGCGGGTTGAAAAAGTGTCCACGCAAGTCGTCGCAGGTGTGATGACTCGCATCGACTTTCTGGTATCTGGTAGTTCAGGTTCTAAAATAAACAGATGTCACTCACGGATTTGGGAAAAGGTTTGGGAAAACTTTAAACAAATCACAGTAACTTGTGAGAAAGACGGTCGTAGAGGTAACAGGCAATTAGCTGGCGGTAAACTATATCAAGATCCAACCGATCCTGGATACAAAGCGTTGGCTGAGGAGTCCTTACAAAAATATGTGATAGATCATGGTATCACACAACCTCTGAGGGTAGCGCTGGTTGAAAAAGCGTTCACGCAAATCGTCGCAGGCAAACTAACTGGTATCGACTTTCTGGTATCTGGTAGTTCAGACTCTAAAATAAATAGATGTCACTCGGAGATTTGGGAAAAGGCTTGGGAAGACTTTAAACAAATCACAGTAACTTGTGAGAATGACGGTCATGGAAGTAAAAAAGGACTACCTGGCGGTGAATCAGATCATGATCCAACCGATCCTCGGTACAAAGCGTTGGCTGAGGAATGTTTACAAAAATATACGATAGATCATGGAATCACACAACCTCTGCTAGTAGCAAAGGTTGAAAAAGTATCCACGCAGGTAGTTGCAGGCTCGTTGACTCGCATCGACTTTCTGGTATCTGGTAGTTCAGACTCCAGTATAAACAAATGTCACTCAGAGATTTGGGAAAAGAGTTGGGAAAACTTTAAACAAATCACAGTTACTTGTGATATTGACGGTCGTAGAGGTAAAAGACAAGTACCGGGCAGTAAAGTCTATAAAGATCCGACCGATTCTGAGTACTTACTAAGAATTGAGGAGTCCCTACTAAAATAAATTAATCAATGTTAACAACAACGTTATCACGTTAATATTTAATATATATGCTTTGTTTCAAATGTCTTCCAATTATTATTTATAAGTACGTATACATTGTCAATGTCTTATTTAACTTTACTTCAGTTCTTGTTGATCTCTGACCATATTTGTGAATATTATAATTGTACCTGTAATCTCTTGTTTCATTTTTCTTATTAAACAGTGGTTTTAAGGTTACGTACCTCAAAAAGAAGATTCAGAACCCTTTTAGGATCACTTGGTTAAACGTCCGTCCAAGTCCAAGTTTGTCTGTCAAGACCTTATCTCGGGAACGCGAATCAAGTTGAAGTTAAAACAATTTACTCAAGTCTACAGTACCTACCTTGGGAGCATCAGTTAAATATTTATTTATTCTGTTTTTAGTTAGTATTATTATAGAGCTTTGACTATTCTAGGTAGAATAAAGATGGAATGGAATGCCGATTCAGTTATTATGTTATAATTGAATCAGCTCACGTAACATGACCAATTCCATCTTTCAGGTCGGGAACAACCATGTGGAACAACGACATGGTTGTCCCGGCCTGTAGTTGGCAATTATTCGTAATTCTTTGGGATATCCGAGAATATATTTCATCACAACTGCTCTAGGGAAACATCGGGACCAAAACAAGGCGTTATAATAATAATAATCATTTTATTATCAGGCAACTAAGACCCATAGATAAAATACACACAATAACAACAATAATAAACTGATACATATTTTAAAACCTTATCAAACTAAAACTATTCTCGTAACGTTGCCGGCGTCGTGTGTCGCTGCGTGGTGTCACGTAACCGTCCTCGGAAACGTCGATATACGACACCCTTCGGCCAAAAGTCCTCCTTCATGCAGTTAAAATTCCCCACAACGCGTCCGCGCACTGCTTCAAGAGAAGATGAGAACAAACGGCGAGAATGTTATTAAAGGGGCTAACAACACACTTACATGGATAAAAGATGAATGGATCTGATTAAGTATAGTTAGTTCCATATGTTATACACGCTGAAATTTTAGTGGCTGTTTCCACGTAATTAATATATCAAAAAAAAGTAGACTCAATAAATGGCAGATTAAATATGTGATAAACAAAACTCGAAAGCGACTTGAACCAACAGTAATATCTACGCGGAACGCGGGCCGGGCGCGGGGCGGTCAAGAACAGCCGTGCGGTCGTTGCAGTTCGCATATAAATCAGCTGATCACTTCTCCTGACTTAATACACCACAAAACCCAATAAGTTATAATAATAAATTGAAAAAAAAAACTTTGCTTTTCGATAGTGCTACTGATGGGTAATCGTCCAGCCGCGGGAAAACAACCATTACAATTTCACGCTGTATTTTATGTACCGAAGATCGGGTACCAACACCTCTTGATAGATTTGATGACATAGATTTACTAACTATAGAGCAAAGCTTAAAAACGAAATGTAGATAAACAGTGTTTTTATTTTTGCGTTGGAAGCCCTCCTACTAGGTGGACCGATGACCTGGTGAAGGTTTCAGGAATCCGCACGCAGAATCCAAACTTGCACGTGACCGGTCAATGTGGCGACTCTTTGGGAGGCGTATATTCACGATGATGACGTATTCGTCTACCTCTAGAAAAGCCTTTCCCATAGTGGGCAATAACGCCTCATTGTAGGCGCTGCAGGCATAAAGGGGGCAGTAAGAGTCCCGGGAAAACAATGGGGGCGTAGTGGTTGTGGTTAGCTTGCAGGGCGACTTGTAATTTCATCAAGGAGGACTCTTAGACACCGACTGAGTAGTATTAGTATAGATATTAATATTAGTATCATATTAATACTTTACTCTGTTTAATACCATAAAGTTGCGTTTCAATAATCATTCTTATTGGCAGGTGTAACCCGTAAGAGTTGTCCTACAAGGTAAAAAATGGTGTTAACAAAAAAGGCTTGGAGCTAAGAGCCGCTGTAGACCCTGTCAGGGCACAGCAAATAGTTAACCGTACACCTGAGCGCCGTTGTGTACTACTCAAAATGGGCAGTAGACAAAATAAGTTTGGGATTGTTTGTTGAAGAACAAAATGCTTCTAGAACAGGTCTAGAAGCATTTTGTTCTTCAACAAACAATTCCAACTCAAATGTTACCGATAACTACGATAATTCATGATTGAATCGTGATCAAAACACCGAACGATTCATCCGCAATAAACTAGTCGTGTTCGACAATTATTCGGACGTTCGACCGTCCGGCCGGTTTGGTCAAAGGTGGCACGGTAGGCGTGCCGGACAGTCCGAGGTCTGAGGTTTCAATCCGATTCACTAAAGGTGCCTACAGGTTTATGTTTGTCATCACTATTGCTTGTCTCGCAAAACGGTAAGATAGGTTATAGGTACGCAACACACCTGCTTTTGTTCATACTTAGTCAAGTTACTTGCTCCACATTAATCGATCCATAACAGGCGTGACAATCGAACAAATCTGTAAAAAGCGTGCAAGCATTATTGATCGTCAAAGCGACAATAATCGTCAATAATGGAGCAAAAATGATGAGTGTAAAAATACCTTTAATAAAGCTGAGGCGTTGGTTCTCTCAATCATTGCGATATTTTTTTGTTCTAACTAGACCATACGTTTTCGCAACTATGTTGGGGTCGGCTTCCAGCCTAACCGGATGCAGCTGAATACCAGTATTTTACATGGAGCGACGGCCTATCTGACCTCCACAACCCAGTTAGTACTGGGTAATACGATACCCCTTGGTAAGACTGGTTGTCAGACTTTTTGGGCCACTGACTACCTGTAACGACTGTTAAAGATCTACAGATGACAGCCGGGACCTGCTTAACGTGCTTTCCGAGGCAAGGAGGTAACTCAGTATATAATGGGTGGTCACCCATCCACAGACCAACCTAGGCAAGCACGGCTTAACCTAAAAATCGATCCGAACGGCTGTTGTTATTTTGGCACGAGCTCCTAACATCTTGTATATGCACCTTAAAATCGATTCAGATTACCAAAGTTATATACGTAATGAGTGACCCGACACCATAGTTCGGTAATTGTTGTCAGCTTTTGTTAACGATCGAATAGTCTGGAATGAAGGTTGTATAGTAACTATTTGATATTTATTATTACACAAAATACTTAACATCATCATCATTCTCTTGCCCTTATCCCAATTTATTTGGGGTCGGCGCAGCAAGTCTTCTTCTTCCATACTCCTCTATTTTTCGTCATCTCATCAGACACTTCTTTTCTTACCATATCCTTCTTAACACAGTCCATCCATCGTTTCTTTGGTCTTCCTCTACTCAAATACCCATCCACATTCATACTCAAAACTTTTTTCACGACATTTTCCTCATTCCTCCGCATCACATGCCCATACCACGACAACCGATAACACACAAAATACTTAACAACACATTGCAATAAGAGCACAAAGATACTGCTGTGTCCTGAGCGTTCCAAGACTAAATAGGATAAATGATTAAAATAAAAGATGGATTTTTTTGTGTAAAACAGCTTACAGAAAAGTATCCATTTTCGCAGTTCTCTTGCCATAGAGTAAATCCGATACGTTCAACAATCATCTTATATTATGCGTTCGGAAATGCTAGTATACCTACCACAGGTACCATTGTTATAGGTTCCAGAAGATTTGGAGACATTGCATGCATTGCGTCATCATAACTTACACCAACTATATCAATCAAGCTTCTTATTTAAGTAGGTCCATAACAACTTCTCAATCAACAATTACAAGTTGGATACAAATTTCCGTGAAGGTTTCAGCACGCACCGTTTCCGTCACGTGTCTAGGTCACATTGCACATACGTGGGCCGATGGGCCGGTATGCCTGCAGCCGACACGTCCATAATGCCCCTGACTCCCCTTAGAAGGGGAGAAGGGGAATGTCACTCAATGTTGTAACCGTTGTTTTACTTTTTTATGCTGTTGTTAAGGACGGAATGCTTTTTTTGTGTTTTAAATATGGAATGGTTTTGTTTTGTTTTTTATTAATTGTCTGTTTCTGGTGAAATATAGGGAGATAGATGTCGTTTTAGGGTAACATACGCTACGTGTTCAGAATATCGATAATTAAAAAATAAACTATACCGTTTCTACAAAAGTGCAATATGGGCAAAATGTATGTTTTTATTCTAAATTACCGATAAAAAGAATCTATATAGGAATACGCAATGATACGTTTTAGGTTTGTGTTTTTTTTCACATGATGTAAAATACAAGGTTTTAGACTAGACAGTTAATTAGGTATACTTACCTCTTTGGACACCCCCATCACATGGAAATATGCTGTAGCTAGATTCATAGTTATTTAATAATAGCTGAACCGCGCAACTTCGTCTGCGTCACATAAGAGAGAAAAGCAAAAGGAAAAAAAAAAACGTTTTTGCAACATAATACATTCCTGCTCCGCTCCTTATAATTGTAGCGTGATGTTATATAGCCTAAAGCCTTCTTCGATAAATGGACTATCCAACACAAAAAGAATTTTTCAATTCGAACCAGTATTTCCTGAGATTAGCGCGTTCAACCAAACAAACAAACAAACACACTCTTCTGCTTTATAATATTAGTATAGATATAGTATAGACTAGCTTTTTTGTCCGCGGCTTCACGATATTCATGATCATCATCAGCTTATTAATGTTCCCACTCCTGAGACACATGCCTCCTCTCAATGAGAGAAAATAGTCTATAAATTCTATAATCCACCACGCGGGCCCAGTGCGGATTGTTAGATGTCACATGTCTTCGATTTTTTTGGTTTTGGGGACATGCCGGTTTCCTTCACCGTTTCGACAGGTATAAATTACGCAAAGTAATGTTCAGAAATTATGTAAACCATGTAAACGTTTTAAAAATAGCCTATGAATAAGACACTCACAAATAACGTGGCTTTCAATGGGGTTGTTACCCGGAAGGTATGCCGCAAGGTGGCGCTGATAGTTTGTTACCTGTCAAAAGCTTTTGATATAAACGGTACTATTATTGATCGAAGTATAAACGTGTGCATTGTTTGAACATTTTTTTTTAAGTATTTGCGTGTTTATTTTTACTCAATTTGTGCTGCTACACAAAGTGTGCTACCTGACATATCACCCAGTCGAAGAGGGAATTGAAGAAACAAAAAGCAACGGAACAAGGAAAGAAAGCGGAGCTTGTCGAAAGATGCATTTTATCGACTTTTAGCTGTTTACTGGGCAATATTAATATGGTTCTATAAGTTGTAAAATAAACTACGACACTTAATTTTTGCTTTTAATGATCTAATGATAAACGAACTAAGGTATTGGTTACATGTTACAAAATATAAGTTTTTTTAAAAGAACACATTTGATTGTTTCTTCGTAGCTTACGACTGAAATTTCAACTTCGACAGTGTGTGTAACAGTCATAAATCCTAGATGAAATTTCCAGAAGAGGTGTTGATTTTAATGATCTTCATAGTTCCACGTCATTTTTTAGTTTCAGTGCCTTTTCCCACTTTTTTTTTTCATGCAATTTCTTGGAAATGTGACAACGCCCATTTATTTGCATCTAAAGGACCAACGACCCATAATATTGAGAAAAGTCACAAAACAATAAGGTATTGTTTAATTTCTATGGAGTTTGACAGTTTGTTTGTAACAAACAGTCAGCGCCATCTATGTGGAACTATTTGACAGTTTTCTTCCCCATTGATAAAAGTACTTTCAAAATCGGTTTAGTATATCCAGAGTAATATTAGTATAGAAGTACTAAAAAAAAAACAAATTATTGAATCACGTTTCATACATAAAATCACAATTTCATATTCACGTTTATTAAATTATCTATGCATGTACATTATACGTTTCAAATTGCATTATTATTTTAAATTAAATTTAAATTACGTTTATATTTACATATAATCGATTTAACGCTTTGGTAAAACAAAGCCTATAATAAAATAAATGATTTCTGACGTAACTTCTTGTATAAGATAATATTACATACTCAAAAAGAGGGGGAAGGGGGGCTTGCAGTAAGACTTCACAGTAATTTATAATAGGTAAGTAAACATAAAAACATAAAACAAACAGCTGTTCGATACATTTAGAGAGCGTAGATTTTGCATTTTTATAGGAAATAGCTGCTTTTTAAACCCTCGACGAAAAAACGACGGGTTGTTATAAGTTTGACGTGTCTCTGTGTGTATGTGTGTGTGTGTCTGTGGCATTGTAGCTCCCAAACGAATGAATCGATTTTGATTTTGTTTTTTTTTTGTTTGAAAGGTGAATTAGTCGGGTGTGTGTGGAGCGTGTGCGTGTGTTTTATGAAAATCGGTCCAAGATGGCCACCTCCACAAAATATGAATTACATATTTTCACAACTCCCTCAATATATGTATCAAATAAAATGGCTTGACTAGAAGAATACTAAGTATACACTATGATAAATTTCAAATATGAATATGGTTAAGTGGGCCGCCACCACAAAATAGTAGTAGTAGTATACACTTATAAAGGGTGTAAAACACCTCTAAACGAATACGAAAGACACTTGTTCTACTCGTCATTCTGATAATTTTTTTGTTCTACACTATACCTGGGAACATTCTAGTTACTGAGATATTGGGGGTCAAAGTTGCGAGATTTTGACAAGTTTTTTTTTTTTAAATACCACGTTTTATGGCATGATTTTTACTTTAAATATCTCTTCGACCCCCGTACTATTCAATCCATCCATCCGCATTTTTTTTTGCGTAATGTTACTTAGTTTGATATACAGAATGCTTGGCTAACGGCTTTGTGATGAGGTGAAATACACCCTGTATATTGAAAGGGAATAAGAAATACTAACTAAAGAAATGAGATGAGGAAAGTGGAATGATGACTGGTACCAAGGACCTCACGAATTATTTTCATTCAATTTTACATTACTATGTAAACCACCACCGAAAATTGGTTTGAACGAGATCTAGTAAGTAGTTTTTTTAATACGTCATAAATCGTAAACAGCAATTTACCTTTCATTTACAATGAACTGCAAGAACTTTTATATTATGTTACTTGTTGTTACGGAACCCTTCATGGGCGAGTCCGGCTCGCACTTGTTTTAAATTAAGTATGCATTGAACCAATTTGGACTAAGTATAGTGCATTTTTCATGTTTTTTCTGCACATGAAAAAACATGAAAAAATGCACGCATCTGAAATACACTGGGTTTTGAACCTAATAGTAGTGCGAAAAGAACCAGTTTTCGAGTAAGTGTATTGAAAAATGATTACTATGTGATAATCGTGAATGCACCGTTGTGTCGTCCACCAAAATTGGCACAAGCCCGCCTCACTATTCCTAAACCACTGTAACTCCTGAAAGCCAGAATCAACAGTGGCGACCACCAGAAAAGTGCCGAGCCAATGAAGCTCGACGAAGCCCAGCGAATAAATGTAACTGTCTTGGATCCCGCAACGAAATTAATCAGAAAAGTATAGCGGAGGAGTAGAAAACATCGTAATTTATATTTCCCTCCATAAATAATTAAGGAGACATAACGAAACAAGGCCAATAGGCACAAAGAAACGTTTACTACTGGGTCTTTTTGCTCTGGACCCATACCTGGAAACCTACTAGTGTCGGAGATATTGGAGGTCAAAGTTCCAACATTTTTTTTTTCAAACACTGGTTTTTATGGTCATAACTTTACTTTAAATACCTCCATTACCCAATTCACACTGAGTTTTACCGTAAAACGTAATTTTTCACCCCAAAAAGAAAAATCGTTTGCCAGCAATAAATTTTGCGTAAAGTTACTTAGTTTGATGTACAGAATGCTTGGTTGACGACTTAGTGATGAGTCTGTTTACACCCTGTATAACGAAGGGCTCTTTGTCATGACTTGATGATCTTATGACTGCAACAGCGAGCGGAATCCGCTGGGTGAAACTTTTTTCCATGGACACGCTTGGGAGAAAAAACTAGGAGAAAACACTACCAGAGTTAAATAATGGATAGAAGTCCAACATGATGGGAATCCCCATAACGTCTTGTTATGACCAAAACAGAAAAATTGATTAAAATTCCTTCCATTTAAAACACTTAGTGCAAAATCAAAATCATAATATTTTATTTCACATAGGCCTGGATGGGCATTTATAAAACGTCGAAAAAGGTGCACGGTTCGCGTTGGTTGATTCCATGGAGAAGAACCGGCAAGAAACTCCATAGTTACTCTTTTCAACATCCTTAAAACAAGACACAGCTCGCAAACACATTAACAGGAAACTTAATAGGTATCGCAAACCGAGACACAGTTAAGTACACATAGATAAAACTAGGTATACTAGCTAGGTGCCTAGGTATTGTGGGGACGTGCAGCGAGGCCACGGATCTAGGGCGTTGGATGTACTCTCGAAATGGGGTTACAGCTGCATATAAACAAATCTATATGCACGAGAAAATTTGACTTTCCTACAATATTTGTTCAGAGTCTGATTGCTCGAAAAGCAAAGCTTTCAATGTAATTGGAGCCGATTGAATGCAACCGCACTTCGGAGTTTTGAACAAATATGTTTTAGTTCAATTGATATAGCCATGCCAAATCGAAATGTTCCCAGTGTTCCAAAAAGCTTGAGTTTACTGTTACAAAATGGTCCAGGCTGGCCAAATTTCCAAGCTCATTGGTGTATTATCGAGTACTTTAATGGACCTTTTGGATGGAGCGGTCGTTGAGAACTGGGTCACTACTCACTATTGATTCTGAATCGAACAAGGAGAGTTCAAAGATCGGCTTAGAATATTTTAAAGCAATAAGATGTAGAACGTGCGATCTAGTTTCCCTGAAGTTATTTCGCAGGAAGATTTTATCTTGGCGACATAAATGAGTGTTAAATCTTTATATTATTTAGCAGGCTCAATTTTTCATAAAAACTAGCTGACCCGCGCAACTTCGTCTGCGAGTGAGGGTTAGTTTTTTTTAATAAAAAGTATCCTATGTTACTTCTAACACCTCCAAGAATATGTGTACAAAGTTTCATGATGATCGGTTGACTAGTTTTCGCGTGAAAGCGGAACAAACAAACTTACATTCACATTTATAATATTATAGTAGGATGTGACAGTGACATTCTAGTCCCTTAAAACGTCACTGTCAGTGACAAACATGATAAAATACAGACTTTTCAATACTGATTTATCCATAACAAGAGTAAAGTATAGACACAAGCGTAACTACGGAGGTTTGCTAATCACGTTCTAAGTCTACTGAATAATTTTAATAAAAATCCTTCATATTTCATTCTTCTTCTTTATAAGTGATGAAACTCATATTGTGTGTAAGACCAGTATTACCCAATTGTAAAGCTCTAACGTTTTCTTAGAATAAATCCTGAAAGGTGAAAGTGGTTGTGCAGGATGGACTGGGCAGGAGGTGGAGCGTAACCCGCAGAGGGCCTCTACACTGCAGGCAAAGGATACTCATTGCCAGATTATAAAGGGTGTAAAACACCTCTTAACGAATACGAAAGGCACTTATTCTACTCGCCAGTCTGATAATTTTTTTGTTCTACACTATACCTGGGAACCTTCTAGTTAGGAGATATTGGGAGTCAAAGTTGCAAGATTTTGACAAGTTTTTTTATAAATACCACTTTTTATCGCATTTTTTTTACTTTAAATATCTCTACGAAACCCCCCTACTATTCAATCCATCCATCCGCACAATGTTTTGAGTGTGTTACATTGAGTTATACCACAAAACATGATTTATAACCTCAAAAAAAAAGTTGTTTCCCAGCAATATTTTTTGCGTAAAGTTACTTAGTTTGATATACAGAATGCTTGGTTAACGGCTTAGTGATGAGGTGAAATACACCCTGTATAAACGTAAAGTCCAACGGTGCAACTCATACTCAACAATAAAACGCATTTAAAACGTTCAAATAACAACGTTTAACAGCAGTTTTCTTTACTATTCTGACATACTTTAGAAGCTACACATTACGTAATACTCGTACTAAGCTTCGTGTAGAAAATACGTTGAATAACATATTTTTCACTAGGAGTTTTATGAAGCTACAGATCATATACAGCAGTAGGTATATTTAGGGTCTTTCTTCGTACGATATTCAGGTATAGTCGACACAATTTAGAAGTTTCATAGATGCACATAATGAGACGATCAAAACAAGTTTTGATTTTTGCTCCAGTGACGATGAGTACACTACCTAGAAACTTGCTACCAGATAGTTGCTCCATTTAAAATACTGGTATAGCTACATCTAGTTAGACTCGATGCCTTGATAGGGAGAAGGCTAGGCAGCTATAGTGACGAGTTATTTGGCGTATCTTGACACTAGGTCCGTCTCTGGAAAATAGAGAATAGAATAGAATAGAATACTCTTTATTATGTACACCATAAAAATATAAATACAAACTACCATCTGCTGCGTGACAGTTGATTTGCGCAAAGGACAATGAACATGGATATATGCAATCCCGTACCATGTACCTGCATCAAAACCAAACTTGGTTTTTTATAGTTTTGTACCTATCATATTAACTCTAATAAAAGTTATTTTGTAAACAAAACTGGGGTTTCGGAGTTATTTTATAAAATCGAAAAAAACCTCAAAACCAGACAAGTAATATTTTATTGACACGTCATATACGAACAAACATTATTAAAATAGAGTAATTTCCGCTTATATTAGTAAGAATTTCGAGTTATAGCGACGTATAGTCGCGACATGGTGCGGGACTGGATTCGGTGAGATTTCCGACATTTCAACCTACTGCTAATACTATGAGCGAATAATATATCTAAGGGTATAAAAGTATGTATGTAGGGGTATTTATAATTGGACGCTACCGTGATCACACTATCACACCAATACCAGTAAAAAATTACCGAAATTAATACGAAAATAATGATTAAACGATATGATTATCATTAATCTAAACACTAAAACACGGACACGAACGTATTCGCATGAGCTAGATCAAATCGATTTGGTGTACCACTTTTACTCAACAAAAACAAAGCAAATGTAATAAGAATAATTCGTAAAATGTGTTTAAATCAAACGTTACATGTATTTATAATAAAAAATAAACGGTTGGAATGCCGGGTTAAGAGCCCTCTTACAGTCCACTAGCGCCGCCAATCGAAAAAATGACATAACTCGTAAATAGAATCAAAAATACAAAATGTGGTCTATTATTACTGTAGAAAAGGCAATAACGTAATTTTATAACACATTGTCACCACTTGAAATATAGCTGTTTAGCTAAATCGTGCATTTGTAACAAAAACGGCCGTTTATGTTTTGAATGCACGATTTAGCTAAACAGCTATATTTCAAGTGTTGATAAGGTGTTATACAATTACGTTATTGCCTTTTCTACAGTAATAATAGACCACATTTTGTATTTTTGATTCTATTTACGAGTTATGACATTTTTTCGATTGGCGGCGCTAGTGGACTGTAAGAGGGCTCTTAATCGATTTATCAAAATAGTTTTTTACATTCTACCTCCTATGACCGGTTGTGTAAACGTCATGTATAGGGAATAAAACATTATCTATACTTAAAATTAAATTCCGTGTTTAAAAATCGATTCCCAGAAGCGTAATGTCGCAAAAAAATATGGAAATAATTACTATAAAATTTTAATCTTGGTGCATGACACTTTGGTACCACTTTTGCCCATCTCCTTTGAATTTGAATTCATTTATTTATTATTTATCAAAGGTGAATAAAACATTATCTATACTTAAAACTAAATTCCCTGCGTGTGCAGCCTTAATGGTTAAAGCTACATAGAAATCATGTATAACGGAAATATTCCACATAAAATTATATAAAAAATATCCCAAGACAGCATATGTCTATCTTTTATAGTTGACTCACAATAACACGTGTAACTCCCGATAGCTTAGCAGTTCGGAGATTTGTTATTATTATATTTGTTTACTCTTACGTTTATAATATTCTCACTCAACCCCAATTTTGAAACTTCACGCGGGCGAAGCCGCTGGCAGAAGCTAGTATGGAAATAATTACGATAAAATTTTAATCTTGATGCTTGAGACTTTGGTACCACTTTTGCCCATCTCCTTTAAATTTGAATTCATTTATTTATTGTTTATCAAAGGTGAACAGAAGATCTTACAAGTAGTGTTATTATATCGCTGTAACATACCCATGGGGTGTACATTTGCAATATTAATACCATGCATAATTGGCTATTTAAAAAATAATGTCAGAACAGCATTGTTAAAATTTTCAATTATTATCAACTTAATCAAACATTCATTAGGTATTAAATATGATTATTACGTGCATATATTTAGATTAAATAAGTGAAAAACAAAATAATTTAATAATTCGGTCATTTATTTAGAAATTAGTTTAAACACAAGTCACTAGTACTTCGGCAGAACTAGTATTTGGAGATTTTGTTTCCAACTGGATTTTTTAGGTACTATAGTCGATAGGTGTGCGGCAAACTTACGAGTATTAGCATCTCGATCGAAACTTGACACATAATTTAATGAAAACGTTTGTAAAATTCTAGAAAAAATACAATTCATGGAGTTCCCTACTGTCTTATAATTTTGTTTCTACTCATCTACATCTACACTAATATTATAAAGCGGAAAAAAATGTATTTTTGTGTGTGTATGTTTGTAATGAATAAACTCAAAAACTACTGGGCCAATTTCAAAAATTGTTCCAATGCTTTCCAATGGTGAAAGAATTTTTAAATCGGCTCAGTAGTTTTTGAGTTTATTCATTACAAACATACACACAAAAATACAAATTTTTCATCTTTATAATATTAGTGTAGATATAGATTACTGAGAGAGTTATTTGGGCCACCGAAATTGGCGAGCCACAGAAATTTTATTATTGCCACCGAAATTGTATTGGTGACACAGAAATTGTACGTGTGCACTGAAATTGTGAATGACTAAAAACAGTTTTTTTAATAATGTGTAAAGAAACATAAAGTATATTGCAAAAACTGATATTAATTATAAATTATAAACCCAGATTTTTTCATTTTATTTTACTAGTTTTGACAAATTCAAATCTGGGTTTTACAAACAACTTCAGACGTCGGCGTTGCTTTTTCAGCGAGATATCGCCGAAAATGTCATTTTCACAGTTACAGTGGCGCGGCCATGGCGTCGTACAGCTCCTAAAATATAAGCCCAGGATTTTTTTTAAACTAATTCAGTCTTTTGCTTACCAAAATTTCAGGTCTCTGCAATGCTTGGTTTTAAAGATTTTACGTAGCCGTGCGGTTCGGAGCGTTTCAATGGCGCGGCCACATTCAAACCCTTATAACTTTTTAACCAAAGCCTTGACAAATTATTGTTTTGGGAGTCTACTTTTACAATTTTTTACAAAATCATGATGTAATATTAAAAAAAAACATTATAGCCACGCCATCGAAACTGACACTTCTCACTGTGCGTAAATGCACGACTGTCTCTTGCCGTGCAGGAATTTATTATTCGTTTAAAATCATTGGTGGAAGCTCAGGACGGCGAAACAAAATGACCATAGAAATTAGTAATTTCGCGCGGATAAACCGACTCATTAACTATTAGTCTAATCATTAAAAATTAATTAGCTTCTTGTGGGGAAATTATTACTTAACACAAAAATATACTTTTTCCAATGTATGTGGGGGATTTTTTTTAAATTAATTAATTTATTTATTCATGTACACACAAAATACATAAAAGGACAATATATTAACATAGAAGAGCACAAAGGATTATCTTCCTGAGAGGTAAATGCTGTGTATGAAAGTTTTTCTTAGAAAGTTATAAGTCTTATAAATATAATTTAAATGGTTTCATTTAGATTCACATAACATTAATTCCGAGAAAAAAATTATCTGTTTCAGCCTGGACGCGTAAATTTTTCGCCTGAGAAATTCACTCTATTATCATTCGACATCCTAATTATCAGCCGATAAACGTCCAATGTTAACATGACCTATCCCCAGAATCGCCACGTTGGGCGACCCCGCGCTTCTAGCCCCCAGGGCACTCCTGCGGCCTTTATTGGGTCATTGGTTCACTTCCTGTTGTGGTAAGCTTCCAACACTCCTAAAGTATTGTCTCTCTTCCTCGTTTATAGTATATTATGATACATGGTGGAGAAAGTTTGTTATTGTAGTTCAAGGCGGTATTAACACACGAGCCGTAAGGTGAGTGTGTTTTTGAGCTGAGAAACGTCGTTTGTGTATCAAATGACGTTTTTCAAAACACTTTTGAAGAAATAAAATAAAAGAATTTACACTAATATTATAAAGAGGAAAACTTTGTTTGTTTGGTTGTAATGAATAAATTCAAAAACTACTGTGCCGATTTCAAAAATTCTTTCACCATTGGTAAGCTACATTCAGCTTGAGTAACATAGGCTATATTTTATCCCCGTAGTCCCACGGGAACGAGAACTACGCGTGTGAAACCGCGTGGACGTCCGCTAATTTGTGTCACGAGACTATGTTTTTTTAATTTTTTAATTTAGAACACAAATAAATGTTGAAAAAAAATGAAATATTAGTTATAAATAATCATGTTTATATTGAAAATATAAACACTATTATAGACACTACTGTTATACACATAAATATATATGTTTTTTCTGCACATGTGTAAAAAAAACATGAAAATTGGACGCGTTTGAAATACACTGGATTTTGAATTTAATCGAAGTGCGAAAAGTACCAGTTTTCGAGGAAGTGTAAATAAAGTTCAAAGTTATACTATTAATATCACTTTTAGCAATGAGACGGGTGGTCTGGAGTCGGCTTCTATGCAGCTAATAATACATTTTGGTACAAGTGGAGAAAGTTAGTTTTTGTAATCGAGGCGGAATTAACACACGAGCCATAGGCGAGTTTGTTATTGAGCCGAGAATTGCAATAATAAATGTGCACGTGTATCAAATGACGTTTTTCAATGCAATTTTGAAGAAATCAAATAAAAGAATTAAAAGTATTTTTGTCATGAAATAATGTGAAATACATGTTGAACCTAATCGTGGTGCGATAAGAACCAGTTTTTGAGGAAGTGTATTGGAAATACCATTTCTTCATATTGGAGCGACTACCTATCTGACTTCCACAACTCAATTAGTAAAACATTGGTAAGACTGTTTGTTAAACTTTCGGGCCAAAGACTAGGAAACAACTGTCAAAGATCTACAAATGACAGCCAGGATCAACGGCATAGCGTGCTTTCCGAGGCACAGAGGAAACTTGGTTTGTAATGGATGTTCATGCGACCACGGACCGTCCTTGGGAAGGCCGACTTATCCTGAAGATTGACCCGTGCGGTTGTTATTATTTAGCCGCGAGTTCCTCAAGAAAGGTCTCACATTTTTTTCTTGTCTTTGAGTGTTTAAATTGTGATATACATTTAGAACACTCCCGATAGAAATAATCAAACTTTCTCGGGCATTTTTTTTTTTTTTAATTTTGTCCATATCTAAATCATAGTCAGTTTTGATGTGTGATTACGGTTATATTGGACGACCCCAATGGCGTAGTGGTAGTGAGGCTGCCTTACGTTCTTAGGGTCCTGGGTTCGAATCCCGGTAGGAGCAAATGTTTGTGTGATGAGCATGGACATTTGTTTCCGAGTCATGGATGTTTAGATGTTTATATGTATAATAAGTATGTATTTACAACCAAAAAAAAGTACATATGTAGTATATCAACTATTTGGTGTCCACGACACAAGCCTTGCTTAGTGTGGCACTAGATGGCGCTGTGTGTTAATGTCCAGCGATATTTATTATTATTATCATATAAAAAATGTAATAGCCCTCTAAGGTCCATGTTCAGCAAAAAGATGACGGTCTGATTATCTAAAACAGCTGTTTAGAACATATTCTTGTACATGTCACAGTCACAGCTGTTTTTTAGATAATCAGACAGTTATCTTTTCGGTAAACATGGACCATATTAGTCATAATGTCTCAAAATCTAAATCATCACTTGTATCATAATAAATGTTCTAAATTGACCTAACACTACACGTGCCGACATATTAAGAGTAGCTCATGTTCAGACCCGTGCACCTTCGCTGATTATAATTAAAATTAATATCAGTCGTACTGTTTGTTATATAAGGTTTTAATTACAACCGCGCGTGTAATTTTTGTCACGCTGTGTCGCACTGATGAGTGTCGCTGTGTGTGGTTGGCATTATACGTTAAAGCAGTGGATCTAATTAAGTATGATGAAATATTTTGAGGTTTTAAAATACTTTATTAAATATGGATCACGTTAAGGAGACTTGATGAAATATTAACAAAACAAAACCGACTTCAGAGAAAACAAAAAAGTGAATAATAACTTTAGGAAAAACGCTTCAGAAGTCGTTGACCTTTGTTTGATTGATTTAGTTTTTTGTCACCGACTTCTGAAGCGTTTTTCCTGAAGTTATTATTCACCGGCGTGATTTTAAGTTATGAACTGGTATAAGCAATAGACAGATATGAGATTTCATCAATCCCAGTACATTTGCTATCATTTATTGAGGAGTTCCGATGCATATCTCCGAAGTTCTTCATCAGATCTTCATCAAATTAAAATAGGATCACTTCGAGAAAGTACACTTCCTAAAACTACCCAAATCACTTCTTGTGTGCCTATAAAATGTGAAGAGTTCTCTCTTTTTCTCCAGAATCCCATCATCAGATCCTGATTTGATGATTATGAGACCACACGAGAAGCACCAGCTTTCAAATAAAAAAAGAACCATCATAATCGGTTCAGCCAGTTGAAAGTTCTGAGGTAACAAACACTTTCGAAATCTGGGTGTATTTTACACATCTGCGTACCCCCTCAGAGCATACAGGCGTGATGTTACGTCATGATAATAGTATAAACAATGAACCTACAAGCGATAACAGCAATCACTGCAGATTTGCCGTACATTTTTGAAGATTTCCATTGTGTATCTCCAAACATCAGCATCAGATCTTCAGAAAATTAAAATGAGACCACACGGGAAGCACCAGCTTTCAAACAAAAAAAGAATCATCCAAATCGGTTCACCCAGTCGAAAGTTCTGAGGTAACAAACACAAAAAAAAAAAAAAACATACAGACGAATTGATAACCTCCTCTTTTTGGAAGTCGGTTGAAAATAAGTTTTGGCCATTTGCTTGGGAAAATGGTAAATAAGCATCCATTTGATGATATTGCTAGCACCAATAGCTGTTTGCTGGAGAAATAATATACAACATTTATTCGAGAGACTTTTATAAGTACCCTCATGTCCTAAATATAAGTTATTAATTATTAGGTTTATGGACAACCTAATAAAATTAAAGCGAAATATGTGGGTGTATTATTTGGTCACCTCTACCTGACCCTTCTGAGATTACAGTCGTGAAGTTATATTGGAAAACGAAGAAATAAGAAGTATTTGAAGTAAAAACTTGTTGTGCAATCAGAACCTTATTTTTCCATTGTTATGTCTGCGAAGCTATTGTAACCTAACCTGTTTTACATTGGCCGTCAAAAGTGACGGCCAAGTCAACGTAATTGTACAAAAAAATATTCTGAAAATTATTTTTGTATCATTTTTTTTTGTGTAAAATACTAGTGTGAGATAAAATATTAAGGGGAGACCTAAAATGTCTGAACCTTTCAAACCCAAACTCAAAATGTCACTCTCCGAAGAAATGTTCTCTAGTTACGCAGTACGCAACAAGAATATGAAGACAAGCAGTCACCTCGACTCAGAACCGGGCACATCATTTGAGGTGTTCAGGAATAATACAACAGCAGTTGAAGTTATAGTCAAGGAAGTGCCTAAAATCAAGAAAAAAGCGGCGTCAACAGAATACCACGATGTAACATTGATCAAGAAACTCCAAGATGAAATCGAAAAACTCAAAAATGACTTAAACAAAGCGAATAATGCACTGAACAGATCTCGCAAAGGATTCTTGGCAATGGTGCGTGAAATGAGAAAACAACTAGACGCGGCAAACCACAGGGAAATGGAAACTCAGACAAAGAACCTGACTTTACAGTTAGACAACGAGAAATTAAAGAGTATGCTCCAATCGAAGTCCAATTTGTTCGATAAATTGAAGAAAGAGTTGGACAGTACGAAGCGGATTATGAGGCTTGTTATAAGAAGTATATGCAAGGCATCTCCTCCAGTATCTGAGAATGTGACTTGCAGTTCTGAACCAGACTATGATGACTTTGAGAATCACCTAAAGAAAAATGTTAAAGTAAAGTTTGCAAGTAACATGTTTGATGACATGAATACGTTCGATAGCTCGATCTCAAAGGACACCAAATATTAATTTGATAAACGCCTGTTATAATATTTTGATTACGATGTGTATTAGTTTTTAGAGTTTAATTATGGATTTGAACGTTAATAAGAAATACATTTAGATTTTCTTTCGTTATTCAGATGTTTGATTGAATTTTCCAGTATTTCTATTACCGAATTTCTTCAATAACCGCGTTCAAAGTAGAGTTATTGTGCCCTAGAACGCCCCATAATGAATTCCAATAAGTTCCGTAATAGCGTGGTAATGACTTATGATTTACTGTAGCTACTTTACAGGTAAAAATTATTTTATTCACATTAATACCTATTTAAATGTCCTTAATATTATTTTGTCTCACACAATATTTCAGCACAGAGTTTACGTACGAGATGTAAGTCTCCAAAAAGTCTTGAAAGCTTCATAAAATTATCCCTGAATTCTTATAAGTGAATCTCAAGACCTCGTCTGAAATCCCAGACATAGGTACTTTACCTCGACACACATTCCCTTTACAAACGACTGGTCTGATATAGTAGAGAATCAATCGCGGAATGCAAGCGCGGGGCGCGCGGGGGACGGGTGGTGCATACCCGGCTGCAGAGTAACCGGGTCAGGCTGTGACCGGGTCATGCGGTCATAGCCCACCCGGTCACCGGGTCGCCGGGTCGCCGGTGAGACACGCCCGCCTGCCGGTTATCATACCCGGTAAAGGAGAGGTCGTCTCATCGGATTTGACGGTTTTTGAGTGCCTCCTAGTGCATAACGAGTGGGTTACGAATTGGGGTGGAATTACACCATTTAGATATTGAAATATATTTTAATATGGTCGGGGAAATGTTGTGACATTAATTTCTAGTGCATTGTGTTAGTAGGAGCTTGTTGAAAGCGTGATATTAAGTCTATTAGGTAGGAAGTACACACGATATTGAATTACCTGCAGACTCGTCTAACGTTACGGAGCTCTTGAACTTATTATTATAATGCATTGTTATGAAATGTAGTGGTAAATGAACAACTTTATAACAGTGTTTGTCATAGCCTGCTACTGGTTTTCTTCGCATTTAATCGCGCAAGTTAGTAAGATCTCTTCATAAGAATTAAAGTAAGGTCCTCTTTCAACTTCGGGAGAGGATTATCTGGGCTGGATGGGGTGATCTAAAGGGTGTAAAACTTAACGAAGCCGAAAGGCACTTGTTCTCCTTGTCATTCCGATCATTTTTCTGTTCTACACCATACCTGGGAACCTTATAGTTACGGAGATATTGGGGTTCAAAGTTACAACTTTTTGTCAAGTTTTTAGTGTAATATTTTTACTTTAAACACGAACCCCCAATCCATCCATCAGCACAATGTTTTAAGTGCGTTACATTGAGTAAAAAAAAAAGTAGTTTCCCAGCAATAATTTTTGCGTTACTTAGTTTCAAATTACTTAGTTCGATGTACAGAATGCTTGGTTGACGGCTTCGTGATGAGGTGGTTTATACCCGTATATTATCAACATAATAAGGGGATGTTGTAAATCAGACAGGTTACAACAATGAATAAGCTTTTGCTTGTTATAATCTCACAGCTTAGTAAACCAGAACTTATTAAATGTTAGTGAATTGAAGTTATGAGTAAAGGTAAAAGTTTTCTCACTGTAAAAATCTAGTATAAATGTTTTCTAATAGAAAAACATGCCTTTTCTTGTAAGAAAATAAAGATGATCCACAAAATAAATGGAAACCTTTTCAATTGAGTGTCAAGGACGGCGTTGGTTTACGTTGGCGTAGGTTTTCGTGACGGTAAACAAACCTGAAAGCTTTACTTGACAAGCTAATAGCTTGGTAGGTAGACGGTAAGTTAATAGAGTATTGTTAAGGAACTTTGAATGGCTAGGAGTGATTAGATGCCTTTAGCGCCATTTTTTATTTAGTTGAGACTTCGTAACGTTGTACATTTTTTATTTTCAACCGACTTCCAAAAAGAGGAGTTTATGTTTTGTATTTCTTACCTCAGAACTTTCGACTGGGTGAACCGATTTTGATGGTTCTTTTTTATTTGAATACTGGTGCTTCCCGTGTGGTCCCATTTTTTTTTGGTTAAGATCTGACGCTGATCTTAAGAGATATAAATGGAACTCTTCAAAAATAGACGGCAAATCTGCAGTGATTGCCGCAATCGCTTTGTTGTTTATTGTTCATCATGACGTAACATCACGCCTGTATGCTCTGAGGGGGTACGCAGAAGTGTACAATACACCCAGATTTCGACAGTTAGGTGTGTTAAGTTCCATTTATTGGGGAGAAACCTATTACCGTCACATGTGTTGTTTTAATTTTTTTTTTTTTTTTTTTTTTTTTTAATTTAAGTCCAACTTTCATTTAGTATAATGACAATGTAATTTAAATTTGATTTATTTAAATTCGATTGATTTCAGTTTATTTATTATTTCTTAATTATTTATTTCCATTTTAATTTTATATTTTCACTCATTTTAACTATAACTAACTGGTAATGTAATGTCATTTGTTATTCTGTTGCTGTTGTTATTATGAAATTTGTATTTTTGTATTTTTCTAATTGTGTCTATTTTATGGGCGTCTTGCCTGAAATGATTGAATTTTATTTTATTTTTTTATTATTTATTTATTTTTATTTTATTGGAAAGGATGTACTTCATGGGTAGTTTGGTGAGAATTTGGTTAGGTTCTGATTACTTCTGATAATGGGATCCATGACAAAGGAACGGAACTCTTAAATTCTTAGGAGTAAATTAACGATACTCGGCCAAAACGTATATAGGCAACGCGGATATTTAAGTCACCAACCATAACGTTGTTACTAACCGACTTCAAAAAGGGGGAGGTTCTCAATTCAATGTTCCCCGATTACTCGATGATGATTGAACCAATTTTTTTTTTTGTTTTTGAAAGTTATACTTCCCAGGTTGTCCCATAATAATCCTGTCAGGATCTGATGATTGCATCCTGGAGAAATAGAGAGAAGTCATCAAATTTTATTAGGCATATCAGAATCGATTTGGATAGTTTTAGAAAGCGTACTTTCTCGAAGTGATCCCTTTTCAATAGCAAATGTACTGGGATTGCTGAAATCTCATGTCTCTCTATTGTTTACACCAGTTCATAACAGAAATTTACGGCCGTACGCTGTAAAGAGGTAAGTAAGCACATGTGAACCACTAAAAAGTGAAAAATAAATAGATTTTATTTAAATATTAGGTTCAACATGGTCACGTTTTACCAAGGGGCTGTGGTTATTCATCATTCCAGTCGAAAGACGTCCACTGCTAGACATAGGCCTCCACCAAGTGTCGCCACATTGATCGGTCCCGTACGACTAGCATCCAGCGGATTCTTGCAACTTTCACCAGGTCATCGATCCACCTAGTGAGAACCTCCAACGCAACATCTTCTGGTTCGCGGTCGCCACTCCGCCATCCGTTCTGCTAGCAATATGTCCTGCCCACTGCCACTTAAGTTTGGCAATTCTTCAGGCTACGTCGGTAACCCTAGTTTGCTTGCTGATGTCTTCATTTCTGATTTGATCTCTCTCGCAAGTTAACTCCGAGCATAGCCCTCTCTATTGCCGTTTGGGTGACTTTAAACCATCTGATAAGGCTCATTGTGAGCGACCACGTTTCGGTCCCGTATGTAATCACTGGCAACACACACTGGTCATAGACTTTCGTCTTGAGACACTGCGGTAAGTTGGACGAAAATATACCGCGCAACTTCCCGAACACCGCCCAGCCGAGGTTCGGGTTTCGTATTAACCAGTACTAACTGGGTTGTGGACGTCAGACGCTCCATGTAAAATAGTGGTATTGAACATAGTTGGGGAAAGGCTAGGCAGAAGAAGATGGTAGAATTGGTTGCGATAATTCCGATTCAGTTTGGTGGCTGTCTACAACTTTAAGTTAAGGCGCTTACATGAGCTAAACGCGAGTTTTATAATTACTAAAGGTAAATGATTCACTGCTATAAACAAGACCAGAAAAATATATGATATTCTTCAGGATATATGCTAGCATGATACTGTTTTGAAAACATAATACAATTAACTTGGCTCGATAAAAAGAAATCACGAACTTATCTCTAAAAATATCTTTCAAACAATAAAAAACATACTAATATAAATAAATAAATAAACTGTTTCAGTTTTTTAATCCAATCAATAGTTTTTTTGTAAATCGATCGAAACCTCTCATTTCGCGCTATTTGGCCCGCAGTGGCTGACGTAACAACCACTTTGTAGTGCAAGCTGATTAGAACTTTATTCTAACAGCATTTCAAACGAAGTTTGAACCACCACAAATAGAGTTGCTAATTTAGCTCGTCTAAGCGCCTTAAGGACCCGGGAGCATGCGTAGTTCATACAAACGTATACCAAAATAATTTGTAAATCAAACATATTCTTAAGATTGAGTGTATTTATTTCGAGCAGATTACGGAACATCTAGGTTCTAATAATACATTTTCAATGGACACTGATTTAAACAAGAGTTATGAGAAAAACAAGTGTTCTATAGAAATTTTAAATTTCTCATATTTTGTCTTTATGTCATTGTTCTTTCAAAATATTTTTGAATGAAAAAAAAATTTGGAAACATAGATATTCTGTAATCCCATAGAATTAAATACACGCATGCTCCGGCCTCCTTTTCTTTTCTTTTTTTTGGATGGGGAAATCATCAAATAACTTGGCCCACTCTAGGCGGAGTGGGAGGGAGTGTCACACTTTTACTGACTAAAGCCCATCCATGTTCCTTCCTCGCCCTTTATGTTCCGGGGCCGCGGTATCTCTTTCGAACAGGCCCGCAACCCCGGGTCCGAGGGCCTCCTAAGTTTTAATTTCCAGATGATGGTTTGCTTAATTATGACATAGGTCTAGTGGCCGTAAGCGCGACTGCTGTGCATGAGTTCCTGGATTCGATTCCCGCGTCGGGTAAAAACATTACTCGGTTTTTCCATCAGGAATTTCTCAGTAGCAGCCATAGAGTCTGGATATGTGCACAGTTGATGGCGATAGGCTCAACCCCTAATACATTGGACTAAAACGTAACTGTGTACTATTAGGAACACCCTAACCTTCGGGGGTTTCAGGCGTGGTTATTACCTACTTGGTTACGACACCTTTTACTAAGTTATTCATTTAAGTTGCCTGAGCACTGAGCTATTAGGTAAGTGACTATAGCGTCTGTACCGACTTTTGTATGAAACGTGGCCAGAATAACTTCCATTTTTTTCTTTTTTTAAATATAGCGGCCACGCATAAGACTTGTATTAATCGACAGCTGGCATGAATAAAAACAAGTTTTGTGAGAGGCAAAAAGTTTTAAAGAGTCACGTTGCCGAGATATGAGCTATCAAAGTTAACTCCTTTACAGATAGTTCATGGGCGACTCAAAATATAATTTTCAACACACTTGCTCAAAAACTGCATTTACGAAGCCTGTATACATTGTTCAAAAGCTAAAAATTACGCACCATACAACGGACCGTGCGGTAAAATAGTTACTCTCACCTAAGTACCTATTTTACCGCACTCCCCCTTGTGCGCCGTGCGTATTCTTTAAAAAAAAAGAAAAGGTTTCCACCAAGGAGTTTCACATTAAAAGAATAATTAGGCTGTCTAATCGAACCTCCTTGGAAGTGCTTTAGCTCAATACGTTTGTCTCACTTTAATACAAAAGAGAAAGTGAAACGAAAGATGTAGTTCTAATTTACACCACGTGCATGTGGCGCCATTTACAAATTCGCGCCATTTTCCTAGAAACGTCAAAGATTGTTGAGACTTTCCGACTGATATACAAAATAATAATACGAGTTCAAGCGAGGAATCAGATGTTAATATGGAATCTATTCCAACTAATATTTTGAATGAGGTGCAAATCGCAGAAAACAGTTTCTTACCGCCAAAATCGCGAGAGCGCTATTTACTATGAATAATTTTCTCGCAAATGTGTTGAAAAACGTTGTATGACACACGTGCAGAAATTGGTATTTACAAACTCGTGACTATGGTATGGGCCTTCGACTTCGTCTCAGGCTTACATTCGTATACTCGTTTGTAAAAACCAATTTACCGCACTAGTATCATAAATAACTATTTTTACTTCTCTATGTAGCGGGATTAAAGTGACCATTTATTCCCTAGTTCCATTTAAAAATGGAACGATCTTTTACTCGGTCACAAAAGAGTAACTTATCAAAGGTTTTATTTAAATTTCGAATTGGCTTGCAAATAGAAAGCGGTTTATTAAAAAAAAAAATGAACTCTTCAACGCGAGAAAAAATGTTGTTGTTTGTGCGCATCGTTGATTTTGAAAAGTATGTGCAATGCCTCTGTTGCTAGCCGCTGCAGTAATGTATACTAATTAGTCTGTGGAGTGTGGACCATCTTCTTTGTGAAATTGTTGAGAGTTTGTGTTGTGTTTTAAATTGTTTATCTGTGACTGACCTGATAGAAGAAAAAACTGACCGCTCAGTTCAGAATTTTGGTCGAGTGTAAATTTGTTCGGTTTTAGTACGTTAGTACTTATATCTCGATGGTTTTAAATGACTATTTTTCTAGCACTCGAAGTGAAAAGTACAGTTTGCACCTCCAGACTAAACGCCAATTTAATATACCCTCGCTTTCATTGACAATCCACCTCGGGTGTATAATGGCTTCGTTTAGTCTCTCGTTATAAAATATACTATTATTGACTACTGAAAAGATAAACTTTTCAGTCTCTCGTGAACTGACGCTTAGTGATAAGTGTGATAACGCTCTTCTGTCAAAGGTTCTGGTCGGAACAGAAACTAATCAGGATTCCCGAAAATGTAAACACGTGTACAACAGCCAAAGAAATTGACGAAAATTAACAGTATCCAGTGAGTTTCCTTCAATTTAAGAAACTTATTATCAGGAACAATAAAAACATTTTCGAACACAGATTTTAATTACAAGGCAATTTGTTTAACCAATACTTGTTAATGAATAGTTCAAATTGATTTCGGTATTTTAATATTTGTTTGGTGTAGACACGTTTACATTTAAAGGTTGCAAACGTGACTAATGTCTAAGCCCCTTCGTACACAAGGCTACTCAAATCTTAGATACTCGACGATTTTAGTCTTCAAGCGACTGTCGCCACACAAATACATTGAAGTTCGTACACGAGTCGCGTCGCCGACATTCGTCCCGCGAATCGCGTCGTGCTAGTCGTGCACTACTTGCCGGACGAGATCATTGCAGCGATTTCCAAGATGGCATTTAGATTTTTGACATTTTGGGAAAAGTGTGATCTGCTTAGCGACTTAATAGGCAATTCGCGTCTTGCGATTCAATGTCGTGTGTACGGACCGTGCGCTACTCGATACTCGTGACTTGATACTAATGTGGCATACAACATTAGTATCGAAGATTAGCGTAGCGTTGTGTACGAAGGGGCTAAGGCCGCTTTCACACTAGGACGTTAGCAGCGCGACAGTAGCGCGGCAGAAGCACAAATGCTTTCAAATTATAAGGACAGCCTTATGTTATGCTTATGTTTCAATATGAAATTCTGACAGCGCGACCGTCGCGCTGCCAAAGTCGCCTAAATGTGAAAGCGGTCTAAGGCTCACCCACGCTTTCTAACTAGTGAAGGCGTGGGTTAGACTTCTTTATAGAGGAAGGACCGGCCTAGTGCGAGTCGGACAGGCGCATGAATGCTTCCGTACCACCATTGAAGCGGAGTCATAGCGGCACCAAATATACATTCTGTAACAAGTTGCATTAAATTAATAATTTATATAGTAATAAGATCCTATATAATAATATAGGATCATGATTTCATGGTATTCCCGGTTTTTGATGTTGGCCCTTTCATTTCGACGACCCGAATGGCGCAGCGGTAGTGAAGCTGCCTTTCGTTCTTAGGGTCCCGGGTTCGAATCAAATGCAATGGGTAGGAGCAAATGTTTGTGTGACGAGCTTGGACATTTGTTTCCGAGTCATGGATGTTTATATGTACAATACGTATGTATTTACAAACAAAAAAGTAGGTATATAATATGTAGTATATCAACGACACGAGCCTTGCTTAGTGTGACATTAATGTCCAGCGATATTTATTTATTTGAGACCCATATTGAGGGAGTTGTGAAAAAAATATGTAATTCGTAATTTTTTGGTGGCGGCCATCTTGGATTTGAAATTTATTATAGCGTATAGTATTTTACTAGTCCAGTTCTTTCATTTGGTACCCATATTGAGGCAGTTGTTGACTAAATATGTAATCTGTCGATTTGTGGCGACGGCCATCTTAGACAGATTTTTATCAAACATAGATAAGAAGAATATGGCGGGATGAGCTAGACTCTTTCGCAGAGGATTGGCTTACAATCGCACAAGCTCGCGAAATGTAGAAAGTGGGAAGGGAAGCCTTTGCCCTGCAACAGGAAAATATAGACTTGTAATAACAATAATACAATACCTGAGGAGGCTCTCGCTTGGCAGCTGGATTAAGGGCTTGATTCAGAAAACAGTACTTTTTACTTCTCGATTCTCGACACGGCACGTATTGTTAGGAGGTTCCTCTCTCAAGAGCCCTGACCACCGGCAGCTCGGACCCTGTCCCCAGCGCTAGTGGGCTACTGTTTTTTTTATATTTTTAAATGTTTTTTTTTTTTTAATTTAGTTTTATAAACAAATATTTAAAAATGTTAGAAATATGTATAATAATGAATAAAGGAAATAATAATAGCTAAGAACACCCTAATTCACCCTCAAACAAAAATAAAAAATCATCTGTTCGGGAGCTACGATGCCACAGATACACACCCACCAGACACGTCAAACATATAACACCCCGTCGTTTTTGCGTCGGGGGTTAAAAATATAGATCACGAGATACACCTCGCTGACAGACGGACGGACAAACAGCGAAGGCCAGTACCACTACCAATATTTTACATGGAGCATCTACCTATCTGACCCCCACAACCCAGTTACGACTGAGTAATACAGTACCCCTTGATAAGAATAGTTAAGCCAGGCTACTGGTAACCTGTAACGACGATCATCATCATCATCATCAGCCTATAATGTTCCCACTGCTGGGACACGGCCTCCTCTCAATGAGAAGGAATGGGCCATAATCTACCACGCGGGCCCAGTGCGGATTGGTAGATGTCACATGTCTTCAAATTTTTGGTTCTAGGACATGCCGGTTTCCTCACGATGGGACCAATATGCTTTACGTACTTTCCGAGGCACGGATGAATCTCGGTATGTAATGGGAGGTTACTGATCCGCAGATCAACGTAGTTAACCGAGGATTAACCTAAAGACTGACTTGAGCGGCTGTTATTATTTAGCCAGTACTCCTGCGTATCCTATGTAAAATAAAAAGGTTTAATAAGCCTTCTTTCAAATATAATAAAAAAGTCGCGTCCCAGTGTTTTTGTTATCGAACTCTTCCGAAACGACTTGACCGATTTTTTATATTTTAAACCATTGCATAGCTTCTATCGCGGGCCTTGAGCGTGGAGACCGAATCCAGAAATTCCGTAACGAAAATAACCTACACCTCTGTAAAAACAAATGCAATAGCTTTACTGCGGCAGTCCCCGAGTGCCACATGCCTTTTTTAAGCTATTGCATAGCTTCTATCGCGAGCCTTGAGCGTGGAGACCGAATCCAGAAATTCCGTAACGAAAATAACCTAACACCCCCCGTAAAAACAAATGCAATAGCTTTACCGCAGCAGTCCCCGAGTGCCACACGCTTTTTTTAAGCTATTGCATAGCTTCTATCGCTGGCCTTGAGCGTGGAGACCGAATTCAGAAATTCCGTAACGAAAATAACCTAACACCCCCCGTGAAAAACAAATGCAATAGCTTTACCACAGCAGTCCCCGAGTGCCACACGCCTTTTTTAAGCTATTGCATAGCTTCTATCGCGGGCCTTTTTTTTTTTTTTTTTAAGGATGGGAAATCATCAAATGACCCCCCCCACTCTGGGCGGAGCGGGAGGGAGTGTCAGACTCTTACTGACTAAAAACCATCCATGTTCCTTCCTCGCCTTTTACGTTCCGGGGCCGCGGTATCTCTTTCGAACAGGCCCGCAACCCCGGCAGGCTTCGGCCCTTGCGGGCCCCTCTCTTTTTGCTGACACTCTTTGAGGCGCGCGTGGAACACGAACGCGCCGTCGACACGGCCTGTCGTCGTCGTTAGACGGCCGGACGGCCAGCTATTGCCCATAGCCAGCCGTCCACAGGCCCGCATCTACGGTGGCCGGTAGCCACCACGTGGCCCCCGACGCCCGTTGCGTCTCCCGCGGCGGCCGGGAAGAGAGGATCTCTCCCTCTCTCGTTCCGCCACCTCCTTCGCTAGCATGACTGCTTCGCAGAAGGAGGCGACGGCTTCCCATTCCGTCTCGCTCCGGACCATGGATTGAACCAGGGCCGGACGCGAGAGGTCGCCGCCGCCGTCTATCGCGGGCCTTGAGCGTGGAGACCGAATTCAGAAATTCCGTAACGAAAATAACCTAACACCCCCCGTGAAAAACAAATGCAATAGCTTTACTGCGGCAGTCCCCGAGTGCCACACGCCTTTTTTTTGTAAACATAATTATATAGGATGAGTGTCATTAGTGTACTCGTACAATACTTAAAAACGTGACTGTATCTACTCATGATATCAAACATCTTTTACTCATCATCTGCTAAGCCTTTTCCCAGCTATGTTGGGGTCGGATTCCAATCTAACCGTATGCAGCTGAATACCAGCATTTTACATGGAGTGACTGCCTATCTGACCTCCACAACCCAGTAAATACCGGGAAACACGATACCAGTTGGTAAGACTGGTTGTCAGACATTTTGGGCCACTGACTACCTGTAACGACAACCAAAGAAGGACAAATGACAGCCGGAACCAACAGCTTAACGTGGCAAACAACTTTTACTATGGGACCAAAAATTATACTGAATGGTATCGTAAAATTGGTACAGAACAGCTGTATTTTGTTCAGAGAATAGGTCGTAGGCTCATTTTTTTCATGCACATCTAAAATTCCACCAAAGTCGCGGGCAGCAGTTAGTAATTAATAAAAGACAAAATCTTAATACTAGGTCAGACTTCGCAAAGTTATGCAATATCGGTCATGGCTAGCCTGCATAAATGTAATCTAGGATGGGAGCTAGATTGCTCCCAGTCTAGGCTAAGTTCAATACTAACGCCTGGCGCTAGTTACATGCGATAATTTTCAACTATGTCTATGTAATATGTGGATAGTAAATAAGGCGTTTGAGTTGAGTAGGAGAATGTTTTGTTGGCAAACTGTTACATGAGAATTATCATTACGTGGGTGTTAATCTACTTATCTTGTAGGCGTTATTATACATTACTTCACGCCTGTAAACCCCAAAGAGCCAGACAGAGGTGTATTTAATAACACCCCCATATTTCGCCAGTTATGATTTAAGGGGGATGCTCCAAGGTACCCCGCGAAATTCTAATTTTCTTACGTTTTTTGCAATTTGCAGAGCAGTGTTAAGGTGTATGTTGATACTTAAACATATCGATCGCGACTGTAAGACGTATTAAGTTACAGAATTATAATCATCAAAATCATCAATTCAACCCTCCAAGTTCGTAAGAGTAGATGAACCACTTTTTCACAGTCAAAGTCCTTCCTGGACTCTTATGAACTTGGAGGGTTGTATTGATGATTTTGATGACTATAATTGTACCTATAACTTAATACGTCTTACAGTCGTGACCGATATGTTTATAAAAATAAAACTAAGCACTGCCCTGCAAATTGCAGAAAAACGTAAGCTGACGCTTTCACCTTAAGTGCCATATAATAGGGTAGGAGCTTGTTGATGCATCAGTCTAGCGTTACTATACACGTTTTGTCAACAAGTACCTCTACATTGTTCATTACATTAAAATTTAAAAAACCACCGACACATTTGGTCATAATTTTAAGGTTTTTTTTTTCATTTGATACCCTTAAAAAAGTTGTGAAAAAAAAAGTGATTCGTCATTTTGAGGTGGCAGCCATCTTGGATTTGAAATTTATTTTAGCGTATAGCGTTTAACTAATGAAGAACTTTCATTTGATACGCATTGTATAGGGAGTTGTTAAATAAATACCTAATCCGTCATTTGGCGGAGGACATCTTGGACTGATTTTTATGAAACATTGCTTAGAACGCTCCCGAGTAATTCACCTTTCAAATAAAAAAAAACAAAGTCAAAATCAAGATCGAAGGCTACGATGCCACAGACAGACACACACACACACAGACACGTCAAATAACACCCCGTCGTTTTTGAGTCGGGGGTTATAAATTACGCTGAAACATAAGTTTAGTTCGTTGTTTGTTTTTGGATGTGTTCATTTAGCGCTTTCATCGCTTACCACAAATCCAATGGGGAAGACCGTTAAAAGCTAATTGTAGATGGGGCTACCATAGCTAGGTCTCAATCTGTCCAATGAGGTCAAGGTATTTTGAAATATGAAATGACATTCCTTGATTTTCAACCAATGACGGTGCTTGGTACCAGATATGCTAGCTCCATTAGTTCCACAGTTTCCATCCCCATTATGACAAATGTTTTGTTAATCATGATTTTCCAGCTTTTATCTCTATTTATTTGGAGTCGGCGCGTGTCTTCTTCCATAATTCTCTATTACTCGTTATCTCATCCGTCAATTTTCTAGCCATATGATCCTATAATAATGGAAAGGAGTAGCCCAAGACCGAGACAATGGGGACTATCGCGCATGAATTCGCCGCTAGGGGCGCTCGTGTAGAGTAAGGTCTTCCGAAATGTCAGATGTCATAGATTGTTCACGCAATGCGCTTTTTTTATCACGTATTTTTACTAATATTCGCAATTGTGATCTAAATTGTCCCATTCCTGATTAATAATGACTAGAAGATTTTAAGTAACAAGTTTGATTTTCAACATCTAATTTGTCTAGTATTTGGAAGAAAAAATATTTGAGGCTCATTTAGAGGCAATATTGTGAATATGAATCTAAAGTATGCATAATAAAATTAACTTTTTATGAAGTTATTGGTACTTTAAAGTATCAAACAGAATGAATGACAGGACCTTACTCACCAGTGGCGCCATCTGGTGAACTCAAAAACGATAGCCCCCATTGACTAACTTTGGAGGAGGCCTTCACCTGTGAAGACGGGGTTCTTGCATATTAATTACGAGTATACAATATAATAAAAACTAACACTAGGATAAGCAAAATGTAAAACGAACCACCTTATAAAGATCGAATATTGTAAAAGTGCATGCAAGAAATAAAAGGCTTTTTTATTTTTATTTCATTTATTTATTATTGTAGAAATAAAAGCCCGGAAACCACTTTGCAGTATATATTAGTTAAATAAATAGAGATAATAAAATATGCAACATTGATGTGAGGCTACGAACACAACGGACGGAAAACAAGTGACGAAAAAAATAACTGTCATAATCAAATTCTTGTCGTTGACATAAGATCCATTGGTTAGCTGCAGGTCTTCTTGCTCGTGGCACAGTGTTGTTTATTTATCTTCAACATCGTCCCTTAAACATAAACCCATTTTTGTGGCACAGTACTCCAGCTTTGAGTATGGAGTAGCCTTGGTTAGTATGTCAGCGACCATTTCTCCGGTTTGTATGTAGTGTACTTTTATGGCACCTTCTGACACTTTTCCACGGACATAGTGGTGCCGTACATCAATGTGCTTTGTCCTGCTGTGATAACCATCAGTACCTGAAAGTTTTATGCAACTCTGATTATCACAATACAATGACATTTTTCTATTTTTTAACAATGGCCAAAACTCTTCATGATATTGTTTGAGCCACATTGCCTCTTGTACACAAGAGGACAGAGACATGTATTCGGCCTCTGTTGTTGATAAAGCAACAGTTGGTTGCCTTCTGGAGTTCCAGCATATGGAGCCCCCCTGAAAAAGAAAGACATAGCCGGTACAAGAGCGCCGGTCATCTGCTGAGCTTGCCCAATCAGAGTCACAGTATCCATGAGCCATATCTTCATCTGGATTTTTCTTGTAACATAATCTGTAGTTCTGTGTTCCTTTTAAATATCTCATGACTCGCTTTACAGCATTCCAGTGTTGTAACTGTGGCTTGCTGTTGTATTTACTGAGCATGTTGACAACAAAACTGATATCTGGTCTCGTCCCTTGAGACAAATACAATAAACGTCCAATAACTTCTTGATAGGGTAGGTTTTCTAATATTTGTGACTCATCTTCAGTGGGTTGTAGCTTTTCATTTACATCTATTGGTGTTTTTACTGATTTACAGTCCATCATACCAAACTTGGTCAAAACTTCTAGTATATATTTTTTCTGATCCAAGTAAATTATACCATTTTGTCTGTCCCTTTTCATATGCAAACCAATACAATATTTTAATTCACCAATAACTTTCATTCTGAATTTTTCACATAATTTCTTCATAATGTCTTCACATGTGTTTTTACAATTGGTGAAAATAATCAGATCATCCACATAAACTGCTATAAATAGTATATCTTTACTATCAGTTATTCTGTAGTAAATGCAAGGATCTAGACTTGAACGAGTCAATCCCAACTCTTTCAATGTAGAGTCTAACCTTTTATTCCATTGTCGACTCGCTTGTTTTAATCCATACAGTGATTTTTTCAATAAACATACCCGGTTATCAACCTCATACATTGGTGGTTGGATCATGTATATTTCCTCTTCTATGTATCCCTGTAGAAATGCAGATACAGCATCCATTTGATGGATTTCTAGGTCATACTTGGCTGCCAGGGCAAATAAGTATCTAAGTGAGGTTAGTCTCACAACTGGAGAATATACTTCTTGGTATTCCAGACCTTTCTTCTGTGCACAGCCTTTAATTACCAGGCGTGCCTTGTATTTAGAAACTTCACCCTTTTCATTAAGTTTTGTTTTAAAAACCCATTTACATGGTATAGCACGTTTCTTACTTGGTAAATCAGTGAGTTCCCAGGTACCGTTTGTCATCAGAGACTTATATTCATCATCCATGGCTGCTCTCCAGGAACTTGCATTAGGGCTTGACAATGCTTCCTCAACAGTTACTGGATCTGTAACTAGTGTGACACACATGTAATTTCTAACTTGACTTTCCTTTTTTTGTTTCTGATGAGATCTCAGGGTAACATTTAAATCATGTGCTTCACTGTCTTCAAAATCACTACTGTTTGGGTAATAAGTTTCATCCCCTGGAATGCTTCTAAAAGATTCTGAAGATGATGTGCTCTGCTGTGACAAAGTAACATCATTGTCAGTCTGTGACGAATTAATATCATTTTCTGTTTGGAAACTGTTTTCTAAACTGACTACCTCCTCTGTGCTGCTTGATGTCAACTCCATTGATGTACGCTGAGACTTATCTACATCATTTAAAGTTTCTTTCATAACATTACAGTTTTCTATGAAAATGACATCCCTACTTATTTCTACTTTATTATTCTTTAAATTATACAGCCTGTATCCTTTGGAATGTTCACTGTAGCCTAGAAAAATCATTCCATTTGATTTTTTATCCCATTTCAAGCGTTTTTCCTTTGGAATATGAACCATTGCCTTTGAACCAAATATCTTCATGTGAGAAATGTTTGGTTTTTTTCCTGTCCACATTTCTTCAGGTGTTTTATCTGAAATGACCCTTGATGGAGACCTGTTGACTATGTAAGCTGCTGTAGCCACTGCTTCAGCCCAAAAACCTTTGTGTAGCTCGGCATCAAATAACATGCATCGGGCTCTCTCCACCAATGTCCTGTTCATGCGCTCAGCAAGTCCATTCTGCTCGCTTGTATATGGGCTACTCCGCTGATTTTGGATACCAGTTTTGGCTAGAAATTTTAAGAAATCATTATTGACATATTCTTTGCCATTATCAGTTCTTACTGTCTTAATTTTACAGTCCAACTGATTTTCTACTCTATTTTTGAAGTTTTCAAATACTGACTTCAGATCTGTTTTATTTTTTAGAAAATAAATAAAAACTTTTCTTGAATAATCATCAATCAAGGTAACAAAATATCTAGCCCCTCCTATAGATGGGGTTTCCATTGGCCCGCAAAGGTCAGAGTGAACCAATTCTAATAGTGCACTTGTTCGGGAACTAGAACTGGGGAATGGCAATCTACTTTGTTTTCCTTCAATACAGGGTATACAGGTTGTAGTATTTGTGCCTACTAATTTTATTCCCTCAGCACATGACTCTAGCTTCTTTAAATCTGTATAATTTAAATGACCCATGCGTCTATGCCATACATTCATATTGTTATTTACTGCTGTGTTGGCTATCACCTTTTCATTATTGTCAATGTTTTTTATCATGTATGTATCATTTATTAGCTGTGCATTTACAACACACTGCCCGCTTTGATTTAATATTTGGCAGCCTGCTTGGTGAAAGTTTATTTTGCACCCACTCTGTATAATTTTGCTGACAGAAAGCAGATTTGTTGACAACTTAGGAACAAATAAGACATTCCTTACCAGAATTGCATTGCTGCTGCCATATTCTCCAGGCACTTTCAGTGAAACATTACCACAGCTTACCACATCCAAAGTTTTATTGTCGGCTATGCGAATAGTTTTGACAGGTGATGCCTTCTCATCCTCAAGCCAGTCCCGGTGCATGGTCAGATGCATAAACGCGCCGGAGTCCACAAACCAGTTTTTTGTATCATTTGCGCTAGAAGCTGAAAAAGCTGCAATGAAACTATTAGTACCTCCTTTTTTTTCTTTGTTACTTTTACCATTTTTCTTGAACCAACATGCGTTGCCGAGGTGCCCATGTTTGTTGCAATTGTAGCACCGTGGGCCCTTCGCCTTTTTGTCTTTGACTTCTTGGTTCGGTTTGTTCTGATGATTATTGTTCTTTTTAGTGTAAAAAGCAGAAGACTCTGAAACATTTACTTCTTGTAACAGTTTTGTCTTGATGAAGTCCGAGGTTATTTTAACACCAGAGCTCTCGATACCCATTATCATTGGTTTATATGTATCCGGAAGCCCTGCGAGCATCAGTGTGCCCAACCATTCTTCATCCACCTGGAACTTGATCCCCCTGAGCTTGTGCGCAGTTACCATGATTTTATTAACATACTCTTCGACTGAAGCACAGTTGCTTAGTGATGTGTTAATTAAATCTTTGAGTAAACCTACTCTCCTTGATAGACCAGAGTCCTCAAATGCGTTTTGTAGGTTATGCCACACCTCCTTTGCTGTCTTGGCATCTTGCACATGTACATAATTGATGCAATCGACGAGGAGAATTATTTTTGACTTAGCTTTGAGATCCTTCGCGGCGTCTATCGCTTTTCCAACGATTGGTTCTACGCAGTCCCACAATTCCTCATGCTCCAAATAAGTTTTGACTGCAAATCTCCATGTGTCGTAATTACCTCTACCGGTCAATTTTGCAATTTGTAGATTGGTATTCGCCATGCTTGCCAATTAGGTTATTTTCCTTCAATAATCCTCGGATTGGAATCCAATACGCACAAATACGGTGTGCGCCGCCGGCGTCGATTTTACCAATACAAATTTTTCTGAAATAAATATCTCTGAAACCTAAAAATACTAGCTAAATGGTCTGGGACGGCCCATAACCTGTATCTAGAAATAAAAGCCCGGAAACCACTTTGCAGTATATATTAGTTAAATAAATAGAGATAATAAAATATGCAACATTGATGTGAGGCTACGAACACAACGGACGGAAAACAAGTGACGAAAAAAAATAAAACCGACTTCAAAAAAAAACAAAAAAGTTAAAAAACTTTTTACAAAAAATAAAACCGACTTCAGAGAAAACAAAAAAGTGAAAAATAACTTTAGCTTCAGAAGTCGCTGACCTTTGTTTGATTGATTTAGTTTTTTTGTCACCGACTTCTGAAGCTAAAGTTATTTTTCACTTTTTTGTTTTCTCTGAAGTCGGTTTTATTTTTTGTAAAAAAGTTTTTATTTTTCATTTTTTAGTGGTTCACATGTACTTACCCCTTCACAGCGTACCGACGTGATTTTCTTTTATGAACTGGTGTAAACAATAGACAGATATGAGATTTCAGCGATCCCAGTACATTTGCTATCATTTATTGAGGAGTTCCCGTCGCCTATCTTCCGAAGTTCTTCATCAGATCTTTACCAAATTGAAATGGGATCACTCCAAGAATGTACTCTTCCTAAAACTACCCAAATCGCTTCTGGTGTGCCTATAAAATTTAAGGAATTCCCTCTATTTCTCCAGGATCCCATTAAATGGAACTTAACATATGTAACTGTCGAAATCTGGGTGTATTTTACACTTCTGCGTACTCCCTCAGAGCATACAGGCGTGATGTTACGTCACTATGTTACATAAACAATAAACAACCAAGTCATTGCAGCAATTACTGCAGCTTTGCCGTGTATTTTTGAAGAGTTCCATGTATATCTCCGAAGATCAGCGTCAGATCTTAACTAAATTGAAGTGGAACCACACGGAAAGCACCAGCTTTCAAATAAAAAAAGAATCATCAAAATCGGTTTACCCAGTGGAAAGTTCAGAGGCAACAAACATTGTCGAAATCTGGGAGTATTGTACACATCTAGGTACCCCCTCAGAGCATACAGGCGTGATGTTACGTCATGATGTAGTATGAACAATGAACCTACAAGCGATTGCAGCAATTACTGCAGATTTGCCGTCTATTTGTGAAGAGTTCCTTTGTATATCTCGGAAGATCAGCATCAGATCTTCAACAAATTAAAATGGGACCAATCGACAAGCACCAGCTTTCAATCAAAAGAAGAATCATCAAAATCGGTTCACCCAGTCGAAAGTTCTGAGGAAACAAACACAAAAAAAAAAAAAAAAAAAAAAAAAAAAAAAAAGAAATACAGACGAAATTAATAACCTCCTCTTTTTGGAAGTCGGTTGAAAATAACTTTAGCTTCTGAAGTCGGTGACCTTTGTTTGATTGCTTTAGTTTTTTTGTCACCGACTTCAGAAGCTAAAGTTATTTTTAACTTTTTTGTTTTTTTTTGAAGTCGGTTTTATTTTTTGCAAAAAAGTTTTTATTTTTCACTTTTTAGTGGTTCACATGTGCTTGATACATGGAAAGTGCATACCGTTACAGTTACAACAAGCCCAAACACGACTATGGTGCATTGTCTCATTATGGAGTTCCGTGACTCTTGGCTTCATCATCAGATCTGGTAGAATGGTTCTTATCAAACGCAAATGCTTCACTTTTTGTAGAAAATAGCAAAATCGCAACACATTTTCATATAAAATTTGAGGAGTTCCCTCGATTTTGCCAAGATTCCATCATCAGATCCCAACTTGGTGGCTATGGGACCATTTGGAAAGAATACCCTTTCCAATAAAAGAAGAATTTTCCAAATCGGTTGGCAAGCGACGGAGTTATGCCCGAACAAACATAAAAAAAAAAATAGAAACATCCGAATTGAGAACCTCCTCCTTTTTTAAAAGTCGGTTAAAAAATAACTGTCATGATCAAATTCTTGTCGTTGACATAAGATCCATTGGTTAGCTGCAGGTCTTCTTGCTCGTGGCACAGTGTTGTTTATTTATCTTCAACAATTATGAATTATGATCCTACACACAGTACATTCATTGTTTCATTGGTCTACCTTTATTGCCATCTACATTTATCTCATCTAAAAACGTCAACACTAAGATAAAACATACATTTAATTCCTCTAATTTAATTACAAAACATTTTGAACCATCATACAAGAACCATTTCACTCCATGCTTTACCTACTTAGTCAAAAGTCAGTCCGAGTTAGTTCCAAGGCTGGTACTCCAGCGAGAAGCCAAACTAATGCTCGTCCTGAGTCTAATTGAATTGCCTCTGGGAGCCACGTGAACTTACACTACTTAAACTTTAAAAGCTGGTACGAGTAGCAGGAATTCGTACTTACATTGTAATTATGTTAACGATGTAGCTTTAATCCTGAGACTGCGGTAGCACAGTTAACATTACATACCATCACATCTCAATCTAGTAGGGTTGGGCAGAGTTCAAAGATAGGTAAATCAACAGGGAGCGAATACATTAATAAAATTTAGAAGATTGGACCTTATTTTGAGCGGGTTATTATACATTCGCCACAAAGTTAATTCGCCAGAAAAAAAAGTACGCGTAAGCTCGTCATAACTCTATTTTCATGAAAAAAATCCGCCGTAGGAGCCGGGGAGGGTCTGTATTTATGCTTTCGCGGTTGCACAACGACATGCTTTGCTCATGCTTTGCTTGGTAGTATAGATGCAGGCCTACCCTACTGCCTCCCTCAGAGGCAGTAGGGTGGCGGGGTCTTGAGGGAGAGCGCTACGGTCGTGCAGATCCTCAAGGCAGGTCTGGGGGATTCACCTTCACGAGGTTGCCACCCTGTTCTTGGTCTAATTCCATAAGAAATAGACGTAACGAAAACCCCCAGGCGCTTTTTCGCATCCTCCCGAAAGCCAAAATCCCAGGCCTAGGGTAATCCCTCACCCCATTTCCATGATCCCACACCCAGACCCTCCTTCCCTTCTCCCCCTTTTATCCTTTCGGTCCATGAGGACGGGTAACCTCATTTCCAAAAAAGCCCACCCCAAAAAACCATGTCGCAGAATAGGAAAAATAATATTCCCCAGGTGGGTCCCGGTAATGCCGGGGAATCCCACACCGACTCGTCGGTCTGCCTCCACCGTAATCTGGGGGGGGGCACTCTTCTGCCTAAGGCGGTTTTACCGCCAGCATCGGCTGCGGCTCACGCGCCAAAACACACAAACACTGACACGACCACGGCTGCAACTTGTGCGCCCACTGACTCGACGACGACTGTGACACCTTCCACGATGGCCTGGCAACAGAGTATCGTTCGGAACAGTGTAACAAACAATCCCGACAATGACAACGACAATCCGCGTGTATCCAGCCTTAGCAGCGAACTCCGCACGCTGGCACTCCAGCGTGGGAAGATCGAGGCAAGGTTGAGGGACATAGACTCTCTCGGGACGGGAAAGGAAGTGGAGCCTGGCGATTCCGGTTTTATCTCTGTGGACGAGGTTCGCAAGCTGAAGACTCAGCGCGGGAAACTCCGAAACAGAGAAAGAGAACTCAACAAACGTTTGCGCAAAGCCCGCGAAGGCAACAGTCTACGCGATGCGCAAACGGGAGGTTGTAAGGGAGTACGCGACCGGCTACAGGCGCGCGAAGGGGAAACCCAGAGCAAGCAGCAGTCGGACGCGGAAACGAACGGGCAGGGAACAGTACGCGAAGGGGAAACCCAACGCGAGAAGTCACTGCCCGCACCGGGACCATCCGGAGGAAGCGACCGAAACCGCGACGAGACGACTGGCGACCGACACCGGACAAGAAAACGAGGAAAGCGGGCTGGGTTCTTAAACCGGGTGTCCCTGGAACAGAGAGTCAAGCCGGGCCCCACAGAACCGCAACCGGGTCCAAGTGGCCAGGGAGCGGCGAAGCGGGAGCGCCCGGACGACACGGCTCGCCAAGCACGCTCCAGGGAGACGCCAAGCGGTTTAGAACCCAGGCTGCTCAAGGGGAGCAGAGAACCTACGCGCGGGCCACAAAGGATATTCCTGCGCGACTCGCCGTAGCGATCTGCCTCCCACCTCCATCACGGGACATGACACTTGTCGAGTGCGAGGTCGTAAAGACCAAGCTCGAAGACCTCTAGCTGACACGTGCTGTACGTACCCCTTCAAAGGCCCGGCCTTCCGCGGTTACCCAAGGGTAGCGGATGGCACGGTGCACATATGGTGCGAGGACGAAACAGCTTTGACCTGGCTGACTCTGAACGTACCCAAGATACGACTGCCGGACACTGACGTGACACTGACCATAATGAGACAGTCCGACGTACCGACCCGACTTCGAGCGGCGCTCTTTGTACCCAGGTACAAGGGGGACATAGCGCGGCTCCAAAAGATCATCACAGGCCAGAACCCCTGGTATGCTGTCGGAAAGTGGTCTCTGTACAGGGCGACTTTGGTCGGTGGAGACAACTATGGGACATATTTGACCCTGGGAATCCCACCGGACGAAGCCGAAAAGATCTTGGGTAGGGAGCGACGGATATCGTACCTTCTTGGGTCGATATACGTTCGCTTCTTCCCCAAAACCAACCCTCCCGACACACAGACTGACACTCAGACCGACACCGACACGGAACGGACGAACTCGGCACCGACGACCATCGACATGACCATGACCGAACTGGAGGAGGAGATGGCCAGAACGGCGGTGGCTGATGCCGACGCAGTGAGGATGGCAGCCTCACCATCAGGGTGGGCGGAGAGGCTGCTCTCGTCGTCACCGGCACCGGACGAAGGCCAGCACGGGCCAGAAGGGGGGAGTGTTTTGTCAGATGGATCCCTCTCCTCCTAACTCCACCCCACTACCGCCCACATCCCGTCCAATAATAAATATCATCCAGACCAACCTCCAGCACAGCCAGACGGCTACCGCTTGCCTGCGCAGAGCGCTGGAGACGGAACCCCGCACCATTGCACTCATCCAAGAACCGTGGATCCGCAAGAATAGAATATGTGGCCTTGGTAACATTGGAGGTAAGCTAATCCTCGATACACAAGGCACAGATAGGCCACGAACGTGCGCCTATATACCCAAAGATGTACCCACCACCACACTCACGCAATTATGTTCCAGAGATCTAACAGCCCTCAGGATCAAAACCGACGGCGATGCACCTGACATCGTCCTAGCCTCGGTATACATGCCTGGTGAGGATGTAGACTGCCCACCAAAGGAGATGGCTGACCTGGTAAGGTACTGTGAAGATGCCAACCTGGACCTGGTCATTTGCACGGACTCAAACGCCCATCACCCACTTTGGGGCTGCAACAAAGCCAACGCTAGAGGTGAGGTACTATGCACATATTTGTTTTCCACTAACCTTAACATCGCTAACCGCGGCTCGGAACCCACTTGGGTCACATCTCGCGGACAAACAATTATTGATCTCACGCTGGCTTCGGAAAGCGCGGCAAAACTCATATCCGACTGGCACGTATCCAACGAGCCTTCCTGCTCTGACCATAGAAGAATCCGCTTCTCACTAGTGTCCAGTATAAAAAAACCCGAACCCAGACGCAACCCACGCCGTACCAACGTACCCGGCTACAAACGACTACTGGCCTCCCTGCTAACGCAGCACCAAGCGCCCCTAAATCTAACGGACCCTAAACAACTCGAAGCCACTGTAACAAAACTCTCGGAATCTATTATCGAAGCCTATCACGCCTGCTGCAAACTAAAAGACCCAAACACCAAGACAAAGGGCAACTCCTGGTGGAACTCGGAACTTAGTAAGCTCAGGCAAACCATGCGCAAACAATTTAACAAAGCCAAAAACTCCAGACTACCAGAAGACTGGGACTTATACAAGAAAACACAATACACCTTCAAAAGAAAAGTCAGGTACGCCAGCAGGGCGGCCTGGCGAAGGTTCTGTGAAGAGATTGAATCGAACAACGAGGCCGCACGCGTGAGAAAGATACTATCTACCGATCAGGACCGCGCCCTCGGGTCGCTGAAAACCCCAAACAACACATATACCAAGTCGGACCACGAGACAAGTAAGGTTCTCCTGGAAACCCACTTTCCAGACTGCGACCTCTCCGGGAACAGAACCTGGGCAACGGAGCCAACGCACACACCAGACGACCAAGACTGGGCCAGAGCCCGCACCATAGTATCAGCAGAAAGAATAAAATGGGCAATAAGGACTTTCAAACCATATAAATCCGCAGGCTTAGACGAAATCTTCCCCGCCCTATTACAATGGGGAGTAGACGTCTTAACGCCATGGCTGACCGTCATCTATCAAGCCTGCATAGCACAGAAATATATACCACTTGCATGGAGAGAGGTGAAAGTCATTTTCATTCCTAAACCAGGCAAAACAGATTACACACAACCTAAGGCGTACAGGCCCATAAGCCTAACATCCTTCTTACTGAAAACCCTAGAGAGACTCTGCGACCGACACATTCGGGACGGACCTCTTAGGGAAAGACCACTTCACAAACAACAACACGCGTACTCCACAGGAAAATCAACAGAATCCGCGCTGCATAGCGTGATCTCTAGGATCGAATGCGCAGTAGAACACAAATGCTCGTCACTGGCCGTCTTCATTGACATAGAAGGCGCCTTTGACAAAACCATCTTCCATAGCATCAACGCAGCCCTCGAGAAACACGGGGTGGACCCAACCCTACGAGGCTGGATCACAAATATGCTCAGACTGAGAGCGGTTCAAGTAACGGTAAACGACACCACTAGAGCCATAGTGGCGAAGGGCTGCCCCCAAGGTGGAGTCCTCTCACCACTACTGTGGAACCTCGTAGTAGATAGCCTCATCAACCGCCTAAATAGCAGTGGCTACTACACGGTGGGCTATGCCGACGACCTGACTATAATAATAAACGGCACACATGAAAACACATTATGCAACCTTATGCGCCAGGCCCTAAGGATAGTAGAAGACTGGTGCAAGGAACACGAACTAGCAGTGAACCCCACCTAAACCGAACTCGTCCTCTTCACAAAGAAAAGGAAGCTGGCAACGTTGCAACTACCAAACTTCTTTGGGACAACTCTAAGCCTATCGACTGAAACCAAATACCTGGGTATCTATTTGGACAAACAGCTTAACTGGGCAAAACACACGGATTACATCGTCACAAAAGCCAGTATATCCCTCTGGCAATGCAAGAGGCTCCTCGGGAGAAACTGGGGCCTAAGCCCCAAAATCACTTACTGGCTATACACCACAGTTATCCGACCAATTATCACATACGGGTCTTTGGTATGGTGGCCCAGGACCAACCTAAGTACGACCCAAAAGGACCTTGAGAAACTACAAAGATTTGCCTGCGTGGCAATCACCGGCAGCATGAGAACATCACCAACTGCTGCCCTACAGGTGATGCTGGGGCTACCACCCCTACACCTCGTCGTAAGAGAGGAGGCGGCCGTAACGATTATCAGACTCGAGTTAGCCGGCACCCTAAGTAACGACTCTAGAATAAAACATACACGCATCAAAGAAGATGTAATCAAAGAACAACCGATGATGGCATCCCCTACCGACAGAACTCTGAAAACTCACAGTTTCAAAAAACACTACAATATAGAGCTCATAGAGGAGTTGTGCGACTACTCAGGCACAAGAGAGCTAAGAATCTACACTGATGGATCAAAAACCAACGATGGGACAGGCGTCGGGGTGTTCTCCGACGACCTCAACATTAAAATATCAAAATCCCTTGGAAAGTTCAACTCTGTCTACCAAGCAGAGTGTGTAGGCATTATCCAAGCAGCACACGCCATAGAGGCCAGGGAGGTTACGGATACCAACATTCGTATACTCTCCGACAGTGCCTCAGTCCTTCAATCCTTAAAGAGTAACCAGATCACGTCGAGACTAATTTTGGAATGCCACAAGGCCCTAGAACGAATCACGGTGTTGAATCACAACACGGTGACGCTGCAATGGATTAGAGGGCACAGTGGATCACTCGGCAATGATGCGGCCGACGAACTTGCCAGAAGAGGATCCAGCACAAAACCCTACGGACCCGAACCCATTGTCCCCATTCCCTTCAAGCAGCTGAGGAACTGGTTAAAGGATCACACCCGATTACAAGCAGAGAAATGGTGGGCCTCGGCACCAGGTTGTAGGCAATCCAAGGAGGCAATGCCATCCTTGGATCCAAAGCTGACCAGGCGCCTTCTGCGCCTGGACAGAAACAGCCTGCGTCTGGTGGCGGGGACCATCACTGGACACTGCTCGCTGAACAAACACTTCCACACCCTAGGTATCACTGACAGTCCCCTGTGCAGAGCGTGCATGGAGGCGGAGGAGACGGTAGCGCATGTGCTCCTGGAGTGCACAGGCGTTAACAAGATACGCGAAGAGACCCTGGGAACACCAGGATCACTTGCAGATTTCCTGAGGAGTACGGGAGGTCTAATCTGCTTCTGGAGGGAGGTGGGCTGGTTGGAGTAATCGGCCACCATGGCTCACGCACAATGGTCCATTTCAAGGACTAAGTGCGGAAACCTAAAACCCCATGATAGATAGATCCGCCGTATTGTTTATTATCTACATCTACACTAATAATAATATTATAAAGAGGAAAACTTTGTTTGTTTGTTTGTTTGGTTGTAATGAATAGGCTTAAAAACTACTGGACCGTTTTTAAAAATTCTTTCACCATTCGAAAGCTACATTATCCACGAGTAACATAGGATATATTTTATCCCCGTACTCCCACGGGAACGGGAATTACGCGGGTGAAACCGCGTGGCGGGCGCTAGTTACATAATATAGCAGCAAAATCAAACATTAAGTAGAACAAAACGTTACTTCTTACGTACGTTATTTCATATGATTTCAGACGAAAGACGTCCCCGACGGAGTTATATCGTGTTTCAGCTCATTTCATGCACCTCGATGACTTGGCTGGAGTATGACTGTCATCGATGGAGACGAAAGGCAGTTGCAAGAGGCCCTCAACGGTTTACAGCATCTATATCGTGTTTTGACTCATTTCATGCACATCGATGAGAACTTTATTTATCGAGACGAAAGGCAAGAGGTGCTCAACGGTTTACAGTAGCTTTATTACTGTCATCGAGTGTCTAAGGATGCAAATGTAAAGCTGTCAAGGGAAGCCCTTATTTGTATAAACATAAGTGGAACATATGAACGATTAATGGAAAGATTTCCGAGAAATTAAATTGTTACCTACTTGAATCGACACAAATATTATTAAGGTGAAGATTTTGTTTATTTGGTTGAACATGCTAATATCAGAATCTGTTGGTTCGAGTTAAAACATCTATTAGTGTTGGACAGCCCATATATCGAGGAATGCTGTACGTTATATACCATCACGTTACAGTCAATAGGAGCGGAGCATCACTGAAAAATGTACCAAAGACAAAGATTTATTCCTTTCAGAGCTTCCGTTGCGAGCGCTGCATAAACGGTTAAAATTACACAGGAAACACGTACGACGGAATTGTTCCTCTTAAAAAGTTCTATAAAAAGTTCGCGATATTTTTTAAGGTTGACTCACACCTCACATTCTCTTTAACCGTCTCTCTCTCTATTATGTGACGCAGACAAAGTTGCGCGGGTCAGCTAGTCAAATAATATTTGTATAATACATCTGTGTTTTTTTTGACGAAGTGAGTTTGAAGTTAAGTTTTTTTGTTGTTGTTAGCGAATCTTATTGGTATATTGTAATAAATCGCGAAAACACAAGGATAGATTATTTGACTTAAAAGGTTTATGGTTACTATTTATCTCAATTAAGTTTGACGATACCCTTAAATTCATCATCATAATTTCAACGGCCACTGCTGGACAAAATCCTCCCCGAAGTGTCACCGCATTGACCGGCCTTGTGCGACTCGCATCCAGCGGATTCTCTTTACATAAGTTAAGTCTTATAATAATGTTACATAAGTTAAGTTTTATAATAATGTTACATAAGTTCAGTCTTATAATAATGTTACATAAGTTAAGTCTTATAATAATGTTACATAAGTTCAGTCTTATAATAATGTTACATAAGTTCTGTCTTATAATAATGTTACATAAGTTAAGTCTTGTAATAATGTTAATAAGTTGCCTTATAATAATGTTCCATAAGTTAAGTCTTATAACAATGTTACATAAGTTAAGCCTTATAATAAAATTACATAAGTCATAAGTTTTATAATAATGATACATAAGTTAAGTCTTATAATAATGTTACATAAGTTAAGTCTTATAATAATGTTACATAAGTCAAGTCTTATAATAATGTTACATAAGTTAAGTCTTATAATAATGTTACATAATTTAAGTCTTATAATAATGTTACATAAGTTAAGTCTTATAATAATGTTACATAAGTTAAGTCTTATGTTAATGTTACATAAGTTAAGCCTTATAATAATGTTACATAAGTTAAGCCTTATAATAAAATAACATAAGTTAAGTCTTATAATAATGTTACATAAGTTAAGTCTTGTAATAATGTTAATAAGTTGCCTTATAATAATGTTCCATAAGTTAAGTCTTATAACAATGTTACATAAGTTAAGCCTTATAATAAAATTACATAAGTCATAAGTTTTATAATAATGTTACATAAGTTAAGTCTTATAATAATGTTACATAAGTTAAGACTTATAATAATGTTACATAAGTTAAGTCTTATAATAATGTTACATAAGTTAAGACTTATAATAATGTTACATAAGCTATGTCTTATAATAATAATTTAAATGAATTGCTAATTAACCAGAAAGTAAGAGACAAAGCAACGAACGCGGTCTGGCACTGTCACTAGCATATTTGAATGTTCAAAAATGAAATCTGTGTGTGAATCGGTTATCATAGGCAGTTTAAACCTACCTCTATGCGCTATATCTACCCCTTAGCGGTCCCTAAAAATATGGAATTATTTGAGAACTATTTTGAATACATTTTTGAATTTATCGTTCTCATCATCATTTTAGGTCCGCCGGGCGCGACTCGTATCCAGCGGATTCCTGCAACTTTCACCAGGTTATCGGTCCACTTAGTGGGAGGTCCCCAACGCAACGTCTACCGGTTCTTTGACGACCCGATTGGCGTTAGGGTCCTGGGTTCGAATCCCGGTAGGAGCAAATGTTTGTGTGATGAGCACGGACATTTGTTTCCGAATCATGGTTGCTTATATGTATAAAAAGTATGTATTTACAAACAAAAAAGTAGATATGTAGTATATCAACTATCTAGTGTCCACGACACAAGCTTTGCTTAGTGTGGCACTAGGTGGCGCTGTGTGTTAATGTCCAGCGGTATTTATTTATTTTGTTCTCTATAAGTATTATTAAAAAAAAAAACTTTTAATAGTGGGTTCGTGACACATTTATATGTGTGTTTGACCTCATTGTCATCTCTGGCTTTTCTTAGATGTTATGTAGAGAACAAAACACCATATTATTTTGTTATGAAGAGTTTGTCGGTCAGGGTCAATCATGGAATAGTACCTAAACAGGGTCAAGCTGATCGCCTGAATTGCATCCAAACTAATATTATAAATGCGAAAGTAACTCTGTCTGTCTGTCTTTCTGTCTGTCTGTCTGTCTGTCTGTCTTTGCTTCACGCCTAAACGACGGAACCGATTTGTGTGAAATTTAGTACAGACATAGTTTGGAACTTGAGAAAGGACATAGGATAGTTTTTATTACAAAAAATAAAATAAAAAATAAAATTTATTCCGGACATACAGCACCATCTGGGTAAAACCAAAAATCTGCCGGAAGTCACTATTCCACGCGAACGAAGTCGCGGGCAAAAGCTAGTTTCTAATAACGGAAAGTGTGGAAGCTTAGATGTGAGTTTATGATATCCCTTATTTATGTTAAGGGTAAGAGAAAAGTATGTAAAACAAGCATTTGTTTTCGGCTTCGCTCGCGTTAATTTATTATGTATTTATTTATTTGACACTTCAAGCACAAAGTACAGAGGCGAATTAAATGCCCATTTCCTACCACCTTTAGGTGATGCAGAGAGCAGAGAAAAGCAATTACTTAAGAATTTGACAATCAGTATTTATTATTACTTATTTTATTGTTTTTTATAGTATATTATAGTATAGTTTATTAGTAGTATTTATGAGTATGTATTCTTATGTTGTATATATTTTTCTGTTTTATGCTGAATGTATTCCATATTCTCTCCTTCTTTTACACACTATGTTTACATCTCTTTTTTAGTATATCCTTTCGTAGGTATGCTGGAAGAGATTTTATTACAAATAAGCATCACCTCTGTACTATTTTCTGTTCCTTTCTTCTTCTCTATATTTAGTGTGTACATAAATTGTTAAATAATCATAACTAAGATAACATGATTCAATATAGATAGATATATAGATAGATTCCAAAGAAACGTGGCCATTAATAATAAAAAATATAATAATAAATATCGCTGGACGTTAACACACAGCGCCACCTAGTGCCACACTAAGCAAAGCTTGTGTCGTGGACACTAGATAGTTGATATACTACATATATACTTTTTTGTTTGTAAATACATACTAATTATACATATAAACATCCATGACTCGTAAACAAATGTCCGTGCTCATCACACAAACATTTGCTCCTACCGGGATTCGAACCCAGGACCCTAAGAACGTAAGGCAGCGTCACTACCACTACGCCATTCGAGTCGTCATATCATATGAATGTTGTTGTTGGTCTCCTCGGGAACAGTACTTTTGTCGGGATTAGAGGTACGCTATATTTGTTTCTGTACACCTGGGGCCCAATCCTGCTATTTTTATAAATTCGTCACTCCAACACGATTCCATTCCCATCTCATTCTGTAATCTGCTAAATTCACAATGGTTGATCATTAGTCAGTCAATGGTCTCTTACTTTATAACATTTTGTTTTAATGACATTGTCGTATTGCCATTATTATTAAAACATTAGTACAATATTTTTACACAGTTTTGTCAATATGTACAAGATTACCATTCTATGACATTTCTTTCGATGGAGTTTCAGTAGTTGACCATTGGAAAGTCATAATGACGCCATTATATTAGTAGATTACCAAACTTGTCAAAACTTGACCATTATGAAATCAATGCTCGACTATTATGACACTATTGTAATAGCAGATTTGAGGCTCCATGGTCAAGGTGTAAAAAGGAAACAAGCAAACTTAACTTAGCATTTAAAATATTAGAATTACGGTTGAATTTCCGTCGAACAACACAAAAAGGATACTGCCCAACAAAGGTTCAGAGTATTCATCGATTTTAGTTAGCGACCAACTTTTGCCACATCTCACGATTTGGTTTGGTGACCTAGTTTTCTATTAGGATTTATTCCTAGAAACTTTATCTGTGTCTTCGTCTATAATTGTGGGGATCTAAATGAATGTAAATAGTTTAGGTGTAAGACAAGAGCCTTTTGAAATAGTGGCCATGTTTGGACAAGTTATTTACTGCAAATAAGCAAGCAAAAATACTTGTTTACTCATTTGATATTTAAGTTTAAGACATAATTACTGAGTGTATGGTGTTTGTCGCATTTTTTTTAAATATATCATTTCTGTATCCTCGTTGGTCCAACACAGTCGATAGCGCGACTGTTGAACATGGAGTCGATTTAGTACTTCTTCTTTTTCTTCTGTTATTTTTTGTACTTACCCCCGTCAGATTTAGAGGTACCTGCATCTGTACGAGACTGTACATACCAGTGAGAAAACATATGTAAATAGCTATATATCGCAAATTTTACCTCCCGACGTTTCAACTGGATTGCACCAGCCGTGGTCGCGGGAAGACTGAAATATTGGGGGTACCGCCACATCTAAACGACGGCGTTTATTCAACTACTTGATTTCATAAATGTACATACCTGTGTCGTACTGTCGTTATACAGGGTGTATTTCACCTCATCACAAAGCCGTTAACCAAGCATTCTGTATATCAAACTAAGTAACTTTCCGCAAAAAATATTGCTGGGAAACAACTTTTTTTTTGAGGTTATAAATCATGTTTTGTGGTATAACTCAATGTAACGCACTCAAAACATTATGCGGATGGATGGATTGAATAGCACGGAGGTCGTAGAGATATTTAAAGTAAAAATCATGCGATAAAAAGTTGTATTTAAAAAAAAAAATGTAAAAATCTTGCAACTTTGACCCCCTATATCTCCGTAACTTAGGAGGTTCCCAGGTATAGTGTGGAACAAAAAAATGATCAGAATGACGAGGAGAACAAGTGCCTTTCGTATTCGTTAAGAGGTGTTTTACACCCTTTATAGGGACAAAAGCGTAGTGTACAGCATCATATGAAATAGGTGTAGTAATCTAGTTGATGGTCGAGTCGCCGAGCCGTCGAGCATTCCAGTTGAGTATTCGTTTCGGTTTTCATTGGACTGTTTACGTTAGTCGCGAGCGGTATTGTGAAGTTTGACGGAGGACCGCCGCGTTAGTCTATCTAGAAGTGTTGTTGTATGAGCGATAGACACGACACGACGAAGTAGTAATCCATCACCAATACAAACCGAATGGCGTTGTGGTAGTGATACTGCCTTACGTTCATTAGGGTCCGGGATTCGAATCCCGGTAGGAGCAAATGTTTGTGTGATGAGCATGGACATTTGTTTCCGAGTCATAGATGTTTACATGTATAATAAGTACGTATTTACAAACAAAAACTATATGTGTAGTATATAAAATATCTGGTGTCCACGAAACAAGCCTTGCTTAGTGTTGTGCTAGATGGCGCTGTGTGTAATGTCCAGCGATATTATTATTATTATTAAACCATGGTTTAATGATACAAAACAAACATCGTGTATTGAGACTATACTTTGAAATAAATAATATATAAAATAAAAATTGTATAATATAAAAATAGTTTTTTTGTTTGAAAAAAGGTACGTTCAGGATAATAAAATATGTAAACGAAGTTAAAAAAAATGCTTGCATATACGATTATACTACAAACTTACTTAGTCCAGAAAATATTTTGTACAACTTTTTGTCTTTATTGTACAAAAACTTGTTTCCATCCAAGTCCAAAATGATTTTCATAGAAAGTCCTTATAAAGTCTTACTTTTCAAATTTTTTCATATTTTCTAAACTTATGGTTTAAAAGTTAGACGGGGATTATTTCCGAAATTATTGATATAATCAAAAAATTATTCAGTAAACCCCTATTCATTTTAAATACCTTTCCAACAATATATTACACGTTAGGTTTGAAATTAAAAAAAATCACTTCCCACTTTACATAGGGGGCTACCCTAATAAAACATTTTTTTACAATTTTTATTTTACCACTTTGTCGGCGTGATTGATACACATATTGGTACCAAATTTCAGCATTCTAGTGCTAACGGTCACAGACATTAAGCGAGGACGGACAGACGGACAGACAGACATGGCGAAACAATAAAAAGAAAGAAAAGAAAGAAAAATATTGACCTAGACATATTGACATGTTGTTCCTAGTTGACTACGGAACCCTAGAAAGCATACGGGAGAGTCTTGGGACTGACGATAGAAGTGAAAACAAGTAACCGATCTGCTAAACAGTGTTAGGTGACGGTCACGCGAGTTTCATGATCATTGTTCACTCAAAAAAATCTATATAAAAAAACTTATTTCTACTTGGTAACAACTCTGTGTGTCTAGTGGCATACAGCCGCTTGGCAAGTAGCATTCGTGCGTCAAAATCGAAAATTTTCGTGACGATAATACAGGGTTTGAACAACTTCATCACGAAGCCGTCAAGTGTGGGAAATGATGTCATGATGATCATGTTTTTGGTTGAACTCATATTTAATAAAATAAATAAAATAAAAATAAAAAAGCCTTTTATTCCATGCATTTACAAAATAATTTTACAAATCACATGCTTGAATTATTATGATTTTTCTTTGAAATATTACAAAAATAGATTAAAAAAATTAAAAAAATAATCAATTCGGTTACATGTGTCTAAATTCTAATATAACAAATATATCATAAATTAAATGTAAATTATTATAACTCATATTTAAGCACTAAAAAAAAAGTGCTGATGGATGGTTTAAATAATAGGGGGGTCGTAGAGGTGTTTAAAGTGAAAATCTTACAATAAAACTAATATAAAAAAAATACTTGTAAAAAAGTTGGACGAGACGACCAAAAAAACTTTTAAGTATTTATGAGCATATATGTATATGTATGTGTGTGTATGCATGTGTGTGTATTGTGTATGTATGTGTGTGTATTGTGTATGTATTTAAGATATTTAATCCTTTTAATGTTTTCAATTTTCTCTCATTCTTTTACACAATGACATAGTGTCACACACTCTATTTCAGTATGTCCTTTCGCAGGTATGCTGGAAAAGATTTCTTTAGAAATAAGCATCACCTCTGTACTATTTTCTGTTCCTTTCTTCGTTTCTTTATTTAGTGTGTATGTCACCGTAAAATTGTCAAACACGTTATATTACAATATAACGTGTTTCTCTCTAGCGATATTGTAATATCTCGAATTATTGTCAACTGAACATACGGAAGTATCTCTGCCCCCATAATCGGGACTTGGGGCACCCCCCGTTAGGTTAGTTAGGTTCCTTTAAACCCTGCACTCGGAAATAGTCGACTGTCGACTACGCTTTTTAGGGGAATATAAAGTGTTTTAAGGTTAGGTTATAATAATCGGTATTTCTAAGGAATGGTACAACATCTTTTCATGAGAGTTGTACCACTGGGCAAGGGGACCCCTCTTTCCCTCCACATCGCATGACTTGACTACCATCGCATGCATTTCACGAAAAATAATGCGTTTTGTTGTCAGCAGTATTTTCATTTGACAATATCTCGAGTTTTTACAATATCGCTAGAGATATTACAATATAACGTATTTGACAATTTTACGGTGACATGTACATAAATAAACAAATACGGTCTTGTGAGACAGTAACCAAATACTACGACGGCAAGCCGCGTGCATAAGCTAATTTCTAATAATTATGTCTGAGTCGCGAATGGCGAGTATAAAATACGACTACTTTCTGCTCTCCTCAACTTCTTCTAAACGCCCATAACAAACCAATGTATTTTTAAACCACCCATTATCAAAACATACCCCTACTAATGCTTCCACAAACATCCCTGCACCATCCAGCACCATTGTGTGCACGGCCACGGATCATTTGCTCACGTAACTGTCGCCCGGAGAGCTTTACAAAAGCTGAGTGCAAACGAAACTTTGGTGTTGGCTCGCATGGCCGGTTTGTGATGGAATTTCTAAATTGCTTTGGTTCTTTCGGTTCGAACCTATAGTTTGGTTGCTGATCGAACTTTGCTAAGTGATCAAATGTTGGAAGTAATTGTAAATATTCGTTGGGTTTTTCCAAGAAGAACGACGGAAAAAAAACTATGTTTAAGGGAGAGATCTATAAACATTAGTTAGACATTCTCCTTTACTAACTGGGTTGTGGAGGTCAGATAGGCACTCGTTCCATGTAAAATACTAGTAATCAGTTGCATCCAGTTAGACTAGACGTAGGGGGGAGTTTTACACCTCCACTCCCCCCGGGACGAGGCCCGCATGTCAAGCGGGCCGGCACTAGTCCGGGGCAGCGGAAGTCGCATCAGATCCCGCTGCCCCCTGACGCAAGTGTGCGAGGGAACACCGGTGTGGTTTTAGTCAGTACGAGTCTGACAGACCCCTCCGCTCTCCCCAGGGCGTAGGACATCCAATGAGGATTTCCACATCGTGAAAAAAAAAAAAAAAAAAAAAAAGTAGTCGACCTCAACATAGTTTGGAAAAGGCTAGGCAGATGATGATGATTCTCTCATCTTAATATTTTATTTATTTTAAAGTGACAGGATAACTGGATTAAAATTGAATTTATACAGTGTTTTTAAGCAAATGAATATACATTGGGCATGGGTAAGAAGACCTCCCACTAGGTGGACCGATGACCTGGTGAAGGTTGCGGGAATCCGTTGGATGCGAGTCGCAAGGGACCGGTCAATGTGGCGACACTTGGGGGAAGCCTATGTCCAGCAGTGGACGTCTTTCGGCTGAAATGATGATGATGAATGTACAAATATTATACTATTATGTGTTGTATCATTTATAATTGTCTGTCTAAGTCAATCATAAAGCCAATTAGAGTTCTAACTCTTGTCTTACTTACATAACATAACATCACGCCTCTAATTCCCGAAGGGTGAGGCAGAGGTGTACCTAATAGTACACCCACATTTCACCAGTTATGTTTAAGTCCCATGTAATAAGGGGCGAGCCTATTGCCATCAATCGGGCACTAATCCAGACTCCATGGATACTACAGAGAAATTCCTGATAGTGAAACTCAATAACAATTTACTCAACCTGAGAATTGAACCCAGGACCTCAATCAGCGCAGAACCTCTTGCCCAGTTGTCGCAATTGCGACCACTAGACAAACCAGGCAGTATATTTTTATTTTATTCTTTTTTTTTTATTAATTTTTTATATTTGTTACAACAAAAAGCTACACATGAGTATTTTACAATTCTTCTGCAAAACTGCAGGACAGTTTGTCGGCAGTGTTCTCGTGGACAGCTTTTGGTTTTCTTAATAATATTGTATTACTATAAAAAAATCTTAAAAGTATCTGTCAAGGATCATTTATAATTGTCTGCCTAATACAGTTAGAAGTCGAAGTGTTGCCTCACTTATCGAGTATTGATTACAAATTATGTAGTCTGCGGTAGTCCACTTCTCGATAAGAGCCTCTTTGGTACCCCACCTACGGTTAAAGTATTATTAAGAAGCAGTATTTGAAGTCTGTGCCTGAGAATGTGTGTAGGCATTTTCTGAAAAACCTTTTCTTCCGGAGGTCATAGCAAAGCAAAAGCATCCATTTCCTCTCCTTTTACATTAAACTTACCGTATAATATAATACCAAATCATAACAAACTGAAAACTTAACACTAATTAAGGCTGTGAAGCTTTTTCATTACTCATTAAAAATACCAATTACGCCAAACCGAATAAATTCTCACCAGACTTAAAACGTCGTACATAAACATTCGCGGCAAATGAAAACTTTAATTTTTAATAACATCTTCGCTACACAAAGAAAATAAAGGGACTGAGAGAGCTTGTTTTGAGACGTCATAGAAAACGGAGATGTAATGGAGCTCACATCCAAATGCAATAACGTCACCATACTGCATTTTTCATCTGGAAAAGCGTCAAAATTCAGTGAGCGGAGTACAGTCGTCTCGTCCTGTGGGCCCGAGGCTGAGCCTGCGAGCGGCAGTCGATCCGAACGCCGTCGAAGTCCCCCGAACGAACCTTTGTAATGTTGCCAGCTTTTGTTACTCTGCTTTACAGTAGGGGAATGCATTCTTGTTGTTTTTGTTGGATGAAGTTGCTTGTTACCGATTTGTAGTGGAATTGTTGTGAGCGAAATTTTATCGGAGTGTTGAGTTTACAATTGCTATTAGATTAAGATGACGGTGTGATTTTTTGGTTTATTATTATTTTTAGATATACATACAGGGTGTAAACAATCATCCGCCGTTAACCAAGCATTCTGTACATCAAACTAAGTAAGTTTACGCAAAAAATAATGCTGGGAAACAACTTCTTTTTTTGAGGTTATAAATCATTATTTTGTGGTAGAACTCAATGTAACGCACTTAAAACATTGCAATGATGGGGAGAACAAGTGCCTTTCGGCTTCGTGAAAAACGTATCCAGCTCTCATTCTTAGATCTTTGACAGTTGTAGGCCCGAAAGTCTGTCAATCAGTCTAAGCAAGGGTTTATGGTATCACCCAGTACGAACTGGGTTGTGGAAGTCAGAAAAGAATGTTTAACACTGGTATTCAGCTGTAAGTACCTGTTAAGAATGTTGTGGGAAAAAGCTAGATTTCAGGTCAAACTAGTTTGTCCTAGGTTGTACTGGTTTATCGAGTCATGATATACTAACCCATGCAAAATAATTACACGGCGACTAACTTGGATGTAGCGGGATGGTCGCAGATCTGATCTTACCCATTTAGTTGGGTTTCACTAAAATCATCTTTCGAAGACGAGCCTAGTAACTTGAGCAGGGTTTGGCCGGTCATCATCATCATCATAAAAAAAAAACACGAAAAAAAAATAAAGTGAAGTATAAGTAAAACACAAGTTATTTTAATTTAAAATCTACCTAACACCTATGATTGATGATTTTGATATTTTACTATACATCGCTTCGATCAATAATTGATCGAAGATACATCGTGTCTTTTTAATTCTTGTACTAATACAAAAAAATAATTTTAAAAAGATAGGTAATTATGATACTTGAATTATTATTTTTTATCATTTAAAAATGTAATGTTATTGAATTTATTTATTTATCTAAAAATATGTAAAGAACACAAATCACAAATGATGATGCATCACGTAATTAGAAACACCCTGTTGCGAGCACAGTTCTTATTTAATTTTGACGCAAAAACGACCGTGTGTTATAAGTTTAACGTGTCCGTCTTTGTGTGTCTGTCTGTGGCATCGTAGCTCCCGAACGGATCAACCGATTTTCATTTTGTTTCAACGGTAAATTAGTCGAGAGTGTGATAACAAGAAATTAGAAGATTTAATGAAAATCGGACCAAGATGGCCGCCGCCACAAAATAGCGTATTACATATTTTTTCACAACTCCCTTAATACGGGTATCAAATAAAAGAGCTTTACTAGTAGAATAATGTACACTATATTGAAAAGGAATCCGGTATATTAACTAAAGAAATGAAAACAAAAACTTAAAAAAAAAAAAAATTTTTTTCCTATCAATACCCTAGATTAAGGAGAAAAGTGGAGTGTGGAGTGATGACTGGTCCCTGGGACCGAACGAATTATTGACGTGACATCGTCTAATAAATCGATGAACGCCGGCTGCACGCACGAAAAAGTGTCCCGTTACGCTCTGTCCCGTTACGATCGGAGCGTATACATGTATACAATAATTTCATCATTGTTTTGTTATGACGTTGTCACGTTAAACTATCGTCTACTACTACTAACTAACTAACTACTTTACAGACAACTAACTTTAATTTTATTTAGCTTTTTTATAGATAAAGAACCGGACAAAACACCAAATTACCTAAATCTTAGAACGTAAGAAAATAAAAGAAATTAAATAAAAACATCAAACCTTCAAAAAGCATGAAATTAAAATTAAAAAAAAAAAACGATAAAACGATAATAATAACATTGTTACTAACTGTACTTGTCAAGGGTTTTCCAAAATTTTAATTTAATGTAACTTGTAGTAAAAAATAGTCGTAAATAATATAAATAAATAAATTCCCGCAGTATTTTAGGTCGGATACATTAAGCGGACCACCATTGTAAGACGACTAGAATGTCACTATGTATAGTAAACTCATTTCAAACCAAGGAGTTTGGTTAACTTTCCATATGCAACGAAAGACACAAATGCCCCGCAAACGTTAATAAGTTCTTGCAACAAAAATTCCCGAGCACTTACTCGTATTCTGGGGAATTAAATTTCAACTTCGTTCTCGCCAGAAGGCTCGCCACCCCGACTCCGGTTCACAGCGGCCAGTTGCTATACTCCCGCCGGCACAACCGCTCGCTTCCACCGCTCGCACTCACTCTACACATGTGAACTTTTTTATAAAATAGTGCTGTGCTATACAGATTCCAAACTTAAATTTTATTTGACAGTTATTTTTTTTATAAAGTGTTTATGATAATGGGTTTTTACGAAGTAGCCAGGAGGAACGTTTAGACCAGAAAAAAGGTTTGTTTTTATGCTTAAATAATAAAACTGTTTTACTTGAAATAAAATCACTTATTATTTGTTAATTTGTAAATGCTTTGTTTTGCTATTTTTTACCGTCAGTTTACTTTTGATTTTAATTAAGTTTACCACTGAAAGAAAGCGAAAGCTTTCAAAGGGTTCGTCTATAAAAGCTTTTATTCAAAAGATTTATAAAATAAACTGCTTACGTTTATTAATTCGTATTTCGTAATATTGTTTAGATTTAGGCAGTTATTATTTTAAAATTAATTATGCTATGACACGCATTCAATTTGCCGAAGTGTTTACTTCTTTAAAAACGTACGGGACAAGTGAGCTTCGTAATATACAGGACGATTGGAATGACTGAAAAATACTAGCAAAATTAATTTATGTCAATTTAATATTCCACTTTAATTTTTATTAGCTGTAAATTAAAATAACGAAAACACTACAAAATTAATGAGCTCATTCTGTTCAAATATTAATTTATGATTCAGCAGAATACAATTAAATATTAACGCTCTTTACAAGTATGTCACGAAAATAGGTCAAACTGGTACTAAGTACATAGCTACTTTACTAGGTATATAAGTTGATGTTTCTATAATGCACAATAGCGTACAATAATAAAAAGAAGTAAAGTTACGGAGGACTACACAATTTATGCAAAAGCAATTTCGAAGAGGGTTAAAAACTACCGCTATAGAGGCGAGTTTCCCATGGCAGTTTTATAGTTTTAATTTTATTTCAGTATTGTTCAGACCTTTTGGCGTGTTTGTGGTGTACCGCGACTATCGTGACCACAATGTGTGGTCTGAGGGTCGAATTTAAAGGGAATAAAACTTGAACATGTCTCCCCTAGACAATGTTATGTTATAAATTCTCGAGAGGATCAATACTTTGATAGTTATGTAGAAAAATGAAACATAACAAAGAGCTATTGTTTTTCTACAAAAATGTTGATAATCAATTACTTTAGTTTTCAGACGCCACATAAATTTCAAGTGATAGATTTATTATAAGTATGTTTAGAAAGTATTCTTAATTTAGAAATTAAAATAAAATAAAAAATAACTGTCTGGCATTTCTTTACATACACACCCACCATTACGCCTCGGATCCCGAAAGGGTTAAGCAGGCGGCAGGCGGTCTTTTATCACTTATAAGAATATCAGGTTTAAATTGAATTGCACCAGGCCCGGGCTCGACATAGATAGCGAGAAAATCGCTAACTTTTGATCGCTAATTACTAACGAATAAAAATTAGAGAAACTCATCTTGGATGTAGACACTTTCGTTACTCGCAAGCATAATTATTGCAACCGATTTTTTTGTTATTCAAATCAAATCAAAAATCAAATAATTATTTATTTCGAACAACAAGGTCCATATGGGTCAGTAAAAAAGAACTTAAGAACTATGTTAGCGATTAGAAATTAGGAGAAATAATTACAATCATTCAAATTCAGATTAATCTACAAATAATAATAATAAATAAATTAATTAATAATTCCATCATTTCGTGTTTTTTATTTTTGTCAGCACCCTAATGTGATGGCACAAAATAGGGAGGGGGGTGGGTTAGTTTAGCGATCGAAAGTTAGCGATTTTGTCGCTATTTATGCCTTGCAATGTAATGAAAGTTGTAACAGTCAAGAACATGCTATCAGTTTTATTCATTTCATATCATTTCAAGCTGTCCGTCCGTCTATACGTCCAGTAGCCTTACGACGTTTAACAATAAGACATTTACGTCCATTTTCACCAAAAAGATCTGATCTGATTATCTAAAACAGCTGTTAAAGACGCATTATTGTATGGGAACATGTCACAATGACAGCTGTTTTAGATAATCAGACGGTTATCTTTTCGGTGAACATGGACCTTAGAAGTTACTGGTTCGTAGGTCTAGTGGTCGCAGGCTCGACTGCTGAGCATGAGGGGTAAGTGTTATTGGGTTTTTCCATCAGGAATATCTCAGTAGTAGGTCTGGAACTGAGCCCAGCTGGTGGCAATACGCTTGCCCCTATTACGAGGGTGGATGCACTATTAAGTACACTTTAGCGTGAGCCTTCAGGGATTGTATGTTTTGTTATGTATTAACTAAAAGTGTGTGTAATCTGAGATGGACACTATACAGGATGTGAACAATTTCATCACGAAGGTGTCAATCAAGCATTCTGTTATCAAACTAAGTAACTTTTCGCACTTTACGCTGGAAAACGAATTTTTTTTGGGGAGTTTCGTGGTAAAACTCAATGTAACGCACTCAAAATATTGTGCTGATGGAGAGATTGAATAGTACTGGGGACGTAGAGATAGTTAAAGTAAAAATCTTACCTAAAATTTATTAAAAAAAAGAAATACTGAAAATTTGTAACTTCGACCCCCAATATCTCCGTAACTAGAAAGTTTCCAGGTATAGTGTAGAACAAAAAGAAAATCACAATGACGGGAAGAACAAGGAAAGAACAAGTCCTTACGGGTTCGTTAAAAGGTGTTTTACATAATGGTATTGTGAGTATCCTTCGTGACAACAAGAACGCTAAGTCTTGTTGTCACGAAAAATACTTTATGATGACCAATCAGTCGTGCCCCTAAACGTAGAATTAGCATGCAAATTCCCAGAAAATAAATAATAAATAAATCAATTTATTGACACACACAAGTTACAAATTATACAAGCAAGAAAATAAAAACAATGAGCATACTTATAGGAGTTAAAAACTAGAAGAAACCGTGGGCCCCAAACTAGGCACAGCCTGTATCTTGGTGGCCAATACAGACAGTAAAGGCAGATTGTATAAGTGACTCTTCAGCGTGGCGCAGCACAACAGGACACGGGTAACAGTTAATTTGAAAATTATTAATAAATAAAGAAAAAAAATATAAAGGGTGTAAAACACCTCTTCACGAAGCCGAAAGACACTTGTTCTCCCCATCATTGCGATCATTTTTTTGTTCTACATCATACCTTCTAGTTACGGAGATATGGGGGGGTCAAAGTTACAACTTTTTGACTAGTTTTTTTTTTTTAAATACAAGTTTTTTTTTGTAAGATTTTAACTTTTAACACCTCCACAACCCCTATACTATTCAATCCATCCATTAGCACAATGTTTTAAGTGCGTTACATTGAGTTCTAACAAAACATGATTTATAACCTTAAAAAAAAAAGTTGTTTCCCAGCAATAATTTTTGCGTAAAGTTACTGAGTTTGATGTACAGAATGCTTGGTTAACGGCTTTGTGATGAGGTGGTTTACACCCTGTGTATATAAGTACCTAAACATAACAATCAAAAAGAAATCATCGACAGGAATATTAGGTTGTGAATCCTCAATTTTCTACTAAAGTAACAAGTAACGTACTGCATATTGTCAAAGTAACGTATATATTGTACACTTTTTATGGTAACCACGATATGAGCCTTAATCAAAAAGGTAATCCTGCACTACGATACAAAGCTTTACGATATAATCTCAACATCTCCCCAGCCTTTTATTAACTATTTTGGGGTCGGCTTCCAGTCTAACCGGATGCGGCTAAATACAGTATTTTACATGGAGCGACCAAGGTCACCGACGTAGCCCGAAGAATTGTTAAACTGAAGTGGCAGTGGGCAGGGCACATTGCTCGCAGAACGGATGGCCGTTAGGGCCGAAAAGTTCTGGAGTGGCGACCGCGAACCGGAAGGCAATGCGTTGGAAGACCTCCCACTAGGTGGACCGATGACCTGGTGAAGGTTGCAGGAATCCGTTGGATACGAGTCGCAAGGGACCGGTCAATGTGGCGACACTTGGGGGAGGCCTATTTCCAGCAGTGGGCGTCTTTCGGCTGAGATGATGATGATGATGACATGGAGCGACTGCTAACCTGACCTCCATAACCCATTTAATTTTGGGTAATACGATACCACTTGGTAAGACCTGGTTGTCCGACTTTTTGGGACAAATGACAGCCGGGACCTAAACTCGGTATGTAATGGTGGTCACCCATTCACAGGCCAACCTAGGCAAGTACGGCTTAACCTAACGATCGACCCGACCGGTTATTGTTTAGCCACTAGCTCCATATTTGATAACATAGTCTGCAATGCATTAATCAAGTGTAGGTAATGACGACCCCAATGGCATAGTGGTAGTGAGGCTGCCTTATGTTCCTGGGTTCGAATCCCGGTACTAGCAAATGTTTGTGTGATAACCATGGACATTTGTTTCCGAGTCATGGATGTTTATATGTATATGTCACCGTAAAATTGTCAAACACGCTATTTTACAATATAACGTGTTTATTCTCGCGATATTGTAATGTCTCGAATTATTGTCAACTGAACATACGGAAGTATCTCTGCCCCCTTAATCGGGACTTGGAGCACCCCCCCGTTAGGTTAGTTAGGTTCCTTTAAACCCTGCACTCGGAAATAGGGGCCCCGCGAAGCGGGGCTCCGTCGACTACGCTTTTTAGGGGGAATAAAAGTGTTTTAAGGTTATGTTACATTAATCGGTATTTCTCAGGAATGGTGCATTATCTTTTCATGAGAGTTGTGCCACTGGGCAAGGGGGACCCCTCCTTCCCTCCACACCGCGTAAGTTGACTACCATCGCATGCATTTCACGAAAAAAAATGCGTTTTGTTGTAAGCAGTATGTTCATTTGACAATATTTCGAGTTTTTACAATATCGCTAGAGATATTACAATATAACGTATTTGACAATTTTACGGTGACATATATAACAAAAAAGTAAATAAGTAGTATATCAACTATCTTGTGTCCACGACACAAGCCTTGCTCAGTGTGGCACGAGATGGTGCTGTGTGCTGGTGTATGAGCTGATTCTGATTCTTATAGCCACACTAAGCAAGGCTTGTGTCGTGTACACCAGGTAGTTGATATACTACATATATACCTTTTTTGTTTGTAAATACATACTTATTATACATAAAAACATCCATGACTCGGAAACAAATGTCCATGCTCATCACACAAACATTTGCTACTACCGGGATTCGACCCTAAGAACGTAAGGCAGCCTCACTACCACTGCCCCATTTTGACAACCAGTCTCGCTCAAGAGTTTCATTTCATCGAGTATTTAGGTTGTGGTCGTTGTGGAGATTAGATAGGCCTGTCGCTCCATACTGCTTCAACTGCATTCAGTTAGACTAGAATCCTATCACGACATCGTTAGGTCAAGTCTATTGTATTGTATTGTGCAACGGGCTGGTGTCCGCAACTCCACGTCAAAGCGCACATTTTGCGTATGGACTATAATCTACCACGCGGGCCCAGTGCGGGTTGGTAGATGTCACATGTCTTCGAAATTTTGGTTCTAGAACATTTACTCGCGATGTTTTCCTTCCCTGTTTTTGAGAGCAGTGGTGATGATAATAAATTAAACGAAGTAATGCGCCTGTCTGGGTTCGAAACCACGACTTACTGTTCGTAAGGCGGGGCCGCCACCACTGAGCAAGTCAAGTCAAGGTGAAATCTATAAAGCAGATGTTGACAACAACAGTCCAAGTAATTCTTTTTGTATATGTCACCGTAAAATTGTCAAACACGTTATATTACAATATAACGTGTTTTTTCTCGCGATATTATAATGTCTCGAATTATTGTCAACTGAACATACGAAAGTTCTCTGTATCTCTCTCTGGACTTGGGGCACCCCCCTGTTAGGTTAGTTAGGTTCCTTTAAACCCTGCACTCGGAAATAGGGGCCCCGCGAAGCGGGGCTCCGTCGACTGCGCTTTTTAGGGGGAATATAAAGTGTTTTAAGGTTATGTTATATTAATCGGTATTTCTCAGGAATGGTGCATTATCTTTTCATGAGAGTAGTGCCACTGGGCAAAGGGGACCCCTCCTTCCCTCCACACCGCGTAAGTTGACTACCATCGCATGCATTTCACGAAAAATAATGCGTTTTGTTGTAAGCAGTATGTTCATTTGACAATAATTCGAGACTTTACAATATCGCTAGAGATATTACAATTTAACGTATTTGACAATTTTACGGTGACATATACAAGGTGTAAATGAAATTATCACGAAGCCTTCAATGAAGCATTCTAAACATCAAATTCAACTCTACGCAAAAATAATTTCTGGGATACTATTTTTTTTGGGGTAACAATCACAGTTCACGGTAGGACTCATTAATGTAACGAACTCAATGTAACTGACTCAATGTAAGAGAATCAATGTAACGGACTCAATGTAACGGACTCGATGTAACGGACTCAATGTAACTGACTCAAAACATGATTGCTCCTTCCTTATCGTGTGGTTAGTTGCCTAACCTGGTGTCAGAGTTTTTATGCCGATAGGCCTCTGACTAACATGCCGCTCATTGCTGATAGGTGAATTGAATAGTACAGGGATCATAGAGCTGGTATTTAAAGTAAAGTAATAACTTCAATTTTTTTATGGGAGCATATTCAAACTTTGACCCCCAATATCCCCGTAACCAGAAGGTTCCCAGGTATGGTCTAGAACGAGAAACAAATCAAAATGACGGGAAAAACAAAAGCCTCTCAGCTTCGTTGAGAGTGTTTACACCCTTTATAAAATGACTTGTCTCTTCCAAAAGATCAACAAATAGGTAATTCCGTAACACGACAAAAGGCTCTAAAGATAACATAATCTTTAATGCACTAATTAAATATATGGTTTAGTCATAACTGAGCACGATTGTCTCCGGGCGCGCTCATTAGGTGGTAATTAAGTAAATTAACTTGGTAGAATCTCCACATGAGCAGGGGTGGTAAACCTTGCGTGGGCGGATCGATTGAGGTTTCGGTGTTTGTAGGATTGTTGTACTGGCTTGTTATGAGATAATACGGTACTATAGCGAGTTACTTGTTTTGCCCTTGATGATTCAGAAAACACATAGTTTCGGGTTTTTTTCTGCGACTTCACAAATATAGACGAAAACCTAGAAATCAAATGTTTTCAGTCATCTTCTGGAAATTTAACAACGTTTAGAATCAAAATTAGTAAATTTATTGAAATGCCTTAATTACTTAATGCGTTGCCATTTTGTCCTTCACTTCTCGCGTCTAAATTACTATGGGCCGATATTTTATTTTATTGTTTACGGTTTCTTTTATCGATATTGAACGTATAGACCATATGCAACTTCTTTACCACCCTGTATAGCGAAAATTTTTCAGTTTTTTGAGCAAATTCGCACTATCATATTGAATACTAGGCGAAAATTATATACAAAACCCTTTCGCTTGAATCACTCTATCTATTAAAAAGACCCGCATCAAAATCCGTTGCGTAGTTTTAAAGATCTAAGCATACATAGGGACAGACAGATGCGGCGGCGTCAGACTTTGTATTATAATATGTAGTGATTGAAGAGATTTTTTTTTTACTATAATAACAGACATATATCTTCCTTCACCGGGCACGCAGTGTAGATTGCAGTCCATTCTCCATCACCGAGAGGAGGCTTATCTCCCAACTGTGGGAACTCCACAAGCTAGTTATGCCATTTATTAAGCAACACATGCTAAAGTCAGAATCTCAAAATTTTGTCTCCAAAATTAATCGCATGTTTCTTGTTGGCACTTCACTAAACGCAAAATATTTATCTGTCACGTAAACGATGAGAGCGTCACCCCTGAACGTCTGTCTAAATAATATGTTACGTAAAATATTTGGTGAGTAACTAAAAGGGATTTTCGTGTAAATACAGATAAATGGAATGTTAGTTTCTTGTTTTTGGTTTGCTTAACACAGATTTATTGGATCGTACACTTAGTAAGCGTTTCTCACATACAAATAATACCGTCACGAAATTGCGAGTATTTACTTGGTCTTTCATCAACCAAATTACATGTAATAGTCTTTTCCTTCAGTATCATATTCGCTCACAATCAATTGCTACGCGGCTACGGCTACGAAAGCGCTACGGCATAGCGCTACGGCGTAGTACGACCGTAGCTCGTAGCCCAATCGAGTAGAAACAAAAGGGGAAGATAAAAATATATGGACGCTGTAATATCAGACGGGGACAGTGGGGGACGCTATCATACGACAATCCCTTCATTACGCTAACATTTACCCTTTTGTTTTGTAACAAAAAAGTACATGTAATTTATTTATTTTTGCGTGCGATTCGGCGAAATTTTTTGCTTACGTAAATAATAAAATTTTAAAGGTACAAAGCTTTTTGTACAATGTGGGTAAGTCTGCTGGATTCAGTAAGGGTGCAATTATTACTTTAGGACACGATTTGAACTTAGCATATTGTGTTATTTTGTATTCTTTATATTATTTTTTTCACAGACAGGTTATGGTTAAAAAAGTTAATTCTCGATAGTACTACGACAATATGTTTTTTCTAATATTGTAACTGTTACCTATTAGTTAATCAAAACATTATTAATGCGTGCAAGTTCCGAAGCATCGGTGGCTCACTTAAATCATTGATGTTTTTTTTTCAAGTATAAAATACCCTCAAAGAATGATTTCATAATTTATTACTCTACGCGAACTAAATTATGAAATCATTCTATGAGAGTATTACGTACGATTTAAGAAAGCCACTAATTCCTCGGAGACTACACTTGATTATGGTTATACATGGGTTGTACTCTCGCCATAATTATCATAAGTTTTAAAACTGACATGCTCACTAAAATTATCGTTAACACAAAAATACAAAGGTAAGCTATGTCTTTAGGATTTTTTAAATGTGAAATCTTCTCACTTTTTGGGTGAAGAAAAATCATGGGACTCCCGTGACCGTCACCTAACGCTGCGTAGCACCCGTAGTCGATCCGCTACGGCGTATCACCACTTAAGCATACGTGGGGCACAACCCGTAGCTGATCCGCTACGGCGTAGCACTACTGAAGCATACGCGGGGCACAACCCGTAGCTGATCTGCTACGGCGTAGCACCACTTAAGCATACGCGGGGCACAACCCGTAGCAGATATAGATTACTTAATTTTCACTTTTATCGGCAGTCCCCAAAGACTGCCTTTATGTTTTTTTCGAATTGTTTTGTCCATTCCAACTTAGATATGAATAACGTACCACAAAATATGATAAATGGCTCCAGTCCTGACCTATGATTGAAATAATCTATTTAAGCAATAAATATAGCCCTGCGTGGTGTATGACCTTTGTGGAATGCAGACGACTAGGCCGTTGCTCTGGCCTCAAATATTTATGAAGCAAAACCAAAATATTGCTCGCAAGGGAATACAACTCCGTAGTAAATTATATGTTGGGATTAGGGAAACAAATCACTTTGCCAGGTTTAAAATAGTATTATTTTTTATTATAAGTTTAAGCTGCGTCGTTGGAGTTGCAAGAGCGACGCTGACCATGAGGCCCTTTTTTTCTGTATTTATTCGGATGGGAAATCACCAAATGACTTCTCCTACTCTGGGCGGAGCGGGAGGGAGTGTCAGACTTTTACTGACTAAAACCCATCCCTGTTTCTTCTTTGCCCTTTACGTTCCGGGGTCACGGTATCTCTTTCGAACAGTCCCGCAGCCCCGGTGACCATGAGGTCCTGGGTTCAATTCCCGAATCAACCAAAGTGTTATTGGATTTTTCTCTCAAATTTCTGAGAGAAAAATCCAACAATTCCAAAATAACATCACGAATTAGTTAAGTGATAAGAAAAATATTTTTTTCACCGACGGTGGCTTCTTTGGTATAAAATTTTCGGGTCAACTCGACTCAATTTCAGCAATTTCGCTGTCCATCCGTTTGTCTGTTTGCCTGTCCGTCAATTCATCCAACTGTCTGTCAGCGAGCTGTATCTCTTTACCTATAATAGGTAGACAGTTGAAATGTTTACATAATGTGTATTACTATTGCCGTTTTAACAACAAATCACTACATATTATAAAACAAAGTCTCCCGCCGCGTCTGTCTGTAACTATGTATTCTTAGATCTTTAAAACTACGCAACGGATTTTGATGTAGGTTTTTTTTATAGATAGAGTGATTCAACAGAACGGTTTTTGTATATAATTTTACGCGGGCGAAGTCACGGGCATCGTCTAGTAATAAAAACAAAATAAAAAATTAACGGGGGCTTCTTTACCTACGATGGTGTGGATGTGGAACCATTCATTCATTTCATTTTTTTTTTCATTTCATTTATTTCAGTTACAATATTTTCATTGTATCGAAAATTTACACTCAATCATTTTAATTAAAGAATGATTTAATAGGTAATATAAATGTACATTATTTACAATTTCGAGAGCAGCGGTGGCCCAGTGGTGGCGGCCCCGACTTACGAACAGTAAGTCGTGGGTTCGAACCCAGACAGGCGCATTACTTTGTGTAATTTATTTCATCACCGCTGCTCTCAAAACGGTGAAGGAAAACATCGAGAGGAAACCGGCATGTCCTAGAACCAAAAATTCGAAGACATGTGACATCTACCAATCCGCACTGGGCCCGCGTGGTAGATTATAGCCCATTCCTTCTCATTGAGAGGAGGCCGTGTCCCAGCAGTGGGAACATTATAGGCTGATGATGATGATTTACAATTTGCTAAAATTAACTAAACTAACTAACTTAAACTAAAAACTATAAAAATGGCGTCAAAAAACACCTCCTCTACGCTGTCAACGCTGTCCCCAAGAGACTGCCAGCGTTACCACGCTGAATGGCAACGCTCAGCCTTTGACCAAGGTAAAAGCCAGCCCTAGGGTCACGGGAAGTGTCAACTAAGCGTTTTGATGAAGCGTGATTTCCTTGAAAAGGCTGTGAGCTCTCGGACCCCACGGTCCTAGAGTTTCAACCCCAAACGGCTCGAAAATATAGTTACCAATAAGGTTACTATATTTACGTCGCTTAAGATTCTCCGCAGCCGCAGCGGCAGCCCCTGCACAGCACAATGAACTAGGAAGATGGGAAGGCGCAAGAGTATCAACTCATGTAGCGTCCCACACTAGAGGCCTACCCATCTTCCATGGAAACAAAGACATACCGTCCGGTCTCTTGCCATCGTCGCGTGCCAAACCATTGGGTTCTAATAAAGCTGGAACACCAACGGTAACAAGAGATCGGCGGTGTCATTGAAGTTCGCATGCCGCGCAAATCGGCCCGCACTTCGGCTGCATGACAGGCCGTGGTGCCCGAGGCTGTTGACAACTTCACCACAGTGACAGCGGTGAGGAGAACAACATGGAGCGCCTAGGCGTAGAGCAACAGCGAGGCGGAAAGTGGTGTCGTCGAGCAACGTGCCTGTGTTCGACGAAGTTAGTGCGTGAAGACCGACTCCCATTCACCCACAGCCAGCAGGCGCGCACGCTCAGCAGTAGTAGCAGACGTGTTCAGTAGATTGATCTGAACTACTCTGCAGAGCGGCTCGTCCCACGTCTCTGGGAAAATGGGTAATCGGTTCATTAAAGAATTAGGTACAATAGAAATCATAATTACATTAGTAAATCATTATAACCAAATCGATTAATTAATAAAAAAAAACATTTGCAGTTCCCCTGATAATAATTTATTGCATGCGTGAGCCCCACTCACACTTTTAGTTATTTTGTCAACCGAATACGTTGTGTAGCAACCCTGTCAAGTTTGTTAACAATAACAAGGAAAAAAGCGTGTCAATCATTCCTTCCCACCCAGTTTACTAAGTGTCGATAACATATGTGGGAGAGTATTTAGAAGCTCAAGAGACCCTAATATTCGGGTCAGGGTTATTATGACGCAAAAGGGTTGGTTTATGCCTATTGGCACCAGTTGACGGCGGCATCTTGTTATTGATTACTAAGAAGTATTATTATACACAACTTTTGCGGTTATTTTTAGTTATTGTATTTTATTTTAGTTTTGGTAAGTTTATGTCGCAGTCAAAATTATTAATCGGTCAAAACTACTTTTGACTAGTCAAAAATATTTTAAGAATAATTTACATTTAGTCACAAACGTTATTAAGTTGTTTGGTTTCTTTTTGTGACCATTTGAAAAATATCATGTAATTCTAGGACTAGGTAATTACAACTGAGGCGTTCTAAAGCAACATCTTTTTAATGCAGAAAACGCATTTTATCTTCATATGGGGTTTGCCTGATAAAAACTCTGACACCAGGTTACGCACTAACCACACGAAAAAGACGGAATGATAAAAAGGCGCATATGGTAAAAAAAAAAACAATTTGAGGAGCTCGATTTTCCTCTATGCACGAATTTATTTAACCAATTGTTTTAATTTCAGGTCAACGATCGCAGAGCACAATGTTTTCCTTATGCCGACACTTTAGTGATCACGGTGAGTAGTTTCTTATAAGTCATTTACTTCATTGTGCTTCTTTTTTCTTTTTTTCTTTCTTCTTCTTCCTTTACTTCTTTATTGAGGCTGATTTCAATCAAAGGTAGGAAAGAGGTCGTTAGTATACGACCTCTTTCCTACCTTTGATTCCCACTAGGTGGACCGATGACTTGGTGAAGGTTGCGGGAATCCGTTGGATGCGAGTCGCACGGGACCGGTCAATGTAGCGACACTTGGGGGACGCCTATGTCCAGCAGTGGACGTCTTTCTACTGAAATGATGACCTACTTTATTGCCTACGAACTTTATTCTACAATTTCATTGTAATAGTGTTAATTATTCCACAGCATTAAGTTCTGATTATAAGTGTTGCCCTACTCTTTTTATCGCACAATAATGGCCACTGCTCTACAAAATAGACGTTAAAATAACCTTGGCACTAGTCTTGTCCTACATAAAGCTAATCGTTCTAGGCATTTGGAAGTCTGCCATGTAAACATGTGAGCCTTCTTCCGAATCGGAACCATGCGTTCTCGCGTTTAATTTTATATCGTTGAATGATGACGAAATACTTAAAGAATCTTATGTAAATATTGTTGATGTGTCTGTCTGAGGCATCGTAGTTCCCGAACGGATGAACCGATTTTTTGTTTTTTTTTTTTTGTGTCAAAGGTGAATTAGTCCAGAGTGTTCTTAACTATGTTTGATAGAAATCGGTCCAAGATGTCTGCCACCACAAAATGGCGAATTACTTATTTTTTTACAACTCCCTCAATATGGATATCAAATGAAAGGGCTTGTGAAATTATGAACCTGCGTGTGTCGGGAGTTTTTTAAATATTTTATTTAATGTAATTTGTTTTGAAAATCTTGTCTAAGGAACAACAACAAGAAAACTGTTACCGCAAACAACTCCAAAAAAAAACCACGTATTCAAAAAAAAAATACTTGTGGAACAGTTGGTACGAGTATATTTGACACCCAATATCTCCGTAAGTAGGTTGCCATGTATGGTATAAAACAAAAAAAATATCGCAGACGAGGTAAAAAAGACCGTTTCGGCTGCGTTAAGAGGTTTTTACAATCTTTATACATTATTAATTAAAAACTATTAATTACACAAAAACTATAAAAAGGCATCGAGAACCTCCTCCTCAACTTTGTCAGCTGGTGAAGTGCCCGAGAGACTGGCGGCGTTGCCACGTTGTATGGCAATAGCCTCTGGCCAAGGTAAAAGCCAGCCCTAGGGTCACGGGAAGAGTCAATTAGGCTTTTCTAAATTTCCTTATACTGCATGTTTGATTTTGAGGTGCAGTCGTTATAAATGATAATTAATAGTTCATATCAACTTGATCTGACAGTTTTCATTAAGGTAAACTTTTATACTATTCATAGAAAATAAAATAATAAATAAATCAAAATAGTTTATTTACACCTTCAAGTAAAAATGTTGTTTACAATACAATTAGGCCTTAAGGTATATTTAAAGCTGCGGGCCTGTGGACAGTTAGCTATGGGCTAGCTAGCCGTCCGTCCGTCAAACGACGACAGGCCGTGTCGACGGCGCGTTCGTGTTCCACGCGCGCCTCAAAGAGATGTCAGCATAAGGGGAGGGGCCCGCAAGGGCCGAAGCCTGCCGGGGTTGCGGGCCTGTTCGAAAGAGATACCGCGGCCCCGGAACATAAGGGCGAGGGAGAAACGTGGATGGGTTCTAGTCAGTAAAAATCTGACACTCGCTCCCGCTCCGCCCAGAGTGGGAGAAGTCATTTGATGATTACCCATCCTAAAAAAAAGGTATATTTAAAGTAGTATGTTTAAGTTTCAGCCAACACCTAAGCTAAAGACAACTTAACGTCTTGTAATTATAGGTATCAGCGCCCACCCCCGATATAACAGCCAATGCCAATTGTGTCTAGTTTTACCAGTTAAATAAACAAACAATAAACACAAAAAGAAAAATATAAAACTAACAAATAATGAATAAAGGGAAACAAACCAAAAAAAAAAAAATCTATGAAAACATTACACGCCTTCTGGGTAAGTCGGGTAGAAGTTTCTTGTTTTGTTAAATGGTAATTAAATAGGCATATTATATTTAAAAAAGCTCTGTAAGTAATTTATTTCTGAGTTTGTATACGTATATGTTTGTACTCTAGTACTTGTAGTTTCAATGTTAATTTTGACGAATTTGTTACATTGGAAACATTGCCTTGAACTAGTTTGTAACATTCAAATACACGAGAAAGTGGTTACAAAATCGTGAAGTGTCTTTTTCAAAATGTATTGAAGTGAATACTTCTTTAGGCGTGTCGAACACTTTTTGGTTGAACAAAAATCATGGAACTCGCGTGACCATCACCTAACGCTTCGTAGCACTCGTAGCCGATTCGCTACGGCGAAGCACCACTTAGGCGTGCGCGGGGCACAACCCGTAGCAAATATAGATTACTTAGTTTTCACTTCTATTGGCAGTTCCCAAAGACTGTTCAGTATGATTTTTTTATTTATTTTAATTTTTCCTGTTCTTATTACAAGTTATTTTGGGTCCGCGCTGTATGACTTCTTCTTCCACATAATTGTATTGTATGGTACAACGGGCTGGTGTCCGCAAATTCAAGTCAAAACGCATATTTTGCGTATGGGCTATAATCCAGCACGCGGGCCCAGTGCGGGTTGGTAAATGTCACATGACTTCGAATTTTTGGTTCTTGACTATGCCGGTTTCCTCACGATGTTTTCCTTCACCGTTTTGAGAGCAGCGGTGATGAAATAAATTACACAAAGTAATGCGCCTGCCTGGGTTTGAACCCACGACATACTGTTCGTAAGTCGGGGCCGCCACCACTGGGCCACCGCTGCTCTCCATCCATATAATATGGGCATAACAAGGCAATCATGTTCTTTTTTCGTGATTTTGTTTTCAGCCAAATTGGAAAAATGAGGCTTTTAATTAACGCGGCTGTTCAAGGTCTAAAAAAGGAAGTAATTAAAAGACAAGGGAATTTCGTGTTTTTTTTTCAGCACTGTGGGTTTTTCAGTTCCAATTTAATTGAATATTATTTGTAATAGGTATACCTATATGTTTTAGCCACTGAAATGACCAATGTTTAAAAGAAATTAATATGATTTGTACTGGTTTAAGGACGGTTCGGCCGATACAGCTTTACTTTTGTTGTGTTCGTAATTGTCAGGACTCTCAAAACTTGCTAAATTACAGGAAATATACGCAGTCCTTAAAAAAAGTACGGGAATTTCAGTAATAGAAGTGTATGGTCTTAAAATACTTCCTTTTATTTTTCGAGGTATGGATTCCAACGCACACTTAGTCGTATTTTTTACGAACTGTACGATCTCGACGTTTTCTCATGTGGCTTGGTTCTCGATATTTTCGTAAATTGCCCCACGGTAACGTTTTAAATACAAGGTGTGAACCACCTCATAAAGAAGCCGTCAACCAAGCATTCTGTACATCAAACTAAATAACTTTACGCAAAAATTAATGCTGGGAAACAATTTTTTCACCTCTGCACCTCAAACAAGCAGGTTTTGCTGTTTATAGACAGTGAGCAAAATTCGATTATGCTGCGACCATGAGACTAAGTCATCATCATCATCATCTTCCTGCCCTTGTCCCATTTTATTTGGGGTCGGCGCAACACGTTTTCTTCTTCCATTCTCCCCTGAGACTTCGCATGAGACTAAGTAACTTTTTAATTACTTTTTTTTAATATCGAGAACTGTGCAAGTCCACTCACAGAATTCGAAAGATTTCAACTTCACTTTGTTCTGTCACTTTCACTTCGATACGAAAAAAACGAGAGATAGAAACAAGTCGATTCGAAATTCGATTTTCAAATTGCATATAGATATGTAGGCCCAAAAAGAAAAAAAAAACAATAAAACGTACAGATACCGATATTGTAAATCGATAACCGTAATATCGAATATTTCGTGGTTAGATTTTAAATGAAAAAATGTTGTATTTCAAATATTCGAATTACATTTTTTTTTTCGATGAAGAATGTTGATCGTGTATCTACTTACTTATTTATGGTCTTAACAGAGAGAGAATACCACGTGTGTAGTTTCAGAACGCATTTAAAAAAAATAGCGGAATATATAATTAATATTTTTATTGCTTCAAATCTCTGTTACGCTAGCAATTATTAGATCAATGAACGCTAACAACAAAGTTCAATAAAAGGATAATAAAGCAATCATAATTAAATATGAGTGAGTACAGTGACGAAGTGTGCTACTTAACACCCGAAGAATTGAAGCATAATGTAAAAATGCAGAATTAAATTTCCTGCAAAATCAAAAAATCAAATTCAAAGGTAAATACCTATGTTGTGTTGTAGTATGTTGTAGTTGTATGTATGTTGTTGTATGTAATGATTTTTTGTATGTTTTGTATTGTTTAAGTATTATGTTCTCGCTGTTGAAGTGAAAAGTTGTATGTGTTACACGAGATCAAAATTATTTGCATCTCGTGTCTTTTAATCCCTCGCTATGTTCAGGATTCTAACCTAGAATCACTCGCTTTGTTCGTAATTCAACTATAAAATCCTTCGCTTACTCGGGATTCAAAATCAACACTCGCAGCAAAAACCCACTTTGCTCTCTTGCACAAATAACTATTTTTTTGGGGTGAAAAATCACGTTTTGTGGTATAACTCAAAGTAACGCAGTCAAAACATTGTGTTGATAGATGGATTGAATAGTGCGTTAGTGCGGGTTTGTGTTATTGTAGGTATTTAAAAAAAAAGCCTTACAATAAAAAGTATTTAAAAAAAGCTTGGCAAAAAGTTGTGAATTTGACACCCAATATCTCCGTAACTAGAAGGTTCCCAAGTATAGTGTAGACCAAAAAATAAAGACGGAATAACGAGGAGAACAAGTGCCTTTCGGCTTCGTTAAGAGACCTGCGGTGCATGCGAATTTCATACAAACGTAATACTAAAATAATTTGTAAATGAAACACATATTTATTTTAGAATATATAGGTTCCCAAACACATGTTTTGAATGTACACTTGATTTTCATATTATTTTGGTATTACGTTTTTATGAAAAACGCATGCACCGCCGGCCCCTTAAGAGGTGTTTAACACCCTTTATAGTCTATGACACTCTGGAATAATGTAGCTTTCCATTATTGAAAGAATATGGAATTAGGTTTGTAGATAACCCAATCACAACGATCTACAAGTATGTAAGTTTAGCTCTTTTTAGGGTTCCGTAGCCAAATAACAAAAACAGAACCCTTATAGATTCGTCATGTCTATCTGTCGGTCTGTCTGTCTGTCCGTCCGTATGTCACAGCCACTTTTTTCCGAAACTATAAGAACTATGCTGTTGAAATTTGGTAAGTAGATGTATTCTGTGAACCGCATTAAGGTTTTTACACAAAAATAGAAAAAAAAACAATATATTTTGGGGGTTCCTCATACTTAGAAATGAAAATCAAAAAAAAATCGTCAAAGCCTTACGTGTGGGGTATCTATGGATAGGTATTAAAATTATATTGAGGTTTCTCACATTATTTTTTTCTAAACTGAATAGTTTGCGCAAGAGACACTTCCAAAAAAAAAATGTGTCCCCTCCTGTAACTCTAAAATAAGATAATGATAAAACTAAAAAAAATATATGATGTACATTACCATATAAACTTCCACCGAAAATTGGTTTGAACGAGATCTAGTACGTAGTTTTTTTTAATACGTCTTAAATCGTAAACAGCAATTTACCTTTCATTCAATCTGCTACGGAACCCTTTATGGGCGAGTCCGACTCGCACTTGGCCCGTTTTTTTAATTAAGTAGTAGTAGATTAAAAATTAACTGTCTGTTTGTCTGCGCGTCTAAATGGCAAAACGGATTAGGATGACGTTAGGAATTTGGATAGATCGTATTTACTGTTTTCCCTTTTGTACGTTTTATTAGGATCATTTACGACTAATACCCGGGTCAAAAAAGTCGAATCGTAAAAAACAAGTAAAGCCGCGGACTAAAGCTAAGTGGGATACTTATTATAATAATTTTATTATGGCTGTATATTCAATACCCAGAACTTGTTGAAATACTTTTAACCTTGGAATTTGTTTCGGAGTTTCTTTTCAAAAGTATTAAGTTACAAATACCGGCCCAAACTTCAAGTTTTGACGAGGGATATAATTATTTTCTAACAAACGTAGGTCCGTGTTCACCGAAAAGAAAACAGTCTGATTATCCAAAAACAGCTGTCACTGTGACATGTTCCCATACAAAAATGTGTCATATACAGCTGTTTTTAGATAATCAGATCGTCGTCTTTTTGGTGTACATGGACCTAAGAGATACGGCCTTATAATAATAAATCCTATCCTACTAATATTATAAATGCGAAAGTTTGTGAGGATGGATGTATGTTTGTTACTCTTTCACGCAAAAACTACTGAACGGATTTGGATGAAATTTTGCACACAGATGGTTTATAACCTGGATTAACACATAGGATACTTTTTATCCCGGTAGTAAGATCCCATGGGACAATTTTGAAACTTCACGCGGGCGAAGCCGCTGGCAGAAGCTAGTAATAAATAAATATCGCTAGACATTAACACACAGCGCCACCAAGTGCCACACTAAGCAAGGCTTGTGTCGTGGACACCAGGTAGTTGATATACTACATATTATATACTTTTATGTTTGTAAATACATACTTATTATACATATAATAAATCTTCATGACTCGGAAACAAAATGTCCATGCTCATCACACAAACATTTGCTCCTACCGGGATTAAAAACCAGGACCATAAGAACGTAAGGCAGCCTCACCACCACTACGTCATTCGGGTCGTTATTGTTGTTGTTTTTCAGACAGGTCAGGTGCTTAGTACTTACAAACGCCATGCGTGTAGGATCAGAAGCCTTAGCACAATCCCGCGTTGTAAACGTCACGTAATAAATACGTCGATATAAAAAAAAAAAACATATAGTTTTTATAATTAACTCTCGTCGCAAAAATACGGGGTGTTATAAGTTTGACGTGACTATGTGTGAGTGTCTGTGGCATCTTAGCTCCCGAACGTATGAACCGATTTTGATTTCGTTTTTTTTTGGTTTTAAAGGCGAATTAGTCGGGAGTGTTCTTAGCTATGTTTGATAAAACTCAGTCCAAGATGGCCGCCACCACAAAATGGCGGATTACTTATTTATTCAACAACACCCTCAATATGGGTATCAAATGACAAATGCTTGACTAGTAGTAAACGCTATAATAAACTACAAATCCAAGATGGCTGCCACCACAAAATTACGAATTACTTTTTTTATCACAACTTCCTCAATAAAGGTATCAAATGAATAAATAAACCTTGATATTATGACCCAATGTGTCGAGGGTTTTTAAATTTTTAATTTAATGTAACTTGTTAAATCGACTTATTAAACTACGCTTACACCGCGTGCTCACCTGGGGCATTAGGTTACTAATCAGTAAAACATTTCAGACCCTTACTTCATCTTTTACATTACTTAATTTGAGAAGTACTCGCCCTGACTGAGGGCAAAGTTTGACGACCTTTGTTAATATTTTAATGAGTTTAAGGCTTAATTCGAAGTGTTTACCTACATGATAGGGCTCTGTGGTTCACTATTTTTGAATTTAATCTCCAGGAGCTGAGCCATGCGTTGAAAATCCTAAAGTGCGTGAAAATATAGTGGTAAAGTCAATTCGTTCACTTACGGAAAATTTGCATTTGGCATTGTAACTGAACCTTCTCCACACGGGTGCAACTCACATTTGGCCGTTTTTTTTTAAATAAAAATAACGTTGTTTTATTACACGACTGCCCAAAACAGGAGTGTTATGTTTTCAGGGTTCATGTATGTGTGTATGTATGTTTTTTTATTTAAGTGACCATACTTATTTCTGATTTTCCATCGGGTTTCTCTTATAGTTACTATTTACATTATGGACTCAGTCCGTATGTAAACAGAACAGTCGTATTACTTTATGTGGGTCGGCAATGTCCGGCAGTATTAGGGACTAATCGTCAGCGTTTTTTAATTTGTTTGTGAACCATCTTTTGTTTGGTTCGGGTAATATTATTGGCCAAAAACCTGGTAGTCAGTTTTAATAAATAATGAATTTTTACTTTAACAATTCTTTTAATGTTAATTTATTTATTTTAAGTAGGTATTTATGCACCTTCTAGCCTGAAACACAGGTTCCACCTAGTTTAGGCAATAAGCAACAATGCTCTATTTTACTTGTTTTTGATACTTAATTGTAAGTGTGCCCCTTATGATAAATAAAAGATTATTATTATTAATTAGGACAGTTGACTTAAAACTGTCTATCGATATAATTAATGAATGCATCATACCACTCTATTTTTCATCATGGTTGCGCTTTGAGGAATAAACATAAAGGGTGTGAAACACCTCTTAGCGAATCCGAAAGGCACTTGTGCTCCCTGATATTTCGATTATTTTTTTGTTCAACACCATACTTCACCTTCTAGTTACGGAGAAATTGGGGGTCAAAGTTCCAACTTTTTGACAATTTTTTTTTTAAACAAGTTTTTATTTTTACATTTTTACTTTAATCACCTCTACGGTCCCCTTACTATTCAATCCATCCATCAGCATAATGTTTTAAGTGCGTTACATTGAGTTCTACCACAAAACATAATTTTTAACCCTAAAAAATAGTCGTTTCCCTGCAATATTTTTTGCGTGAAGTTACTTAGTTTGATGTACAGAATGCTGCACTGATTAATATTTTTACATTGATTTTGAGAGCGCAACTAATGGTTGAGCTTCGAGGAATTATTTAGTTGCGCTTTGAGGAATGCGCTGATCGTTGCCATAGACCGTACTGTCACGAACATTAATATGTAAATACACAGCAACTTTGAAAAGTGTTTTTCTCTTGGCTGTATTCATTATTGGTTTACATGTTCACGGACAAAGTATACTGGAAGCCAAAATGTTGTGTATCTATTTAATAACAAGTATCTGTCGATTACACTCGCCCATCGAGCATTTAACTTATAGAGTGGTAATGTCAGGCCAGACGCCTCCGCAACTAATAAGTGACTTGTCACTTATAAATATTGACGCTCGCTGTCACTAAAACAGTACAAAACCAGTCGTGTACGTCTCTTCATATTGCGAAATAAAATTTCGATTAAATAGTTTCACAATGGCGATGCTATTTTATTCGGTGGTGTGGAAAAAACAGCAGAACATCAAATTATAAAACAGACGGCATGTCTGCAACTGTCAGTCACAACAAATGGCGGGAAGTTGGAAGGTGAAACGTACGCTCGGGCTTGGTGGTGTTGGTGAGCAAAAATCAAAAATCAAAATCAAAATATTTTATTTCACATAGGCCTGGATGGGCACTTATAAAACGTCGAAAAAGGTGCACGGTTCGCGTTGGTCGATTCCATGGAGAAGAACCGGCAAGAAACTCCATGGTTACTCTTTTCAAATCATTTGGTATTACAATATTATTATGTTTCATTACAGCATTAGTACTAAAGTATGGGGGGACAGCGTAGGCCCGACAAAAGGTCGTTGCTTGCTATACAAAAAATGTAAAACAAAAGGAATATTTAACAAAAGTTAAACAGCATCCGGGAATCTAAAAGGCCTTCAATGTTCACTCATTCACAAATAATAGGTAAAAAAGCATCTATACAAAGGTAAGTAAATAAAAAAATAAAAAGAATATTTAATTAAAGAACTAAATTAAACAAGTGACACAAATATTGTATTTATTGTGAGCTTGTGATACAGTTAGTAAATTGTATTATCAACCCATTAGTTCTGCTACAAAGGGATATTTCACAAATACTATTTCGAAATGGGTTTCATCTCAAAGTAGAAACGACGAAGAACTTGTTTTTAAGAGAAAAAAAAAGTTCTCTTGACTTTACACGTGGATCGTCAGCATGCCCTTTTATGACCATGGGGTCGGTTTCCAGGCTAACCGGATCCTGTTAAATACTAATACTCTGCATGGAACGACTGCTAATCTGAACCCGAGTGTGATACGTGACTTAGAAAAGTGTAACACCGAATATCACGTCCCCGTAAGTTTACGAATACGAAACACTTAACAACGAATGCACGCTACCTCGAAAACGAGTGTGATACGTGACTTAGAAAAGTGTAACACCGAATATCACGTCCCCGTAAGTTTACGAATACGAAACACTTCGCAATCCAGTCACCGGGTAATACTGGTTTTAGATTTAAGAATTTCTAACTCGTCGAAGTGATTGTTAAAAATCTAGCAATGACAGCTGAGAACAACGACTGTATGACCACTTTAAGTATGCAGATCGAGATGGCGCTGCTCGTCAAGAAAAAGTCATTCGATTTGTCAAACTTGGTACATTTATTTTAGTTATGTGTTTTCCCGCCTGCGCAGATAAATTGGTTGAAGTGTCACGTGCTTTGATAGGTTTAGAAAGGTTTCGAAATGTAATGGAAAGTGACCTAGATGGTTCTAATTTGGTTTAATAACGATCTTTAAAAGATAAAACCAGAGTTAAAACTTTGTTACTAAAATTCGTGATATGTTTCAGGACTTACATTATCCCTTTTACCACCAATAATGTGCACAAACCACAACCACTAATTTGATTATAAACTAATACAATATAGGCGTTTTCCAGCCACCATAGTTCAGTGACCTCGACACAACTGATGCATGTACGGCTCCTCTAGATTTATGCGTTTTAAAGCAAAAACAGCGCTTTTTACTCGAATTCTCTCCGCTTGGGGAGCGCTGCATATTTCATTGTTGTAATGAGCGCATTTATTCAGCTCTGCGCTTTATAAATGGCACCTGGATGTATTGCTGAGTTTGTTCGGGACTTAAGGGATGAACGGGGTTGTTTGTGGTTACAGAAATAAATATTTTAAAGCTCTGTGAATTCAGACATGTTTTTTATGTTTAAAATACCAAAAGATGGCGATGTTTAGCTTCGACACGGTGTGAACAATACACTTCTTATTCTATATCTGCTAAACCCTCGGTTGATTTAGGCTAAACATGTGAAAAAAAATTAGTTTGTTTGAAAATGGACGAGACTCAATTATATTATATAACCTTGTTTCTACCATTCTCCTTTAAACGACTCCATTTAAAAACACTACACTCCGACTGTCAAAACCAGATGCCCATACCAACATTCTAAATTTAAAACTTCGTACGTCACACAGTTTGCGAGAAAAACGTCTGTGACAGACGGTGACGTTCAGAAAAATATAATGCTCTTTGGTACAGAAGATGCTAAACGCTCGTAAATATTTGAATGTCTTGGCATAGTGATAACAAAAAATCTGTATTTTTCTCTAAAGATATTTACGGTATTTTCCAAAATTGTCTAGTCCTCTTTAGTGTCTACCTACGGTAGAATGTCGTTCATCGACCTGATACTTACCTTATTCGGATTCTATTACACCCTTGAGGTGATCTGTTCTTGGATTCTCGATATAAATATAACACGGGTATTGACTAGTACCTGCCGAAATATATTTCTATTGGTGCTTAAGAATTTTGAAAAGAGATTTCATAAGTCGAGATTTCTTTGTATAAGGAATATTTCATTCATTTTGAGATACTTAATGATTTCTCATTTCTTTAGCTGATAAAAAGATGTTTTTTTATTTTGTATTAACTTTTTACACGTTCTGGGGCTTAAATGTGTGTTATTCGCTGATGACATCTCCATTCTCTTTAAAAGTCCTACTAACAACCTGCAATGTAACTCCAAAATTATCGAAACTTTTAACCTAATAAAAGTTGGCTTCAAAATCACAATCACGAAATAAACAATAATAAAACTAAAATAATACAATTTAACCCCTACCAAAAACAAATAATTAACTTAAAAAAAATATAACAAACACTATCCAAATTGAAGAAGTTGAAGAATACAAATGAGTATTTAAGCTTAGCGTGTAAAATTGGTTATGCATTAAATAAATAAATCGGATATCACCACAGATATCGGGAATGAGCTCGGGAAAAAGCCGCACAGTACAGCTCAAATGAGAGGTTTTCATTTTGACAATGAAAAAAAAAAGTAGTTTCCATGAACTCGATAGATGGCGTTGATCCGACTGCGTTACTGGGGGACAAAGCCAAAACGGTTAAAAAAACACACGTCACATACGCTCGTTGACTGACACTTTCGTTTGCATAAGCTTCCGAATATAATCATTAGGTCCAAGTGATATCATGTGACGTTCTGTTCCTTGCAGTAACGTAGTCAGACCAGCGCCATCTATCCAGCGACTAGGCAAGAGTTGAAAAAGAAAATCCCTCATTGAGCAGAGGCTTGATTCAGCGATCAGTTGAGCATCGGCACGAGCCGAAAGTAAACCAAATCAATTTTAAAGGGAAAATTTCGTTGGGCGCGTTGAGTACTTGTTGAGTGGACAAAAATCATGCACCTCGCGTGACCATCACGCAGTTTTACTTCTCTATCGGCAGTCTCCAGATGGGAATTTGCATATTTTTGTTTGTGTGTATGTTCAGCGATATCTTCGCCGATTGTGAACCGATTTTAATGGCTCTTTTTTTGTTTGGAAGAAAATTATTTCACGGTGGGCTGCTTTAAGTTTGATAAAGATATGATGCTAAACTTCGGAGATATACAAGGGAACTCTTCAATAATAATAATCTGTCATGATTGCAGCAATCGCTTGGATGTTTAAAATCGTGGCGTAACCTCACGCGGCACGCCATGTCGTGATGTTGTGTCTATTAATGAAGAGTTCCATAAAAATGAACAAAAAAAACTTTTGTGAATAAAACCGACTTCAAAAAAACAAAAAAGTGAAAACTTCAGACGTCAGTAACAAAAAAAAACATGAATCAAACAAAATAGTAACCAACTTCCGAAGTTAAAGTTATTTTTCAGTATTTTTGTGTTTTTGAAGTCGGTTTTATTTTTTGCAAAAATGTTTTACCGTTGTAGCATTCCTTGCTCGTATTGTCAGTGTCACGCGTTACAATTCCTACACGAGCTTGTACTTTCTTCCACCTCCTTGAATCTTGTGATGTCCTGGTATCTATATGTATATTATGTACGTTTGACCTTGTTTATAGAACTGAAGGTACATAATCACACAAGCGATTTCCACGTATTCGTTACATCATTTAACTAATTTCCGAACATGCGCGTGGAAGTAATCACAGTGTAGAGGAATGTGGGGCTTGTTCCAAGAACAGAGTTGTTTTCAAAAGCGTTAAGTAAATAGTAAATTATGAGCTGAGGCCTGATAGAGAATCAATCACTTTTTCAAGAATTAAAACCAAGTAAACCAATAAAACCAAGTTTTCTTAGTATTCGATTGTTTGATATCAACAAACAGGCTCCAAATTGTCTTTTGTTTCTTTAAATTCTGTGTTCGAAATTCAAAAAAAGACTATTGAATGACATTGTGAATGTGCCAGGTTCAAAACTGCATAAAAACTTTTTGCTCGACCTAATATAAAATTTTAGCTAGGACCAAACGAAACTGAAAATACAAGGTGGGCCAATAGATGTGTCCAGAAGTGTATTACTAATATTGTAAATGCGAAAGTTTGTGAGTATGGATGTATGTTTGTTACCATTTATTCTCTCCAAGCCAAGTTTTAGCCAAGTCAGAGGCTCATGGGGGGCATAAAAACTCTGACACCAGCTTAGACACTAACCACACGACAAAGAAGAGAAGATTCTCTCTTTACTCAGATGGTTAATAACCTAAATTAAAACGTAGGTGTTTTTTTATCCCAGTGTTAAGATTCCGTAAGATTTAAAGCGGCTGGCAGGAACCAGCACTTTTATATATATCGTTGTGTTTTAAATTGACTTATTGTTTCTTGGTAAGGATTTTTTTTCAAATCTGCCGGTTTTTGCTCTCAAAAAATACAGTTTTTGTCAAAAAATTTGTGTAGATTTTATACGGACAACAACGTAGTATCTTTACCTTTTTACATAGGAATATGACATCAAAATCTTCATTTAAATAAATAAACTCACATAACATAACCTCACGCCTTTAATCCCCGAAGAGTAAGACAGAGGTGTACCTAATAGTACTATACACCCACCCACCCACATTTCACACCCACCCACCCACATTTCACACCCACCCACTCACATATCGCCAGTTATGTTTTAAGTCCCATGTAATAGGGGCAAGCCTATTGCCATCAACCGAGCACAAATCCAGACTCCATGGTGAAAAACCCCTCCATGAGAAATTCCTGATGAAAAACCCAATAATTATTATAGTTTTTTAAATTATTTGTTAAGCTGTTTGTTGTTATATGTATATCTGTATGTACTGCTCTTTTGTGTTGTGCTGTCCATTAACGAATAAATGATTATTCTATTCTATCCTATTCTATTCAACAACTCTTTGCCCAACCAGGGAACTGAACCCAGGACCTAATCCTCAACAGTCGCACTTGCAACCACTCGACCAACGAGGCAGTGAACTTACATATTTTCTTCAAATAAGTACTTATTTTATTGTAAGACGAAAATACCTGTAGAATTTCGTCTTGGAATAAACGACACGAAGTACACGTTATGAACGAATGAACGAACTTCCGGAGCAGAACGCGTTCAAGTCGATATTTTCGTTCAATTAGTTTTATCGGCATTTATGTCGAATATGTAATATTAATGTATGACTGTGGATGGGTATAAATAAGAGTAGAGGAAAACCAAAGAAACTATGGATGGACTGTGTGAAGAATGAATGGCAAGATGAGATGACGAGTAAGACAGGGTGAAATTGAATAGATGCGACAAATTTAAATATACAATAATACGTGTTGTCTAGAAAATGCATAAAATATCAAATGTAAAATTAAAAAAATAATTGATCAGTGTTACGAAAACCGTTTAAGTAATAAAAGTATCAAAAAATCTCGTCCGACTCATCGCAGTGCTCAATATAGCGGTCATTTACCTAATTTTGCCTTAATTTTTCTTATTTATTTTGCATATTACTGAAATACCGATAATTCGTACTTAAATAAAGATAATAACATCAATGGACCTTTTGAAAACGATAATCGCGTAAATTTTTTTAACGATTTAGATTGTAGAAAAAACAGTTTATAATTACTATGTTACTGTAACTGAAGCTCCAATTTCATTTTGTTGTATTAATTAAAATTCACCCTGTACAGAGGTATGGTATGGTATCGCACGGGACCCAATGACGTATTATAAATAGACGCGTCATGCATGAACATCACGGCTGTCGAAAACAGCGTAAATACTGTCGGTAGCTAGATAGCTACTTAGACGGACGAAGAAAGGGAAAGAAAATTAAACGTCATCTACGGAATTTTTGTTGTTAGAGAGAGATACATATATTTCTTTAATTCCGTTGTCATCTTCCCTTAACGGCACGTGACTTACCTCAGGCGCCAGCCGCCATTAGAAGGCATCGAAAAAAAAAAAAAAACATTTTTCTTGATACTTACGCATGAAATAATACTTTCCTATCTTTCACAGTTAAAGTATAGTTTTTTCGTTGTTTGAGGAAGATAAACACAAAAGTTATTTTAATGTCACGTACTGCCGCGGCACTGGTTGGTACGCGACTAAATGAAAGTCCGGCAATTGCCTTGCATTCATGTTGCCACTACAGAGCGCGGGCAACGTATCTATAGTTTTATATATCACTAGCTGACCCGCGCAACTTCGTCTGCGTCACATAAGAGAGAAAAACGAATGGAAAAAAGAAACCCCGTTTCTGCAACATTTTTCATTCCTGCTCCACTCCTAATGGTCATAGCGTGATGTTATATAGCCTATAGCCTTTCTGGGTAAATGGACTATCCAACGCAAAATAATATTTTTCAATTCGACCCGGTAGTTCCTGAGATTAGCGCGTTCAAACAAACAAACAAACAAACATACTCTTCTGCTTTATAATATTAAGTATAGATTGACGGGTCCGGTCAATGTGGGGACACTTGGGCGGTCCAGGCCGTGTACGTTTTTCGACTGAAATGATGATGATGATGATGATAATGATGGAAGAAAAAGACATGTCGTGCCTACCTCAAATACCTTCTCCTCCACCTCAGTCGTGCATTCTTGACAGAATGGTCGTGGTTGACGATGATGCATTTTCTTTGAATGACGTAGCCCGGTCTTCAGCATTTCGGGAGCTTAGGACCATGGACGTTTGTATTGCAGCTTTTATAAGGTATGTCCAACCTCAAATACCTACTAGATATTTTCAATTAAATTTTATTAATTAAGTTAGTACCCCGATAACTTCTGGCAGCGTCTGTTCTTACTAGTGTCGCGCATTTTATTTAGTTTATAAACTTGCATTTTTTCTTGGAAACCGAACCAAGATAATAATATATAAAAGGATTCTGGGCTCTATCCGTTTACAATATTACATTCATTCTTATGCATATACAGAACACTATTTCCTTCAAAACTTATATTGTCACTGGCGGGATATCTTCCGTGATTATTAATTACTAGCTGACCCACGCAACTTCGCCTGCGTTACATAAGAGTGAAAAACGAAAGTCCCCGTTTTTGCAACATTTTTCATTCCTGCTCCGCTCCTAATGATTGTAGCGTGATGTTATGTAGCCTAAAGCCTTCCTCGATAAATGGACTATCCAACACAAAAAGAATTTTTCAATTCGAGCTGGTAGTTCTTGAGATTAGCGCGTTCAACCCAACAAACAAACAAACAAACTCTTCTGCTTTATAATATTAGTATAGATTAGCTGCTGCCCGCGACGTCGTCTGCGTGAAGGCTCTACAGCACCAAAAATACCTAAGATCCCAGTGCCCCCGTAGGTGATAGCATGATAATATGTAGCTGACCTGTTAGTAATATTCATGCAAAATTTGAAGTAAATCAGTTCTTTTTGAGTTTAGCCCGGACATACATACAGACAAACAGACATACATTCTAAAAACTATATTTTTGGCTTCGATAGGTATCGATTGTAGATCACGCCCCAAGTATTCTTTAAAAAAAATATTCAATGTACAGTTTCGACTTTCCTACGATTTTATTATATGTAGATTTTGAGCTCACGATATTTCAACGCTGTTGCAAGCGCCATCATCGCAGGTTTAGATTTAAACCGAAAAAGCTTAAAACACCATCTCCTTCGATCCTTACGTACTCTTGTAACTTCATTCACGTACCTATAATATTAAAACCATCACTGTTTAGTAAATAAATATTGCAATAGCAACACTTATACTTAACTAGCTGACCTACGCAACTTCGTCTGCGTCACATAGGAGGGAAAAAGCTACCTACTCCTATCTACCTACTACTACCTACCTACTACTATTTTTTTTTCATAAGAACCTTCTCCTGACAATAACAAACACAACAAAAAAAGAATTTGTGAAATCGGTCCAGGCGTTGTTGAGTTATGCGCTTACAAACACATTTTGCGGTTCATTTTTATATTATAGAGGTAACAGGCAGAAAATTACCCATGATAAATAAAAGTAAATTTTAATAATACACATCACTCCCGTCTCCCCCGTTTGAGTTAATCGCTTGCCTAATGATCACGCCACAAATCAGCTGGCTAAATTGGTACTCTCTTACCGAACTGGCTCCAGGTGTCGCAGGGGAGACGCCAGGGGGGCGGGGCGGGAGGGGGGAGGGGACTACCCAGCGAGAACGAAGCCAGCCATTCATAAAACTAAGCCCGATCGATATAAAACGTCTCACCTACCCCGAAATGTCACTCGGAATTACAACATAGCGCGCCTCGCGTTCATTGCTTGGTCAACGCACTCCCCCCGGTAATAAGACGGCACTAAAAGGGCAATGGATTGTGTTCATCGCCGTATTACAGCGTCTGAGTGAGGGGGACGTGTTGTTTTAGGTAGATTTATACTTTCTCAAGCTCCTATAGTACGTTTCGAGATTTAGTTGTGATTGGATTGCCTGGTTGGTTTAGTGAGCTCTTCGACTAGTCTGGGTGGCTCTGTATGTTCGGCCAATTAAGTAGGGGGCGAAAAAAACGAGTGAAAGCTTCATAGAGACAGATATTGAGATAACTGGGGATATCGAGTCGCTACTATAGAGGGTTTTTTCTCTGTTTCAATTCTATTTTCTTTATTAAAATCTCGTCTGGAACGATTTATAGAATCAGCTTGTCATTTTACTTAGGAGATATGGAAAAGGCTTCTCTTACTTACATGGAAAGAATGAATGTTGTTATGAGTTTTCTTATATCATATTTAATTTCTAAAGTAATATTATTGATTGCAACAGAGGGACTCTGAGACGTTTCATTGTATTGTATCCTTACAATAACAGACTTATTAATTTATTTCTAATTCATGTATGTCGAATTGGATGAGCTCGTGGCAAAATACTAACAACCGCTCGGGACGATCTGTAGGTTAAGCAGCTCGTGCCTAAGTCACATTTCGTGGATGGGTGACCAGTGACGTTGATCCCAGCTGTCATTCGTACCTCTTGGACAGTCGTTACTGGTAGTCAGTGGCTCGAAAGTCTAACAAGCGGTCTTACCAACGGGTATTGTATTACCAAGTACTAGATAGTTGTGGAGGTCGCTCCATATGCACCATATGCTCGTACATATTCAAGATACTTAGAGAACATAGGGAACATAGGTTTGTGTGTTCCGGACAGGTACGTGGGGCGACGTCGGCATCCAAGCTTGCTGGCGGTGCCGCACGCGCGGACGAATCTGTTACGGGAGGCGCCGCTGACCATGCACTCCGCACTCTCAACCTCATTGACGTTGATTTATTTAATTGTTCTCTGAATGAGTTCACATAAAATGCTTTGTTTGTGATTAGTTACAGAATTTAATATTATTATTGTTTACACTATCGGAATAGGTAAAGTGTAAAGATAGTCGTAAGGCGGAGAAATAAATAAATAAAAATGTAAGATATTGGTATTTAGTTACATCCGGTTAGATTGGAAATCAACTGCAACATAATTGGCAAAAGCTTAAGCAGAGTAATTATCGAACGAATCGTCTCTTATTTTGAGTAATTAATTAATAGTGTATGGACTTTGGATGGACAGATGGCGAACATTCTAAGTAATAATAACGCTGCAAAGCCGAGCAAAATATCGCCAACAAAAGAAAAGATGAATGAGTTAGATTTAAAAGAAGTATTGTTAGGACTCGCCCATTGTTGTAACTATGATGATTGGAGGTTTAAAATGTTTAGTCTGTTTTTGCAGTGTATGTGATGATAATGTTTTATGGCAATTGACGCCATTGTGTAAGTAGCAGATGATGATAATGTTTATAGCAATTGGCGCCATTGTGTAAGTAGTAGATGATGATAATGTTTATAGCAATTGGCGCCATTGTGTAAGTAGTAGATGATGATAATGTTTATAGCAATTGGCGCCATTGTGTAAGTAGTAGATGATGGTAAGGTTTTATAGCAATTGCCGCCATTGTGTAAGTAGTAGATGATGATAATGTTTTATTTTATGGCAATTGGCGATATGGTGTAAGTAGTAGATGATGATAATGTTATAAGGCAATTGGCGCCATTGTGTAAGTAGTAGATGATGATGATGTTTTATGGCAATTGGCGCCATTCTGTAAGTAGTAGATGATGATGATGTTTTATGGCTATTGGCGCCATTGTGTAAGTAGATGATGATGATGTTTAATAGCAATTGGCACCATTGTGTAAGTAGTAGATGATGATGATGTTTTATGGCAATTGGCGCCATTGTGTAAGTAGTAGATGATGATAATGTTTTATGGCAATTGGCGCCATTGTGTAAGTAGTAGATGATGATGATGTTTTATGGCAATTGGCGCCATTGTGTAAGTAGTAGATGATGATAATGTTTTATGGCAATTGGCGCCATTGTGTAAGTAGTAGATGATGATGATGTTTTATGGCAATTGGCGCCATTGTGTAAGTAGATGATGATGATGATGTTTTATGGCAATTGGCGCCATTGTGTAAGTAGTAGATGATGATAATGTTTTATGGCAATTGGCGCCATTGTGTAAGTAGTAGATGATGATGATGTTTTATGGCAATTGGCGCCATTGTGTAAGTAGATGATGATGATGATGTTTTATGGTAATTAGCGCCATTGTGTAAGTAGTAGATGATGATAATGTTTTATGGCAATTGGCGCCATTGTGTAAGTAGTAGATGATGATGATGTTTTATGGCAATTGGCGCCATTGTGTAAGTAGATGATGATGATGTTTTATGGCAATTGGCGCCATTGTGTAAGTAGTAGATGATGATGATGTTTTATGGCAATTGGCGCCATTGTGTAGATAGTAGATGATGAGAATGTTTTATGGCAATTGGCGCCATTGTGTAAGTAGTAGATGATGATAATGTTTTATGGCAATTGGCGCCATTGTGTAAGTAGTAGATGATAGGTTCATCAATACAGTTTTACGCCTGTAATCCGCAAAAGGTTGGGCAGAGAGTTTACGTCTCTACCTACCTAATAGTACACCCAATTCCCCAGTTTTATGGGGCCATGATAGAGGGGGCAAGCCTAAAAAACTGCTCCATTTCCCAACTATGTTGGAGTCGGCTTCCAGTCTAGCCAGATCCAGCTGAATGCCAGTGTTTTACATGGAGCGACTGCCCATCTGACCTCCACAACCCAGGTAGTACTGGGTAATACGATACACATCGGTAAAACTAGTTGTCAGTCTTTCGGGCCCCTGACTTCTTAACGACTGGCAAAGATGTACAATTGACAGCAGAGACCAACGGGTTAACGTGCTTTCTGAGAGACGGAGGGGTTTATAATGGGTGGTTACCCGCAAACGGACCAACCATAGCTAACACGGCTTAATCTGAATATCGACCCAAGGGGATGTTAATAATTAGCTCCTTCGGTCATTGTAAAACATGTGAAAACCAAATCTATCTCATATAATAGAATCGTAGGAAAGTCAAAACTGTACATTGAATATTTTTTTTATAGAATTGTTGGGGTGTGCCAAAAATATAGTTTATAGAGTTTTTGTCTGTTTGTCTGTATGTATGTTCGCGTTAAACTCAAAAAGTACTGCATGGATTTACTTCAACGTTTGCATGAATATTACTAAGAGGTCGAGTCAAAATATTACTAAGAGGTTGGGTCAACATATAGGCTACATATTATCACGCTATCACCTACGGGGGAGGAGCTGTAAATCTAGCAACACTGGCATCTTAGGTATTTTTGGTGCTGTAGAGCCTTCACGCAGACGACGTTGCGGGCAGCAGCTAGTACCAACTAATTTTATCATCACAAAGGTACTTGTAGAACAACCACAATTTAGCACGTTGTTGAACAGTTAGAAATCCCAGGAAATTCTGTTCGAATTGCATTGAAAACCACACATATTGTGTTTAATGATCAAGCGCTCCGGTGCAGTTGTATGTCCCGGCGTTAGTTGCAGAACAGCTTTTGCAAGCCGCCAATATGTAAGTTTTTTAAAATTGTTATTAGATTAAGTCATTTTTGTACCTACCTTAATGGAAATAAATATTATTATATAATGAATGAAACCGTTAGCGAGAGTAAATATGTAAACAAAGAGTCAGTTCCTGAAACGTTTATACAGTTCTGACACGTATGTGATTTAATGTGATGTAGATAACCAATAAATTAATGTCCATTTTAATAAAATTGCAAATATAGCTGCTGTAAAATTAATCATTAAAAATCTGTTTATCGTTCGAGGTAGTTATAATTGCTCACACCGTTGTCTGCATATTATGACTATGTACGTACTCTTTAACCACGCCATTGATGCCCTAGGGAATTCGTCTTGTGTTGCCTCTGATTCAATCAACAGTCAATCACATAATCAACGTCTTGTCAATCACTCTGATTTCAACCAATTGCACAGAGTATCTAGTAGCAAAGTTATATCGAGCTTTGTACAACATAGTTAGAAAATTGGATGACGCAGTCTGTCCGTGCCAACGGACAATCCATTGTCCGTTGCTCGGTAGAATCTCGGAAGCATTATTCATACAAAATTGCACGGTCGCCCTCGGCTCGGACGCTGCACGGTCTAGCGTGCATCATCCTTTATCCAAGTCTACTTTCGGCACTGATCTGTTAGTCTCGTGGCCCCAGACGCAACTGCTGAGAACCAAGGACGGGTTCGATTCCTCGGGCAAAAAGAGTAGGTACCCAATTAGGTTTTTCCAATAGAAATTCCTCAGCAGCAGCTCGGAAGTTGGAAGCTGGCGGTATCTCCATGACTCAAAAAACCCTTTAGGCCATTGGATCTGCGCACAATCTCTCTCAGGTCGTGCCAGCGTATAGGCGTCAGCAAAGACAGAGTATACCTATAGCTGCGCACACACTGATGCACTATAATGTCTCCCGCACTAGTGGTTATAAATCTCAGCTGAGATTGGCCACTGTGACTGAAAACGGTCAGGACGTCTATTACAGCTTTTCATTCAGGTGAGAAGTGATCATCAAATGATCCCGCCCCCCGCTCACCTCACCCCTCCAAGAATTTGCTGCTTTCCCTAAAACCCAACCATGTTCTACGGACGCGGGATCTCTTTCGAACAGTTCCGCAGCCCTTGCAGGCATCGGCCCTTACCTCACCTCTTCCATTTAACTGCAGACATCCCTAAGAGGCGCGCGTAGAACACGAACGCATCGTAGGACTACATATATTAACGTTAACTTTCCGGCCGCATGTGAAAAGGGGCTCAAGTACTTTATTTACGACCTCACCACCCCTTGCCATCGTCCAAAACTTTCCCGAAAACCCTTAAAATACCAAATATGTTAACCTATTAACTTATCGTGTTTATTCAAGCGAGTAGAAAGTGACACTAATCCACATCTCAATGAAGGGTAAACAGAAAGTTCTACCGTCTGTCTCTTGAAGATAACGGCAGTCTTTCCAAACTCCTTTGTAATGGTAATGAATTCCCCTTTAAGAATCATTTTTAGAGATCCATTCCGCCGATGAAAGGTTCAAGCAGATAAGTCGGTTTTGCAGAGTTGGAGATTTTTAAAGGATTTTGGTAAGCTGTTTTTACAGTCGGAGATTTGGTTAAGTTTGTTTATCAATTAAGAACTTTATTTTAATATTTATAGGTCTTGATTTCATGGATATCTTACTAATATCAAAAAATCGAAAGTTGAGGAGGTTATATTATGTTAGTTTGTTAATCTTTCACGCAAAAATTACTGCTCGGATTTGGATGAAATTTGGCATACATATTGTTTATAACCTGGATTAACACGTAAGATACATTTATCCCATGATAAGTTATTAAAACTACCAAATACCAAACTCCACGTGGGCGAAGCCTGGAAGTTTGGAATAAATTATAGTAATATCTATTTGTGACTCGGAATATACATAGTTTAAAAAGATCCGTACCACACAAGAGTATGAACTTCAAGGAAGACGTTTTTCAAACTTGTATTAATTCAGTGGTCGCTACGTTTTCCGTCGGGCAATTACGAAATTTATTTTATTTATCTTTAGAAAATGTGAAGGTACCCCGGAAATTAAGTGTCGTGTAAGGCCTCAAAAAGGTAGGTAGCAACAAGCTAAGTCGACATTCTTGTGACTATAAAAATAATGTAAGATCACCAATTTGCAAGCCGTAAAGTAGACTGTAGCCGATCTCATTAATTATGTACAACATCTTATACCTGTACCTACATTCAAAGCAAATAAATATCTAATTCTGAATTATTCTACTTCTGCAGTGCCTCTGTTGTCAGCAAACTATCACCAACCTACATCATCATCTGCCTAGCCTTTTCCCAACTATATTGGGGTTGATTTCCAGTCTAAGCGGTTGCAGCTAAATATCAGTATTACATAGAGCGAGAGCCTATCTGACCTCCACAACCCAATTAACACTGGGTAATAGTGGTGCACTTGGTAAGACTGGTTTTCAGACTTTTTTGAGCCACTGTCTACCTATAACGCCTGTCAAAGATGGACAAATGACAACCCTTTAACATGCTTTCCGAGGCACGGAGGAAACTCGGTACGTAAGGGTGGTCACCCGTTCACAAACCAACCTAGGTAAGCACGGCTTAACCTAAAGATCGATCTCAACTGTAACAAGCCAAAATAACCCACAAAATAGGTCAGTTAGAGTTCAGTTCGTCGATCGTTCCAATCAAAGAACTAGAACAAATCAATATACGGAACTTAATTATAACAAACACGGTCGGACTTGTCTAGCGGTTTGAGTAAACATGGCTATTCGGCACCAACGCAAATAACACAAATAACAGATAGAAACTTATTAATAGCTACTTATGCGAGATTCATGGTATACACGTGATCTACGGGGTTGTTGAGGGCGTGTGAGAGATAATTTGGAGTGTGGAGCCATTTTGACTGTTATTCGTCTTACAAATCTATTTTTTGAGAGAATAGGAAACTGCTGCAGTGAACTGGATATAAATCTAAAAAAAAACCGATGGCTGATATATAGCAATCGAAGCCTGTAGAAGGGATTGCGTTCTGCAAGTATATTGAGATTCTTCTTCTTTGACCTATTTTAGGCTTCTTATACAACATTATTTTTTGTTTACACTAAACCCGAAAAGGGGTCATTGTACTCATCATTTTGAACAACTTTTTCTATGGGACGAACCATGAAATCGCGAAAAAAAAATCAGCTGTTCCCTACATTTATTTATCAAACTGTAGGGAACAGCTGATTTTTTTTGTTGGCAAAAGTTGTTCAAAATGATGAGTACAATGACCCCTTTACGGGTTTTGTATAAACAAAAAATAATGTTGTATAAGGTAACGAGAGAAGAGTTCGTGGCTAAATAATTACAGCACCTCAGGTCGATCGTTATGTAAACCCGTGCTGGTCTAGGTTGCCTTCGTCAATCATTTATTCCCGGGCCCCTGTGAGGGGTCCGCCATGAAGGGCAATCGTCGGCGGAGGACTGGACGTAAAGGCTACGCCGGTTTCCCAGTCCCCCGCCACTCGGACGAAGTGGGAATGTCGCTGGGTTGTTTTAGTGGGTATACCGGGTCAGATCGGGGAGCCCCACATAGCCCTCTCATCCCCCGATGGGCGGGTATGCGTAATGCATTTTTTCAAGTTGTTGGTAGGTAGGTAGTCAGTGGCCCAAAAAGTCTGACAACCAGTCTCACCAAGTGTTATCGTATTTCCCAGTACTAATTGGGTTGTGGAGGTCAGATAGGCAGTCGCTCCATGTAAAATATAGGTATTCAGCTGCATCCGGTTAGACTGGAAGCTGACCCCAATTACCATAATTGGGAAAAGGCTAGACAGGTGATGATAAAATAAGGTAACGAGTAACCTTCCAGTAAAAAACATAGAATTCGCACTCGACTCCTAGATATTTGTCACTTCCGTGCTGTATTCTGGGATTAACCATAAATCATAGAATGCACCCAGCTAGATGGACCAAGATCCTTTTAATGGTGTATGGGTGGTATGGTGCAGTTGAGAGAGGCCTTTTTCCAGCAGTGGATTGTCATATGCGGAATTGATTGATTAACACATTAGTAACACAATAATATGTACGAGTAGGTACATACGTTTCTTGTCCGAGGACCGAGTTATGCGAGATGTACGGGGTTCTTGAGAATATGTAAAGGAAATTGCAGTAAGGAGACAAAATGGTTCTAGTTTGTTTATTTCAATCCATTCAGCCGTTGTGGCTTAAAAAAGTAAAATACAGACGGAGTTTATTTCGCATATATTAGGATGGATTATTTCACGAGACTGTTCAGACGAACATTACTTAGTTATAAGAGTAAACGTATTTATAAATAGCTAAATAATTCCATTACACACAAGACACATCAGCCATTAAAAATACTGCACTCTTTTGGGAAATATAAAATCATACAGTATTTCTAACTTAAATAATCATAATAAAATGTGATGTGTTTCCGTTCCAAACATTATAGGTACCTCTGAAATATTGGCAATCGTTAAAAGATCTATGACATAACATTTTTATTTTTACTTATTTTTTTTTGGTTTGTCCTGTCGGGCCAATAAATGTTTTTTTTTTAAGGCGCGGGTAATATACAAGTGGCGTATGGCAGTGGCGCGGCGCTTGCGAGGTGGTGGCGTGGCACCACTTCGTTGATATTTCATACAAAATGTATGAAATGTCAACGAAGTGGTGGAGTGGCGCGGCTCATATTGAGATGGCGTGGCGCGGGTGTGGCGCTGGTACGGCGCGGGCGCCACTTCCGCGCCATCCGCACACCCGCAGTTAGCAGTGGCAAGTACAGGGCAGGAATAAAACAACGAAAATGCGTAACAATTTAGACTTTAAAGACTAGAATGCGCCCGCGCCACGCCATTCCAGCGTTATTAGCGCGCCTGTTCTGCGTTGCGCCGGAGGCGCCATGCCATCAGCGCCGCGCCACCGCCATACGCCATACGCCACTCGTGTTTGTCCCGCGCCTAACATTCCTGGCAAAAGTGTACTTATTAGTACTGTACTATTTGAGTCCCATGTAATAGGGAGCGAGCGTTTTGCCATCAAACGGGCACAAAACTACACTTCGTGGTTGCTACTAAGAACGATAAAGTCGGAGCGGTCGTAGCGCCCTCAGCGTGGTTCCATAAACAAAAAGGCAATAACTGCCCGACCCGGGAATCGAACCCAGCACCCACAGCAGTCGCGCTTGTGACCATCAGACCAACGAGCCAAAGGTGCAAGTGGTTTACTCTTTCTAGCTCAATGCTTTCTACACAGTGTGGTTGTTTTATGATGATTGAATATACTTGAACTACTATACAGGGTGTAAACCACCTCATCACAAAGCCGTTAACCAAGCATTCCGTACATCAAATTAAGTAACTTTAGACAAAAAATATTGCTGGGAAACAACTTTTTTTTGGAGGTTATAAATATCGTTTTGTAGTACAACTCAATGTTACGCACTTAAAACAGTACTGATGGATGGATTGAATAGTACAGGGGTCGTGGAGGTGTTAAAAGTTAAAATCTTGCAAAATAAACCTGCATTAAAAAAAAATACTTGTCAAAAAGTTGTAACTTTAACATATCTCCGTAACCAGAATGTTCCCAGGTGTGGTGTAGAACAAAAAAGAGGCCAAGTGCGAGTCGGACTCGCCCATCCCGCCCGCTCGGAAGGGTTCCGTAACAGCAAGTAACATAGTATAAAAGTTCTTCGTTCGTTGTATACAGGGTGTATACCACCTCATCACAAAGCCGTTAACCAAGCATTCTGTACGTCAAACTAAGTAAGTTTACGCAAAAATTATTGCTGGGAAACTACTTTGTTATTTGAGGTTATAAATCGTGTTTTGTGGTAGAACTCAATGTATCGCACTCACTTAAAACATTGTGCTGATGGATGGAATGAATAGTACGGGGGTTGTGGAGGTCTTAAAATTCAAAATCTTACAAAAAAAACCTGTATTTAAAAAAAACTTATCAAAAAGTTGTAACTTTGACCCCCCATATCTCCGTAACCAGAAGATTCCCAGGTATGGTGTAGAACAAAAAAATGATCGCAATGATAAGGAGAACAAGTGCCTTTCGGCTTCGTGAAGACGTGCTTTACACCCTTTATTGTGGTTTAGGATGTATGACAAAAAAGCTACTTACTTATATCTCGTTCAATCCAATTTTCAGTGGTAGTTGACATGGTAATGTACATCATCAATTTTATCATTCTCTTATTTTAGAAGTTACAGGGGGGGGGGGCATATTTGACCACTTTGAAAGTGTCTCTTGCGCAAACTATTAAGTTTAGAAAAAATTATATTAGAAACCTCAATATCATTTTTGAAGACCTATCTATAGATACCCCAAACGTACGGGTACGATGAAAAAAAATGAGATAAAGTTCTATGTATCCCCCTAAATTTATTGTTTTTTCAATTTTTCTGTAAAAATCTTAATGTGGTTCACAGAATACATCTACTTACCAAGTTTCAACAGCATAGTTCTTATAGTTTGGGAAAAATAGTGGCTGTGACATACGGACGGACGGACAGACAGACAGACATGACGAATCTATAAGGGTTCCGTTTTTGCCATAAGCAACGCAACCCTAAAAATGATCCTAATGATCCCAATCATTAGGTTAGGCACAACAAGTGACTTTCAGCTTCGTGAAGAGGTGTTTTACACCCTTTATGTTCTTATACAAAGAACGGATTTGACTTTTGGTGTTGAAATTCTGAACCCGTGGTCTCATTGGCCTGTTCAAGGAAATTTCTAAACGCCTAGTTGACTCTTCTCGTGACCCATGGGCTGGCTTTTACCTTGGTCAGAGGCAAGGCGAGGCCATACAACGTGGCAACACCGCCAGTCTCTCGGGCACATTACATTACAGCTGACAGCGCTGAGGAGGAGATTTTTAGTTTTATAGTTTGTTGTTAGTTATTTTTTTTTTGTATTCGTTTATTTCATAGTTTTTAATTAATTATGTACATAGTTTCAAGTTTATGATTAAATATAAGTTTCACAATTTTTACGAAGCGTGCGAATTATGTTAAAATGAAATAAGCTTTAGTTTTTATACACGATCGAATAAGCAACTTATGATGTATTAAACCAACAAAAACAACAAAGTACACATAATCCCCGAAATAAAACCTCCCACCGAAAATAAAACAGGCAAATACAAAATCATATAACAAAGCTACCGGAGTCTCAAATGCGGGACCCAATAGACGTTTCATTGGACGTATCAGGAAAATAACGGGTATTTCATCCCGGGTATTTGATTCCGGGAATTTTACCCACGGACAGCCCCAGTCCGGGTAAATAAGTATTAGCATAAATCCAATATCAGTTCAGTGGCGAGTCTCCGAACACCTGCCTTGCAAGTTTCATAAAATTACTTGCTCTTCTATATTCGTTTGGAAACGGGATTTCTTTCGAGTTTGCTCTCAAGATCGCTTTTCAATTGTTTTGGGATAGCTTTTTAATACCGTGTTTGATATTAGTTTTAGGAATTTTGAGATTCAGATTTGAGCCTAATTGATTTTTAATACGTGGGATCCTGGGAATGATCCTCAAGTCGAGGAAAGTGATTTTCTTAGTTGCCATTAATAAATCACTTTAGTTGTCTGGAGTTTTCTAGGTTAATAGGTTTGCAAGGGACTTAAACATGCCTGGAGTTCCATACGTCTTTGCCTACTGCATCAGTAAACCGAAACATAACATGACATGTATCGGTCAGCCCCTTTTCATCTTTATGACATAAGTAATAAGGCTGAAAATAGGTTGACCGTTAGAGAACTCGTAGTATATTGAGCTATTTTAGGTAACAAAACTTACCTTTGACGGTAACTTCGCTAGTAGGGGAGACCGGGTACAAAAGTAACACTTTGTACTTTGACACTGGTTTCTCGTTATTTAATATATTTATGATGAAATGAATATAGCCACATAATACCTTCGATTGTGCTTTACAAATTTGTATATAAATTTACATCATTATTTGCTGTTTATTGTGAGTTACAATGCTTTAAAAAAAAAACGACGATTGTTACTTTCGACCCCGGGGCCAGGACGAAAGTAACACGGTGTGGGTCGGAAGTAACATGGTTAAGGTGCATGTAATAAATATGAAATGCTATATAAAATCAACTTATTTATTATAAAACACACAAAAAAACAAAAGCAATCTTCTTCGTCACATGAATTATTGTTATGATCAATGTTTTCTTTTACTTTTAACTTGCCTTCTTTGTTCTTTTTCCTTTTCCGTTTTGTAGATGTATCAGGTTGTAAATTAGTTTTTTGGATTTCATTCTTTATTAGTATTCTTCTTCAATTGCATTTTTTTGCGATTGGAGAAGAATACAGCAATGATATACTCGTATTTATCAGTAACAGCTAGAGGAAATGCTTTTTTGACAATACCAGGAATGTAATGTAGTCAGCGTTTGACCAGGATTATTTCGCATCCAGTTGTCTGTAGCTGTGTTTATCATTTTTTGAATGGTAATTTTCTTATGTATCAATACATTGTCACATGGCAAACATTGTACATTTGTGCCAGGGCTCTAATTGTGGCATTTTCTTTGAAATGCTCGTCAGCCGCTTTTATGTACACATCCATAATTATGTCAGTGGTCCTTCTTAGTGTCTTCCTCACTCGTTGTCGCGGCATTCTGTTAGTAAACAAAAACAATAAAAAAAAAATTAATTAACTTAAAATAATAAGGGAATCATACGTATTGCATTATGGGGACAAAAGTAACATGTTACTTTTGTACCCGTAGTGCTGTGTTACTTTTGTACCCAACCACGATTTTGTTAATTCATGAATGCCTGCATAAAAATAGAACTTGCTATTCCAAAATCAATAACAACACCGTGTAAACAATCTAATTAAAAATTACACTGCAAATAGTCACATTGATATCACCATTTGAACACTACGTGAACACTAATGAGTAAATGACAAAAAACTTACTTTTGGTTCTTAAAATCACGTGGCGTCCTCTAGCACAACTTTACGGCACGGAGCGAGCGCGGCGACTAAATATAAGCGAGGGGAGCATCACTGGCTGTCTCCTGACGGTAGCAGAGCAGCGTTTCGACCATTTCATATACCTACAGACCGTTTGTTACTTTCGACCCGCCGTTACTTTTGTACCCGGTCTCCCCTACGCTTCGCTAGACAACCTGAAACCCGTAGTGCTGAGAACAAAACATCACAGGTTCCTGTGATGAGACACAGTCAATTGGAATCAGATGTACCCTTCCGCATTTCCAAAACAGAGGATATCAAAGTCCATGTGAAGGACAAAGGCGGCATGAGGGTTCAAGTAACATTTTGACAGGTTGTGGGTCGAAGGCACGGCTTGTTCGTAGCTACATCTATCTATATAAATTGGTAACATTTCTATGTCTTCTATTGGTTTTTTAGAACTGATAATAATTTCGGCCTCATTATCATTATATGTAAAGAGCTCGCTGTTAAATAATAACATTACCAGACTTCACCGTCGCTGTTATGTGGGAAAGGTTTAAAAAATCAAAACGTTGATTTTATTTCAAGTTTGGTTATTCTGGAGTAGTCCAAAAAGTACTACGGTAACATCGTTCTAAAATTACCACAGAGCGGGCGCCATCTCATCATCATCTGTCTAACCTTTTCACAACTACGTTGGGGTCGACTTCCAGTCTAACCGGGTGCAGCTGAGTACCAATATATTACATGGAGCAACGCCTATCTGACCTCCACAACCCAGTTAGTACTGGGTAAGGGACTAAGCACAGGGATTTTGTATGAGACGCGTACGCGCTGAACGCGCCGAACGTACGCATACGCGTCGCGAACAAAATCGTACTTTTCAATGGGCATAAGCTGAATAGAGCTGAATAAGTGTGCGTAGTCCCTAATACGATACCATTTATGAAACACTAGCTGACCCACGCAACTTCGTCTGCGTCACATCTATATAATATTACTAGCGGACGTCACGCGGTTTCACACGCGTAATTCCCGTTCCCGTGGGAGTACGGGGATAAAATATATCCTATGTTACTCGTGGATAATGTAGCTTTCGAATGGTGGAAGAATTTTTAAAAACGGTCCAGTAGTTTTTAAGCCTATTCATTACAACCAAACAAACAAACAAACAAAGTTTTCCTCTTTATAATATTATATTAGTGTAGATAAAGCTGAAGAGTTTGTTTGTTTGTTTGTTTGTTTGAACGCGCTAATCTCAGGAACTGCTGGTTGGAATTGAAAAAATCTTGTTGTGTTGGATAGTCCATTTATCGAGGAAGGTTATAGGCTATATATCATCACGCTATGACTAATAGGAGCGGAACATAAATGAAAAATGTTGCAAAAACAGGGAAAATTTATTCCTTTTGTGAGCTTTTTCTCTCATACATGACGCAGACGAAGTTGCGTGGGTCAGCTAGTAAGAGAGAAAAACGAAAAAAAAAAAACCCGTATTTGCAACTTTTTTCATTCCTGCTCCGCTCCTAAGGTCATAGCGTGATGTTATATAGCCTATAGCCTTCCTCGATAAATGGACTATCCAACGCAAAAAGAATTTTTTAATTCGACCCGGTAGTTCCTGAGATTAGCGTGTTCAACCAAACAAACAAACAAACTCTTCTGCTTTATAATATTAGTATAGATATAAAGAACTAACATCATAACTTTAAATCACGCAGTTAAAGTTATCCGTGATTTAAGACTATAAAGGGTGTAAAACACCTCCCCGACCCCCGTACTATTCAATCCATCCATCAGCACAATGTTTTAAATGCGTTACATTGAGATCTACCACAAAACATGATTTATAACCTCAAAAAAAAAGTTGTTTCCCAGCAATATTTTTTGCCTAACGTTACTTAGTTTGATGTACTGAATGCTTGGTTAGCGGCTTTGTGATGAGGTGGTTTACACCCTGTGTAGAAACCCGACACGAACTGTCGGGCAGTACCCCAACAGACACAACACCCGTCTAGTTTAAGGATCTCCCCTTTTCTATGGGGGTTGGAGAACATTACGCCCTGTTCTTCATACCCCCATTCGTCAAAAGATACACCTTTATCACACGTATACCTCAATATACGACCTACGTAAAAATAAAGAGTTTATATAGCCTTTATTTTTCCTTTATCTGTGGCCCAAGACGGCCTTTTTCCAGGTATAAGCCGGGGCTTGGGATTTGAAAGTGATTCGAAGTGTTACGCCAAATATTGTGGGAGGGAAAAATATCCCTCAGGCGGAGGAAAGTACACTTTATTAGTCATTTGGAGACCGGGTCAGCGTATATAAGGTATGAACAGGGAGGTATAGGTATAATAAGGAATGAAGGGACTGATGCCAAATTTCTATATTTTATCGATCTTTATTGGTTCCACTCTTATATACCGAGTTTCCCCAGTGCCTCGGAAAGCACGTTTAGCTGTTGGTCCCGGCTGTTATTTGTCCATCTTCGACTGTCGTTACAGGTAGTCAATGGCCCAAAAAGTCAGACAAACAGTCTTACCAAGTGGTATCGTATTACCCAGTACTAACTGGGTTGTGGACGTCAGATAGGTAGTCGCTCCATGTAAAATACTATTCGGTATTCAGCTGCATCTGGTTAGACTGGCAGATGATGATATTGGTTGGAGAAGAAAAGGAAGGGATGAGAAAATTGAAGTGGAAGTTTGGATTGACAAAAACCCTCCGGCCGTTTTCGCAACTGCGATTCGCTACCAGTTGCGAATCAAGAAAACGTTTGCCTTAATCGCAACTTGGTTGCGAACAAAGAATAAAAATATCACGACCATACATAAAATGGGTAAAGTAACATTTTTTTTAATTAAAAGAAGTTTAAAAGTTGCGTCCGTTACAGAAATACGAAAGAGAATACTCGTCTTGGCTTAGACATGTGATGAGGAGGGTTTCAACACATGTGACTACAACAAGTTAAGTACATTAAATTAAAAATAAAAAAAAGCCTTGATTTACGTAAGGTCATAATTTCCCAAGCTTTTTCATTTGATACCCATATTGAGGGAGTTGTAGAATAAATATGTAATCCGCCATCTTGTAGCAGCGGCCATCTTGATCTGATTTTCATCAAACTTAATTAAGAACACTCCCGACTAATTCACCGTTCAAACACAAAAAACAAAATCAAAATCGATTCATCCGTTCGGAAGTTACGTTGCCATAGACACAGACACGTCAAACTTATAACACTCCGTCGTTTTTGCGTCGTGGGTTAATAATGTTGAATATAAATATTGATGCATGAAAAGGGAACTAAAAGACCAAAGAAATAAAAAATTGACAGACAAGCCCACCATACTATTCCCAAACCACTGTAACGCCTGAAAGCCAGAATCAACAGTGACGACCACCAAAAAGGCGCCGAAACAATGAGGCTCGGTGAATAATAATTTAACTGTCTTGGATTCTGCAACGAAATTAATCAGAGAAATATAGCGGAGGAGTAAGAAAATGACAATTGACAGGGGTGAAACTTCCATACGTTGGCGTCAAAAAAAACTTTCATAGATAGTGCTGACATCTGTGTGTTTAAGGACACAAACTTTTCAACTGTTTGACTGTTTTACAACTGTCATAAACTTAACATAACTTGTTAGTGAAGTAGTTAGCCTAGCGGTGACAGCCTTGTGAATAATAGTTCCTAAGTTCGAATCCGTAGTCAAGAATTACTTTTTGTATTTATCTGGTTGAACAAAACTAACAGTGCCATCTAACAGTTGAGGTACACAGTTTTAACAACGAAAACCAGAGTTGCGCATCTATCTTGTATTATATAGTGTATTATCTATGGGGAGAATGGAAGAAGAAACGTGTTGCACTGGAACTAAGTAAAATGGGACAAGAGCAGAGAGATAAATAAATATCACTGGACATTACACACAGCGCCATCTAGAGCCACACTTTACAACGAGGCTTGTGTCATGGACACTAGTTAGTTGATGTACATGTAGTACGTCAACTAGATACTATTTTTTTTTTGTAAATCCATACTATGCCCATCACACAAATGTACAACATTATTTTTTGTTTATACTAAACCCGAAAAGGGGTCATTGTACTCATCATTTTGAACAACTTTTTCTATGGGACGAACCTTGAAATCGCGAAAAAAAAATCAGCTGTTCCCTACATTTTGACGAGTTATGCGAACATAAATGAGTGATGGTTAGAGAAACCCATATAACAAACACTCGTATATTTGCCAACACTGTAGTGTAACATCCCTATTATAATCCTATCCTATCCTATAATCCTTATCCTTATATCCCTACTATTATAATTATAAATGTGAATGTTAGTTTGTTTGTTACGCTTTCACGCGAAAACTACTAAACCGATCATCATGACACTTTGTACACATATTCTTGGAGGTATTAGAAGTAACATAGACATAATAATAGGCGTAGGATATTTTTTATTAAAAAAAAAACACTAACCCTCACTCGCAGACGAAGTTGCGCGGGTCAGCTAGTAATGTTATAAATGTGAATGTAAGTTTGTTTGTTACGCTTTAACATGAAAACTACTGAACGAATTTGGATGAAATTTTGCACACAGATAGTTTATAACCTGGATTAAAACATATGATATTTTTTTTATCCCGGTTGTAAGATCCCATGGGACAATAAACAAACTTCACACGGGCGAAGCCGATTGCAGAAGCTAGTAGTTTATAATGCTACTGGTGAGCACTTTTGATTAACGTTAAAAATGTACATGTTTGCCAACAAACGCACCGTTACCAACGCACGTTGGAAATGCGGCGAGCATTCTAAAACCTTTTACTATAGACTTCAATCGTTGATAGAAATAAAATAAAATAATATTACTATTTTACAAAGTTTACAGTATTTAAAATACACATTTTCATTAATCTGGGACGATCAGTTTTGATCGACAGCTTATCCTTCGAAAAGCCTTCTCTAAAGTGGTCTAATAACTGCATGTCTCTCGCTTTTCTCATCCACTCTGGGCCAGATACTTTTATGAGGTCAGTTTGCCATCGCTTTTGTTTGATTCTAATCATTAGCTATGATTAAATTACCACTTTTCGGGTGCAGCATAGAAATATGAATAGATTACTTACATGATCTTTGTAAACAAGAAAGAGTCAAATGGGAATAGGATTCTCTTTCCTGAATGCTTTTATCACATAATAAGGTATAACACCCGTTTTAGGGAAGTGTCTTAATTATTAGATTCTGTAGATGCGTTTTTATTCAATCGTTGTATATGTCACCGTAAAATTGTCAAACACGTTATGTTGAAATATCTCTAGCGATATTGTAAGCTCTCGAATTATTGTCAAATGAACATACTGCTTACAATAAAAGGCATTATTTTTCGTGAAATGCATGCGATGGTAGTCAACTCACGCGGTGTGGAGAAAAGGAGTACCATTGCCCAGTGGTACCACTCTCATGAAAAGATACAGTACCATTCCTGGAAAATATCGATTAATATAACCTAACCTTAAAACACTTTATATTCCCCTAAAAAGCGTAGTCGACGGAGCCCCGCTTCACGGGGCCCCTATTTCCGAGTGCAGGGTTTAAAGGAACCTAACTAACCTAACGGGGGGGTGCCCCAAGTCCCGATTATGGGGGCAGAGATACTTCCGTATGTTCAGTTGACAATAATTCGAGATATTACAATATCGCTAGAGAGAAACACGTTATATTGTAATATAACGTATTTGTCAATTTTACGGTGACATATATATAAATTTGGCATTCGCGTGTAATTTGACGATAACGCTGGATGCAGTGGACGCCATATTGCTCTGTGGCCGTGACGTAAGTTGCCTGCGTAAACAAATGCAGTGATCATAGAGCATATCATAATAGTTGACACTTCTAAGTTTACATAGCCGTATGACGTAATTACATGGAGACTGATGGTATTATAAACAGATTAAAAAAGCTAAAATCTTTAAATTGAAGAATAAAATACCCTATTAAACGATTAAACAATTTTATTGAAAATATTCTCAAAATTGCTACTGACAAATGGTCTCACTAGAGATAAATGGACCTCCCGTTGACTCTGAATATAAAGTGAGAAAGATTCACAGTTGTGTATTCATTCATAAGTTACATTCATTCACATCTAAAACTCTCAGAGGAAATCATGTCCCCAGTTCAGGTGTCATGTGTAAATATTTAGGTAACTTCGACAAATGTAACGTCATGTGTCTTTCTACCTTTTTCATCTTTCATTAGGTACAGGGAGGATTTATTTTTGGTTCGAGCGCAGGTACGGTGTGTTTCGAAAGTTTTTGGAAGAGAATGTTTGTAGTTTCCTGATTCCAGTGCTGTTTGGAAGGTTGTTGGGACTCGTTGGGACATGGGAAAACTTTGTACGGTAGCTTTTGTTTACAAATGACACAAAGCAAAGTAAATCAGTCGCTGTTGAGCTCTTTATGTTCTTATCTAGTACTACCACTGTACCAATTTCTGCTGGTTTTAGTTTTTCATATCTAATAAATTTACGCTCTTTCCCGTGGGTATAAGCAAGAACAACATTGCAGGAATACTTGGTCTTGTTGAATTCTTTCTTCATATTTTAGTTGTGTGTGTTTTAGCAAACTCCTTGAACTTATGACTTGCAGACCATTTTTTTGATAAATTCCATAAACAATCTACCTATCTTATTACCCATTGAAAAAAAACGTAAATACCAGCGAAATCAAGTAATTTTTAGCGAGTAATTTGTGAATACAAACGTAAATTCCCGTTGAAAATATTTTTACGCTATTCTATCAACAAAAACCGTTATTTTTTCCTCACACAAACCAATATTTTCAATCATCCCTAAATACCTTACAGAAAAAAATATCAGCAAACATTTTCCGTAACATTCCGCCGACGTTTAAAGGAATTACACAAAATATATTAGCTGTAACAATGATGGATCATTCCCCTGATTAGTTATTTCGTCGTCGGTTTAAAGATCCCATTACACAGTCCTCCGGGTAAAGATTCCGTTAAACCGGTATGGACTGATGGGGACACCGGACACTGACGGATATAGACGTATCTGTTAGTGACCAATTATTTAGTAGTGGTGTCGATTCTGTTGTGCATAAATTAAACTTAATTTAGACTATTGCTATCTTTCACTAAAAGGCAGTGCGAGAAAAGGACGGCTATAGCTATGCACTAAGTTAGAAATGTCAAACTGGTTTTTGCCTTGCGCTTCACTGTGTTTTTAGTCGACATGTTTTTACCTGCACCCTTCATTTGTATGGAAATATTAGTTCGAATTAAATTTGACAGCTCTAAATTACGTCCGTCTCTTTCTCGTTTTATTAGAAAGAAAAAGATAGCAATAGCCTAAATTAAGTTTAGTTTGTGCACAACAGAATCGACACCACTAGCAGTTTAACTAATAATTTTTCTGCTGGACATAGGTCTCCCCCAAGTGTCGCCACATTGACCGATCCCGTGTGATTTGCATCCAACGGATTCCCGCAACCTTCACCAGGTCGTCGGTCCACCTAGTGAGATGTCTTCAAACGTAACGTCATTTGCGTTCGCCACTTCAAAACTTTTAGCCCCATTGGCCATACATTCTGCGAGCAATGTGCCCTGCCGACTTTATAAATACGTAATACTCACTCTTCTTTTCAAAATTATTAAGGAAAGGTCTGGCAAATGATGATATCTTAGGTGATTTTTACACGAGACCGCTCATCCGCACGGCTCACTGGAATCTTCGAAATCTTCGCCACCGCCCGACCGCGCGTATCAGGTCTACTCTCTAAGCACGAAATCCATTGTTAAAGTCGAAGTTACGGTCGTTTCCTTCTCCGTATCAACGGACATACGGAGAAGGACATCATATTCGTTAGGGGCCCGAACTAAAAATGAATGACAACACGATAGGTCTGTCCTTATTCCCAATGTGATTTCAAAACTCATGAAAGGGAGTAGGGTTCATTTCAAAGTACAAGTTACTTTCGGACGGGCCCCGTTTCTTGGTTGACAACTTGGAGAGAATCGGCTTTCAACCACCCTTCGCCACCGCGCTGGGTGAAGGTTCTGTGTGCACAGTGCCTAAAGGTGTTTCACATACTGATAAGTCCGGTCGCAGGTCACGCGGGAGTGCGACGCATATTTCCCCGCGGTGTCATTCAGTAGCTTTTCATTTGGCCCGTTGTAAAATATTATATAATATCTGGTTCTTTCTAACGGTCATTTTTTTAGACAGTTGACGGATTTTAGAAACATAAGTAGCAGTGTTCTATTTTATCGTTATTATGAGTGTGATTATTAACTCCTTTGCTATGTGGTCAAGTAAATTTTCAAAGGACAATGCTCAGTGCCTATACATTGTTCGCCTTGGAACCAAGAGCATTGGAAAATTATGTATTGTATTGTTGATCATTAGTAAACACCTATAAGATGTTATTTTTGTAGCGGACTAGCTGTAGAACATGCATATTCAAGAAAAAGTATCAGTTTTTGAGGTTATAATCTAAACATAACCACGAATATTACGTATAGTTTTTCATAGATCTGTGTGATTCTAAACCAAATTAGGTAACCCCAAATAACGATCATAATGAAATATGTGGGTTTTGTTCACTCCAGCATGAAATGAAAATGAAAATGAAAATGAAAAATGAAATGAAAACTAAAATGGGTGACGGGTAATTAGTATACAATACTATAGATACTGAAATCGCGAAAAAAAAATCAGCTGTTCAGTATAATTATTTATGTTCGCCTAATGTACTAGACAGCTAATTTTCGCGATTTCGGCTTTGGTTCCATAGTAATAGTCACTTGTTATCATGAGCACAATCACGTGTTAAAGTATCGTACATGATTGAGTATCACGTGAAGCCAAGCTCGCTTTTTGAAGTTTTCTATTCAGAAACAGGCTAAAGGATATAAATTGAAAGGTCAGGTACTCACAGGATGCTGGGAACCAGGAGATCACCACACTGTATCACTAGCAGTCGTATTTTGCGGTATTTTGGTGATTTATCCGCACGCGCGCGGATTTTCTTGCCGGCCGGCTTTTTGGTTGAGTTCGAACTGATTATGTCTTCACGCCTTCAGATGGCGGTAGCGTTGCGTTGTCCTTGTCGCACTCACAGCGAGTGCGAATGGCGGCAAATTTAAAGTAGCAAGGAAACGGGTAGGACTGGGATATCATCCAGAAGCCTGTTCAGTACACAATTTTGTTTTTTTTTAGGTTGGTAAATCATCATATAACTTCTCCCACTCTGGGCGGAGCGGGAGGGAGTGTTAGACTTTTATAGACCAAAACCCATCCATGTTCCTTTCTCGCCCTTTTATGTTCCGGGGCCGCGGTATCTCTTTCGAACAGGCCCGCAACCCCAGCAGGCTTCGGCCCTTACGGGCCCCTTCACTGTGCTGACATCTCTTTGAGGCGCGCGTGGAACTCGAACGCGCCGTTGACACGGCCTGTCGTCATTAGACGGACGGACGGCTAGCTAGCCCATAGCTAACCGTCCACAGGCCCGCGTCTACGGTGGCCGGTAGCCACCACGTGGCCCCCGACGCCCGGTGCGTCTCCCGCGCCTTCTGGGAAGAGAGGCTCTCCCCCTCTCGCGTTCCGCCACCTCCTTTGCCAACATGACTGCTTCGCAGAAGGAGGTGACGGTTTCCCATTCCGTCTCGCTCCGGACCATGGAATGAACCAGGGCAGGACGCGAGAGGTCGCCGCCGCCGACCACCCCTATTACCAGTTACCCTATGTTGTAGCTTCCATTTGCACTTTTTTAGAAATAAATAAAAATGAGATACAGGTTAAAAAATATGCATCATTCATTCACAAGCTGTTAAAAATTCAAACGATCGATTATTACAATCGATTGCATCCTTAATCTTTTTGATACGACACCGACATAACGTTTGACCAAGATGGCGGATGTTTTCGCGTTAGATACTTCATAAAATTGTTCATTTTAACATGCAGATAGTCCGTGTTACAAAAGTATTTGCAATTAATGTAATAAAACAGACACTTAATTATCGTGCATGTCCGATACACTATTATGTTGCACAGGGCGATTCTGGACATTGTCCTTTAAACGTGAGAAGCTATTAAGAAATCTGCAACGGAAAAGTCTTAAGATTATACCCGACTTGGAATCGAAGCCGCAGACCAACGGGGCAGTGGGTTTGTGATAACATCATCCTTCTCCTGCCAATTTTCGGCAATTTATTTGATGTCGACGCAGCTTCTCTTCTTCTCCCATATTATATATCTCTGTAACTCATCATCCCAGCAATCACCTCCTTTCTAGCTCTCATCATCCCTGAAACAGTCCAGTCCATCCATGGTTTCATTGGTCTTCCTCTACATTCTTACTTAAAATTTACCTGATAGGAATATAGACATGTTAATGGTCATAACTAAAATATATTAAAATAATAATAAAAAACGATAAAAAAAAAATAGCTTTTCTTTTTTTTGCCGATAGTCGTATCAGCCCATAGCTTAATTGCTAAGAGCCTCATTCAGAAAACGGTACTCCTGGACGCGGCTCGTATTATTAGGAGGTTCCTAGCTTGGACCCTGTTCCCGATACCGGTGGGCTACATTGTTTTTAATATTTTAAATGTTTTTCTTTAAATAAAAAATAAATAAATGAGTTTGTAAAGAAATGAATAAATGAAAGAAATTTCTAAAATAACAAGTTACAATAAATTAAAACGTTTAAAATCCCCCGTCGCATGGGGTCATAACCCAATAGTGTTCCCGGATGCTGTTTAACTTTTGTTAAATATTCCTTTTGTTTTACATTTTTTGTATAGCAAGCAACGACCTATTGTCGGGCCTACGCTGTCCCCCCATACTTTAGTACTAATACTGTAATGAAACATAATAATATTGTAATACCAAATGATTTGAAAAGAGTAACCATGGAGTTTCTTGCCGGTTCTTCTCCATGGAATCGACCAACGCGAACCGTGCACCTTTTTCGACGTTTTATAAGTGCCCATCCAGACCTATGTGAAATAAAATATTTTGATTTTGATTTTGAGTGTACATTATTCTACCAGTCAAGCCCTTTCATTTGATACCCAATTACCCATATTGAAGGAGTTGTGAAAAAAAGGTAATTTACCATTTTGTGGTGGTGTCCATCTTGGATTTGAAATTGATCATAGCATAAAGTATTCTACTAGTCAAGCCCTTACATTTGAATTTTGATACCCATATTGAGGGAGTTGTTGAATAAAAATGTAATCCGACATTTAGTGGCGGCGGCCATCTTGGACTGATTTTTGTCAAACATAGCTAAAAACACTCCCGACTTATTTACCTTTCAAATAAAAAAAAAACTAAATAGTTTCGGGAGCTACGATGCCACAGACAGACACACACGGACACGTCAAACTTATAACACCCCGTCGTTTTTGCGTCGGGCGTAAAAAATAACAAGTGTAACTTCTACAGGCAATGAAATGAAGGTTCTTTGATCTGTGGGCGACGGCGACGACGTGTTTAATTAAATTCAATTGAACTTATCAAAACGCGAAGGATTCTGAGAACCAACTGTGTTGCATACGGGATATGTTACGAAAGTATTTTGTTGACTATTTTATGTTAACTACCTGTTTATTACGTGAAAAGAAAATTAGTAGCCTTTTATGTAAAAACAAATCGTACCTATGTTTTATTACCCAACTGCCAAGAATGGGTTCTGATTTTAGCGCGTATCTTTTAAAGGGTGTAAAAAGACTTACCGAAGCCGAAAGCATTTTATTAATATTTTATTAAAATTTAATAATTAATAAAATTGTTTTATATCTGTACTTTATCAGTAAACAATGCAACAACTCTTAGTTATCTGCTTAATATAAATCACATTGAAAATACAATGTGTTCAAGATTTATTATCAACAAAAAAAAAACTAAATCATTCAGTAAGTACCCATAATAATCTTGATTTTATTCGGAGGGCTTGCTTTTTCTTTTTTTTTTTCGAATGCGAAATTATCGAATCACTCCTTCCACTCTGAGCGGAGCGGGAGGGAGTGTCAGACTTTTGATGACTAAAACTAATCCACCCCCTTTTTTTTTTGGGATGTGAAATCATCAAATGACTTCTCCCACTCTGGGCGGAGCGGGAGGGAGTGTCAGACTCTTACTGACTAAAACCCATCCATGTTCCTTCCTCGCCCTTTATGTTCCGGGGCCGCGGTATCTCTTTCGAACAGGCCCGCAACCCCACCCATCCACCCCCTTGTTTGAAATTATTTTTAATTTGTTTTAAAATGGATGCCGATGGAGGCAAGTTATCTGGGCTGAAACTACTACGAGTACTAATTTACCTATAAAATGGTTTACTTTCTTGGTACAAGTACTAATCTATAATCTATAATCTATAATATCTATAATAATATTATAAAGCTGAAGAGTTTGTTTGTTTGTTTGTTTGTTTGAACGCGCTAATCTCAGGAACTACTGGTTGGAATTGAAAAAATCTTTTTGTGTTGGGTAGTCCATTTATCGAGGAAGGTTATAAGCTATATATCATCACGCTATGACCAATAGGAGCGGAACATAAATGAAAAATGTTGCAAAAACGGGGAAAATTTATTTCTTTGTGAGCTTTTTCTCTCACATATGTGACGCAGACGAAGTTGCGTGGGTCAGCTAGTTTACTTATAAAGTTCCTAATGAAGAATAATTTCTAATCATGGCGAATATTCATAGCAATTGATGAAATATTTCATTTCCAACAATATACTAATGTGATTATTTTCGTAGGGGATTGAAAAAACTAACTATGTTGCGGTACATATTGACAGTAAAAATGACTTCCCTGCGAGTTCATACACATATCTACGATATAAAGGGTGTAAAACACCTCTTCACGAAGCCGAAAGGCGCTTGTTCTCCTCATCATTGCGATCAGTTTTTGGTTGTACACCATAGCTGGGAACCTTCTGGTTACGGAGATATGGGGGGTCAAAGTTACATTATTTTGAGAAGTTTTTTTTAGATACTTGTTTTTTTTGTAAGGTTTTAACTTTTCACACCTCCACGACCCCTGTACTTCTCAATCTATCCATCAGCACAATGTTTTAAGTGCGTTACAACTTTTTTTTTTGAGGTTATTAATCATATTTTGTGGTAGAACTCAATGTAGGTTCCCAGATATGGTGTAGAACTAAAAAATGATCGCAATGATGGGTAGAACAAGTGCCTTTCGGCTTCGTGAAGAGGTGTTTTACACCCTTTATGTTCTTAAATAATACAGAAGAATAATCATAGAAACTTACGTTAATATTAAGTTTTACCACAAAACATCCAGAACCACCAGCCGAAGCAACAACAAACTCAACAAAGAAAACCTCTATTAAAATATACTTTTACTAGTGCATTATAAAAAGATTGCTTTAAGATACTTATCTCAGATACTAACAAGAGCATTTGTGCTTATAATTTTGTAGTCTAAGATCATTATATTATTGCGCTTCGTCAAGTATATAATAAGGCTAAGTAACATTTAATAAGTGGATTATAAGATAGTTATGGAACTAAACGCTCCTATAAATGCGGCCAAATCCAGGCTCGTAGAGCATTATAAGCACTTTATAAGTAAAAAAAGTAGTATCAAGAGCGATATAAATACTGATTTTGCTAGTTGGGTACTGGTTGGAATGGAGAAAGTATTTTAGTGTCAGATAGTCAATTTATCGAGGAGGGTATAAATGAAAAAATTTGCAAAAACGTGTACGATTTTCTTTTGTCATCTTTTTCTATCTCATATCACGCAGACGAAAATGCGTGGGTCAGCTAGTTTTGCATTAAAATACACGTCTTATACTATACCTTGTTTTCGTACATAAATGTCTTTGGTAGCCTAGATACCATACGGTTCACCCGATATTGCTCGATTATCATGATCAGCGTGCAATCACTAAATATTAGGCATACGACTCCATGCCCTTTTCTAATATTCCAATGTTTTTGCATAGAAATCGTGCGATCTCTGTAATATCCTCCGACCATCTGGCGATCGTATATTGAAACATAAAATGAATGACAAACAGTCGATACACCTTTTAGTTATTAATTTATTTAAAATAATTTGAATTACAAATTGTTTCGAAATTAAATTGTGTTTTGTAGTAGTTTTGGCTTTTTTTTATCTGTGGGTCTTTGTTACCTGAAATAAATGGTTTATTATAATTATTATTTTTAAACCCCGACGCAAAAACGACGGGCTGTTATAAGTTTATCGTGTCTGTGTGCGTGTGTGTGTCTGTCTGTGGCATCGTAACGCCCGACCGGATGAACCAGTTTTGATTTTGTTTTTTGTTTTTTTGAAAAGTGTATTAGTCGGGAGTGTTAAGAACACTCCCGACTAATACATAATGCTGTGTTTGATAGAAATCAGTCCAAGATGGCCGCCGCCACAAAATGGCTGATTACATATTTATTCAACAACTCCCTCAATATGGGTATCAAATGAAAGGGCTTGAAAAGTAGGACTCCCCTTTATGTTCCGGGGCCACGGTATCTCTTTCGAACAGTCCCGCAGCCCCGGGAGTAATGATTTATCTGAGTGCCAAATTTAATCAAAATCCGTTTAGAATTAGAATCAAAAATATTTGAGTATTCACCCCCTTCACACAATTCATCCCCAGTTTCTTTCATCGACAACAACAGAAATTATAGTATTGGAAAAGATGAATAAGGATTCACATTTTACAATACGCACGGGAATAAAAGACGTATTGAATTCTCCATCTGAAACCACGCGGAAAGCCGTCCCGGTGAGTATGAAGGGTCCATTTACTATGTTATTGCGTATTCGTCTCACGTCTCGCGACGGTTTCGCCCCGTCAGAACTTTCCTGTTTACCCCAAATAACTGCTTTTGTTAATATTCCTGGCGGTTCTCAGATACTGTTGAATTTACGTTTTTTTTGCAATCCATGTTTGTTTGTTAGGTTTTGATGATTTTGGTATTTTTTTTTTGTGATTGTGTTTGTTTTTTTGACTTCTCTATGAATGTTGGTTCGATATTGGTATGATTAGATTTACTCTTCCAAGTAAGATAAATAAAAGTCTCTGAAACGACTCGCTTATGAATGGCACCCTTACTACAATGGTACGCCATTGTAGTTTAGGGGTGCCCCCCTTTCATTTTTATTGTTTGTTGTTATAGCGGCAACAAAAACACACATTCTTTGAAAATTAAATCTATTTACTTATTACGGATCATGGGATACAGCCCGCTGATATGGAAGTGGTAACATGGGGCAAGAGGGCCCCACCTTCCCTGCCCCTCTCCACACTGCGCGAGTTGAGTTCATTTCTGACGACCCGAATGGCGCAGCGGCAGTGAGGCTGCGTTTTTAGGGTCCCGGGTTCGAATCCCGGTAGGAGCAAATGTTTATGTGATGAGCGTGAACATTTGTTTCCGAGTCATGAATGTTTATACGTATAATAAGTATGTTTTTACAAACAAAAAGTATATATTATGTAGTATATCAACTGTCTGGACCACGACACAAGCCTTGCTTAGTGTGGCACTAGACATTTAATCATTATCATAATTCTCTTGACCTTATCCCAAACTCATTTGGGGTCTGCGCAGAATGTCTTATTCTTCCATACTCCTCTATTTTTCGTCATCTCATCAGACACTTCTTTTTTTACCATATCCTTCTTAACACAGTCCATCCATCGTTTCTCAATAATACAATTTCACTTCGACAGATTATCATCTACAGAAAAATAATGCGTCATATTGTAAGCACTATGTTCAGTGGACAATATTTCGACGGTTTACAATCCCGCTTGTAATATTGCAATCTAACGGTTTTTACAATGTTACGCTGACATAATATACATTACTGAGAAATTCAATAATAACTACAGAATTTGAAACAACTAACTTTAACTACTAGAAACTAAATTCCGATCATACCAGACGTTAATTTACGACTTCTAACGAAAACTACTAAAATCAATTATTATTTGTTTCAGAACATTCCGCGACACAAATCAAGGGCGGATACATGCTGCGGTACAAACGTAAGTAAAAACAAAAACTACCTACTGAATACGCTCTGTGACCTGTCCACTGATCGCAATTTGACGACCCGTTTGGCGTACTGGTAGTGACGCTGCCTTACGTTCTTAGGGTCCTGGGTTCGAATCCAGGTAGGAGCAAATGTTAGTGTGATGAGCACGGACAAGTCAGAGGTCTCTTTTGAAGTCCAGACAATCTTGCTTAATTTACATGAGGACTATGCAGATTAGTGTCTGAGATGGTCTTTTGAAGAAAGAACCATACAGATTTGAGTGGACCTGTCCATTAGTCACACTTAAATAAATAAATAAATATATAAATATCGCTGGACATTAACACACAGCGCCACCTAGTGCCACACTAAGCAAAGCTTGTGTCGTGGACACTAGATAGTTGAAATACTACATATACATAAATACATACTTATTATACATATAAACATCCATGACTCAGAAACAAATGTCCGTGCTCATCACACAAATATTTGCTCCTACCAGGATTCGAACTCAGGCCCCTAAGAACGTAAAGCAGCGTCGCTACCACTACGCCAATCGGGTCGTCAAAATATACGAATAAACTCCTGATGCGGCAACAATTACCGAACTTTTACAGATAATGTACTGAAGTATAAAGTATCTGTTCATACCCGTTTAAGCGCTCGTTTTTCGTAAATATTGAATGTGCTATTACATTCAATATTTACGAAAAACGAGCGCTTTCGTAGCTACGTAGCAAAACCGTAGCATCCTCGTAGCCGTCTCGTAGACCTTTCGTAGCTACGTAGCAAAACCGTAGCATCCTCGTAGCGGTCTCGTAGACCTTTTGTAGCAGTTGTATGAATCCAATATTGTAATCTCTTTTTCACATTTTTTTTACTATTTAGCAACAAATTGTGTTTTGAAAACTTACAAGCATTCGTTTGTAACGAAAAAATGAAGATTACAAAAAGTGAACGAACCCAACTTACTAGAACAAAAGTTAGAAAAAAAGGAACACCAACCTGTTTTTTCCCTTTTCGTCTTGTACCAACAAACTCGTAGGGAGGGTAGTCCCAACTTGTTTATAGTGATCTCGTAAAACTCTCTCGCCAATAAAAACATCGTCACTCAATCATTTCGTAGCCGAGTCAATAATCTTGAGGAATGTCGGCGACGTAAAAAGGGCTTGGGATAGGGTTGGTAACGTTTTTTATTTACAACTGAATTCCATGTGTGATACACCGTCACGAAAGTTGATTTAAGCAAATTGACACCTTATGTTACGGGAGGTGGGGGTGGCTTTACCATGATCAAGTGTTTTCAAACCGGCTGAAAATTATTTTATGTGTAAATAGGTTTTTTCTAGCTGATTGCCTCGCCTCGCTTTTCTAATTGACTGCTTCGTTGATCAAGTGATCGCAAGCGCAATTGCTGAGCATGAGTCCTGGGTTTGATTCCTGTTTTTTTGGGTTGTGGGGTATCATCAAATGACTTCTCCCACTCTAGGCGGAGCGGGAGGGAGTGTCAGACTTTTACTGTCTAAAAACCATACATCTTCCTTCCTCGCCCGCAACCCAGGTGAGGATTAGTCCTGGGTTTGATTCCTGGGTCGGTATAATTGTTATTGGGTTTTCAATCAGGAATTTCTAAGTAACAACCACAGAGTCGACGGTGTACAACAATAATATATTCGAAAATGTACACGTGTTTAAAAATCTCTATGTTTTGGCAGGTCATTAAAACTACGCATAAAAGGGTTTTCTCGATTGTAAATTTATTTTAGCTTATAAGTTAATATAAAAATATTTATATAAAAGTAGCTGATGCCCGCGGCTTTGCCTACCCGCAAATTATATATTAAAACCTTCTTCTTTAATATTTCTATCTATTTAAATAAACTGCATCAAAATCCGTTGCGTGGTTTTGAAGATCTAAGCATACATAGGGACAGACAGACGCGGCGGGTGACTTAGTATTATAATATAAAGTGATGATGGTAAAAATACGTATAACTAAATAAAATTAAATAAATAAACACTGAGAAATTCCGTTTACAATAAACTGCTCACAAGAAATACGTATTAATCAAAATCAAAATCAAAGCATTTATTTCAAGTAGGCCAGTTACAGGCACTTTTGAATTGTCGAAACAAAAATGAACATTTAAAGTAGCTACAGTCCCAGTCACAAGACATAAAAACTGTGAAAGTACTGTAGTTGCCCATTCCCTAACGTAGATCTCTATGGAGAAGAACGGGCAAGAAACTCCATGGACACTCTTTTAAATCAAAATATTGTTACAAAATCTTGGTTACATCATTTATGTTGAGATGGTATATTATGTGAGAACAATGTAGCAAGATAAACACTGTTTTAGGCTTTCACGGTTTAAAACTAAACTTATATTGTCACTTACGGGATATCTTCCGTGATTATTTGTTATTTTGAGTTCCCGATATTTCGACGCTGTTGCAAGCACGGAAGTTGTTGTTGTTCACGGAAGATATCCCGTAAGTGACAATATAAGTTTAATGTAGCAAGATGTTTACGTTAAAAGTGTCCATAGCAAAACAAAAATAAAAACCCACCACTCAAAAACAATATAATTAATTCAAATAAACCATAATGTCCTAAGATTAAGATTGTCAAACCGTCAAAGATCGATCTGCTCAGTTACCATTTAATAACCCTACGAAGTCGTTCGGCAACCCTACGTTAAGGGTTAATTCTCATTCGTTCATAAAACAAAGTTTCTTTACGACACTTGACAAAGGTTTATTCCAACTGTTATGGTATAAGCAGTAACTCAAGTTTTATGATATCGTACTCAAGGAGCTAAGTATTATGGGGATTCGAAAAAATGGGAATAATTTAGGTTTTAATGGCTGGTTTCACCACATATTAGTACTAGGCAAAGATTAACGGCCATTTTCAATAACTTACTGACGGGTATCGGTAGGTTGCTATCTCTGTCTGTTTGCCATTTTGCTTACCGGTGGAGACAAAACGTCACAGAAAAGCTTTCTTTTTCTATGTATCAAGAGACAGGTGACGCGTATAGGATATTTCAAGCAAACTTTGTTTATGTATTGCCACGGATAAAGGCATATTAACTGAGAGTTATATGTAGTTAAGTTATAGAAAATGGCATTTAGTCAATTTTTGGCCGCGGCAGATCTCCCCTTTTTTTCGGATGGGAAATCATCAAATGACTTCTTCCACTCTGGGCAGAGCGGGAGGGAGTGTCAGACTTTTACTGACTAAAAACCATCCATGTTCCTTCCTCTACCTTTATGTTCCGGGGCCATGGTATCTCTTTCGAACTGTCTCCTAGCCCCGGGGTAGATCTACCCTACCGCGGCCAAAACTGGTCGAGTTTCTGTTTGGGATATGCAGCTCAGACCTTCACATTTTCGTCACTTTTTTGTTCAACGTATACTTGGTTCCGACGTTACGAGTAATATTCTATAACAGTTACCTTACAGGTATGTAGTTCCTATCGGGACACTAAAAATAAATTAATAAATTAATCAAATTAATATCATTGGACATTAACACACAGCGCCATCTAGTGCCACACTAAGCAAGGCTTGTGTCGTAGACACCAGGTAGTTGATATACTACACATATACTTTTTTGTTTGTTAATAGATACAAGACTTATTATACATATAAACATCCATGACTCGAAAACAAATGCCCATGCTCATCACACAAACATTTGCTCCTACCGGGATTCGAACCCAGGACCCTAAGAACGTAAGGCAGCCTCACTACCACTACGCCATTCGAGTCGTCAATAAGTCAAATAAGTGTCAAATAAGTGATGGTAAAAAATATATTCAGGCTGTAAACAGCCTCAACCCGTCAAACAAGCATTCTGTTCATCTAAGTAATCCTACGTAATATATTGCTAGGAAAATACTTTTTTTGGGGTGAAAAATCATGTTTTACGGTAAAACTCAATGTAACGCACGTAAAACATTGTGCTTTTCGATGGATTGAATAGTGTGGGGTCGTGCATGTTTGAAGTAAAGTTCTAACATTAAATATTATGTATTTTAAGAAAATTGTGACAACGTTGGAACTTTGACCCCCAATAATTCGTAATTAGAAGATTCTATGGTATGGTCCTGAATAAAAAAATTATTGCAATGGTGGGGAGAATAAATGCCTTGTTTATGCCCTTTATTTCAATTGTAATGGAATGTGACTGAAATAGTACAATCATTTTACATCATAATTTCACTTCAAATCTGTGGTTGCTTTGTATAAATTCAGTTCTTGCTTAAAACAAATATGGCTTGCAACCAACAACACAAACTTGATCTCATTCATCTTCGATCTTCTGTTTTTTTATTTAAAACCATTGAGTTACTTATACATCTGCACTGTACCACCACCTGGTGCGAAATTGCCAATAGAAGTACGAGTAAAAACGCCAGCTTGCAAGCCAGTTACTCGACTACTAAGTAGCTCTAGAGAGTTATGATCAAACCCTTCTTGCGTGACAGGAATAGAATGATGAAAGAGCGAGACAGCACGTCTATATCTGAGTGACGTCATCACGTGGTGATAGAGACAAGAAAGCATTTAGTATGCGTACTAGGTTCTGAATGCTCCTAAAGTTTGAATTTCGAGATAGTTTGAATTGCCCTTTAATGAGTATTCTATCAGTGACTATTATGCAGGAGTCGTAAATATTTCAGCTCTAGCAACACTGATGAGTATTTAAGTCAATTTTGTGGGGTGTAAATATAATAAGTCTCAATGTGGCGACACTTGGCGGAGGCCTATGTTCAGCAGTTAACGTCTTTCGACTGAAATAATGATATTGATAAAAAATATTTTACGAGTACTGCACAGTTTTGCTAGAAAATAATTTTACTTTTGTTTTCATAACTTCACGCCTTTTTATGTAATCAAGTTAAGCAGAGGTGTACCTAACGAGTACACCCACATTTTTCCGGTAATGGTAAAGTTCCATGTAATAGGGGCGAGCCCATTGCCATCAACCGAGCACAAATCCAAAATCCGAGGCTGCTACTGAGAAATTCCTGATGGAATACTCAGTAACAATTTACCCCACCCAGGAATCGACCACAGGACCTCACGCTCAGTTGTCGCGTTTGTGACCACTAGACCAACGAGGCAGTTACTATTGTTTCTGATTAAGTTGATGAAAATCCTTGGTTTGAATAAACTATGCTTGACGGAAGTTTTTTTGAAAAGTTTTTAATAGTGGAATAGCGTTGACAGCTCCCCTGCCAACCCAGTGGGCTGAAATTTTTATACATTGGCGTGAAACAAAATTTTCATAGATAGTGCTGCCATCTGTGTGTTTTAGGACACAAACTTTTCAACTGTTTGACTGTTTTACAACTGTTATAAAGAGAACAGCTGTTCTATACAACTTTTCAGTGAAGTAGATAGCCTAGCGGTGACAGCGGTTGCCTTGTGAATAAAAGTTCCCAAGGTTGAATCCGTAGTCAAGAATCACTTTTTGTATTTATTTGGTTGAACAGAAACTAACAGTGCCATTTAACAGTTGAGGTACATAGTTTTAAAAAACGAAAACAAGAGTTGTGCATCTATCTTATATTATATATTGTATTATCTATGTACCAACCGTTAATGCAACTATTGTGTGTATTAAGGGTAAGGTAAAGTTAATTGATTAACACACTGGTTGAATTGTATTTTAACAAGAATTTAATAAAAAGGTTTACATTAATACACCGAAATGTGACGTGGCGGGGCGGAGATATGTGAGCGATTGCGAGGCGAGCAGGCTCCCGGCCCGGCGCCGGCGCGCGGCGGCTATCGAAAGTGCAAACACAGCGTTTTGCTTTGCTAGTGTCGCTACACAACCAATGAAAGAATAAAACATGTTGCGACAACCCTAATTTAAATGAGATAAGGACAGAACGAGATAGGAAATGCTGTTGATAATTAAATTAACGGTTTGAGTGTAGTCTTAGATTATATCGCTGACTGCTCCGCAAGGACAGGGGCGCAAAAATTGATAGCATTAAATGATATTGTTGGAGCCGCTGAAGATTGTACAACTATCTTTGCATTGTATAGATTCAACCTCTTTAGTATTATATAATCGCATAGCCCATATTGTGTGGATACTATGTACTTGAAAGCTATCATTCACTGGAAGCCTACGTCTTTTCTTGACTTGTATGTGCCCTGGCGGTTGAGAGTATGTCATACTCACTCAAATGTCTCGCTGATGGTGGCGCGTATGTCGGACCATTTAGTTCCCTTCAAAATGATTGAGCTGAATGGTGCTGATCCATGTGTCATGTTCGTGAACGGGCGCTGTCAGTTGTGACTGGTCATCTCTCAGTTGCCATGGCTTATTTTGATAAATTATTTTGTTTTTACTATGAATACTTTTAACGTGCCCATCTTGCTACATTGTTCTCACATAATATACCATCTCAACATGAACGATTTAACCAAGATTTGGTATTGTACTGTACAACGGGATGGTGTCCGCAACTCCACGTCAAAGCGCGTATTTTGCTTATGGAAGATTTAGTAACAATTATTTGATTTAAAAGAGTGTCCATGGAGTTTCTTGACCGTTCTTCTCCATACAGATCTACGCTAGGGAATGGGCAACTACAGTACTTTCACAGTTTTTATGTTTTGTGACTGGGACTGTAGCTACATTTAATCTCTATCTTTGTTTCGACAATTCAAAAGAGCCTGTAATTGGCCTACTTTAAATAAATGCTTTGATTTTGATTGCGCTACGGCGGTAAAAATAGCCAAAGTAGTGTTATTTGCGCAAATTGTTTATTTTCTCGATTCTCGAATAAAACACTCAATATAACGCTGAAAGTCTCTTTGTGTTTTTGCTCTCCGACTTACTGTTTTTTGGTAAAAACGATATCGAAGGTATCTGTAGGTTAGGTTAGGATAGAACTGTGACCAACTGCGCTATCTCGAAATTAGTCGCGAATTTTATTAAACCTTTTTTCATGGTGCCCCTAAGACGATACACTGATGTGTTCTCTTGTTCCAGGCAAATATCTATGGCATTCCTGGTCGGAAGAATGGGTGGTCCTCTATGATGACTCGACTATGGCATGGTACAAGGTAAGCACATACTTTGGTCTGTCTTTTATTTGTAAAAGCAAAGGGCAGAAAAATCAGCAACAAATTGCGTTAAATTCCTGTGTGTTTATTAGCTGTGTTTAAAGCTAGCTGCTAAAGCTTACGACCTAGCTTGAATAAAGCAACAAAAATCATCATCGTCACCATTTCAGCCGAAGACATAGACCACCTCGAGTGTCGCCACATTGACCGGTCCCATTATGCCACTCGCATTCAGCGGATTCCCACAACCATCACCAGGTCATCGGTCCACCTAGAGAGAGGTCTTACAACGCAACGTCTTCCGGTTTGCGGTCGCCACTCCAGAACTTTTCGGCCTCACTGGCCCCAACAAAAATAATAATGTATAATCAGTACGCTTGTTAGGCAGCTGGATCAAGGGCTTGATTCAGAAAGCAGTACTCCTAGACACGGCTCATACTGTTAGGAGGTACCTCTATCTGGACGATATTCCCGATACCGGTGGGCTACATTTTTTTAATATTTTTAAATTAGTTTAAAAAGACTCTTACTAAGAAAGAAAGAAAATATATTTATTTGGCTTATGCCGCAAGTGAACACAACATAACAAAAAAAAGGAATCAAATAAAGTAAAAAAAAACTTAAAACTAAACAGAAAACAAAAAAGATAATATTGTGTGTCTCACGGCTGCGGCAAAAAGGGCCAGTTCAGCAAATTGCCGAGCAGCTAGTGCCCGACGCTAGTTTTCAACTGGACCTGAGATGGTGATTTCACGGACATAAACCAGTTTTGTGGTGCGATGTGTTCGAATTAGATTTATGTATATGTGAATAGATACTTAAATAAAACGACAGATAAACTACTTAAGAATAAAATATTAAGAAAAGTGCAAGACAAAACAAATAGCCCAAAGTACTTAAATAAATGAGACGGACGCATGGCAACATAAACCTGTTTCGCACGATCCGTGCACTTCGTCGCTCTGACGTCGAGTTTCTCATATCCCATCACTGCGTTATTTGATGAACCTGATACTTTCTGGTTACAACGACATTGGTGTTCAAAGCTCCAATCTTTTTGCTGTTTTTCACTCAAAGGCACGGCTTGTGTAACATTTGCACTCTCAAAAGCGCACTGTAAAATTGTTCACACAAAAAGTGAAAATTGTTTCAATGTAGGTATCATCGTCAACAGTCAGATGAAAAATTGGAAATGTCAGAATATACATGTAAAAACAAATACTGTTTTTTTTTACCAATCACTTGGTTATCACAAACATTTTCTATTTGTTCTAGCGAGTAATTTTCCTGAAACCCTGTAAATGTGGTTCGGAACTGAAAACAACGTTACACAACTACCTTTGAACGTGGGTAGGTAGAGATTGGTAGGTATATGTGAAAACTTGGCACATCAACAGGAACTAATTAAAATAGTTGGGCAAATACCGTACACTTCCAATTTTCACCAATATTTGTATCTATTCTGGTCGAGAAAAAATGTAGTGTATTCGTGTTTCTAAGGAAATCTAATTTGTTAACCTCCGACGCAAAAACGACGGGGTGTTATAAGTTTGACCTGTCTGTGTGTGTGTGTGTGTGTGTGTGTCTGTCTGTGGCATCGTAGTTGTCAAACGGATGAACCGATTTTGATTTTATTTTTTTTGTTTGAAGTTGTATTAGTTGGGAGTATTCTTAGATATGTTTGATGACAATGGGTCCAAGATGGCCGCCAAGTGCGTTACATTGAGTTGTACCACAAAACGTGATTTTTCACCCCAAAAAAAAAGTCGTTCCCCAGCAATAATTTTTGCGTAAAGTTACTTAGTTTGATGTGTAGCTTGAGTACAAATGTGAATTCCTACCTGCGAGAGTTTACGTACATATCTAATGTAAGAGATAACACATAAACATGTTTTGCGAGCACGAGTCAACAACGTTTGTTATATCATAATCTCACTCAATAACTTGATTCTACGAACTCATGACAACTTTCTATTTGTTGATTAAGAAACTTGCCGGAGTCTAATCGCTCCAGAAATTTACGATGCTGGTCGATCGTTGCGTGTGTGAATATATAGACCCTTTTGTGGTGTAAGGGTGGAGCGGTGAGCGGGAAACAAGCTAAATTGTCATTAGGACGTAACTATACGAAAGGCTAAATTGGGGATATTTACGGGAAATTACAGTTGTTGGGAAGAGATATAAGTAACTGTCAATTGGGATTTTTAAACATTATCATCATCATCTGCCTACCCAACTATGTTGGGGTCGACTTCCAGTCTAACTCATCATCATCATCATCATCAGCCTATAATGTTTCCAGTGCTGGGACACGGCCTCCTCTCAATGAGAGGGAATGGGCTATAATCTACCACGCGGGCCCTGTGCTGGCTGGTATTCAGCTGTATCTAGTCTAACTGGATACTGCTGAATACCAGTATTTTACATGGAGCGACTACCTATCTGACCTCCACAACCCAGTTAGTACTTGCTAATACGATACCACTTGGTGAGTCTGGTTGTCAGACTTAAGATATAAAACGACAGCCGGGACCAACAGCTTAACGTGCTTTTCGAGGCACAGAGAAACCCAGTGTGTAAGGGTCGTCACCCATCCACAGATCAACCTAGGCAAGCACGGCTTAATCTAAAGATCGACCCGAGTGGCTGGTATTATTTGGCCACGAGCTAAGCTACTACCTTTTTTGCGTAGAGCAGTGGTTCCCAACCTTTCTTCGACCAGGGACCACTTTGATGTCTTTATTGTTAGCAGGGACCTTAAGGTTCTAGATAAACATGGACAACGATAGGATTATAACTAGGGGGTGAATCTTTAGCTCACAGTGCATGGCATTAAATCTTTTAGAATTAAGATAGTGGATACTGAACCGATCGAAGCGATCGAGGTCGAATAATTTAGCAATAAATCATACGGAAATACGAATAAGTTAGTAAATTCTCAAAAAATAATTTGTATTCGGTTGTGTTGAGCTTGCATCTTTGTGCAAAACTAAACAGAACATTTTATTTTTAACCTTTCGCGGACCATTTTCGAAGCACGTGGTCCGCGGACCACAGGTTGGGAACCACTGGCGTAGAGTTACTCAGTATGATGTACAGAATGCTTGGTTTACGTCTTCATGATGAGTCTGTTTGCACCCTGTATTTGTAAGATTTCTTTGGCCAGCGATATATCACCTAACAAAAAATCGATTCCGAATCACTGTGAAAATTCGAATTCGCATTACAGTTGTCGATATCGACCGAATAACTTCTAAATTATTTGGTTAACCGTACTTTCCTAGGACATAACATAGTTTTGTTTTTCTTGTGGTCCCAAAATGCCACTGGGGAATCTGGGACCGCGGTCCCGGTCCCAAAAGCCCCCGACCCGAAAAATAGAGCGATTATTGTTTTTAAATACGGTCATCGCTGTCTCCCACCACTTGTGCCATGCTCAATGGTGTGTACAGTGAGCAAAGGGACGCTCTATTCACATGTCGAGTTCGGTAACAATCAGGGGCCCGACGTGAGCCCAAGGTGGGCCCACAAGGCGGGCCTTACGCGGGCCCACCTTATCCAATTGTTTGCATCACTTATTCTTGCGACAACTGCTCCAAACTTATTTTGTGTTGGTTACTGACAAAATATATTGTGTGTGTTTGTTCTGTTTGTCTATTGAGGAATTTAGTAGGAATTTAGTAGAAGTATTTAGTAGAATTGAGTTTCTCTACTTAATTATTTCGATACGAATAATAGGGTAGTTGACACATCAATCAATTGACACACTTTTTAAGGACTGTCAAAACGCGCTCCTCTCATAGGTTTTGTCTGGCAATAGCACGCTGTGACGTCACTGTTTAGTCAACTAAATGAATCAACTATTTATATCTATACTAATATTATAAAGCTGAAGAGTTTGTTTGTTTGTTTGTTTGAACGCGCTAATCTCAGGAACTACTGGTTGGAATTGAAAAAATCTTTTTGTGTTGGATAGTCCATTTAACGAGGAAGGTTATATATCATCACGCTATGACCAATAGGAGCGGAACATAAATGAAAAATGTTGCAAAAACGGGGAAAATGTATTCCTTTTGTGAGCTTTTTCTCTCATTTATATGACGCAGACGAAGTTGCGTGGGTCAGCTAGTATATAATATAATATAAAGGGTGTAAAACACCTCTTCACGAAGCCGAAAGGCACTTGTTCTTCCCATTAATGCGATCATTTTTTTGTTCTACACCATACCTGGGAACCTTCTAATTACGAAGATATGGGGGTCAAAGTTACATCTTTTTGACAAATTATTTTTCAAATACAAGTTTTTTTTTGTAACATTTATCACCTCCACGATCCCCGTGCTATTCAATCTATCCATCAGCACAATAATTTAAATGCGTTACATTGAGTTCTACCACAAAACATGATTAATAACCTCAAAAAAAAAAGTTGTTTCCCAGCAATATTTTTTGCGTAAAGTTACTTAGTTTGATGTACAGAATGCTTGGTTAACGGCTTTGTGATGAGGTGGTTTACACCCTGTATGTTTTCAGACCAAAAATAAAGTTTTTTTAGAGATTGGTGTCTTGGAATTATTGTTTTACGGTGTCAACTACCGCATGTATTAATGTTGTTCTTATATAGGGTGACTGGTAATTAGCGTACGAAACTTTAACACATGATTCTACTCATGATAACAAACAACTTTTACTATGGGACCAAACCTAAATCGCGAAAAAAAAATCTGCTGTTCAGTACATTTATGTTCGCCTAATGTACTGATCAGCTATTTTTTAACAGCTGTTTTTGAATAACTGTCCTTGAATCCTGAATAGTACGGACAGACTGGAGGAAATTCTTGTCAGTATAAGACTGATAAAAGGCTAGGCAGATGATGATTTTATTATGGCAAAAAACTCAATTATGTCTTTCTTTCTTTAAGCTTCAATTTCCAATGCACCGTTTCTTTAAAAAAAATCAACTCCAAATCTGGACAGTGTTGGAATTCTAAAATTCATAAATGCACCAGCCGAGAGCCCGCAGCGCGAACCAACGAGCAACATTATAAAACTTAAGAAGACGGGTATTTATCGCGAATTTACGTTTAATTTAATCCCGACGTTTCGACCGGATTGCACCAGCCGTGGTCGCGGGGAGACTAGCAACATTACCAAGAAAGTAGCCAGCAAAACATTTTCAACGTGGAGTCCGTAGCTCTTATTATTCAGGGTGATTGTGTCTGTACCCGCCATAGCAAATTCGCATATAGAGGAGGTAATTTACTCATTATTGAACCCTACTTTCCCTAATCAAAATTTTATAGTTTGAGAGATACATCAATTTTTATATTGTATTGAGATTTCTTCAAACTTTTTTTTTGTATTATTTTGGTAGTTATTTGTTAGTATTTGTTGGTGGTCTTAAAAATTGATGATTAAAATACCTGTGATCTTCCCTCAACCTATGGTTAAAAATAAGATATTAGGCTTTTAAAAAAATAGTGCGTGGAGTCCCTCCGCGCGGAAGTAGTGAAACTTCGTAATGTGTATGTCACCGTAAAATTGTCAAACACGTTATATTACAATATAACGTGTTTTTCTCGCGATATTGTAATGTCTCGAATTATTGTCAACTGAGCACACGGAAGTATCTCTGCCCCCATAATCGGGACTTGGGGCACCCCCCCGTTAGGTTAGTTAGGTTCCTTTAAACCCTGCACTCGGAAATAGGTCGACTACGCTTTTTAGGGGGAATATAAAGTGTTTTAAGGTTATGTTATATTAATCGGTATTTCTCAGGAATGGTCCATTATCTTTTCATGAGAGTTGTGCCACTGGGCAAGGAGGACCCCTCCTTCCCTCCACATCGCGTGAGTTGACTACCATCGCATGCATTTCACGAAAAATAATGCGTTTTATTGTAAGCAGTATGTTCGTTTGACAATAATTCGAGACTTTACAATATCGCGAGAAAAAACACGTTATATTGTAATATAACGTGTTTGACATTCCCCCTCCCCAGGAGCGTTGAACGTTTAACGCAACAGTGTTTTCATACCGCCTCCATGGTGGCGTGAAACGTTTAACGCAACCTTGTTGGAAGTCGCATTAGAAGTTTCAATTTAAAAAAAAGTTGAAAAGACCCTAACTAAAAAGTCTAAAATAGGGTTCAATAATTTTTTAATGACCTCTCATATATGCGAATTTACTATAGCTGGTTCAGACCCATTCACCCTATTATAAGCTTTATTGGTAAAGAAAATAATAAAGTTAACAGTAAGTAAGTTTAAAAGGCAAGATCCGCTTATAGACTTAATGTTTTAAGTAAATATTAAAAGTTTTTCAATCCATCGCCTTCGAACTTATTGTTTTATAATATTCAAGTTCAAATATCTAAGAGAGAAATATTAAAGAAGCCATTTCTTTTTGTTGTTTTTGTACTTGGAATGAGGAACGAAACTTGAGATTTTCATAAGTTTAAGAAATAAGCGTATGGCGTAGTGGTAGTGACACTGCCTTACGTTCTTAGGTTCAAATCCCGGTAGGAGCAAATGTTTGTGTGATGAGCATGGACATTTATTTCCGAGTCATGGATGTTTATATGTATATTCTGACTCGTATGTATTTACAAACAAAAAAGTATATATGTAGTATATCAACTATCTAGTGTCCACGACACAAGCTTTGCTTAGTGTGGCACTAGGTGGCGCTGTGTGTTAATGTCCAGCGATATTTATTTTTTTATCATGTCGAACCTATTTGGTCGAGTCTATTTAGACCACGTGTCATAGTAACAGCCGCTTGGGTCTTCAAGTTAAGCCGCAGTTGTCTAAGTTGGTCTGTGGATGGGTGACCACCCACTACTTACAGAGTTTTCTCCGTGCCTTGGAAAGAACGTTATGCCGATGGTCCCAGATGTCTTATTATTATCTACCTATCTGTTTATAGATCTTTAAAAGTCTGACAACCTGTCTTACCAAGGGGTATCGTATTACGTAGTAATAACTAGGTTGTGGAGGTCAGACAGGCAGTTGCTTCATGTTAAGTACTGGTATTCAGCTGCATCCGGTTAGACTGAAAGCTGACCATAGTTGACTAGGCAGATGATGAAAATACCTGGGAATTTTTAGGTTGGTACGGACCTGTGACCGTATGCTCGGCAGTTGATTGCAACCACTAGAGTCTGAACAAAGACTGCTCAACTTATTCTGGAAGTGGGCCACAATTTTATTCCGTGTCATCGCGGCCCTACATGGGCCAATACAGTAAATAAAATTGACTAATAGTAACTTTTTTCAAACCAATTCCTGATGACTACTGTGGCTTTAAGTATACAGGGTGACTGGCTCTGGATCCGCCATAGCAAATTCGCATATAGAGGAGGTCATTTGCTTATTACTGAACCCTACTTTCCCTAACCAAAGTTTTATAGTTTAGGAGATATGTCCATTTTTATACTTTATTGATTTTTTTCCAAAATTTGAGCTTTAAGCATTCATAACTTTTTTTTTGCTCGATTTTTGTGTGTTTTTTTACCATTTGTTGGTAGTCATAAACATTGGTGATTAAAATACCTCGGAACTTCCCTCAAAATAGGGTAAAAAAATAAGATAGTACGCTTTTCAAAGAAAATAATGAGAAATCAAAGTCATTACGATCAAATTCAACCCCAATTAAAAAAAAAGCTGAGGGGTTTCAATAATTACTTTTTATCAATTTTTTTTCTCTAGTTCTAACCTTTCCAACGGAACCAATTTTTTTTTTTGGTTTTAAAAAAATAATTCAGTATAGGTTTGTTGAAGCTAATTGTGCAAAGTATTTTTTGCAAATTTATGACTAGGGAGGTAGAAATTATAAGTGGATTTACATTTTTTATTATACAATAGTAAAAAAAAACCAACAAAATAAAGCAAAAAAGTTATGAATGCTTGAAGGTCAAATTTTGGAAAAACTTCAAGTAAAAATGACATATCTCCTAAACTATAAAACTTTGGTTAGGGAAAGTAAGGTTCAGTAATTAGCAAATCACCTCCTCTATATGCAAATTTGCTATGACGGGTCCCGAGCCAGCCGGGGTTGCGGGCCTGTTCGAAAGAGATACCGCGGCCCCGGAACATAAAGGGCGAGGAAGGAACATGGATGGGTTATAGTCAGTAAGAGTCTGACACTCCCTCCCGCTCCGCCCAGAGTGGGAGAAGTCATTTGATGATTTCCCATCCCAAAAAAAAAGGGTCCCGAGCCAGTCACCCTGTATATACTTCAATAATTCAAGCAAGTGACGTAATGCTTATCTGCATTAGCTTAGTGAAACTGGGTTCACTGTAACGTTACATTTTCCTGGGAAGGAAAATGTAAGGTTGCATTGTGTAAAGTTTAAAGAAAAATGGCAAGAGAAAATATGATGGTTTAATGATACAAGGAAATAGAAATTTACTAAGTTAGGGAAGCCGATACGAAGCCGTTAGCATGGTGATAAGGGTCCAGGTCCAGGTCCGAAGTTCGCAGTTGACAGAAAACGCTCGCCGCACTGATAGGCTCGCAGTAGAGATAGTAGGAGTAGCAGCAGTTGTCGCAGTCGCAGTAGTAGCAGCAGTAAGTTTTCAAGGTAGTCGACGGTCCAGGGGCTCTCAATAGTAGTGGCAGCAGCAGTTTTCAAGGCCGTCAGAACTTCATTATGACGCTAGGGCAAGATTTTGCAGATTTAGGCGACCACGGCAAATATTTCAGAGTAATGTCCAGCTTGTTGCTGTGTCATCATGCAGTTATAATTTTTATAGTGTTCTAGAAGATGGAAGATTAAAAAGGTTACAAAAGAGGTCTAGCATCAAACATATACAACCTACAATTACTAGTTACAGGAATAAATTAAAAAGAAAACTAGGCTTGTCATTGTCATAGTCATTATCTGACATCGCAAAAGTAAATAAAGATTTGGAAACACCAAAATGTACAGAAATGCTATAAATAATACTAATTAAAAGGCGGAAAAGGCATGCTAAGCCTCCGCATAAAAGCTATGAAGTTATTCGGAAGGAACATGTGATAATATTTTGGATTACAATAGGTAAAAAAGTAAGTACAAAAACACAAACATTACATCACATGTTTAAAGATTTTGTTTGAATTCCTGAAATCTGCTTTCAAAAGACTCGTCAGTAGACCACTGTTGGCGGGCCAATTCAAATACGTTGGTAAGTCATATTGTAGCCCGCGGGCCTGTGGTTGAGCAGCCATGGCTAAGACCAACGAGGCAGTCACGTATTAAATGGTATTCTAGTTCACTTACGTCTGTAATTCGTCTACACAGGCAGTGTAGCGACCAGACTATGGCCATTTCTCAAAGTTCACAAGCTGATATGACAAAGTATCCCAAACTGCATACTCCTAGCGACTACGGATAAGTATTTCAATAAAATAAAACTTTCAACGTTACGCCAAGAAACTCGATTCAGCGAACAATGTAAAAGAACCCGTACCCTTCGCTACCCAATGAAAAAATAACCTTATTCAGCTGGCAACAGAGTTTAATCCACACTAATGACTGTTTCACGTAGTCCCTATTAAATATGAATTTCTTTATCTCGTCTCGAGCGAAGTTTCTCGCCGAATCGGTGATATCTAAATAATATTAATAAAAAATCTTGTTTGTCGTCTCAGTAAGAAAGTTGTTTTGAAACAACAGAAGTATGCGGGTCGTTGTTATTGTTACAACAAATATTACGACTATAGAAATATCAAATAAGGCATTAGGACACCGTATTATATATTATATGAATATGGCTTTTGCTTATTTCGGTTTATACTGTTCTGGTTCTGGATATTATATCCAATAGTTTATTTACTTATACATTCACTCACGCACTCTAACATTATAATAGAAAGAAAAAATATGTACAAATATCAAAAAATATAGAATTTTTCGATGCCCTGTAACCCCTGTTATGGGGATCGAAAAATTCGTCCACATCGCTGCCAACAGGAAAAGTGCCCAGAAGGCTGGCAGCATTACCACGTTGGATGGCAATGCTGATTCTTTGGCCAAAAAATAGTCCCGCCCTCTGGTCACGTGAAGAGTCGACCAACCGTTTGGCGATTTCCCGAAATACTAGGTGGGCACTCGGACCCCATGGCCCTAGTGTTTCGACCCCAAACGGCTCAAACAAATAATTACCAATTAAATTATTGTATTTGCGCCGTTTGAGGTTTTCAGCACCTGCAGCAGCCGCCCCAGCGCAGCACACCGTGCTAGGAAGATGAGATGGCGCAAGGGTGTCGACGCAAGTTGCGTCCCACACCAAAGGCCTACCCAACTTCCATGGCATTATGGTCATACCATCTGGTCTCTTGCCATCGACGCGCGCCAAGCCAGTTGGTTCTAACACAGCTGGCACCCCGGCGGTGGCAAGAGCACGACGGATGAGATCATTAATGCTGGCGTGTCGCGCTATCCGACCTGCACTCTTAATGCAAGAAAGGCCATGGTGTCCGAGGCAGTCGACTGCTTCACCACATTGACAGCGATGTGGAGCCCCACAAGGAGCGCCCAAACGCAAACAAGTAGCGAGCCGGAAGGTCGTGTCACCTAACAAAGTGCCTATATTAGGTGACGGTAGTGCCTGAAGCCAGAGACCCGACTCCCACTCACCCACAGCCAGCAGGCGGGCACGCTCAGCAGTATTGGTAGACGTATTAATAAGTTTATTCCGTACCAACCTGCAGAGCGGCTCATCCCACTGTCTCTGGGAAAACGGGTTCTCGGGCCGATCCGTGTCCGGGCAAGTCACTTTCCAGGCGTCCTCTGCGTCGGTCAAGCACGGCACTTCCGAGTCAACCAAGGAAAGACTTAAAATTTTCCTGGTTAGCTTTTCAGTGCTGTGGACAGAAGACAGGAACGCCGGTAAGCTTATACTAGAAATTTTGCGGACGCCGAGACCACCAAAACGAATTGGTAGTGTGGCTTGCAGCCACGCTCGGTCGTCCAGGGCCACATTAAGAATGGATGTTAAAGTGTTGCGAATAATTTGATCAATTTTATCCAAAAGTTGTGGTTGCTTCCAAAGAGGAGAACAACGGAGAAAATACATAAAATTTGGACCAAAACAGCAATATCTGATAATCGTGAATGCCGCATGTAAATTAATTTAGGAAAGTCTGTCCGAAATATCATTGAAATGTATAATTTTGTCATCGATGAAAGATGAATAACTTTCTTCTAAAATAGGGGAACCTAGGAGGTGCAGGGAACTTTTTTCTAAAATTTTGATTTGAGGAGCTATTGCATTAAATTTATCTATAATCGATTGTCTGTCGGTAACGTCAGAGAGGTAAATTTCACACTTTGATGGGTTAAGGTCTAGGCCAATGGATTTAAACTGATGTTTGAAGAGTTGCAAGTCAGCCAAAACGGTGTCAACATCACCTCCTAGCGTTCTATCGTCTAAATACCATACATTAAATTTTGAATTTAGTTGTTGAATTATGGGATGAATAGCCAAACTGAAAATGACAGGCCCGAGAGGGTCACCTTGTTGGCATCCAACTGCAGATTCCAAAACGTTGTCCTTGTAAAGTAATTTTGAAGGTTGTCTATAACATTGCCACAAAAAACCATAAATTTCGGGTAATTCTTTTTTGACTTCAGCCAACAAAGTGTCCCTATTCACGGAGTTGAAGGCATTTTTGACGTCAACCTTGAGGACGACCTCACCTTTTTTCGAGTCTAGAAAAGATGATAGGGCATGTACGGCTGCCTCACAGCCCCCCCTGGAACCAAAACCAAGTTGAAGGGGCTGGAACTTAGTTGCAAGCGTCTCGCTGTATAGCTTGCAACATATTTTGGCAGCCATACGCCTGTAGGTGCAACCGACGGCAATTGGACGAATGCCGCCGTCCTTCTTGCGCAGGGCGCATAGGTTAGCCCCATACAAGACATCGACGACGGCATCGTTCACGCCGCCAGAGAGCATTAAGCTGATCAGAACCGCGAGCTCCTTCAAGAGCGACTCACCAGCTTCCCCGGCGCCTGAACTCAACAAATCTTTCAAATGTTGTGGGGTCAGGCCGTCGAGGCCGCCAGCAGAACCACTCCGAAAGGAGCTCACGGCTGCGATCATCTGCGGGGCTGAAATATTAAAAAAAGGTGGATCCTGAATGAGGGGGTCGGGGTGGACGGGTGGGTCGGGGAAGGTGAGACCATCCGCAGGCGATGGATGTTTACTCTCCAGGGCTGAAAGAGTATCTGGAGAGTATGGCGCCACCACATCACTGCTGAACAGTATTCTGGCTGCCCCCCTAATGTCACCGTCACTTAACTTGGATTCCGCAAGATCACAAATGTTTATCTGTTTATTAAAAAAAGGTAATTTGAAGTCTAAAATACGGGCCGAATTGTTGCAATTATCTTTAATTTGATTTGATAAGGATTTTTGAGTAGCCAAATTTTTTTGGACATGCAGAATCCTGTAAAGGAAGGTGAGTAACTGCTCCCAGGCACGTAGCGAGTTCTCCTGGGTCGCGAGACGGACACATCGCGCTAAACTCAGCGCAACAGAGTGTCTCGCGCCCCGGGGAACTCTTTTTAAAACTGGAGTGGAATTTTTAAATTTAGATAACGTTCGCCACAAACTTTGTTCTAGAGGTGTTGATGTTGAAGATATGGCTGGGGGGCACAAAGGTACACTATGAGGTTTGTGAACCTTGCCATAGTGTATCTTAAGCCCCCGTTCGCCTTTGAAAAAACGAGCCTGGGAGCAATGTACCAGTTGCACATCCAGTGACGTGGCAGGTTGACTGGCACTAACTGTTCCGGTGTCGCTACAGCTGGCGCCGAACATAAAAAAATTAACTTACCAATAAACAATAAACAGATTATAAACTATTAAAAACACTTAAAACACAAAAACAGGAAAAAACAGATACACTAACAAAAAAAATTGTCACATTTTATCACTGACGCCTGACGCGCGCAGTCGCGCTGCCAGCCTGGGGCACCGCGGCGCTGACCGCGCAACGTAGTGATTATATACTCTGTGTGCACATTCCTTCAGGCCTTTAGTTTAATTTTATTGTAGGATATGTTTATTCAACAGAACTATACCACTGCAGATACAGCAGGAAGCTCTAGATTTATTACAAGGACACGAACGTTCGCTTTCACCGCGCAGCGCCTTTCTATTCGGCGCGCGTCGCTCTCATGATGATGATGAATAATTTTCCAAATCGGTCCAGGCGAAAATTATTATAATATAATAATTTTCTTGTTTTTTTTTTTTTTTATTTATTTATTGAATACTCACGCACTTTCATAAGTGTTTATATCAATGCTCAGTTGAATGAAAAATTACACTAACACCACGAAAAATTATTCTAAAAATTACCATAATCCCGAAGAATTGCCAAACTTATGTGGCAGTGGGCAGGGCACATTGCTCACAGAACGGATGCCCGATAGGGCTGAAAAGTTTTGGAGTGGCGGCTGCGAATTGGAAGATGATGCGTTGGAAGACCTCCCACTAGGTGGACCGATGATCTGGTGAAGGTTGCGGGTATCCGTTGGATGCGAGTCGCATGGGACCGGTCAATGTGGCGACACTTGGGGGAGGCCTATGTCCAGCAGTGGACGTCTTTCGGCTGAAATGATGATGATGACCATAATTAGACCACAGCGTTCCCACTGCTGGGACACATGCCTTTTCTCCGTAACAGAGAGTGGGCTGTAATAAAGATTTTTTTTGATTTTGTACCTTCTTCATTAGCCCGAAACGCATATTATATAATTATCGCTTTACATCACACATAGCGCCATCTAGTGCCACACTAAGCAACGAGGCTTGTGTCGTGGACAACAGATAGTTGACATACTACATAGATACTTTTTTATTTGTAAATACATACTTATTATACATATAAACATCCATGACTCGGAAATCGTGGACATTTCCACGCTCACCACACAAATATTTGGTCCTACCGGGATTCAAACCCGTGACTCTAACAACGTAAAATTTGAACTGGATTTCTACAAACGTGGATCTGAGACACAACAGACGAAGTATGCTACTATACGCCTCAGCATACCACTTCGGGGGATATGTAACATCATTACAATAACGTCTTACAGAGTACGGATCCCTCTACTTTGATATTGAAAAGAATATTGAATTTTCTCTGCGGTCTATAATCCAGCAGAATTGCATTCATCTGGAAGCCTCGTCGCGTCACTAAAGGTGGTTTTTATAAAGAATATGACATGTGATTACATGTCGATGTGGATTTTACAATGGCTCAGGAGCAAAATGTCTCTGTCGCAAAATGTCGCTTTCTCACAATACCTGGGGCCTAATTCTGCTATTTTAATAAATTCGTCACTCCAACACGATTCCATTCTCATCCCATTGTCATTTTGCTTAAAGTTCGTAATCTGCTAAATTCACAATGGGTCAATGGGTCTCGTAATAAAATTGTGTTTTAATGGCATTATCGTATTGTCATATTATAAAACCCTTAGTACAAATGGTTTTCGAAATCTACTACTAAATGCGAACATTTGTTCATGCCAGATTTCATGAACGATATTAATATTCCATGACATTTCTTTCAATGGACTGTCAGTGGTTGTTCATTGAGAAGACACAATGGCGCCATTATGATAGTAGAATTAACAAACTTGTCAAAATTTGACAGAACTTGATCATTATGAAATCAATGATCGAATACTCTTACGCAGAATATCTCTTTCGCAAAATCTCGTTCACGTGGCTAAATAATAACAGCCGCTCGGGTCGATTTTCAGACCGTACTTTCCTTGGTGGGTCAGTTGATGGATGACCAACATATCTGAATTTTATGAAATAGTTTATCAGAAAAATCAAAGCATAACCACACATCCGAACGTATTATTGATTGTTTCTTCTTTGGGCCAACTAGATATGGAATTTTAAAATCGAATTTTGACTTGTTTCTATCTTTTGCTTTTTTCGTATCGAAGCGAAAGTGACAGCACAAAGTGAAGTTGAAATCTTTCTAATTTTGTAAGTAGACCTGCACAGTACCCGGTATTCATAAAATAATAATTTAAAAGTAACTTTGTGTCACTCTCGCAGTAAAATCGAATTTTGCTCACTGTTTGTAAACAGCAAAACCTGTTTGTTTGAGTTGCTGAGGTGAAAAGTTTTTTCATTCTTAACATTAGTTGGGAAATAATATTGGTTAATTAAACTGCGCTCTGCCTCTGCAGTTTACTTTATTTTGAAGAAGCAAGCAACACATCTGGCAAAATTGAATGCATTCACTGCAAAAGTAAGAGAGAAAAATAAAACTTAATTAAGGTAACACTGTTTAAAGCTTCCACGGTTGAAAACTAAACTTATATTGTCAACCCGCGATCATGGCACTTGCAACAGCGTCGAAATATCGGGAGCTCACACGGAAGATATCCCGTAAGTGGCAATATACTCGTAAGTTTAATTAAGGTCTATTTTTCAATCGTGAGACTCTGATGAAAAAATATCTATAGTCTAAATTGTTACGTTATGGATACGCTTTCCTAAGATACAGACAGATTTTCTGCCTAGTTTAGGAAAGGGAGTCCTATGACCCATTTTATATGTACTGGTTCTATTTATTTATAACATCTAATTATATAAGACAACTTTGTATACCATGTACAAACTACTGATTTTTATTTTTTTTTTAATTTTTTTTAGTTACATAACTTTTAACTGATGATGAAATGCGGTGGATGGCATAATTCCTATACAAACCGCATTGTTTTGTTCCTGCAACTAATATCTGAATATGGACAACTTGGTCTTAAATATTGCCCCAAGCCTATGGTTATTGCGTAATTTGCTCTAAATATAACAAACATAATATACACTCAACCCGAGCAGTAAACATTAACAACAGGATTTGTATATTATGGTGTTTCGGTTCTACACGTGTACAATAACACATAACGATAAATTGCTAGCCTTGAACCCATACCCTTGAAAAATATCTCCTCAGGGATACTATTTACTAAGACCAACCCGAAAACGAGGTCAGTATCCCTACATTGTCAAACCAGAGTAATTTGTATGTAAGTAGAAAATGTCGTCATCATTTTACCGACCTTACCCCCAATATTGGGGACGGCTTACGACAGATCGGGGCTTACAAACGTCACCCAAATATGATAAAACGCCTCTACGATCGGCTCGTAGCCGCGCGAGCTACGCCGACGCCTACGCCGTAGGCCGGTTACGAAACGAACTTAACTTCGGTTACAACTTCGTAATTTAGATCTCTTTTTATGTGAATATTTTCGTAGTCTGTTTGTCAATGTTATTCTCGTAAAAGTGAGATTATTTTTGGTGCTGACGCTGTTTTTATTTATTTGTGACGCTAATAGATGTCTTTATTGCGCTTCGGAGGAGGTTTATATAATGTTTATTTCAGAAGTTTTGTCGTGAAATATTTATATCACTTTCAGGGATAAAAAGATATCGGTAAAGTGTCTGTATTTTTTACATTGGACTGATAAGTTTTTCATTACCAATTGGATTCGAATTTAGGTAACAAAAATGATAAAAACTGATAAAATTCGCTAATGGATTGGCAGGCTGTCGCCATTATCGTTATTGCCAATCTTTTGTGTTCCCCTCATTATTGCTGAATACATAATGTATGACTGACTCTCGCTCTCGGCACCTCTCGCTTGTAAGTGCTTACTTAACCGGGGAGCAAAGCACTTTATATGCTAATCCAGGGCGAAATTTCATTCCGAACTGGTTAGCCGTTTAGGCGTGATTAAGTTACAAACATCGAAACATTATAATTAGTCTCGTTTTATATTATACAGGAAGGAATTTTTCAATGCCACTCGGAGGGCAAGTTCTCGAAATAATGGAGATAGCAAATTTTATACAAAGGAAACATTCCTTTATTTTCCGAAAATTTGCTTGTCACATCGAACCGACTAAAGTTCGAAAAAATAATATCCTGAATTTTTTTACATCAATCAATAGGGACAAACATATGGATCATAACTCTCTTACAAACATGATTAATCAAATTAATGGAAAACCATGAAATCTAAAGAAGAGTTATAAATTCAATAAGATAAAGCACTTTTGTCCTGGTTTTCCCACAAGGAAGGTCTAAATATATAATTTGTACGCGGACAACCGCGAACCGGAAGACGTTGTGTTGAAAGGTCTCCCACTAGGTGGACCATGACCTGGTGAAGGTTGCGGGAATCCGTTGGATGTGAGGCGCACGGGACCGGTCAATGTGGTGACCCTTGGGGGAGGCATATCGACGCAAGAAAGCAATCTTGTAGTATCTCGAAAAGTTGAACTTTACACCAGAGCCAAAATACTACATATTTCAAAAATTCATAACTCGTAAACTAGCTGAATCAGAGTGGTCATTTTTGGAACACTTATTTCTTATATTGAAATTTATCAGATGGATTCTAAAGTTAGTCTAACATGCGTTTTTATACTAGTTACAGCAATTGGTATTTCAATTTGAAGCAGCAATTTTGCTGTTTCTTGGTAGTTGTAACATACGGCACAACTAAATTGGTGTGGGCTGCGAAAAAAAATACTTGTAGCGTTTTTGATGTATTTATGTATAACTTAAAAATAGTTGATTTTATGGTATTTACAGCATTTTGAAGTATCTTTTGTTAAAAAAGTTTAGAAAAAGTCTACGACGTATAAAAAAAAACATATCGTAGGAAAACGTTGATCAGACCGTCTGACGCAATATTTTTTTTCTAATTTCAATGATGCAATAAAAAAAAATCATTTTTCGAGATACGACAGAATCGCTTTCCAGCGTCAATATGTAGAGCAGTGGACGTCTTTTGGCTGAAATGATGAAATAATGATGATAATGACACAAACAGCTAGACGGCAACGACTTGTAGGTCATACAAATATTAGTCATGTGGGGATTGAACATGTGATATGTATCGTACAGGTCAAACACTTAACCACTACGCCGTGTCGTCGAGAAAGGATCATTCCCACTAGTTCTACTACATAGTTCTACGGCAGAACTAGTGGGAATTATTTTTCCCACTAGTCCTACGATTTCAGGTGGTACAAAATCGTAGAACTAGTGGAAACAAAAAGTTCCATTACTTCTACTGTTCCATTACACAATTTTACGGTAGAACTAATGGGAATTTTGGTTCCCACTAGTCCTCGTCATCACCATCATCATCATCATCATCATCATTTCAGCCAAAATACGTCCACTGCTGGACATAGGTCTCCCCCTAGTGATCTCCGTTCTTTTCAATCCATCCATCAGCACATTGTTATTAAGTGCGTTACATTGAGTTCTACCACAAAACATGTTTTATAACCTCAAAAAAAATAGCTGTTGTTTCCCAGCAATATTTTTTGCTTAAAGTTACTTAGTTTGATGTACAGAATGCTTGGTTAACGGCTTTGTGATGAGGTGGTTTACACCCTGTATAGGGTGGGATCAAACACCTCTTCACGAAGCCGAAAGAGACTTGTTTTCCCAGTCATCGCGATATTTGTTTGTTCGACACCATACCTGGGAACCTTCAAGTTACGGATATTGAGGGTCAACGTTACAATTTCTAGACAAGTTTTTTACTAATCAACCCGTTCATCAGCACAATGTTTTATGTGCGTTACATTAAGTTCTACCACAAAACATGATATTTCACTCAAAATAAAAAGTCTCCTTTCCCTTTTTTTTTTTTTTTAAGGATGGGAAATCATCAAATGACCCCCCCCACTCTGGGCGGAGCGGGAGGGAGTGTCAGACTCTTACTGACTAAAAACCATCCATGTTCCTTCCTCGCCTTTTACGTTCCGGGGCCGCGGTATCTCTTTCGAACAGGCCCGCAAACCCGGCAGGCTTCGGCCCTTGCGGGCCCCTCTCTTTTTGCTGACATCTCTTTGAGGCGCGCGTGGAACACGAACGCGCCGTCGATACGGCCTGTCGTCGTCGTTAGACGGCCGGACGGCTAGCTAGCCCATAGCCAGCCGTCCACAGGCCCGCATCTACGGTGGCCGGTAGCCACCACGTGGCCCCCGACGCCCGTTGCGTCTCCCGCGGCGGCCGGGAAGAGAGGATCTCTCCCTCTCTCGTTCCGCCACCTCCTTCGCTAGCATGACTGCTTCGCAGAAAGAGGCGACGGCTTCCCATTCCGTCTCGCTCCGGACCATGGATTGAACCAGGGCCGGACGCGAGAGGTCGCCGCCGCCGATCGCCGCCACGAGGACACGGCGGAGCTCCGCCCACGCAGGGCAGACTTCCACCGTGTGCTCCACCGTGTCCTCCGGTCGATCCTCGCAGTGGAGACACCCGGGCGATTCCTCCCGCCCGATTCGGTGCAGGTACCTCCCGAATCATCCGTGACCGGTGAGGACCTGCGTCAGGCGGAAGGTGAGGACGCCGTGGCGCCTCTCCAGCCACTCCTCAAAGAGGGGACTTACCGCCACTATCGTGGTGTGCCCTAGTCTCCTTTCCCTAACATCTCTTCGTACGAATTAAAACAAATGAACTATGTATGGTTTTTCATTAGAAAAATGTTGAAGATCACGATGGATGACGATTCAAGACTTAAAAAGACTTATTTTTGGATTTCAAAGTTAAGAACTTTAATAAATGTAGGTGGGTTCATTGGCCTCTATTGCGATTTTAGCTGGCAGCTATTATTATATAGCACTCACGTCGATATTTTAATCGGTAAAACACGATCACTTTTAAAAGGCGTCAAAAATGAAGCAAATGAATCTCACGGCTCATTCGCTTAGGTAAACGAGTTAGGTCCAGTCGTGTCACCGCCGAGATTATTGCGACAAAAGTTATAATAACTTCCAGGAACGTGGCGGTTTAAGAGAGGAGCGGAAGCGATTTCTGAATACTAAGTTTGATATTGATAAGATTGAATAATAAATTGTGTGGTAATCGGTTATTGTGGTATCGGCATGTGATGATGAGGAATGAGGAAAACGTCGTGAAAAAAGTTTTGAACAAGAATGAGGATGGGTTTTTGTGTAGAGGAAGACCAAAGAAACGATGGATGGACTGTGTTTAGAAGGATATGGTAAGAAAGGAAGTGTCGGATGAGATGACGAAAAATAGAGGAGTATGGAAGAAGAAGACATGCTGCGCCGACCACAAATAAATTGAATAAGGGCAAGAGAATGATGATGATATTGATTAGTTGATTGATTTCGTTAAAGTTTTTGTTGTTTGAAAAGACGGAGGTATTGTATGAGAAGTGATATCAAGGAAAAAGGAGTAAATGATAGCTTGATGTTTGACATGGGAGAATGATAGAGAAAAAAATACGCGCGGTCTTTGGGGACTACCGATAGAAGTGAAAAGTAAAGTAATCCAAAATAAACAGTATCTTTATTGCATATGGTTGAGTTTGACTTACCGTTTTATGAAAGCGTTCGGTGATGATGACGCGAGTTCCATGATTTTTCTTCACCCATGAAGTGTTAAAATTCACTTCAAAAATGTGTTGCGCCAGCTTCAAATAACATGCGAAAGGGGCAGAAAGATCAGGCTTATTTATCTGATTTATTTTATTCACTGCCGTTTTGAATGATATAGCTAGGGTAGACGACAAAAAAACTAATTACTCGGTCAAGATAGATTTTCTAAAAATATTGGACACATTTTTTCTGTTTTCACGTAAACAAAAAATGAAGACGAGATGATATGATAAGATGATACAGTGTATCAAAAACTCGTGTGACATCGCATTTGATTACAGGTTTTACTGGAAAGTGACGTCACAAGACCCACGTATGGTCTTTGACGCGTTTTATCTTTAACAATTTTTATTAATTTGATAAAACAAAAAACACTGACAAATTAAACAGAATCATATTATTTTTAGTTTCCATGGAATCGTCCCTAATGCATTGACATTACGAGTACAGTGACACTCCGGCTTTGTCTCGCTGTCTCGCCACTGCACTGTACGTACACATTACACAGATGATATGATGAGATGATACAGTGTATCAAAAACTCGTGTGACATCACATTTGATTACAGGTTTTACTGGAAAGTGACGTCACCAGACCCACTTATGGTCTTTGACGCGTTTGATCTTTGTCAATTTTTATTAATTTGATAAAACAAAAAACACTAACAAATTAAACAGAATCATATATTTTTTAGTTTGGGATCGTCCCTAATGCCATGACATTACGAGTACAGTGACACTCCGGCTTTGTCTCGTTGTCTCGCCACTGCACTGTACGTACACATTACACAGATGATATGATGAGATGATACAGTGTATCAAAAACTCGTGTGACATCACATTTGATTAAAGGTTTTACTGGAAAGTGACGTCACAAGACCCACTTATGGTCTTTGACGCGTTTTATTTTTGTCAATTTTTATTAATTTGATAAAACAAAAAACACTGACAAAAAACAGAATCAAATTTTTTTAGTTTGGAATCGTCCCTAATGCCTTGACATTACGAGTACAGTGACACTCCGGCTTTGTCTCGCTGTCTCACCACTGCACTGTACGTACACATTACTTGTAATCACGATATTAAAGCTATAATTAATTAACTGCCTCGTTATTGTTAAAAGTGATCGCAGGCACGACTGTTGAACAGGAAGCCCTGGATTTGATTCCCGGGTCGTGCAAAGTGTTATTGGGCTTTGCCCATTAATAATTTCTAGTCGCAGCCGCTATAACATGGGAGTTAAGAGTCCTATTACAAATTTTTGGAAATTTTTGGTTTTTACGTCCTAGATAAATATAGCTATTTCGATCGGCATACACGAGTGGATTGTTGTTGATAGAAGCATTGTGTCGCCTTGCACAGCGCTCGCGTCAAAATGAGGAGCGAGCTGAATTGACGCAGAATTTAGCTTTGCTTAGTGTGGCACTAGGTGGCGCTGTGTGTGAATGTCTAGCGATATTTATTTATTTTATTTATTATACGGACAAAAAACAAATGAACGTATTTATTGTAGATCCAAGTTCTATATCAAATTAATTAATTTGATAAAATTGAGTTTACTTGGAATATAATGACCGCTTAAACAAGACATTTATGGCTAAAATTAGACTTACTTTACGATTTTTTTCGTGAAAACTCAAGGAATTGAAATTCTAGAACTTTTTTAAGAATTGAATGAAACTAAGTGAATTTCAGCATCAAACTTACATCGCTGACGGTTTTTCCTGCAAATTGAGTTCGTAAAATATGTATAGCAAATTACACGAAAAAAAATAAAATGTGTAACTCCAACATTCAATAAAGAAAATGACACTATCGTTATTCATAAACAAATAAATAAAAAACCTCTCTGCTGCTGAAAATTACAACGTCAAAAATTATGAATGTGCGTAAAAAGTGTAATAGGACCCGTACCATTAGATACACCACTGCCAACCTGATGTTATTTTATTAATTAAATTAGAAAATTCCAAGAAACCATAACAAAAACAATTTATTAATTAACAAAACTTGTTATACTATTAAGGCGAGTACATGAGCAAACACGTGTTTTATAATGCCTAAAAGTATATGATTCACGGCAATAAACAAAACCAGAAAAATATATGATATTCTTCAGGATATATGCTAGTATGATAGTGTTTTGAAAACACAAAACAATTAATTTAACTCGATAAAAAAATCACGAACAGCACAGCATTTCAAACGAAGTTTGAACCACCACAAACAGAGTTGCTAATTTAGCTCATCTAGTCGCCTTAATAACATTAAACATTCTGAAAGTCATTAACATTAACAAAAACAAAAAATAAAAGACACATGCAGCCGAGTCTTTGGGGACAGTCGATAGAAGTGAAAATCATCAATCAATCAGATAGCTACGAGTGCTACGAAAAGCGTACGTGACGGTGTTGACGTGAGTTCCATGATTTTTGTTCACAAAAAAATTGCTCAACTTGCCTAAAACATTTTACTTCAAAAATCGCTTTCACTAACAACGTACGCAACACCATTTCAGAATCAGTTTACACGGGACGTTTCTCCGGTAATCTTCCCGTTGTGGATGCGATATCAACTTCGCTACTATTGCGAGCACAATTTACCACAAAATGTGATTCAAACTCTTTTGTCGAGTAATGAAAATCGACCGGTGTGGATCAGACCGTATGATGAGGGAAATATGCGTGGTGTATTTTTTTCGCAAATAGACTCTGTCTGCTTGTTGGTGCTGTGGATTTTGCTTTAGGAGTCGAAATGTGACTTATTTGTTAAAAGGGTAGGCAACAATTATACAGGATGTTAGCAGACTTATCACAAAGCCGTTAACCAAGCATTCTGTACATCAAACTAAGTAACTTTACACAAAAAATATTGCTGGGAAACCACATTTTTTTGGGTTTAAAAATCATGTTTCGTGGTAGAACTCAATGTAACGTACTCAAAACATTGTGCTGATTGAGCTGCTTGTCGTGGAGGTGTTTAAAAAATAGTTCTTACATTAAAAACTAGCATTAAAAAAAAATGACAAAAAGTTGGAACTTTGAGCTGTATATCTCCGTAACTAAAAGGTTCCCAGGTATGGTGAAGAACAAAAAAAGAATGATCACAATGAAGGGAAAACTAGTGCGGTTCGCCTTCGTTTAGAGTGTTTTTAATAATAAACCATTTTAATCATTTAAATGGTTTACACCGCGCCACTTGATACGATCATCACAGAGTCCTTTTATAAATTATGTTCATACACTGGCTGTCAATTGTAGGTCTTTGACAGTCGTTACAGTAGTCTGCAGCCCGATATTCTGACAACCAGTCTTACCAAGGGATATTCATCTCAGCCGAAAGACGCCCACCGCTGGACATAGGCATCCCCCAAGTGTCGCCACATTGACCGGTCCCTTGCGACTCGCATCCACCGGATTCCTGCAACCTTGACCAGGTCATCGGTCCACCTAGTGGGAGGTCTTCCAACGGATCGCCTTCCGGTTCGCGGTCGCCACTCCAGAACTTTTCGGCCCCAACGGCCATCCGTTCTGCGAGCAATGTCCCCTGCCCACTGCCACTTAAGTTTAGCAATTCTTCGGGCTATTGGAGTATTAACCGGTACTAACCAGGTTGTGGAGGTTTAATAAGCAGTCGCTCCATGTAAAATACTGGTATTCAGCTGGGTCTGGTTAGTCTGGAAGTCGAACCCAACATTGTTGGGGCTGGGCTTGATGTATCTTGTCATATTCAATTGTTAATTCAAGTAAAGAAACTCATAGTGTTAGTAACAATTTCACTTACACCTATATTAGTAAACGTAATTAAATACAAAACTTAAAAAACCTAAAAATTGGACACATAACTATACTGCAGTTCCAGCAGAAATTTTGAAGCACTGGTTTACGATCGCGCAATCCAGTCGGCCCGAAATCATTTTTAGGATGCTGTTGGAGCTGCCCCGCACCCTGCGTACCAGGGATGCGCATCTTTTACGCATCACTGTATAAAAGCAATCTACGCGGGCTTCAGCAAACATCCCTGAAGCACCCTAAAAGCGTTGTTATACTGGACACGAAGAGCTCTGTATGCCTTTAGCGTAAAATGCGTCCACAAGCTACACGCGTAGAATGAAGTACAATATGCACGGAATAACGCGACTTTGACTTTACTCGAACAGCGTGCAAACCTGCGGGCTATCATGTTAGCACGTACAGACGCATTTCGCTCCCGTTCGATGTCATTATCATATACGTTCGCCTGATGTGAAATGGACTCAAAGAAGTGAGTTTACAGTTTTACTCACAAATTACATTGTAAAATAAATAAATAAATAAAATAAAATAAATATCGCTGGACATTAACACACAGCGCCACCTAGCGCCAAACTAAGCAAAGCTTGTGTCGTGGTCACTAGATAGTTGATATACTACATATTATATTGTTTTTTGTTTGTAAATACATACTTATCATACATATAAACATCCATGACTCGGAAACAAATGTCCATGCTCATCACACAAACATTTGCTCCTACCGGGATTCGAACCCAGGACCCTAAGAACGTAAGGCAGCGTCACTACCACTACGCCATTTGAGTCGTCAATGTAAAGCTTGTTCAACCGTCTGTGTTGTGTATGAACACATTTTCATAAAATGTTTAATTGAATTTCATAATCTAACTCCTATTTTATTTTTTTACACCAGAAAATAATTGTGCCATTCATTCAGAAAAGTTAATGACACTGAAAGCGCTGGAACTTAAACAACTAAGAAAACTTTACGGGGTGTAAAGCTATATCGGCAATTTAACTTGTCCAACTCTTTGCCAGTTAAGATTACATCTAGAAACTTTAATCTGAGTTGCATACTAATTCGCAGTTTCAGCAAATTTACAAACATGCAAGCTAACTTAATATAATAAATTCGAAAGTAAGTTTGTATTTTACCTTTTCACGCTTCTACCACAGACAGCAGCGATCATCTGTGTTTTTTTTTAGGTTAAACCGTGCTTGCTTAGGTTGGTCTATGGGTGATCAGGACCACGCCTTGTATAATGAAGATAAGATAAGACATGCTGAGTAGAAACCGATTTGTTTGTCAAATTCTAAATTGACGCGATAGAATTAGCGATTATATAGCTAAAGCGATTTTTTGCTTTTTAAGACACGCCGATGACGAGCGGGAAATTATTTAAACAATCAAAAGTTTTTCCCTTTGACCTCACCAGTGACGACGAGCAATTGGGTCAGCGGGAATACAGCATTCGCGTCAGTCTCATGTCTGTGTATTGCTCAAAGTTAACGGGAATACACCATTCAATAACTGTTCCTGCCGTTTTCCTTATACGTGTAATCCTCTTTTTTCATGAAAGTAAAGTGGAGACACAAAGTTCCGATACATTTTCGTCTAACAGGCATATCTACTTCTTTATTACATGACCTACTCTCGCCCCCTATACATAGGAATGGAAACATAACTTTAATATCGCGATAAACCCGTGTGGCTGCTAATATTTAAGCACGAGCCCTGTTCCCAAGCCCAAGAGACTAAGTAGTTAACACAATTACTCGAAGTTTTGAAAGATAAATCAATTCGATTTCCCTACAGAGCTAAGTATTTGAAACTGTTCAGTAATTCAGTGCGCCTTTATCGGCTCTCACTATAACTACTTCTATTTAGGCGCGTTTTATTCGCGTAGTCGCGTAGTGTAGGGTACGAAATAAAAGTAATGGGTGGGGTAAAGTGCGTAGTTTCTGGTTGATGTATGGCTGGGTTTCTTATAAAAGCGCGGCGGAATGTGAGAACGGCGGTTCTAGTATATTTTATTTAGTTCTTGAATTGCTGGGTGATGTTTGTTAATGATATTTATTTATTGAAGTGTAAAATTCTTTTGGAGTTTTCGAGCACTATTAGAGTGAACAAAAATCATGGAACTCGCGTGACCGTCACCTAACGGTTCGTAGCACTCGTAGCCGATCCGCTACGGCGTAGCACCACGTGATTGCATTATAAAAAAAACGAAAGCAAAATAGTTGAAATGAAAATCGGTTAAGAGCGTAGACGGGCTGCATTTTTCCATACAAATGTATTCCCCTATTCTCTTCCTGGATAATGCCTCTAGAGTAATCGTTTTTATTTATAAAAATCTAGGTCTTTTGAAGGCATGCCCCTGTCATTTTTTTTTTCAAAAAATTAATTTAAAAAATAAATATGACTTACCAAAAACCTAAAAAAATACCCCGTTTTTACCTACGTAATCAGACGACTACCAAAGAAAATTGAAAAGTTTTTAAAATAAAAACAAGTAATAGGGGCATAGATCTATTCTTCCTTTAAATTTTGATACCAAATATAATTTAATTGGCTTAGGTTTCGAGGAGAAAACAGGAGAATACGAAACGTCGATCGGTCAAGGATTTTTGTAGGTAAAATCGTTCTTAGCTGCAGTTGTCTCTATCGCACTCTACGGGGGGAGACGAGAGGCGAGGGAGACGGCAATAGTTTCTTCAAATACCTATTTTTTAATTCCCGCGCAGCCCGTCTACGCTCTTAAACATTTATATGACTGATGAGTGGCATTTGTACGAAACAGCACAAATGGCGTCCACGCTGCTATTCGCGGCGAATTTGTGGTGCCCCCGCTCCGCTTTGTATCCACACGCATTCCGCTAGTGTGATAAGGCTCATATTACTTTTCTAAACAAAAGTAACCAGCAGATGTTAAAAAATTACTCTTTATAACATCACCTATCTGCAGTCCGTTCCAATGAAAATCCCGTAAAAATCGATCGACCCGATCAGCCGGAAGGGGTTTTTTTTTTAACTACCGTATAACTTTCATTTGTAGGTATTCTGTAACCCTTTTTGATACTTTTACATATTTTTATTTCTATTATAGTGTTAGTGTGTATTTATTGTAAAAAGTCTTTTAAGCAAAAAGCTGTCAGTTTTAAATCAGAAACAGACATTTTAATTTTATTCATTTTAACAGAGTATCAAATGCACAGAATCGGTTTGTGCTCATTTTTGCGACGTTTATGGAAGAATAAATCTGTCACCGTAAAATTGTAATTCAATAAATAAATTCAACATTATTTAAGACTTGAGAACAACACACACTGGATTACAATCTAACTATTTTTACAATTTAGCAGTGAAATACCATTCAATGGTCCTCTTTCAGTTGAAATCATAATGAAAACAGTGACTTAAAAAGATTATTTAAAGTCAGATCATTTGTTAATTTAATTCTAGGCTAACTAATGTAACTAAGTCCTTAGTCTAAGTTTTATATCTGCTTTGTTTTGTTACTTAAAACAATTTCCAAGAAATACTACTCGAATAGCATTTCTTAGAAACCTTACTACCTAAGGACTTTCGCACACCATAGGCAAGACTGGACTAGATATATTTTTCTAGTTTCGTTTATTGCAGTAAATTATATACTTTCAGGCATTATAAATCTCGCGTTTTGCTCTTGTAGCTGCCTATAGACAGTCTTAGCATATTATTGTATTAGCGTTTTGAAAACATAATCCAAATAATTTTTCTCGATAAATAAAATCACGAACTTATCTCTAAAAATTTATTATAACGAGTAAAAACCATACTAAAATACATCCGATCATTCTGGTTTTTTGGCAAATAATTCTACAAGCAACATATCAACAATAAAGTGTTTTATTATTTTAAGTCCAATCAATACATTTTTTGTAAATTAATCGAAACCACTCATTTAGAAACCGACCCCAACAGTTGGAAAAAGGATGATGATGATGATGATCGGAACCACTAATTTCGTACTATTCGGCTCGCAGTGACTGACGTAAAAACCACTTTTTAGTGTAAGCTGATTATAACTTTTTTCTAACAGAGTTTCAGACGAAGTTTGAACCACCAAAGAGTTTTATTTTTTTAAGTCCAATCAATAGATTTTTTTGTAAATCGATCGAAACCACTCATTTCGTACTATTCGGCTTGGAGTGACTAACGTAACAACCACTTTGTAGTGCAAGCTGATTAGAACTTTATTTTAACGGAATTTCAGACGAAGTTGGAACCACCACATATAGAGATGCTAATGTATCCCATTTAGTCGCATTAAGACAGACAATTCCTTAAGGGGCCGGCGGAGCAGTGCGTCGTTCATACAAACGTAATACCAAAATAATTAGTAAATCAAAAATATTCTCAAGAAAGTGCGTATTTATTTCGATTGGGTTACATAATATCTAGGTTCCCAAATATTTTGAAAGGACAATGATATAAAGACGAGATATAAGGAATTTAAAATTACAATAGAAAACTTATTTTTCTCATATCTCTTGTTAAAATCAATGTCCATTCAAAATATTTATTTGGGAACCAAGATATTCTGTAATCCAATCGAAATAAATAAACACTACCATAAGAATATGTATGATTTACAAAATATTTTGGTATTACGTTTGTATGAAATACGCATGCTCCGCAAGGCTTCTTAAGGAATTGTCTGTCTTAAGAGGCCTGCGGAGCATGCGACTTTCATGCAAACGTAATACCAAAATAATAAGTGAATCAAATATATTCTTAAGGTAATGTGTATTTATTTTGATTGGATTACAGAATATATAGGTTCCCAAACACATAGTTTTAATGTACACTGATTTAAACAAGAGTTATGAGAAAAATATTTTTTCTATGGAAAATTTTAATTCCTCATATCTCGTCTTTATATCATTGTCCTTTCAAAATTTTTATTTGGGAACATAGATATTCTATAATACAATCAAAATATGTACACACTACCTTATGAATGTGTTTGATTTTCATATTATTTTGGTATTACGTTTGTATGAAAAACGCATGCTCCGCCGGCCCTTTAAGGCGACTACATGAGATAAACTAGCAACTCTATTTGTGGTGGTTCAAACTTCGTCTGAAATTCTGTTAAGTTCTAATCAGCTTGCACTACAAAGTGGTTGTTACGTCAGTCACTGCGAGCCGAATAGTACGAAATGAGTGGTTTCGATTGATTTACAAAAAAATCTATTGATTGAACTTAAAAAATAAAACCCTTTGGTGGTTCAAACTTCGTCTAAAACTCTTGGAATAAATAGTCTGTCTCGCTCGCACTAGTAGAAAACAAATAGTCTGTCAGAAGACTGTCTTGTCTATAGTGTGCGAAGGGCTTAATTTTATATTCGAAGTAATTTATTAACAAAGCTTCGGCAGATGCGTGTTTAAACAGCAGATAAATGTAAATATTTGTTGTTTAAATAAATGCCATGTTAGTGTACAGTCACGTCTAATAATATGTAAACTGTGTTTCATCTTATGTACTGATTAAAATTTAATGTTATTACGTACATAGTACTCTGGAACTCATATTTTTATGAAAAAGATCCAATCTCCGAGTTACAATTACGTTATTCCTCGCGAATATAGCTATAATATTGAGGAAAGTGTATACATATCATTAGACGTGACTGTACTGGTCACAAGCACGACTGTCGAGGTCCTGGGTTCGATTTTGGGGTCGGGCACAGTTATTGCATTTTCCCATCAGAAAATTCCCAGCATTAGTGCATTGCCTCACCCTCTATTTCAAGCACTAGAAATATAGCTGTATTATTAGTAACACCGCTGCCTAAACCTTCGGAGATTACAAGCGTGATATATCATTTAAGTGAAAACTTTTTTAGGTGCGTTGAGCAATTTTGGAGTGAACAAAAATCATGGTGACCGTCAGGTATGCTTTTCGTAGCACCCGTAGACGCTACGGCTACGCCGGCTACGATTTGCTACGAGTGCTACGAACTGGTAGCCGATCCGCTACGACATCTACTATAGTTTTCGCTTCTATCGGCAGTCCCCAAAGACTGCCCCGGATGTTCTTTTATGTTATTTTTTGTTAGTCTGTGCTGTCCTACAGCTGGGCAAATGCGTCCCCCAATTTCTTCTATGTGCTCTTTTCTCGTGTCTCCTCGAACCAACTCTAATTATGGCATCCTTCATCATCATCAGCCTATAATGTTCCCACTGCTGGGACACGGCCTCCTCTCAATGAGAGGGAAAGGGCTATAATCTATAACGCGGGCCCAGTGCGGATTGGTAGATGTTACATGTCTTCGAATTTTTGGTTCTAGGACATGCCGGTTTCCTCACGGTGTTTTCCCGTTTTTGAGAGCAGCGGTGATGAAATAAATTACACAAAGTAATGCGCTTGTCTGGGTTCGAACCCACGACTTACTGTTCGTAAGTCGGGGCCGCCACCACTTGGCCACCGCTGCTCTCATGGCATCCTTAGTTTATTTCAAACTAGCCGATGCCCGCAGCTTAAAATTATATACATAAACCTTTCTTTTCAATCACTCTATCTATTAAAAAACCCGCATCAAAACAGACAGACGCGGCGGGAGACTTTGTTTTATAATATGTAGTGAAGTAACATTTAATTAATTTCCCTCATCTACTTTATCACTGTCTCGCCAACAGTTTATCAAATGAAAAAACAATAACTAGGATACTTAACCATAAACCTAACAGCAATGAGCGTCTCAAGCAATTTATTGCAATAACTCTCAAGTTTCCTCAGACACGCCATACGCTCGTTAAAGCGAAGGGGGGCGGTGTCGGCCCATTGTCCGACACTCGACACTCGCTCGACACCGCTCGACACTCGGTCTCGGCGCTCTCAGACACTGCCCTCGTGCGAAGGTGCTCACTAGCGAAGTCGGAGGCCCTTGTTGATCAAATATATAGAGAATAGAAAGGTCTTGTGTAGGTGGATGTATATTTTTGTGTTTAAGGGCTCTTTCAAGATTTCTTATGTCACTCTCAACTCTCACATGTGAGAGTGACGTTAGACAGTTTGGAATTAAAAATGGATGAACTTCTTTTTAAACAAAAGACGTTAAATTTATGTTAAATGTTTTTGCGAAATAGGTAGGCATTATATGTGCTGATTTTTTCTTTTTATGTTAAACTAGCTTCTGCTCGCTACCTCGTTCGCGTGAAGTTTTGATATCACAACGCACCGGAAACTTTTTTCCCGTTTGCAACATTTCTTATTAGCGTGATGTTATATAGCCTATAGTCTTCCTCGATAAATGGACTATCGAACGCAAAAAGAATTTATCAATTAGAGACGGTAGTTCCTGAGATTAGCGCGTTCAACCAAATAAACAAACAAACAAACAAACACACAAACAAACTCTTCTGCTTTATAATATAGATATACTGGCACATAGAAAACGAAAAATATCCCCACGATGCATGTCCTTAAAGTTTTTACAAGAAACTTAATTCATAAAGACACAGATAGCAACTGCCTCGTAGGTCGAGTGGTCTGAAGCTCGACGACGGCCCTGGGTTTGATTTCCGGGTCGGTCAAAGTGTTATTGGGTTTTTCCATGAGGAATTTCTTAGTAGCAGCCACGGAGTCTGGATACGTGCCTGGTTGCCGGCAATAGGTTCGCCCCCTATTCATCATCAGCCTATAATGTTTCCACTGCTGGGACACGGCCTCCTTTCAGTACGAATGGGCTATCCACCTTCATCCACCACGCGGGTCCAGTGCGGGTTGGTAGATGTCACATGTCTTCGAATTTTTGGTTCTAAGACATGCCGGTTTCCTCACGTTGATGTTTTCCTTCACCGTTTTAAGAGCAGTCTCACCACTGCTCTCAAAGCGGTGAAGGAAACAACAAATACACAAAACAAGGAATTACACAAATAGTAATGAATTTGTCTTCGAACCCACGACTTACTGTTCGTATGTCCGATCGACACCACTGGGCCACCGCTGCCCCTTATTACATGAGACTTAAACATAGCTGGCAAAATCTGGGTGTACAGTCACGTCTAATAATATGTAAACACTTAAGAACTTTTTAAATGGTGTTTCTCCTAATGTACTGATTAGAATTTAATGTTATTACGTACATAGTATTCTGGAACACATATTTTTATGAAAAAGATCTAATCTCCTAGTTACAATCGTTATTTTTCGCGAAAGTAGCAATAATATTAAGGAAAGTGTATACATATTATTAAACGTGACTTTACTATTCGGTACAAAATCAAAATCAAAATCAAAGCATTTATTTCAAGTAGGCCAATAACAGGCACTTTTGAATTGTCGAAACAAAGATGAACATTTAAAGTAGCTACAGTCCCAGTCACAAGACATAAAAACTGTGAAAGTACTGTAGTTGCCCATTCCCTAGCGTAGATCTCTATGGAGAAGAACGGGCAAGAAACTCCATGGACACTCTTTTGAATCAAAATATTGTTACAAAATCTTGGTTACATCATTCATTTTGAGATGGTAGATTATGTGAGAACAATGTAGCAAGATGTGCATGTTAAAAGTGTCCATAGTAAAAACAAAATAATTCATTCAAATAAGCCATGGCAACTAAGAGATGACCAGTCATAACTGACAGCACCCGTTCACGAACATGACGCATGGATCAGCACCATTCAGCTCAACCACTTTGAAGGGAGCTAAATGATCCGACACACGCGCCACCATCAGCGAGACATTTGAGTGAGCATGACATACTCTCAACCGCCAGGGCACATTCAAGTCAAAACTAAAGTAGGTTTCCAGTGAATGATAGCTTTCTAGTACATAGTACTCACACAATATGGGCTATGCTATTATATAATACTAACATTGAATCTATACAATGCAAAGATAGATGTACAATCTTCAGCAGCTCCAACAATACCATTTAATGCTATCAAGTTTTGCGCCCCTGTCCTTGTGGAGCAGGACCAGCATTGAGCCAAGCATTTTTATCAGCGATATAATCGCTCAACTTGTAATATGCTTGCTTACATAGTGTGCGTTTAATACATGTTTTAAATTTCGTCTCATTCAGTTCAAGAATACTTTGTGGAATTTTATTATAGCATCTCAAACAGTACCCCATGAATGATGAGTCTACTTTAGCGAGTCTAAAGCCTGGCTGAACTAATTGGTCCCTAATTCTAGTACTGTAATTGTGTCTGTCGCCTCTTTTACCGAAAAGATGCAGATTTTTTCTGACGTACATTATGTTTTCGTAGATGTATTGGCAATGAACCGTCATGATGCCAATATCCTTAAATAGTTCCCTTAGAGAATCGCGCCTACGAAGATTGTATATGGCTCTGATGGCTCTTTTCTGCAGAATAAATATAGACTCAATATCAGCAGCCCGTCCCCATAGCAAAATACCGTAAGACATTATACTATGGAAGTAACTAAAATAGACCAGTCTAGCGGTATCCACATCAGTGAATTGACGGATTTTTCTAATGGCATATGCTGCTGAACTTAAGCGCCCCGCAAGAGATGTTAAATGAGAACCCCATTGTAGCCTTGAATCAAGCGTAAGCCCCAGGAAAACCGTTTTATCTACGAATTCGAGTTTCTCTTTATTCAATATTATCTCACAATCACTACTTTTAACATTCGGTAATGAAAATCTTATGCATTTAGTTTTTTTTTCATTTAATACCAAATTGTTTGCTGTGAACCAATTTTGGACCTGAAGTAGGGCATCATTCACGTCATCTAGATTGTTGGCCCGTCTATTTATCTTAAAAATTAGAGAAGTGTCATCAGCAAACAACACCATATTTTGAGATTGGTGTTTCAACAAATAGGGTAGATCATTTATATAGACTAGAAAAAGGAAAGGACCCAATATTGAGCCTTGCGGAACCCCCATTTTTACATTCAAACCCTTTGAATTAACACCGTTTATTTGAACATGTTGTTTTCTATCGCTCAAATAAGATTTTAGCAGGCTAAGTGCAAGTTTACCCAGTCCGTAATGCTCCAGTTTCAAAAGCAATGTGTCGTGTTTTACGCAATCGAAAGCTTTGGAGAGGTCACAGAAAATTCCTAATGCGTCTTGGGACTCTTCCCACGCAGCAAATATGTGCTTTAATAGGGTTACACCGGCGTCAGTTGTACAACGTCCCTTGGTGAAACCATACTGTTGATCATGCAAGATTCTGTTGGTGTTAAAATGATAGAGCATTTGATTAAGCATTACTTTTTCAAAAACCTTGCTAAAAACTGGTAACACAGATACAGGTCTATAATTATTGGCATCTTTATTGTCCCCGGATTTGAAAAGAGGTATGACTTTACTGTATTTCATTAAATCAGGGAAAACTCCTTGGTCTACACATAAATTAAAAATTAAAGCTAAGTACGGGGCTATGGTCTCAAGTATAGATGTGCAAACTTTGATAGACATTCCCCATAAATCTTCAGTCAGTTTGATTTTAATTTGCCGGAAAGCTTTAATAACTGTCATGGGGTTAATGTGTTTAAATTTAAATTCAGCCAGGCAGCCAGACACATTCGCCTTTAATAAGCCAATTGAGGCTTCAGGTGAGGAATTAAGAGCCTCCGTAGTTTTTATTGGTATTTCGGTAAAAAAATTAACAAATTCTTGAGCTACTTCCTGATTAGAGCTTTTAAGACCACATGCTGTATCTAATGTAAAAGTATTATTACGTATTTTCTTTCTGTTGGTCTCGTTATTTATAACTTTCCAAACGGTCTTTATTTTATTTTCCGCTGTTTTGATCTTGTTGCTAATGTGCAGGGCTTTAGCAACCTTGCAAGTATTTCTAAAAATCTTTGAATACGTAGCAACATACTTGCTAAAAGTTTCAGTGTTTATAAAAGGCTTAAGGCTGTAAAGCTCAAATAGCCTTTCCCTACTTTTTCTGATACCTCTAGTTGCCCAATCACTAAATATAAACTTAGGGCAAATACTCTTTGTCTTCTTTTCAAAAGTTTTGTTGAATTCCGTGTGAACTAATGAAAAGAAACGATCATACAATTGATTTATATTAATATCCTCTTGGCTCATTACACTTAACTTGTTCTGTAGGGAAGTATTATACCTCTTTAATTTGCAAGAAGTTATAGGTCTAAATTTAATCTGAACTTTTTGCATTGGAGTTTTACACCTAAAAGTTACAGTTTGTCCGCTATGGTCAGACGGCAAACAATTTATTATGGCTTTATCTAAGTAATCACAATCGCAGAAAACATTATCTATACAAGTAGCAGAAGAAGTTGTGATTCTAGTGGGTTCAATAAACACGTTAGTCAAGTCAAATGACTTAAAAAGATTTAATAACCGACTGCTATTTGAATTTTCTTCTAAAATATTGATATTGAAATCACCACAAATTAATTTATATTTATTACTGGCTGCAAGTTTTGCCAGGACATCTTCCATTATAGATTCAAATATGGAAAAGTTTTGATAGTTTGGGGGTCTGTACACACACACAATTATATGCTTATCTAGCTCAACACAGGACAGTTCGACACAATGTTCAACCGAGAGACCTACTATGTCATTACGTTGCTTATATACACTTCTGCTCAACCCTTTGAAGAATACAGACGTAAACCATTTCCTCTCTTAAAACAAAAAAAAAACACAAATAAATTGAAACCTAATTTATCAAGTTTCCAGGCAGTACCTTTACTATCTAATTAAAAGTCATTAAAATTCTTCAAACTAAGTGTAATCACAAGTTGTTCCTCGGGATCGAATGACGCTGCATGAACGGGAATACCTCCAGTGCCTCAAGTTTTCCAATTAGAACATTTTCGTGACTTCCCGTCAAGGACGCGGGTTTTGTACCTGAAATATTTTAGTGTTTGTTATGGTTCTAAAATCAGAACTAACCAAAGTTCTAAACAATATTTAAAGTAAAATAACAGAATAATAATCAAGCAGATTCAGCAAATTTAGGTTTAAGAACATTTACTTTAAATTAAAGGGATAGCTTGTGTTGATATATCTATAATTCGATTACCCTTAAAAGCTTTTATTTTTGTTTTACATTATGTTTTCATGCCCAACCATAAAAAAAATATTTGCTGAGTTTTAATCTAAAGGATCACTAAACCGTGCCATACCATATCATATGGCTCAAAGTTGACTGAAAATAAATGAATGACATAACACGACAGTTTGGTTGGACTCCAAATAGACTCTTCTCAAAGAGCTACCCAACTAGCACACAAGCTCTATAAGCGGTACACCGGCCGGTTAGAGGTTTTTAATTACATAGATAAGTTCTACAGTAGATGTACAAGCGGCTATAGCGCCGCTGTACCCCCGAAAGACGTCCACGCAAGGTCCTACAATGTCTCTACAATGGTTGTACAGATGTGTTAGTACGGCGCACTTTACCGCTCACCCTTGTATCTACAAAGGTGCTATGCGAGCGGTAGAGTGCGCCTCAGGATCTAAATTAAGTTCTTGTGGCGCGACTGTAGAACTCGAATCATATTTAAACGCAGTCGCGTTTAAATAATATATGATTCGAGTTCTACAGTATATCTGAATTAGAGTGTAAAAATCTATATCAGGTCTACAGTAACGATATTTTGGGTTACAAATATGCAATATACCACCTAAAGCGCTTTAAAGGAAGCTTATAACTCAATTCAAACTCTTTTAACTATTATAGCCCTCTACAAGACCTAGCGGTGTTTTTAAAGGTATTTATAACTGTGCTTTATATTAAATGCGCGTACAATAACTCTATAACACGCCTTTGTATATCCATTGGGATTATATTTACTGTTGTACGGCTATTGTACCACTTAAGTATTATAGTAAACCCCTTGAACGGCTATTGTAGAACATTCAGGTTGTAAAAAAGTGATTAAAGCAGCTTGTGTGCTAGTTGGGTAACAAAACAAACATGTTGTTTTACTGAAATATTTACTCACTCTTCTCCACGTCTATACTGATACTGATAGAAATGCCTATGGCTGTCACGTTTTGTGTCGATCTTTAGGTTAAGCTTATCTTTAGGTCTGTGGTTGGGTGGCCACCCATTACATACCGAGTTTCCTCCGTGCCTCGGAAACCACTATAAGCAGTTGTGGCTGTCATTTGTAGATCTTTGACAGTCGTTACAGGTAGTCAGGGGCCCAAAAAGTCCGACAACCAGTCTTACCAACTGGGTTGTGGAGGTCAGATTGGCAGTCGATCCATGCAAAATATTGGTATTCATCTGCATTTGGTAAGACTGGAAGCCGACCCCAACATAGTTGGGAAAAGGAGGCAGATGATGACGAGGTGGAGTCACAAACTTGTAAAAGAACGCGGCACTTTTTGTTCATTTGAAGGTAGTTTGTATACAGCATTGTGTCAAGAATTTTCCATTTGCCATTCGAATTTATACCGCACGTGTACATTTGACTTTGCTCGTGTTCTGAAGATGTTGAAGGACGCGACACAAAAAGTTGGTGAACTGCGGTGTCTTCGTAAAAGTTGTGCATATTTTAGCATTGTTAAGTTATATGATTTACATGTCATGTGTTTATTTCATCTTCTCCTAAAAGATGAACTGAAATTGCCTGAAAGAGTTCAGGCGTTTATGTAGTTGAGCTATTTGGGGTTAAAACATAGGGATATGACTATTCTGAGTATTCCGAGTTATCGTCAAGCGGACGGTCGACTCTTCACGTGACCAGAGAGCTGGCATTTGTTTTGGCCAAAGAATCAGCATTGCCATCCAATGTAGCAAAGCTGCCAGCCTTGTGGGCTCTTTTCCCATTGACTGCGATGTGGACAGATTGACAGAATTTAATACTTTTCTTGTTTGATACTTGTGCATATTTTTATTATTATATACTTTATATTATACATATGTCACCGTAATATTGTCAAACACGTTATATTGTAATATCTCTAGCGATATTGTAAAGTCTCGAAATATTGTCAACTGAACATACGGAAGTATCTCTGCCCCCCTAATCGGGACTTGGGGCACCCTCCCGTTAGGTTAGTTAGGTTCCTTTAAACCCTGCACTCGGAAATAGTGGCCCCGCTTGGCGGGGCTCCGTCGACGACGCTTTTTAGGGGAATATAAAGTGTTTTAAGGTTAGGTTATAATAATCGGTATTTCTCAGGAATGGTACATTATCTTTTCATGAGAGTGGTACCACTGGGCAAGGGGGACCCCTCTTTCCCTCCACACCGCGTGTGTTGACTACCATCGCATGCATTTCACGAAAAATAATGCGTTTTATTGTAAGCAGTATGTTCGTTTGACAATATTTCGATAATTTACAATATCGCTAAATAGATTATAATATAACGTGTTTGCCAATTTTGCGGTGACATATACATTCATAGCAATGAATAAAAATTTGAGGCTGTTGTAAAAATAGAATTATGTAAAGGCACGCAGTAACCTGTTAACTCGATTGATTCTCCAGTATCATCTGGAATCAGCAGGATTGAAATCCAACTCCCCAGCGACTTACCTAAAGCAAAGGTCTCGTTTTTAACTCTTTGATAAACAGTATCAATGTAGAGGTTTAATTTTTTTTTTTTGTTTCCACCTCAGGGAGCCCAGATCACCTCGCCCAATTGTAGTCTTTGACCTCGCCATAACTTTTAACAAGATAAAACCAAACAAAATTACAAACAACTTGACAGTCAAATGGCGTATACGGCCTGTCAGTATTGCTTCCAAAGAGTCCTTAAAACCCCAAGTTTCGACTTCGCAAGTAATTTATGACCGAGCCTTCCACTCATTAGGGAACAGGTGGCGCCTCCTTGCGGCACTCCTGACAACTAACTTTGTTTTAATAACGAAGTTTCATTAATATTGGAGTTGTCTGGATGTATTGATTTTGTCAAAGATATTATTTAGAAATCAAAATTCTACAAAGGGTTGTACAAAACCCTTTACGAATCCGAATGGAACTTGTTCTCCCCGTCACTGCGATATTTTTAAATTGAAAACTTATTTAGGCGCGTTGAACAGTTTTTGGTTGAACAAAAATCATGGAACTCGCGTGACGTCACCTAACGCTTCGTAGCACTCGTAGCCGATCCAGACGATTGCTGTTGCCTAGCAACCCCCCATCACATCTGCTTATTCAAACCATTTATCAAACTACCTTTGATCTTAGAGTTTCAATCCAAGAATTTGCTTGAATGCCATCAAACAAACCGTTTTAAGTCCGAACACAGCCGAGAGCGTCCGAAACCACACGAGCTATGTCTAAAGAGCGATACCATTGGTCAGTGACAAAAGGCCACATTCAAGGGTTCCTTTCAAACCGTGTCGGGTTCACAGAGCATTTAAGCATTTACACGTGTGTTATGAGATTCTAAATTCAGATACAGTTTAGTTGATTGGAATCTTGTTTATTACTAAAGTGGGTAGTTCTCTGAAGTATGAATTGGTTCTTGATCTTAGTTCTAGATTAAATAAAGGTTATGTACTCATTCTATAGTCTCTTGGGTATGAATGAATATGTAACTAATTATGGCATTTATCGGCTAGGATTGAAATCTATTTTGGAATTTCAAATAAATGATAGATGGATTGAGTAAAAGATGAATGGATGATAGAAAAGGTGTCGATAACTGTGATTAAGATTAATAGAGAAGTTTGGAAGGAATAGACTTGCTGCGCTGACCTTATTATACCTATACTATACCTTATTTCGACGGCCCAGTCATAGAGTAGCTCAGTGGCTGAACGATTGGCTGTTACACCCTGTTCGTTCCCTGTCGCGAACTCGATCCTGCCTCGGAACAAATCTTTGTACAGCTTGCAAATAATTGTTTCGGGTGTCACTGTTTGTCAATGTGAGTTTAAATATTGGTAAACCCACCTACAATACAGCAGAATTAATAGTGTGGGAAAAATTAAAAAGAAAATGGCACAAGAGCAGGATAATGATGATAATGTCGTCTCTGGCAAAATGTAAGAATTAAAAACCAATGCATCATCGACCAGAAAAAAACAATTATTTAAAAAAAGAACGTCTTGTTTTTACTTTTAACCGTCGCATTAGTAATACGAACTCCTTGCTCGAGACTCCTTAGCTCGCTTCGTTAGACAATGAGACAGGAATAGCTGCTAGCCTAGTACACGTACCTATGTCTGCTTGCCTAGTACTTATATGTCTATGTGTTGGTTCTCGCTATCTCCAGTGGGGTCAATCTAAAAGGTCAAGCGTTGTGAATGGTGTGTGACGCATAAAGATGCCGCTGACGTTTGCTTTTACCTACTAACTTGGGTGATTTTTAAGATTTAGATTAGTTTCAACTACGATTTTGGACAATTTTGTGGTGTTTTCAACTAAATAGTCTTTTCAAATAGTTGGTTGGTGGCATATGAGTAGTTTAGTTATTACTGTTATTAGACTGGGAGTTCTGTTCGAAAAATAAATAATTAACTCGCAGTGTTTTAACCAATATAGATATTATATGCCTAGGACAACTAACAAACACAAATTCTTTAAACCTTTATAACTTTTGTCCATGACTGGGGAGCAATGCACACCTTTGTTTTATTTTTACTAAAAATGGATCTGGAAGAAAATGACAGATGTCAATACATTCTGAGGCACAGGCTCATAAAATTTTTGCTCATCTCCTTTAACAATGTTGGTAATAAAACCAAAAAAGCAGCCAAAAGCGAGTCGGACTCGCCCATGAAGGGTTCCGAAGCAGTTTGAATGAAAGTTAAATTGCTGATTACGATTTATGACGTTTTAAAAAAAACTACTAATTAGATCTCGTTCAAACCAATTTTAGGTGGAAAATGTGGTAATGTACATCATATATATTTCTTTTGTTTTATCATTCCCTTACCTATTTTAGAATTTACAAGGGGGGGGGGACACACATTTTACCACTTTGGAAGTGTCTTTCGCGCAAACTATTCAGTTTAGAAAAAGATGATAGTAGAAACCTCATTATCATTTTTGAAGACCTATCCATAGATACTCCACACAAATGGGTCTGATGAAAAAAAGTTTTTGAGTTTCAGTTCTAAGTATGGCCCACCAAAATTTATTGCTTGTTTTCTATTTTTATGTGAAAATCCTAATGCGGTTCACAAAATACATGTACTTACCAAGTTTCAACAGTATAATTCCTAGAGTTTCAGAAAAAAGTGGCTGTGACGTACGGACGGACAGACAGAGAGACATGACGAATCTATAAGGGTTCCGTTTTTGTCATTTGGCTACGGAACTCTAAAAATGATCATTTAAATAATAGCATTAGCGTTCAATTATGACAAAAAATAGTGATCATTAACACCTTTTGTCCCTCAGTTAAAAAACTCCAAACCATTAATTCAACAACGTAATAAAACCTCTCGCGATCAACACAGCATCATTAATATTTCTCAACGATAACTGGCAGTTAATCAAGAAACGTCTGTTGTCTATTCAAAATTAAACCGATTCTCTGTCCTTTGCCTAATTTTGAATTCAGCGCGGGCGTCGCTCGACACGTATCCGATAGTCCCTTATAATTCGCACATTGTTCGCAGAACCTCCATCAAATAGACTCTTGTTACATTGTGCGAAAATTTACGCGAAAATTTTCGTGCCAATTTTTGAGCCTGATCGATGATTCGAGATGTTTTTGTGTTCAGAACGGACTCTTGAGAGAGAATTAAATGGTGAAGTTGAATGTTGGATGCTGGACGTGATAGATCGCTTGATTTCTATTGGAGCGATTGATCGGGTCGACTTTTATTAGTAGGACTTGACTTTACTCATCTGTAGGTATTTCTATTGTCGATATACAACCTTATTTGCTATGAGATGGCCAATCTTCTTAAAAGACTTTAATAATTAGGTACCGAAAGGAACTTTGTGAGAAAACCTCTTCTTACAAATGGATTCTTCGTTCAATAGTTGTTCATACAGTTCATCATCATCATTTCAGCCGAAAGACGTCCACTGCTGGATAGGCCGAAGTGTCACACGCCACATTGCTTATTCCCGTGCGACTTGCATTCAGAACCCTCAATCTTGCAATATCTGGAGGGTTGCATAGTCATGGATGTTTATTTGTATAATAAGTATATACAGGGTTATTTTTTGTTTATACTAAACCCGAAAAGGGGTCATTGTACTCATCATTTTGAACAACTTTTTCTATGGGACGAACCCTGAAATCGCGAAAAAAAAATCAGCTGTTCCCTACATTTACGTTCGCATAACTCGTCAAAATGTAGGGAACAGCTGATTTTTTTTTCGCGATTTCAGGGTTCGTCCCATAGAAAAAGTTGTTCAAAATGATGAGTACAATGACCCCTTTTCGGGTTTAGTATAAACAAAAAATAAGGTTGTATATGTAGTTTATCAACTTTCTGGTGCCCACGACACAAGCCCTGCTTAGTGTGGCACTAGATGGCGCTGTGTGTAATGTCCAGCGATATTTATTTATTTTATTTTTTATTTATCTCTAACTTAGTTAATAGCTATAGCCGTCCTTTTCTCGCACTGCCTTTTAGTAAAAGATAGCCATAGCCGAAATTAAGTTTAGTTTGTGCACAACAGAACCGACACCATTGACTGCCTCGCTGGTCGCAATCACGACTGTTGGACATGCAGTCCTGGGTTTATTTCCCGGGTCGGGCGAATTGTTATTGGGTTTTTCTATCAGGAACTGGGACTTAAGGCGCTTAGACGAGCTAAATTACCAACTCTATTTGTGGTGGTTCAAACTTCGTTTGAAATGCTGTTAGAATAAAGTTCTAATCAGCTTGCACTACAAAGTGGTTGTTACGTCAGCCACTGCGGGCCAAGTAGCGCGAAATGAGTGGTTTCGATAGATTTACAAAAAAACTATTGATTGGATTAAAAACTGAAACAGTATCATGCTAACATATTGTTTGTAGGATTATTTGCCAAAAATACAGAATGATCGCATGCATATAAGTATGTTTTTTATTTCTTGAAAGATATTTTTAGAGGTAAGTTCGTGATTTCTTTTTATCGAGCCAAATTAATTGTATTATGTTTTCAAAACAGTATCATGCTAGCATATATCCTGAAGAATATCATATATTTTTCTGGTGTTGTTTATAGCAGTGAATCACATAAGTACATTTAGTAATTATAAAACTCGCGTTTAGCTCATGTAATCGCCTTAAACATAAGTGGCAAAATGTGGGGTGCAGTAGCGAAGGGTAATTTTTTGTAACAGTTAAGCCGGTCCGATGCATATTTTTAATAACGGTTGTGAAAGCCATACACCAAACCATTTGTAGTTTTATTCATGTTTGGGCAATCAAGTCCTAACTGAATTACATACATTGTTATACTTTTGGCAATTAGTAGTCTCCAGTTTAGTGGTTGTTCAGAAGGGAAGCCGGTGGGTTTCGAGTTGTTAGGACCCCTCGCCACTTGTGGGGTGGTTTTTTTTGTCTGACTTTTGAAGGTTACAGGCGTCAACAAACAACAACATAAATATGTTGTTGTTTGTTGACTTTTCGTAAGATTGTTTTACTAGCCATTCGCTAGTTCGTGGTTATTAAATAAATGCTCATATAAATACAACTACTGCAGCTTTTTGCAGGGGATAGTTCTAAAAAAATCTATTTAGTCCGTCACATAGATTTCCAAAAAATATTAGAGACGTATTTTTTACTGTTTCTCGTAAAGAAAAAACAAAATAAGCAGTACCTTTGTGCTCTTCTTTCTTAATGTAATGTTCTACTAAGTATTTTGTGTGTACATAAATAAATAAATAAAAAATTAAGATTATACCGTTCGTCGAAAATTCGTTTGACTTCACATAATGTACTAGTTTTTACCCACAAATGACGTCACAAGCCCCCACTCATGATCATTGATGCGTTTTATCATAGTAATCTTTTATTGATGTGATAAAACAAAAAAATGTGTGCGTGTACTAGCGTACACTCGTAAGAAGTGAAACTTCTTTATGACGTTATTTTTCAAATAAAAAAAAAAAAACGATATAGAGCGACTTTGTTTTTTTATAAGAAAAAGATGGCGCGTAACGGAAAAATGTGACGCGTAACGAAAAAATGTTACACTAAATTTTTTTCCAACCCCGATAAAGAAGTTTCACTTCAAAAAAACGTATCCAACATTTTCCGAAAACCTAACTCACGGATTAAATATAATCATAGTTTTTTTAGTCGGGAGCATCTCCTATACTAAGAGCACAATTTGGCAAATGAAAACACCAAAAACATAGCCCCGATGCATTCCATTCTGGGAACAAACACGGGGTCTCATTAACAAATAACAGTCTAAATTAACAAACTAATAGTTGTACAGACATAAATAAACAAATCATCTTCACTGCATCGTCTGTTTACAAGAACAACAGTTTCATTCGACTGCACCACTGTCATAATAAAACAATAATACTAATTAATTTAGTCGCAGAATTAACGTCACGGCTGATTGGACGAATTTTATTGTGAATTTGCATGTTAAGCTGTTTTATAAAAACACGACAGTTTTTTATACTTATGTGTTTGATCACTGAATTACAATTTACAACCACAAACCATTTGCTATTAGTTGGCCTTTCAATAATTTTATCTGGAATACTATTAATACGTTTTGTACCTAATGACCGCTAGTGGCCTTTTATACGGGGGTCTTAAATATAACTGTATACTAGACACAACCGAGTGTGTCGGTGGCCAAGTTTCTTTAAATAAAGGGTGTAAAACACCTTTTAACGAATACGAAAGGCACTTGTTCTCCTTGTCATTCTGATATTTTTTTTGTTCTACACTATACCTGGGAACCTTCTAGTTACGGAGATATGGGTAAAAGTTGCAATATTTTAACAATTTTATTTTTAAATACCACTTTTTATCGCATGATTTTCACTTTAAATATCTCTATGACCCCCGTACTATTTAATCCATCCATCCATTAAGTTATACCACAAAACATGATTTATAACCTCAAAAAAAAAAGTTGTTTCCCTGCAATATTTTTTGTGTAAAGTTACTTAGTTTGATATACAGAATGCTTGGTTAACGGCTTTGTGATGAAGTGAAATACACCCTGTATATTTGGCCCAAAATTCAGCTGTACGAAATCCGTTCGCTGATGCAGTCATAAGATCGTCCAGTGTGCAGGTGTCACGGCATACAGGCATGCGGCAAGATGGAAGGTAGCCCATTGTCTGAAAAGACACGCCGCATACACATGAGACGTAAGCTGAGCTGTCTATGAACCCCCACGTGCAGCGAGTGTCTTTGCTACCGCCGATTTGGGCCAACGGTTTTTAACCCCAGACGCAAAAACGACGGGATGTTATAAGTTTGACGTGTTTGTGTGGATGAACCGATTTTGATTTTGTTTTTTTTTTTGTTTGAAAGGCGAATTAGTCGGGAGTGTACTTAGTTATGTTTGATGTAAATCGGTCCAAGATGGCCGCCACCACAAAATGGCGGATTACATATTTTTTCACAACTCCCATAACATGGATATTAAAAAGAAAAGACTTGACTATTAAAGTACTATACACTATAATACATTTCAAATCCAAGATGGCTGCCACCACAAAATGGCGAATTTCATTTTCAGTCGACTTCCAAAAAGAGGAGGTTATCAATTCGTCTGTATTTTTTTTTTTTTTTTTTTTTTGTGTTTGTTACCTCAGAACTTTCGACTGGGTGAACCGATTTTGATGATTCTTTTTTTATTTGAAAGCTGGTGCTTGTCGTTTGGTCCCATTTTAATTTGCTGAAGATCTGATGCTGATCTTCCGAGATACACAATGGAACTCTTCAAAAATAGACGGCAAATCTACAGTAATTGCTGCAATCGCTTGTAGGTTCATTGTTCATACTACATCATGATGTAACATCACGCCTGTATGCTCTGAGGGGGTACGCACATGTGCAAAATACACCCAGATTTCGAAAATTTTTGTTACCTCAGAACTTTCGACTGGGTGAACCGATTTTGATGGTTCTTTTTTATTTGAAAGCTGGTGCTTTCTGTGTGGTCTCATAATCATCAAATCAGTATCTGATGATGGGATTCTGGAGAAATAGAGAGAACTCTTCACATCTTATAGGCACACTAGAAGGGATTTGGGTAGTTTTAGGAAGCGTACTTTCTCGAAGTGATCCCATTTCAATTTGATGAAGATCTGATGAAGAACTTCGGAGATATGCAACGGAACTCCTCAATGAATGATAGCAAATGTACTGGGATTGCCGAAATCTCATATCTGTCTATTGTTTACATCAGTTCATAACTTAAAATCACGTTGGTACCCTTTGAAGGGGTAAGCACATGTGAACCACAAAAAAGCGAAAAATAAAAAAAATAAAAGCTTCAGAAGTCGGTGACAAAAAAACTAAATCAATCAAACAAAGGTCACCGACTTCTGAAGCGTTTTTTCTGAAGTTATTTTTCACTTTTTTGTTTTCTCTGAAGTCGGTTTTATTTTTTGTAAAAAAGTTTTTATTTTTCACAACGTCTTCAACATGGGTATCAAATGAAAGAGCTTAATGAGATGAGGAAAGTGGAATGATGACTGGTACCTAGGTATAGAAAAGTAAACGAAATATTTTTCATTTAACTTTTAGTACATTATTTACTACATTATTGTGTCGGGGGTTTTTTAAATTTTAAGTTTAATGTAATTTGTATAAGTAACAATATACTACTTGCATAAGGGACTATTATTGCCGGGTACCGTTACCCATAACCGGTAATCTTGGTACTATCTTGCTCCTACAAGTAACTACGGGTCAGCATTAGATAGAGGGTGTAAAAAGAGTCTTAACGGATCTAAAAACTCTTGTTCTCCTCATCTTTGCGATGTTTTTTTGTTCTGCAGCATACCTCGAAACCTTCTAGCTACGGAGATATTGGGGATCAAAGTTCCAACTTTTTCGCACATTTTTTTTAAAATACATGTTTATAATGTAAGATTTTTACTGTAAACAAATTCATAACCCTCGCCCTATTCAATACAGCCATCAGCACAATTATTTGAATCCGGAACATTGAGTTTTACCGTAAAACGGGAATTTCACCCAAAAAAAAGTATTTTCCGGCATTTTTTTCTGCGTAGAGCTACTTAGTATGATGTACAGAATGCTTGGTTGACGGCAAAGTAAGTTTACACCCTGTATTTGCTAGATTTTTCCTTTCTTTATCGTGTGGTTAGTACCTACACTAGTGTCGAAGTTTTTATGCTGCCCAATGAGCCTCTGACTTCACTTTTACATGCCGTCAAGAAATATCTCTAAGGCATGCTGATTTCCTCACGATGTTTTCCTTCACCGAAGCAAATGATAATTATACAGTACCCACATGAATCCGAAAAATCAGACAATTGCTAGCTAAAACTGAGACAGAAAGAATACATCCACGCAATAACCCAAAACACGCCTCACCCAGAAAACCAATAATTTTTCGCACAGGCGGCGCCACCGCAGCAGGTACCTACAATAGGTAGTAATTAAACACTCAGCGCGTGTAGGTATTAGCCAACCGCAGGGACCGCGCCACGTTCTCTTACGAAATGTCTGTTACGATGGGCATTATTAGAAACTAGCTTCTGCCCGCGACTTCGTACGCGGATCCTGTTACTAACTTTTTTTTTTATTGTAAAGTATCCTATGTTACTTCTAATACCTCCAAGAATATGTGTACAAAGTTTCATGATGATCGGGATAGGGATAGGGAAGTAGGGATAGGGATGTTTTTATTCGTCCCCGTGGACAAGAGAAACGCCACCAATCATTAAAAAAACGCCCACAATGAAACATAGGGCTTTATAAATTACCAGTTATCGATTTCATCCAAATCTAGTCTAATTCAGGAAGACATGAACACCTATGTGACGATTGTGGACCGCCCAGAATACATTTTCTAGGAATTCCTCCAAAAGAGTCCCTTAGTAATGTCATATCACGTTTTTCATCCATGGTTATAACTTTCTCTGTTTTGTCAACAGGACGCTTCAGGAAAATGTATGGCGACTCAGAAACATCTCGTGAAGGAGTGCCCCGAGATGCTGGCCATCTCGACGTGGACGGGTCAGGTACCCCGCAGACCAACCCTGCCGCCTGGAGCCAAGCTGTCTCAACTCATGGCTTTAGGATCCCGCCGTAATCCAGGTTCTGTCGTCTGGATGCTGGCGAAATCTGATGCGGAGATGAAGTAAGTACGATTGTGATACAGAGATGAAGAGGGAATCTCGCTACTGACAAGATTATAGTAACCGAACTGCGATCGCCTACCCGCCTGCTAATCGTGGCGATTATGGCAAAGCCCTACTTTTGGGGGAGGCCCATGACCAGCAGTGGACGCCTTACGGCTCAAATGATGATTAGGGTGCTTTTTTGACGTACGCCGTCTTTACCGCAGCGCGCACTTTGTATGAAATCCCCACTGGTAGGGATTTGTTGGTGGGGATTTCTGGAATAGTCCAAACAAACGAACGTCCGTACGCAAGACAACAAACGCACCGCTTCGGTACCGCTGCGGTGCGACACGATACGTCCAAATTGAAAGCGTTCTCTAAAAACGAAATATCTACCCTGTTTACTACTTTTTTTGAGGATCCGATATTTCGGCGCTATTACAAGCACGATCACGGATAAACTGAAGTTGCGGGTAGATGTTTAAGAGCAGACAAATTGGTCTACTCTTTTTCTTGTTCGTGTTTTGCTCTCGGTACCAAAAAAAAACACGGAAAACGTTCACAAGCGGACACAGTGAGTTTCGTGTGTCAAGAACAGAATCGAGTTTTGAGTGACAGTGGTAGCGGTACCGAGAACAGATAAACAATTTGCAACGACAAGTTCCAAAGAGCACAGAATCGCCACATCGGCTGCTGAGAAATATCCGTGCTCTGTGGTCACCCTCAATATGGTTCCCGCAAATTCAAAGCTGAAATCAACTTTTACCGTATACCAAGCGATCAAACCGTCTTTAATTTTTTAACCAGAAACAAGCTTGTAGTAAAAAACATGCAGTGTTTGGGGACTACCGATAAAAGCGTAATCTATATCTGCTACAAGTTGTACCCAGCGAACGCCGCGCCGCAGCCGCGCCGCAGCCGCGCCGCCCGTGTGGTTACACCCTATGGCAGGGTTCCCACTACGCCGGACCGGCAGATCTGCCGCGCCGGTAAATCTGCCGGAAGGGCTAGTGGCTGTACAATTTGTATGAAGCTATTCACATTATCCCGGGTCCGGCATTTTTACCGAGCGTTTTGTCACTACGAATTGCCGGTAGAACGACCGGCCCCGGAGTAATGTGAACGAGTTTGTGCCGGTATCTGTCCCCCGCTCGTGCTCCCCTCGCCCCGCCCGTGTTCCACTCACGTCATTCGGCTCGCATTTTCTGGTAAAAGTAGACGTTTAGCATGGATATTCAAGCAGAAATTCTTTGATTCGTCTCTTCTAAGTTCACCCATTAATGTTTCAAATGTTCCAAGTGAAAATCTTTCCCTTAAAATAGGGTGTACCCAATGTTTTCTTTTATTTTGCCTTCTATTAAGATACCACCACAACACAACAATTTCGTCGTCCATTGTGCGCGCAGGTCCAAATTCAAATACTGGACTGTCTGAATTTCTTCCGGGATCCGATGTAATGTGAACACTCTGTCCGGTGTCCGGTTTCCGGCAGATCTGCCGGTCCGGCGTAGTGGGAACGCTGCCTTAGGGTGTAACCACACGGGCGGCGCCGCTGCGGTTTTCTACATACAAAAATGCATTGTAGCCACATGGCGCCGTGCGGTGTGCTCCGGCGCCGCGCCGCGCGCGCATCGGAATCGAGACGAGGCGGGGAGGGGTGTAAGCAGAGCGGAGCTGGAGCGGCGCCGCTCGCAGTTGTTTGTTTGCGTGCGTAGCGATGGGCAACCCCACATTTTGCCGCCGCTGCGGCGCCGCCGCGGCTCCGTAGAACGTTGCGACGCCGCTCTGCCCATGTGGTCGCCAGTGCGGCGAAATGGCTTGCGGTGCGGCGCCGCACCGCCCCGCCCGTGTGGTTTGCCTCTAAGTGAGGCACCGCCGTAACAGATCGGCTACGAGTGCTAGGTGACGGTTACGCGAGTTCCATGAGTTTTGTTTAATCAACGCGCCTAAAGAAGTTTTCACTTTGAGAGTCCACCACATTGGATTTAAAATGGCGTCACTAATGGCTAACCATGCATTATCATCCAAACTAAAAGTATACCTATGCAAAATCTCACCTCAATTGGAACTGTTTTAAAATATAGTTGAAACAAACATACAAACATTGAGAGTTAAGGCCAAAGCGGCAAAATTCAAATAAAGGTATGGGAATGACTTTGACTGAAAATGTCTTTCCTAGACCTTTATGACTTACTTCACCGAAAAGATAACAGATCTGATTATCTAAAAACAGCTGTCAATGTAACATGTTCCCATACATAATGTGCTTTAAACAGCTGTTTTTAGATAATCAGAGCGTCATCCTTTTGGTGAACATGGACCTTAACTGGTTGTATTAATGATTATAATCCTGTAACTACATATGTTTTATAGTCGCGAATCATATTTTCATTAAAATACAACCTAGCATGCACTGACCTGAAAATAGCAAAAAAACGTAAGAATACTTAAATTTCGCGGGCTATTCTGGAGCCGCAGAGCCTGAGAAGCTCGCGGCTAAATAATAACAGCTACTCGGGCTGATCTTTAGGTTAAGCAATGTTGGTCTGTGGATGGGTGACCACCCTTACATACCGAGTTTCCTCCGTGCCTCGGAAAGCACGTTAAGCTGTTGGTCCCGGCTGTCATTTGTCTATCTTTGACAGTCGTTATAGGTAGTCAGTGGCCCAAAAAGTCTGACACCAGTCTTACCAAGTGGTATCGTATTACACAGTATTAACTGGGTTGTGGAGGTCACATGGCCAGTCGCTCCATGTGGAGTACAGCTGCATCCGGTTAGACTGGAAGCCGACCCGAACATAGTTGGGAAAAGGCTAGGCAGATTATGATGACCCTGGAGCATCAGTCTTAAATAAAAGCAAGCAGATACGTGAAGCACAGTAAGTATACGAAAAGACATAGTGAATACTATCTTACTTAACACAGTGCGAGCATTACATTTAATTACAGCCTAGCCTGTATCAGCGCCATTTAACCGACACCCGTAAATTTCTTGCGAAATGTGCTCACGCTACAGAGTCTTGTCCGATGAAATCTTGTTCCTGTGGATATTAATGAACCAATACACGGATTTATGTGAATGTCATGTTTTCGTGTCCTTCTCAATGAATAAAGTAATTATTATCAAAATGATGTCAAACAGAGAGTTTATAGTCTTTTCATTCCGGTAAATGTCATGGCGGCACTGACTTACGACCTTGGGGTTAGGGGTTCAAACCCACCTGCCGGGGTTGCGGGCCTGTTCGAAAGAGATACCGCGGCCCCGGAACATAAAGGGCGAGGAAGGAACATGGATGGGTTTTAGTCAGTAAAAGTCTGACACTCCCTCCCGCTCCGCCCAGAGTGGGAGAAGTTATTTGATGATTTCCATTCTGAAAATAAAAAAGGGGTTCAAACCCAGACTGGAGCATTACTTTGTGTAATTTATGTATTTAGCGTCGAAATATCGGGAGCTCAACGTAATAAATAATCACGGAAGATATCCCGTAAGTGACAATATAAGTTTATAAATAACTCAACAAAAAAAAATGTTGTACAAAATATTTCGAGGTGGAATATTACGGGATGCAAAATATTGCAGGATGCCAATTCCCAGCAATTATTTTTGCGTAGGGCTACTTAGTTTTATGTACAGAATGCTTGGTTGACGGCTTCGTGATGAGGTGGCTTACACCCTGTATGATAATCATAAATCCACAAATAAAACAAAAATGCGATATTCTCATTCTGATTCAGCTCCCATCAGCACAGAGCATCCAATCCATCAAGCTCCATATTACCCTGAGTAATTAAAAGCCGTTTGTTTGAAGCACAACATTTTTAGTCAACGACGAAATTAATGAACATTTTAATAAATATTTGCCGTCACACTCATTACAAAGCATCACCCACATGTCGCTGCTATCAATGGCCGGCAGATCAAGTAGCTTTTAAAGAGATTCGCCTGATAAAGCCCAGGTTGAAGCCAGGGACCTTACATAGAGAAAATACAGAAGGTTAGCTTTAGACAGCGAAAATGTATGCTCACATGCTGAGGAGCTCGTGCCTACATAAACTGCCGCTCGGGCCGATCTTCAGGTTAAGCCATGCTTACCTAGGTTGGTCTGTGGATGGGTGACCACCCTTACATACCGATTTTCCTCCGTGCCTCGGGAACAACGTTAAACTCTTGGTCCCAGCTGTCATTTGTCCATCTTTGGCAGTCGTTACAGGTAGTCAGTGGCCCAAAAAGTCTGATAACCAGGCTTACGAAGTGTTATAGTATTACCCAGTATTAACTGGGTTGTGGAGGTTAGATAGACAGTTGCTCCATGTAAAATACTGGTATTCAGCTGCATCCGGTAGACTGGAAGCCTACCCCAACATAGTTGGGAAAAAGCTAGGCAGATGATATAATATGCTCATATGCTCGTTGGTCTACTGTTCTTTATCGCGAACTTTGAGCATCAGCTCCTGGGTTTGATTCCCAGGTCAGGCAAAGTGTTATTGGGGTTTTTCCATCAGGAATTTCTTAGTAGCAGCCACGGAGTCTGGATTTTTGCCCTGTTAATGGCATTAGGCACGCCCCCTATTACATGAGACTAAAATATAACTGGCCAAATGTGGGAGTAGTATAACGTACAGCTCTCCCTAATCCTTAGGGGAGTACAGTCAGCGGTACGGTGTTATGTGACATTATGCTCATATTGATACCCGATATAAATAACGAATTGAATTAAAAAAATCGTTGCGTATCTGTAAAGCAACACTGCATTTTCAGTCAAGACGCGTAAATTTTTCGCCTGGTGGCAGCCATATTGGATTTGAAATTTATTATAGCGTATAGTGTTCTTCTAGTCAAGCCCTATTTCAATTAAAACCCATATTGAGGGAGTTGTTGAATAAATATGTCCATACATACAGGGTGTAAAACACCTCTTCACGAAGCCGAAAGGCACTTGTTCTCCCCATCATTGCGATCATTTTTTTGTTCTACTCTATACCTGGAAACCTTCTAGTTACGGAGATATGGGGGGGTCAAAGTTTCAACTTATTGGCAAGTTATTTTTTAAATACTAGTTTTTTTTTTGTAAGATTTTAACTTTGAACACCTCCACGACCCCCGTACTTTTTAATTCATCTATCAGCACAATGTTCTAAGTGCGTTACATTGAGTTCTACCACAAAACATGATTTATAACCTCAAAAAAAAATTTTGCGTAAAGTTACTTAGTTTGATGTACAGAATGCTTGGTTAACGGCTTTGTGATGAGCTGGTTTACACCCTGTATAGCAGTCCGTTGGTTTTGCATCGGGGGTTAAAAACTGAAACTGTCATGTATCACACCGGACAAGGAATTCATTCACACATCAATCAGCATAATGTTTTGAGTGTGTTTACATTAAGTCCTACAGTAATACCACCACCACCACCACTATCCACCATCTATCGACCATCTTGCACACTGCTGTAACCTGTGTTTATAAATAAAGACTATTGATTGATTCATTGAATACGTGCTTTTTCACCCCAAGAAAAAAACAAGCGCCTCCCAGCAACAATTTTTGGCGTGGACTTAGTTAGTTTGATGTACAGAACCCTTGGTAGACAGCTTCGTGAAGACCTTGTATATTATGAGTGCTGACTAGCGAGTGCTCTCGCTCAACTAGCTCCTCTTAGCGACCAGAGCTATCAAACAAGAAACTCGCTCAGCAACTCTCGCTTCGCGGGCAGAGCACTCGCTGAAAGACTCGCTTCGTTCATACTGATAAAACAAGTGACTGACTGGGAGCGAGTAGTTGCCCGTGACACTCGCGAAATCGCTTATAGCTTAGCGACAAAACTATCCGAACTACACTTCCTTCTCGATACTTGCCAATTCGATTCTCTTCTGATTTCTTCGTGGGACAGGAGCCTCACGTACAACCAATCAAGCTATCCAAAATTAAAATGAAAACAGCTGATCTCTCATCGTACGAGAAGCGCATACAAAGTGAGGTCAGGTTATATTTTTTAGGGTGCCGTAGCCAAATAGCAAAAAACGGAACCCTTATGGATTCGTCATGTATGTTTGTCTGTCTGTCTGTCTGTCCGTCCGTATGTCACAGCCACTTTTTTCCGAAACTATTAGAACTATGCTGTTGAAACTTGATAAGTATATGTGTATTATCACACAAAAATAACAAAGGAACAAAAAAAATTGGGGGTTCCCCATTCCACTACCACTGGGTTAGAACTGAAACTCTTTTTTTTTTTCATCAAACCCGTACGTCAAATCTGCAAAATGATATTGAGGTTTCTAATATCATTTTTTCTAAACTGAAAAGTTTGCGTGAGAGACACTATTCCAAAGTGGAAAAATATGCACCCCCCCCCCCCCCCTGTAACTTCTAAACTAAGAGAATTATAAAACTAAAAAAATAAATGATGTACATTACCCGGTAAACTTCCACCGAAAATTAGTTTGAACAAGATCTGGTAAGTAGTTTTTTTAATTTATACTAATATTATAAAGCAGAAGAGTCTTTTCGTTTTCTCTCTTAAGTGACGCAGAAGAAGTTGCGTGGGTCAGCTAGTACGTCATAATTATCGTAAACCGCAATTTACCGTTCATTCAACCAACTCAACTTTTATATTATGTTACTTGCTGCTACGGAACCCTTCATGGGCGACTCCGACTCGCACTTGGCCGCTTTTTTTTGTATAACTTGATGTGTCTATGTGTGAGTGCGCCGTTTTTGGCTCATTGAAAAAAAAATGGACCTTCTGCCCTATCTTGTGTAGTATCCCTAGGACTAGTAGTCGACAAGATTAATGTGCCAGCCTCCCAATTAAATGGATCCCAGTGACCTTAGGCCTTACCCCTTACCCTAAAAGCGAATGACCTCAGAATAAATAAGTTCTTTCGAGTCATTACGTTCGGGACATGATTAAGTGCTCTATTTCTTTTAATTATTAAAGTTTGAAGTGCAATCGGTTTTCATTGTTATTTTTGCTTGAGTTGATATTAAAGTGGGAATTGCACGCAGCTTTGGTTGCGGGAAATATAACATAATACAGTATTTTTCGTGTGGTGAGTTTTAATACCGCCCATGTGTTTCTGACTTGTCCGTACATGCCGTCGAGAAATAAACTTAAAAGGTCACTTACCGGATATCTTACGTGACTAATATTATTTTTGAACTCCTGATATTTCGACGCTGTTGCAAGCGTATATCTCAAATGGTTCCCACATGATGTTTTCCTTCACCGAAGCAAGTTTTCAATAGCTGAGCGAAACGCTCAGCACCACACACACGCCCCCTTGACACTTCTCCTGTTTTTAATATTTCTGTGGTCACACCACTAGGCAGTCATTGCTTTACCATAACACAATAAGTAATAATAAATAAATAAATATCGCTGAACATTTAGACACAGCGCCATCTAGTGCCACACTAAGCAAAGAGGCTTGTGATATAATATTAATGTCAGCATCATTTTCATTCACGAGTAGGCTGCTTGTTGGATCTAGGCGTAGGTAAGTGCTGCAGAGATACATTGGGGTTTTCTGTCGAGAATTTCTCAGTGGCGGCAACGGGGTCTAGATTTGTACTCGGTTGATGACAATAGGTCCGCCCCCCTATAACATGGAACTTTGGGACCTAAACATAACTGGCGTAATGTGTGTGTACTATTAAGTACACTTCTGCTTTACCCTTCGGAGATTAAAGCCGTGATGTTATCTAGTTAAATTTTTAACCCCCGACGCAAAAACGACGGAGTGCTATAAGTTTGACGTGTCTGTGTGTGTGTGTCTGTCCATGGCATCGTAGCGCCCAAACGTATGAACCGGTTTTGATTTTGTTTTTTTGTTTGAACAGTGAATTAGTCGGGAGTGTTCTTAGTTACGTTTGATAAAAATCGGTCCGTGATGGCCGCCGCCACAAATTGGCGCATTACATATTTATTCAACAACTCCCTCAATATGGGTATCAAATGAAAAGGCTTGACTAGAAGAACACTGTACGCTATAATACATTTCAAATCCAATATGGCTGCCACCACAAAATGGCAAATTTTATTTTTTCACGTCTTCCTCAATTAGGGTATTTAATGAAAAATAAAACCTTGAAATTATGACCCAATATGTCGGAGTTTCTTTGAAATTTTTAATTTAAGTAATGTAACTGGTGTAGTTTAGTTTTCGATTTTCGAAATACCCACTTCAAATCCTCTCACTGATTACCAAGACATGACGGGTGATTGCCCAAACGAGCGAGCATTACTCTGAGCACCAATCGTGGATAATCCCCGTTGTTCTCGACAATTATACTCCATTACCGTACCTTTGGGTCGGGTTCCGTACGATTATTTACCTAGCTATCGTAGTACGGCTGTTTTGGGTTGAATTTCTAAGGCTTGGATTTTGAATCCTTTTGATACAGGGATTGAGCTGGTGTTGGCTTATCAGCTTATTTGTTACTAGATATGCTTACTGCTTTGATTATTTGATCAAGACAAGGTTTTATTAGAAAATATTGACATAAACAAGGATATTTTCATATTTATAGATCAACAATCTTAATCCCTCACAGCGGTCACATGTATATTTTGCGTTCCGATTTAGATATCACGATTATGACAGCTAATGTCAGCTAAGATCTATGTCATCCATTCGGAACGCTCGTGAACGCGTTCATAGTGAACGTAGCCCCGAACCAAAACCTTTCACAAGACCTTTTTTGAAAATGGAAGCTATGTCAGTTAAGCTCGTCGGCTATATTCACTTGAATATTCATGATTGAATGCCACGATATAATAGTTAGATGCGACTTCCTAAGTTCATAGCAAAACAACACAACCTGTGAACACAACTGTCATTTTTGACAGCGCTCACTGTGATATTTATTTGGGGCATGGTCGGTGTAATCGCAAGATGGCGCATGTCATGACGACATCTGTGACGATTCAAGGGACATCGATATCGCGCTCACGGTAGGTAATTCGGAACGGGTTTATGGACTCCCAAATCGGAATATAGCGTAATTCGGAATGCAGCCTTGGAGAGCTTCCCTGAAAATGAAAATCAGGTATTATTAATATTACATTAAAATCAGCTGTTGCAAATTTGTCGGCCATTTTTCTGTTTATTAAAGGTTTATAGTTGAGTCGACCCCGTTTTAAGTTATGAAGCTGCTATTGAATACCTACTTACAAAGCTGTTTAGCGTTATTGAACGTTTAAGAATAATGTTTTTTGGGATACTCATTATAACAAGCTTATAAACCTGTTTTAAATTCCTCAAATATTTACAAACAACTGGCCCCAGCAATCAATGCGTTGAAGAGCTAAAAGATCCTCGGAGCTTTTTGACTATGGTTTTGGTCTGGAATCCTGATCATTAGCTTTAGCTCTTTCCAAAAATGGTGGCAATATTTAACGACCATACCACACTTAAGCCGACACAGTGAGCTGAAACAACAACATAGCGAAATTGAAGCGAATTTATCAGAAAATACGCCGGAATCTCACTTGTAATGTAGCCATACCATATTTTTCTCGTTTCGCACTTCCAGTCGCATCGGAAATCGCTGCCTAGTGTAGCCTCAGTCTTACAGTTGGCTAATGAGTATACTGACTGACTACTGTAACGTTACGGTTTCCTGGATAGGAAAACGTAAGGTTGCATTATATAAAATAGGATAAAAATGGCAAGAGTAAATAATAGCAAGAAGATTTAATTAACTAAGGAAGCCGAGGTAACGTGGTGATAAGGGTCCAGGTCTGAAGCTCGCAGTAGGCAGGAGCGGCTCGCCGCAGCGAGACTCGCTCGCAGACGCCATTCTTGCGAGGGTTCGAAGGTCGAGGCTCACCCGCTGTCAATGTCCAGGTTCTCAGAAATAAATGCCTTTTCAAGGCCGACAGCGTCCAAGCTCTCCGTAGTAGTGTAGCAGTGTAGTAGCAGCAGCCTTTCAAGGATATTAGGGGTGGATTTTGTGAACTTAGCGATCACATTAAATAGTTCAGAGCACCGTCGAGCTTCTTACTCGCTCGAAGACCAAGGATAGACTGTTTATTCCGGCTCAGCTTCCTGTCATCATGCAGATATGAACTTTTATAGTGTTCTAGAACATAAAAGAATAAAATGGTACAAAAGAGGTCTAGCATCAAACGTATACAACCTACAATTCTTAGTTACAGGAATAAATTAAAAAGAAAACTAGGCTTGTCATTGTCATTGTCTGACATCGCAAAAGTAAACAAAGATTTGGAAACACCAAAATGTACAGAAATGCTATAAATAATGCTAATTAAAAGGCGGAAAAGGCATGCTAAGCCTCCGCATAAAAGCTATGAAGTTATTCGGAAAGGACATGTGATAATATTTTGGATTACAATAGTTAAAAAAGTAAGTCCAAAAACACAAACATTACACTACCCGTAGCACTGTCAAAGATCTACAATTGACAGCCTAACTACTTCACGTGCTTTCCGAGGCACGGATGAAACCCGGTATGTAATGGGTGGCCCTGGTCACCCATCCACAGACCAACCCAGACAAGCCTGAACAGCCACGAACCATGATCAGATAATACTCGCAAAAATACTCACTATGTATTTTTACGCAACACCTCAAAAGGGTACCGACGCGTCAAAAGGAAACGAAGTACAATAAAAACAAGAATTAAATTTGCTTGAACACTGAATTATTTATTAGTTGCTTGAATTGGATAGAAAAGTTTCAAAGACTTAAACCGTTCAGGTAGATAATCCCGGCTGGAGTGTTAAACGGAGTAACTTAGTGTATCATGTCAGATATTATTCTGTTTGTTTGACTAAACTTTGGTGTTAGAAGTACTTATTTTGAGCTGAGTACAATGGGAGTATATTGACCTTTGTTTAGGGGTATTACACATAATCTAAAGGAAAACGACACAGGCATGGTGCAGGGGTGTGGTAGTACTCTTCTTCAAGAAGGGTGACAATGCCCGGTTGAAGACTTACAGGTCCATCTCACTTCTCAGCCATGTCTACAAGTTGCTTTCAAGAGTCATCACAAATTGTGATGGGGCTGACCACTTATGGAGTGCATGCGACCGCGAACCGCAAGACGATGCGTCGGAAGACCTCCCACTAGGTCGACCGATGACCTGGTGAAGGTTGCGGGAATCCGTTGGATGCGAGTGGCACGGGACCGGTCAATGTGGTGACACTTGGGGGAGGCCTATATGTCCAGCAGTGGACACACATAGATCGGAATTTCTATCGTCGTCGCATTGCACGGCCCTTATGAATGGTGGCGATACCTCAGGCGAGCCATGATAATCGAACGAGTTGGGCGCCTGAAAGCGGGCAGCGCTGAATGAGTCGCGAACGTCAAGTTCTTGCTTATGCACAAATAGGCTGGCTTACAGCGGTACTTTTAGTTGGTGCAAACACCACATAACGAAGGCGTCTCCCGAGATGGTGTGCGTCAGCAAAAAAGAGCGTACCACGCATATGTTCAATGTGAGCATTTGTGGCCCAACTGAAATCACCCAGACTTACGCGTTTTTGGTCTTGGCTGGGTTCGAATCTTTAGGAACAGAGTGTGAAGCTCCTCATACTCCGTTGAAAATGGAAAATCTTCCGACCAGGGGCCCAATTCTGTAAATTAACCAACTTGTCAATAGTGTGTTGGTAGTGTGTCAGTAGTGTCTCAATAGTCTAATCATTGTCATTTGGTATTTTTATGGTCATTGACTTACGACTGTAGTGCCATTGAAACGCCATAGAAATACTATTGTAATAATTGGTATTCTGCTCCACTATAATCTGTCATTGACATCATGATGGCCAAAGTTACGGTAGTCTGTAAATATTTTCAGTGTATTTGACAGCTGTGTCTATCGAATTGCCACACTGAGACACCGCTGAAACGCCATTGAAGTTTTTGCAGAACACGGAATTTGCAACAGTGGCAACATAATGTCTGTAGTGTGTCGATACGAGTATAGATGGCGTGTTGCTTAACGTTAAGTTACAGAATTCGCACCTAGACGTGTGTTATGTGTTTAGGCAAGCGGGCTTCACCCCGAGCCGCGTCACCGCTTCACACCAGGCGAGTTGCGGTGAACGGCAAGGCTATATATTAAGCATTTAAAAAACGGCTACTGCCCAATGATTGTAGTCGGGTAGTTGTACTTATAAATTCTTAACTCGCCGACAACTCTGACAGCGCAATGCAGGATTTTAGTTCTTAATTAATTCATGCCATAGATATCGCATGGGAAGAGCTATATGTCCAGCAGTGTAGGTACTGCTGCAAGCGGAAAATGGACAGCGATCTCATTGCCGATATTTTCCAGTAACCGTTCGCAGTTATTGCTTTTTATTTATTTATTTAAGGTTAACCTACAACTGTTTACACTATACATTTCATTTAAAAGTACACGATATACATTTATAAGTGCAACAATTATTTACAGGCTAACACCACATGCACTATTTTATTCAAATTAAATTAAACATTAATATTATTGCAATAGCTGTGAATTATGAATGTTAAAATTAGTGTAAAACAAAACAGATCTACAAACATAACAAACAAATCAAGAGATCAAATTAAATTAAACATTATATATTGATAATAATAAAAACGAAATAACAGATTTAAAACAAATTAAATTAAACTAAGATTAAATATTTGGTCATCATATTAATAAGTTATTTAAAGTTAATTAACATAAAACATAATATTCATTATCAAATTGGAAATTCATGTAATCTAATTGTCCGAATAGAGACACGCACTTAGAGTCTTTTTGTTGTAACAAATCGGTACCCCAACCCGAATAGGTGTGTAGCATCCCTTAATCCTGTAAGTAGATAAGTTTGGGTACTAAGAAAGTGCTATCGTTCTCTAGACATTCCGAATTTGTTTGTCGCCAAAAACAGTATCGGTTTTCAGTTAAGTTTAAGTTAAGATCGTCTGCCTCGTAACTTGTCTGTCGTGTTACTAGTCAGTCTCTCTAATCTAGTCTGAAACTATGTATACAGAGTGTAAACAGACTCATCACAAGACCGTTAACCAAGCATTCTGTGCATCAAACTACGAGTAAGTAACTTTACGCAAAAATTATTGCTGTGAAACGTTTTTTTTTTTTGGAGTGAAAGATCATATTTTGTGACTCAATGAAAGGCACCTAAAAGTTACATTTAAGTATATTACAGGCGTTTCTCTATTACATATTGTATTCTGAAGTTCAATTTATAACGAAGTACATCGTTGAAAAACGACTTATTTACATAAATAATGAATGATACCGTAAATGAAAACTTTCACAAAGGATATTAATTTTCCAGATAGGACGCTCCTCCACCATCTTGATTTGATCGTTTATTTCCCGCGCTTTTGGACACTGACGAATTACTGACGATGTTTGCCTTTTAATTGTATTATTTTGCCATTTTGTGTGAAACTTTACTAAGTGACAAACCCCATTTATTACTCAGTTTTCGAATGCTTTAATATAAACTGTAAATCTAACATTGACTGTACAAATTATTCCATACGAGACATTTAAATTTTTGACATAGTAATTTAGTTTTTGTATGATAAATATATCCTTTTTCTTTCTTGTCACAATTCGCATGCTACCATATTTGTACGCCTCTTGGTATAACATAGCGCCCTAAGAACTTTAAGAACTGTATCTACTACCTGTGTTACACAAATAAAACGATTTGATTTGATTTGAAACAAAATAAAAAGTCATTAATTCAACCATAACACGTTCGTAACATTATTAACATTTCAATAGTTTTATTACATTAATTAAATTGCATTACATTAATGTAATTGCGTTTATTTAATTAACCCCCGACGCGAAAACGACGGGGTGTGATATGTTTGACTTGCCTGTGTGTGTATGTGTCTGTCTGTGGCATCGTAACTCCCGAACGGGTGAACCGATTTGGATTTAGTAGTATTTTGTTTGAAAGTTGAGTTAGTCGGGAGTGTTCTTAGCTAATCAGTTCAAGATGGCCGCTGCCACAAAATGGTGAATTACATTTTTTTTTCACAACTCCTTCAATATTAAATGAAAGGGCTTGTAAAATTATGACCCTACGTGTGTCGGGGGTTTTTCAAATTTTAAATTTAATGTAACTTGTTATAAATTGGTAATTTCAATACGATCTCATTCTCATCCCATTGTCATTTTGCTAAAAGTTCGTAAACTATTAAATTCATAGTGGTCGATCATTGTTCGGTAAATGGACTAGTTAAATGACATAACATTCAATATAATTATCGTCATTGTGGGTACTCAAATGGAAAAATAAGTATTGACAACATGTACTCGTATGTCACTGCCATGCCGAGCAAATTATTTCAATCTTAAATCATTTACACTAAGTAATGCCAATAGTATTATGTTATTGTATAAAAATGATATTCTATTATTCTTATGGAGAAGCTCGTGGCTAAATAATATCAGCTCGGGTCGATCTTTAGGTTAAGCCGTGCTTCCCTAGGTTGGTCTGTGGATGGGTGACCACCCATACATACCGAGTTTCCTCCGTGCCTCGGAAAGCACGTTAAGCTGTTGGTCCCGGCTGTCATTTGTCCATCTTTGACAGTCGGTACAGGTAGTCATAGTGGCCCAAAAAGTCTGACAACCAATCTTACCAAGTGGTATCATATTACATAGTATTAACTGGGTTGTGGAGGTCAGATAGATTCCCGGATGCTGTTTAACTTTTGTTAAATATTTCTTTTGTTTTACATTTTTTTGTATAGCAAGCAACGACCTATTGTCGGGCCTACGCTGTCCCCCCATACTTTAGTACAAATGCTGTAATGAAACAATAATATTGTAATACGAAATGATTTGAAAAGAGTAACCATGGAGTTTCTTGCCGGTTCTTCTCCATGGAATCGACCAACGCGAACCGTGCACCTTTTTCGACGTTTTATAAGTGCCCATCCAGGCCTATGTGAAATAAAATACACACATCAAAAGTGTCTAGGGATCAACATATATTTTTGCAATAACTTTTCTCCTGATTGATATTAATTAAATTTTTCTTTAAGGATTCATCAAATAAAGTGTTTTCGTTTGTCACAGTAACGATAAACCAAGTCACCTTTGCATTAATAAAGAAATTTGCCATTTTCCTAATAAAGGGATTTTTGACATTTGAACCACTAACACAAAAGTTCGAAAAAAAGACTGAAATAACAGTTTTCTTTAAAATTTTATTGGGTAACTTAAACAATTAATAATCCGTGTTTCTACCGCGAACACTAACAACACAAGAACATCGGTTTGGCATACTCAAAATGAGTTCATCCAAATCACGCTGTGGAATGGCCGCCCATGTTCGTTGCAACAACAAAAAAAGGTCTTCTTGCGACTGGATACCCTCCATATTCGGCAGAGCTCTTCTCTGTAGCATATCCCATGCATGCTCAATCGGATTCAAGTCTGGCGACTGAGCAGGCCAGGGCAGGACAATGATGTTAGCTGCGGCGAGAGTCTGTCTTACAACTCTTGCGGTGTGCGGTCGTGCATTATCATGCATTAACTGAAATAAGGGACCGATTTGCACTTGTAGAGGAACGATGACGTCTGATACAATCGTCTCAGCATAAATTTGAGCGTTGAGGTTGCCTCTGATCCAAATCAACTCAGTTCTTCCGCCGATCCAAATACCCGCCCATACCATGATGGTTCCACCACTATAAGGATGGACTTCCTGGCAGGATTTTAATCGCTGTTGGCGTCCAGGGGTTCTCCAGTGTCGTATACGTCTTGTATCCGGTCTCATACCAAAACGAGACTCATCAGAAAGGCACACGAAACGCCATTGTTCTTCTGCCCAATTTCTGTGTTCAAGAGCCCATTGATATCGAATCCTACGATTGTGCATTACTATAGGTGGTACCCGTAGCGGTCTTCGGGAATGAAGGTTCACTTCATGCAAGCGGTTTCTGACTGTTTGGTCGCTAATTAAGTTCCCTGAAGAGTGATGAAACCTCACGGCTAACATCATGGCGGTTATTGTTGGAGCTCTTCGAGTTAAGATTTGAATGTATCGGTCTTGTCTCCGTGTGGTGCAGCGATACCGTCCTCCATGGCGCTCAGCCACGGTACCAGTGCTTCGGTAACGTGTCCAAAGTCGACTGATAACACTCTGACTTGTATTCAGAGCTAAAGCCACAGTACGTTGCCGGGAACCAGCTTCTATCATTCCCACGGCTCTGAGCATTTCTTCCCTGCTTAAATGACGTCGCCGCTCCATAATAACGTTGGTTTTAATCAGTAGTAGGGAAACAGTAGCACTAATAATGTCTTCAATGCGTTGTATGTTTTTATAGGGAAAATATTGACAGCTGATTTTCATCTTTTACTCGAATTTGATTCACAGTTCCTGATTCAAATTATGAAATGCACCAAAAAGGATCCATATAAATTTATAAAATCATAAATTTATTACAAAGCCACATCTCAATCTCAAGAAATCCGCATAAAAATGCTTGATCCCTAGACACTTTTGATGTGTGTATTTTGATTTTGATTTTTGAGATAGGCAGTCACTCCATGTAAAATACTGGTATTCAGCTGCATCCGGTTAGACTGGAAGCCGACCCCAACTATGTTGGGAAAAGACTAAGCAGATGATGATGAATTATATTCTATTAAAAATAACTAATAGGTGTAGTTAGTTCAGTACACTCTGGCATTCGTTATTGTCCACAACAGTAAACCGAAGTAAGTGAGAAAATCGTCAATTGTTTCAAGCGATTATTTATATACTTACACAGATTAAAATAAAATGAGACTTTGATTTTGATTAAAGTCATAAATAGTCACTAAATGTATTCTTTATTTCAATACAGTGACAACATTTTTAACAGACAGCTTAGATTACCTAAACACATTTTAAAATAAAAGGTGCTGGTAGAAAACAAGCAACCCCTTCCTTTTTAAGAAGTCGGTCAAAAATATGTTACACCAATTTCAAATAACACGGGACAAGAACAGAAACTATTAATTTCGTCAAATCACTTCAAATAAAACCACCTATACCTTTGCCATGATGCTAGTAACATTACATCATTAAATGATCTCTATGGTTGTAAACGATCCCCCATTTCGATCCACTATTAGTCTAGTTTCGTGTAGGTCCCCATAAAGGTAAACCCCTACACAGCTATCAGTCTCAAATTAACAAGATAAGGGAAGCTTCGCAAGCTAAACGTAAAAGATAGCGGGATCCGACAACGGCGGTGCCCCAATATCAATAAAACAAGGTAACTTGGTGAGCGTTAACAATGAAAAATATGCTTTCTTCTGAAGAAAACTTTGTAATGCCTTCAAAGATTACGTTGCTGGAAATGAGCCACATTTACTAAAATAATGTTGAATCATAGTCGAACATTTATCATGACGGTGACGCAGCAAAATCTGAGTCATAACTTCGCCTACTACGTCAAGACCTACCATATTTTTCTTACACATCAAAAAATATCCCACTAGAACACACCACCGGAATAAAAAGCCTGTTTCCTGTATTCATTCAAATCCGTTCAGCCGTAAAAGAATAAAAAATCCCGGCCATTTACGACTCAGATTCACGCCCTTTAATTATTAAAAAATGGTAAATTACATTTTTTTTTTCACAACTCCTTGCATATGGGTGAAAATGAAAGGGATATGTGGCTATGTGTCGGGAGTTTTTAATTTTACCTATTTGTTGTAAATACGGCAAAACAGAAATACACATTCTGTGAAAATTTCAACTGTCTAGCTATTACGGATCATGAGATTCCGCCGGTTAACAGACAGGCGGATGGACAGACAGCGGAAACTAAGTAATAGTGTCTCATGGGAACTGGGGCACCTTCGGGCAACCCAATAAAGGTAGCAAACAAAGTTATTTTATGTATTTTATCTATGGGCCTTAGTTGCTTGAAAATAAAATGATTATTATATTATTATTATTATAAAGGGCCCGCAATGGCCGAAGCCTGCCGGGGTTGCGGGCCTGTTCGAAAGAGATACCCCAGAACATAAAGGGCGAGGAAGGAACATGGATGGGTTTCAGTCAGTAAAAGTCAGACATTCTTTTCCGCTCCGCCCAGAGTGGGAGAAGTTATTTGATGATTTCCCATACAAAAAAAATAAAATAGTCTGACAAACAAACAGAAAAAAATTACTTATCGCATTCATAATATAACTTATTGATATATAAACACACTATTCAGATCACAACTTATATCACATCAGTTATTTATTGCCTACGTAGATTATATTAGGTACAAACTTTCCTGTTTTCGACACTCAACAATGGGTAAAGAATTTGCAACATTCGGCTCACTGTCTATAGTCGAAAATCCAAAAGCACGGTCCATGTCCCTTATGTTATTTCACATTCCTACGATCGCACTCTTGGAGAGATAGTTTGTTCTTGTAAGAAAGTTTGAAACACTGTTAAATACTTACTAAACATTGTACTATTAACACGCTCTAATTCTCTGACTTATAAGATGAGGTTTCTGTCTATTTTGTACATGTAGGTTAGTACGAAACAAAACCATCAGAAATTAAATACAAAATGTTACAACTAAAGGGTGATGGACAAAAAAAGGCACCGAAAAATGTAACAGAAGCGTAGTGTTTTGGTACTCTAGAAATATTAAAAGGAAACGAGGCAGACAGATTCGAAGGAAGGATGGGATAAAGGCGATATTAGGAAAACTATAGACAATGAAAGCTCTAAACCGAGTAGAGTGGAAATAAATGTTATAAATGTTCCCACTGCTGGGACACAAGAACCTTCTCTATGAGAGGGTCAGCTGTCTTAACATCAAATACTTTTTGGGAAAATTACAGTTTTATTTTACTTTGAAAGTTTAATATGCAGTTGGCGTCGCGCGTCGCTTGTCAACAATTTTTGCATCGATATAATATCAAACTTGGTACATTTATTTTTGTTTTGTGTTTTCTCGCCTCCGCGGCAGGTTATTTGAAGTAAAAACATTTTTGCCCTTGACAATACAGTACAAACTGTTACACGTGACTTTGCTTATAAAACCCTTTTCACCCCTCTGCGGGTTGAATTTCGATGAACCCTTTCTAACGAACACCCAGACGACAAGAGAAACTTGGCTTTCATGTTTGCTTTTACTGTTTCTGTAGTAAGAACATACCTAGTCGTATTAATTAATAATTTCTCGAATACCCTAGACCGGCGGAGTTTGCCTGAAAGTCAATAAGATTTAGTAATGAGGCTTCTTGCAATTCCTGTGAATACGGCTCGGCGTTTCCCGCGACGGATATCTTGATTTTGTTTTGACAGTTTTATTTTATGAAGTGGATAATGATTTTTTGCTCATTGGTCTAGTATTCGCAAGCGCGACGAGGTCCTGGGTTCGATTCTAAGGTTGGGCAAATTGTTTGTGGGTTTTTTCATCAGAAATTCTAAACTGTGTGCTCAATTGATGGCTATACAACGTGTAACAGAAAGGGTATAGTCATATGAAAGGGCTTTGCTACAGACCATCAATGGAACCACCATCGTAATCGCGAAAACAATTACCAACGGCCCCATACTAAATTCCAATACCTACTCGACAAAATGTATGAAATAGCTGATTATTTTTTTAACAATTACGATGGTGGTCCAATAGAGAAAGTTGTTCAGTTTGCTGGTCTATAGCACACCGTTTCATATGACTATACCCTTTTTGTTTCACGTTGTATAGGTTCACCCCAAATTACAAGGGACTCAAACATAACTAACAAAATGGAGATATACTAAAGATACACCTCTACTTAACCCTCCACGGATTACAGGTGTGATGTTGTGAGAGTATTTTTTTTCCTTTCTGTTGTTACAAAAACAATCACCAACCGTAGAAGCTTTTCAAACTTCGAAGGAGCGTTCAAAATTGGCAACATTATTCACTGGTACATCCCCACGGAACCCGATCTTATCTCATTATTTATAATAATTGGGTGTAAGGGGGTGAAAGGGGTGAAAGGGGTGGAACACGACCGTATCCGTGTGCCATAAACGGGGGGGAAAAAACGCGGTAATTCATCACGGTCAGGTCTTAGACGTGACGCTTGATGTAGTGTTGGGCCGTTTTGATCCCTGAATCCTGATGTATTATTTTTACGGTAAAATACTTGTTTGATGGACAGGGCAATTATTTCAGACAAACACGCTTCAATAAAAAAAAGCTCACCAAGGGTTACAGTATTACCTAGTACTAACTGGGTTGTGGAGCAGTGGAGGTCAGATAGGCAGTCGCTTCATGTAAAATACTGGAGCTGCTGCATCCGGTTAGACTAGAAGCCTACCCCAACATAGTTGGGAAAAGGCTAGGCAGATGATGATGACGCTTCAATTTAGAATTAATAGCGAAGCGTTTTTGTGTAAGAAGCCGAAAAAAATATGAGAATTATTTAGTTTTTTTTTGCCAATCCCATTTTCTATTTTCTACCGAATCGGTTTTTAGATGCCTTCGGGCCTGGTCAGTATAAGTTTTGCAAAGCTAATGGAACTTACCCACTTCCTCTTATATATTTATTATGATTGAAAATTCCAACGATAACTAATACAATAAGTATGTCGCATCCTAGGTGATGGCCGAGATGCGATGTTTCGGGTCTTCTTTACGATCCGACATAGTTTCAAAAAGACATCTATTTATTCTATGGGCATTGACGCGGGCACTCGAGCGAAAGATAATTTAAATTAAAATAACTTTATTCAACCAACGGTTTTACAATACGAGAAACAAACACGTGCGTTGGTACTGAGCGTCTGCCAAGGCTGTCGGAGCTTGACTGTCGCAACACTCCGTCCCTTCTACAGCCCTCACTGCATTACCTCTACCGACGATCGTGTCCAAGCGGTAGGGCGCTTGCGTTTCCGGTATTGTTAGTTCACAAAACTAATTGATAATGGCGCCTTCAATCTACGACAGGTATATATTTACAAACAAAAAAAGTATTTATGTAGTACATGAACTTTCTGGTGTCCACACCACAAGCCTCGTTGCTTAGTGTAATAAGTCGCCTAAGTGCTGCTCCGTAGCGGATCAGCTACGAGTGCTACGCAGTGTTAGGTGACGATCACGCGAGTCCCTAAATTTTTGTTCAATCAAAAAGTGCTTACCGCCTAAAGAAGTTTTAGCTTCAATAATTAAGTAGGTAATTTCAGTAAGACAAAGCTACAGAAAATGCAGTTACACTTCCATAATAGAGTGCTACGCTTATAATGAACCAAGCACAGTCTAGCCAGCTTAGACTAAAGTGGGGTAGTACCTGAGCTGACCTGATCCTTTCGCTTCGTAATAAGAATAAGAACTAACACTACTTACTTACTAGTTTTTTTTTTTGTGGAAACACAGCTTTTTGCCTCTGATTGAGGCATTTTAAACGTTTGCCAGTTGCATTTCTTATGTTGAGGCCTCCATAAGGCCGTGTATTTTTATCCCTGTATTTCTTTTTAATGTGGCTATACTCTGTGCCGTCTTCGCTTGTGGCTAAATAATAACCGCTTGAGCCGATCTTTAGGTTAAGCCATGCTTGCATACTGAGTTTCCTCCGTTTTGGTCCCAGCTGTCAATTGTAGATCTTTGACAGTCGTCGTTAAAGGTAGTCAGTGGTCTTACCAAATGGTATCATATTATTCAGTTCTAACTGGGCTGTGGAGGTCAGACAGACAGTCGCTCCATGTAAAATACTGGTATTCAGCTGCTTCCGGTAAGACTGGAAGCCGACCCCAACATAGTTGGGAAAAGTTAGGCAAATGATGACTCTGTGACGTCTGCTTACCACATGTCGCTAAGAGTTCCACAAAAGGACGTCTCGTTAATTTTCGTCGAAAACGAACATAAAATGCCAGAATCCATAATATTATTTCCCCTCTGATAAACGGCGCAAATTATTCTTAATACCTATAATAAAAATGGAGCTAATAAAAGATTAGAGGAAGGCTCAAGGTCGTTATTCGATAACTCGATTATTTATTCGAGTGTCTCGAGTAGGTACTGGCAATTGTTTTATTAGCTCATCTCTAGCATGAGTTGCGGTTGCCATGGCAACGTATTAGCACGTCCCGGGTTGACGTGAAACCATCGCGTGGTGTAACTGTTACCTACGTGATTAGAGTTTTTCTGGCAAATTGCCTGGGTAGTGATGTGAAAGTTTTTATAAGGGATGAAAGAAAGAAAAAAAGCGCGGGAGGCATCGATATATGGACGCATTTTGACACAGCGTATACCAAAGATATCGAAGCAAAAAAAAAACACTTTTTTTTTAAATAAATATCGCTGACCATTAACACACAGCGCCATCTAGTGCCACAGTAAGCAACGCGGCTTGTGTCGTGGACACCAGATAGTTGATATGCTACATATATACTTTTTTGTTTATAAATACATACTTGTTATACATATAAACATCCATGACTCGGAAACAAATGTCCATGCTCATCATACAAACATTTGCTCCTACTGGGATTCGAACCCAGGACCCTAAGAACGTAACCCACCACTACGCCATTCGGGTCGTCAAACACTGAGATAACAAAAGACATTTATGTGTTTATTCATTGGGTAACCAACATTTTTAATGTATTTTCGTTAGCTGATTTATTTATGCGATTTTCTTATTTTTTACCATTGTCCTAATTTTGGTGGTCTGAATAATTCCTAAAAGTTTGTCTATCTATTTTAATGGGACCTTATGACCACAGCCGAAGGAGCCGGAAATGGCCAAGGAGTTTATGTATCTATGTATGTGTAAAATAATGCCCATAGAGTACAAAATTGCATGAGCGAATACGTGGGAACACCCGTCAAAGTATCACCTAGGTACTTATATAAAAAACTCGTAAAACAATTTCTTAACAAAAGTTGAAGTCACTTTAAATAAACTATTTTAATACCCGACCTATTTAAACTTTACAAGACTCGCCATATATCTAAAAAGTTACAAAATTGATAAACTTTAAAGTACAAGATATTTTCATAAAATGTATTAACAGAACGTTTATACATACTTTATATAGACATACAAAAGAGTCCGCAATCAGGCCTATCTATATATCTCTTTGATATGTAAATGTAAAAATTCAACTAGGTACACAAAGAGTTTGTAAATGGATGACTTTGTCGAAAATTCAAAAGACAACGTTTTTTTTGAGTTCGGTTTCGGACATTGACTTCATTGAATGTGTAATCACCTGTAATATACCAGGGGATAGGTAAGCAGAGGTAAACCTTATAGTTAGGGTTGCCAACCGGTACTCTAAAATAGAGTATTTGTACTCTTTATCATAGAAACAGAGCTCCATTGAAATTGATTAAAAATGAGCTCTTAAATTTAGAGTTAGATTGTAAAAAAACCATGAAAAATTTATATGTACTGCATAAAGTACAAAAAATACCTTTTTAAAAGTATAAAATAAACGATACTCGTTTTATTTATTAACTTCCTTTGAAATCAGATGTGCTATATTTCGTCTAATAAAAGTTGGCAACCCTACTATAGTACCTACACCCAAATTTCGCCAGTTATATTTTAGCCTCATGTAATAATGGGCAAGCCTATTTCCATCATCCGAACCCTAATCCAGACTCCGTGGCTGCTACTCAGAAATTCCTGATTGAAAAACCCCAATATCAATTCGCCCGAACCCGGGATCTCTTGCTCAGTCACAATTGCCACAATTAGACCAAAGAGGCAAATTCCAAGAATTATCACGCTTAATCCCTTTGTAATTCGCCAAGTATTGGAGATGGAAGATACTGGGCCAAAGTGTAGTATGTTGAGATAACATAACCTCACTTTTACTAAACCTCAAATAAATCAGCTCTCAGATTATCAACCCATACAGAATTTTCAGCGAGGGACTGATAAGCCTACATCTATTAATTCATACCATTTTCATCTCGTTACATCCAGGCTCAAGAATGTATGTAATTGTTATCGTCTCCTTCATTAGTACTAAATAAAGGGTGTAAAACACCTCTTAACGAAAACGAAAGGCACTTATACCCCCGTCATTGCGATCATTTTTTTGTTCTACACCATTCCTGGAAACCTTCAAATTACAGAGATATTGAGGGTTACGGTTCCAATTATTTGACAATTAAAAAAATAAAAAAAGTACAAGTTTTTAATGTAAGATTTTTAATTTAAACACCTCCACGACCCCCGTACTATTCAATCCATCCATCAACACAATGTTTTGAGTGCGTTTCATTAAGTACAGCCACAGAAGATGATTTTTCACCCCAAAAAAGATCGTTTCCCAGCAATATATTCTGCGTAAAGTTACTTAGTTTAATGTAGGTACAGAATGCTTGGTTGACGGCTTTGTGATGAGTCCGTTTACACACTTGTTACCGATGGACATCTTCCTATTTGTCTACATAACTACGTACCTACAGTACCTACCTATTCATGACTTACAGTGAAGTGTTGCAAGTGTTAAGCAATCAGTGAGTGATACACGAAATAAGTTACGAAAGTGCTGACGGTGCGCGCATACCAATCCCATGGGACGATCGATCCAAGAAATCAATGAAGACTCTCGCTCGATCGCCGAAGCTTGAGGTTGTCTTTAAGATAATTAGTCTTAAGTACTTAATGTAACCTTTTATTTTCATTAAATCTATGTAAAGGACAAAATCGCCTTTTAAAAACCTACCAACGGCTAGTAACGTAATTCATTGTATAAGTCTCAATGAATGCCCTGCGTAGTTCTCAGCACAAATTCATATTAGCTGAACGTATGCCGTAATTATAGACACAATTAAAAAGCCATTGTGTGGATCGGGTTAAGGGTTAAGAGATGAATTGCTATTTTATTCCTAACTAGCGGACGTCACGCGGTTTCACCCGCGTAATTCCCGTTCCCGTGGGAGTACGGGGATAAAATATATCCTATGTTACTCGTGGATAATGTAGCTTTCGAATGGTGAAAGAATTTTTAAAAACGGTCCAGTAGTTTTTAAGCCTATTCATTACAACCAAACAAACAAACAAACACACAAAGTTTTCCTCTTTATAATATTAGTGTAGATGTAATTATGACACGGCTTACTTAATGACTAATTAGATTGAGACGTCAGACTGACTTCTCGCTGAATATTTTAGAGGCTGCGCCATCTTTGAATTAACTTATTGAGATATTTATGATTATTTTCTGATGAGAGGCAATCTAAGGCCTGAATTCTTTTCGCGCTGACGGTCTATCGCACCGTGACGTCAGTGAAAACAAAATACGGTTGTCGGTCGCCGCTGACGTCAGCGTCGCAGAATGGTGCTATATGGAACATAACGTATACTCTTAAGCGCCCGACCGTCAACACAACAAGAATTCAGGCCTTAGGTTTGCGAGGGAGCTTGTTCCTATAGTAATAATAAATATAATAAATAAATATCGCTGGACATTAACACACAGCGCCATCTAGTGCCACACTAAGTAAGGCTTGTGTCGTGGACACCAGATAGTTGATATACTACTTGTATTTTTTTTTGTTTGTAAATACATACTTACTCATTATAAGTACATTCAAACATCTATGACTCAGAAACAAATATCCATGGATCATCACACAAACATTAGCTCTTACCGGGATTCGAACCCAGGACCCTAAGAACGTAAGGCAGCCTCACTACCGCTACGCCATTCGGGTCGTAATATAGATATGGTTAGCAACAAAATACTATTTACACTGTCACTTGTCAAAATTTAAGCAAATCGAAATATAACAAAACAACACGCCTTCCACGAAGGATTTGGTAAAGTTGTACCTAATAATTAGTACATTTTAATTTTTTATGTGAAAATCCCTTGTAATAAAAGCGAGCCTATAGCCACTGACCGGGCCCTAATCCAGACTCCGTGGAATCTTAGGAGCAATTTCTGATAAAAAACCCCAATAACACTTTGCCCGACCCGAAAATCGAACCCCGGACCTCATGCTCAGTGGTTGCGCTTGCGTCTGGTTGTCATACATTTTGGGCTACTGACTACCTGTAACGACTGTCAAAGATTTACAAATGACAAACTGGACCAACTTAACGTGCACTGATAAAGCTCGGTGTCAGACCAACCTAGGCAAGCACGGCTTAACCTAAAGAACGAACTATCCAACCAACTGTATGTATACCTTTCCAAGCCATGCTTTTTCATATTAAGCAATATTTAAGAAAATCAAACCTAATTACAAAGAAAGAAAGAAAAAAATATTTTTCGTCACGAGGTCATGACGTGCATACAAAAAAAAAACGGACCCAGAAACCAAAATAAATAGAACCTTCACGTCCATACAAATAAAGTTTAGAGGCTTTTTTCAAAACCGCGTGTAAAAAAGGTTTGTTTAATCAAACCATGTCGAGATATTACACAGCCATTTCAAAATAAAAACGCGAAGCCAACCAACCCCACACATCGCATAACCGCACCCACATCACCCCCAAATTAACCCCCAAACATATTTCCAACTTAATTTGGCGTCCGAAATAAAGTGTACATTAAAATATGGAGGCACGTGTGAAGCCGAGTATTTTTTTGCGTTGAACACGGAGTAAGGAATTAATGGAGTGTTTATGTGGCGGTAGACGGTGTCGCTTGAGTGGCACTGACCGGGGCATGTTTCATATACCAAACAAAATGCGTGTACCGTCGCCCAGTAAAGATCGTTTTTGTTTTGCTCCTTTTATTATTTCCTAAAAGTAAAAAAAAGTGTTTGTTTATAATAGTGTGTGATGTCATTGTGTTGCTGGTAAAACGAACTTTCGAATAGTGAAAACCGTATTCCAATACAACTACGGACTGCAAAGTTATAGGTAAAAAACCCTTTTAAAAAATTTTAACGTCACGAAACCCTGACCTACCACAACCCGCAGAGCGCTCGATAACCCTCGCGCGCCTGCGCCGCACCCCCGCTGGCGCCTGCGCTGCATCGACATCTTTTGACTCAACGTTTGCGAAACAAAACAACCCATTGAGTTTGACTCGCGTTAGCCACTCATTACGCTAGCATTGTTTGGCACTCGACGCGCAGCAAGAAGAAATAATAACATCAATATGACGCGAACACAGCGTTCTCCTCCTACTACTAAGCAGAACGTCTTGCAAGTGTCTGAGCAGATCTCAATGCCGACCACCCCTGGTACTGGAAGTAGTAGTAATGTCACAGACACCACCACTAACGTTTCTGTACGGTCTAAGCGACCACGGCCGAACGACTCGCCTAACCACGACATTGTATGTGAGCAAACTCCAGAAGATTGTACTAACAGCCAAGATCCACCCAATATTTCCCTTAAGCTGGATGGAGTAACGTTTTCCGAACTTCGCAAAGAATTGGAATCAGTGATGACTGTACATCTACAGGCCTCACTAAAATCTTACTTTGAAAATGAATTTGTAGCGTTAAAAAAACCTTGCAAGGGCTGGAGGATTCCGTTGAGTTTATGAGCAGGGAATATCACGACATAAAGTTAGTATTGGACCAGAACAAAGAAATCTTAAGCGAGCTCAAGAAAGAAAATGTAGAGTTGAAAACCTGTGTCTCTGACTTATCAGTTAGGCTCAATATGGTGGAACAGCATTCTCGTCAGGATAATTTAGAGATAAATGGAATTCCCGAAAATCAAGCCGAAAACCTAACAAGCACGGTAATTCAACTGGGAAAAACTATTTCATGCAACATTGATGCGGATGACGTTTCCTTTATATCTCGTGTGAAAAAAATCGACTTGCAGAGTAGCCGCCCGCGCTCGATTATCGTAAAACTTAAAAATACAAGGAAACGTGATGAAGTATTGGCGTCAGTATCAAAATTTAACCGCGCTCATGCTACCGACAAACTCAATTCGAGCCATTTGGGCTACGGTGGCACCAAACAGCCTGTCTTCGTCTCAGAGCATCTGTCACCCCTGAATAAAGCCATACATGCAGAAGTTAGAAAAATGGCCCGCGAAAAAAAATACAAATATGTCTGGGTCCGCGATGGCCGCGTGTTAGTTCGAAAGGAAGATGGAGCACGCGCTGTACAGATTAAAAGCCTACACGCTGCGTCTTTAATGTAATATGAAAACCCGGAATAAGAAACCCGTGAGTAAAGCCTTCAAATTCACTATATACTACCAGAATCTCCGGGGAATGCGAACCAAATTAAATGACATCAATATTGCAGTAAACATCAATCAATACGACATGATTGTGTTGACCGAGACATGGCTCAATGATAACATCAATGACGGAGAGCTGTTTAACACCAGCTGTAATATCTACAGGAGAGATAGGGCTTCTACCGCACTCGCAGGCAAAGAAGGAGGTGGCGTTCTTGTTGCTGTATCCAAAGCGTATGATTCCGCTCGAGCATGTCAATGGGAATCTACTGCAGAAGACCTATGGGTACGCGTAAAGATAAATGAAGGGAAGAAAATAAACATCTGTGCTATCTACTTACCACCACCTGTAACACAGCAGCACCTAGATATGTTCCTCAGTTCCGTCACAAGTGTAATTGAAACTACTGGAGAAGAAATGATATTGGTCGGAGATTTCAATCTCGGCACCATCGAATGGAACCGGGATCCGAATCACCCAAATATAACTTCTACTATACCGGCCAATTTCATTAACAAACTAGGATACTCTCTTGTAGATTTTTTGTCTTTAAACAGTCTGTTTCAGTACAATGTTATTAAAAACACGAATAACAGAATATTAGACCTAGCGTTTTCAAATATAAGAAATGTAATAGTTAGAAAGTCAGTTTCACCTATCTGTAAAGAAGACTGTCACCACCCTCCTCTAGAAATTGACATCAACTTTAAAGTGTACACGCCATTAAAACATGTAAGGCATGTCAGATTTAATTTTAAAGCAGCTGATTACGTTGTAATAAATGAAAAAATAAGAGAATTAAACTGGAAAGAGCTACTAGAACCATGCACAAATGTTAACCTAATGGTAGATGTGCTATATGAATCGGTTCAAACAATTGTCAATGAAAATGTCCCTAAAATCAAATATGTCAGCAATCGTTTTCCTCCGTGGTATTCTAAAACTTTAGTAAAAGTTCTCAATGAAAAAGAAAAGCTGAGACAACGTTTCAAGAAATACGGTAACCCACGTGACGAGATTGAGTATAGAATACTCGATGATAGGGCGCGATTGTCAATTAAAAGTTGTTATAGAAAATATGTACACTCTGTAGAAAGTAACATTCAATCAAACCCAAAGGCATTCTGGTCTTTCGTCAAAACAAAAAATTCTAAATCTAGCTCTATACCATCCGAAATGAAATTGAACGATTCGACAGCTACGACAGGCGACGAAATATGCAAACTTTTTGCTGCCCAATTCTCGTCTACTTTTTCTGTCACTAGCAGAAATGCTAACACGGCAGCAAATGTCCCAACATTTCCTCAATTCGTGCTCAGTAAAATAAGTTTTACTGAGAGAGAAGTTTTTAAAGCACTTAACACAGTTAATGTTACCAAGGGCGCTGGTCCGGACGGATTACCACCGCTTTTTATAAAAAAGTGTGCTCGTAACCTGGCATATCCCCTCACTATAATTTTTAACAAATCACTTGAAACATCTACATTTCCTACAGAATGGAAAAAAGCTAACGTGGTTCCGGTATTCAAGAAAGGTGACAGCGCAGAAACCAAAAATTATCGACCAATTTCTATCTTGTCCATATTTTCAAAAGTTTTTGAATCAATGATTTGCCCTATATTAACGTCCCATTGTAAAGCACAGCTTTCCCCTCAACAGCATGGTTTCTGCAGCAACAAATCCACTGTCACTAACTTGGTATCATATATTGACGAAATTTCTATGAGCGTTGACTCAGGCCAACAGATCGATGCTCTGTATACCGATTTCAGTAGCGCTTTCGATAAAGTAGACCATGAAATCCTTCTCCTGAAATTGTATGGGCTTGGCATACACGGACCTCTACTGGAGTGGTTCAGATCGTATCTATGTGAGCGGACACAAAGAGTGGTGGTAAATGGCTATCAATCACCGGAGTACATTGCTACCTCCGGTGTGCCCCAAGGATCTCATACCGGGCCAATTCTCTTTCTCATATTCATAAATGACATAACAAATTGCATCAAACATAGCCAATGCTCCTTATTTGCCGACGACCTTAAAATCTACCGTCAAATAAAAACCCAAGAAGACATTGCTCTACTCCAATCTGATTTAAACTCGATACAGAGCTGGTTTGTGATGAATGGAATGGTTATAAATGCCAGCAAATGTTATCACATAACATTTACGCGGAAAAAGCACCCAATGCCATCATCTTACTCTCTTAACGGGACATCACTGGAACAAGTACACAACATACGCGATCTCGGTGTAGTGCTTAGCAGTGACCTGTCATTTACCACACACATAAATAATATCATTAAAAAGGCAATAAAAATGATTGGGTTTATAAACAGAATTGGCAAGGAATTCAAGGGAACCTTGGCACTGAAAGTGCTATATAACACCTTTGTGCGAAGCCTTGTAGAATACGCATCTCCAGTCTGGAATCCGATTTACAAAATTCATATAGATCGAATCGAACGCATTCAAAAAAAAAATGACAAGGTGCTTGCGATTTAAAGACCAAGGGTGTCCGCATAGAGCCGATTACGGCGAACGCTTAAAATATTTCAAATTAGATTCACTGACACGACGAAGGGCTGTAATCGACCTTTTGACACTTTATAAAACTATGAATGGGATAACATCGACACCAAACTTCCTCAACAAAATTAACCTGGACGTACCCCGTCATTACCACCTCCGGTCCAAGCGTACCACTAGGACGTTTGCCACTAAACCGTGTCGCACAAATCTGGGCCAGCATGCTCCCTTAAACCGACTGTTGACTTTTTACAACAGAGCCTGTACAGCTGACAGTAATATCGACATTTTCTTTGATAGTTTGCCAAAGTTCAAAAAAAGAATCATTGAAATTGACCTGTAACCAGCTTTATACTTACTTATTTAATTTATACTTCATACAATTTAATTTTTATTTTAATCCCATAATAAGTTAAGCAATCTATTTTCTATTTTAAATTTTATTCCATTCCTTTTTTTATTTAATTTAGTTTGACTATATTTGGATTGTACTTGTATCATTCACTCGTGAGCAATCGTACGGAGTAGTCAAATATCTATTATTTAACTATCTACCCTATCCCCCAACGGAAAAAATGCCTAAATGCGATAATTGTGATAAAACTATTACAAAAAAATCACCGGGGCTGGAGTGCAACAAATGTGGCAAAGTAGTTCACGCAAATCAAATATGCACAGGCTTATCCTCTAAGCAGCTGTCAGCTCTGCGGAATGCCGAAAACCTGGAGTGGACATGTGATGATTGTCACAAGGAGTCTCCTCATCGTAAGTCCTTCGTAATTCCGGAAGATGATGAAAATGAGGATGATAATGGTAGCGAGCTGGATGGGAACAGTGCTGCAGTGAATAAATTACTCCGGGATGTTTCACTCGAAGTTAAGAAAGCAGTGAAGAAGGAACTGGCATCAGTGAATGATTCGCTTAGCAACTGGTGCTTAAAGATGAATGCTGTTAATTCTACACTGGAAATTCTAACAGAGAAAGTTAAAGAAATGGAGAAGAAAAACACACACCTCGCGAATCAAAACACACACTTGGAATTAAAAATTGATGCATTGGAACAACACATCCGAAATATTGAGCAAGAAACACTGGCCAATGTGCTGGAGATCACTGGTATTCCTGATAATGAGAACGAGGACCTCGGCATACTCTCAACTAAAATAGCCTCAAAGCTCAACATTGAAAAACACCAAGTCACAACGATCAAAAGGCTTAAAGGCAGAAATGGTAAAGAAGGCGTTATTCAGGTGAAGTTACAACATGAGGAGCAGGTGGATCAGTGGATACGTACGGCGCGGAAAGGACCAATTGTTGTTCAAGATGTAATACCCGAGGTCAGTGCTGACTTAGCTAAGTCAAAAGTTTTGTTTCGTTACGCCCTTACCAAAGCGAATAAATCACTACTATGGCAAGCAAAACAATCGTTGAAGGAAACGTACAAATACATCTGGTTCCAGAGTGGCAGAATATTGGTGCGTAAAACCGAAAACGACAAACCGACTGTCATTAGGTGCACTAGTGATATTGATAAAATGGTGGTTCAGGGGAATAATTGTCGATAATAGTTAGACTCAGTGATCACGTCAGTTTCTTCACCGGAAATATCGGAATTACTTGAGTGTTCAACCATCAACGAGTTTAGTGATCACCTCCCAAACAGTAAACAAAAACTAAATATTGTCCATATTAATATTCGCTCGATTGTTAAAAACTTTTCTTTAGTCCTTCAATTTATTGGTTCTTCTAAAATTATTATTGATGTTATTATTTTAACGGAGGTAGGTATTTCTATAAACAGTAATCTCATTCAATTCTTCAATATAAATGGCTATGAAATGTATCATAAGTTGCGAGAACAGCGCAGAGGTGGTGGTATCGTGATGTATGTTAAATGTACCAACAACTTTCAAATTATGGATAATGTTTCACTAAATCACTGCGAATACATAATTGGACACTTGACTGCATCATATCACTACACGGCATCAATCTGCGCAGTGTATAGACCTCCGAAAGATAGTAAGCACTTGTTTGTCAGAGAGTTGAAAGAACTACTGTGTAAGGACAACTTTAAACACTCAGATTTATACTTTTTAGGAGATGTCAACATTGATTTAAAATTGAAAGATAATATCCGGGATTACTACATAAGTTGTTTGGCTGAGTGTGGCCTAACGAGCGCAATTTCAGATTACACAAGAATCGAAAAACGAAATGATATTATCACTCGTAGTTGTATTGATCATATTTTTGTAAGATCACGCTCGTTGGACCTTTACTCGGCGGCGCTCGGCGCGGTTTGGGCAGACCATCGCATGATCGTGTTGTCTTGTATTGGTGGGGGTGCGAGAAACGCTGTACAGGATGTCGTAAAAGTTAAAGAGTTATTTGATTACAATAAGTTGAAACAAAAGTTGGACGCCATAGATTGGAATGTAGTTGATAGTATGCAATGCCCTTTAGAGATATATAGCTATATTAAAAACAGCTTCGATTATTGTTATGGGCAATCGAAGTATTCAAAAATAATAAATACGAACAGTAAAAGGAATAAAGAGTCATGGATAAACAGTAAAATTAATAATATGTGTCATAAAAGAGATCTGCTTTTCAGTCAGTGGAAACAAGATACAAATAATAAAATACTTAGATTACAATACAACAAACAAAGAAACAAAACTAAAAAAATTATAGACAAGTCTAGAAACCAATACTACTTTAACCTAATTAATGAAAATAAAATGAATAAAAAGAAAATGTGGGATATATTGAACACACTATCTGGTCGAATTTGTAAGACGGTAGATGAAGCAATACTCAAAGCATTCAAGAAAAATAACGTAACCATAAATACGTTAGCTAATAACTTCAGTAAGGGATTTAGCGAAAATGTAAATAAAATATTACCTAAATGCAACATAAAACTATTACCAGAATCAGAATATATGTTTCCAATTAACAAGTCCATGTTATTTAAAAACCCCTCTGTTCGTAATATTTCAACTATTATAAAAAATCTCAATGTTAATAAATCTGCTGGTGTAGATGGCATCCGATGTTTAGATGTTAAAGTTTTAAGTGATAAGATAGCTAAGGTAATAGTTAAGCTAATAAGTACTAGTATACAAGTTGGGGAATATCCTCAAGAATTAAAATCAGGCGTCGTGCGACCAGTTTATAAAAATGGATCACATAGTAACTATGACAGTTACAGGCCAGTCACAATATTACCAGTCATAGATAAGGTAGTAGAAAAATACGTGTGTCAGCAAATACAAAAATTTTACATTGAAAACGATGTATTATCGGGTTCTCAGTATGGCTTTCAGCCTAATAAATCTACTTCAATACTGCTTTCTAAATTCACAGATGAAATAAATCATCACCTGAACGATAAAAAACATGTTATCTTGTTATTCATTGATTTTAGCAAAGCTTTTGATACCCTTAGGCATGATACACTAATACACAAGCTTGAAAATACAGGGGTTCGAGGCCCAATTCTAAACTGGTGCAAAGATTACCTAAAAAATAGAACTTCTCGTGTAAAGATAAGCAATGAACTCAGTGACGTAACTGTAGTAACTACGGGAACAGCACAAGGCTCAGTTATAGGACCATTGCATTATTTAACTTACGTCAATGACATGGAAAACGTTATAAACAATTGCTCAGTCTACCAATACGCAGATGACACCTGTCTCGTAGCAGCTGATAAAGACTTATGGAAGGCTGAACAATCAATTCAAAAAGATTTTGATAATTTATGTAAGTGGTCTCATGATGCTGGACTGGTGCTTAACGCTGGGAAAACTAAGACTATCCACGTGCGCTCCAATCACTTACTCAATTCTGACAAGCCAGTTACAATAGTCGCGCACACTCACCAATGTTTGCATGAAAGTAATAAAGTGCAATTATCCCGACTTGGTTGCAAATGTGAACCATTACAGCAAGTTACCAACTACAAATATTTGGGTTTGATTGTTGATGACAGATTTAACTGGGGTAATCATATTGACTCAGTCTGTGATAAACTGCGAGCAATGTTAGCCAAATTTTCAATAATTAAATACAAAGTACCTTTTAAAATATTACTCAACCTTTATAATGCACTCGCGGAATCAATAATTTCATATGGAATAACTAGCTATGGCAGAACCTTTAAAACTTACATAGATAAAATATATAACCTACAACTTCGTTTATTAAAAATAATAATACCAAATAAAATAAGAAAAACACTTTATGATGGTGATGACGTCACAGGTTTCTTTAGATACTGTAAAATTTTGCCGGTACACACAAAAATACGAAAGTTGTTATTATTAGAACAGTTCACCAACAAAGAATTGCAAATTAAAGTCCATCATAGCAAAGCAACAAGATTAGCAGCCCAATCAAAACTAATAGTACCAAGATTCAAGAACTATTACGGGAAACGAACCGTCGCTTATTTAATACCTACTCTGATTAATGAGGTTCCAACAAAAATTCAATCGGAAATAACAAATAGTAACTATAAATATAAGTACAAACAATTCTTTAACTCTCTTTGAAATGCACCATCCTGTACTTACATGTTATTTACATTAGTTACTACCATCGACGCGATGTCTGAGTCCGACCCGCGCCGTGTATGTTTTTTATGACCTGTCTACCTTACAAATTGTTATAACCCGTGTATGATAGTTTTTAAATATTCTAGTGTTAAGATAGCTTATAAGTGGATCAACATCCGGACAAACCTATTGAGGTTTTTGTGATGTTCCTATATTTTTATTTTGTTTTGTTCTTTAATTAATAAACAATAAAAAAAAAAAAAAAATCTCACTTTTTTTGTTTAGTTCATAATTAACTCATTTTGTTTTTAATCATTTTTAATTTAATCTCATCTAATAATTGTTTGTTGTGAATGTTGTGCATGCCTTTAAGTGACGTATTTACACGCACTTTAGACTTATAATCACCTTATGGAACCAATCTTGTAAATATGTCGTTGGTGTGCCTTATCTAATAAATAAATAAATAAAATAAATATACGTGACAAGTTGACAATTTGTCAGTTTTTGACAAAATTGTCGAATTGTAGCTACAAGTTCTGTTTCAAAAGCGTGACAAATATGTCTGAATCGGGTTTGATAAAGGTTTACAATTGTCAGTTTTAAAATGTCAGTATTTAAGAAAATTGTCGAGACTGTCATGGTACTCGTAATCGACATAATTGCCGTAAATTACGACAAATATGTCACGGCATACATTTTTGTTAAAATGATAAAGCAGTATGAGGGTAGCACTATAATATCTGTTGATAGCATACAATTTGCTGAATGAGAGTAAATGCGGAATTTCTCGTTGTTGAGTGTTATAATTTTTGTCCTGTTTTAGTTATTAAGTTTTCGACGGTTGTTTTACAAACTCGAAATTTTTCTATAAATGTGGAGTCAACCACGTCAAAAGTAAAGTTTTCCCTTGTCCTAAATGACGACGCCGACGTATTGGTTTAACTAAATATTCTTCATCGCTGTTGCTACCATTGTCTGTCAATGTTAGCAGTGACATTAGGTGAGGTCGCCTGTCAGAAATCTACAAGTCTACAAATTTGTCTACTTGTAATTACAATTTTGTGTTTCATAAAACAAATGTGTCCATTTTTTCGCGACATATTGTCATCTGTCACCCTGTCAAGGGAAATTTTTTATCAAACAGAAACTTGTCAAAATGTCGCGACAATTTGACATAATTGTAATTTTTCCAGCACGCTTATTTGTCATAGGTATGTTTATGAAACCAAAATTGTCAATATGTCGAATTGTCACCTGTTTTGAACGAATTTTCTAAAATTTGCCACGAGAATGTGAATCCCAGGAGCAATCAATGAGTACCTAACTCAAGTGCTAATTTACAATTTTGCTCATATTGCACCCCGTAATGCAGATGCAGAAAAGGATTATAGGATCGAACTATAACTACAGTTTAATATAAGCTAGGTCTCGTAATTTACTAAAACTACGTAATAAGCCAGGCTTTTGTTTTTAGGATGGGAAATCATCAAATGACTTCTCTCACTCTGGGCGGAGCGGGAGGGAGTGTCAGACTTTTACTGACTAAAACCCATCCATGTTCCTTCCTCGCCCTTTATGTTCCGGGGCCGCGGTATCTCTTTCGAACAGGCCCGCAACCCCGGCAGGCTTCGGCCCTTGCAGGCCCCTCCCCTTGTGCTGACCTCTCTTTGAGGCGCGCGTGGAACACGAACGCGCCGTCGACACGGCCTGTCGTCGTTAGACGGACGGACGGCTAGCTAGCCCATAGCCAACCGTCCACAGGCCCGCATCTACGGTGGCCGGTAGCCACCACGTGGCCCCCGACGCCCGGTGCGTCTCCCGCGGTGGCTGGGAAGAGAGGCTCTCTCCCTCTCTCGTTCCGCCACCTCCTTCGCTAGCATGACTGCTTCGCAGGAGGTGACGGCTAAGCCAGGCTAACTCATTGTCAAAGTTTTACTAGTGACAGTTTAATTACGCCGAAAAACTTTTTTTACCCCTGCTAAGCTGTGAAATAAGGAGGTCATAATAGGATCCGTAGTAAATGTTGGTGCATGTTAGTTCAAAGACTGCCAATGAACCTATACGGCAGCTTCATAAAGTACCATAAAATCCAAACAGTGACCGCCTGGATTTCCTCTAGAAGTTCATGAATTTAGCCGTTGATTGAATTTTTCAATGGGTATTAGATTATAATATCTGTGGTATTAGTGACCGTAAATAATCCGTAATTTACAAAATTTAAATTTAAATTTAATACAACATTTTGGCACTCCATCCTCACCATAGTCCGTGTAGTAATAAAACAAACCATTTTATCTTCGCCTCTGTCAGCGAAGCACGAACTCCAACGTGCTCGTCCGAAATAAAATTAATCCACCGAGAGCCGGTCTCCCCTAGGATTACGAAGAGCTAAGGATTCTCACACTCCGTGCTTCTGTATAGTCAAGTTTACTTGACAAATTGGAAAGGGTTAAGTCTGGTCTTGAGAATGGAGGAATGTAGGTCATTCTTGTAAAGGAAATAGGGACATGTTTACATTTCCGGTGTGTTGAATATCTGTGTCGAGTGTGGATTTCTGCCAGTTCAAATAAAGATTTTATGATTTGGAAATTGCGCACATTGCGCTTGAAAATCGTTAAAATCTTACTAATATTATAAAGCTGAAGAGTTTGTTTGTTTGTTTGGTTGAACGCACTAATCTCAGAAACTACTAACTGGTTGGAATTGAACCATTTATCGAGAAATGTTATAGACTATATAACGCTACGTTACGACCAATAGGACCGGTGCTTAAATGTAAAATGTTGCAAAAACAGGGAAAATTTACATTTTTTGTGAGGTTTTTCTCTCTTATGTGACGCAGACGAAGTTGCGTGGGTCAGCTAGTACTGTTATATACTTGGACAAACGTTTTATTTAGATGTACACACACAGTGTTTGAAAAGCATTGTCCTTCTAACCAACTGCGAATATAGCTATGTTTGTAACGTGTCGATTGGAAATGTAAGAATAAAGGGTGTAAAATACCTCTTAACGAATCCGAAAGGCACTTGTTCTCCCATCATTGCGATGATTTTTTTGTTCTACAGAAGACTACTAGAAGTTTGCCCTGGGAACCTTCGAGTTACGGAGATATTGGGGGACAAAGTTACAACATTTTGGCAACTTTTTTTTTAAATACAAGTTTTGTATTGCAAGATTTTTAAACACCTCCACGACCCCCGTACTATTCAATCCATCCACCAGCACACTGTTTTGAGTGCGTTGCATTGAGTTCTACCACAAAACATGATTTTTCACCCCAGTCGTTTCCCAGCAATAATTTTAGTGAAAGTTATTTAGTTTGATGTACATTAACTGCATGATCTATTAATCCTTAGTAAACAAGTATAGACCACAAAAACATTTTGATAACTACATAAAATATCCTACGTTTTAAAAACGCATTTCCCCGGATCAGTGGTGACAAATGGCGACCCCAAAACCATCTCGTGACACATCGACCTGCCTACAGACCTTTTTTCTACCATTCTTTTAATTTTAAGCCAACCTGCGGGCTTCGTTGAGAAATAACAAGGTTAACCCATTTATAACGACTGATCGTTATAAAGATCAAAAAAATACTTCGAAAATACCCTCAATTTAAAAATACCATGCCATACCATTTTATGTACCATATACTCAGAAATAAAGAAATCTTATCTTATCTTATCTTAACGACAGGCGGATAAATTTAGCTTATTGTATGTGAACGTTTAACTATGTCTCAGTGCATAGAAAATTATCTTATGTTCATTGTTTTGAAGAACTTTTGTATTTTAGTTCGTTCGTTAACTGTCACTATGTCTGTAAAACGTTAAGTTTTCACGAATTAGCTTGTGATTTAAATTTATTGAATGCACATTTTTTATAAATTTTTAACCTGTCTAACAATACAATTTGATCTTGTCACACCTTTTATAAAAAATTGATGATTATTTCAACGATATCGGTCGTAATTTGGGGATGTATTTTGACTTCCAGACCCAAACCAATATCCCGCGATGAAATTGTTGACGATTTGGAACTATTTCCAAGAAATGTAACTATTTTACCACCAGATAATGCGAATGCTGATACTGGTCTTCAGATGCATCCGGTTAGACTGGAAGCCGACGCCAACATTGGGAAAAGGGTCAGTGGGTCGTATTAGGGGCAGATGATGATGAATGCGAATGTTGATGTCACAGATGAAGATTCTGGTGATGAGGAGTTTGTACCTCTGAATAGTCTTCCAGGTTTGGCTCCTTTAGAAGAAATGTACAGCATAGACGAGGCTATAGTACCTTATTATGGAGGACACGGCTGTAAACAATTTATACGTGGTGAATCGATTAGATGGGGACATAAGTTCTGGGTTGGAGCGACTAGATTGGGATGGTTTGATCCGTACCAACGCCTTGCAGCAATTATTCCACCGGCTTATAGGTGGTTAGGTATGGAATCTGGTGTCATTTTGCGTTTCGCTCATCATTTACAATTTCGTCACCCAGGTGTGTTGTGCTTAACAGTAGAGTTTATGACCAAAACCAACAAGGCTGCCAGTTGAATTAATTGCAATTAATGAGGTCTGATTCGGGCCCGATAATTAGCAAACTGCAATTGACTTTAATACATATTGTTGGATACATTATAACTTGGACTTAACTTGTTCGAAAATGCCCATGGTCCTTTATATTAAATAAAGGACCATGGACATTTTCGAACAAAAATATAAGACTTCCGCTTATTTTGACCAAGACCCTTACTACCACAAGTTACATTAAATTAAACACTTAAAAAAACCCCGGCACAGGGTCATAATTTCAGCAGTGCGATTTAGTAGAAAATAAGTCAAGAACTTTCATTCGATACCCTTATTGAGGGAGTTATGAAAAAAATAATTTATCGTCATTTGTGGTGGCGGCCATCTTGGATTTGAAATTTATATATAGTACGTATAGTATTGTACTATAGTCAAGCGCTTCCATTTGATACCCTATTGAGGGAGTTGTTGAATAAATATGTAATCCGCCATTTTGTGGCGGCGTAAATCTTTGACTGATTTTTATCAAACATAACTAAGAAAACTCGCGACTAATTTACCATTCAAACAAAAAATACGAAATCAAAATCGGTTCATCTATCGCCAGCTACGATGCCACAGACACGTCAAACTTATTATAACATCCCGTCGCTTTTGCATCGGGTGTTAAAAATAACATTTCACTAAATAATTTAGGTAGGTAATTATAAATCATATCAATGTTTTGAATGCAACAATAAACAATAGATTTTGCCTTAAGTGATATACTTAGAACAAATAATTTTGTAGGGTTGTCCCTACAAAATTATTTATTCTAATACTAACAGACTGAGCAAAATCTCGGACGGGCGGACGGGCAGACGGACATGACGAAACTATAAGGATTCTTTTTCAGGACTACGGAACCCTAAAAATATTGACGTATCAAACAAGAGTTTTTTTTTTAATAAAGTAACCTACTAGAAAATACCTACTGTTGTTGATTAGTTGGCGTAATAAACTTTTGTTTGTACATACACGACGAAGGAGTTTGCTTCAACAAAACACCCTTACACCACTACCGCTACCTACTACTAACGTGACGACGCCGCATTACATAACGGCGACGTTTTGTAATCCGGCGCGCTATTGTGTAATACGGCGTGTTATACGAATTGGCTACGATATGCATATCTCTCTTTCTCATACGGCGCCTGATAAAACAGCAAGCCTTATTTGGGCGACTTTGACTGAGCACTACGCGCGCTCCTAAATTCTTCTTTGCTAATAATATTAATTAATATTTTCTTTTCTTTTTCATTGCTCACTAAAGGGAATGGATGACAGCCATAACGAAAACGGTAAGTTGACCATGAAAATGGCTTTATTATATAAAATTAAGTGGTCCCCTAATGTGTTTTATCGAAAACCTTTTATATGTAAGTGCATTGTGTGATTGAGCATTTGCTAATAGCTTTAATGGTTTTCAGAGCAGAGTTTAAGTATACACTGTTTTCAATTAAATTATGTGTGTGATCGTTTTACAGTTTTCGTTTACTTTACTTGTTCATTCTTCGACAAATAGGTAACTTCTAGGTGTCTTATATGTTTTGGAGGTGTGTTTTAAGTGTTTGTTTTTTTTTTAAACGGGGTCTGATTTTTTCCTGTATCCGCCAATAGACAGACCCCTAACAACCATCAGAACGCCATACGTACCATTTGGCCATAATATATTTTTATTTTTCACAATTTTTTTCTTCCTCATGAATCAAATCATTAATTTTTGCGTGGTTAGGGCTCGAACCTGGTGTCAGAGTATTTATGTTGCCCATGGGCTTCTGACTTGACATTACATAATATAAAAACAAAAATAAAATAAAAAAAGTCTTTTATTTCTTGCCAGGTAGATTAATTATAAATTATATTGTTAGATGGAGCAACTGCCTATCTGACCTTCACAACCCAGTTAATAATGGGAAATACGATTATACCACTTGGTAAGACTGGTGTCAGACTTATTGAGCCACTGACTACCTGTGACGACTTTTAGATTATTTTTATACATTATAATTATTAGATTTAATGATTACATAAGTAATTATTATTAATAATTCGAGTTTTATTAAATTAGGTAACATTTTATATAAATAACTTTCTTTTTTTTTGCGTTACATACCGTCAAGAAATATCTCTCAGGCATGCTGTTTCTGTTTCGCTGCCTCACGATGTTTTCCTTCACTGAACTAAGTGATGCAATAGGCCCATGAATCCGAAAAACAAAGGTGCATTCGGTTCGAACTTGGGACTTTTGACTTGACAGTGTGACGGTCAAAAGTCACAGGTAGGTAGGTTGCTATCTCGCTCTGTTTGACATTTTGTTTACCGACCGATGGAAATAAAACGTCACAGATCTGTCAACGTCAGTCGGTCAGACGGTTTTTTGGATTTTTCTATGAATAAAGTGACAAGTAGGTGACCCGGATAGGACTAAACTGTGTTTATAGAAATACCGATAGCTACGAGAATAGGTATATTAACTGACAGTTAGTAAGTTAACCGTAAGTAAGTTATAGAAAACGGTCTTAAGTGACCCTGCCTATACGGACTGATCCCATCGAAAAGAGCAGAAACTTCAAATTGATAGGACAATTAGTACTCTTTCGTCAGTTATCATAGACTGTGATAATTTTCACTTAAATTTTTCTTACAGTTGCCAGCACCCCCTCACATCGAGCTGGTGATGGCGATGCCATACCTCCGCACAGCATTCAAGAGACCCACTGTCAGAGTGAGACGTAAGTACTTCTCTATCTCTTTCTAGACAGCCGAATGGTTCCTGCTGACAGTTACGGAATGGTTCGATTAAACTGGTACACATGGCGACACCATGCTGAGATAGGAGCCTTTTGGTTTCGTACTGGACCAGTTTTATTTATTTTTCAACCGACTTCGAAAAAGAGGAGGTTCTCAATTCATCTGAATTTTTTTTTGTTTGTTATCTCATAAACTTTCGACTGGGTGAACCGATTTTGATGGTTCTATCCAACCAAAAAATAAAACCGATTTCAGAGAAAACAAAAAAGTGTAAAATAACTTTAGCTTCAGAAGTCGGTGATAAAAAACGAAATCAATCAAACTTCTGAAGCTAAAGTTATTTTACACTTTTTTGTTTTCTCTGAAGTCGGTTTTATTTTTTGTAAAAAAGTTTTTATTATTATTATTTTTCTCACCATGTTTACTTTTTATTAGTTATTGTTTACGTTTTATTTTTTATAATTACAATTTAACCTTTTTTTGTGTGTGTTTTGTCGTGTCGGCTTAATAAATGCTTTTCCTTTCTTTCTTTGTTTAACCATGGCTTCGGTTTGTATAGACATGTTATTAATCTATCTTTACTATGTACATGAACCCGTAGCCCGTAGCTCGTGTCTAAATAATAACAGCCGCTCGTGTCGATCGTTAGGTTGCTTGCCTAGGTTGCTCTGTGAATCGGTGACCACCCATCACATACTGAATAGAATAGAATGGAATAGAATAGAATAATCATTTATTCGCTAATGGACAGCACAACACAAAGAGCAGCACATACATATAGATTATAACAACAAACAGCTTAACAATTAATTAAAACAGCTCAACTGCGCTGAACATGCCCATAACGAAAGGGTAGCCAACTCAGCATATGCTGGGTGTAAAACACTCAGCGCTGGTTTTCAGTAGGCCCCCGCAGTGACACACTACTGAGTTTCTTCGTACCTCGGAAAGCACGTTAAGCCGTTGGTCCTGGCTGTCATTTGTAGATCTTTCACAGTCGTTTGGTTAGTCAGTGGTACAAAAAGTCTGACAACCAGTCTTACCAAGGGGTGTCGTATTACCCAGTAATAACTGGGTTGGGGAAGTCAGATAAGCAGTCGCTCCATGCAAAATACTGGTATTCAGCTGCATCTGGTAAGACTGGAAGCCGACCCCAGTACAGGTGGGAAAAAGGCTAGGAAGATGATGTTTCTAGGTACTGTAACCGCTATGAATCTGTTTGAAATCATACATTGCTATATACATACATATATACACCGCAGACACAGACCGCGTTTTGTACATATACATCTACATTAACATAGCACATTTATTAGCAGTAGGTATTCCTCTATATTCCAACCGCAGAGATTCCCATATCCCTTCAAGTATATGTATATTTAATGAACTAGGCATAGCTGGCTTGTTTAGGATACCTCGTTACTATACTTCATTGAAACAAAAGGAATCCTGACTAATATTTGAATGTGAGTTTGTTTGTTTGTTTGTCATGCTTTCACGCCTCAGGGGCTGTTCGAAATAAATACCGTGGCCCCGGAACATAAACGGCGAGGAAGGAACATGGATGGGTTTTATTTATTTACTTTTATTTATTTTATTTGGCTCTTCAACAATGAGTACACTATTACATTTTTGCATACAGTACAACCTTAAGTCTAAGTGCCCCATCACTTAAAGAAGAGCACCACATGCACTATATTTTTGCGTACACACCAAAAAAGAAACAATATGAAAAAGTGGGAAAAAAAATCAAATGAAAAATAACACATGAAAAATAACAATTAAAAATAACTGACACTTAGATTTAAAAGTACAATAAAAATAATTACACACTACAACTCAAAAACATAATAGTCAGTAAAAGTCTGACACTCCCTCCCGCTCCACCCCAAGCGGGAGAAGTCATTTGATGATTTCCCAATAAAGAAAAAGGAACTTAGATAGACCATGATGATTTACATTTGGATTAGGATATGGGATTTTGTCCCGATTGTACATTATTTCGGTTGGTGAAGCCGGGGCCAAAGCTAGGTCATAAATCCTGATAATATTAGGTATTTTGTTTGTGTGTTTGTTTGTACACAATCGAGCAAAAATGGCTGAACGTAATTGGACGAAATCTCCCGCACGGTAAGTTATATGTATTATGATTTACATAATAAAACTTTTTATCTCGTTAAATTCTCTGGACTCGTGAAGTTCACATAGACGATTTTTAGGTTTTTAGCTTTGTTGTATTTAATAAGTTGTAGAAAAACTTCCAACAATATTCTCACAGTGAAAAATCTTATCCTATCCTATCCTATCCTATATCCCTACTATTATATAAATGTGAATGTAAGTTTGTTTGTTACGCTTACAAACTCAAACAAACACAAACTACTCAACCGATCATCATGAAACTTTGTACACATATTCTTGGAGGTATTAGAAGTAACATAGGATACTTTTTATAAAAAAAAACTAACCCTCACTCGCAGACGAAGTTGCGCGGGTCAGCTAGTATGTTATATAATGGATAATTTTATCAAAATCGAAGTAAAGATCCTATAATACTTTGCTGTGCTTTCTGTATAAAAAAACATACAAGGCAGTCTTTTGGTGACTAGCGATAGAAGAGAAAACTTACTCTTTACTTGATCGGCTACGAGTGCTTCGAAGCGTTACGTGACGGTCACGCGAGTTTCATAATTTTTGTTTAGACAAAAGTGCTCAACGCGCCTAAAGAAGTTTTCACTCCACAAGTAAAATTAGCGCAGCGGTGGCCCAGTGGTGGCGGCCCCGACTTACGAACCCAGTCAGTCGTGGGTTCGAACCCAGACAGGCGCATTACTTTGTGTAATTTATTTCATCACCGCTGCTCTCAAAACGGTGAAGGAAAACATCGTGAGGAAACCGGCATGTCCTAGAACCAAAAATTCGAAGACATGTGACATCTACCAACCCGCAGTGGGCCCGCGTGGTAGATTATAGCCCATTCCCTCCCATTGAGAGGAAGCCGTGTCCCAGCAGTAACATTATAGGCTGATGATGATGATGATGATGATGAAGTAAAATTAAATTAAAAATTTAAATAGAAAATAATTTGTTAATTCGCCATTTTGTGGTGGCGGCCATCTTGGATTATTAATTTATCATATTTAGTATTCTTTTAGTCAAGCCCTTTAATTTGATACCCATATTGAGGGAGTTGTTGAACAAAACTATAATCTGCCATTTTGTGGCGGCGGCCATCTTGGCCTGATTTTTATCAGTGCAGTGCGATGCGTTTTCGAATACGGACGTGTTTTCATAGTTGTACGCTCGGTGTGCGGCATTAGCTGCTGCCTGTTATTTCGCAATGAGTTCGCAACAACTTATTGTAAACGAACTGTTAGCATTCATACAGAATGCCATCGATACTATGGACGAGGTGAGCATCATGCAGATCTGCAAGTCGAGCTTCAAAGAAGACGACATCAGCGCCGGCAAGAAGCTACTCTTCCAGGCGACTGGGAAGCTTGATCAAATGCCATCTCGGAGGAGAGATGGTACTGAGAAAAGCGTCCAAGACATCATCACCTTCCTAAAGGAGACCGACCGTGACGACGTGCCAACTTTCATGGCGAAAGAGCTACATAAGTTACCGCCCGTCACTTTCGATCACGTAGACGTCACCAGGCTGTTAAAGGACATTACATCGATGAAGTCAAGCCTGGCCGAGGTGCAGTGTAGGTTGGAGAAGTCAGAGAATACCATCCATGAACTACGTGCCGAGATAGTGTTGCTACGCAGTGCGGTTTCGGAAAGTAGGTCAAATGACGATGCCAACATAAACACGCGTCGTGGTGCAGAAAATGCTTCGGACAGCAGTTTTGCGTCGGCGAAATTGGATTCGTCGTCACCTGTTAACAGCGAGGGCGATGCATCGTGCCCCGCCGCCCCCCGCCCCTCTGCTCCGGCAGAGAATACGACACAAGTAGCTACGTTGTCCCCCAAACCAGCTTACGCCGCAATTGCTGCCTCAAATAAATCAGCTGTAATTCAACCTAAGCAGCTGAAAGGGGGAAAGCAGAACCGTTGCTGTGAAAACCTTCCAAGGGATCCGGTACAACGCTGTCCAGCAAAGCAGGACTGTGATAAGGACGGCTTCACCTTAGTTCAGAAGAAGAGGAAGAAGCCTACTTGTCGCAATCAATGCGGTACTGGACTGTCAGGACCAAATATGCTGCTGCGTCCAGCAATACCAACGACGTTGCTGTATGTGTCCCGACTGCACCACTCCACGAAGGTTGAGGAGATCGTTGAGTACATGAAGGTGAAGACTAGCTGGACCTTGAGGGTCTAGAGATTGGAGCCGCGTCACAACACCAATTTCAAGTCGTTTGTGGTGCGAGTTCCGACACAATATCTCGACATGTTTCTCAAGGAAGAGTTTTGGCCGAAGGGTGTTGTCTACCGACGTTTTCGCGGCAGGCTACATGACACCGCACAGCGTAACACGACGCCGCCACTTCGTGTGAGATAGTTCATAGCTTATAAGTTAGATTTCATATGTGTTAGTATATTTTTATGTTGTTATTTTGTGTATTTTATCTATGGGCCTTAAGATGCCTGATAATAAAATTATTGATTGATTGATTGATTGATTTATTAGACATACGAGTAGCTAAGAACACTCCCGAGGAATTGTCCTTTCAAACAAAAACAAACAAATTCAAAATCGGTGCATCCGTTTGGGCGCTACGATGGTACAGACACACACACACACACACACACACAGACACATCAAACTTATAACACCCCGTCGTTTTCGCGTCGGGGGTTAAAAATGTAAGCCACCTCATCACAAAGCCGTTAACCAAGCATTCTGTACATCAAACTAAGTAAATTTATGCAAAAATTGTTGCTGGGAAACAACTTTTTTTTTTGAGGTTATAAATCATGTTTTGTGGTAGAACTCAATGTAACGCACTTAAAACATAGTGATGATGGATGGATTGAATAGTACGGGGGTCGTGGAGGTGTTAAAAGTCAAAAGTTTACAAAAAAATCTTGTATTAAAAAAAAACTTGTCAAAAAGTTGAAACTTTGACCCCCCATATCTCCGTAACTAGAAGGTTCCCAGGTATGGTGTAGAACAAAAAAAATATTGCATTGGAGAGAACAAGTGCCTTTCGGCTTCGTGAAGAGGTATTTTACACCCTTTATATGCAGAACACTCTCCCTGGCAACATTGATAGGTCAGGCTTCAGGTCAGTCTCACTATTCGTAGTACGAGCGCAAACAAACGTGCAATGATTGGGTATGAGACAAGCACGTGCTACATTGTCCCTGAAACACGTGTCCCGTATGTCGTGCGCTTACAGAAATTAAACATGTGTCGAGTGTCGTGCGACTCGATCCTCGACTCGAGAACTTGATCATAACTTAATAAGTGCTCGAGGAAATTATCGATGTCTAATCGAATGTTTATTGATTTTGCTCTTGAAACCTTGTGTAGAAGATGTTTTATTTACTGGTTTGAAGCGAAGTTCACAAGCTTTGTGCGCTTCTGGCACGGATTGTGACAGAGTTGCTAATACTAACCAAAAATTGTAATTGCGGAGGTAAGTTTGTTTTTTTTACCTTTTTACGCCTAAACCACTGAATAGGTCTTCCTGAAAATACAATTTCTTTCTTCTTTCTTCCATTTTTATTGTTTCGCGGCTACTAACAAAGAAAGGAGAAAATAACTTTGCCAGCAGAATGTTGTATGGCTGTAGAATGCGAAACTCTATTCGGACTAAGTTAAATCCACTTGTACATGAGATTTACTTCTCATATTATAACTATTAGTATTTTTTTTCCTAGCCTGTCGTGTGTCCCACAACTGGGCAAAGGCCTCTCCTTTTTCTTCCAAACCTCTCTATCTTGTGCGCTATCTGGCCATGTTCGCCTCGCAAACAAGATCAGATCATTACACCTCCTTCGCCGTAATTAAAAAAAAATATTCTTTCACTTCCTTTGATATTACAATAACGTTCCTTTGCAGTATTTGATCATTATTAGCAACACTATCGGTTAGTAACGTGTTAATACAGAGTGCGATTTTTGTAAAAATAACAGAGTGGATCCCTTGATTTCTTGGAGATTTTGACCGCGTTCCGAATTAGGCTGTAAACGATTTGAGCGTGCATAAACGTTCCAAATCGCAATATCGATGTCCCTTGAATCGTCATAGATGACGTCATGATATGCGCCATCTTGCGATTACACCGATCATCCTATAATCCTATCTACACGAATATTATAAAGAGGAAAACTTTGTTTGTTTGGTTGTAATGAATATACATAAAAAATTACTGGACCGTTTTTAAAAATTCTTTCACCATTCGAAAGCTACATTCACCCTGAGTAACACAGGCTACATTTTATCTCCGTACTCCCACGGGAACGGGAACTACGCGGGTGAAACCGCGTGACGTCCGCTAGTCCCTATCCCTATCCCTACTATTATATAAATGTGAATGTAAGTTTGTTTGTTACGCTTTCACGCGAAAACTAATCAACCGATCATCATGAAACTTTGTACACATATTCTTGGAGGTATCAGAAGTAACATAGGATACTTTTTATTAAAAAAAATATATTTTGTAGCAACAGGATCCGCGTACGAAGTCGCGGGCAGAAGCTAGTGGTACAACAATTATTTGATCATGACACCGACCATGCCCCAAATAAATATCACCGTGAGCGCCGTCAAATGAGCTGATGACAGCTCATAGCTGTCATAATCGTGAAATCTAAATCGAAACGCAAAATGATGCTGTGAGCGCTGTGAGCGAAAATTGTCTAATACGGAACGCAGCCTTCGATTGCATAGCAAAATTAAGTCTTATGAACTTTCTTACTTAATATCTGTGGATCCACCACTCATTACGTACTGAGTTTGCTCCGTGCCTCGGAAAGCACGTTAAGGAGTTGGTCTTGGCTGTCACCTGTACATAGATCTTTGACAGGTAGCCATTGGCCGAAAAATTCTGACAACCAGTTTTGACAAGGGTTATCGCATTACCCAGTACTAATTGGATTGTGGAGGTCAGATAGGCATGCGCTCCATGTAAAATACTGGTATTCAGCTGCATCCGGTTAGACTGGAAGCCAATCCCAACATAGTTGGGAAAAGGCGAGGCAGATGGTGATTCCTGAAAACAGCAAAAGCTGTTTCAAAGATATAATTCTGCTTCTCATTTCTTACTTTATCCATTCTGGTTCACACATCCATCTCAACATTCTATGCATGTAATTTTTTTCTAAATCAACAAATACAGTACGACCTAAAATCTTGTTTCAAGCAAAACTGCTTGATCGTAGTATTTCCCCGAACGCTTTCACAATTACTAGGTATTACAACTAAAGCTAGATTTAATTAACTGTGTTTCAGAAGCATTCCCTTATTTACTGCAATAGAGAATATTATTCTAATGAAGTTTCTGAGAGAGTAGAACTGCGCAGTTACGAATACCTCTGGCGCAATGGAATGGAGTAATTTGTATAATTAAAATTTGCTGGGGTTTGTTTACTGCCGTTTTTTCCATTATTTGGTTATGAATTTGACTTCATGAACTTTAATAATTATCTTGTTTATAGATGTTACGTTTTGGCATAGCAATAGCGGGTATTACCCTTTCCCTAATATAACCATCCGATTTTAGGAAGATACCAGGCTTAGTGACGACTAAGGACCATCATCATCATCATCATCTCAGCCGAAAGACGTCCACTGCTGGACATAGGCTTCCGCCAAGTGTCGCCACATTGACCGGCCTCTTGCGACTCGCATCCACCGGATTCCCGCAACCTTCACCAGGTCATCGGTCCACCTAGTGGAAGGTCTTCCAACGCATCGTCTTCCGGTTCGCGGTCGCCACTCCAGAGCTTTTCGGCCCCATCGGCCATCCGTTCTGCGAGCAATGTGCCCTGCCCACTGCCACTAAGTTTAGCAATTCTTCGGGCTACGTCGGTGACCTTGGTTCTCTTGTGGATGTCTTCATTTCTGATTCGATCACGCAAGGAAACTCCGAGCACAGCCCTCTCCATTGCCCTTTGGGCGAATTTAAGCCTTTTGGTTAATCGTAAAAGAAAATGAGACTAACATCAATCTAGTTTTTGTTTGATATTTCATAGCCCCGTTGGTGTCGTGAGATCACAAGCACGATTGCAGAAAATGAAGTCCTGAGTTCGATTCCCGGATCGGACAAAAACGAATATTGAGTTTTCCTTGAGAATTTTCTCAAGTTGATAGCCCGGCGGAGTTTGGAAGCTGGCGTTATGATATCCCCGTGCCTCGGAGCGCACGTTAAGAGCGCGTATACCAAAAGTTGGCAACGTTGCAAATAGCTTACAAATATTTACATGTTTTAATTAATTTGGCAATTTTACTGTATGAAAATAAGAAATATGGCTCTTTAATGCACTAAAAAAATTAATATGAATTGCAACTAAAACCCTAAATTTGATGTTGTAAACGTTTCAGGTGTAAAAAAAGCATTTGGCAAGTTTCCAAATACTTTTTTACATTTTAAACTATATATTCGGTGTTACGATATTAATTATTGCATTCCCTAATCAACTTTTTTGTGGTTTACACCCTGTATAATAATACTGATATCAACCATAAATAGACGTGTTCATGGTTCAAACAACCGTTCTAAACTGTACTTCTAATCCTTTACAAATCCCTTTTTTGTTAATATGACATCCCCAACACCCCTTCCATTTTAATCACCCCAATAATCACCAACACGTGACGAAACGCAACAAAAGAACGGATAAATCAATTAAAAGGCTTAATTAATGCATGTTAGCTGAATAAGAGCAAAACGACCCTGCACTGGAAAAGGGAAAATCAATTTTAGCTCGTACTGTGTAGGGCTGAAATTGATTTTCAAAGTTTAGCCTTTTGCAGTGTATACGGTTGGTTGGTTAGTCGGATTGATATTCGAAGTTACGTAATCAATTTGCTGATGCGATTATTTAGATAAAATCGAGTGTCGATACAATACAGTATCGATAAGAAATCGAGATATCGAGAAATTGTTTGTAGATTGAAACTACCTACTCTGTAAAGATCATTTTGAACACGCCTTTAGCAGCTTCATCTGTTACGAAATATGTAAAAATGTCTTAGAAGTTAACTTATTGGAAACTATATTACAATAACTATACTGGTAAAATAACCTTAAATGTAAACATTGATGTCGATTCTGTTGTGCACAAACTAAACTTAATTTAGGCTTTTTCTATGTTTGACTAAAAATCAGTGCGCGAAAAGGACGGCTATAGGTATGAACACCCTTCACTTGTATGGAAATATTAGTTTCAATTAAATTTGACAGCTCTAAACTACGTCCGTCTCTTTCTCGTTTTATTAGAGAGAAAAAGATAGCAATAGCCTAAATTAAGTTTAGTTTGTGCACAACAGAATGGAAACATGATCGACACCATTGTCTGATTTTGGCCATTGCTGGCAAACGGGAAAATTGGGCTCATGAAACTTTTTTCAAATGCTCTAATTTATGGCAAAATTCAAGCCCTGTAACGCCAGGCCTAAGTTTCTATGGAGTTTGGAAGTTCTCCTTTGACCCAATTCCCGGTTTTCGATAGAGCTGAAATCTTCCAAACATTTGTCTTTTTTAAACTTTCACGATCAGAACACATTATAAAATACTAGCTACCCGGTATGCGTTGCAATGCATTTTTTTCTACTACCTACTACTACCTACCTACCTACCTGTCTACTTCTCACCGTTTAAACCTTCCCTGGACTTTCACAAATAATTCAAAACCAAAATGAGCCAAATTGGTCCAGCCGATGTAGAGTTTTGGCGAGACTAACGAACAGCAATTGATTTTTATTTATATAGATTTTATAGATTTGAATAATGTTTTTTTTTCTTTTTTTTTTTTATAGATTTTTTTTTTAATTTATTCATACTTGGTCACTTTGTTAGTTAATTTAATTGTAGTATTTCTACACCGGTAACGGTAGTGTATGTGAAACTGACTAATTTTAAGATCCTAATGTACCATATACTCAGAAATAAATAAATCTTATCTTATCTTATCTTATCTTATAGATAGATATATATGAAATACGGGTATTTATCGCGAATTTACCTTTAATTTAATCCCGACGTTTCGACCGGATTGCACCAGCCGTGGTCACGGGGAGACTGAAGTATTGGAGGTACCGCGACAGCAAAGTGAAGGCGTTTAATCAACTACCCTCACTCATCTTCATAAATGTTAATTAGGGCCGGCTCACACTAGGACAGCACACTACACTAACAGTGTTCGTATATGCGATTTCACTTGACGAGTACACTTAGTGATCACTGGATTCCAAGCTGCAGAGAGTTTGAAGCCGTCTTCGCGATTAAAATTAGGGTACTTCTTGATCTCAATCGCTTCCCGAACCGTTCTCTTATAATAGTGCTTCTCATGAGCAAGGCTTTTTGGGTTGTGTTACTCCATCCAGTGGTCGGGATTAAATTGAAGGTAAATTCGCGATAAATACCCGTACATTTCATATCTTCCAAACATGTTTCATCATCGTCATCATTAATGTTCCCACTGCTGGGACACAGGCCTCCTATACAACCCCTTAAGAGAGGATCCACCACGCGGGCCCAGTGAGGATCGGTAGATGTCACATGTCTTCGAATTTTTGGTTCTAGGACATGCCGGTTTCTTCACGAATACGGTTCCCTATATCCAATTCATAAAAACACGTTTAGTTTTTATGAATTTAGTTTTTATGAATTTATTGGACATAGGAATAAAAAAATACTAGTCTGCCATCTTTGGGAGTCCGGAAGTGCGGCGCGCTGTGAGGGCGCCGTGGCGCCTCTCCAGCCACTCCTCAAAGAGGGGACTTACCGCCACTATCGTGGCGTGCCCTACCAACGGCTAAACGTCCCTTCCGAGGCATGGAGGAAACTCGGCATGTAATGTCACTTATGCAGGGACCAACCTGAGCAAGAACGGGCTAATATTATTTAGCGCCCTTCCTCAGTTTTGTTCAAGATAGCGGATGGTTATCGACAAACATGGTCGCATAGTGCATGAAGTCAAGGGGGGTGAAACGTCCATACATTGGCGTCAAGCAAAATTTTCATAGATAGTACTGCCATCTCTGTGTTTGAGGACACAAACTTTTCAACTGTTTGTCTGTTTTACAACTGTCATAAAGAGAACAGATATTTTGGACAACTTGTCAGAGAAGTAGATAGCCTAGCGGTGACAGCGGTTTCCTTGTGAATAATAGTTCCCAAGTTGAATTTCGTAGTCAAGAATTACTTTTTATATTTATTTGGTTGAACAGAAACTAACAGTGCCATCTAACAGTTGAGGTACACAGTTTTAAAAACGAAAAACCAGAGTGGCGCACCTATCTTGTAATAAATAGTGTATTATTATCTATGGTGAAGTCCCATACTCCGTACCAACAAGATAAACCAGAGAACTGTGCGAAGTACGAAGGCACGTATAGGATATTTAATTCGACGGAGATAAAATTAGAATCCGTATAATTATTATAAACTCCTTTATGACAAAAGTATCTGACGACGTAATTATTATGTCGTGGATTTGGCCGTCTTCGCTTGCGTGCGGTAATTATCCTACTGGAACTTCTAACTGGGATTAAAACTATCCTATGTCCCAGGTTTAGGTTTATTCGCATGCCAAAAATATTATAATCCGTTCAGCCGTCCACATGACCACTTTTAATGCGCAATCCAGAATTTTTTTTTTTACAAAAAATAAAACCGACTTCTAAAAATACAAAAAAAAACTGAAAAATACCTTTAGCTTCAGAAGTCGGTGACCTACAAAACATCGAAATCGGTTCAGCCATCTTCGAATAATCGGGGAACATACATAAAAAAAGATTCCGACGAATTGAGAAAATGCATACATTTATTTTGGTTCTGTGTTTTCACGCCTGCATAGATAAGTTGATTGAAGTGAAATAGCGTAAAGGTGAGAACAACAAAAAACAAACTTAATTTAATATTTATAATAATAGTTAGGTTAGTTAGGATAGTCGCAATCGAGACTGAGGTGACAATGAGGCCAATTTTTTTTTTTTTTTGTGCTCTATTCCTGAGACGAACAAATTGTTATTGGGTTTTTCTAACAGGAATTTCTCAGTAGCAGCCACCGGAGTCTTCATTACTACCCGGTTGATGGCAATAGGCTCTCTCCTTTTTATATGGAACTAGCTGACCCACGCAACTTCGTCTGCGTCACATAAAAGAGAAAAACGAAAGGAAAAAAAATCCCCGTTTTTGCAACATTTTTAATTCCTGCCCCGCTCCTAATAATCGTAGCGTGATGTTATATAGCCTAAAGCCTTCCTCGATAAATGGACCATCCAACACAAAAATATTTTTTCAATTCGAGCTGGTAGTTCCTGGGATTAGCGCGTTCAACCAAACAAACAAATTCTTCTGCTTTATAATATTAGTATAAATATAAACATAATTTACGAAATGCGGGTGTACTATTAGATGCACCTCTTCCTAACCCTTCGGAGATTACAGGTGTGAAGTTATGTTATAATGACAATCTCAGAGAGTTAATTTTATAATTTTGTGAAAGGGAAACATTAACGAAATGTAGGTGCTTACATATTTATAAGATTCCATTATGTAAATATCGGTAAGTAAAGCAATATTGAATGCGGGGAAAGTGTTATTTGTAAGGACCGACCGAAGGTTCGGTTTCGGCTTCGGCTAGTTTCGGCCACAGTTTCGGTTTCGGCTAATAATTGGCCGAACTTTCGGGGTCGCCGAAATAAGGTGCTCGTGGATTGTCGCGCATCGCTTAGCATCTTTGAGTGAGTGAACGTGATTGCAAAGAAATTGAATGTACCTGACGGAATGAAGGTGTATGAACTACTAGCTGACCCACGTAACTTCGTCTGCGACACATAAGAGAGAAAAACGAAAGGACAAAAACGTCCCCGTTTTTGCAACATTTTTCATTCCTGCTCCGCTCCTTATGGTCGTAGCGTGATGTTATATAGCCTAAAACCTTCCTCGATAAATGGACTATCCAACACAAATAGATTTTTTTCAATTCAAGCCAGTAGTTCCTGCGATTAGCGTGTTCAACCAAACAAACAAACAAACAAACTCTTCTGCTTAATAATATTAGTATAGATATACAGGGTGTAAACCACTTCATCACACAGCTGTTAACGAAGCATTCTGTACATCAAACTAAGTAACTTTACGCAAAAAATATTGCTGGGAAACAACTTTTTTTATTGAGGTTATAAATCATGTTTTGTGGTAGAACTCAATGTAACGCACATTGCACATTGTGCTGATGGACGGATTGAATAGTACGGGGGTCGTGGAGGTGTTGTAAGTCAAAATCTTACAAAATAAACTTGTATTAAAAAAAAAAGTTGTCTAAAAGTTGTAACTTTGAACCCCCATATCTCCGTAACTAGAAGTTTCCCAGGTATGACGTAGAACAAAAAAATGATCGCAGTGATGGGGAGAACAAGTGACTTTCGGCTTCGTGAAGAGGTGTTTTACACCCTTTATAAGTATATTGAGTAGGTATAGATATTATAAACAGATTTGATGGTATGTTATTGTTTAACACCATTGGTTTTAGTGGAAAATAACATATAATTGCAGGTAAATGGTTTTTGGAAGGTCGCGGCTAAATAATAACAGCCGCTTGGTTTGATTTTCAGGTTAAGTTGCAGTTGCCTAGGTTAGTCCGTGGACGGGTGACCACACATTACAAGCCAAGTTCCCTCCGTGCCACGGAAAGCACGATAGGCCTCGAAAGTCTGACAATCAGTCTTAACAAGGAGTATCGTATTACCCAGTAGGCACTAATCATCATCATCATCTGCCTAGCGTTTCCCCAACTATGTTGGGGTTGGCTTCCTGTCTAACCGGATGCAGCTGAATACCAGTATTTTACATGGAGCGACTGCCTATCTGACCTCCACAACCCAGTTAATACTGGGAAATACGAAACCACTTGGTAAGACTGATGTCAGACTTTTTGGGCCACTGACTACATGATGGACAAATAACACCAATAGGCACTAAATTAATGAATATTCGAGATATGATTACTTACAAAAATCCCAAAAATAAGTCAAATTACTTAACAAAATTCGATTATCAGTTGATACGTTTTATGAAAAGCACTTTCTTTTACATAATATAATTATGAATTCGAACGTCAATCGTTAGCTTTCTTTGAAGAATTATTGGTCGTACAGATTGACACATTGATTAAAATATAAAAAGAAAGATCGTATTAATTCTTTTCACAAATTGATTGATGAGAATGCAAGTGACGTATTTATTGGATTTTTTAGAATAGATATTTTATTTGGTAGGAGGATCTTTTATAGAACATGATCGAAAGATGAAAGCACATTATAGCCTCATTTGCATATTACCTATACATCAAAGTAAAATTAGGTAGGTAATCCTGAATTAACAAGGAAATTGTCGATTAAAACTAGAGTTTTCTTAGAGAATTGGGTAAAAAGTGCACTTTTCAAGAAGCAATTAATGAAAAAAATTAACCTAATGCTTGCAGTGTTCTATCGTATTGATGTTGTACTTCCAAATGACATAGTTTGGTCCAGTAGGTGTCCACGTTTGTTGCAGTGTCAGAGGCGTTATTTAGGCCATCGAGAGTGCAGGTAAACGGACACCTGTGATAATCCAGAAGGTTTGGGGGATAATTTGATCCGCAGCGCGGCAATCGCTCTCGGTGATTGAGGAATCAATAATACCCCATTTTGCCAGGTTATATTTGCAGCGGCCTACTTGCCTTCCAAATAGGCCACTGAATGTTGCAGAGAATAAGAGACAGTCAAGAATCTGTGTGAATTTGATTCAAATAATAAAATTGGGCTTAAGTTTATTAACACTAAAGTTCTAAAACAAATAATCACAAGTGTTATCAATATCAGAAACAGCCTCGTAAACTCAGGATTATCGAAAATACATGCAAATGTAATCGGCTCGTGTCATCGCCTTGGAATAAACTCCTTCATTAGGCGATGGACACACCACGAGCCAGGCTAACTCAGCTTAGCTTACATAGTAGTTACCTACTGGCATTAAAATGGATCAGTAACTACTGCCCCATTTCATAGTACACCTGTTGTTCGCTGTGTCAACTGCTGTAAAATAATCGGTGGCGGCGACCTCTCGCGTCCGGCCCTGGTTCAATCCATTGGGCTGCGGGACTGTTCGAAAGAGATACCGCGGCTCCGGAACATAAAGGGCGAGGAAGGAACATGGATGGGTTTTAGTCAGTAAAAGCCTGACACTCCCTCCCGCTCCGCCCAGAGTAGAAGAAAGAAGAAAAAGAAAAGACGGAGAAGTTATTTGATGATTTCCCATCCGGAAAAGAAAGGAAAAGGTGTAAAATGACCCATTACAAAGTTGTACAATAAACTATTTAACACTCCGCAAAAGCTGGGAAACAGTTTTTTGTTTTTGTAAAATATCACGGTTAGCGGTAGCTAGATGTAACACAAAACGCGCTTAAAACATTGAGCTGTTGGATGCATTGAATAGTTCAGTTATGAGTGTTTTTTCAGTTGTTATTGCTAAACTTGATTATTACGAAGGTATTTCGTCAGAAATGTGTGAAAAAAGACCCCCTATGTCCAGTTTATTTTCACTTTACTGATTTTTTGACATATTTTGGTCGTTGTAAATAAGTTAACCGCAAACGTGTGACAAGCAAAATTTTACAAACAAAACCTTGATTATCCCCTTCTGTATCCTCAAGTGGACTGTCGATCAAAACCAGCTCACTAAGCTTACCAACGCTAGCTAAGCGAAGTTAATCTCTCAGTGTAAACCATGCCTTACCCCTCCATAAATTAGTTCCACGAGTTACAACCGACGACGTCGGCACAATTGGCGAGATATTAATCCATATTCATTTGTTTCTCTGCTAATAGAAAAGGGTTGCCGTCACCGGTTATATTAACAATAAGTGTCGGCCATCTTGTTCTTTGTTTTGTGAAGGGGATCAATTGTTTGATTAGGTTTCGGGACTGAGCTAGGCGTCTTTTATGATCATAACTATGTGTGTTGATGAGGAAGATTCTAATTATAATGCCATATTCATGGATTGTGTAAGTTTGACTACCAGTCTTACCAAGAGGTATCGTATCACCCATTACTAACAGGGTTTTGGAGGTCAGATAGGCAGTCACTCCATTTAAAATACTGGAATTCAGCCGCATCCGGTTAGACTGGAAGCCGACTCCAAAATATTTGGGAAAATCCTAGACAGATGATAATTCATGGATGGTGAATCATAGCCGTATTACAGAGCGCCATCTAGTGCCACACTAAGCAAGGCTGGTGTCGTAGACACCAGGTAGTTGGTATACTACAAAAAAAAATACTTTCAATAATGGGAAACTACATTATTCCGGCTATATTTAAATCGTTTCCGTGGGATAATTTATGACTACAAAGCGTGCGAAACCGTGGGCAAAAACTAATATTACATATTTGCGATTTCTTGAATTCGAATCGCTGGATAGATGGCGCTGATCTCGGTACGTCACATAATATCACTTGGACCTAATGGTTATATTCGTAAGCTTATGCTATGCAAACGAAAGTATCAGTCAACGAGCGTAACGTGACGTGTGTTTTACAAGCGTATGGCTTTGGCACCTAGTAACGTAATCAGATCAACGCCATCTATCGAGTTCATGGAAACTGTTTTTTTTTTAATTTCAAAAAGAAAACCGTTCATTAACTTTTAAGTTATATTGAAGTTCGGTTAATTAGTAGCTAGTGCAATGCATTATCTAGCAGTAAATTACCCAGTCAGTCGATTACCAAACTGTTAGTACTATTAACTTGTCTCTGACAGCTTCGAAAATTGAATACCCAACACTAGAGTCTAGAATATTCTCCGTCTGCAACATTTATTTGTCGTAGCCAATTTGCAGCCAATAAGCCAAACACATCTTAGTGGGGGTGGGTAGATAGGTACGTAGTTGTCACCCGGTGGTGTATCCCGGCGATGCAATTTGCATAAGTTACGTGCGAATTGATAGTTGGGTGGAGATGTAATGGAGAGAAATTGTGAAGAAGATACATGAAACGAATCGATGTATGGTTATTTCTACATATTATAATGTTAACTAAAGTTGTTTTTCGTGTGTATTTTTATGTGACTACGTTGTTTTTTTACGTTAATTTTGTAACGAAATTTTGATTTGGTTTTAACTAACCCCCGACGCAAAAACGACGGGGTGTTATAAGTTTGACGTGTCTAGGTGTGTGTGTCTGTCTGTGGCACCATAACTACCGAATGGATGAACCGATTGATATTTTTTTTTTTTTTTTAAGGTGTATTAGTCGGGAGTGTTCTTAGCTATATTTGATGAAAATCGGCCCAAGATGGCCGCCACCATAAAATGGCGAATTACATTTCTTTTTCAAAACTCCTTCAATATGAGTATCAGATGAAAGGGCTTGCCTAGTAGAATACCGAACACTATATTGAAAGGGAATGAGGAATACTAACTAAAATAATGAGATGAGGAAAGTGGAGTGTTGACTGGTTCCTAAGACTAGACGAATTATTGTGTCAGGGGTTTTAATTTATTATTTAATTTTACTTAAATTATTAATTAAAATATTACATCCCTATTTGAATCGAATTTATCAGCAATGATTTTGTCAACATCAGCAAAGGTTTTATTTTTTTGCACGAAACCCTAATATTTTTTTCTAAATTAAAAGTACCGTCAGAATCGGTCCAGTCGTTTTTGAGATTAGCCGGCATTCCGTCTAACTAAAACAGACGAGAAAACTTTTTGTTATCACTCTGATATAAATATTATCATAATTATATAATTTATAATTTAAATAAGTTATTCCGGAATGTTTTACGAGTACTACATTTTAGTCCAAAACAAATTAATATTAATATCTTCCCCGTCAACGGTCTAAAATTTCCTTATTGACCGGACATTTATTAAGGAAACGCTGAAGACCGGCTGACGGTAATGATGGACCATCAGCGTCTTCCGGGAAAACATCCTCTCCGCCATTAAAGCAACCCAAACTCCAGTTTAATTTCGTAAGTGTGGCCGAATTTCAGCGCTTGAAATTAATTACAGATCTGTCTAAAATTGTTTTGATTATACGCGTTCTTAGAACATCCCTAAGTCCCTAATAAGTGTGAATTGGTTATGAAAATGCCACGGTTTTGTAGTAGAGTGCCACTCTAAAATAAGTGGCACTCCACTACAAAATCGTGATTTAGCCTGCACTAAATGAATATTACTGTTAAATAATCACTACATATTATAAAACAAAGTCTACCGCCGCGTCTGTCTGTCCTTATGTATGTTTAGATCTTTAAAACTCAACTGACTTTGATGCTGGTTTTTTTAATAGATAGAGTGATTCAAGAGGAACGTTTTAGTATATAATTTGACGCGGGTGAAGCCGGCTTATTCCACTAATCCCCCTTAAGAGAATCCCCCTTAGGGGGGAAAACTGGACCCTAATATAAGAATAATCCAGAAAGTCCCCTTTTAATTTTGAGTTATTCCACTATTCCCCCCTGAGAAAATCTACCTCAAAAACAAACCATATTGTAATAAAATCCAAAAATTTAAACGCAAATTATTTTCAAAAACTGAATCATAATGAAAAAAAAGAAAAGTTAAATGCTAATTATTTTCAAAAACTGAACCATAATGAAAAAAAAAACAAAATTTGAGTGCTAATTATTTTCAAAAACTGAACCATAAGGAAATAAGAAAAACAAAATTTAAATCCTAATTATTTTAAAAAAACTGAATCATACTGAAAAAAAAAGTTTACTGCTGTTTATTTTCAAAAACTGAACCATATTGAAAAAAGAACAAAATTTGAATGATCATTATTTTCAAAAACTGATCCATATGGAAAAAAAAACAAAATTTAAATGCTAGTTATTTTCAAAATTGAACCGTAGTGAAAAACAAAAACAAAATTTAAATGCTGATTATTTTCAAAATTGAACCATAATGAAAAACAAAACAAAATTTAAATGCTAATTATTTTCTAAAACGAAATCATACTTAATAAAAATAAAACAAAATTTGAATGCTAATTATTTTCAAAAACTGAACCATACTGAAAAACAAAAACATGATAGTTATTTTCTATAACTGAACCATAATGAAAAAAACACTACATTAAAATGCTGATTATTTTAGAATTTTCAAAAACTGAACAATAATGAAAAAAAAAACAATTTAAATGCTAATTATTTTCAAAGCTGAACCATAATGAAAAAGAAAACAAAATTTCAATTCGAATTATTTTCAAAGCTGAACCATAATGAAAAAAAAAATTAAATGCTACCTAATCATTTTCAAAGCTAAACCAAAATGAAAAACAAAAACGAAAAAAAGCTAATTATTTTCGGAAACTGAACCAGAATGAAAAAAAAAACAAATTATTATAATAATATATAAATAATTTGTGGTTCAAAAAAATGTTGCTGAATAAATTAAAAAAAAACGACAAACAATCAGCTCATTTTTCAACATAATAAAATCCAAAAATTTTAATGCCCATTTTGGTAGTCAACTCACGCGGTGTGGAGGGAAGGAGAAGTGCCAGAAAAAAAAAAACTGGCTCCTTGTTTTTCAACATCTATTACGCTAGTGTACTACATCAACGCAGCGCAATTATAATAATTTTCTAAAAACAAAAAAAAACTTTATGATTACATTTGTTTTGGTTGCTATGGCTTTGTTATAGAGGTCCTCTGAAAATATTTCGTGTTTTAATAGATGACTAAAAGACCTATAAATTATTATATACCTACAATGACGTAACAACGACTTATGCGTCCAAGTACTCCTCCGCATTTACAATTTTATTGTGATTTTGGAAATCTAAACAAACGCCATTCGAATTGCGAAATAAAGTGATAATATAAAATTATATTTGTAATATTATTTTATAGCGCTGATACACAATCATCAAATTTTAAGTGCTATTTAATACATCCCAAATAAAAATGGTATGTCCGAAAATAGGGCAAAATAACACACTGTGCAATGCATTATTCACAGATATAATACTACATACAGATACTCAATACCATACAAAGAAATTACACCTCCTTATAGCCCCGTTTTCACCGCAAGCGGAGCGGACCATTAATGACTTCTAATACCTCGCAAGAGAATAACATTATGGTCAGGTACATAAGTCTTACATGGTCGAATTCGCAATTACAAACGATCACTAAAATTAAATTTCATATTTAAAAACCCCCGACATAATGTACTTGCACTTAACAGTTTAATAGAAAATAATTCGTTAATTCACCATTTTGTTGTGACGGCCATCTTGGATTATAACCTTGATCTTGATTAATTGATCATAGTGTATAGTCTTCCACTAGTCAAGCCCTTTCATTTATAATCCATATTGAGGGAGTTGTTGAATTAATATGTCATCCGCCATTTTGTGGCGGCGGCTATCTTGGACTGATTTTTATCAAACAGCTAACAAACTAATTCACCTTCCAAACAAAAAAAAAACATCCGAATTAGTTCATCCGTTCGGGCACTACGATGCCACAGACAGACAGACACTCACACACAGACCTGTCAAATTTATAACATCCCCTCGTTTTCGCGTTGGGGGTTAAAAATAAAAGCAAAATTATTACTAAGCTAGCTTCGCTCGTTCCTGATTTCTAGGTTATCTGAATAAATATCTCACCGCCTGCGGTAAATATTTGACAACGACCACCCGCGAACAAATTGTCACCCAGCACCGATAGCAAAGGCACTTTTTAGCCAAATTAAGGCTTAGGGACCTAAGGGGGGAATTCTAGACCTCTTGTTTTTTACATTCCAGTTTTCCCCCTCGTGGGAACTTACAGGGGGGATTTCTGGAATAAGTATTTTTTCTATTCCACTTTTCCCCCCTAAGGGGGATTATCAGAGGGGAATTGTAGACTTTTCTTTTTAGATTCCACTTTTCCCCCTTAGGGGGACTTTTAGGGGGGATTTCAGGAATAAGCCGGTGAAGCCGCGGGCATCGGCGAGTATATCACAATTAAAAAAAAATGTGATTGTTGGATCGGTTAATACTGCAATGCAATAACAGTATTCGTAAAAAAACTAAGAAACGATTTATAATGACGTCATTTTAATTCTCGTTTTTGTCTCAGCAACACCTTTCATTTGCCTAGATATCATGGGAGTGCATAAAATATATCTAGTCTTCTATCTTTGGGAGTCTGCCATATTGGATTTAGGATAATGACATTTAACTAACCATGCACTGGTGTTGATTCTGTTGTGCACAAACTAAACTTTATTACTTTTACAAATGACGGCTATAGCAATGAACTAAGTTAGAGATGTCAAACTAGTTTATGCCTTACGCTTCGACGTGTTTTTAACCGACTTCTAAAAAAGGAGGAGGTTCTCAATTCGGATGTTTCTATTTTTTTTTATGTTTGTTCGCGCATAACTCCGTCGTTTGCCAACCGATTTGAAAAATATTTTTTATGTTGGAAAGAGAATACTTTCCAAATGGTCCCATAGCCACCAAGTCGGGATCTGATGATGGAATCTTGGCGAAATCGAGGGAACTCTTCAAATTTGATAGGATAACGTACAGCGATTTTGGTACTTTCTACAACAAGTGAAGTATTTGCGTTCGATAAGAACAATTCTACCATCAAATCAGATGATGAAGCCAAGAGTCACGGAACTCCATAATGAGACAATGTATCCTAGTCGTGTTTGGGCTTGTTGTAATTGTAACGGTATGCACTTTCCATGTGTACGGAGCACATGTGAACCACTAAAAAGTACAAAATTTAAACTTTTTTACAAAAAATAAAACCGACTTCAAACAAAAAAAAAATGTGAAAAATAACTTTAGCTTCTGAAGTCGATGACAAAAAAAAAATCGGAAGTCGGTTTTATTTTTTGTAAAAAAGTTTTTTGTCGACATGTTTTTACGTACACCCTTCATTTGTATGGAAATATTAGTTGCATTAAATTTGACTGCTCTAAATTATGTCCGTCTCTTTCTTGTTTCCTTAAAGAGAAAAAGATAGCAATAGCCTAAATTAAGTTTAGTTTGTGCACAACAGAATCGACACCAGTGTGGTCCAAACTAAACATGTGTGCAAAATTACAGCTCAATCGGAAACCGGGGAGCGAGACAAAATAAATTTCTTTAATTTTTTACACGGTTACAGGACAAAGTAATTAATGCGTGTAAACATATTTGAACAAGAAAATAAAGAAAAACTTAAATCTACACTAAATCCACTCAGAACATCACACAACAAACAACAACAACAACAAACAACAACAACACCAACAACAACAACATCAAAAAACTAGACAGAAAAAGAAGAGATACTCGGTATGGAAATCTTACACCCGTTTTATATCTTGGTCTGTGGATGGGTGACCACCCCCCATCCACAAACCAAGATATAAAACGGGTGTAAGATACCAATAATACTAATTTTTGTATAAAAAGTGATATAGTTTGCCAGTTAAATACAGGACAGTCCCTCGCCCACTTACCTATCCAGCCAAATTTTCTATCAACCCCCCAGCAGAGCTTATATAGTAGGTCCTAAGACTTTGACAATAAATGTTAAACAATCATCATCATCATCATCATCTCAGCCGAAAGACGTCCACTGCTGGACATAGGCCTCCCCCAAGTGTCGCCACATTGACCGCGGATTCCCGCAACCTTCACCAGGTCATCGGTCCACCTAGTGGGAGGTCTTCCAACGCATCGTCTTCCGGTTCGCGGTCGCCACTCCAGAACTTTTCGGCCCCATCGGCCATCCGTTCTGCGAGCAATGTGCCCTGCCCACTGCCACTTAAGTTTAGCAATTCTTCGGGCTATGTCGGTGACCTTGGTTCTCTTGCGGATGTCTTCATTTCTGATTCGATCACGCAAGGAAACTCCGAGCATAGCCCTCTCCATTGCCCTTTGGGTGACTTTAAGCCTTTTGATAAGGCCCATTGTGAGCGACCACGTTTCGGTCCCGTATGTAATCACTGGCAACACACACTGGTCATAGACTTTCGTCTTGAGACACTGCGGTAAGTTGGACGAGAAGATACCGCGCAGCTTCCCGAACGCTGCCCAGCCGAGTCGGATTCGACGATTGACCTCTTTCTCGAAGTTAGACCTGAACTGGACCGTTTGTCCTAGGTATACATAATCGTCTACAATTTCGAGTGTAGAGTCTCCGATCTTGATAGGAATGGGTGTGACATGGGCATTCAACATGACCTTCGTCTTGTCCATGTTCATTTTTAGACCCACTCTTTTGGAGGCTCTACTGAGGTCATCGAGCATTGTACTGAGGTCCTCCATGGTCTCAGCCATGACCACAATATCGTCGGCAAACCGAAAGTGAGTGATGTACTCGCCATTGACGTTGATGCCTAGCCCTCTCCAGTCCAGAACCTTGAAGACATCCTCCAGTGCAGCGGTGAACAGTTTCGGAGATATGACGTCTCCCTGTCTTACACCTCGCTGCAGAAGGATAGGTTCCGAGGCTTGGTCCTGAAGTCGGACTGACATGGTGGCGTTTTTGTACAAACACTTCAACACCTCGATGTACCGATAGTCAATTTGGCACCGTTGGAGAGACTGCAGTACAGCCCAGGTTTCGATCGAATCAAAGGCTTTTTCGTAGTCCACAAACGCTAAGCAGAGGCAAGTTATACTCTTCGGTCTTCTGTATAACCTGCCGAAGCGTATGTATGTGGTCCACGGTGCTAAAACCTTTTCGGAAACCGGCTTGTTCGGGTGGCTGGAAATCGTCAAACCTGCGCGCGAGACGATTCGTGATGACTCTTGAAAACAACTTGTAAACATGGTTTAGAAGTGAGATGGGCCTGTAATTCTTCAACCGGGCATTGTCACCCTTCTTGAAGAAGAGCACCACCACACCCCTGCACCATGCCTGTGGCGTTTTCCCCTCGAGTATGACGGAATTGAACAGCTTCTGAAGGGCCTTAAGTACCGGTTTTCCACCCGCCTTCAGGAGTTCGGCAGTAATTACGTCATCCCCCGGTGCCTTGTTGTTTTTGAGTTGTTTCAGAGCCATCCTAATCTCGTACAGGCTGACGTCCGGTATGTCTTCGGTATAGTGTCGGGTTAGTCTAGCTCTTGGGTCGTTTGCTAGGTCGACAATGGGTTTGCTGGTTGACGTGTACAACTGTCCATAGAAGCTCTCGATCTCCCTCAGTAGCTCCGGTTTGGCGGATAAGATCCTGCCATCGTCGGTCTTCAGTTTCGTGAGCTGGCTCTGCCCAATAGCCAGATCTCTTGAAAATACTTTGGAGCCTTTGTTCCGCTCGATCGCGTCTTTAATACGCTCGGTATTAAAGCGGCGGAGGTCGCTCTTTAAGGATTTAGAGATCCGTCTATTGAGCTGCCGGTATTTCGACGCCTCATCTGAAGATTGCAGGATCATCTCACGCCGCTCCTTCATGAGCTCGAGAGTTTGATCGGAGAACCTCTTTTTCTGATCTGTACGACGTGTCTTGAAGAACTTAGACCCGGTCGTATGGACAGTTTCCACGAACCCATCGTTATATTCGTCCACTGAGCCGCCTAGGCACTCGAAACGATTCTGGAGTTCGAGCTGAAAGCTCTCGGGGTTTTGGATTTGGATCTGTGCTGGACGGAGCGTAGACTTCATCAGTCGAGACCTTTCTAGCTTGATATTGATGTTCAATGTGCCTCTTACCATGCGGTGATCGCTCCCGGTTTTCACCGAATTGATCACAGAGACATCATTGAACATTTGCTTCTTGGTTGACATGATGAAGTCGATCTCGTTTTTTGTTGCACCATCTGGGCTCTGCCACGTCCACTTCCTGTGCTCACGCTTTTTGAAGAAGGAGTTCATCATATAGAGGCCCTCCTTCTCCATAAAACTAGCCAGTTGGTGGTCCCGGTGGTTCCGACGTCCAACTCCAAATTGCCCCACCTGCAGCTCATCCCCGTCTCGTTTGCCCAGTTTCGCGTTGAAGTCCCCCATGACAACGGTGAAGTGAGTTTTGAAACCATGCATGGCTTTAGAGATATCCTCATACATGAAATGTTAAACAATTGTATTGAAAATTTTGTACCCTTATCACTGTTAAGCAAAAACATAATAATATATGCTCTTGTTTTTTTTTTGTTTTTGACCATCTTTTCTATTCTATTCTGAAAACCTACAACGTTCGCGTTCTCCAACGACTTTGAAAATGTAATTTAACGAACGATAGAGGGATTGCTGACTTGCATACAAAATTACATGCGAAATAGCTGCAACATGATGTCATTTAATTTAAAACCCTACTTACCATTTCTTAAGGACGCATTTGCAATTCCAAGTAAGCGTATTTTGTTTTAATAAGAAAGAGTAGATGATGATTACGAGGAGCTTGTAGCCAAATAATAACCTCTCAGATCAATCTTCAAGTTCAGTCACGCTTACCTAGGTTGGTCTGTGGATGGGTGATCACACATTACATAAAGAGTTTCCTCCGTGCCTCGGAAAGCAGGTTAAGCTGTTGGTCCGGCTGTCATTTTTAGATCTTCGGCTTGATAATCGTTATAAGAGGTTGGTTGGAGGTTGTCGGTGCAGGTGACCCCAAATTCTGACAAACCAGTCTAACCAAAATCAAAATCAAAGCATTTATTTCAAGTAGGCCAATAACAGGCACTTTTGAACTGTCGAAACAAAGATGAAAATTAAATGTAGCTACAGTCCCAGTCAAAGACATAAAAATTGTGAAAGTACTGTAGTTGCCCATTCCCTAATGTAGATCTCTATGGAGAAGAACGAGCAAGAAACTCCATGGACTCTTTTAAATCAAATTTTGTTACAAAATCTTGGTTACATCATTCATGTTGTGATGGTAAATTATTATGTGAGAACAATGTAGCAAGATGTGCACGTTAAAAGTGTCCATAGTAAAAACAAAATAATTCTTTCAAATAAGCCATGGCAACTAAGAGATGACCAGTCACAACTGACAGCGCCCGTTCACGAACATGACGCATGGATCAGCACCATTCAGCTCAACCATTTTGAAGGGAGCTAAATGGTCCGACACACACGCCATCATCAGCGAGACATTTGAGTGAGCATGACATACTCTCAACCGCCAGGGCACATTCAAGTCAACCGTAGTACTGACTGGGTTTTAGAGGCCGGATAGGCTGTCGCTACTTGTGCAATACTGGTATTCAGCAGCATCCAGTTAGACTGCAACCCGAATATAGTTGTGAAAAGGCTTAGCAGATGATGATGAAGAAAGACAAGCGTTAAATAGAGCAAATGGCGTAGTGGTAGTGAAGCTGCCTTACGTTCTTAGGGTCCTGAGTTCGAATCCCGGTAGGAGAAAATATTTGTGTCATGAGCATGGACATTTGTTTCCGAGTCATGGATGTTTATATGTATAATAAGTTTGTATTTACGAGTACAAAAAAAAGTACATATGTAGTACATATATCAACTATCTGGTGTCCACGACACAAGCCTTGCTTAGTGTAGCACTAGGTGGCGCTGTGTGTTAATGTCCAGCGATATTTTATTTATTTATTACTTCCATGAGTAATTTCTTAGTAGCAGTTCGGAGTCTTGCCCAATTGATGGCAATATGATAGCTCCCTATTGCACGGGAGTTCCGTAACTGGCCAAATGTGAGTGTATTATTGGGTACAATATTCTCCCTATCTACGAGTACAGTGCCGACCAAAAGTCGATAAGCAATCTCACAAAGCAATAGCTTGACGTTTAGTTTGACTTACGACCTTCTACTTTCAACAAAATAGATATTGTCAGCAACTAGTTGTAGTTCATAATTTCAATGCAAATATCTAAGACATGATGGCCTAGCGGTTGGGCCCGTCCAGAATTAAGAGCGAATCAGTAAGCCGTGAGTTCAAATCCCGCACAGAGTTACTTTTAGTCTTTTTGTAAGTTTTTACTCTACAGAAATATTATATTATTTAACTTGTTTGCTTTGTTCACACATTTCGTAAAGTTAGGGAGGTAGATAGAAAAATAAGTCAAGAATTTTGTTAGATTTCTGTGAGGTAGACATGAGTTTTATGAATATTTTAACTTGATCGGAATGAACTTTGTCGTTTGGTTGTAGTCATACAGAATACACTATATAATGTGGTATTTGATGGTCAGTGACGTGTGGTTTAATAGATAGCGGTATTGTTGTTGGTGTGATTCTTAAAATGCGGGCAAATATTAATATTAAGGCGAGGGCGACTATTATCGCGAATTATCCGCGCTTCATAAAAGTGGCCTTAATAGGACTAAATGTGAGTATTATAATTATTTATGAATTGTAACTTAAACATTAAAAATTTAAAAACGAATGGGTATTATAAATTGTTCATTTATTTGGTGACCTGTGGTTTACTTAATTCGTTATTTTTTTTTTCAATCTATCATGCAAGATAAATAATTAGTGTTTATTATTGGATTTATAAATGCAGAGTGAATGAAGTCACTTTAGTATTTATTACAGCTGCCTAACATCATTTTTTTTGTTTAGAGAAATGCAGTAAGTCTCTGGATCAAAAGGTATGAGGAAGAAGGGAGCCTTGCAAGTAGACAGCGAAGTGGAAGGTCGTCGCTTATTAGCGAAGCGCAGCGACAACATATCGTGGGCGAGTATGAAACCAATGGTTTCACACCTACGACACACTCGGAGTCACCGCAAACTGTTCGCCGTGCCCTCCACGCTGAAGGCTTGCATCACAGAAGATCAGCTAAAATGCCCTTCTTGACAGAAAGACATAAAGAAGAACGATTACATTTCGCACGGGAATATTTAGACTTTCACTGGATTACTTCCATTTTGTTCCGGTTCGCGGTCGCCACTCCAGAACTTTTCGACCCCATCGGCCATCCGTTCTGCGAGCAATGTGCCCTGCCCACTGCCACTTAAGTTTAGCAATTCTTCGGGCTATGTCGGTGACCTTGGTTCTCTTGCGGATGTCTTCATTTCTGATGCGATCACGCAAGTAAACTCCGAGCATAGCCCTCTCCTTTGCCCTTTGGGTGACTTTAAGCCGCATACGTCTACTTGACTGCATTGAAAATAATGGGGGTTATACAAAATATGAATCCCTAATGTTCTAGTTTTAATTAGACGTGTTACAAAATATTTAGCGATATTAATAATTCCTAAATTGAGGTTTAGTTTCAATCTTCTTTTCTTCAGGAAAATGAACACTTAAACTATAACCTCAATATGAGTTACATTTATTGTGACGTCACATAAAAAACATATTCACGAAGTATAAATTATGTGTTAGTTTTCAGTAAGCTCTGTTGAATACCGATAGATAGAAGTGGGTATCAACAATTATATTTGTGTTATTAGAATATCCTTGTTATGTTAATAAAAAATGACTTAAAAGTGGGTATCCAGATACACAAAAAAATCTTATGAACGGTAACAAGAGAACTTCTTATATCTAGGTAGGAATGTGACGTTACAAATCTTATTAAAGTTGTTAATTATATGAATAAATGAAACGAATAAAACAATTTTTGTTATCTGTCAGCACTTTTTTTTCCACCTTCCAACACCGAAAAAATATTACAAAATCTCATAAATAGTTATGATGGGTTATTAACTTATATTTAAATCTTTATAAAAAATAAATAATGAGCATGAACCCATTTCAAAATAAATACCTAAGTAAATAGTTTTTGTATAAAATACAAATATAAATTAAAGTGGTTACAAAAAAAAAACCCGTATGTAAACGGGATTTGAACTCAAGACACGTTGATCGTGAATCCACTGCTTAACCTAAACAGCTATCAACACCTGGTAGATATGGTCGAAGTTTACCTATCCAATGCAAATACGATCATGCGTTTGCTGCGTGTATAACAAAAGAGACGGTAATATATATCTTTTTGTTTCGTGGAGAGCGACGCGACAACTTGCGACAGTAGGCGACTCTGTGGCTGTGGTGTGCGTAGGTACTGTATTGAGACAGCTTACACATACAGCCGCACGGACGCTCGGCCGTGCGTTCACAGCAATATGATCCTTCGCGTGCCTGTGCGCTTATGAACGCTTACTGTACCTCCGAAAATTAAATATCATGTAAGGTGGTTGGACCCTCGATAGATACAGTTGGTACGACCAATATACTCATGCCGTGAAATCTGTACAAATAAGTGGAAGATTTACTGCAGGGTTTAATGCTTAGTTTCGCTAGGCCACGTGTGAAAAACGAGTGTTTTATAGGCTCATAAGACCACACGGCCAGTTTATTCGAGACTAATACCTTTTAAAATTAAACTTGACCAATCCGTTAAGGCATCAAGTGAAAAAATGGGTTTTATTAAAAGGGACTAATGGCCGCCGTGCGTCAGCTGTGAAGCGCTGACCGCAGCCATCGTGAAAGTGTGGCCATATTGAATTAAAACCAATTTATTTAGAACCCCTTTTTCGAATTTGAATAATTTTTTCGTGAAACTTTTTATTATTCATCATTTCTTACATTTTGAGTATTTATTAATGGACCCTTCGAGTTTCATTGGGTTTTAATTTCATGAATGGACTAACGGTCTATCCCCAATTCTCAATAATACATCCTTATATAACCTTTTAAGAGATTACTGAAAAGAAAATGTCTATGCCCTTTCCCAATATTCAAACGATGACCTTTCATTGACTTGGCCATCCCAAAAAAAAAAATCCTTTTAGCAGTTTTTAAATAAAAACAGAAAAAAAAACTTTTGGCGGTCCCGAACTCACCCGAAGGGCTGGGTGGGTTCGCGTTAGCAAAGTTGTAATGCGTTATCCTTGTCGCCCTTGGCTATACAATGCCTTCGCATATACGTAGATGTAGGAAAAGGTCGATATTTTGACTTCAGTAAATGGCAGAAATGAACGGGGTATAGAAAAATGAACTTACATGAAAGTATGATTCGGTTCATAATCAGTTTGTGTTTGTTTTGAGATACCAAGATATTTTTTCCACAAGACGTAGAAAAAAGGGTTAAAACTTTGGCGCCATTTTGTCCTGTTATTCCCGACAAAGCAAAAAGCCTTGATCGCATTTTACGACTAGGCAAATGAGGTGTCTCTTTCGTCGCTCGTAAAATGCGATCAAGAATAAGAATGTCAAGGGCAGCTTTTCCCCTGTCTGCTAGTAACACAGAGGAATTGTTGCGTTGGTGACGTGGTGTCTAGAAATTGCAAGACTTATAAAATTCGTCATGCTGAAAGTGTTGACGCAACTTCTGTCGAAGATCAATCAAAAATCAAAATCAAAGCATTTATTTCAAGTAGGCCAGTTACAGGCACTTTTGAATTGTCGAATCAAAATTGAACATTTAAAGTAGCTACAGTCCCAGTCACAAGACATAAAAACTGTGAAAGTACTGTAGTTGCCCATTCCCTAGCGTAGATCTCTATGGAGAAGAACAGGCAAGAAACTCCATGGACACTCTTTTAAATCAAAATATTGTTACAAAATCTTGGTTACATCATTCATGTTGAGATGGTATATTATGTGAGAACAATGTAGCAAGATGTGCACGTTAAAAGTGTCCATAGCAAAACAAAAATAAAATACAACTCAAAAACAAAATAAATAATCGTTTTCAAAACGGTCGGTTTGTGTACGATTATTTAGTTTCGTATTAGTGCGAGTTATAGTGCTGTCATTTGTTCATCTTTGATAGTCGTCACTGGCCCAAAAAGTCTGACAACCAGTCTTACCAAGTGGTATCGTACTACCCAGTATCGACTGGGTTGTGGAGGTCAGATAGGCAATCACTGCATGTAAAATACTGGTATTCAGCTGCATCCGGTGAGACTGGAAACCGACCCCAGCATTGTTGGGAAAAGGTTAGGCAGATGATAGGTAATGATGACAAGCTTGGTTTGAATGGAAATTGTTGCTGTTTTTGTTTGTAAAACGTTTCTATCAGCACCGAGGTGTCTCTACTAAAAACAATGTAAAATGCATGAAAATCTTATAAAGTTTTGTCTAGCAAAGAGTGCAGTGTGAAATATCGAACAGCATCAATTAGTAAGTTGAAAGGGAAAGTCCTGTCTTAGTATAGACATGTGATGGGGAGGGACGTGTCGCATGTGACTAAAAATAAAACCGACTCCAAAAAAAAAAAAAAAGTGAAAAATAATTTTAGCTTCAGAAGTCGGTGACAAAATACTTACTTACATATATGTAACAACTGAATGTACACATAAATGCAATAAAGAGTTTAGTTACGGAGAAATTGGGGGTTATAGTTACATTTTGTTTGACAAGTTTTCACGGTAAGATTTTAGTTACATTTTGTTTAACAAGTTTTCACGGTAAGATTTTTACTTTAAACACCTCCACGACCCTCATATTATTCAATCCATTCATCAGCACAATGTTTTGAGTGTGTTACATTGAGTTCTATCACAAAACACGATTTTTCACCACAAAAAAAGTCATTTCCCAGCAATAATTCAATAATAAAATTGCAATAATATTTTTTGCGTAAACTTACTTAGTTTGATGCACGGTCGAACAAGCTAATTGGTTTACAGTTTAACCCAAACATTATATTGTAAAGTATAAACCAAATAGCTTGTTCGACCGTATTTGCTTGCTTGACGGCTTCGTGATAAGGTGGTTTAAACCCTTTAAGTTGAAGTCGGCGGAAAATATTTAGTTGCATCCGGTTAGGAAAACCGGATGCAACTAAATATTTTCAGCCGACTTTTTACACGGAGTGACTGCCTATCTGACCTCCACAACCCAGTCAGTACTGGGTAATACGGATACCCCGTTTGCAAGACTGGTTGTCAGACTTTCAATTACCTGTTACGACTGTCAAGATGACAACAGCAAAGACAAGAACGTGCTTATAGAGACATGGAGGAAACTTTGTACATAAGGGTGGTCACCCATCCACAGACCAACATAGGCACGCATTGCTTAACCTTCGATCCGAGCGGTTGTTTTTATTTAGCCACGAACTCGACTCTTCTACTTACTACCTCTCATGTGTAATAAGCCAATATTCTCGTCACACTATGAGTATTATCATTTCTAATTTGAATAACATTTAACTAGAAAATCGTGCTGTAAACCTAATACAAAATGGCAGGCACATCGCAAAACGTGAAAGGGCCATTAAGACTAAATCTTTAAACATAATGCCTCCGACTGTAGTACATTAGTTCGTACGTGTCAATGTCAGCTGGAGAATGACCCCGTGTCACGGTAATTTAGTATAATGCATATGTAAGTAGCATAACCGCCACTTCAATTAAGCAGTTATGCATTAATAGAGTTAGTGGCACGTGGCTTCTGAAACCTAAAGCTAAACACAAAATTTGTTTTTCACTGTTTTGTGGTGGCGGCCATCTTTAATTTGAATTTTATATTGCATATAGTATTTTACTCGTCTTTCATTTGATACCCATATTGAATGAATTGTTTAAAAAATATGTAATCTGCCATTTTATGGCGGCGGCCATCTTGGACCGATTTTCATCAAACATAGCTAAGAACACTCCCGACTAATTCACCTTTCAAACAAAAAAAAACAAAATCAAAATCGGTTCATCCGTTTGGGAGCTACGACGCCAGACACGTCAAACTTATAACACCCCGTCGTTTTTGCGTCAGGAGTTAAAAACCGGCCGACGTGACTCGCGCACGAAGGGTTCCGTCCGTACCATAATGGGCTGTACAATATTAGACAAAATGGCAAAACAAACGTTTGTCCTATGGGAGACCCCTTAAAAAATATTTTTATTCTGTTTTTAGTATTTGTGGTTAAAGCGGCAACAGAATAATATCATCTGTGATAATTTCAACTGTCTAGCTGTCACAGTTCATGAGATATAGCTTGGTGACAGACAGACGGACGGATGCACGGACAGAAGAGTCCTAGTGATAGAGTCCCGTTTTTACCCATTGGATTCGGAACCCTAAAATACTGTTTATTATTTCAATGTACCCCATCACAATGCTATCCCATTATTTAACCCAAAGGTTGCCTGGACGAGAATGCCTTGTATTGAAAAGTCCGCCTACGTACCGCCTAATCACGAAAAACATTATAAACCAGCATTTTTATGTGTTAAGTACTTACTGGAACGAGGAACACGTGGCCGTAACACGTACACGTGGACGTAATTACAAACGTTCGGGATGATATTCAGGTTAATAAATATAATAAATCGTTGCGAAGAAAATTCGTCAATGTGTGAACAACAGAAATGTACTACAATCCGCGCACTGCGATCACGATAATTAGGGAAACGGATAACGGTATCAGTGGATATGTTACTGTAAAACCCCGAAGTGCGGTAAATCTTAAGATTTCCCAGTAAATCCTAAGATTTACCATCATGAGTTGGTAAATGTCCGAATTTTATAAAAAAGAGACAATATTTCGGGCTTTTACCAGCAAAGTTTGGGAAATGCCAAGATTTACCAATGATGGTTGGTTATATTTCTTAATCGTTTATTTTAATTATCGGTCAGTCAAAGCTTTACATAGTTTTAGTTATAATTATGATGATACAGTTTTAATGTTATTATTTTTTTTTAATTTTATTATCATACAGTGAGTATTTCTTAACCATTTATTTATTATTAATAATCAGTCGCATCATTATAATTTGACTTCTGTTTCTTTAGGCAACGTTGGCAAAGTCTCAAATAGGTCTTGTTACATTTTTATACTTGCGGTAAGATTCCATTATGATCCTTGTCCTCCCACCGTGTCCAACAGTAACGTGTATTTCTTCGAGAACGTTAAACAAGTCTTCGTAACAAATGTAGGTAATGCCTGATTTCACCATTTTCTTCTTTTATTATATTCAATTTCGTATTTAAACGAGCAAAATGATCGAATGAAGCGCGCGGAGGCGAGCGCGCTTTTGAAGGGGGCTGCAAACTGCTCGCGAGTACGCCACAGTTATCTGATACGTTTCGATTTGTCATTTTTTTAACATTTACCGCTTCTCTGGGGTAAATCTTAAGATTTACCGAGTGTATGTTGGTACATGTCCGAAATTAACGATGATCATAGAACATTTCGGACATTTACCACTGAAGCTGGTAAAACTTAGGATTTACTGGGAAATCTTAAGATTTACTGCACTTCGGGCTTTTACAGTAACAGATACAACTCGCCGTGATCCGTGGCTACCGTGATCTGATACTGTGATCGGTGGAGTCATATCCATATTTTGTACCCTATGGTGTGCCTATGGGTATGGTATTTGGCTTCGCGCATTGCGGAAAAAATCGCAAGAGCAGCGGCCAGTCGACTTGTGATCTTTGACGACGTCAGATAGCTAATAAATCGTAGTGCGCGTAGGAATTATTGTCGTTTGAGATTTTATTTCGCACTTTCGTAACGATTTATTTACGTAGTGCGCGCATACCCTAAGCCGCTGGTGCCGACTGTCATTTGTAGATACAGAGTGTAAACCACCTCATCACAAAGCCGTTAACCGAGCATTCTGTACATCAAACTAAGAAACTTTACGCAAAAATATTGCTGCGAAACTGACTATTTTTTTCGAGGTTATAAATCACGTTTTGTGGTATAACTCAATGTAACGCACTTAAAACATTGTGCTGATGGATGGATTGAATAGTACGGGGGTTGTGGAGGTGTTAAAACTTGAAATCATACAAAAAAAAACTTGAATAAAAAAAAAACTTGTCAAAAAGTTGTAACTTTGACCCCCCATATCTCCGTAACTAGAAGGTTCCCAGGTATGGTGTAGAACAAAAAAATGATCGCAATGGAGAACAAGTGCCTTTCGGCTTCGTGAAGAGGTGTTTTACACCCTTTATTTGACAGTCGTTACCACAAGTAGTCAGTAGCCCAAATGTCTGACACTCAGTCTTACCAAGTGGTACCTAGTAAAAACTGGGTTGTGGAGGTCAGATAGACAGTCGCTCCATGTATAATACTGGTATTCAGCTGAATCCAGTTAGCCTAGAAGCCTACCCCAATATAGTTGGGGAAAGGCAGATGATGACCTATTGGAACAAAATAGGAACAAGCATTTACTCACACCAGAAACTATAGAGTCCAATATCTTTGTTAAGGATTATATTAGTACGGGTCTTGCATATACGGTGTTTTAGAATCACTAATACAGACTATTTCTATTAAAAATCATCGTTCATATACCTGTAACTACCTACCAATACACAATACAGTCCTTAATACACAAGCAGGCAGTTCAACGAAGTTAACACGCAATACTATAGACAATCCATCATGGCCGCCACACGACCTGTCATTGTTCCCGCCAAAACTACAGGCAGCAAGCCACTTCATTAATTAAGTCAAGTGTTACGCGATTACTATCGGCACCCCAGCGCTGTCGACTCGAAAGCGCCTTTGGAAGCAGAATATCTATGTGACGTATTTACACTGATTGCTATTCGGTTTTGTCAGGCGTTTCTTGTTTTCGTGTCTTCATTGCTGACTCAGATTGATTTGTCAAACTCGGTTACCAATCTGTCCGATGGAAATTATTTTATTTGTTGGGTTGTGGAATGTGGAATGTTTTATTACTTTTGTATTTTTATTAACATCTACGTATAGGTAATCATCATAATCATTATTTCAGCCGAAAAAGGTTATGGTAGTAATGATGCTAGGATCCAAATCAGTCCCCATGTAGTAATAATATACTCCGTTAGAATACTGCACAGTTTATTATTCACAAACACGGGTTGTTAGTTATCAGTTAAGTAGGTACACAGTTCATAGCTGTTAGACGTCCACAGTTCTTATAATACAAATAAAATATAGAGCTCTTAGACATTAAGGTCCACTGCTGAACATAGGCCTCCCCCAAGTGTCGGTCACATTGACCGGTCCCATGTGACTCGCATCTAGCGGATTCACGCAAGCTTCATCAGGCCATCGGTCAACCTAGTGTGAGGTCTTCCGGTTCGAGGTCGCTACTCCAGAACTTTCAGCCATTCGTTCTGCGAGCAATGTGCCCCACTGCCACTTGAGTTTACTTAGGTACCTTGTATTTTAAAAGTACTTATTAAAATTGAAATTCGCAATTTAGTAAAAAAAAAAACATCGTAGTTCCGACTCAACTTTATAGCCATGTTTATTAGGTAACTTATTAAGTACTTAACGCTCGCTTGTCGATAAAATTTTCATCCCATAAAACATTAGTGACGGACTAGTTAAAATGCCAATTAAATTGTTATTGCTAATGGGAGATTACTGCTTTCATGGCGAGACAAAAGGTTTGTAAATTAGATTGCTGCTGATTGCATTGATAATTTGATTAGGTACGTAGTAAATTCCAACTTAATTAAATGAAAAAAATCGACTTTCGTCTTCTTGAGTCGTCGTATCAGCAATATGACCACCACCTCTGAAAGGGTAACACAATTTAATCTAACTTTAGTGCGTGGGGTATCGTATTACCCAGCCAGTACTGACTGGGTTGTGGAGGTCAGATAGGCAGTCACTCCATGTAATGTATTGATATTCAGCTTGGGAAAAGGCTAGGCAAATGATGACTTTAGTGCTTGGAAGAAATTAGGTTATACCCACGTCCTGTACAGCTTCTTCTATTTTCCACAAAGAAGTAGTAAGATTGCTATGCGTATATCTTTAGCTATGCAACATATGTTTAATATTAAATATATCTAGATTCTCTCATCTAGATAGATTTAATGCTAAAAAAGGTACATTCAGGAAGCAATTAATAACGTCAGTATGTGACGAACTGACAAATACATCTAAAGGGAATAAATAAATACATGGGTTTGTACAGAAGGTATAAAGGCAATCACCACACACACACACCGCTATAACATACTCACACACCCACTTTAACTCTTCAGGCACACACACTTTCACACGCTGTATTCTTAGCTATGTATAGATATTAAATTGTAAATCCTTAATTGGCTATAAAATTAGTTTAAATTAAAATTGTAAAGAGCTGTGGATTTTGTAATAAAAAATAAACACCAAATTAAGCTGTTCTCTCATTGTACCCCAAAGCTCATACAAAGCGAGGTCTGGTTACAACGGATTGTAAAGCTTGATGTGTCACCATGTGTACTGTAGTAATTTTCTCTTACTCTCAAGTCTTGAACTACCGCTCTCTAAGAACTGCACGGCAGTATGTATATGCATAATCTATAGACCCTTCCCTTGTCGGTTTCAGCAGCTACTGCCTCGGAGATGTACAACCGCAACGCTCGCAGCGCTGTAGGAGCACTAGACGGGCGCGGCCTCGTTGCCGTCATAAAGCGCCAGGTGCCGCTGGCGGGGCAGCTGGACCATCAGCTCGCTTGGGGACAAGGCTGGGGGTGGGTCACCTTGCCGAATGGAGTGTGGAGTGGACGTGAGTATTCTTATCTACACTATCTATACTCGTACATCTACATCTAATATTTTAAAGAGGAAAGATTTGATTGTTTCTTTCTTTACGATTTAACTCAAGAACCACTCAACTGATTTAAAAAACTCTTTCACCATTAGAAAGCTACATTTTTACCGAGTAACATAGGCTATAAATTATATTGATATCATGCAAATTTGCCGAGCTATCACAATTCTCGCGAACGAAGTCGCGTTCGAAGTGTTAGTTCAAATATAATTTGTAATGCAAACTACAAAAGCTACAAGATTGGGCTCGCGAACTGGAGAACTCAAGCGCGTCTGGCAACATATCTTGCCAATAAATACCCTGTATAGGTAGTCGCTCCATGTAAAATACTGGAATTCAGCATCAATCGGGTAGATTGGAAACCTAAACAATATAGTTAGGGAAAATTAGGCTAGGAAAACGATGATGATCATCAGTATTCAACTCAGGGGGGTGAAACCACAGAGTATTATAATCACTTGGGTGAAACTTCCATATATTGGTGTCAAACACAATTTTCATAGATAGTGCTGCCATCTGTGTGTTTAAAAACACAAACTCTTCAACTGTTTGACCGTTTTACAACTGTCATAAAGGGAACAGCTATTTTAGACAACTTGTAAGTGAAGTAGATAGCCTAGCGGTGACAGCGGTCGCCTTGTGAATAATAGTACCCAAGTTCAAATCCGTAGTCACGAATTACTATTTGTATTTATTTGGTTGAACAGAAACTAACAGTGCCATCTAACAGTTGAGGTACACAGTTTTAAAAACGAAAACCAGAGTTGCGCATCTATCTTGTATTATCTATGATTAAACTGCCAAGATAAAATTTATTAATAGCAACAAAGTGTCAGCCATTGATAATCACCATATTTGGGGACAGATATTATTATGGTGATTATAACTGATTTCATAGGAACAAGTCTTTTGCCTTTTTGTCTAGACAAGTGCAACGGCGTAGCTAGGATATTCTATATAGGGGCAAGCGTAGACAAACCAAGAATATTGAAAGGTAAATGCAGCATGAGCAATGGGACAGATTACGATAAAAATGAAAAACAAATCTACATTCAATCAATTCGCCTGCCTACTTAGTTTTGTGCTACCTACTTAATATTACTTTACGGTTTGTGAATTTTATGGAGGGGGGGCAGCTGCCCCCCCTGCCCTATCTCTTTTACACCCTCAGACAGGTGTAGATACAAGATCGCCTCTTTTTGTCGGCCGTATTGCTATTGACTACATATCGTTCACATTATGATCAACATCTCTCTATTTGAACAGCACCCTAAAATGTTCTATTACCGAAATTCTCCAAATTAACAAAAAATTTCCCCTTTTCAGGTCTCACCTGGTCCCAAGAAGGCGAAGACTTCGCCCTCCACGCGATGCCGATCATGCACCACACCAACGTATCCCAGGCCTGCTCCATGCTAGACGGGGTCACAGCATACGAGGCTTCGGTCTACGAGCAGGCTCTAGCAGAATACGATGACACTGGGACAGACGACTGGGACTTTGGCGTAGACTGCGGAGATTTTATGATGTAAAACCTTTTTGACAACGTCAGGATGTAGCGAAAAGACACACTGTTCTGTGCATGAGAAGAACTGGAGCCTTGCTCTTTGTCGCTGGTTTCGTACGTCTTAGCTGGTCTATGGGTTGCGTATTTGCAAACGTGGCGTTGCTTAAGCGTAAAGTGTAGGACATACAACGCGTCTTTGCCATTCGTTTTGGATTTCACGTTGCGTCACGACTGCGTCCTAGCAGGGGCATTACGTGCTAGGAATATTGGAAAAACAACAGACATTTCACTCGAACGGACTCATAATTATGTAAGATCGAAAAACTAGTCTGCGAAAAGTGTTAGTTACGCCTTGATAACGCGCTTTTACGTTTTTGTTCGCCGTTTCTTAATTTCGACAACTTTAAATCGAACCTTTGCTTCTTCGATGTAACGTTACTTCGAAAATATTTGATGAACACATTTTTCTTCAAAATAATGTTAGGTACAACCACGGTTACTATGGAAACCTCCAATAAAAAAGTCAATTTCTTAAAATTCCTTTTAATTATGAAATAACGTCTGCTCACAAAATAATATGCTGCGGTATGGTAAAATAATTTTCCCTACAATGGATTGGTTTGAAATGTACTACGGCCTCGGAAGACCCCAATCGTCCGCCGAAGGGGCAAAACTGGTACTTAATTACAAGAAGTCCACCATTAATTTAACCACAGCTTCGGTCATTCCATAGACAGAACGAACTGAGCGTGGCACATCGCACATGCAACATCGAAGCACCGAAACTTTTCGCAAAATAGTTTCGATCTCACATAGGAAACCTTACTCGAACAGCGTGTATCTTTCGTAGATTTTGACGTTGTCCCAAAAACCGATGAGGGACACTAATTCGAAAAAAAAACACTGTTTTTCATGTTATATGCTGGTCATGTTTAACATAGCTTATCCATTTTGTAACGCGATTTATTTGATTTAAAGTTCAAAATAAGCAAACAATTGTTCCCAATTTACTGTATTTTTTTTTGTGTTAGTGTCCTTTGAAAAAAGAAATACTATAATAGTGTCTTGATTTTCAAATGTAAAACATTTCACAAAGTGACATAGAAATGGATGCTGCCAAATATATTTTGAGTTGTGTATGAAATTAAATATGTATTTACAAATGTGCTGGTCACAAAAAAAGTTTATGTGCCAATTATATAGTTCATTAATGAAATAAAATTGTCACCATCTTGTATGTATATTTAAAAAAAAGAAACAACAAATATTCAAAAAAAAATATTACCTCTGTTTATTTTTTTATTTCTGAATGTCTTTTCGAATCTTTCACGATGAAATTGAAAAAGAGAAATCATTGTTGATGCTCAAATATACTTATGAATGACAGAAGTGACATTTCTGATCGATTGCCAAATGAGACTATAATTTTTCCACTTATTTTTTCATTTTTTCGAAATACTTTGGGAAAAAAATATTCAACGAGGATAAATAAATTATCACAATGCCTTCAGTCGATATTACAGCTGTCATGAAGGGCATACACAATTATCTTATAAAATGCATTTAATAGATGTGCTCTATAGAGATACTGCATGTTGTCATAGAAAAGATGTGTGTAGCCATGAAATTCTAGACATTTTCAAATTCTTGAAGTTCGGCCTATTGATAAAGCCATAGGATGTTCATGTAGGTTAGGTATAGCACTAAATCTCGATCTCTCAGAGCGATATTTATTTAGGTACAATATTATTTATGAAAAGTTTGATACTGTCTTCTCTTTAATCTTTGATAAACTGTAACGTTGATTGTTTCCCCCATTTCTTACAAATAATGCATTTTTTAGGGATTATTGACGATGTTAAAATGAAATTTGGAGATAACGCCTTTTTCAAATTCGATAAATGACAGAAGAAGTTTTCGATGGTTTTATGTGATTACACAAATCAGGGTACACATTATTCTGCTTTCTTGAAAACTTTTTCATGTTCACTGAATACATAAAGTCGCACAAAATGAGAGTTACTTGAGAATAGAATTTATTTAAGGGGGATGCTGCAAGGGAGCCCTCGAAATTTAATTTTTTTAAATTTTTGATTTTCCCTGGTTACCTCGGAGCATTCCCCTTAACACATAGGATAAGTACATTCAATGCTTGTCCCCTGATGACACCAATTACGAATTGAGAAAGTATATTTACTCATTGAATTCGTAAATAAAGTATTTTAGTTTTAAGTTGATGTTAGCATTAGTTAACGTGGTCGGTAGAACATAACCTAACTGAACGAAATATAACGTAAAGGTCTTTTGGATAAACACCATCATTTTAAAAGAACTGTTTACTCAAAATCACAGAGTTTTTGGATATTGTCGGTATAGTTAGGTGTGTATTAACTTAGTAAAATTATTTAAAGAAAATATCTAGAAGCTATAAAATCTTCCGACCTACCCAAAGACTGCCTAACGTTATTTACCTAATACCTGTGTTGTGTGTAACCCTAGGCATGGTAAAAGCGATTATGTCCCTCGCCCCGCGAACGCTACATTGCAAGATTTAACTGCAACAAAATTAGTTACCATTACCACATAAATAAACTGTGAAAAAACTTAATATACTTACTGCCAAAAATAAGAAAGAAGACTTACAACAAAAAAACAATAAATATCTTTTATTACTTCGGAAAGGTTTTTTGTCATTCGATAGAATATCACAAAATATAGGCACAAAACCAACAGTAAAAAAATTGTGACGCACTGTCATGTCTGCGTATTGTGCTTAATCTTAGTTCACTTCACAATGACCTTTTGAACTTTTGACAGCTGTGTAAAGGCGGCAAAAATTTCTACAATTTAAAAAAAAAAAACAATTTTTGGGTCTTGCAATGTAGCTATAGATGTCGTAGCAAATTTATTGTATTATACGAATGCAAGTTAGAATAATTATTTAGATGTTTATAAGATATAATAATAGATACCGCAATATAATTTTAGCAGAGGAAATTTATTTGTTTATTTTTTCAATCATAAAATTTCATAGACATTATTGTTTTTTTTTAAACCTGCATTCAGTTAAGAATTGGTTTTCTATTGCTGCATGCTATTTATATTTTTCTTTGTTTTTACCCAACTCTAAGACCTAGAATTTTAAAACAAATGTTTAGTTAATGAAATGGTAAGACCACAACGACTACCTATCGGTAGGCCTACCTACCGATAGGTAGGTTTTCAAGTCACACATTTTTATAGGTTCCCGAAGATTAGGTATTTATTTAATTTCTGCGGTTTAACATAAATGCAATTAGTTAAGTCGATGTTTTGTACACTTAAAATATAATTCACCGATGTTTCACCTATGTTCAAAAACACTCTAGATCTTATATTTGCTTTGGTAAATATACAAATTATTTGTAAATTAATGAATATTAGACAGCAATAAGGCGTTGTCCAGACGTCTAGTAATATAATTATGAGATATTTTTGTATGAGAAGCTTGCATGTATGATTTTGAAGTGGAATCCTCTTGATGTGTTCGTATTCATGTTATTTGTGAGTAGTTTTATTGTATTTCAGAGCGCTTGTTCGATGAAATATTTTTATTTGTGAAATTGTCTGCACAAGTACCTTTAATTTTCTTTGTACCCCAATTGTGTCTTATAAAATTTTAATCCATTACATAATTGATTGGAAGAAGCAACTCGTCATGAAAATCGTATTTCAGTCAATTGAGGAAATACATTTTGTCAATTGATAAGAGAGAGAGAGAGAGAGAGAAAAGTCAATGCGTGGTATTAAGAAATGTGAACTCTATGATAAAGTTCTCAGAGTAAGTTTTTATTTAAGACTTAAAGTTTTTTATTCATAATAGTAGGTAGCTATTATATTTTAATTCCCTAAAACACAGTTATTCGTGCAGACAATAAGCTATTTTTGTTAAAACATCACTGGTATTATCAATGTTCCTAAGGTGATAAAAATGCGAGTAACAAATGATGAATAATATTGTAAGTAATGAACTTAAATGATGAACAAGGTCCTGGTGACCGCAAAGTGACACAAATACTTTGCACCTATTCACTGCGTAGCAGGAAACTGATAAAGAAAATAAAGAATAAACGAAGCCAATCATCTGTCTAGCCTTTTCCCAACTATTTGGAATACTGCACAATGCAGTATACGGGGTGTAAACAGACTGACGGACATTGATTTAAACAAGAGTTATGAGAAAAATAAGTTTTCGATAGAAAGTTTAAATTCCTCATATCTCGTCTAAATATAATTTTCCTTTCAAAATATATATTTGGGAACCTAGATATTATTTAATCCAATCGTAATAAATACACACTTTCTTATGAATGTTTGGTTTACGAATTAATTTTGGTATTACGTTTGTGTTAACGACACACGCTCCGCTGGCCCCTTAAAACCATGTAATTTAAAAAGAACTTGTGGAAAACTTGGAACTTTGACCCCCAATATCTCCGTAACTAGAAGGTTCCGAGGTATGGTCAATGACGGGGAGAACAAGTGTCTTTCGGCTTCGTTAAGGTCTTTTTACACCCTTTTTATCCAGCTACACTGGAAATCGACTCTAAGGCGATTAACACACGGCACCGCGCACCGAGGCGGAGGGCGGTGGCGGTAAAGCGGATTTCGTAGCGGTACCCCGCGCGGTACGGCGGTTTACGCGCCTGTCCGCGCGGTTGGATTTAACGCGGATTTGACCAGTTTGATCACAGACACTGGCAACAATGATCGCTGAAGTGGTGGCAGTAATCTGGCTTTTATGGCGTAGAAAAAAAAAAATAAGATATTGGGTTCATCCATTTTTAAGCAGAACAGGACATAAGCAGATCAATTTTTAAATTGCAACACGTCCTGCACCCACAATGATCCGCGCGGTTATGCGGCGCCCCGTGTGTGAGGCGCCGCCTTACCGCGCGGTCGTCAGCGCGGAGGGGCGGTGGCGGTGAGAGCACCGCTCGAACGCGCGGTCAGGCGGTGTACGTGTGTTAGGCATCGACGGATTTAATAGAGATCAATGCGACATGAGATCCGCTTCACCGCCAACCGCGGCGGTGCGCGGTGCCGTGTGTTAATCGCCTAACATCTATTGTTGGGACACTGATAAGAAAGGGTAAGGGTGTTACCACGCCAATCGATCGATCGTGGACCGATGCCATCGCTAGTAGCAGAGATTATTCGACGTCGATCGATCGTTTATCTCTTTCAACTGATCCATTCTACCATCGATCGATTGATGCTGTAACACCCTTAGACAGAAGATTATCAGAGGCCGGCCTCTGAAAATGAAAGTAGAAATTAACCTAACATCATATCCAGCCAATAATACCAGTGATGTATTGTATCAAAACTTACACAGTAGAGGATAGCGGTATAACGCTACGAAATTGACAAATAAGTATAGTGCGTGATTAGTTAGATCGACGTCGTGAGTTGTATGCTATGTATGATAGTGACGTTAAATCACAGATTATGAATGTTTGTATGTAATTTTTTTAATAAAATATACCGTATGGTGAAATTTTTGGTGTTTCATTTATTTTCGAAATCATGTCAATCACTATCAAAGAGCATGGGGCTAAAAATACTACCTTGAGGTACACCCTTTATGAAGGCGAACGGTATTAAGAGTATTGGATTTAAAGTTTCAAAGGTATTTGAGTAGGGGGGAATACAAACAAGGGAGCGTTACGAGTACTTCGAATATTCTTCTTATTACAGCTGATTCAACAGTTTTAGTCTGCTGTTGAAGGCTTTATTGAATTCAACAAACATCATGATGAATGGGTTAAACATAAATACTTGGGAACGAATTTATAAAAGTGAGAGGTCCACAAGCCCCTAAACTACACTAACTTTTTTTTTGAGATTTATAAGTATCTAAACGATAAGCAACATTTTTATACACCTCACTTCTGTGAAGATAATAATATGCACGTGTGATAAGGAATTTATATCTTCTATCTTCGAAAAAATCTGGTTAGTATTTTAAATCAAAGGCATGATGGTTTGAATACTTATGCATTAAATCCTTAAAAGCATTTCTTATAGCATCAGCATATCAATTTATAAAATGTAGTCCACGCAGTATACCACATATCATAACACCAAAAAAGGCATAAGTAAAAGTAAGCATTCATAAAAAACATAAAATCGTATCGTTTCGTCGAAGTGTACGAACTGAGACGAGAGTAACGAGATTATTATCTTTGTATCCGGTTGTCTTTATTTACAGGATTAGCTCAAACAAGTGTGCACTGCGATTTATAATTGAGATACACGCACATAAGATGTCTGAAGACTGTCTATCTAAATTGAGTATCTTGTAAGAGAAACATGGCGGTTATTAAATATGGATAGCATTTGTTCCGTCTTGATCATTCTCTTCTTGATTCATTATCTAAATTTAACTTTTGATTAAAGTTTAATATGATAAAGTTAATAATCTATAGCTGTTATTCAACACTCTTATATAAGAACGTCAGGGTAAAGCCCAAAATCAACTGAATTTATTCACACCGCCGTTAATTTGAATAATGTGACTGTATTAAAAGATCAACCACGGCTCAACCTTACTTAAGTATTCCAAATAAACACACTCAATATAATAAATTACTTATACGCTTATCACTTCGTTAAATCAATACTTTATGCAACAGATGGTCCGTTTCAGTAACCAGTTCTCTTGCACAAACCGCGTGCAAAGCGATGTGAAGCTGGCATTTTGTACTATCCCCTATAATTACCCTGAAACTACCATCAGGTTAACGCCCCGTGTGACTTATGATAACGCTTTCACTGAATTTGGCTGCGGGCTTGCGAATTTCTTCAATGTTTATGCCATTGCACAGAATCATTTTAATTCCAACCGCAAAACTTTTACCGGCAAGTAATAAAAAACATTTTCCTTTGCTTCAAACGTAAACATTCATTTGTCTATTGGCAGCGAATACAAACTCTTTTTTACAGACAAACTGTCAGTGTTATAGAAAAATAATCTTTATGGTACTACGAAAAAAGTTCTATTAAAGTTATAATAGTGGCAAAAGTATTGTTGTCGGTTCACAGGGCGTGTAGGTGCAGCCAGTCGATTACTCAGCGAGTAGTCATGCAGGCTGCTCGCTCCCCGGCCCCGCCATCTCTCGCTAATTTGCCTCGGTGCTTCACAACAGCTGAGTCGCTTGGCGACCGCTGACTCGTTTGATCGGTATTACGATAAAATCATTCTTGTAACTGAGAACGCGGCGATAAATTAAAAAAGGTTAAATCATAAACTCATTCCATTTTTAAATACCGCGCGAAAACTCGAAGTTGATGGACAAAAATAATATAAATTAAAAAAAAAAAATGTTGACATTTTTGTGTCAAATTTTGTGAATGGTGTTTGATAATGATAAATACAAATCGCGTGTAATATTTTATAGCTTTTTACACGATTATACTTGATAAATCGAATTGTTTAAATTTTTGTTGTCTTCCAGTTTACTTGGTACCTATTTTGTTATTTTTGTGTATCACCGAAACCGTGAAAATGGAGAAGAACGGTGGTTCCAGGCTCTTGCAGATGCAAGTAAGTAACTTTGTGTTTATTTTCTCTTTAGGTAAAAACTATGAGCTACTTTGAAAGCTAAACTAACTACAAAAATAGTATAGTGTTTGTAAATTGCTACTTGAATAATTCAGGGATTTGACCGGCTTCTTGTAACTGAATTTCAGCAACATGCACCAAGCGTGTTGAAAATTTTTAACAATAACTAAATCAAGATAATTATTGATAAGTAATTCAGATTTTATTACGAAGTGTTATGCTAGTTTTATTACTTTCAAAACTGTAATTACTTCCTTGAACACTATAAATAAACACACAACAGGAAAAATACTCCATGCGTCCAGGAAAAACAAATACAATGATCTACCACACATGCCATTCGTTCCTGCGATACCAAAATACCAATAACATTACTAACCATTAAAATAAATGACCCTAGTCTTTTAAAAAATCGTTAGCTTTGACGTTCTCATGAATAAAACAAACAGACCAATAGCACAGCCGGCGCTTCGTGAATCAACAACGAACTTTTTTATACCAAGAGAACCATAGACTAAGATAAAATCAGTCGGCCAAAAATATCATGAAAAAAAAAGAGCTAACTTGATGTTATGAAAGTAAAAAGTCTGCCGTGTACTATATTAAAAATGTTGTAAACGGTATATTTTAATTTTGAATAATATGATAGTAAATAAGAGAGCCATGAAATAGAGCTACTAGAGATTATGAGAACAATGTGGGGCAGTGGGAATGATTATATTACATAAAGCCTGTCTTCGAAGATACTCTTTCTAGATAGGAAGAAGTGTGAATTAGAGACTAAAGAAAGCTTAAGACTAGACTACCTTTATGTGATCATGGATGATTCTATAAATTTCAAGTTCGGACAAGTTAAAGCCGTTCTTGACTGACAAGAGGTCCTTAGCTTGATGATGTCATACGATATTCTCGTGCATAGTATGTATGTATAACTTACTCAAACACAGCTAGACGCAGTTGTTTACTCATATCATAGCTTTAACAAGCAAATATTTACCAAACTTGAAAAGTTGGTGTCAAAAACAGCCACAGAATTTAAAAAAAAATTGTAGCGAGCTTCAATTTAAGTCAACCAAGAACAATAGGAATAAATTCTTTTTTTAAATCATTAGGCACGTCATCTGATCCCTTTCTTCTAAAGTTATCATCTGTGGTAAAGCTAAGAGTTCGGCGAACGCTAAGCGGGATGCGAACCTTGACCTCGACGGTGACGCTTATTATTACACTCGGCGACTAGAACCACAGAATACAAATGTTTCGGTTTATTCCTAACTATAATTATGTACTTGTTCTTCTGAAGTACTTGATGACGTCAATCGTGGCTATTATGGGGATAAAGTGCCTCTGTTTAACTGACAAATATTAGCTTGTATGGCTTCTGTCATTCGATTAGAACCATCACAATATCGGTTGTATAATAATGTATTGGTACCTACATGTTTGTGCAACAGTCAAGTAGGGTAACTTGCAGAGTACCTACCAGTTTTATAATTGTACAAGCCCGCAGCCCGATGCATCCTCTATTTTACTCTCTAGCTAGGGGATTAATTTACAAAAGTCCTTCCACATTAATAACTATTTCATGCTTCCAGACTAATTTTACAATAATATACTTATACTTGCCCGAATTCTACCGCCTCTAGAATTCGGACAATCGAAAAACTGTAAACGAAGAGGGTCGACCATGCCCGTCTTGGGGCAATCTTGTACGGTTTTATAGTACGACTTCATTCAAACTACACGTAATGTTACAAATGCATCAGGGGCCCGAATTCGTGTAAAGTCATTCAACCTCCCGAATACGGGCTAAAGACCAAGTGTAATCGTGCCATTAGTCCAGAATGTGGTGCATTTTATTTCAATGTGTTTTTATTAAATATGTTTCATCTACATTTTACTTTAACTTGAATGTTATGTTAAGTTGGTTGAAAGCCTTGTAGAGGCTATCGTAAGATCTGTGAATAGTCTTATTGCAATTTTATGCAAATTTCTTATCCAACTCACTGACATGTTTAGTAGAATCTTGAATTACCTCCTAAATTTTAGCTCGGACATAAATACAGTGTATTATTATTATCTATACCTGCTAAGTAAATGCAGCTTATGTCACTATGCCAGTAATACCTATGTATATTATCTATATTTGATACATAATTGAATCGTCTGTCTTTGCAGACACGGCGCGACGGTTCAAAGGTTTATCGTCTGCAGTTTGTGTTATCAGACGGTCATCATTAGAATCGACCTGTAGTTCAACTATTTAGGTGAATTCGCTATTAATACATCTTTGGTCGGTAATACGGTTTAGGTATTCTGTATAGACATTTTAAATTGGGGTAGTAAAACTTCTTCATTAAATCCCGTATTAATAATGGATCCCATGAACCCGTCATTGCTCAAGCGAGGAAACTTCTGAAATTTTTTTGTCGGTACCTTGGTCTTAGTATCTTTTGATATCTGTAATCCTTCTGCACTCTGTTTTGCTTTTGGTTCCACTATCTTCGTTTCATAGTATAAGGAGTGCCATCCAACTGGTCGTACCACATTCCCCTGATATCTTTTCATGTCTACATCATTGCAGGTGGTCTTATCTTAGATGCCATTACCTATATCGCGACGATAACCGCAAGATTGCTATAAATTATAGAAGACTTCTAGCCACTTCCCAGCTATTAAGTTTTTAATGCTAGGATTTGCGATAGATTTTTGTTCAAGTAGATTCTCTCTGCATTTACGAGCTACCGTATTAGATTATACGCGGAGCGGCTATTCAATTTCCTCTCTACAGAAATTAATTTTATAAGTACCAATTATATCTTAAGCAGGTAAGATAGGTAGGTCTGGAGCTTATCAAGATCTCTAAGTAATTGAGTTCAATTTATTTTCTGCCTCGCTGCTATAGTGGTTGCAAGGGCTGCAGTTGAGCATATGGTGTGGGCTTCGCTACTCAGATCATGCTGCAAAGTAGCAGAAATTTCTCAGCACCAGCCTTGGAGCTTGGATTTGTGCTTGGAGATTTGGCTCCCATTTTAAGGGACATTAACATAATTGGCCAAATGTGATAGTATTGTAGAAACACCTCTCCTTAACCCTTTGGGGTTCACAGCCGATGGTGTTTTGTAATGTCCTGGTTAATATTGCATGTATCACCATCCTTTTCTTCACACACTCTTTTTTACATCGGCGATATCTCTGAAAACCCTTGATTTCACTCCTACCGACTAATTATTTTATGTATTTTTTACCTCATCTACTCACCTTTTATTACCCCAAATTACATAATTGTCCTAGTTCTACAGTTCGATAGCCGACAGTGTCGAGACAATTAGGCATACGCCATACAAACAAAAGCTGTGACCCGATGCCCTAGTTAGTATTATTGATAAATGTATCCGCGGTATAATGGATTGCTTCTTATACATAATGCAGTAATGCGAATACATCAGTGATATTGCTTATTTACGACTTTTTTATTGTCTGCCCGAAATTGGCAATTGTCGGTTCTGGAATATTCGATGGATCGTTTAGTGATGATAAATATGCAAGTGGTTTAATTTTTAAACGATCGGTTGCTTGATTTCTACTCAATGACAAATTAAATAGCTGACAAATATTGGTATACCAAGTGATGACACCAAATTGTTTAGAATTTTGACCATTGTTACTTTATATCCTGAGAAATTAAGAACCAGTCGTACCAAGGGGTTTCGTATTACCCAGTACTGACTGGGTTGTGGAGGTCAGGATGATAGACAGTCACTCCATATAAAGTACTGGCATACAGCTGTTTTCTTTTAGTCTGAAAGTCTATCTCAACATAGTTGGGAAAAGGCTAGACAGATGATGATTAAGAGAAATGAACAACCTTTCATCGTTCGTTTGCCTAGCCTTTTCCCAACTATGTTGGGGTCGGCTTCCAGTCTAAACGGATGCAGCTGAATACCAGTATTTTACATGGAGCGACTACCTATCTGACCTCCACAACCCAGTAAATACTGGGTAATGCGATACCACTTGGTAAAACTGGTTGTTAGACTTTTTGGGCCACTGACTACCAGTAACGACGAAAAGATGAACAAATGAAGAACCTTTCATTTAGAAAATTTTCTCGTGGTTATAAATGTTCACATAATCCATAGGCAATAAGTTGTAGCTTTAATTTTATGGCAGGTACTCGTACATACATTTATAGAATAATTTAGAAACTAGTACGTTTCTACGTCGTACTCAAACTGACTATGACATATCATTGTTTCAAGCTAGAATCAATAAACGTTTGTTTAATTAAAACTACAGCGACTACCAGCAGCTGACTCGATTATTGATTAAGTACTACAACTACATAGGTAGGTAAAATAGTACAAATCATAATTATGCCATCATTTTTAAATTAGAGCAGTTAACCGTTTTAATTTATGGTGTGTAAACTGCTCTACTTGTTAAGTTCCCTTTGAATATTGTCAGTTGGAAGCTTGATGATATTTATATAAGTTAGTACGGTTTCTAAGACTAGTACACGTCAGATATTTTTTGGTGAATATTAAAAAAACTGCAATTTTGGCCCACAGTTTGTCATGCACACATGATTTGCCCAGTCCCAAAATTGCAGGAAACTGGTATCCTGACACAATGAGGCGCGGTCGTGGCAGTCCACGAAGGAGATGGCGGGACAAACTGGACAAGTTCTGTCCGAATTGGAAGGAGGACGAGCGGGTTCGCGAGAAGTGGAAAGAGTGGAGAGAGGCCTTTGTCCAAGAGTGGTACAGAACAGCCTAACTCATTTCTGAGATGGATATTGTCAATATCTTTGCCTGAAATCACCCACTGTTGTTGCCTCCCTTTTGCCACATTTCTTGGTTCTGTGGGTCCGTCATCCATATGTTTCTCGCGACTTTGACGATTAAGTATCGTCAACATCGTTGTTTGTTCCAACCTTGACTACTATTCGATCAAAACTTAACTCCTTAAGCATCAGGAGAAGGAAATGCACACAATACAGGGTGTAAACCACCTCGTCACGAAGCCGTCAACCAAGCATTCTGATACATCAAACTAAGTAACTTTACGCAAAAAATATTGCTGGGAAACGACTTTTTTTTTGGGAGGAAACATCATGTTTTGTGGTAGAATTCAATGTAACGCACTTCAAACATTGTGCATTGGACATATAAATACAAAACTTATATTGTCACTTACGGGATATCTTCCGTGATTACCGTGAAAGCCTAAGGTACATGTTCACCACGAGGATGACAGTCTGATTGTCTAAAACAGCTGTTTAAAACGCATTTTTGTATAGGAACATGTCACAGTGACAGCTGTTTTTAGATAATCAGACGGTTATATTTTCGGTGAACATGGACCTAAAACAGTGTTTATATAAATACAAGTTATTATTGTAAAAATCTTACAATAAAACTTGTACTTATTAAAAAAAAACTTGTCAAGTTGTTGTAACTTTGACCCCCAATATCTCCGAAAACAAGTGCCTTTCGGCTTCGTAAAGAAATATTTTACACTCTTTAACATGCAATAATCATAAATATAGTCGTATGTGCAACTGTGCCGTGCATACATTTCATAACGTATGATATACTCGTATCAAGCTTGTTATCAAACAAACATCTAGATAAGGCTTATAAAATAGTGGGGGTTTAAGTAAGTGCCCTAGTTGCATAGTTTAATGGAGATACAATGTTAAATTAACTGGTATTTATGCAGGACATGAGATACAGATGCCAGCACATCAAATTTCAAATTTAATCAAAAATTAAAAATAAGTAACAAAAAAAATACAAATTTTCTTTAATATATTTCAACTTTTTCGTTAAAGTATTAGGTTCAAGGTTGATTTGGAAAATTTGGCAGTTTTGGGTAGCTTGATATAGGTACTTAGAAAAAAAGTATGTAGCTAACCTATGGACAAACTTAGATAAGTTTGTCCTTTGTAGCTTGTCGAGATCGACAAGCTATCTCATAAAAGATGCAGTGTTGCATCCTATTCAAAATATCCAGCGATATTATTATTTGAAGAACACAAACGCACACAGTCACGTCTAATAATATGTATATGTTACGGCTAATACCCGAAGTGCGGGGCTACACCTAGTTTTAGCCGGTTAGAACTAGGTGTAGCCACTTACTCTTGGTTAAACCTAGTACGAGCCGATTGTCTTCGGGTAAAACTAGGTCTAGCCTTCATCATGCCGGCTACAACTAGGTCCAGCCATTCCCTGTTGGATAAAACTAGATGCAAACAAGTTGAAACAAGTAACAGGCGCCTGGATAGTTTATGTTACTTTATAAAAGTGTGATTTATAATTATAATAACATTCTTTAAATTATAATATGCAACTATTGTCTGTTGTTAAAAAAATGTTCCTGATTGTTCCTATTATATTAAAAATTGTACTCCTAATAATTTGTGTTAATTATTACAATGTGATTTTTAAGAATAAAAAAGCTCTCTACGTTTCTTTTTATTGGATGCTTTTTTAATATCTAAAAAAGCTCTGCTGATAGCATGCCGGCTACAACTATGTACAGCCAATCCCTGTTAGATAAAACTAAGACACGCGCTGCTGCTGCAGACGCTGAGAGTCACACTCGCTAGTAGACCTGCAGTAGATCAGCAGCACCTGGCGCTCACATCCTACAGAGGCGCGTGCCTCGCTATGCCCTCCACCCCGCCCCGCTGCTGCAGATGCGGTGAGTCATGAGTGTGACGCGGGGCGGAAGGCTTGGCGGGACACGCATCTAAGTTTTATCCAACAGGGATTGTCTGGACCTAGTTCTAGCCGGAATGATATCGGATAGGCCTAGTTTTATCCAACAGGGAATGGCCGAATCTAATTGTAGCCGGCATGATGAAGGATAGACCTAGTTTTACCCGAAAACAATCGGCTCGTACTAGGTTTTACCAAGAGTAAGTGGCTACACCTAGTTCTAACCGGCTAAAACTAGGTGCAGCCGCACTTCGGGTATTAGCCGTAACATATACACTTTCCTTAATATTATAGCTATTTTCGCGAGAATTAAAGATTGTAACTAGGAGATTGAATCTTTTTCATAAAAATATGAGATCCAGAATAATGTACGTAATAACATTAAATTATAATCAGTACATTAGGAGAAGCAAAAGATAAAAAATTCTTAAGTGTTTACATATTATTAGACGTGACTGTACTACAATGGGTACACCTGTATCAAGCCCTTCGGAGGTTCCAAGAGTGAAGTTATTCAACACCAAATTAATAAAATCGATAAATTGTTGTGTCCTAAAAGTTTTCTAACGGGCATAAGGTTATAAGTCCAACACCTCATAATACTGGTTGCTCTAAACAACATCTAAGCTCATATTTACAACAACTGCGAAATGATAAACCCGCTATCACACCCACGACCCATTTCGAACATGTTTTATCGCACTTTCAATACTTAACTGTAAACCACACTGTTATGGTAATTTACTTGCAAATGCTCCGTGCAAGTGCATAGGGTTAACTTGAATTGCTTCTGACCGCCATTTACTTTGGCTGGTCACCAGGTAAGCCTGGAATGTCGACGTATACTTGAAATGCGGTGAAATGCTTGCTTGTGGTTTTCGATGGGTTACTATACTTTCATTTTTATTATTGAGTTTCGTTTGTACACTATCTGGCTTGATGTTATCGGTATCTAATCTTTTAGTCCTTTTAGAAGATATGGTTCGATTTTACAACTCTTGTAGGATGATAGCTTCTATTGACTTTGTGTTTCATGTGTCTACATCCCTTTCTGAATGATAAATGGAATGTCCGTTTAACTTTAAAGCTCCATTTAACATGCTTTAAGTTCCATCTCATCAGATACAGTCTGTGTCTTCATGTAACAGTACCGCACTTAGCTGTTCGATTTAGGCAATCTTAATAAGATACCTCTTGTAGCTATTAAATAAAAGGTTCCAGTGAAATTGTTATAATTCTAATCTCAGTTTTACATCAGCATTTTTTTGTCCAGTTACTGAGTAAAGTCTTCTTAAACACAGAATTTCTAAACAATACTCTTCTAGCTATTTCATCACAACAACTACTAGAGAATACTACGTACAAATGAGGCCAAACAATTCCACATCGGGATTGCTCACGTAACCTTCCGGTATATCTCGAAAAATCGGGACATCTCGAACATTCCCTAGTAATCCATTCCTTTACAAGTCCCTTTTTACACGCTACTATAATTCCATAGTAACTTAAGTATCTAAGGTTTTGTAAAGAAAAGGATACTGCTAAGTCACTTTATCTTGTCAAAGGGAAAAGTGTTACTTAAGATTATGATCTTGTCCAAGTTAAGCAAGAGATTAACGGATATTCGAAACGAGGGTATGTCTACAATCTTGAATCTATCCGAGACAAGATTGTTTAATGTTTAGTGAAATTGCGTCTTAAGGATAATACAATGTTTTAATTACTTGTGATAAATAAAAAAATATGAGAGAGAAAGATATTTTTGATGTGATAGCTGAGAGCCTAGACAACGTGAAAACTCCTAAGTTCTTCATCAGATCTTCAACAAGTTGAAATGGGACCACTCCGAGAAAGTACTCTTCCAAAAACTACCCAAATCGCTTCAAGTGTGCCTATAAAATTTGATGAGAATTTCTATTTCTCCAGGATCCCATCATCAGATCCTGACTGGAAGATGATGAGACCACTTGGGACCAACTGGGACCATAAATAAATAAATAAAGGTTCCGACGAATTGAGAACCTCCTCCGTTTTGGAGTTTGTTAAAAATATCCAAAAATATATGGAAGCTGGGTGATCTCCTATAAAAGTGGATTAACACTGACATAGGCTAGCGAATCGCTTATGTCAGTTTTATTGTAATCTACTATGGGTACGTATCATAATCCCGAAAGTTCATAATACCTACGATTGAAATACCGACGTCCAAAACATCGAAATTCAAAATACCGAAAGTTTTAAATGCCGATAGTCGTTATATCGAAACACAAAATACCGATGTTCAAATGCCCGAAAGGACGAAATCCCTAATGGACGAAATACCAAATGGACGAAATCCCGAAAGACCGAAATACCGATGGTTGTAATACCGATGGATGAAATCCCGAATGGACGAAATCCCGAATTAACGAAATACCGATGGATGAAATCCCGAATGGACGAAATTCCGAATGGACGAAAACTTTTACTTAGTAACGTATTATTTGACAAACAATTCATTATTTATCGTTTTATGTCATAAAACAACGTTTGGAACAAAGATATTAATTGTGGAATTCCAAAAAAAAAAGAAATAAAGAAATAATTATGGTTTCCTATAAGCACAAATTTTGTGACAGAAATGAATCGCTGCAGAACCGACTCCACGTAGTCTTTTCTGCCCTACCCCGAGAGTGTAATTTAAGCCCGCGTATGCGCGGAGGGGCGAGGCGGGCCGTGAGCTGAGGAGCAGGTGGCTTTAACACTTGCCGCCGCGGCTGAGGCTGGCCGGCTTCAGCCGGCCAGCAAGCCGAAGCTGTGGTGGTGAGCGTTAAAACCCTCTGCGACGATAAGGTCGCGTGTGACCGCCGGAGCCCCGCAGCGTTCGGAGCCGTGACAGAAACCATGCCTGCTGCATGCTCCATGATTGCATACTGTATGCTTGCTGGTTGCATGCTTGCTGCATGCTTGCTTCAGGCTTGCTGCATGCTTGCGGCATGCTTGCTGCATGCTTGCTACATGCTTGCTGCATGCTTGCTGCATGCTTGCTGTATGCTGCATGTTTGCAAATCGTTTTTCTCGGAAACGGTAACTATTTCGGGATTCTGAACTACGGGATTTTGAACTTCGGGATTTTAAACTTTCGGGATTTTGAACTTCGGTATTTTAAACTGTCGGACAAATGTACTTTCGGGATTTTGAACTACGGGATTTTGAACTACGGGATTTTAAACTTCGGGATTTTGAACTTCGGGATTTCAAACTTTCGGTCTAATGAACTTTCGTCCATAGGTATTTTAAAATTCGGTCTTTTAAAATTCGGGATTATGATACGTACCCTCTACTATACATATAAAAATAAGTCGGGTTTTCCTTCCTGACGCTATAACTCCAGAACGCACGAACCGATTTCCACGGTTTTGCATTCGTTGGAAAGGTCTCGGGCTCCGCGAGGTTTATAGCAAAAAGAAAATTCAGGAAAAATGGTAGTAGTAAGTAGGTAGTAGTAGGTAGGTAGTAGTAGGTAGGTAGTAGTAGGTAGGTAGTAGTAGTAGGTAGGTAGTAGTAGGTAGGTAGTAGTAGGTAGGTAGTAGTAGGTAGGTAGTAGTAGGTAGGTAGTAGTAGGTAGGTAGTAGTAGGTAGGTAGTAGTAGGTAGGTAGTAGTAGGTAGGTAGTAGTAGGTAGGTAGTAGTAGGTAGGTAGTAGTAGGTAGGTAGTAGTAGGTAGGTAGTAGTAGGTAGGTAGTAGTAGGTAGGTAGTAGTAGGTAGCTTTTTCCCTCTTATGTGACGCAGATGAAGTTGCGTGGGTCAGCTAGTTCTTTATAGAAATACGAAACGATTTGAAAGCAAAATAATTACCACTTGTCCAGCCTCTTGGATATCCATATGGCTAAAAACCGATACCTATATGAAGAGTTTGGCTTAAATGAACTTGTCCCTAAAGACAAGTTTGCCTTACTGTCAAAAAGTGTGAAACCAAACACTGCTAGATTTATGTCAATATGAATAATAACTGAATCATTTTCTGCCGATGTTCCGTAATGCTAGGTCGAAGCTTTTTGACAGTTTCTGCGTCCATTAACGTAGACCACCACATTTATCCGCATCACATGCCTACAAATTAGTTCAGTCACCGCCGGTGGCGCCACTATTTTTTATGGCTACAAGCCGATCTATTAGCTAAGACCATGTCTGAGGTAGCTACGTGATACGGGATGAGTGTAGTGACGCGTTACAAAAGTTCAGTCATTCGCCCTCTGACTGATAACACCTCTGCTCCCGCAACGCGCAGCTTCCTGAAATCTCGTCTTAGTTAAACGCCAGTAAAATGCTTATCGTAAATTAGAAGCAAGTCTTGATTGTGGCTATTACGTTATCCTGTTAAGCAGGTACTTGTTGCCGGTGAGACCACCCGCAGGGCTCTAGTTACATGGTTTAACTTTCTATTCCAGGACTTGTTGCTATTATTTTTTTTCATTCTTTTCTCAAATTCAATGGATAGTGAAGGTACGAGTATATGCTTAACCCCCAATATTGTAATCACAGCATGTTATTATCCCTAGGATCAAAATTCCAGGTTTTAGATATTAAAGTTAAAAAAAAAACTTCTTTAGATCGAAAAAATCGCATGATTCACCGTATCCAAGTTTCACAATCACGACAAGACTAATCGATCGTACAAAAAAAACTGTGACACAGACAAAATCCGCTCGAAAAAGCCAATCCATTTGCCCTAATTACTTGAATTGAGTTGCGTAGGCGGTCGCTCCCTTTCAATCGATTCATAGATAGCCTATAAAGCTAGTGTGACATCAGAACTGCGACAGAAAAGCTGTGTGATCACGACTTGTTGCATGACTGGCCGCTATCTTGAACAAAACTGGCCAAGCGCCTGGTGGTGCGACCAAACTTAATTCCTGATTGAAGCTTATGTGGCCAGAAGTAGATGTCTCAACAGTGGCGACCACCAAAAAAGCGCCGAGGCAATGAAGCTCGACGAAGTTCCAGAGAATGAATATAACTGTCTTTGATCCCGCAACGAAATTAATCAAAAACTATAGCGGAGGTGCAGGAAAAATCCGTAATTTCCACTTCCCTCCATATCTGCAGGAGACAGAACGAAACAAGGCCAATAGGAACAAAGGGGCGTTTACAACCGGGATAGGCTCAGTTGGCTAGCACCACGGATAAATACACACATCAAAAGTGTCTAGGGATCAAGCATTTTTATGCGGATTTCTTGAGATTGAGATGTGGCTTTGTAATAAATTTATGATTTTATAAATTTATATGGATCCTTTTTGGTGCATTTCATAATTTGAATCAGGAACTGTGAATCAAATTCGAGTAAAAGATGAAAATCAGCTGTCAATATTTTCCCTATAAAAACATACAACGCATTGAAGACATTATTAGTGCTAGTGTTTCCCTACTACTGATTAAAACCAACGTTATTATGGAGCGGCGACGTCATTTAAGCAGGGAAGAAATGTTCAGAGCCGTGGGAATGATAGAAGCTGGTTCCCGGCAACGTACTGTGGCTTTAGCTCTGAATACAAGTGTTATCAGTCGACTTTGGACACGTTACCGAAGCACTGGTACCGTGGCTGAGCGCCATGGAGGACGGTATCGCTGCACCACACGGAGACAAGACCGATACATTCAAATCTTAACTCGAAGAGCTCCAACAATAACCGCCATGATGTTAGCCGTGAGGCTTCATCACTCTTCAGGGAACTTACTTAGCGACCAAATAGTCAGAAACCGCTTGCATGAAGTGAACCTTCATTCCCGAAGACCGCTACGGGTACCACCTATAGTAATGCACAATCGTAGGATTCGATATCAATGGGCTCTTGAACACAGAAATTGGGCAGAAGAACAATGGCGTTTCGTGTGCTTTTCTGATGAGTGTCGTTTTGGTATGAGACCGGATACAAGACGTATACGACACTGGAGAACCCCTGGACGCCAACAGCGATTAAAATCCTGCCAGGAAGTCCATCCTTATAGTGGTGGAACCATCATGGTATGGGCGGGTATTTGGATCGGCGGAAGAACTGAGTTGATTTGGATCAGAGGCAACCTCAACGCTCAAATTTATGCTGAGACGATTGTATCAGACGTCATTGTTCCTCTACAAGTGCAAATCGGTCCCTTATTTCAGTTAATGCATGATAATGCACGACCGCACACCGCAAGAGTTGTAAGACAGACTCTCGCCGCAGCTAACATCAATGTCCTGCCCTGGCCTGCTCAGTCGCCAGACTTGAATCCGATTGAGCATGCATGGGATATGCTACAGAGAAGAGCTCTGCCGAATATGGAGGGTATCCAGTCGCAAGAAGACCTTTTTTTGTTGTTGCAACGAACATGGGCGGCCATTCCACAGCGTGATTTGGATGAACTCATTTTGAGTATGCCAAACCGATGTTCTTGTGTTGTTAGTGTTCGCGGTAGAAACACGGATTATTAATTGTTTAAGTTACCCAATAAAATTTTAAAGAAAACTGTTATTTCAGTCTTTTTTTCGAACTTTTGTGTTAGTGGTTCAAATGTCAAAAATCCCTTTATTAGGAAAATGGCAAATTTCTTTATTAATGCAAAGGTGACTTGGTTTATCGTTACTGTGACAAACGAAAACACTTTATTTGATGAATCCTTAAAGAAAATTTTAATTAATATCAATCAGGAGAAAAGTTATTGCAAAAATATATGTTGATCCCTAGACACTTTTGATGTGTGTATTAACATTAATGGTCTTCGCTCCAGCTGTGAAAAGTAACGATATTATTCATTTTCACTCACGTCCTTCGATTCGCCTGCTCGCACATCTCTGATGGAAAGAAAACAGCCTAAGCTTATAGAGAATTTTCTGTATAAGGTTATTTCCGTTCGTAGTATAGTGGAGCTTAACGTACAGTTCTTCCGAAGAAATACTCAAAGTCGTTCCATCTGCATATAAAGTTAAAAGCTTTCACACGCCAAATGTGTTGCACAACCAATGCGAAAGGAATGTGCGTCAGAATGTGTCATTGTTTTGTATTATAAAAAGCGGCGATCAAGATCAAGCTCATAAACACATGTACGAGGCTATAAATGATAAGCCCTATGGAATTCACTAGAAACTCTTGTTAGGGTTTAGAATAAAACCACCAAAATAACAATCAGACAGGAGACAAGGACATGGCGTCCCCGTTATATATATTCCAGGTAGACGACAACCTATTCAGGTTGAACTGCGAGATGCCATTCCGAAAAAAAACCATTTATATCGCCACATTTATTAGTACATCACAACCCCGTTGAGATTTTCCATTGACAAATATACATCAAGAACATACGTATAATTAAGGGATACATTTTTATAAATTGTTCCTCATTTGCTATTTTAAGGAACATTGTCTGAGTCGTGGGCTAAACACATTTAAACTTTCTGCCATTAATACGAACATTGGCGAGTTTTATAGTTTCTAGATGTGCGATTCGCGCTGTAGATTTTCTGTCAGCAAAGGAGATGTTTGTTTTTGGGCCGCCATTATGTACACTACTATATAAATAGGAAAAAATAGGGGAATTCCATAAAAATCCAAATAAATTAGTTCACAAAATACACGCACACATACATTATTCATTAATTGGTACAATGTGGTTAATGTACCCCACATTAATGTAGTTTTTTAATAAGAAAACCCTATTTTAGGGCAGCCATGACAGTTGTGTGACATGAACTTTGACGACTTTGACAGTTTTAAGAAGTGACATCTTCGTCTGTCTTTGCTTTGAGTATGGATTGGATCTGAAATTTCGTCACTGTACTATCTCCTTCGTTTGATGGTCTATCATTAGATGTACGGGATATTGGCAAAATTGTGGTGACTCTTCCACAAAAGCCATTAACTAAGAGTTGAAGTTGAAGTGGATCTGTTCAATCAAATGTCATTATCAAAATGACATTGTTTGCAAACTGCTGCTTGCTCTCCTTGACCAAGCTCATTTGAATTTACACGGAAACGAAGTGAAATTACTTTTTTTTGCGCGGGTAGGTGTTAAAAAAAGTCAGACGTATCTCCTATATTGTTTTTATATTTAATTTAGAAATTTACAGTATTTTCACTTAATTTTCATTAATTATAAGTGTATTACCACTACACAAGGGGTACTCACGTTTGTAGCACATTTATGTGACTCAAGCTATAAAGTAACACCACCTGCCAGCTCATCATTTCACATCACTGTTCTCACTGTCACTGGATCACTATTGGAGAATACTATGTCTCAATTAGACGACATCATATCTGCACAGAAGAGCCTAGAAGATAGCTTCATCCGCAAGATGAGTGAACTGGAAGCGCAGATTCAGAGTGCTGGACCTGCCAAGGATACCGTGGCGAGGGTGGCTGAAGAGTTTCGCACCTTCAGGGAGCTGATCTACAGCATGCTGAGTTTACTCAGAAGCCAGATCAGCGAGTGTGCAAGGCAAGTCGATGGGATGGAGACCAGGCATCGGAGAAAGGCGCTGATTTTCCAGGGCATTGCGGAGGCTGATGGGGAGGTCAGCAGTGCGGTCATCTTGGACATTATCAATAAGAAGCTGGCTCTTAAAACGCTCACTGCATCCTCCATAAAGGTGTGCCACAGACTTGGAGTGGTCAATAAAGATCACCATAGGCCCATCCTTGTAAAGTTCTCAAACTATGACGACAGGTCTGCAGTCTGGAAAGCGAAGACTGGGCTGAAGGGTTCTTCTATCTCCATCAAAGAGTTCTTGACAAGGACAAGACAATCCGTCTTTGGGAAGGCGCGGCTTCACTTCTCTATGCGGTCGTGTTGGACTCAGGACGGTGTTATCGTTGTTAAGGCCCCCGATGGAAGCAAACACAAAATTACATCTCTCGAAGAACTGAGTCCGCTGCTGGAGAAGTATCCCAAGGTTCAAACTTCTAGGAGATAGCCTGAAAGACAGAACGCGTTATATTGGTAATAATATTCTATTATTAACTTACAGCATACATACTATATTCCTACGTAGCGTAGGATTTACTTACCTTAGGTATTGTTATCTTTCACTGGTTTTATAATGTTATGGTTATGGTTTGAACCTTGGGCTTTGTTTTCGTCACACGTCTCAGTGATAACATTTTACAAGTTTCGCTTTTAGAAAGTTAATTGTTTACCCTCAATAAGTTGTGTTACATTTCGAAATGTCACTCTTGCATTTGCTTAATTGTCGTGATTGTCAAATCTGACATCGTGTTTCTATGACGTTTTCTGTTTTTATGATCGGATACGTTCCACAAAAATTAAGTGTTTGGTTAAAGGCCTGTAGGGTGCGTTCCGAATACCATAGTTATATTATATTGTTACTCCAAGCGACAGTTAATTTTCTTTTTTTTATAATTTTTTCTCATTGTTGTTACTTTTTCTTTTGCTTTTTCTTATAATAAGTATGATGATGTTAGCTGGCGGGTGGTGCAGAGATGCAAACGCCGTACTAGATTTTTGTGTAGTTCTCTTATATTTATACTGTTTTTATTTTATTTTATTTTGCTATATTTATATTTCATTTATATTTATGACAACTTTTTTTGATAACGAGTCTTTTTTCTCTGCCAACGAATCTGCTACCTCTTCCGATAACGATAGTTTTTGCTCCGTTGTAGGCACTCTTGGTGATACTTTACGTGAAACTTTTAACCAAAACCTTGAGCGGCTGTTAAACGTTTGTCACATCAATGCCCAGAGTATTCCAAGCCACTACAATGAGCTGTACGATACTTTTACAAACAACAACGTCCATGCCATCCTGATTTCCGAGACCTGGCTCAAACCTGAACTCCCATCCACCACTTACTCTCTCCCAGGATTCGTTCTTCTGCGGAATGATCGAATTGGTAAGAGAGGGGGTGGTGTAGCAATATACCTTCGTGCAGATTTTCCCTTTAAAATTCTCGCTACTTCTTCCTCTAACAATTCAGCTGAGTTTCTTTTTCTTGAGGTTTGCGTTAAAGGAGCTAAAATTGTTATTGGAGTTGTGTATTGTCCCCCTTCCCTTGATTACTTCATCGAATTCGAATCGGTCTTAGAATCTTTGGGTTCGGAGTATGCACATCATATAATCATGGGAGATTTCAACACCAACCTCCTTGCCCATAACTCCTCTCGATCCTCTAAACTCCTACATCTGGTCGAGTCAGCTAGTTTGCACGTGTTGCCTCTCCAACCTACGCATCACAACACTGTCGGTGATGATACTTGGCTCGACCTAATCCTCATCTCCAATCCTTCCTTAGTCTCCTCACATGGTCAACATGTCGCTCCTGGTTTCTCCCATCATGACCTTATCTTCCTGTCTTATATCCTTAAACCTCCTAAACCCAAACCTAATTTCCAGTACAGGCGTGCCTTTGCGCGGATGAATGTTGATAAGCTTAGACAAGACGCGTCTAATATGGACTGGACACCCTTGGAGGAAGCCACTTCAGTTGACGACAAAGTTAATGTTTTTAATTCTGCCGTAGTCAAGTTGTATGACACCCACGCTCCTATCAGGAAAGTCAAGCTGAAGCGCCCGCCTGCGCCATGGATGAATGTGGGAGTTCAAATGGCTATGCGACGACGGGACCGCGCGTTTCGTAAGTTTAAGAAGGATAGGTCGGAGGATAATAGGGCCCTCTTCAAAACTGCTCGCAATCGTTGTAATCAGATGATACGTAACGCTAAACGCCGCCACATTCTTGATAATATCACTTCTTCTTCTCCTGCTGATATTTGGAAGTTCCTTGGAACTCTAGGTATCGGCAGATCGCGGCATTCAGACCTTCCCAATACATTTGGTTTGGACGATCTCAATCGCCATTTCGCCTCTGTTCCCACTCTTGATAGTCAAACCAAATGTCAAACTATTGACTATCTTGCTAGTCTGACGCGACCCAATATTACCCCTTTTTCCTTCACCCCAGTCGACCCTGGAGAGATCAAGAAGATAATCCTCTCCATTAAATCCAAAGCCGTGGGCTGTGATAACATCAGTCGTCACATGATAGTGATGGCCCTTGAACAGCTCCTTCCTGCAATCTCCCATATCGTTAACTTCTCCCTATACTCCGGTGACTTCCCTTCGCTCTGGCGGAAGGCCCAAGTGCGACCACTGCCTAAAACTCCTAATCCCACCCTTCCCAGTCACTATCGTCCGATTTCCGTCCTTCCCTTTTTATCAAAAGTGCTCGAGGCCTGTGTCCATAAACAGTTCTCCCACTTTATTCACCATAACTCCCTCATTAGTCCTTTCCAATCCGGGTTCAGGCCCGGCCACAGTACCGTTTCAGCTCTCCTCAAAGTGACTGACGATATAAGGCGGGGAATGGAAAACACTAAAGTTTCCGTTTTAGTGCTGATAGATTTTTCTAATGCTTTCAATACCGTCAGTCACGAAATCCTATTATCTGTCCTCTCCTATCTTATGGTCTCTCCAGAGGTTGTGCATTGGTTTTCTTCCTATCTTCGGGGGCGGCAGCAGTCGGTTCTTGCGGGAGACTCTTCTTCCAACTGGTGTAATCTTGATGCTGGCGTCCCTCAAGGCGGTATCTTATCTCCACTTTTGTTCTCTATTTTTATAGATCTTATTACTACCGAGCTTCAGTGTGCGTATCATCTTTACGCTGATGACTTGCAGCTCTACAGTCAGGCAAGTGTTGACAACTTATCGGATGCGATTGAAGAGCTGAACCGGAATCTAGCTGTGGTGAAAAACTGGTCAGATCGCTTCGGGGTAGCCGTTAACCCAACCAAGTGCCAGGCTATCATAGTAGGGAGCCCCCATAGCTTGAGGAGGCTGGATGGTTTAACGGTGCTACCGGTTACCTTTGACGGCACAGTGATTCCGTTCAGCTCTGACGTTAAGGATCTGGGTTTGTATGTTGACACTTGCCTTGACTGGCGTAAGCAGGTCGCGATTGTGAGCAAGAGAGTCACCGGGACGTTGCGGTCGCTCTATCGTTTGAAAAACATTCTCCCATCCCACATAAAGGTAATGCTGGTACAGTCCCTAATCTTTCCCATACTAGACTATGGTGATGTGTGTTACTACGACCTGAATGCAGATCTCCTCAATAAACTAGACCGACTTCTAAATAACTGCATTCGATTCGTATTTAATCTCCGTAAGTATGATCATGTGTCCGCACATCGGTTGCGCTTAAAATGGTTACCCATCAGGCAGCGCAGAGCGTTAAGGGCTTTGACAACTTTGTTTTCTCTTCTAGACAAACCCACTTCTCCTTCTTATCTGACTTCTCACTTCCAGTATTTATGCTCTGCGCACAGCAAGGATCTTCGTTCTTCCAATAATCGCCTTCTACGATGTCCTACTCACCGTTCGGGTGTTCTCAAATCTTCCTTTCCTGTACAGGCGGTTTTTCTTTGGAATGCGCTCCCTTTGAATATCAGGATGGCAACCAGTCGGCTCACATTTAAAATGAAAGCTCGCGAGCACTTACATAAAAAGTTGGCAGACTTATCCCACATTTAATTTGTTTGTTTTCTTCATCAACTTTTTTTAAAAATTGTTTTTTATCTTTCCTCACTTTTTATAATTTATTGTATGTATGTATATATGTATTTATTGTTATATTATAGTCTTCATAATTTTCTTTACTCTTGCACCTACAGTTTAATCTCTGCATCACCCTAAGGTAGACTGGTAGAAAATGCCCAAGGCATTAAGTCCGCCTTTGTACATTAAGTGCATAAAGTTTAAATAAATAAAAAAAAAAAAAAAAAAAAAATTAAATAAAATGAACAATGAAAAACGGTTACTGTATTATACAGCAATAAATATAAATACATAAATAAAACATCTCCTTTAAGATGCTTATTACGTAGATGTATGTAATAAGGTGTATAGCTTCCCTAATTTTTTTATTTTTGTTGTAGGATAAATACATACCTAGACCAATATGCAGCGGCTTGCCTAAAACAAAGGTAACTTGTAGTATTAGAATGATTAGAGGTAGAGTATACTAGGTGTTACGTGATGACGTTGATGATGGCGCGTGTGTCGGGTCATTTAGTTCCCTTGAAAATGGTTGAGTTTAATGGTGCTGATACATGCGTCATGTTCGTGAACGGGGGCTCTCGGTTTGGGCTGGACAGCTCTTGGTTGCCATGGCTTTTTTTAATTAATTATTTATTTTTTTATTTGATTTTACTATGGGCACTTTTATCGTGCACATCTTGCTACATAGTTTTTGTTATCACATAGGGCACCACCTCAAAATGAATGATGTAACCAAGATTTTGTAAAAACATTACGATTTAAAAGAGTGTCCATGGAGTTTCTTGCCCGTTCTTCTCCATAGAGATATACGCTAGGCCCTAGCGTATATCTCTATGATGAAAGTACTGTAGTTGCCCATTCCCTAGCGGCTAGGGAATGGGCAACTACAGTACTTTCACAGTTTTTATGTCTTGTGACTGGGACTGTTGCTACTCGTACATGTAATGTTCATTTTTGTTTCGACAATTCAAAAGTGCCTGTAACTGGCCTACTTGCAATAAATGCTTTGATATTGATTTTGATTTTGACATAATGACCGCAAGACTAATAAATTGTTCTACGAGTACTAGAAATTAGCAAAAATAAACGCAAGATCATTCGTGTGGTCTCTCGAACCATGAAACCGAACTACATTTGTTCTACGAGTACTAGAAATTAGCAAAAATGAACGCAAGACCTTTCGTGTGGTCTCTCGAACCATGAAACTGAGCTAAGCACGAATAGACAGCACGTTGTTCACACCTGCTATGTTTGGTTTTTAATTATGTATAAATACTCTTCCTAGAACACTGACCTACTATTAGAGGGAGTGGCCTGTAATTGGGTCCAGAGCGTTCTGCGCTGGTTTTTTTTATACAGGGTGTAAACCACCTCATCACAAAGCTGTTAACCAAGCATTCTGTACATCAAACTAAGTAACTTTACCCAAAAAATATTGCTGGGAAACAACTTTTTATTTTGAGTTTATAAATCACGTTTTGTGGTAGAACTCAATGTAACGCACTTAAAACATTGTGCTGATGGATGGATTGAATATTACGGGGGTCGTGGAGGTGTTAAAAGTTAAAATCTTACATAAAAAACTTGTTTAAAAAAAAAAACTTGTCAAAAAGTAACTTTGACCCCTCATATCTCCGTAACTAGAAGGTTCCCAGGTATGGTGTAGAACAAAAAAATGATCGCAATGATGTGGAGAACAAGTGCCTTTCGGCTTCGTGAAGAGGTGTTTTACACCCTTTATATGACAAGTTTGCACATCATTACTTAAACCACACTTGAACCATCTTAATGACTGTATCAGCGAGCGGAGTACGCATAGCTGGGACAAACACTTTTAATGAAAATTTTCCATCGACACACAATATGTCCTTTATCTTTCCTGATCTATATACCTCTCATCCAAAATTAATTTATCACTGTCATATTAAAAATAAACGTACATTTACGACACTAATTCAGATTGGCGATACCAAAACCGTATTCCCGCATCCAAAAATGTTCACGGTCGTTTAAAAGTACCGCAGTGGGTGTAACATAATAATGCCAAGATTGGATACCGATACCTGATACCAGATTTGCGAACGGCCCACACTAGTTTTGGTCTTGACTGTCAGTTTTGGTCCAATTTATGTTTGTCATTGTGCCTTTAAACTGTTTTGGAAATTCTGAGGTTTTCAAAATGGTTGTTGTGTAATAATAAATATAAATATCGCTGGACATTAACACACAGCGCCATCTAGTGCCACACTGAGCAAGGCTTGTGTCGTGGACACCAGATAGTTGATATAATGCATGTATACTTTTTTGTTTGTAAATACAAACTTCACCACTTTATCCATGACTCGGAAACATATTATATTATGTCAATGCTCATCACACAAACATTTACTCCTACCGGGATTCGAACCCAGGACCCTATGAACGTAAGGCAGCCTCACTACCACTACGCCATTCGAGTCGTAATGATGACTATAAAAACCTGAAATGGCGTGGCCGGAACGGATAACTTCATCGTGGCCATTTTAATAATTGATGTTGAGTTACTATGCTAAAACTAGAGCAGTATAATCTTATTCTTTTCAAACAGACAACATATACGTACATCCATATTTCCGCATAAATTCATATTACACACCGTATTTCCGAACGTATGGATATCGCCGGCCATCATCTTAAAAAAAACTGCTGTTCCCTACAATTATGTTCGCATTAACTCGACAAATGTATGGAACAGCTGATTTCTTTTTTACGATTCAGAGCCGCAAGGGCCGAAGCCTGCCGGGGTTGCGGGCCTGTTCGAAACAGATACCGCGGCCCGGAACATAAAGGGAGAGGAAGGAACATGGATGGGTTTTAGTCAGTAAGAGTCTGACACTCCCTCCCGCTCCGCCCAGAGTGGGAGAAGTCATTTGATGAAATTCCCATCCTGAAAAAAAAAAAAAAAAAAAAAAGGGTTGGGTCCCATAGTAAAAGTTGTTCATAAAGATGAGTACAATGACCGGTCGAAGTTATTGGATATCGTCCAGAAACACGGTGTATAACAATATTATAAATGCGAAAGTAACTCTGCCCGCTACATTTTCACTGATTGCAGGGACTGCGAAATTTTGACCACAACCTAGCTTTAGGACATGGCTTACTCGATATGACGTGGGATATTTTCTATACTACGTTCCCGTGCAGGGGTGCGGGCGTAGCGAGGTATGGGCAGGGGTGGGGGCAGCTGCCCCCACCCCTCCCCCTAGAAGATGCAGAAATGCTCACAAACCGAAAAGTATTATTACGTAGGTAGCCTATTACCTAACTATTAATAAACAAAATCATCAAGTTGATTCTATCGACAGTCGAATTTTATAAGATTACTATGAATGGTTGAACCTAGATTTTTGTTTTTCATTTTTAACATCTGTCCAATCGCTAATGCATTGTCTTAGAATATTCTTGGTTTGTCTATGCCTAATGCCTACCCCTCCCCCTTAACAAAATCCTAGCTACGCCCTTGTTCCCTTGAGATTATTTCGGACCACTTCGCGGGCGGCCAGTAATTAGTTTACCACCCTAACAAAATTCAAAGATTCTTTGGAACCAAACCAATTAGGTCACATAGTCCCTTCTATAATCATTAATTACTCAAATGACTTTCATGACTCATTTAAAATAAATTGTCTGCCTCATTGTTTGCATGTATTTGACTTGCTTATTGCGCTCTATTGCATTCTTAGATTCTTACTGAGAAACTATTCATTTAATTTAAATGTGACACTTAATTATTCCATACATTTAAGCTACATTTTCTTAGTACTTATACTGATCAGAATTAAAAAATGTGCTACCAACTTGCGTCCATCGATCAGAATCTATTGAGATTTCTGAGATACCGTTACGGTTTCACTCGCATCTTAGATGATATAACATAATGTCAGGTGTTCATTCAGGACATATCTACGTACATAGTCTGTTTAAATTATGAAATCCAAGTCCGTTCAGCCGTTTATGCCTGTTTGAAGAAGCATCTAATCAGCATCATTTAACACCACCGTCTCATACAGTTACCTTATATCCAATCTAGGAACCAGAATGTGATAGGGACCTTTTTTTTGGGATGGGAAATCATCAAATGACTTCTCCCACTCTGGGCGGAGCGGGAGGGAGTGTCAGACTCTTACTGATTAAAACCCATCCATGTTCCTTCCTCACCCTTTATGTTCCGGGGCCGCAGTATCTCTTTTGAACAGGCCCGCAACCCCGGCAGGTTTCGGCCCTTGCGGGCCCTCCCCTTGTAGCTAGCCGCCCACAGGCCCGCATCTACGGTGGCCGGTAGCCACCACGTGGCCCCCGACGCCCGGTGCGTCTCCCGCGGCGGCTGAGAAGAGAGGCTCTCTCTCTCTCTCGTTCCGCCACCTCCTTCGCTAGCATGACTGCTTCGCAGAAGGAGGTGACGTCTTCCCATTCCGTCTCGCTCCGGACCATGGATTGAACCAGGGCCAGACGCGAGAGGTCGCCGCCGCCGATCGCCGCTACGAGGACACGGCGGTGCTCCGCCCACGCAGGGCAGACCTCCACCGTGTGCTCCACCGTGACCTCCGGTCGATCCTCGCAGTGGAAGGTGATATGGACCTTGCCTACTGATTAGCATGATGATGGACGTTCTGCCGCTGAAGGGCGCGGCCTTAAGGGGCCGGCGGAGCATGTGTCGTTCATACAAACGTAATACCAAAATAATTTGTATACCATACATATTCTTAAGGAAGTGTGTATTTATCCCGATTGTATTACAGAATATCTATGTTCCCAAATACATATTTTGAAAGAACAGTGATATAAAGACGAGATATGAGGAATTTAAATTTTCTATAGAAAACTTATTTTTCTCAAAACTCTTTGTTTAAATCAGTGTCCATTCGAAATGTATATTTGGGAACCTAGATATTCTGCGATCCAATCGAAATAAATAGACACTACCTTAAGAATCCTTTATCTACCTTTATCTGTGGAGGCTTGTTATTTTATCTGTGGAGGCTTGTTATTAGCAATTTAAGTATTTATTTTGTTATTATGATGTTATTAGCCTGTAAGCTTTCCTAAAATGTAAAAATTAAAAAATTAAATAAAATAGAATACGCTTTATTAACAAATTATTTTGGTATTACTTTTGTATGAACGACGCATGCTCCGCAGGCGTCTTAACCACATGATTAAGGAAAAACGAAAATATTAAATTATTAGCCTTAGATAATTTCCAAATACACATATAAATAATTTCCAAATATTCACATAATTATGTATCTCCTAATCTTGTATCACCACTCATCCTGTCACAAAACTGCTTTGTATAATCAGAATCATCAATTCCTTTAACTCGCTTTTGTAAGTGAAATTTCACCATAATTTATACGAGTATGTTAGTAATTCCATACAATTAATACCCCAGTCGCAAGCTATTCCTCGAAGCATCTAACAGATATGCGTTCCTAGTACTTTTATTGTTCGTCCGTGGGCAATATGCTGCCCTGACTAATTGAAGAATGTATCATAATGGGCACTTGACTCAATGGAACAGAGAATCTGTGGAGCTGCGTTTAGTCAACAGATGAGTCGTAAAACTTGCAAATAATGTATGGAGAATAACTTTAAAGTTTTTAATAAGATGCGTATAAGTATAATTTTTTGTTCTCTTAACAATTTAAAATTTTGAGCTATTCTGTGAACATATAAAACATACCTTACTATTGAAGCTCTTTAAGTTTATTTCTAAAGTAGATATAGGTACCTATCAACCTAGATTTTAAAGAAGGCCTGCAGGGAAAAAAAAACTCATTTTTTTTTTTTGCAAATAGTTGGTTTTAATTTTTGCAAAAAAGTTTTTTAGTGATTCACATGTGCTTGGTACCTACAGTTGTAAAGTCCATACCGTTACAATTACAACAAGCCCAAACACGACTAGGACACATTGTCTCATTATGGAGTTCCGTGACTCTTGGCTTCATCATCAGATCTGATGGTAGAATGGTTTTTATCAAACGCAAATGCTTCACTTGTTGTAGAAAATACCAAAATCGCTGTACGTTATCCCATACAATTTGAAGAATTCCCTCGATTTTGCCAAGATTCCATCATCAGATCTCGATGGGACCATTAAGGAAAGTATAGCCTTTCCAACAAAATAATATTTTTTCAAATCGGTTGGCAAGCGACGGAGTTACGCCGGAACAAACATAAAAAAAATAGAAACATCCGAATAGAGAACCTCCTCCTTTTTTAGAAGTCGGTTAATAAGAAAACGTTTACATGAAGCAACTGCCTACCTTTCGATCCACTAAAACTATGACACGTTCTTCCAAATCCAGTTTATTTCTAAAATAGAATTTCCATTGTAGATAGGTAAATGGAACGAATATATATTCATTCCATAGGACTAAGTACGTTTTGCTCTAATTCTGCGAAGAACAGTACACTTGCATCAATTCCTAGTGCTGTCTGGTACTAACAAGCCCTTCTGACTAATCAGAGAGATCCTATACTACCGAGCTTACTGACGGTGGACCACTAACCACCCTTATGTACTTAGCAATAAGGTTGAAATACGACCGTCAATGAACTAAGTAGTACCTGAGACTATAAATATGCAACAACATGCAAAGCTGAGGCAGCCGTGTGTCTGATATCTCGTTACCATAAAATCCAACGGGTTGACGTGTGTTTTTTGTGAAGAGGACGAGAAAAATCCCTTTGGTTTTAATTCGTGTGGTTTCTCTGATTTGGTTTTTACTTGCAGTGGAGAAATATCTCTAAAGCATGAAAAACTTAAAATGGTAAAGCTGTTGGTCCCGGCTGTCATTCGGGCCCAAAAAGTCTGACCACCAATCTTACCAAGTGTTATCGTATTACCCAGTATTAACTGAATGTGGAGGTGAGATAGACAGTCGCTCCATGTAAAATACTGGTATTCAGCTGCACCCGGTTAGACTGGAAGCCGACCCCACCATAGTTGGAAAAAGGCTAGACAGATGATGGCGAAATACTTAAAATGTTTTATTTATGCCAGGAATGTAAGTTATAATCAACCCTTTGTCTCGTGATTGCATGATTAATAGCGATAGTTTAATTAAATAAATGTTATGTCTCCTCTGCGAATAATGAACGTACAATGGAATTCTTTTATTTGGATGCATATTTCATTGCTTTTCTATAAGAAATCAAAACACAGTTTTCAAACTTACAAAAAAAACTGTCTCTATAATTATTATCAAACAAATCACGTCCCTTCAATTCAAAAACCTTTGTTCTCCATCATTCCTTAAAAGTCTACACAATGGCTACTCCACAACTGCGCTGTTCTATCTTGAGAACGTTGCACTTAAAACTGTGTTCACGAATTAGCTTCCAAACATGTAGGTAGCCAAATATGTGTAACAAGACTTCAAACTTTAATTCCCATTCTTATAGTTCATTTTGCAACGACAAAATAAAAAAGATGTTTATTAGGAATTTTACTATTATAAGCTTGATTTAAGAACGACTGGTACGTCATTCTGAAATTTACTAAATGTACTCCATCATAAAGTTGATATTCGTTTCAGTTGGAATGTCTTCTAATGAAAACAAGATTTGTTTGGACTGGACATGCGCATACGCCGGGTATAATCATACTCGGTAGAGTGGCGCACAACATGATTAGTGACGCTATTAATAGGAGTACTTGCTCTTTGTTGTTATGCTATTCATTCGTCTGGCTAGTAATGTGTGTTACACTTGAGAGATGACTGTTATGTTAGGTTATTGCTTACAGGAGTCTACGCCGGCGCAGGCGCCGATTTTAGGCGCAGTGTTTGTTTTAGCTTGGGAGTATTAGTAGGTACACAATATTAAACGCAAGCTTAATATTCTCAATATGTTTCAGTTTGAGTTTTTCAGGACTAAAATCTATTCACCTGCACCAGTCATAATTAGGTACTAGATGTTGATTAAAATTTTCAGTCACTAAGTTGGTACTTACTTAGTTAGTTTCTGCAGGTAGTCTTCATGACAAAGATGAGAAAATAGTAGTTTATGCGACTGTGCATAATGAAGGGCATTACAACACGAGTGTGGGTTTAAGAAACGAGCCGAAGGCGAGTTTCTTAATAGCATCACACGAGTGTAAAAGTTTTTATCTACCCAAATATCATAAACCCTCTCTAATGCGTTCAAAAACCATAGGCAATGACCAGCATTACCAACCTGCTATTCTAGTACCAGCGCGTAGCGTAGCGTAGTAGTAGCGCTTGCAACAGCGTTGAAATATCGGGAGCTCAACATTAAAAATAATCACGGAAGATATCCCGTAAGTGACAATATAAGTTTAGTTTTAAACCGTAAAAGCCTAAAATAACTATTAAGATTACGATTTTATAAAATAAGTACTTAATTAGGCCAAGTCGTCATCATCATTCTCTGCCCTTATCCCAATTTACTTCGAGTCCCTGCAGCACGGCTAATTCTTCTTCCATAGATACTTCTCTATTAGAGACACACGGTTTTCATAACGAACTGCAAAATCTGTGGATATTAGACAATTAAATGACTATGTCACCGTAAAATTGTCAAACACGTTATATTACAATATAACGCGTTGCTCTCTAGCGATATTGTAAACTCTCGAAATATTGTCAACTGAACATACGGAAGTATCTCTGCCCCCATAATCGGGACTTGGACACGACCCGTTAGGTTAGTTAGGTTCCTTTAAACACTGCACTCGGAAATAGGGGCCCCGCGAAGCGCGTCTCCGTCAACTACGCTTTTAGGGGAATCTAAAGTGTTTTGAGGTTAGGTTATATTAATCGGTATTTCTCAGGAATGGTACATTATCTTTTCATGAGAGTGGTACCACTGGGCAAGGGGGACCCTTCCTTCCCTCCACACCGCGTGAGTTGACTACCATCGCTTGCATTTCACGAAAAATAATGCGTTTTATTCTAAGCAGTATGTTCGTTTGACAATATTTCAAGACTTTACAATATCGCTAGAGAGATTACAACATAGCGTGTTCAACAATTTTACGGTGACACATATACAGTATTGAAAAAAAAAATGTACATGGTACTGGTTATAATAACAAACTATGATCCCATCCTAAACATCAAAATCATCAAAATGACATTTACAATAACTACACTTATATTCACTATTTTCTTAGGCCGATGATTTCGCATTGTCCGTCCGGTTATCAAAGTGTGCCGTAATAATAATAAGTGTGCCATAATAATACTTGTGCCGTAATAATACACGAATGGTAGCGCTGTATTGTAATAGACTATTTGTCTGGTCGTCTACCGTGACTGGGCGGCAATAATGACCTGTGGAAGCACATATTGTGCTGGGAAAATTAAATGATTGATGTTTTGGCGGATTCATTTTAGAAAAGTTCGGGAGACCGTGACAAGTGTCTCCCATCTCTGTCTCCTGTCTCGGTCTCCTGTCTCGGTCTCCTGTTTCGGTCTCCTGTCTCGGTCTCCTGTCTCGGTCTCCTGTCTCGGTCTCCTGTCTCGGTCTCCTGTCTCGGTCTCTTGTCTCGGTCTCCTGTCTCGGTCTCCTGTCTCGGTCTCCTGTCTCGGTCTCCTGTCTCTGTCGCGGCGCGAACCACCGCGTTCCGCCTATACAGAAAATTTCAAAGGGAATCGCCTGTCTTGGTACGCACATGTGATGAGGAGGGACGGATCGCATGTGACTAAGAGAGTGGAGTAACAAACATCCATTCAGCTAGGGTTGCCATTCGTCCGTCCCCGGATTTGTCCTAGTTTAGAGGGCATCCAGGGAGCGGCCGCGTGGGGCTTCAAAAAGGGTCTAAAAAATTTAAAAATTTACCGTATGGTACATTTAAAATGGTGATTTACGATGACTAAATTTAATTTCAAGCTATCCTTACAAACTTCCGTATTCGTAATAAGTACATGTTATAAGTAGGAAGCAGGATCTTTTTTTTTTTTTTTTTTTTTTTTAGGATGGGAAATCCTCAAATGACTTCTCCCACTCTGGGCAGAGCGGGAGGGAGTGTCAGACTCTTACTGACTAAAACCCATCCATGTTCCATCTTCGCCCTTTATGTTCCGGGGCCGCGGTATCTCTTTCGAACAGGCCCGCAACCCCGGAGGAAGCAGGATCTTAGGCAGACTCGATAAAAGTTTAGGTTTACCGATGCCTAATATTTATCAGCAGACCAGTGGGAAGTACTTGGGATTAGTAACAATAAACGATCGATCAGAATCTCACCAAAAAGAACAGTTTATTTATAGATTCGTTTATCAATCCCGCTTCCATTGACCAGACCACTCTTAACTCGCGATGGATTGCATCCATTCACAGTCTTGACGTACCCTTTCAATAACGCATTTCACTCAATTGAGTTTACAATTACTTTTGCGACTGACTCACAAAAATCTAGATAGTGTGAATTCTTAGTGATTAAGAAGGCAGCTTACAAAGTTTATTGTAAACTAGCTGACCCACGCAACTTCGTCTGCGTCACATAAGAGAGAAAATCGGAAGGAAAAAAATCCCCGTTTTGCAACATTTTTCATTCCTGCTCAGTTCCTAATGGTCGTAGCGTGATGTTATATAGCCTAAAATTTTCCTCGATAAAAGGACTATCCAACATATTTTTTCAATTTGAACCAGTAGTTCCTGAGATTAGAGCGTTCAACCAAACAAACAAACTCTTCTGCTTTATAATATTAGTATAGTAGTATAGATCTTATAATATCACACCTGCAACTCCCGAAGGGATGGGCAGAGCTGTAGGGTACACCGACACATTGGCAGAGTCCATATCCTCTTGTCGTCAACCAGGTACACATTTTATACTCTAGCCTGCTACTGATGAAAGACACACACACAAGTTAACGAAAATTTTATAACAATTCTGTTTGAAAGTTGTAGTGTAAATAGTAATTACGGCTGTTGAGGTGGTTTACGCCCTGTAGATTCTACAGGGTGTAAACCACCTCATCACAAAGCCGTTAACCAAGCATTCTGTACAACAAACTAAGTAACTTTGAGCAAAAAATATTGCTGAAACAACTTTTTTTTTGAGGTTATAAATCATGTTTTGTGGTATAACTCAATGTAACGCACTTAAAACATTGTGCTGGTGGATAACTTGTCAAAAAATTTTAACTTTGACCCCCCATATCTCCGTAACTAGAAGGTTCCCAGGTATGGTGTAGAACAATAAAATTATCGCAATGATGGGGAGAATAAGTGCCTTTCGGCTTCGTGAAGAGGTGTTTTACACCCTTGCTAATGAAAAAAAAAATAGCATTACTTTTCGTCGCAAAATTTTAAGTTCAACCAACGCGAACGCTACCTACGGAAAGTTCTGAAATAAAACTTGGTGCATAAACATATTGAACTCAAACATATGAGTCCACGCCTTCACAGGTAAGCCCAACCCAGCGATTATCATTGCTAACCTAATTACTATAATTAACACGCCATCAAAATATATGGATACGGGTTTCGTGTTATATTGTGATACCTGAATTAGGTCAAATAATAACACATTTGGAAAAATACAGGGAATATGAATTCATTGATGCCTAAAAAAGCACCTATGTCTTCCTCATCTTATCTTTTTGGTGAAGTCCGTCGGGCATGCCGCACTCGTCGTGCAGAAGTCAGCCTAATTCAGTAAAGCGGGGCGGCAAAACATGCGTTTATTTCACAAAAGATTTAGGTCCACGTTCACCGAAAAGATAACGGTCTGATTATGTAAAAACAGCTGTCACAGTGACATGTTCCCATACAAAAATGCGTTTTAAACAGCTGTTTTAGGTAATCAGACTGACATATTTTTGGTGAACAACTGAACATGGACCTTAGGTCCGTGTCCACCGAAAAGATAACGGTCTGATTATGTAAAAACAGCTATCACTGTGACAAAAAATAAAAATAGACTGTTTTATATTGTCACAGGGCGGGATTCACGTCGTCCTTGACCATTCAAGGTCGCCCCAGATATTTTCAGCCACATCAAATTGAATAAATAAACACATGAAACCTTTTTTAATCGCGTGCACTGAGTTCAGTATGTTACTTGTGCTTTCATTTACATTTATTCAGCTCACAGAAGCGAGCGAAGTGAAATGTTTTTATATTTTTACACTTGACCCTCTTTCTACTTCTTCATACTTCTACGAGTTATCTATATCTATCTGTTTATCAAATGAGTGTCCTGAGGGTTACATAGCCAGTTTTTGAAATTCTGTTCTTAAAAATGTTCACCATATTACAGTCTTCACAAGGATTTTGCTCATCCTTCTTCTCGTCTCGGTACAACGAAGTACCTACCTTTTTTAAGAACTAGCTGACCCACGCCACTTCGTCTGCGTCACATAAGAGAGAAAACGATAGGAAAAAAAAATCCCCGTTTTTGCAACATTTGTTATTCCTGCTCAGTTCCTAATGGTCGTAGCGTGATGTTATATAGCCTATAGCCTTCCTCGATTAATGGACTATCTAACACAAAAATATTTTTTCAATTTCAACCAGTAGTTCCTGAGATTAGCGCGTTCAACTAAACAAACATACAAACAAACAAACAAACTCTTCTGCTTTATAATATTAGTATATATTACTAAAATGATTTTGCTAAATGATACAGCTGGTAATAACTAGTAGAATGGTTTACTACTGAAGGTTGCTGCTAGCACAGTCCATTATAAGAGTAGAGGAAGATCAAAGGATCAATGGATGGACGAAAATATGGCTAGAAAGGAGGTATCTGAGGAGGTGACGAGTCATAGAGAAGTATGGAAAGGAGACATGCTGGACTGACCTCAATTAAGTTGGCATTGCGGCAGGAGAATGATGATATAAATAAATAAAATAAATATTGCTGGACATTACACACAGCACCATCTAGTAACTACACACACTAACTAACGAGGCTTGTGTCGTGGGCACCAAATAGTTGATATACTACATAGATACTTTTTGTTTCTAAATACATACATACATGAAGGTTCTGTTAGCAAATACTTCCCTATCAACATCAGTGCAGGTTTTTATTTAGCTAAATTGGCCTCGTAGCCGATAATACGGCACTTATTGTTTTTCCCCAGTCGCGCAGTAGAGGGTTGCGACCCATTAGCTCCGCGTGCCACAGGTTCCATACCCAGTTCGCACGCCACCGGCATCCGCTGCCCCACTAACATAAAAGGCAAAAGCTATATTTAACTAAAATGTCCATAAAAAGCTAATTTCGGACCACATTCAGAGCTAAATGAATATAAACGTAATGGGGCCATTGATTTAGATTTGCTGTTAATGTTAGGTAATAGTACTGATTCGCGCGAAAATTAATGTTGGTTCATGATGAATGGTTTAGTTTTATCATCGTTTTAATCTATATAACAACACGAGAATCGAGAAACCAACAACGATTATATCAAATGGAAAGCTATGTTCGAGTCTGGGATTAATGTTGGCATTCAAGAGCTAACCAATTTGATAAACAAGCAAATAACGTTGACAATCAAGTAAGATATATGTATAGATGACACCGAAATATTCCCGATAAGCTTGAGGAGTTCAGGATGAACTCATGACCACCAGTGTGTCGATAAGTATCTCTACTTGGGCCAGTTAGTATCTTTCGAAAACAGGCAAGAAAGAGAAATCGATCGCCGAGTCGAAAATGCCTTGAAAAGCTACTGGTCCATGAAGACGCTAATGAAGGGTGATCTTCCAATCTCCCTGAAACGCAAGCTCATTGACATGCGCATCCTGCCCGTCCTAATCTACGGTGCTCAGACCTGATCGCTCACCGAGTCTCAAAAGCTCCGCCTTGGAGTTTGCCAAAGAGCAATAGAACGCAGCATTTTGGGTTTCAAAAGACAAGATAGTGTTCGAAACACCACGCTGCGTTTCAAAACGGGCATAGTGGACGTTGGCATGAAGGCTGCTAGGCTAAAATGGGATTGGGCGGGTCACGTCAGTCGCATGCGCAGAAAAAGGTGGCGAGACGAATTGGACGCGCATCCAATCGGACGCGGATTGCTTCGAGGCGGCACAGGAAAAGAGCACTTGGAAGGAATTGGGGGAGGCCTTTGCCCAGCTGTGGGACAGTACAGGCTAAATAAAAAAAAGATAACTATCTATGCAACGAAAGATACATGGACGGATAAGAAGTAATGTATATCTTAGTCTTGTTTACAGTCTCGTTCGTCTCGCAAACTTGCAAATGCGACTGCTGATAAAGAGGTCCTGGGTTTAATTCCCGGGTCGGGCAAAGTGGAATTGGGATTATCCATCAGGAAGTTCTCAGTAGCAGTCTAGACCATGGAATCTGGATCCCGGTTTTTCTCCTTTACGTGTCTATAGACTCTTATAATACCCGACCAGTATGTTGTCACCTGCACAGCTCTGGCGTTGACTTCGCTTTAATCCTGGAAGTTACAGGTGACTGTGCAAGAAAGGAGGTGGGGTATATGTCCCCGATTTGATGCCAATCGACTAACCCTAGGGGAGTTAGTTACATGGGTCTTTAACATAACTGTTGAAATGTAGGTGTACTTTTAGTTGCACAGGTAGGTAGACCTAACCACCTGATGGGTCATTTAAACATGAAGATACAATACATTGGTCTGACTTTCTTCAGACGAAGATGAAATAGACCTAACATTCCACAAGATCTAGCGCTAAAACTAAATTAGTCATCTTTCTTTACCCACAAACTCTTGATCCATCTTGTTATTTAACACTTTAATTGGTTTGAAACGAGATAAATGTATCGATTTATCCACAATATCGTTAATCAATTAAGATCCAATCAAGAATCTTGTGATTCACCCACGTTCAAGAAATTGGGTAAAAGGGTTGTAAACAATGTAATTTTACTTGTTAAAACAATGGTTTAGGTACCAATGTTGATGTAATTTTTGAAATCTCTTTACAAAAGTTTGTTAAGTAAATGAGAAACATAATTTATTTATGACTTCGGTTTTAAGCAAAGCAGAAAAACAAAAATCTAGGTCCACCAAGCTTCAAGTTCTAAACAAGTTTGAACAACTAACTAACAAAACAATCGCACACCTATAATTAACAACAATAAAATAATCCAGTTACATTATTATCTGTTCAGTAAGCAGATAAGAACGCTATAGTTTGCAAACCTGCGCAAGAGCAGCGCACGGCCTTATGCAGTATTACGTGGGAGGTTGCAAGGGTGGACGGAGACAAATCACTGGAAACTGGTTTGGAGTAACGACTTGTTCATTGTACGTATCAGGTGTTCCTGATGCAGGTAATAAATATACCCAGGGCTGTAGCGTCTTTATCTATACTATATACTATAATAATATTATTAAGCAGAAATGTTTGTTTGTTTGAACGCGCTAATCTCGGGAACTACCGGCTCGAATTGAAAAATTATTTTTGTGTTGGTTAGTCCATTTATCGAGGAAGGCTTTAGGCTATATAACATCACGCTATAGTCATTCGGAGCGGAGCAGGAATGAAAAATGTTGCAAAAACGGAGACTTTTTCCTTTCGTTTTTCTCTCTTATGTGACGCAGAAGAAGTTGCGTGGGTCAGCTAGTCTCTTGATAAGAAAGCTAGTTTGTCCCTGTGGTTGTATGTAAGGTGTCACAAAAGATTTCTCATTTAGGCGCTTGAATGAGATTATTATATCATTATCTGCCTAGCCTTTTCCCAACTATGTTGTGGTCGGCTTCCAGTCTAACCGGATGCAGTTGAATACCAGTATTTAACATGGAACGACTGCCTATCTGACCTCCACAACCCAGTTAATACTGGGAAATACGATACCACTTCGTAAGACTGGTGTCAGACTTTTGGGGCCACTGACTACCTGTAACGACTGTCAAAGATGGATAAATGACAGCCGGGACCAACGGCTTAACATGCTTTTCGAGGCACTGAGGAAACTAGGTATGTAAGGGTGGTCACCCATCCACAGACCAGCCTAGGCAAGCATGGCGTCACCTAAATATCGACCCGAGGGTTGTCTATTGTTTGCCCGAAGATTATATGCCATAATCATCATTTTCCTGAATTTCATTTACCCGAATTTCATTTGCCCGAATGTTTCATTTGCCCTAAAAGACATATGACATACTTTTAATTGCCCGAATTTTAGATACCATAAGATACGAATGCCATAAGTATTGTTTGCCTTATTTTTATGTGCCATAATAATTATTAGACATAATATTTAAATGGCATAATATTTAAATGGCATAACAAGTATTAGACAAACTTATTTATTCTGTCCATGGTTTTTTTTCTGTGCATGGTTGATGGTGGGCTAGGTCGACGGAGCCCCGCTCCGCGGGGCTCCTACTTCTGTGTGGTTTATAAAAAAATAACCACGAAGGGGATGGCGGGGTCTATTCGCTCGCTACGCTCGCTCACACGACCCCGCCATCCCCTTCTAACCTAACCTGTCCGAGTCGGGGTGCCCTAAAGTCCTAATTGCATCCAATTTCTCTTGATATAAACAACCGATACACACCCGATGTCGAAGGCAAATTATGTTATGGCATATCATAATTATGGCATGTGATAATTAGGGCATGTGATAATTAGGGCTTACAATGATTATGACAAATGATGTTATGGTAAGTGACTTTATGGGAAACAATGATTCTGGCACGTGACTAATATGGCAAATGAGAGTATGGCAAATGAGTATTATGTCGTATGATATTATGGCTGTTGACTATTATGGCAAATGATATTAGGGCAACTAAAATTCGGGTAAACGGCGGTATACCCGACCCGAGCGGCTGATATTATTCAGCCACGAGCTCCTGAATGAGATTATTATAATTATGTTAGTTTTGATCCCATCGAAGACGGATCCTATAATAAGTGCTGCCCTATGACAATTAGCTTTAAAATAACCATATGAATAAGACCTGGGGTTTTTCTTCTCAGCGTGCTTCTGACGCTGGCAAATAATATTATTTTCACTTCTCATGCTCTAAAAGTACCTACGCCATTATAGCCCTAAGAAGCGGGATTAAAGTGACCGTTTATTCCCTAGGGATTAAAAAGTAATTTAAAAAGGGAACGATCTTTAACTCTGAAACATGGTCACAAAAGAGTAACTTATCAAAGGTTATATTTAAATTTTGAATTGGCTTGCAAATAGAAAGGGGTTTATTGAAAAAAAAAAAAACGAACTCTTCAACGCGAGATAAAATTATGGTTGTTTGTGTGCATCGTTGATTTTGAAAAGTATGTGCAACGCCTCTATTGCTAGCCGCTGCAGTAATGTAGGTAGGTATCTGTGGAGTGTGGATCATCTTCATTGCGAAAATGTTGAGAGTTTGTGTTGTGTTTTAAATTGTTAATCTGTGACTGACATGATTAATAGAAGAAAAAACTGACCGCTCAGTTCAGAATTTTTGTCGGGTGTAAATTTGTTCGGTTTTAAATGACTATTTTTCTCGCACTCGAAGTGAAAAGTACAGTTTGCACCTCGAGACTAAACGCCAATTTAATATACCCTCGCTTTCATTGCCTCCCTCGCAAGCTCGGGAGTCAAACCACCTCGGGTATATAATGGCTTCGTTTAGTCCCTCGTTATAAAATATACTATTAACAAAATATTTTTGTTGCTCTAGGGCATTTCACCTTTGTAAACCGGGTAATCCTTTCACTATGATGTCAAATATACATAAATCAGCCCTGCGCTGAAAACAAACGGAAAATGATTATGATTAAGTTACAGACTACAGTTAATTTAATAGTAAAATCTTCCAGTTTAGTTTTAATGCTGAAAAGTTTTTGACGTTGATGTTATGGTCATGAACTCGTGACCCAAAACGGGCTTTGTTTCAATAGCGTCAGCAAAAACTTCAGCAATGCGGCAATGCCCTGTTGCTTTGTTACACTTTCTTTTGTGATTGTACCTAATAAATAACGACTTCCGAAGATCTGCAACAAACCATGACAACAAATTATAATTTTAGATGATTGAAAACAAAATTGCGTTGCTGGTAGATCGAATTCATCTTGAAATAAAAAGTATCGCAAAATAAAAGAAATGTTTTGTTTTATTTGTATTGCAAAATTTAACTTAACTCCTTTTTAAATACACTTCAATTTGGAACAACATCATTAAAAGATTCAATGCAAAATTAAGGCAATGGCCATAAAGAACATTACCATATATAAATCGCAGGCGAGGCTAAATCCACAGACCATTAATGCACAGTAATATAACGTTTAACTTATTGGCATAAGAGCTAAATTAGCGCAAACCATTTTTGGAAACTACCGTAGTTTCCCAACTGAACTGTCCTTAGTAAATACGAAAAACTGAGGCCTTCAGACGACCTTTGAATATGTCAAAGCAACAAGAAGGAAAGTACTAAGAGATTTTGTGACGTCATCAGTTCTGTTCGTCTAACCACGCCATACAAGGACCTATGACTCAGTCGACTTCATCCATCTTCGGCACATACATGGCTAGCTTACCTAACGTGGGCGGCACATCACAATATGATGCATAAAATCTACGTGATAAGACTTAAATTACAATTACAAACGGAGAGATAATACCGGCAGTACCTATTATCTCTACGTCTGTCATGACATGATCTTTAGATTTGCAATATATGGACAGGATTGTTGAAAGTTAGAAAGTTAGAAGATAATACACGATGTATTTGCAAAACTTTCGTATAGTTTACGAAGACAAAGCTGTTTATTTTTAGCAATGCATGTTTTGTAATGGTCGTACCTAAGTTTACATAGGCATTTCTAAGTATTGCCAAATTCGATGTAAATTCTACATTGCATAGTCCTCTCAAAAGCTCTAGAAATTGTCGCAGTTTATATCATATGAGTCATGCAACAATTTAAATCAATCAATCCTGCTGAAAGTTAATAAAACCGACTTCAGAGAAAACAAAAAAGTGAAAAATAACTTCAGAAAAAACGCTTCAGAAGTCGGTGACCTTTGTTTGATTGATTTAGTTTTTTTGTCACCGACTTCAGAAGCGTTTTTTCTGAAGTTATTTTTCACTTTTTTGTTTTCTCTGAAGTCGGTTTTATTTTTTTGTAAAAATGTTTTTATTTTTCACTTTTTAGTGTTTCACATATGCTTACCCCTTCACAGCGTACCGGCTTGATTTTCTTTTATGAACTGGTGTAAACAATAGACAGATATGAGATTTCAGCGATCACAGTACATTTGCTATCATTTATTGAAGAGTTCCCGTCGCCTATCTTCCGAAGTTCTTCATCAGATCTTTACCAAATTGAAATGGGATCACTCCAAGAACGTACTCTTCCAAAAACTACCCAAATCGCTTCTGGTGTGCCTATAAAATTTAAGGAATTCCCTCTATTTCTCCAGGATCCAATTAAATGGAGCTTAACACATCTAACTGTCGAAATCTGGGTGTATTGTACACTTCTGCATACTCCCTCAGAGCATACAGGCGTGATGTTACGTCACTATGTTACATAAACAATAAACAACCAAGCGATTGCAGCAATTACTGCAGCTTTGCCGTGTATTTTTGAAGAGTTCCATTTATATCTCTGAAGTTCAGCGTCAGATTTTAACCAAATTGAAATGGAACCACACGGAAAGCACTAGCTTTCAAATAAAAAAAGAATCATCAAAATCGGCTTACCCAGTCGAAAGTTCAGAAGCAACAAACATTGTCGAAAATTGGGACTATTGTGCATCTAGGTGCCCCCTCAGAGCATACAGGCGTGATGTTACGTCATGATGTAGTATGAACAATGAACCTACAAGCGATTGCAGCGATTACTGCAGATTTGCCGTCTATTTTTGAAGAGTTCCATTGTATATCTCAGAAGATCAGCATCAGATCTTCAACAAATTAAAATGGGACCAAACGACAAGCACCAGCTTTCAAATAAAAAAAGAATCATCAAAATCGGTTCACCCAGTCGAAAGTTCTGAGCTAACAAACACAAAAAAAAAAAAAAAAAAAAAAAAAAAATACAGACTAATTGATAACCTCCTCTTTTTGGAAGTCGGTTGAAAATGAAGCAGTAAATCAAAGATTAAGCTTCAAGAATCGACAGCTAATTTATTAATTTAATCAAGTTGAAGATGTTAATCCAATCAAGAGTTATGCATCTATTGTAACCCTGGCAATAAAGTTGAAACAATCCATTGTAAAACCGCAGGAAACTTGAGAACCTCCCAGTATTGTTTACACGAAGACGTTAACTCAGAGACATACTGTTATAATAATTCAAAACTCACACCAAAGATGTACAGCTTCATAAAAAAAGAAAAAACATCGCTTGTTGGAATTCCAACCTTGACTCCAAGAGTTAAGACGTCATTTGCTAAAACCAGATGTGGTAATTCGCCTGACTGGGTCAAGTTACTCGTAACAGTAGTACCGCAAAGGTCATGATTTATTCATAGTGCCGTGACATTGAATTTCCACGTGGTCCGTTGCTAGGCAACCAGGGGTACAAACAAACAACCCTCTTTCATTCAGCTTTTGACTTCGTGGAAGGATAGACGTGGTTCCTAAAATTGAAGACAAAACTTTGGTTACACAAAAAAACTGTTATTATCCATAAGTGTTATTATGATTTGAAGCCAGCATTTTAAAAGAAAAATAAAGTATTGCTAATATCCCAGAAACTGGGCAAAAGGGTGCTTTCTTCCATGGAAGCTCGCGGTATCTCCCGTTCCTTGGATCAAGTGAATTGGTGGGAGCCTGAACATTGGAAGTCGCGAGGACCTAGGACAATATCTTCGATATCCTTGGAGGACGCTCATCCTGGTGAGATCAGGAACGGCTGGCTGACTATTCAACGTCCAAAGGTATTTTCGGAAATAGTGACTTATAGCACAGCTTATAGTAGCACTAATTTGTTTTCTTTCTGTAATTTAGTAAGTGTATCGCGAGATTAGACGGCATCTCATTATGTCTAAAAAGGAATTATATACAAAATTATGTTTCACATCATTTATTCATATGATTGTACTAGCCCCACTTCTGACACCATGTTGTGTTCATTGGTTAATTGAATCAAAGACACCATTGGGAAGACTGGTTTATTAGACAGGTTACATAGTGGCAGTATCACAGACGGGGTTCACAGTGAGACAGCCATTAGGCAAGTGACGACAATCATAGAAAAGACATAGAGAATGCATAGTGATGTACACATCACTATGCATTATCTATGACTAATAACATGCTAAACAGTGATGTTACATCACTAGCCGTGCCCCTCGATCTTACCCGTCCTTTCTGTCTTTTTCTCGGCTTCCGAGCGTTGTATTGAATTATGTTAAATACGCTATAAAATTCGTTAAATAGCTATCAACAATATTTTTTTTTAATTAGAAAAACACAATTTTGTTTTAAATGCATTTTTTCAAGAATTAGGCGTTTAAATCCGACTGATAGTTCCAAAGATTGGCATGTTTAACCTCTTCAGTGGTATTATTTATGTATTAGTTTAAATTTCATTTCAATCATCAATACGACAATAAACGCCAAAAAATAATTAAAATAATGAAAGTCCAATCTTCACCCTTCGATTTCTTACATTACACGCGAATTACACGCGCCACGTGAATTTAAGATTTAGCAACAATAAACCTGTTTTAAAAACTCAGTTACTAAAGTCATTGAACTAATGCTTTCTTTTTCTTTTGCGACCAAACGATGTGGTTTCCTGTCGCCCCTTGCGGCTGAAACAGGATGCATGAACAGAAACACCGTTCTATGTTTAACGTTGCATGGAATTTGCATGCATGATGTAAAGTTTTTACAAGGTATAATGTCAATAATGTTGACTGTTGTGCTTTTTGGTGAGATATTTACAAAACATGAACCATGCATTCTTGACTATGTTGATCGTGGGTCATATCAGTTATAAGCATAATAATTATCAGTAGGAACCCACACCTAGTTTAAGTACGTATATTGATATTCCTACTCTGTGCGATTCATTTTCTAAAGATACTTTAATATTTTACCGGGCATTGAAAATCCCCAATGAATATGAAGTGTCTACTGAAACTAACAATTTAACCTACTCTTAAAAAAGAGGAAATACACCTAATTTAAGTACAAATTGATATTCCTTTTTTGTGCGATTCATTTTCTAAGGATACTTTAATATTTTTACCGGGCATTGAAAATCCCCAATGAATATGAAGTGTCTACTGAAACTAACAATTTAACCTACTCTTAAAAAAGAGGAGATTATGTATTCCACCAGCATCTCTATTCTTATGTATGTGGTTACTTGGTTGGTTTATGTGATTCTTGTGATTTGGTAGAGGAAACCCGTTCGGCGACCCGGTATAAATTGTGATAACTTTGCTTGTTTTAACATTGTGTTTTATAGGGACGTTATACGTAGTACGTTATACATATTATGTACGTTATACAAAGGTACGTTATAAATGTATCAATACAAAATGCTTCCATACTGAAACTCATTCATTTTCTTTTCTGTAAAACAAACAACTAAGATGACCTTTATCGACAGCTGTTACAAATTTCAGGTTTTGTAACTAACAATCTAAAAATACCCCAAATTAAACGTTTACTATTAAATTCTAAACTCGCTCACATATTCTGAAGGTTTTCTTTACTAGAGTTCACGCCACCTGTATCGATTCCCATACCAAATCAAATAAAAGGTGGTACCTACTTAAAATGTAAGTAATCGATTCGACCTTCAACATTTCAAACGTCCGCCCCTAAAAATTTTACCACGAAACCAACCATTGGTTTGAGTTTTTCTATTTCATTTTAAAGTTTCCCTGAAATTACTAAAGACATCATTCATTATTTACGTAGTTAATGTGTTTTCTGAAGAGGACCTCGTGGCTAAATAATAACAGCCGCACAGTCGACCTTCAAGGGTAAGCCGTCCTTGCCGAGGTTGGTCCTTGGATTGGTGATCGTCATTACATACCGAATTTCATCCGTGCCTCGGAAAGCACGGCAAGCTGTTGGACCTGGATGTTATTTCTAGTTCTTTGACAGTCGTAACGAGTGCTCGGAAGCTGAAAGTCTGACATCCAGTCTAACGAGGGGATATCCTAATACCCAGTTACTAGGTCGTGGATTACTGGGTACTCAGCTGTATCTAGTTAGACTGGAAGCCGACCCAACATAGTTTAGGAAAGGCTTAGTCAGATGGTGAGGTGGAAAATTGGAAATACTAGCTGTTACGGAGGTTCGCACGAAATGAGGTTGGAAATTATTCCAGTGAATTCAGGGTGGTCTACTCGTGTGCCTATTTCTTCAAAACTGTTCCGTCGTAAACGCGTGAAAAAGTACTAAGTTATGTTTACCGGAGCAAAATGTTTGGGTGATGAGCATGGACATTTGTTTCCGAGTCATTATGTAGGTATACTAAGTATGTATTTACAAACAATAAAAACTTTTTAACAAAAAATAAAACCGACTTCAGAGAAAACAAAAAAGTGAAAAATAACTTCAGAAAAACCGCTTCAGAAGTCGGTGATCTTTGTTTGATTGATTTAGTTTTTTTGTCACCGACTTCTGAAGCGTTTTTTCTGAAGTTATTTTTCACTTTTTTGTTTTCTCTGAAGTCGGTTTTATTTTTTGTTAAAAAGTTTTTATTTTTCGCTTTTTGGTGGTTCACATGTGCTTACCAATGTTGTTATGGATATCCATATCTGTAACCGAAACTATCGGATATCCGAAATAAAAAAATATCCGTAACCGTAACCGAATCCGAAATAAAAGTTTCGGATAGGGCGGAGTCTAACTAAATACTACAACTCGTACGAATTAACTGTGCACTTCGCTGGAATGCAACACCTCTCCCGCTACCTCATGACGTCACAGCGCGAGGTGCACAGCTAATTCGTACGGGTTATACTTTCTTTATAGTAAATATGACTAGATTTTGCATTTAATTAGTTACCTATATAACACTTCAAAACGAGTAGAAGTAGTTATAGTAGTAAGAAAGAATTACTTTTATGACAGATTGCGAAACCTACAAGGTACAATTTAAGTCGAATATAATCTTATTTGTATTTCATTTCACAGTTCCTTAAAAAAATAATATCCGTAACCGAAACTATCGGATAATCCGAAATAATTTAATATCCATAACCGTAACCGAAACCGATATTATATTTTACCAATATCCATATCCGTATCCGGATCCGAAATTATATATCCATAAAATCCCTGGTGCTTACCCCTTCAAAGAGTACCGGCGTGATTTTAAAATATGAACTGCATGTAAACAATAGACAGATATGAGATTTCGGCAATCCCAGTACATTTGCTATCATTTATTGAGGAGTTCCGTTGCATATCTCCGAAGTTCTTCATCAGATTTTCATCAAATTGAAATGGGATCACTTCGAGAAAGTACACTTCCTAAAACTACCCAAATCCCTTCTAGTGTGCCTATAAAATGTGAAGAGTTCTCTCTATTTCTCCAGAATCCCATCATCAGATACTGATTTGATGATTATGAGACCACACAGAAAGTACCAGCTTTCAAATAAAAAAGAACCATCAAAATCGGTTCACCCAGTCGAAAGTTCTGAGGTAATAAACATTTTCGAAATCTGGGTGTATTTTGCACATGTGCGTACCCCTTCAGAGCATACAGGCGTGATGTTACGTCATGATGTAGTATGAACAATGAACCTACAAGCGATTGCAGCAATTACTGCAGATTTGCCGTCTATTTTTGAAGAGTTCCATTGTGTATCTCGGAAGATCAGCATCAGATCTTCAGCAAATTAAAATGGGACCAAACGACAAGCACCAGCTTTCAAATAAAAAAAGAATTATCAAAATCGGTTCACCCAGTCGAAAGTTCTGAGGTAACAAAAACAAAACAAAAAAAAAAAAAAAATACAGACGAATTGATAACCTCCTCTTTTTGGAAGTCGGTTGAAAAAGTACCTATGTAGTATAATATCAACAGGGTGGTACTGTGTGTAATGTCCAGCGATATTTATTATGTTTATGAATTTATAAAGCTCCAACAAAACCAGTCACTTTCACATTAATAATACAGGGTGTAACCCACCTCGTCACAAAGCCGTTAACCAAGCATTCTGTACATCAAACTAAGTAACTTTATGCAAAAATTTTTGCTGGGAAACAACTTTTTTTTTGAGGTTATAAATCATGTTTTGTGGTAGAACTCAATGTAACGCACTTAAAACATTGTGCTGATGGATGGATTAAATAGTACGGGGTTCGTGGAAGTGTTAAAAGTTACAATCTTACAAAAAAAACTCGTATTTAAGAAAAAACTGTCCTAAAAGTTGCAACTTTGACCCCCCATAACTCCGTAACTAGGAGGTTCCCAGGTATGGTGTAGAACAAAAAAATAATTGCAATGATGGGGAGAACAAGTGCCTTTTGGCTTCGTGTAGAGGTGTTTTACACCCTTTATATTAATGAATTGAAAATATTGACATGGCCACTAAAAGCGACCGATGGGGTGGTATCTAATTGCAATGTCCAGCACATTTGGTATGGTTGAAAGGTTAGTGAACTATTTATCAAGGGTGTTCAGTACCGATCGAATTGGACAGGACGACGAACCTTAATACGGTGATAATTATAATTATAATGACAGAAATATAAATGATTTCGAATGGATACCATTGAAAATTGTTAGTCTGTCTTGCTTTCTAATCTCTAAAATATCTTGAACATTCTTTATCAGGTCAATCGTCTAATCGGACTCGGCTGGGCAGCGTTCGGGAAGTTGCGTAGTATATTCTCGTCCAACTTACCACGGTGTCTCAAGACGAAAGTCTATGACCAGTGTGTGTTGCCACGTTGCCAGTGATTACATACGGAACCGTAACGTGGTCGCTCACAAAGGGCCTCATTGGAAGGCTTAAAGTCGCGCAAAGGGCAATGGAGAGAGAGGGCTATGCTCTGAGTTTCCTTGCATGATCGAATCAGAAATGACGACATCCGCAAGAGAACCAAAGTTACCGACGTAGCCCGAAGAATTGCCAAAATTAAGTGATTGCCACTTAAGTTTAGGCAGGCTGGGCTAGGGCAGGCCATATTGCTCGCAGAACGGATGGCCGATGGGGCTGAAAAGTTCTGGAATGGCGACCGCGAACCGGAAGACGTTGTGTTGGATGCCTCCCACTAGGTGGACAGATGATCTGGTGGCTGCGGGAATCCGTTGGATGCGAATCGCACGGGACCGGTCAATGTGGCGACACTTGGGCTCCCCCAAGTGTCCAGCAGTGGACGTCTTTCGGCTGAAATGATGATGATGACGATGATGTTTTATCAATAAAATGTAGGTACATACTTATGGGGACCAACTTAATTTTAGTAGAAAATTGTGTTATTATATAATCATACTGTTAATTTGTGATGCATTCATTATTTTTAATATGCGACAAAAACTGACATGACCTCAGGATTCCAAACTTGCCATTTCTATCAAAGCCAAAAGTTGTATTAGCTCATAGTTCATAACATAAAATGACTCATCGCGACGACCCTGAATGTGTTTGTTATCTTCGATCAAAATTCAGTTGAAGGCATTAATTTATTCATGTCGTATGTCCGCAACAATGCTATAACCAATTTGCAAAATATGCATCTATTATTTGTTTCTATACTCGTAGCTCTTGAACGCGGTTTAGATGTGCTGATCGTGTTCAGTGTCGTTTTGAACTGTTATTTCACCTCAGTTTTTACTTCACAAAGAACTTTATTTTCTTCAACATAAGGTTTATTTACAACAGAGGTACAATATAGCTCTAAATCAACTGCAATGTGCGATAAAAGAAATTCTATAGCAACTTTTTACTAGACTAATAAATATTCTTAGGAATCTTGTCGACTTTACTAATCAAGTTCAAGTGGAATAATAATATGCAATACCTAAGCTACGCAGTTTCTTACGAAATCAACAATGTTAGGAAACAGAATAATTGAGACAATTGCAAACAGGAATAGAAATACATGTTTTGCTTTCATTCCATATGCTCATCTCACCACAATATCATTTTGAAGACCTTTGAGATTAGAAACCTGATTACTAAAAGCAAAAGCACAGACAAAATAACTAACGGTAAACACGATAGTAAAACCTCTTTTAAATTACGTCACGGTTTCGAGTCGATGGACTAGGTTACAAATCATCGACATCATTCTATCATTGCAACTCTAAGCATTGCAGAAACTCATAGTAATAAAAGACTTAAAAACAAATTACATATAAAAACAATAAGTTTATTCACTAACTGTGGCCCGAAAGTCTGACAACCAGTCTTACCAAGGGGTATTGTCTTACCAAGGGGTATTGTCTTAACAAGGGGTATTGTCTTACCAAGGGGTATTGTCTTACCAAGGGGTATTGTCTTACCAAGGGGTATTGTCTTACCAAGGGGTATTGTCTTACCAAAGGGGTATTGTCTTACCAAGGGGTATTGTCTTACCAGGGGGTATTGTCTTACCAAGGGGTATTATTTGACGACTCGAATGGCGTAGTGGTAGTGACGCTGCCTTACGTTCTTAGGGTCCTGGGTTCGAATCCCGGTAGGAGCAAATGTTTGTGTGATGAGCATGGACATTTGTTTCCGAGTCATGGATGTTTATATCTTAATATATATAAATCTCGTGTCACAATGTTTGTCCTCAATGGACTCCTAAACCACTTAACCGATTATAATAAAATTCGCACACCATGTGCAGTTCGATCCAACTTGAGAGATAGGATAGTTTAAATCTCAAATTATGAGACGCAGACGAAGTTGCGCGAGTCAGCTAGTGTATAATAAGTATGTATTTACAACAAAAAAAAGTATATATGTAGTATATCAACTATCTAGTGTCCACGACACAAGCTTTGCTTAGTGTGGAACTGGGTGGCGCTGTGTGTTAATGTCCAGCGATATTTATTATCTTACCAAGGGGTATCGCTTCACTTAGAAATAGCTGGGATGTAGAGGTCAAACATACAGTCGCTCCGTTTAAAATACAGGTATTCTGTGGCATCCAGTTAGACTGGAAGCCGAGTCCAACATAGGTAGGAAAAAGCTAGGCAGATGATGACTGTAAGGCAGCGCATAGCAACGAAAGAGGTCCTTATTATAACAAAGATACATAAATTGTATGTATTTGGATTTTACTAGATGAAAGTTTTTATGGAAATTCGTCATTTTGAAATGCACTAGCGGTTTGTGTTTTATCTAAGTACACTAATCCATACTAATATCATAATTTTACAAAGAGAAAAGATTTGTATTTTTAATTTTTTTGTAACCACAAATAAACTGAAAAACTACGGGACCGTTTGAAAAATTCTTTCAGCAATGAATAGCTACATTATCAGCGAATAACATAGGCTATATTTTATCCCCGTACTCCCACGAAAACGGGAACTATGCGGGTGAAACCGCGTGACGTCCGCTAGTCAAATAATAATTTCTTAAGGCTGATGCTCCGAGGTAGCCCGTGAAATTCAATTTCTTTTACGTTTTTGGCAATTTGTAGGGCACTGCTAAGTTGTATGTTGATGAAAATATCGACTCTTATGAACTTGGAGGGTTGTATTGATAATTTAGACGATTATAATTCTGTAACTACATATGTCTTACAGCTGCGACCGATATTTTTTTCCATCAACATACAACTTAGCACTGGCCTGCAAATTGCAAAAAACGTAAGAAAATTTGAATTTCGCTTTTACGCTTTCACCTTAAGAAAAACGTAAACAACATCAAGTTATCAAGGCATTACCTCAATCTACATGTTTAAGGTCGATGACTGGTGAGTCAGCGCAGTCGCCCCACCGCGGCACTGTGCGCCTGCGCATGCGCACACTTTTATGGTCATTGCATACTCGCTCTCCTAAACACTGTTGATAATTATCTTTTGCCTTAAACATTGTTAATAGGGTCATTAGAAAGAATTGTGGGGATTGGAGGAATGGTTTCACCTAAATTCTTTTTCGAATTATTTTAATTAGCTCTATCTTTTGATCTATTACGAAAGTTGGACCCTCAGTCACAACTTAGGAGGCAGTTTTAGGTTCCGTATTGCTTTCAGTTCGTTCAGTAGACTAAAAATAGACAACTGACAGTAAATTCTATCGATCTACAAAGTCTGATAAATCAATAGATTATACCTTTCTATCCTGGAAAAAGAGGCGGTTTTCAGTGAACAGGGTGAACGTTAAATTAATTCTTTCTTTGTTTTTTTTTAATTAAAAACTTTTTAGAGGACTTTTCTTTTTAATTCACCATTTTCCATTCATCTAATAGAGCCTCTTTCTCTAGAACCAGATGCATGTGATAAACTGAGGTTCTCGCAAGTACTATTGTCTCTTCACCTTATTATCAATCATTATCATTATCAGGCTACAGCAGTTTACTGCTAGACACAGACCGCTTGAGTCGCATACCACTTCACTTGATTCCTGGCAACTCTCATCTTCCAGAGATTGTCGCTCCAGCTAGCCTATGAGGTCCCACCTTACGCTGGCCGATTCGCGGTCTCTACTCGAACTCTCTCTAGAACACGTCTACCCCAACAGTCATCGGTTCTACGGCTGATATGACCGACCCATTGCCACTTCAGCTTCCTTGTTCTATGAGCTCAACTACAACTACAACGTTGACGTTGTAACTAGGGATGCATCCGATACCGATACCGATACCGATACCGATATATCGGCGATACATCGGGGTTGCCGATATATCGGTATCAGCGATATTTTTATGGCAGATTCAACGATACTATGCAAATTTTGAGCTTTAAAAATGACGTCTTATACCCAAACTTGAAAAAAATGGCGCCGAAGTACTTTCGTTTCCAAATGAGTTCTGTCGCATCTGAGAGACTATTTTCCACCGCAGGTGTTATTCAAACAGACTTGCGAAATCGCCTTTGTACGCAATACATAAGAATACTTTGTTTATTAAATAAAAATCTTATAAATGTTAATTTGATTACTAAAACTATTAATTAAGTGTATTTTGTTTATTTTACCTTTTTGAATTCAATAAGAGTATCGGTATCGGTATCAGTATCGCCGATATTTTTATAAGAGTATCAGTATCGGTATCGTATCGGCAAAAAGGCGTATCGAGGCATCACTAATTGTAACCTTACTATTAACGCATTACGTCTTAAAACCATTGCAAGAACATCGTTGAAACTGCGACAATTAGACAGTTTACCAGTTACATTAGTAGTCGTATGTTACGCGGATGTTGCCTTACTATAATTATGTTCGTCCGCACCACATCATCATATTTCAAATGTGTCATAAATTGCTTGACGTAATTAGTTTCACTGATTGCTAACTTTGTTTCCAGAGTTGCAGAAGTGGAGTGTGCAATATTGTTATCTCTTCTATAGTTCTGCTGTTCTTTATTAGACGTTGAAAGACTTCATGTTGTTATACAAAGGGCTGGAGACTAATAAAACCAAATAAGTTATTTGACCAAGTCACTAATTCATCTTCATCACAGTCCGGCTTCATTATAGGCTTCTCTTTGCTCGTCCTAAGCTCCACGTTCTAATGCCAGTCTTATCTGATTATTCCTGCGATGGCAAAAATTTCGTCAGCCCATCGTTCATTAATAACTCGGACTCAATTCTATTTCTTGTGAAATTGTACCCTACCTCAGTACATCTAATTAATCACCGCACCAGGAATGGCCTTCTAATTCGTCACCATCGCCAATCTTCCGTGTAGTGTCAATTGACTCCACAAATGGTCGTCGAACCAACCTTGTCCGTTTGCATACTCCCGAGCTATTGATTTTACACCCACACGGTGGTAATACTCGATGTTTTATAATAATAAGCGGTTTTTCCTTTCACTTCTAATAGTTTTAATATGTTTACAAGGTCGTTATGCGACATTTATTTACTTTGTTTTGTGATAGCATAGTTTTATAGTTCTTTGTTTATTTTGTATACATTTCTCTAGAGGTGCTATTACGACACTGCGTTTCGCTATTTATTTGAATCGTATTGATAATGGTTTAAAATTATTATTTATGTTTACTTTATCTTCTTAACTAGGCCCAATTTATCTTAAAAATACCACTGATTTAAGAAGAAGGCTTTTTTCTAGTATTTGCTAGTTTTTTTTATACACCGCACTGATTAAAAATCTTAAGCGCAGGTTAACTTGGCAAGGCATCATAGTCTTTCTCGAAACTCCTACGACCTAACGATGCAGATTAAGCAGAATACCCAACAATCTAACTCTAAAAATAGCCATTTAGTACTTACTACTTTCACAGAGTATAAACAAACACTCGTCTTCAATCCAGCAGCTGACATTAGCAACCAAAGCGGCAACCATCGTAAACAGTAGGGAGGCAGGTACAGGCAACCAATCTATTTGGTACATAGGCAAAATATTTATCTTGTTACTTCATTGCCAATATTCATTTTACTTAGATGTCTAAATGAAGTCTGAAGACTTGTTATGGCTTACGGTTACGTTTTGGCGTGGGTTCAAACCCAGTAACTTTAATTTGTGTTATTTATTTCAATACTACTGCTCTCAAAACGGTGAAGGGCAACATGAAACCGGGAACCGGTATATACTAGATTTTTTTAATACGATTCCACCAACGTAGGTCACATTATAAGTTCCCACGACAGTCTTCATCATCATCATCATCATGGGGGTTTAGGTTTCCGCACGTAGTCCTTGAAGTGGACCATTGTGCGTAAGCCATGGTCCACCAACGTGGTGTCACTCGCACATCATTCTAAAGTATTTGCAAATTACCTTACTGTATACCAAATAGCTCGTTCAACTGTACAGTCATACTGTATCGCTCACGATTGCACGAAACAAGCACGGTGCACACATGCGTCCATTACACGCTAAACGTGCGTCGTGCATTGCACATTGTGATGTTGCGTACTCGTCGAATGCGGGGCTTTGTGAATTTTAATATCGCGAGGTACTTGTGTAAAGCATGATACAGATTTGCGAAAAACTGTCAGTGTAGACGTAGAGAGCATTTATCGACATCGTAAAAATTTGATTGGTTTTCCCAGAGCTCTGTCATCCCCAATTCCCCATCATATCTGACTAATCCTAACTGAAATTTCACTCTAAAATTTAGCAGCTTCTAAACATAAAATTTTGTATGGCCAAACGTCATTTTTGAGTATCTGTCAAATGTAAGTGCTACTTAAATTTTTAGTGACGTTTCACTTTTCGGCCGTCAGCGGTTTTTTGAAGGTTGTTACCCCATCCACCGGCTCATCTAACTGGGGGCCGCACCGACCCTAACTACGCTCGTTGCACGTGTTTCACAGTTTTACGGTTTCACTTCGACAGATTATAATCTACTGAAAAATAATGCGTTCAAAGGAGCATTTTATTTTTGATATTCTATATTATAGAGCTCCCTACAACGAAAATTCAAACGACTACAATCATGATGTATTGTAAGCAGTATGTTCAATTGACAATATTTCGACAATTTACAATCTCACTACATAGATTATAATCTAACGCTTTTTAGATTTACGGTTACATACACATACCATATATACGCCTCCCTCACGCAAAACAACGTAATCAATGCAAGTGTGCCGTCTGCTAATAGCTGCTCAATGCTTGTAACCCGTTCCTCGGCAGATTAGTTAATCTAGTCCCTGCCTAATGACTTGCCTACGCGGCTATTAGTATGCAACATACTGCTTTGTAAAACCACGTACATATAGTTTGGCATACCTATATAGGTATTTTCATTTACCTTGAAAATGTGTAGCGTGATTTGTGTAGAGAAGATTATCCTATAACATAATTTGGTTGTATGATTTTTATTCAGCCACTCTTGCCAAGGGATATTGTGTTATCCTATAACTGGGCCACAGAGTTCGGGTAGCCAGTCTTTCAATGGAAAATACTAATATTCAGCTGCATGTGGTTAGACTGAAAACCGACCCCAATATAGTTGGACTAAAAATACTTCTAGGCGTTGCACGAGAAGTTTTTATTTACTTACATTAGCTTTTCTTGCTTAAGCTCCTGTTACTAAGATTAGCCTGTGTTATTCCACTACTGGGTAAATGCCTCTTCCCACGACTTCCAGTTGTTTTGATCCAGGGCTTATGTGGGCCACATGGTCATTGATTTTGTCGCATCTGGTCCTGACACTTCTACGAGATCTGCCGCGAAGCCTTCTGGCTGTATCAGGGCTCCAGAAAGTTGTTATTTTGGCCCACAGTTCATTGGGCATGCGGCAGACGTGGCCAGTATTTAGGTCCATGTTCACCGAAAAGATAACGGTCTGATTATCTAAAAACAGCTGTCAGTGTGACATATACCCATACAAAAATGTGTGTTTTTAGATAATCAGACACTTATCTTTTTGGTGAACATGGACCTTAGTATACGCTTTTAATTCAAGCATACTTATGTACTACATAATATTACTAGCAGACGTCACGCGGTTTCACCCGCGTCGTTCCCAATCCCGTGGGAGTACGGAGATAAAATGTAGCTTATGTTACTCAGGGTGAATGTAGCTTTCGAATGGTGAAAGAATTTTAAAATTTGGCATAGTAGTTTTTGAGTTTATTCATTACTAACATACACACAAAAATACTTTATTTTCTCTTTTAATATTACTGTAGAAGTGTCTTAAACCAGACCATCTCGATAAAACAAATTTTCTCAAAATTGTATCATTAGACGTTACCTTTCTGATTTACATTCACGATATCCAAATATTATCATGTTATTACAACTCATTAAGGGTATTAAATCAACACGGTTCTTCGTGTCTGGACCTCATTGAATATAATTTAGGTCAAGTTAAGTGAAATAATTGTAGTGTTTCAGTGATATTAGGCCCAACCCAAATATAAAAATGGGGATAATTTTTCATTACCTAAATGTAGATTGAGAATAACATTGTATGTTTGTTCTATATTAACCTTCTTTTAGGGTTAGAGTGAACGAACATAAAACCAAATGTATGTTCAGTGTACAGCTGTACACGGAACCATGGTACAAAAAACTTAGAATACAACTGAATCTGAGGTGTTAAAACGGCTTTGTGAAGAACCTCGTCGAATAATTTTCCTGACCAGGTTGGGTGCAGTTGGGTGCAAGGGGGGGGGGGGCCTTGCACCCAACTGCTCCATACATTTGTACCGTGTATTTAGTTAGTACGCTTATCCTTAATATTGCTGAATTCTTTTTTAACCGACTTCTAAAAAAGGTGGTGGTTCTCAATCCGGCTGTCTCCTTTTTTTTTTTTTTAATGTTTGTTCGCGCGTACCTCCGTTGCTTGCCAACCGTTCGATAAGAACCATTCTACCATCAGAACTGAAAAATAAAACCAACTTTTAAAAAAAGCAAAACGTGAAGTCGGTGACAATATTTTTTTTAATAAACAACAAAAGGTTTCAACGCCCGTGAAATCTAGGATCATGTTAGACTCCCATTCTTGGTTAGAGTTAGTGTAACAATGTCTATCACACCCCTAGATGTAACATTATTACTATACTTAAGTCTTAAACCGCATCATTCTCTTTGTCTCTAAACAACAGCATGCCTAGTCACATTATAGATACTTAGGTACATGCACGTCTTTGTTCGTTTATTAATATCAACGAACATCTTAGATGCTTTGTCTTGTGTACCTGAAACAACTGAAGCTAGAGTTACCATGGAGTTACCTAACCAATACTCATAAAGGGTTCGTTTTCAATGACTGGCCAAACTTTCAGAGATGGTCCAGAATCGAATATTTTCGATATAATTAAAAAAAATAAGACAAAAATATTTTTTTATAAGTTTTCATTCCTGTCCACCTCTGAAAAGTGCACGTGTGGACATTGCAACCATTATTGTATCCATAGATAGCAGTTAGCACACACATAAATTTGGCGGCGCATGCAAGCACACGAGTGCTTTGATTCCTATTAGGTTTATGATTTAGGATTTTTTTTGGAACATTTTCAAATGAATGCTATAATTTTATTTTGGTTTTTTCGGCAATAATACTTAAAATGCACTTTTCGTTTGATATCTAGATCTTAATTTTAAATTTTGGCTGGTCATTGAAAACTAACCTTGTATAGAGAAGGATGTAGGATACGCAAATCATCTATCAATTTTTGTTTGATGAATGATTTCGACGTTTGGTTTAGGTTACAAACAAGTTTTAATGACAGACTGCTCAGTTACGGTGTTAAGTATCCCGGCTCAGTTTTGGCCAACTGTAATTAATTATTTAATTAATATACCTTTTGTTAAATAGGTCTGTCTATTTCCTACAGATCGTATTTTCTGAAATTAAATAGGTATTCAAATTTGTCAGTGTAAAATATTGTTTTAGCATTTAGCAGCTTCTGTAACAAAACAAATAATACAAAATCAAAATACACATCGTTCAGCCAAATAAAATAACCGACATTCACGTTGTTGATTTAATCCAAATAAATACGTATTTTTTCTCTCTGAAACATTTCCTCACAAAATGGTTACTGAAATTCCCACAAAAAAAGTCGTTACTGTCTAGTGTTACTCATGCTTCCTAAAAAAGTCTCAATACAGTATTACGGAAGTGTGGTATCGAACAATAATGTCATTGTAAAGGCGGCTGACAGGTTGTCTGTGCGCAGTGATGCGTGGGCGCCGACCTCACGCCCCCACTACAACAAAGTTATCGTGAGAAACGAGGCGATGAGTAATCTTATCTAAGACGTGATTGTAATTTTGATATTTAATTTTGCTTATGCAGGTGGAATATTGATCTACTTATGAATATTCTATTGTCCACGAAACAATTTATTCATTTTTACAACTCAAATTAAAATAAATCAATTTTCCATGTATTTATCTATTTTTCTGTTTTATTGAATCGCATGGAAAAAGTTCTAGTTTATTAGAAAATTTGTTAGTTTTCCAGTATATTTGTACCCTTATAGGTTACCTACCTTCTTAGTTGTTGGCTTCCCCGAAAGAAAATAAAGCCAATCATTGAAAGACAAAGACACCAAAACATTCAGCCACCAAAACTAAACATTCCTCACTTTGTCCCCCAGGCTCGGTTCCAGCAAAAGCAGATGCAGGAGCGAGAGCTTAAGATCGCTTCTCTTTATGAAGCACAGCAGGCGAGGGCCCTAGACAGGGTCAGACACTCGCCCAGCAACATCGGCCATACCTCTCCACCATTGCCTCCCAGTACGCACCAACCGGGGAAGGTAAGAAGACTCTTGCAAAGTTATTATTACGATTACGCGAAACTGAGGTTTTAAAACCTTTCTGTTTTGTCAAAGGCAAGCTTTTTCGTCAGTGGTATATATAGTAAACAGTATAGACCACAACAGGCCTCCTTGCTTGACTCTTCTTTTACAGTGGAAAGTCGACCCAGTGATGATAGTAGTTATTGATGTTGAGCTTTATTAATATTTATTTTGTTTTCAAGTACCTAGTAGATTGTTGTTTTTTACATGTTTTAGTTAAACACCGAAACATAGCGATATGTTATAACTATGTATCGGTGAAAACTGATACGTGATTGCTATTGTCGAAGGCTTTTGCGTAATCAACGAATTCCACATAAAAAAAAACATGTTTTAATAAAAAAAAACTACTTCACTGGCAGCCTTTGCCACCTCGAAAAATGTTTAAAACACACCATTTTGATGAATTACTACTGTAAAATTTTAATGCTGTTAAAACAACTAAATATAGGTTAACTTGAAAGAACAAGTGGAAAAATCATTGCCATTCTCACGAATGTTTATATTCCACATCAATTTATTATTCAGTAAGTAATACGTAGAAAATAACTTTATTTTTGAAGGTGAAGAAATTTCTTGAAAACACCCTACAATGTTTATTTTTCCAAGGTCAATTTTAAATACTTTTAATAACTGTGGACAATGACTACGCCACGTTCCTTCAACAAGCAGGCATTTCAAAAAAATCTGAAATTCGAAGACATTGTGGCATCCCCCTCTTTCCCGTCAGAGGTATACCACCAAGAAGACCCAGTACAGGTTGCTGGAAATCGCATCTCTCTTCGAATGTATGGGTTTTCGATTAGTACCGTCACGATATTTTCCTACACTGAGTTCATAACTTTGTTTGCCAGGTGCGACAAATGTTCGAAGAGCGTCGTACAAAAGCCGGCATTGACAAGAGCTATCCCCTACAGCCGATCCACAACACAGATAGGGCTGCGGCCCGGAAGCCCCTACCCAATGGGTACAGTAAGGTGTCCAATACCAATAAGCTCACTCTCGAGAGGAAGGTCAGCAAGCACGTCATCAACAATACACACAGCGTTAAGAAACAACAGCAACATGTAAGTAATAAAAATAATTAAGAGACCAGATCAGACCTCTTCAGACAGATTTGACCGGACAGTTTGCGGACATTGACGGGTCCTTTAATACATTCTCTGTCAGAGTCTAGAGTCCTGTGTCGTTTCCTTACCGGTTTGACCGCCATTGATTCGACGTAGCACTTGTGCATAAACGAAGTTTACTTGTTGTTGTTGCAGAAAATAGAGAACATAGTAAATGGATCCGGCGATCTCAACCACAACCATGAATCAGACCTGAATTCTGACCAACATGTGGTAAGTAAAAGGTGTCTGATCCCTTCTAAACTTCTAGTGGTAAGCAATTAGGTGTCTGATCCATTCTAATAGCCAACTTTGGCTCTTGTTTTGTTCACATTGCAAAAGCTACTGTATTTCTAAACGTGGACACTTGTTATTGTATTTCCGTTATTTATGTTTATTTGAATGCCATTAAGTGTTCCATGCTCTATTATTTAAATGAGTTCCCTTCAGCGGCCCCAAAGCAACGGCGAGGTGATACTCCCGAGCACGGACGAGCTGGACAAGGCTGATAACAACTACCTGATAGAGAACGAGACGTTCCCTGAGGCGATGGCGCCGACACCAACCCCAAGGTCGCCTGACCCACCTGTAGCAACCAAGAAACCTCCACCTAGAAGGTAACTTTCCTTTATCATGAGAACCTGGCAATCTTGTAATAATTTGGGCATGTTTTCATCGTATTATTATTATATGCCGTTTCAAGAATCGGAAAGTTCATCAGACCAAACACTAATAGATTTTAGTGACTGGTTCAAGCCATCCTGCGTTGGCGAGGTGCTTCCTGTAATGGTTAAATGGCTATATTTTCTCGTCATTGGAACCAGCTAACTCGGTGAACTGCTGTGCAGAAAACTTATTCAATCATATTTTTATTGTGGTTTTTGTATCTTAGAAGTCCCGCTCAAAGAACCAGTCCAGCAAAATCGAAACCACAGCCATCACCGGTCGTTGCACCACAAAGGAAAGCACCCACAAGTGAAAATGCGGTGAGTGGTCTTTATGGAAACTTACTTAGTAAATAGGTACTATACACATCTGAACCTTTCTTAGTCAATGTACACTTCCGAAGGGGACTCCAAATTGTACACCGTAACCTCAAGCATTCGGCGCGGCAGTGGTTTAACCGAACGCGACGTCACAACTTTAATAGCAGTGGCCAAATAATATAATTAAAAAGAACCATTGTGCTCTGCTGTAGCGACTAGGACGGCTTTACCGCCACGGTTTGCGGTACCGCAACCACATACCCGCGCCAAACCACACCTTCGGAAGCTCTACCTTAACTGTGAACCTATCACGATTGGGCAAAACCCTATTTATGTACCTTTAGGGCTTACAACATCGGCATTCTTATAGCCATATACCGTTTAGCTTTTATTTCGGCATTTGCTTGCAGAAAACACTCGGAATCGCAACCCATCAACTCAGACTCGGTCGCCGCGTTTGGCACTAAACCAAGAAGGCGATATGAAAAAGAAACTAACAATAAAAACAAAAATCAAAATCATTCAATCAAATCGAAAGTAGACTACAGGCCGTGTAGAGAAAAAAAACATTTCGACTACTGAAAAAATTTGGAATGTCATTCTAAATTTGAATCAATTTCAAATCGTTCAAATCCTTTGCAAAATTGCATCTTTTTTGTCAAAATGACCACTGAAATTTTCTGTGTACAAAATTAAGTAATAACTATTTCGGTTTAAATTCGTTATGTTAGCTGACGAAGGCGCCGGTTCTCAATAGCTTGTATGTGATGTGTTCAGGTGACGGAGAGCAATAAGGCCCGCGGGGCCATGCATCGAGGTGGTAACCAGGTAAGCGAACACGCATTGATAGACCAAAACACAATAAAAAATGTAGATTGGTACCAGGTCACACGTGAACCTAGTAACTCGTTCAGTATCCAGTATTCAGTATGCTTTTCAGTACCTACACAGGTCAGACGACCCACTGACCGTCTTCCCACAGCATCTAAGCTCTGCATTTACTCAGCCTTTTGAAGTCCACAGCTGAACATACTAGGCCTCTCTTATACTCCCACGTAACTCAGTCCTTAACATTTTCAAGGCGCTTGCCGATTCGCTGTCTACTTATTGAGGACCAAGTCTAGTTTGATCTGTCGGCCATCGGTCCTTCGATAAACAGGGTCTACTTACTGCCACTTAAACTTACTCTACAAGCTATGTGTCTGTAACTCCAGTTATTTTCGGGATAATTGCATTCAGAATGTTACACTTCAAAGAATCTTCGAGCATAGCGTGTGGTCCATAGCGCGCTAAACGAGGAAGTGGTTCAGAATCTTATTCTTATTCATTTCTTACTGACATTCGTATCTATTTCATTTACATTTTTTTTTGCTTTTCTTCGTTTTTGTTATGCTTACTGCATTTTAGTTTATTTTACTTTAATCACTATTTGCAGGTGTTGACCAGAAGAACACCAGCAGTGGTAGGTTTATTTTATTCTTTTATTTATTCTTCTTATATATAATATTTTTAATTATCAAATAATTATTTTGTTAGTTTTCTTGGTAACTATTCCGGTTTATCCTTAAATGACGAAATCATTTCACCAAGTTTTAGTATTAATGAACTCTAGACGTGTACCTAACTTCACTCCCCCCTAGACCTCCCAACTTCCTTTGACGTCTGCAAAAACCCCCACTTATTTTTCGAGTGATGGAACGGAAGTACCAACTGACTTACTGGCCGAGACTTTGTATTCAAAAACAACCCTCTCCCTCTATTCCAATTCGACTATAAACCACATGCTCTGTTCCTTAGAGTTCCGGCAGCGTAGGCACGAGTGGTACCGGCGCAGGGCCTAACCGACGCGCGGGACAGAGCGCGGCGGGGCTCGCGTCGGAGACCTCCGGCGTACCGTGCGCCGTGTGCGGCCGCCGGTTCGCGTCCGACCGCATCGAAAGGCACCAGGAGATCTGCCGCAAGGCCCACGCCAAGAAACGGAAGCCATTCGACGCTCTGAAGCATAGGCTTGCTGTAAGTATTCGGGTCTTTCTAACTTATTCTTGGCAGCGTAAGATTTACGTTAACTTAGCACACTAGCACTGAGTACTAAAAGAGAGAGATAAAATACTAGGAAGTGGCCGGGTTCTTGAAGGAGCGCCTAATGTAATTTTGACGTTATATTTATATTGCGGGACCTTTAGTCCTTTTTTTAGGGGATTCGGAAATCGTCTGGTGAGTCGACTACTTTTTCTGCCAACCAAATCCTAGTGGCCCTACCAATACCGTGCGACGGATACCCCCGACTGAAATATCTAGTAACACCAGCCCAGTCCTAAGAGCCGCGCTGGATGTCTACAGACATCACAGGAATATGACACAATACAACTAAATTAACTTGCAATTCTAACGTTCTGTACTTTTTTCCCTTTTTACAACTAGGGAACGGACGCTGTTGGTTATAAGGCAAGCAACACTTGATAACTTAACGCATTGTTCAGTGTCCTACACCACACCCACATTTTTTCTTAATAGATTTTTCGTAAATACACTTTTCAACATTCAGCTGTTCTGTCTACTCCACATACATGTTGTGGGAGTGCTTTCATGACTGTAATCGTTACAAAATTTTCGCAAATCATTCTATCATTTCTTAACAAGGGTAGGGTGGAAGTGATGGGTTACTTTTCAATTTCATTACCACCCTATGTATTTCAATTAGAAGTCGAACCAATTCATTCGCACGAATGAAACTGTTATGCAAATACATGATGATTAGAAGGTTGTCGAGTACAACCTGCCTGTTCAGATCACCACGGTTTGAACAGAATTGAAGTAATAGTGAAGAATTAATGCTGCTTTCGTTCCACCGTCTGACCTATTCCAATTTCCAGGGTACGGAAGCGGAGCCCTTCATAGGGAAGCTCCGCAAGGCGCCTGCAAACCCCCAGTCAACCAAGATCACCAAGCCACTGAACAACAACTGGCGACAGAAGCACGAAGAGTTCATCTCGGCTATACGAGCTGCCAAGCAAGTGCAGGCGCATATCAGTGCTGGAGGTGGGTACATTTACTCAGTATGATGTTTAAAAGGTACGGAAAGCAATAGGTGCATTTATTTGCGGCTTACAAACAATACAAGGTTTTTGAGCCAAATTTTGCCAGAAGGATTTCGGGTCCAAGGAGAATTAAATGCAGTCGATAACTTTCTCAACAAGCCCTCAGGCTCGATGGAGCGAATATCTTCACAGGGTAGCTGGTTCTGGTATCAACTAGATGAGAGTTGCTGACAATCGAGTTGAGTGGCGTGCGTTTGTGGAGGCCTATGCCCAGCAGTGGACTACTGCAGGCTGATAATGATGATGATGATAAGCTTCCCAACATTAGGTCCTGCTTAGAAGATTTTGAAAATGGCACGAACAGCTAATTATCTATTAAATGGTCAGATTTGTAGCATATGAATAATATGAGTGGCTTTTGTGCTCCAAAATGATCAACTTAAATCGAAGGTACTGTTATATCAGAATCGGAATAAATTATTAACCTGAAAAACACGTCAATCTGATTATTTTGCTACTTCCAGGTAAGCTAAGCGATCTCCCACCACCGCCGCCTTCCGAGAACCCAGACTACGTGCAGTGTCCTCACTGCAACCGACGCTTCAACCAGTCAGCCGCCGAGAGGCACATCCCCAAGTGTGCTAGCTACCAATTCAACAAGCCCAAGCCCGCGACAAAGCGCCGGTAACCGGCCGGCCGAGCGACGAGACCCGAGCTTACCCGAGTGAGACCCGACAACAACCGAACGGAAGGCGACCGCTTATTTTGAAATTGGTCGTTGATTCTAAAAGTTTGTAAATAGTACTGTGATCACTCGTGTATCGCTAGGTGTGATTATTGGCTGTACTAATTTTAAGAATAACAAATTAACCGTTTCTCTCGAGATCCCGCTCTCTGACACATTATGCCAGACTGTAACATCGACTGCAGCAAGGTCATCTCTTCCAATTGGATGGTCGATACTTGCCTACAATTGCTTTTCACTCTTACTTTATTTTATTTAGTGAAGACTTACTTGGATATTTTAAGTCCTAACGAATACTTAGTTAGTTAAGATGGATATGGGCGATGTAGGATACACTTTTAGCCCGGAATTCCTCGATCGCAGATACTCGAGGGGACCGTTCAGTTTACAAGATTTTGTTCTTCGAATGTGCTTGGCGTCCATTATTTACTATCTAGTCTGGATGTCGATCGCTTACGTTCACGAGCTCTTCTGCGAAAATGCGCAAAGACCATCATTTGCTAGACATAGAGTACTATCAGATATTTTATCATAGACAATTTCATTGAAACTTTTTGTCAGTAACGGAACTTTCTTTTTCTTTCTCAATATATGTAACTAGTGTCGATCCTAACTTTACCGTTTTTTCAAGATTCAAGCAAGACTTGAGCAAGGTACAACTGCGAGTTGTTTCTATAATTTTTACTTTTTATTTAATTAGTTTTCATACAATGCATAATTGTGCTCGAATTATTTCATTAGCAGTAAATGCAGTTATGTGTACAATAATAATGTTTCTAATAATCACACTGTCTCATTATGCATTGAGAGTTACTTTAGAAGTTTTAAACTTAACGACATACGAATAAAACAACGAAACGTTCACTATTATAGAAATTACCAAATTATTATCATAATATATTATTTTTCTATTATTCAAGCATTATATACTATTTTAATAACACTATTCATTTATATACTTCAAGCTTTCTTAAACGTCTGAATCAAACAACGTTGGTGAATTCTTTAATAGTGATTGTTACAGAAGTGACTAAATTATTACACAGATAAGACATCTCTTAGACTATAATGAATAAATAATTCGATTGTAATGAAAATTAGCATGCATACTTACATTATTCATTCAATTTTATTAGTAAGCGGACTTGAAAATACGGACTTTAAGTGAAGTTAGTTTAAATTGACATAATGTACTTAGAAGATCTACTTGTACTTAATACCCTTCCTAATCAAAAAGTCCTGAAGGAAATGTTACTAGTAGCAAAATGTTCTATTGGCAAAACGTCCTATTTGTAAAATGTCCTACGAGCAATACGTCCTGATATTATTCCTTTTAAATCTCATATTTATTTGTGGTTTTACTAACTTTACCACTTGCAATTTACCATTATTTTGTTTTAGGACTATTTGCTTGTAAGACAAATTGTGAATAAGACGTTTGGATGAAATGTCGTTTTGAGTATAGGTCGAATTGCTTCTAGAACCTTTTGATACGGAAGGCGTAGTACATCGCCATAAAGACTGTCGGGACCTATATACATATATATAAATAATAAAGACTACAAGGAAAGATTTTTAAAGTCAACGTGACGTTTGTACAAAAACTATGCTTTTTAAAATGTTAACAATGCAGAATGTTATTGGAATATTAAAATGTACTATATTATTTTGTAACTTTGTGCTGTTTCATTCCAACGATCACCCTATACATAACACATACACATATCTCCCGGATTTTCCCGTGGGGGGTGTAGGTAGAACGCTCAGAACGCCACCTGGTGCGGTCCGTGTGACTGACACTCGCTTGGCCATCATCAGGGATTTTAATATTGATAACACAAAAAATTTTGCTAAAGTCGCCAAATATCTGAATTTGTCGAAAGTCACCAAAAATCTGAATGTCGGTCAATGGTTCGTTGGTTGGGAGTGTCTCCCCAGCTTGGCCACATTTATATCTCAGAAACAAGGCACCTAGTGAAGATCTGTTCTCTTCTTTCCCATATACAGGGTGTATTTCACCTCATCACAAAGCCGTTAACCAAGCATCCTGCACATCAAACTAAGTAACTTTACGCAAAAATTATTGCTGGGAAACAACTTTTTTTTTTGAGGTTATAAATCATGTTTTGTGGTATAACTCAATGTAACGCACTCAAAACATTGTGCAGATGGATGGATTGAATAGTGCAGGGGTTGTAGAGATATTTAAAGTAAAAATCAAGCGATAAAAAGTGGTATTTAAAAAGAAAATTGTCAAAATCTTGCAAATTTGACCCCCAATATCTCCGTAACTAGAAGGTTCCCAGGTATAGTGTAGAACAAAAAAATGATCAGAATGACAAGAAGAACAAGTGCCTTTCGTATTCGTTAAGAGGTGTTTTACACCCTTTATTGTCGCTAGTCATGTACGTTTGCCTGGCACGGCCCCACAGAATCTGCCTTTTAGGTGTTCACCAATGCAATGTACTCGCTTCTAGGAGTATATGTACCGGTTTCTTTTTCAATGTACCTCTGTACTTTTGAAGAAATTTGCAAAATAAGGGGGCCGTGCTGAAAACGTTTGGCTGGCACGGCCCTCTTTTTTTGCGTGTAACTTGAAAAACGTAAAGCGCATTAAAAAGTTTCTTAATCTCAAGGAATGTGCTCTGTTGACGCGTTATATGTACCGCAACGGATATTCTGAATTCGTAATAACAAAAAATATATAGATGTAGATAGGGGGCCGAGCTGAAAAATAAATAATTGAGGAAATCTCCAAAGAAGACAAATAACCTGAGCCAAAAACTATTAAAACATAATTAATGGGTGGCAAGTAACATATGTACCGCATTGGTTTCTAATAAAACTTGCTAAATTTGATAAATAAACCTATGTTAGTTAATTCAGCACGGCCCTCTTCATACGCCTATATCTTTTAAAATATGACATGTTTGCTTACAAAATTCGACTTCCTGAATCTTCTAAAGAAGTTCATTCATTCCAAATAAATTGCTATACTGCTGTATTAGTACTATAGAAGATAAATTGGATCGAAAATATCATACATTACAACGAATGGGGTGACCATGAATCAACGTGAAAAAAAAAGGATTAAAGAACTGCTGATATATTGAGTCAATCTATACTTAATATTTCAAAGAGAAAGATTATATAGCTTAAAAGGTTTAGTAAAACAGAAACGTTTCCAACAAATCAAAATTGACTGAACCTTTAATTTAGTACAATATTTACATACTACATCTAAAACTATATACAATTACAAAAATAAAACTTAAAGTAAAACTACAATATATATACAACAATGTCAACAGGCCACTTAGGCGTCAAAGTACTCCTCCGCATCGCTGTCATCGGGAAACGTGCCCAGAAGACTGGCAGCATTGCCACGTTGAATGGCAATGCTAATTCTTTGGCCAAAGAAAGAGCCAGCCCTCTGGTCACGCGAAGTGTCGATCAGTCGGCGGGAGATTTCTTTAAAAAGGAGACGCGCACTCGGACCCCATGAGCGTGGATGGTAGATATAACCCGAGCGTTTCGACCCCAAACGGCTCAAAGCTGTAGTTACCAATAAGGTTACAGTATTTGCGCCGTTTGAGGATCTCAGCAGCTGCAGCAGCAGCGCCTGCACAGCCCGCCGTGCTTGCAACCTTACATTACAATAATATTAATATTACAATACATTGTATGACATTCACGGCATATTCAAGTGAAAAAAAAGATAACTAAATGAAAGTGGTGGCTTTACAGTACATAGAACTCACACAAATGTGCTATGCAATTACATAATAATATTTTACAATCTTCCGCAGCTTCCACAATAACTTAACATGGGAATCAATTATGCGTTTCATACAAGATTTAAATTTCGTCTCATTCAGTTGTGAATGTGAGGAGGTATTTTATTGTAACATTTTAAACAGTACCCCATGAAAGATGAATCTACTTTAGCAAGCCTGAAACCTGGCTGAACGAGTTGGTCCCTATTTCTAGTATTATAGTGGTGTCTGTCACCTCTTTTAATGAATAAATGCAGATTTTTTCTAACGTACATGTTGTTTTCATAGATGTATTGGCAAGGTATTGTCAAGATATTAATTTCCTTAAACAGTTCTCTCAGAGAATCGCGTCTACGTAATTTGTATATGGCTCTGATGGCTCTTTTCTGCAGAATGAATATAGACTCGATGTCTGCCGCACGTCCCCATAGTAAAATACCGTATGACATAATACTATGAAAATTTCTAAAATAGACTAGCCTCGCGGTATCAATATCAGTAAATTGACGGATCTTTCTAACAGCATATGCTGCTGAGCTCAGACGTCCTGCAAGAGATGTTAAATGAGGATCCCATTGTAGCTTTGAATCGAGCGCAATTCCCAAGAAAACTGTTTTATCGACAAATATTAGTTTCTCTTGATTCAACATTATGTCACAATCACTACTTTTGACATATTTTGGTAGGGCAAATCACTGAATGCACTTAGCTTTTTTCCCATTTAGTACCTAGTAGAGGAATGAACCCAGAATCGAACCTTGTGGGACACCCATTTTTACTTTTAAACCCATTGAATTGACACCATTTATTTGTACTTTCTGCTGTCTATCATTCAAATACGACTTTACTAAACTAAGCGCAAGTTTACCTAAACTGTAATGCTCAAGTTTCAAGATCAGGGTTTCGTGATTTACGCAATCAAATGCCTTCGAAAGGTCACAAAAGATTCCTATGGCATCTTGTGCCTCTTCCCACGCAGTAAATATGTGTGTATTTTATTAAAAAAGAATCCCTGTCCAATTAATATTTTCTATCTTAAAGTTAAGGAACGTAATAAAAAAGTGCATAATTTAACAAATAAATAGTATTTCTTCAGACGTACGTAAATATTCATAAATATTAAGTATAGATTTACTCAATATTTCAGCAGTTCTTTAATCCTTTTTTTTTTCACGTAGATTCATGGTCACCCCATTCGTTGTAATGTATGATATTTTCGTTCTAATTTATCTTCTATAGTACCAATACAGCAGTATCGCAATTTATTTGGAACGAATGAACTTCTTTAGATGATTCAAGAAGTCGAATTTTGTAAGCAAACATTTCATATTTTAAAAGATATAGGCGTATGAAGAGGGCCGTGCTGAATTAACTAACATTGGTTTATTTATCAAATTTAGCAAGTTTTATTAGAAACCAATGCGGTACATATGTTACTTGCCACCCATTAATTATGTTTTAATAGTTTTTGGCTCAGGTTATTTGTCTTCTTTGGAGATTTCCTCAATTATTTATTTTTCAGCACGGCCCCCTATCTACATCTATATATTTTTTGTTATTACGAATTCAGAATATCCGTTGCGGTACATATAACGCGTCAACAGAGCACATTCCTTGAGATTAAGAAACTTTTTAATGCGCTTTACGTTTTTCAAGTTACACGCAAAAAAAGAGGGCCGTGCCAGCCAAACGTTTTCAGCACGGCCCCCTTATTTTGCAAATTTCTTCAAAAGTACAGAGGTACATTGAAAAAGAAACCGGTACATATACTCCTAGAGGCGAGTACATTGCATTGGTGAACACCTAAAAGGCAGATTCTGTGGGGCCGTGCCAGGCAAACGTACATCGCTAGTCGCAATTTAGAGATATTTCTCAACGGTATAAAATCTCTGACACCAGTAGTTTTTGACTCCATAATAACTCATTTTATCGAGAATAACTATACACGCAAGCAAATTTTAGTTCATTCATCCATTCTCATATCTGCTTACTCACGATGTCGACAGTCTGAACAACATGATTTAATTGGGGGGCCTGGAGTTCTGAAATACAGGTCTAGGCTTAGTTTAGACTCCAGATCTCCCACAAATTACACGCTTTGTCAAAATTTCTGTGTCTTAATCTATACTCAGTTCAGTAAAAGCAATACATACACAGTCGCGCACACACACACATTTCTTAAAACAGAACATATTACACACAATTATTATAAACCTTTTGCCATAAAACATATCGTGTAGTGTATTTAACCTACCCAAGAAGCACATCACTTACTCGTCGTAAGAAGCAGCGGCCGCATTACGCGCTTAATGAACTATCGTTTGGTGATTTTTACATTGCTTGCCCAGTCACTTAGCGACAAACTTAGGAAGTGGTTGAGGAGCAATGTATTTATTGCAAAAATAGTACAGCCATTTGCTTATGACTGGGCCTCTTGTGCCAGTCGCGCGGACACCGACACGCCCCCTTGCCACTTCTGTTTTTTTTTATATTTCTACTAGCTGACCCGCGCAACTTCGTCTGCGAGTGAGGGTTAGTTTTTTTTTTATAAAAAGTAGCCTGTGTTACTTCTATAATACCTCCAAGAATATGTGTACAAAGTTTCATGATGATCGGTTGAGTAGTTTTCACGTGAAAGCGTAACAAACAAACTTACATTCACATTTATATAATAAGTAGGAAAGTAGGGATACACTAACCTCACAGAAAAGAAAGAATTATGCAAGAATGGAATTAAAACCACAAAACATATGCTTCAAATTCTATATTTTGCTTGTCTTTTAAAAACTTAAATGCAAATAAATCGCCCCTCACTTTATACACCGGGGTAGCGTGAACATGTTCTGGTGAATACACTTTTATATAACTGTTTACTTCTCCGAAGACGTGTGGGGCACGTATGAGAACACCACTGAAGACCTCGCAGGGACCAGTAAGTTGTCCGCGGATACTGCGTTGTGGTTTGAGTACCTGGAACAATGGTAAATACATCAGCTATTGTCTTGGGCCCTGGCTGGGGATTTGTGGTACCAGTTGCGGGTGGATTGGAGGCAGATTGAGGGTGGAATGGAGACAATTGCGCTGGTTAAAAAATATATAAAAAATATATATTAAATCGTCAATTGCGGTTGGGGTGTAATGGATACGGGTGTTATGTGGCTAGTTTGGAGACAGTAGCGGTGGGAACAAACTAATTGGGAAGTGGTTGATCCATAATGAGACTACCCACAAACTCCTAAAACCTCAGTAAAAGAACAAGTATTGAACACGTCAAAGTAATCTAACATTCCTAATCCAGTTCAGTTCCAGCAAGTCTACTTTGCCCGCGGCTTTACTCGCGTTATCATCATCATCATCATCATCATCATCATCATCATCATCATCATCATCATCATCATCAGCCTATTAATGTTCCCACAGCTGGAACACAGGCCTCCTCTCTATGAGAGGGAATGGGCCTAGGGCGGTAGATAAAACTTGTCTCCGATTTTTTTGTTTCAAGGACATGCCGGTTTCCTCAAGTTATAGTCGGTAATTATTACACGGTATCGTTTTTAATATTGACAATCGGGGTAAATATACTCGTAGCTTCCCGTTACTGAAAGTATTTTTCTATCCCTATTAAATAAATATCGCTAGACATTACACACAGCGCCATCTAGTGATACTAAGCAACGAGGATTGTGTCGTGGACACCAGATAGTTCATATACTAAATAAATACTTTTTGTTTGTAAATACACACTTATTATATCTATAAACATCCATGACTCTGAAACAAATGTCCATGCTCATCACACAAATATTTGTTCCTACCGGGATTCGTTTCCGGGACCCTAAAAAAGTAAGGCTTCCTACCGGCTGCGCCATTCGGGTCGTCAAATTACGTATTATAAAAGTGTCAAGTGATACTTACTCAGTGTACTCCCGGACGACGCGCGACATGTAATGCGGCGTGACCGAGGCGGGCACGGAGGAGAACGACGTCAAGTTGGCGCGCTGCTCCTCTTCATTGGGGTTGAACAGCGCTAGGTAGCCAGTGTGACCCGACTTCCATCTGAGGGAGATAGGTAATTTATGATAATATAGTGATAGTTATTGCTCGTCGAAAGTTACGTATATGAAAAGTTCTATCGGCGAAATATCTGTACACACTCCCGGGAAACGGAAATAAATGAATCATTAATAATAATATAATAATAATAATAATCTTTATTTCAAAAAGCCAAATACAGTTTGTCCATCTCAAACAAAACAGAAAAGAAAAAACGTTATAATATGAAGTACAACACTATGCTAATTTGAGATAGAGTGAACGACTGTGTCTGTGCTAGTATAAACTGTGTTACAGACACAGGCGCCTTCCTCTTACAGTTCATTGATAATTTGCTGCACTTTTTAGGAGTTTCTGTGACCATAGAAACTTAGTTTGACAAAAGTACTTAACACTAAATAGCTTATTAAAATTTGTGTAAGGAAGAAATGTATGTGTGGAGTGAGTATGTGTCGTGCGGGTATGTGTGGTGTGGGTGTATGAGTGGGTGTGTGTGTTTAGTTGTGTGTTTCGTTTGCGTTTCAGTGTAGGATAGATAAAGAAGGAGCAATTTAATTCTGTCGACGAACAGTCCAATGGCGAATCGGTCATAAGAGAACGGTTGAGGAATTTTGGTAGCCTCCCATGGTTAGAGATGAGACATCCTATATGGTTTCATCTCTTTTACACCCAAAAGTGACATTAAATGAATACTGTTTTATGAGGGTGGTGCGAGCCTTGGTTTTGATGGAGTGTACATAAAGGGGCACTGATTTTTTTTTCCAAAATGTTATTTGTGCAATTAGTTTATTTTTACAATTCTATCTATAAAACACCTAAATATAAGGGCCAAAAGTGTCTTGGTGTTTTTTGTCCTCGACAAACCGTTTGTTGTGAAACGATGTCGAAGGGATTCCGTTCACTCCGACCACATAGGTTAGGTTAGGTTAGAACTGTGACCAACTACCTCGAAATTGGTCGCAGTAATAAAATAGTGCCCCGTTTCGTATCCACTGACCTTCGTTTCTATAAACATATTCCTCTAGAAAGCAAAAAAAAAAACTGCTGGTAAAGTATGCCATTGACTGTCACTATTAGCGACAAGACATTTTTTTTTAACTATAGAAAGTCCTTTCAGGCCGGAGACCTCCTTTACAAAGTATTGCACATACCTGGCCACAGCTAGCAGCGAATTGTCAGTGGAGTTCTGTGCAGGCACGCCCTGCACCAAAGTCTCGCCGTGTTGTACACTCGCGTCCTCGCGCAGACCCACTAGGTGAGACAAGTCTTCGTCCTGCGAATACACGATGTAGTTTAAATATGCTTACGTGCATAAATTCGCGCGTCCTATGGGGGCAGGCATTCCACAAAAGAACGCCACCTGCTCGATCTTTACATAATCTTTGCTTCGTCAAAGTTTGTAAACTTAACAAAAATACATGTTCCTTTTTTTATGCTCGAGTTAGGTGGGGGTGTTACATACGCACTTTGATGTGGAGTTGTGATCACCAGCCCTTTATACAATACAATAAGGATGCTACATACCAAAGTAATTACTACACAATGGGAATGGCAACTGTGAAACTATTGGCGCTAGCACAGCTAGTTCAAAGCATCGTCATTGGTTGAAAATCTGGTAATGTCATTTTATACACTGTTTTAGGCTTTCACGGTTTAAAACTAAGCTTATATTGTCACTTACGGGATATCTTCCGTGATTATTTATTGTGTTGTCAACCCGCGATCATGGCGCTTGCAACAGCGTCGAAATATCGGGAGCTCAACACAATAAATAATCACGAAAGATATCCCGTAAGTGAAAATATAAGTTTATGTCATTTTATATTTCAAAATGGCTTGACCTCATTGATCAGGTTGGGACTTAGTTATGGCCCCATCTATAATGTGCTTTTAACGGTCGCGGTTCCATTCTGTTTTATATTCGGTCATGCCAATCAGCAAATGCGTTTGTGATCTACCATCGCTGTCATATTCGGGTCGGCTCAACACAATTGAACCTCAATTTTGCCATCCAAAGCCGACTCGAACATATCCTTACTTCTCAATTTCGCCCTGAATAGTAAACTTTCTTTTATTTTTGGGCTACAACATCCAACAAATTTTATTTATCTGGTTCATTTTGTTACGTAAAGGCGTCATTTGTTAAAGCGAAAATACTATAATTTTGTATTATCGAACGAATCATACACCCAATACAATTTTTCTAGCTAGCAGCTGCTAATGATAATAAGAAGTAGTCTCAAACTCACTGTTGCGTTTATCTCCTTCGCATACTGGCGCAGGTTGAGCACGGGCGCGACCGGTAACAGCATCTCAAACGCCGCTAACTCTGTCTCAGCCTCCAGAGATGTCTTCAACTGTGAACATTATAACAGTGGTTAGTTTGTTTCGACGTTGACTCGTTGATCTTGATAAGCCTAACGATCCCACTTCACTATCACTACCTATTTGAAAGAATTATTTTGTTTTTACTATGGACACTTTTAACGTGCACATCTTGCTACATTGTTCTCACATAATTTACCATCTCAACATGAATGATGTAACCAAGATTTTGTAACAATAATTTGATTTAAAAGAGTGTCCATGGAGTTTCTTACCCGTTCTTCTCCATAGAGATCTACGTTAGGGAATGGGAACTACAGTACTTTCACAGTTTTTATGTCTTGTGACTGGGACTGTAGCTACATTTAATTTTCATCTTTGTCTCGACAATTCAAAAGTGCCACAGTGTCAGTGTCAGTGTTGGCCTACTTGAAATAAATGCTTTGATTTTGATTTTATTAAGGCGCTTCATCTCAGCCGAAAGACATCCGCTGCTGAACATAGGCCTCACCCAAGTGTCGCCACATTGACCGGTCCCTTGCTACTCGCATCCACCGGATTCCCGCAACCTAAATAAGCAACTCTATTTGTGGTGGTTCAAATTTCGTTTGAAATGCTGTAGAATAAAGTTCTAATCAGCTTGCACTACAAAGTGGTTGAAACGTCAGCGACTGCGGGCCAAATAGCGCGAAATGAGTGGTTTCGATCGATTTACAAGAAAACTATTGATTGGATTAAAAAACTACACAAACACTACACACTAACAGTATATTGCTTGTAGATTTTTTTTTGCCAAAAAATCAGAATGATCGCAGGCATATTAGTATGTTTTTTATCGTTTGAAAGATATTTTTATAGATAAGTTCGTGATTTTTTTTTATCGAGTCCAATTAATTGTATTATGTTTTCAAAACAGTATCATGCTAGCATATATCCTGAAGAATATCATATATGTTTATGATTTTATTTTTTATTTTTTTATAGCAGTGAATCATATACTTTAAGTAATTATAAAACTCGCGTTTAGCTCATGTAATCGCCTTAAAACAAAGTCCTCCGCCGCGTCTGTCTGTCTAATCACGATAAAATCAAAAACTACTGCACCGATTTTCATACTGTTTTCACCAATGGATAGAGTGGTTCTCGAGGAATGTTTTAGTATATAATGCGCGATCGAAGCCGCGGGCATCAACTATTCTGGGATAAAAGCCTCTAGTAAATTTCGAAGGTTATTGAAAAAAAATGTTGCTATTTAACACAATCTATAGCCAACATGGGCATGTAGTGCATAGTCTAAATTTGCATAGCCTTGTTTCAACTATTTGTGTCAGCTTCCAGTCTAACCCAGTATTTGACATGGAGTGACTGTCAATCTGAACTCCACAACCCGTGGAGGTCAGATTGGCAGTTGCTTTACCCTTTTGCCCGGTAACTGTACTGGGTAAAAGGATACTCCTTGGTAAGACTGTTTGATCTTCAGACCACCCCTGACTACTGTCAAAGATCTACAGATCTCAACGGCTAAACGTGCTCCCCAAGGCACTGAAGAAACTTGGTATACAATGATGATTACCTATCCCCAGGGACCTTACAATGGCGACCTGTGTGGTTCTTTTTATTTACCCACGAGATCAAAATATCATCTGCCTAACCTTTTCCCAACTATGTTGGGGTCGGCTTCCAGTCTAACCGGGTGCAGCTGAATACCGGTATTTTACATGGAGCGACTGCCTATCTGACCTCCACAAACCAGTTAATACTGGCAAATACGATACTACTTGGTAAGACTGGTGTCAGACTTTTGGGGCTACAGACTACCTGTAACGACTGTCAAAGATGGATAAATGACAGCCGGGACCAACGGCTTAACGTGCTTTCCGAGGCACGGAGGAAACTCGGTATGTAAGGGTAGTCACCCATCCACAGACCAACCTAGGCAAGCATGGCTTAACCTAAAGATCGACCCGAGCGGCTGATATTATTTAGCCACGAGCTCCTCTCTCTAAATAAGGAACAAAACATCTCAAACTTAAATTCAAAGCATTTATTTCAATAAGACCACTTTGGCTCTTTTAAATGCCAAAAAAACAAAAACTAAGCCACAAGGCATAATAACTTGAGAAAGTACTGTAGTTGCACATTCCAAAGAGTAGATCTCTTTGGAGAAGAACGGGAAAGAATCACCAACCTGCATTGCGGGCCACCACTTGGTGGTCCTCTTTTTGATATCTGACGCGGCGGCTGTGACGTCATGTCCGACGAAGATGGGCTGCACGCTCGGCGGCCGAAGTGACGTTAGATTTTGTTTTAGGAACAGCTCCACGCGTCCGCCATCTTCCTTTATAGTGAATACTGATGAACCTAGGGGCAAAGGTGGATGAATTATAATATGCATTTTGTTTTTGTATGCAATATAATATAGTCTAGTAGTACCTTATATCGACGCAAGAAAGCAATCTTGTAGTATCTCGAAAAGTTGAACTTTACACCAGAGCCAAAAAATTATTTAAAAAATTAATAACTCGTAAACTACCTGAATCAGAGTGGTCATTTTTGGAACACTTATTTCTTATATTGAAATTTATCAGGTGGCAATAATTATAGCATTCTAAAGTTAGTCTAACATGCGTTTGATACTAGTTACAGCAATTGGTATTTCAATTTGAAGCAGCAATTTTGCTGTATCTTGGTAGTTGTAATTTACGGCACAACGAAATAGGTGTGGACTGCGAAAAATAATACTTTAAAAATACGTTTTTGATGTATCTATGTATAACTTAAAAATAGTTGATTTTTTGGTATTTACAGCATTTTGAAGTACCTATCTCTTGTTAAAAAAGTTTAGGATAAGTCAACGACGTATAAATAAAAAACACATCGTAGGAAAACATTGATCAGACTGTCTGACGCAGTATTTTTTTTCTTATTTCAATGATGCAATAAAAAGAATGCCATTTTTCGAGATACGACAAAATCGTACTTTCCAGCGTCGACATGTAGTCTATCAACTACCTGGTGACCACGGCACAAGCCTCGCTGCTTAGTGTGGCACTAGATGGCGCTAAGTGTATTGTCCAGCGATATTTATTTATAATAATAATTATATAGTTTTGATGACAGGGCTGGCTGTTTTCGGTTTTCACTATTTATACCAAGTTTGTACGAGCACAGTTTCTATCGCATTCCGAAGGAAGTTGAAGAAAGGGATTGGACCATTTTTGTATGAAGCGTGGTCGGATTTTCTTCCGCCATTTTGTTTTTTATTTTTTTCAAAGTAGCGGCCACGCGTAAATCTCATATTAATCGATAGCTGGTATCAATACAAACTAGTTTTGTAAAAGGCAAAATGTTCTTAAGTGACACGATTCCGAGATATGAGCTATCAAAGTTAAAATCCCATCACTGATAGTAACTTCAGTACATAGACTTTGATCAGACACGCATAAGACGTGTATCAATCGATAGCTGGCATGAATACGAACAAGTTATTTCTGAAGCAAAATCTTCTAAAGCGTCAAGTTTCTGAGATTTCAGTTTTCAAAGTTGGGCAAGGTAGCGACTACAACACCGTATATTTCGGAAACTGGACGCTTTAGAACATTTTGTATTAGACAAAACTTGTATGTATTGAGGCCAGCTTTCGATAAATAAAAGGTCTTATGCGTGGGCGCTACTATCAAAAAGGCGACAGAAAGTCCGGCCAAAAAATTCAAACCCCTATGTACGGACATAGGATACTTTTTATCCCGACCTAGTATAATCCCGTGTCGAGACTAGATAAAAAAATTAAATAGTCTCTTGTCTTTTTTAAACTTTCGCGATCAGAATACATTATAAAACATAATTGAAGACGGGTATATAGTCTCTATTAATAGCCGCTAAATAAAATGCTTTTAACTTTACATATACTTTAAATTAGCAACATAAATTAGCAGACGCTGGCTCTCAGCGGGCTTACCGCCGTCAATGCCAATGTAAAGTATATCTAAAGAGAAATACATAAAGCCCATATTTGAAGTATATTCTTTTTTATTCTTTTATCAGGTGGGATCGGAGTTGTGTTACTGGCCTAAGACGTTACGGGCTCTGATTTTCGGATAAGACTATGGTCAAGCTACTTACCAGTGCCCGGCTCCTCGCTAGCGGTGTCCACGACCGCGGCCCATTGGTTGAGCAGTTCCAGAAGCCTGGGCTGGTCGCTGGTGTACTTGTGTTGCCAGTACGAGTAGTCTGCGTGACCGGCCGCCCGGTTTATACCAGCCCCTATTGCCGGCAGGTCGTCCTTGAACGTTGTGTTCACTAGCAGTTGACGAACTTTGTTTAACCTGGAGTAGAAAATAACAGTTAGTTTTCAACTTAGAACCCGTTCCCACTATTTTGTGACGACATATAATCGTGTAGTTTTAAATGTCATGGGTTAAATGTCGTGGGTTTAAATGGAGTTTGTCACACACACACGGTTACTGTCGTCAATGACTTTTGCCAACTAAAAACAAAACTTGGGGCCTTATACGACTCTATACAAGGTTTAAGTAAATTAGTTAGAGAAACTCAATAGATGTATACAGAGTGTATCAATTTCGCGATCAGTGTTGTTTACATACAGAAAGCTGTTCAGTTTGATAGTCTGGTCCAATCAGTTGAATATAACCACGCCTTTCTAATACATGCTGTTAGATTGGATATTTAGACATCCAAACATAATGAAATCATAATAAACTGATTTTCGGAACTTCTTGGTTAAATGCAAATCTAACATATCCGAGACGCACTAAACTATCTTCTATTTAAGACCAGACTCATGTGAAGAAGTGTCAAGAAACATCAATTCGGATTAACGTTATCTAACAGACAAATATTTTAATCGTAGTCTGGTGTCCATGACACAAGCCTTGTTGCTTGGTGTGGCACTAGATGGCTGTGTGTGTAATGTCACGCGATATATATTTATTATTTATTGTTTCTTGCAAACGGCATGTACTGATTATCTATCTCGACTGTGTATGGTACTTAAAAAACACGAAACAATCCACATACCTAACACCAGCCGCTCCAGCCTTCATCCACAGCTTCAGAATCTTCTCGAACTCCTTCACGACGTCTCCATTGTTGAAGTTCAGATCGGGCTGGCTCTCCTCATACTGATGCAGGTAGAAAGCTTTGCGCGTCTCACTAAACGTCCAGGCCGATGTATTTACGGTTGATACCTGCGGATATTAGCATAGCTGTAGTCTAACATTATTAAAATACGTACTTATTACAAAAAAATGCGAAATTGCAAGGTTTAATTACTCGTTGAAATTGTATGATTTTCGTTCGTTGCTTGAAATAACAATTACCAATTTTCAACCGACTTCCAAAAAGAGGAGGTTTTCAAATCGACTGTATTTTTTTTGTGTTTGTTACGTCAGAACTTTCGACTGGGTGAACCGATTCTTTTTTTATTTGTAAGCTGGTGCTTCCCATGTGGTTCTATTTTAATTTGCGGAAGATCTGATGCGGATCTTCGGAGGTATACAATGTAACTCTTCAAAAATACGAGAACACGGCGAATTTGCAGTAATTGTTGTAATCGCTTGGATGCTTATTGTTTATACAACATCATGACAGAACATCACGCCTGTATGCTCTGAGGGGGTTCACAGATGTGAACCACAAAAAAGTGAAAAATAAAAACTTTTTTTCAAAAAATTAAACCGACTTCATATAAAAAAGTGAAAAATAACTTTAGCTTCAGAAGTCGGTGACAAAAAAACTAAGTAAATCGATCAAACAAAGGTTTTATTTTTTGAAAAAAGTTTTTATTTAGAAATGTATTAATGTTCGTTTTCTCTACTACAATAATTAATAATAAAGCGATTTTTTCTACCAAGTAACTGTTAATACTATAAGATGTGAATTTATTTGGAATCTGGATTTGTGCCTGGTTGATGGCAATGGGGCTCACCCCTATTACATGGGACTTAACATAACTGGCAAAATGTGGGTGTATTATTAGGTGCACCTTTGCCAAACCCACGTTTTTTTAAGAAACCAGAAACTCCTCTCCTGCGCCACCTCGGTCCTCGAATTCATAAAGGGCGTCTATAGTCGCCGTCAGAAGTAGCTATAAATTTTGTAAACACACATTTGGGTTCGCGGGTCCACAACATCATCATCATCATCAGCCTATAATGTTCCCACAGCAGGGACACGGCCTCCTCTCAATGAGAGGGAATGGGCTATAATCTACCACGCGGGCCCAGTGCGGATTGGTAGATATCACATGTCTTCGAATTTTTGGTTCTAGGACATGCCGGTTTCCTCACGATGTTTTCCTTCACCGTTTTGAGAGCAGCGGTGATGAAATAAATTACACAAAGTAATGCGCCTATCTGGGTTCGAACCCACGACTTACTGTTCGTAAGTCGGGGCCGCCACCACTGGGCCGTTTGAATCAAACACAACGTTTGAATCAAATAAAAATATGTCAGCATCAGCGTGAATTTACTTCAAAATGGGTCCCAAATGTTTACGTTTCATGCTTTCATGACGTCAGTACCACAAAACATTAGACGACAGCGCTTTATATCGCCAAAATATAACCCAATCAAGTGAAATTGGTCGTTAGTTTCGTACTACACGTATGATAATTTAAGTTGATTGAATTTGGGATTATTTGTTGTTGATAGAATTGTAGCTTGGTAGAAATTCTTTGTTTACAAAAATTATAGCTTCTCTTGGCGAGGACTATATCTCGCCACCTCGTTCTAAGCCGGCTAACATCATACCCACGTTATGTTACAATTATTGCCAGCAGTCTTACCCAGTTATTAGGCGCCTTCGGAGTCTTACCGCCGTCATCGAACTCAGTGCTCTCCTTCCAGACGAAGTAGTCATCATAGCCTCCAGACTTGTTCTCACTCTGCCTGAACCACAGGTGGTCCAACGACACGTAGTTGGGGATCAGGTTCACTATCACCCTGGAATCATTTGAGGTTTCAATAGGGTTGCCATAATTATAGAAGGGGTGAAGAGATATTTGACAGTTGTTACGGGTAGTCAGTGGCCCGAATGTCTGACATGCAGTATTACCAAGGAGTATCATAATTATTACTACATAAATATATTTTCATCAATAATTTTTTAAAAGTGCAATACCTACACATAACAACAAAATGTATGGAACAGCAGATTATGACAAGTTACATAATTTAAAAGTCAATAACCCGACTGCAAATATTATTATTGTTATAGGTATATTATCTATACTATATATTTACTATATCTATACTAATAATAATATTATAAAGCAGAAGAGTTTGTTTGTTTGTTTGGTTGAACGCGCTAATCTCAGGAACTACCGGCTCGAATTGAAAAATTGTTTTTGCGTTGGATAGTCCATTTATCGAGGAAGGCTATAGGCTATATAACATCACGCTTTGACCAATAGGAGCGGAGCATCAATAAGAAATGTTGCAAAAACGGTGAGTTCTTTCTCTCTTAAGTGACGCAGACGAAGTTGCGTGGGTCACCTAGTTTCTAATATACATGGTTTAAAAACCTGCATTGTGTTTGTGATACCCACTTGACAGGTTTGGTATTTTTTTATTAGGGTGTTACTATCATCATCATTTCAGACATAGGTCTCCCCCAAGTGTCGCCACATTGACCGGTCCCTTGCTACTCGCATCCAACGGATTCCCGCCACCTTCACCAGGTCATCGGTCCTTCTAGTGGGAGGTCTTCCAACGCATCGTCTTCCGGTTCGCGGTCGCCACTCCACTTCCGGTGTTACTATGTCGTGGCAAAAATCCACCATTTTGTTTGATTTTCACACCTCTATCTAAGAGCACTTGGGGTTTAGACGAAAATAACGACACCTTAAGTGTCGAAATCCATCTAGCCGTTTGAAAGATACGAGGTAATAAATAAATTTACAAACAAACAAGACACGCGCGAAAAACAGAACGCTGACAGTCAGGTAAAAAATTGTCAATGAACAATTTCTCACTCTCCAATTGTGCGTCGATGGCCCGTCCACCTGTATTTAATGTTGTAGAACTAGCTTTATAGAATTTTATGTTATTTGTCACTGGCAGCCATAAACTCTATGGTGTAGCTTTATGGTTGAGTTCGAGCGTTGGTTTGAAATATATTTGGAAGTAGATTTTGTTTAATATGGAAAAACAGTTATAATAGAAAAAGTCTCAGTTAAATAAGCATGATTTTGAGAAATATGTGTGAAATTGTGATGTATCGATAGAGCTATAATGTTTTTATAAACGTTTTCTTATAGAATAAAATGTTATTTTAGTGATCAAGTATTTTCTTTTAACTAATCAGAAGGATACAATCATGTGAGTAAGAAGCTATCCATATTTATTAAGAATTCACATGATTTAAATGTCTTTAGTTTGCAAGTTTTCACTTACTTAATGCCAAATTCCTTAGCTTTCTTGGCAAAAGCCTCGAAGCTCTGCTTAGCAGTAGGATTGTCGTCAATTTCGTAGGTAGGCACGTCGATGAAGACGCCCTGCACCTTGAAACTCTGCAGCAGCGGGAGACTACCCTCGACGACTGCGTAGTCAGCATCTTCTAGGTCTGCCAGGGGTCCTTTCTCGAACCTAAGTAGATAGAATATATTATAGGGTGTAAAACACCTCTTAACGAAGCCGAAAGGCACTTGTTTTCCCCGTCATTGCAATCATTTTTTTGTTCTACACCAAACCTGGGAACCTTCTAGTTACAGAGATATTTGGGGTCAAAGTTCTTCTATTCAATCCATCCATAAGCACAATGTTTGTAGTGCGTTACATTGAGTTCTACCACAGAACATGAATGATAACCTCAAAAAAAAAAGTTGTTTCCCAGCAATAACTTTTGCGTAAAGTTACTTAGTTTGATGTACAGAATGCTTGGTTAACGGCTTTGTGATGAGGTGGTTTACACCCTGTATGTGTTATTGTAGCACAAATAAACTGCAATACACACACTTAGAAAAAGAAAATGTATATGGCATAAGTCCGCCTCTGTACTTTGTGCTCGGAGTGTTAAAGTAAATAAATAACCCAAGCCTAGTGGTGTATTACTACACAAATATTAATATTATACTATCTAGACGAGTATTTTATAGAGGTTTGTTTGTAAGTTTGTGTGTAGGGGATATTCTCCGGAACTAATAATGCAATTCCAACGAATCTTTCCCTAGCAGAAAGCTACAGTATACGTTATTGCTATAAGTTATAAATTATATTTACATCATGCATGCCACGTTAATGTTCTATACTATTATTTACACGAAATTGTGACCTAAACGAGTTTAAGGGTAATTCTAGAGTAGAATCTTTGTTTATGAATATATTTTGTTATGTTTTTTTTCCTGAGTTCTTTTATCGATGCTACTGAAAGGGGTACCTAAGCTATGGCAAGCGACAACTTTCACACCCTGTATAAAGAGATTAATAGGGAAATCTCGATATTTTGTCAAATCGTTATAAAACCGGCCAAAACAGCTTGCGGGCTAGTTTAAATAATAAAAAAGCAGCACCCAATTCCAGATCAAATTCACATAAGGGCAGACGCCACGCTAAAGACACATACCAAGTCTTACGTCCCCATCGCACACTTTCAGGCCCCCCTACATACCAGGTCTTAGGCTCCGGTGGGGCACACTTAGGGGCCCTGACGATGATGGTGATAGCCCCGGCCAGCATGCACAGCCACAGAGCCCAGAAGAGGATGAACATCGCCCAGCGAAGGTTCACCCAGAACGGATCCTCGGCATACTTGAGCAACTCTTCTTTAGTCAAACCGGAGAATTGCTGTAAAGGAATTGTAATGTTGTATTGTAAGCATAGTATTCTTTTCTTCTGGTATGAGAATATCAGCTCATGCAGTTATGCCGCGGCCAATAGACTAGGGGAAGGGTTACCATGACGCCTTAAAGCAGGTGTGTTTTAACTTACTACTACTACTACTACTACTACTACTACTACTACTGCTACTTTACTACTATTTTCTACTGTTTTGTTTTGACTTTTTAAAGTTCGGACCATAGTGATTCGTGCAGTTAGAGTACTTAATGATGTCTCTCGGCATTTAGATATATTTTCTTGCTCTTTGGCGGAATTCCAATAGGTGTCACTAAACATGATATATTCTGTATAAATGGTGCTTCTACACAGACTCGCTAGTTGGGCTGGACAATTTGCTATAATGACTACTTTTGTTAGCTTGGGTTTTACATGTTAAAACAAAATGTATGTGTTATTGAATAAATAAATAAATTTCATTACAGTGTGGGAGAGAGACGGAGCTATAGAGAACATCTAGCACTATCTCTTTCTCACTCTGGAATAAGATTAAAACGATCCTGGTTTAAGACGTCATGGAACGACGCCTTTGTATTATAAAAATAACAAATCGTACTGAGTTAAAAACCGCCTGTTGACGCCTCTAGGTACACATTATCATCTGCCTAGCCTTTTCCCAACTATAAGTTGGGGTCGGATTCCAGTCTAAACGGATGCAGGTGAAATAGGTACCAGTATTTTACACGGATCAACTGCCTATCTGACCTCGGCAACCCAGTCAGTACTGGGTAATACGATACCCCTTGGTACGACTGGTTGACAGATTTTGGAGCCATTGACTACATGTAACGACTAAACAACGGCTTAACGTGCTTTAAGAGTCACGAAGGAACGCGGTATCTAGTGTCCATGTGTCCCATCCAGGAACCTGAAGATCGACCCAAGCGGCTGTTATTATTTAGCCACAAGCGAGCACACATGAAATAATTTTTAAAAGTCCGTCTCATCATGAAATAAACAAAGTCGCTTTTCTTGTCTGTCTGTACGACTGCCTGTGCTTCTAAATCATACAACGATTTTAATGCGATAGTCACCATTATATACATAATTTTCGTATGTTCATAATTTACGTTTACTTAGTATTAACCTAATTATTTTCAGATGTACACCTACCACTGCTTGTCTCTGCATCACCCAAAGGTTGACTGGTAGAAAATGCCTATGGCATTAAATCCGCCTCTGTACTATGTGCTTGAAGTGTTAAATAAATAAATAAACACAATACATAATGTTAAAGTTACATATAGCACAGAAATCTTTAAAATACATGGTGCGGGTAGGAAATTGCTAGTTCATTAAAACCCTATCCATCTAATTCTCCATCTTACAGTTGACGTGCTAATTAATCTTGGAGGAACAACAATGTTCTTTGTTAAAGTAATTATTACATTGATATCGAGCTGAGCGGTAATAAAGACGATCTAGGTCGATCTCAGTAATTATTCTTGATCGTTTACTTCAATGACGATCTCAATTGGATGTTTTATAGCTTGCTTTTATAAGAAGAAAAAGAGACTCACTTCTGATCTGCATTGGTGTCATATAAAAACATTGATTTCTGCTAAGTCTAGGTAATTTTCGCTATATTATAGGGTAATGGGAATATTCCCTTGCGAACTGCTGAACATTTAAGTTCATTGGTAATGCTTTTTATTGAAGATGACTCGACATTACACTCATTTTTCATTACATTACATTTTGTTTTAACTATATATAATTTAAAGTGTGTTGTGCTGTCTTTTGTGTGCACTAAATAAATGATTTATCTATCTATCTACGAGTATCTATCTACATGCAGTTTCCTCAGTGCCTTGGAAAGCCCGTCAAGAATTTGGTCCAGGTGGTCATTTGTAAATTTTAGATGGCGTTACAGCTAGTCAGGGGCCCGAAAATCTGACAACCAGTCTTACCAAGGGGTATCGTATTACCCAGTACTAACAGGGTTGTGGAGTCGGAAAGGGAAATAGGCAGCCGCCAAAATTCTGATATTCAGCCGCATCCGATTAGACTGGAAGCTGACACCAATATAGTTGGGAAAAGGCTAGGCAGATGATAATGGTAAGAATGGTAAGGTTTTCAGTTCGTTCATTGATAAAAATATGTGACATTAACTTGAAACGGAACAAAATATGGACATTTGACATTTGTTTCCAAATCATGGATGTTTATACGTATACTAAGTATGTATTTACAAACAAAACGTATATTTATGTAGTATATCAACTATCTGGTGACCACGACACAAGCCTTGCTTATTGTGGCACTAGATGGCGCTGTGTGTAATGTCCAGCGATATTTATTTTTATTTATATTGAAATGATAGAAAACTTCCCACGATTCCGTTTGTATTACGATTCTGTTTTTACAATCAGCTCTCACAGTTATTTGAGACAATTTTGGAAGCAGATTCCTTAAAATTTGCCAGTATCAAGTGCAATTAATACGAAACGAATGTTGATTGTAAGAGTTAAAAAAAAACATGGATGGTGTATCTGAGGAATGATATGAAAGAGAAAGGAGTAAATGCTGCCGTGACGTCTGACAGGGAAGAACTGAAGAAGGAAATGGGACAAGGTAGGAAGATGATGAATACGAACCGGTAACTGATCTTCGGATTCTTTCTCATAAAGATTCAGAGAACTCTTATAAAATATACGATTATGGAAAAATAAATATGATGATATATTTGCACTGATCTGTCCAAACATTTTGGCCAGAAGACAATTACTCAATGAGATTTACTAAACTACAGAGGCTGTCATAAGTAATGTCATAATTATGTAAGTATAAAAAAACCGTCCAAGTGAGAGTCGGACTAGCGCATGCAGGGTTCTGTATCAACGAAGTACGGAGCCCACTGTATTTATTGTTATAGCGGCAACAGAAATACACATTCAATGAATCCCGCTGGCTACCATTTGGTTACGGGACCCTAAGAATGAACTGTCTTTACCTACTCGATTATATCAACAGTCAAACGTGACATTGGCTAATGCACAAACCGTGCGAAGCCATTAAAAAAAATATATATATCAACAGTCATTCAATTGTTTTCTAAATATTTCTGGGCCGAGATGACACATTGGTTTTTTGCCGTAATATTTTGTTTTATTAATATGTCACGTAGTCATTCGGCCAATTGACATTTTTGTATAATTCATTAACTGGTACATTTTTTATTTATTTATTTATTCATTTATTGGTTCACCAACAATTGTTTACACTGGTATTATTCTAAAGGTAACTAGCAATAGAGTAGAGTACAATAGTGTAACATTTTGGATTTTAACTGTGAAATTACCCATCGAATATTTCCTATTTTTCAAGTGCTATTTTTAATTAGATACTTTGAGCGATAAGATACATGAGGTAAAAATGCTATTCATAACTTTTTGCACATTCTCTTTAGGCTCATCAAGTGTCAAATTTTCTCACTCGAACTTGAACTCAACCATCAACATTGTATGGTTTAAAATCATCGCGCTCGCCGGCCGCAGCCGCGGCAGCGGCACCACTCACTTCGTTCGCTCGGCTCGCGCGTAGTTGGTCACAGTTCTAACCTATGGATCCATTCGACAACGTTTTTACGACGGGAGCGCCCCTAAGGCTACACTCCAACCCATTACTCAAACTGGGTCTCATATATCTATCTCTCTATTTTAAAAAATGACCTTATCCACTCACCCGCTTGTTAGCATCCAGCTCGATCTTCGCGTCACCATTCCTGTGGTCTTCCACCACATACTTGGCATCAGCCATGTCGACCCTGGTCACGATCTTGGCCTCCTCCTCCTTAGGCAGCAGTTTCTCTTCCGCGCCGTCAGGAGAGATCTTCTCCTTGGACTTGGAGAGATTCGATTTAGAGGTGCGGAATTCTGAAAAACAAAATGTTAGATACAATTTTTGGAGAAAATGACAGTTCAGCGTAATGAGGTGTTAAATAATGAACGGATTTTACAAGTCATCCCTGATAATGATGACATGAATTTACGGACGAATTCCCTTTCAAGGCAATCAATCCGGCTTCAATCTTGCTGGTCGATGTGCTAAATACCACATGATAAAGTCCGTGCAAGGCGAAGAATATTTTTATGTAAACGTGCGAGGATGGAGGTTATTCAGTGTCGTCCGACCTTATTAATTAAACATTATAGCGGGGAGCGGGTTAACCGCACCAATGGGTTACCCAACGTCCGCAGTACGACGCACCCGCAGTAGGTCAGATAGGTAACCACAACCTAAACCAAGAAAATATGTTACACTGATATACGTTCTGAATGTGGTTGAAAAACGTACCTAGTTAACTTCCCCGTCCCCAGTTCACCAAATGGTGTGACGCAGTCTTTGCCGAATTACAAACTGAAAGACTAACTGCTTACCCCATTCAAACCAAGTAGCAAGACTTAATTAAACATCAATTCATGATAACATGATACTTTAACCCCGATTTGTTTGTAATCATCTGCATTTCACAATGCGAGAAGTCCGTTATTGAAACACCATTGAATCGACTCAAAAACACAAACAACTACCAAAAACGTACCGTAACACTGAAAAATATCGCAATGCGAGTATCCCAATCTCTATTACGTCACAAGCACTCCTGTTCCAACCGGCGCGGCGCCCGTTTTCGCACTAACGACTCCGCTCGCAAAACCGCGAGCCACCGTATAGCGGTACTAAATTCTGGAATAGATACCGTAGATATTTCTATTCTGGTCTTCCGTCCTTGTCATGCTAAAAATGTCACCCTGATAGCGTGGATTGCGATTCTATGTTGTTCCCACGTGGTTTGAGAATCAGGTCAGCGTTAAGCACCTTTGGGATGAAAGAGTTATTGTCCTGTGTCACCCCTTCGGAAAAGGGGCGATTATTATTAGAGAGTTGGACACACCTGGCAGCTTAACTAGACTATTCTCTTCGAATTTAGACCGACATCCGACGCACGATGATTCAAATTCTTAAGTAGTCTTCAACGTTGAATGCATACCACTGAACCGTAAGATAAAATGAAAAAAAATGGCATGGTGTTCTCTCCGGCGTAACTACAAAGGGCCTAATAAACTTTCTAAACTAATACTCTTTCTATAATACGACTCACTTTCTCAAAAGCTCCGGTGTTTATCACTCAGACACGAAAATACGACTGCAGTCGCACAGAAGTTCCAGACGTTTATATCAAGCTTGCGTACGTATGCAATAAAACAAAAATCTCTTTTAAAAAAGAGGAATGAAACGAATTACTCGTTGCAAGATGAATTTGGCGATTCCCGAAAGTCAGCGGGCGCTGCAAGCGGCTTTTTGTCTCGAGAACCTGATTGGAAGACAGTGCAATGCAACAAGGCTGGTTTCGTACGAACAAAAAGTTTCGGCTGATGTAATTGATGGTGCGTCCAGCATCACATTTTTTTTGTATATGAGCACATGATTATTTGGGAGGCACAATTTAAAGTGCAAAGACCTTTAACGTGAAAGATAAGAAAAGTTTTCTTTGGGCTCAATACAATGACAATAAAAATAATCTGGAAACTGAATCGCACACTGCATTCCCATTTCAACCAAAATAAGTTTTGCTAAGAGAACGTAACCAAAGAGCAGTACTTAATATAGATCCAAGATGGCTTGTTACTATGTCACAGTACTGAAAATCTCACTCACATACAGCACAAAATGAAACAACAGTGAAAATAATATCACAAGGAAAGTCGTACGACTTCGTCGATCCGCTCGAAGCACCACTAGACTACTAGCTTCGAAACAAACTAGGTAAATTGTCTCAGATTACGTCTAATGGAATAATAGCTTCGGTCCAAATGGACAAACAAACTCATTTGTGGATAACGAGCTTAAATTATGACGGAAAGTGAAGGTGCGCTTAGGGAGTTGACGCTCTTAGACCAGACCTAAAATAAATAAATTACTTAAGTATCTTAATTGAATACTTAGATAATAAATCCAATTACTTAGAACCCCAGACAGAACCCGCGTGAACGATTACAACCCACCCTTTCTCATAACAGAGAAGACTTGTGACAAAGCAGTGGTATTTATATATTTCTGTAGTTTTTTGTATCAACGACTATTCGAAGCAGAAACTTTTCTAGATCTTCCAGCGTACATGATAGCGACATTTTAGATGCCTTTTTTTAGTAGTAAACTCGACGCGAGACGCGACTTCCTTCTTTCTTAGAGTCCTTAGATATAACTAATTAAAACTTCTGTGCCTGCAGAGGGTTACAAAAGGTTTTAATTGCTCAAAGAATATGGATCCAAAGTGTACTTCACTGAAGGAACTCTGTCCAAAAATGTACCATCTGTGGTTGTACTCAAGGAATCCAAGCGCAGTTGGGAATCTACAGGTCCCGGGTTAAATTCTAAGATGCCAAGTGTGTCTGACCCCACGGACATAGTTGGCACACTTCGCCGTCGCCACCCCACGATTATTTGCTAAATTATCTAGAGTGGCCCCATTTCCTCAAGTGATTGAGTAGACACGCTTGTAGTGTGGGCTTTGCCAAGTAATGCTATGAGTCTGTGACCTTTTGATAAATGTACCAGTTTGATTGAAGGCGAAATGAAATTTATTTTCTACATGAATACAAGTACTACTAAAATGTGTGACGTAAAAGAGGCATGATGGATGGGGAAGAAGAGGCCTGAAGAAGAGGCCTAAAGAAAAGATGGATGGATTGTTTGAGTAACCATATTTAAAAGAAGCAAATAATAGCTTCGTAGACGATACGGTGGACAAGATAGAATGTGAGAACAAAACGTGTAGTGCCGACCCCAAGTAACATCGGACAAGTGCGGATGATGAAAGCTGTAATAGATTCTAAAGCGACATACGATGTGTTTATTATGTACGTGCTTAGATTTCCGATTTCGAGCTGCAAATTAAAATGGCCTTGGACTACACATTATTATGTTAGAAGAAATGGGAGTCAAGACGCGAAACGGCCCCTCATGGGAAAACCGTTTTATGATGCAACAACTACTAGAAATTACTATACTTAACCAAACGTTTTGGGCATAACATACAATAGTTTCCTGTTTTTGGACAAATGCGAGATAAGGTTACGGTCAAATTGGGGAAGGAAAAAATATTTTTTTCATGGGCTTGTTATACTCTATCCAAAGGCAACTATAAATGTTTGAATAAGGGCGTAAAAAGCGTGATTATAGGGCTCAGAAACCGGCCCATACCATGCTTGCTTGCCGAAATGACAACATTACAAAAAAAACGTCCTAACTCACCGACTCCTTTCTTCGGAATGGCTTGAAAACTCACTTTTGATAGAACATTAATGAAAACAATAGTCAATTTTACAGTAATATCCACTGTAAATTAAAACTCAAACAGCTTCAACACAACTTGACTGATAACTGTGGCTTTGGTACTGGTCAGCGCCACAGGTTTTTTCAGTGGTAAATAAAGACTCGTGTATTTTGTAAATTAGCGATACCTACAAGTACTTTGAAACTTGTGTTAAAACCTAAAAATAGAAGGTATGTATTCAGTAGTTATTAAGTAGACTGCGGAAATAGATTCGAACAGTACTATATTTTACTGATTTTGTGTACTTGATCTAGAATGTAACAGTGGTGATCTCATTATTGCGATACGGTTTAGTATGGCATCTAAGTTGCGAGTTTTATTAATTACACATAACATAACGCCTGAAATGTCCTCAAGGTTAGGCAGAGGTGTACCTCTACGGCTACATTTAAAACGTTCCCGGGAGTGCACTTCGACATAACGGGAGCGAGAGCAAACGCTAGTCTGAAATAAATGTCGACTGTCCACTAAAGCAATGTGGCTTTAGTGGTCGCGAATACCGAGCATGATGTCCCGGGTTGTATTCCCGGATCGGGCAGTGTTTGGATTTCAACGAATTTCTCGGTACATTCCATAAAGTTTGGATTTGTGCCTCCTATTACATGGAACTTAAAACATAACTAGCGAAATGTGGGTGTATTATTAAGTACACGACTGCCTAACCTTTCGGGATTACCGGCGTGATGTTAGGAGATACTCAATCCTTGCGTCACGCATATATGCCCCGAGGGGGGAGGCAGAGGGGAGTGTGCCGTGGTACGTGCCTGGTGACACCACACCCAAATTTAGCTAAAGTGCTTATTACACTACACGATTTGCAGGAAGTAGCCCTTTTCCCTGCCAGCAGGGCCCGATAAATCGCATAAATGCTACTGATGACATTCTCTATTACTTACTGAGTATAATTTCCTGATGATATCATAAGTTAATTACAATACCTGAGGTCAAGGTAAAAATAACATAAACCTAAAATAGGCAGATTGCCTCATTGTTTAACTCCAAACTAATATTAAATAAATTAACAGGAAAACACAGGTTTATGGATTTGAAGAGGAAAAAAGACTAGTACATGGGACATTCCTTGAATAACAAGATAAAACAATGAGTCAAGTCATTTTATAATGAAATTTATTATTAGAAAAATATTAATTCAATTCACATTTCTCATTCAAAAACAATCCTTAGGTCAAAATATCTGGCACAAAATAATTCCAATTCAGACCTCCACAAAATTAAAAAATTAAAATTAAAACCACAGACAATATTCAAGTATTTTGGTGTAAACTATCAAGAAACTGTTGAAACAGTCTATTTCTTTCTCTCTGGATACTATTAGATTCTTGTACTATATTTATTAATCTATCTAGTTTTTCTTCTACAGTTCGCTGTCTATTTCTCATTTCTAATGTTATTTTCCTGAAGTCAGTGTACCGTCTCCTGTTCAACTTTCGTTTTGACTCTTCACTTTGTCCATTTGATGTTTCTCCATTTTCTGGGATGTCTGGCTCATATGTGGAAGGCTCAGCCATAGACAATAAAGCTTTGGTCACACTCTCTGTAGTCCCATCTTGTATCCTCTGTTGAATCTCGGGTTGATATTCTCCATTCATATTGTAAATCTGTTCAAAAACTTCAAAATAAGGCCATTTGACAACAGCAACTTCGTTTCTATTTCTCTTTTTCAGTAATCTTATGTATGTTTGTTTTAAATTTCGAAATTTCTTATCACAGCTATCTGGGCCTTTACCAACCGCATTGGCTATGTCTACCCATACATTCTTTTTCTTGACTTTTGGACTTCGAAACTTTTCAACATTCTGAAGATACAGGTTTAGCAACATTTTGATGCTGTTGTTTTCCCAGTGGTCATCTAAGTCATCTCCTGTCTCTGTTTCCATGATTTCACTTTGGTTGAGTTGCATGTATACCTCCTCAGTCTCCAAATACTCACCAGGTTCAGCTGAAAACAAATTCTGTGATGATAGCCTTCTTTGTAAGTGACTTGTGTCTGACTGGACTAACTGTTGGTTCACAGACATAAATTGAGTTAGTCGACTAATTTGTAACAAGCAGTCCATTCACACACATGTCCTGTGTGCAAGTCAATTCAATTTGCAGGAAGTTTCTTATTTATTACAAGTAGATTGAAATGTCACTTGTGTGAGTTCAAAGAAAATAAAGAATAAATATGGTTACCACTCATTTGCTGGATCTCTTCTTCAATATCTTTGTGTTAAAATATTATATCCTTGATACAAATAGCGTTTTTAAAATGCAAACAAACTTGTGTCTTGCATCATTCAGCGGACGAGAAACAAAATGGCGCTGACTACCGCGGCGAATAAAGCGCTTTATAACCCGACCGAAAGTAAGAGTCACCTTGGTAAACCAAACGTGTGACTTAAAATAACGAAAAATTAATGCATAAAATGGTATTTGTGGATTTCGTAGTGTTAGTCAAGCCGTAGAATAACCGTAAACATTGTAATAAAATGACGAATAGTAGTTTAATGTCAGATATTAAATAAAAACGGGGCATACGGAAAGCTTTTCATTTTCGTCGGATTGCATGTCTGCTTTGACGTTTGCTGTCGACCTTGTTATCTTTGCCTTTCATTGATAACGTCATAAGTTCATGTCACAATAAAAATGATAACAGAGACAGGCAGAGAGAGACCAATCAAGGCTTCTCATTTAAATAGGAACTCGATGAAAACGACGTCACAATGAAATCGCAATCTTTTTAACACGCAAGTTACCTTTTACGGTAAAGAGGAAGATCGTAGTGTGAAAAAACGGTTAAATAATGATCAAATAATAGCATGCTGTCTGATTAAGCAATAGAAATACCTGTATCCGTCTCTGGGATGGGCTTGTAAGACGCGACGTGATCGTCTTCTTTCACCTGCCCTCCATCTATGGAGAGATGATTTTTCCGCGGCTCCGACATGATGAATTAGGGACACCCAACCGGTTTTGCAACACCAAGAAAGTAGGCCCTTTCCCTTCAATAATTATAATTAAAATAATTAACTTTCACAAAGTGCTTCTGCACCTCGCTACTCAACAGCTGTCAGACGAACGAATGAAGGAATGAATGGGTTCTTTCTTGTGTAAGACCGATAATGCCACGCCCTCAGTTCAATATCAATCGTTAGCTCATTTAGGGGTGCGTTCAAATTATTGCTCCCTGTTAAAGCGCATAAAACACTACACGATTTGCAGGGCCCTGCCTGCAGGGAAAGGGAAGTGTAATAAGAAATCGGGTGGTCGAGTGGTCCCGATCGCCCTACTTCCCTGCCGCACTACCGATCGTGCCCTGCAAATCGTTTAGTGTAATAAGCGCTTAAAATATGCCACATAAAGTTGTTTGCCATGTCGAAGAGCCATGCCATGGTTAAAAAGGAGTTAGATACGTATAAAAGCGGCTTGGACGTCGCCATCAAGGTATGCATTATATGCATAGCTGCGTTTAGTAGGCGTTAAAGCTACCTATAAAAAAAACAGTAAGGAATTTAACATTGCGATGAAAGAATTGGATGAAAATACTACAATTAATGGCCTCCTGACCTTTTCCGGTCATGGCAGCTAATCTCGGCGGAGATTATCCATCGTAGGCCAATCACTTTACGGAGTTCTGTATGGGAAGGTTCGCACAAAATCATAACCGGACTTATGAGGTTCTTTATATGCTGATTGGCTAGATAATATTAAATCTATTTGTGACCGTATATTGCAAAATTAAGGTGGCTTATAGTTTTACTGGAAATTTTGTTTCTAAGTGATTAATTTGAACTGAAATAAAAGCAAATCTAATAACCGAGATATACTTAGGTAAACTTTTACCTTGCCCTAATAAGTATCTAACGCTACGTTAATTAAGCTTTTTTTTTAGTTGCTTCTACTAATTTTTAGGGGTTTTAAAAAAAGAGCTAATTGTGACTTTAGCAAAATCGATAACCGTATGTTTTAAAGAGTTTAAGCATTTGGTCAGTTGATTGTTCATAATTATCAAGGAATTAAGCAATTAATTCACTTGCTTTTTTATATTATTTTTTACATGGAATTAAAATACTTAACTGCCATTTTTCTGTTTAACTTTAGTCTCTTAAATAGTTTCAGTAGAAAACTGGCAGAATTAAGCATAAATTGCAACTGCTTACAAAATCTTTCTTTTTTTACAAAGATCTCGAACTGTAGGTAGTTTGCGCGGCGCGGCCGCAAGTCGAACCTCGCCGTCCGTCGCCCGCCCGCTCCTCCGCGCGGCGGCGCGCGGCGTGCGTAGGGTTACCATATCTCAGGATTTGTCCTGAGATTTCAGGATTTTTCAACTTTTCTCAGGATTGCGGCCGGATTTTGTAAATCTTATGAAATCTCAGGATTTTTTGGATTTTCAACAATATATCAATAATACAGCTTACATTTTAATAACTGCACAATTAAAATCAATACTTATTTATCCAAGTAGGTACTGAATCAGTTTTATCATACCTATTACCTAATATGTGAAGATACATTTTTTAGTAAGTTTTATTTTTAATTATTGTTTTATCTTTAATTATTGATTTATGAAATGCCTCACATTTTTTTTTTTTTTTATTGGGACAAGCCCGCCACACACGCCCAAACCACTGTAACTCCTGAAAGCCAGAATCAACAGTGGCGACCACCAGAAAAGCGCCGAGACAATGAAGCTCGACGAAGTCCCAGAGAATGAATTTAACTGTCTTGGATCCCGCAACGAAATTAATCAGAAAGTATAGCAGAGGAGTAGAAAAGAAATGCCTCACATGTAAAACTCTTCAAATTATATTGAATTCAAGTATAGCTCGGACTGAAGACACCGTTAATTGGTTTCTTTCATTCGACCATTGAGCTCCCATGAAACTCTTTCTACGTTTGCATTCTGGGCTGTAATTGCAAATTATATATTGACAAATACGCAGTATCTCTGGTAATCGTGAAATACCCATTGTCTTGAAAATGGTTGCCCAAAAACGCATGAAGCATTTCGTCAAAAAACTTGACGTTTGTGAGGAAATTTTCAAACTGTTCAAAAAAAAATCTCAGGATTTTTCAATGGAAATCAGGCCTTTTCTCCGGACTTTTGATTTTTTCATCTGGTAACCCTAGGCGTGCGGGTCTTTTGCCTTGCGTTCATTTCATTCGTTTTCGAAGCGGCGGTGATCAGCGTAAGAAAATGGAATTCCCGAGTTGTGGGATTTGTGGTTGTGAACTTTGATGTTGTGAACATAGGCGTGAAGGGACAAAGAAAGCTTGTATCGTCAATTGAAAAACGTAAAGACGGAAAATTTACAACAGTATCTGAAGAGAACATTAAGTTGCACTCAAAGTGCAGAGCTTCATACATAAACGAACATTGCATTCAAAGTACGGCAAAAAAAGTGCGGCAGGAAAGACAAGCCGATGATAGTCCGTTTGACTAGGGTGGAGTCTCCTATTATCGGCCTCCTCCTAATATCGGCAGTTTCGAGAAAATGGAACATAACTATAAAAATATCTCTTAAATCATAATAGTTTTAATACAAAAAGTGACTCTATATCCATCCGCATTACCTCCAATATTTTGATGCGGGTGCATCAATATTTGAACGTTCAGCTGGCAAAAGAGCACGCGCAGGTGTGGACGTGCGTCGTTTGGTGTCATTGCCGACTTGCCGAGTCCCTGAGTGGACGTATTGCGAGGATAAGTATTTCGAGGGAATTAAACATACCTATGGTGTTATCTTTTATTTTTTCATGAAGAATAACAGTCAAAGTATCTTTTAGATAACCATGTTTTTACATTTATTTGTCTATTTTATTAAATAATAGCGGGGCCGAGATTAGGGATCTACACTGGTCAGCAAATAAACCGAGCCACCCGCTACCTAGGAACTGTGATTCGATTTTCTCAAAAAGTATAAAACTTACAACTATCAAAGTTATACCTACAAAAAGTGCGTTTCGTGGTAATTACAATGACTGCAAATTAATTCGTGTTTTTGCTACTTTTTTCGATTAATAATGAATACAACACCTCAGGAAGCGGCTCAAGCTGTAGCATTACTTCAAGCAGGCATTGCGCAACGTGAAGTCGCTCGAAGGCTTCGAATCAGCAGATCTTCGGTGCAACGAGGTTACAGACCATACCTAGAGACTGGAGCATTCGATCGCCGTCCAGGTACGGGCAGACCTAGGGCTGCATCAGCAGCAGATGATCGTTATATCCACCTTACTGTTCTGCAAAATCGCCACCTCAACGCAGTTCAAGTCCAAGAAAGTCTGCGTGACGAACGCCAAGTGGTCATAAGTTCAGATACCGTCAGAAGAAGACTTGCTGAACGGAACCTGACCCCAAAAAGAGCTGCAACAGGCCCAGCATTAACGGCAGCACACCGTCGAGCACGACTTGAATTTGCTCGAGAGCATAGGGATTGGACATTAGAGCAGTGGAGTAATGTACTCTTCACTGATGAGAACAGGGTGAGTCTACATGGAAGTGATCGACGTCAGAGGGTATATCGTCGCCCTGGAGAACGTTATTCTCAGTGTTGGATCGAGGAAACTGTTGCTTATGGAGGAGGATCTGTAATGGTCTGGGGCGGCATCTCGTTAATAGCACATACACCGTTAGTTTTCATCGAACCGACGGGCCGTACACGTGGACTGACTTCTCATCGCTACATTACTGAAATCCTTGCAGACCATGTGGTACCTTACGCAGGATATATCGGACAGGATATGCAATTGATGCATGATAATGCACGGCCTCATGTTGCTCATGTGGTGACCCAGTATCTACGCGACGTCAGCATTCGTACGATGGACTGGCCAGCTCGAAGCCCGGACTTGAATCCGATAGAACACTTATGGGATGAGCTGAAACGTCGGGTTTGAGCCCGGGTACCTGCTCCAACAAGGCTTCCAGAGCTGCGAATCGCAATTGAAGAGGAGTGGAATACAATTCCTTAAGATTTCATTAGTTATTATCAGTTATCCGAGCAAGGGGAGGGAATACGGAATATTGATCAAAAATTCTTTTTATTTTTATTTTATCTTTGTTTTTGACTTTATTTATTTTTTCACTTTATCATTACTAAGGATTGTCATGATTGGAAAACGACTCTTCTTTGTAAAATCCTTAATAAACACTGAACTATTGTTTAAACCCAATGAGTTTCCTTTCATTTTAATCACCATGAAATGCACTTTCTGTAGGTACAACTTTGATAATTGTAGGTTTTTTAGTTTTTGAGAAAATCGAATTAGAGTGCCTAGGTAGCGGGTGGCTCGGTTTATTTGCTGTCCAGTGTATATTATTGATAAATCTCTATATCGGCCGGGTGGCCGATATTGGGGTAATGCATGAAAATGTTAAACCACATGTTCAGCTATTTTATACTTTAGCAGTAACATTAATAAGGTCAAAAGTGAAACAACAGCTCAGTTTGATAACTAGATCCTAACATCGGGCGCCTCAAAACGAGTTTTATCAATTACGGCCGATATAAAGGGAATTGGTGCGTAAAAACGGCCACCTTAGTATGGGTACAAACAACGTGAGGAAATAAGAAAAAAAATTGAAGAGAATAAAGCGGAGAGAGAGACAAAAACTGGAAATGAGAATAAAAAATAAACCCGCCAAAGAAATAAAAGTAGTAAAGAAGAGTTGATTATAGGACAGAAATCGCGAAACTGACCTCATTGATTTAGCTTCGCAAGACAAGTTTGGAAAAGGAGAAAATTCTTTGTGCTGGCTCTGAAGAAAACCTAATTAGTGATGTTGAAGAAGATGAAAACAAAAATATTGGATGCGACATATGCTACAATGGTTCCACTTAAAGTATACAGTCCATCGTGGGTGAATTGATGTGGCCTAAGAAGATTCTATTAGACGGAAATGACATCAGAGTCTTAAAATTAAAATAAATTCTGTTATTATAAACTAAAGATCGCAATGATTCGACATTCCTAAAAAACAAATAATGAAAGGAACTCTAAAAAAAATTATTATACATAAAAATAATTACCAAATAAAGTGAATAGAAATTTAAATAGTGCATTTAAAAAAAAATGAATGTGATGATAATTAATAAAAGTGATTTGTACCTGAGCTCAGTTGAAATATAAAACGTTATAATTTTTTTTGTAGTTTATTCATATTACTTCACTTTAGAAAAGGTAGGCCGATATTAGGGTCACAGACGGCGGATATTAGGGTGTTATAGGCCGATATTAAGGGAAATCGCCATATTCGGAAAAAAACATCTATATTATCAAAAATAACAAAGAATTCATAATTTTGCGAATGTAGTAATGGAATTTCAGTATCCCTTTACCCAAAAAGACACTGCAAGAAAGCAAAAGCTATTAATGTAAAAATTACAAGCAGTCAAAGTCCAAAAAAGTTGACATGGCCGATAATTGGTGCCACCACCCTACCCCACTCTACCCTATTTGAGCAAAAATATATTTTTATCAAATTTATGGTCGGTAGCAAGATTTTAAAAAACATATTGCGTCAAACCAAACGCAAGCAACATGGGTCGAAATATTGAGGGAAAAAACAACCACCCATACAAATTGTGCGGTCATCTGATAGGTAGCTTTGATACTTATTGGGAGTTACTTTTTTTTCTCATATTTCGACTCATGTTCCTGGGAAAAGGTTGTTCAGTATGACCCGTAGAATCATTCAAATTCGGGTATACCTACCTACCCTTTATTTCATTCTCACAAAAATTGCTTCTGCGCATTCAAGGTCAGCGCTCATAACTCGTTGCACGAATTATATTCTAAAATTAATCGAAATAGGTTCAGCAAATAATTTGAAATACTTATAGGTATTTTTTTACCTATAAATAAAATAAAATAAAAATAAATAAATAAAATAAATAAATAAATATCACTGGACATTAAACACACAGCGCCGTCTAGTGCCACACTAAGCAAGGCTTGTGTCGTGGACACCAGATAGTTGATATACTACATATATACTTTTTTGTTTGTAAATACATACTTATTATACATACAAACATCCATGACTCGGAAACAGATGTCCATGCTCATCACACAAACATTTGCTCCTACCGGGATTCAAACCCAGGACCCTAAGAACGCAAGGCAGCTTCACTACCACTACGCCATTCGAGTCGTGTCGTGTGTGTTTTATTTTTGACCAGAGATCCCTATTTATAAACACACAGTAGGTATACACAAACAAATAAATATTTAGGTACTATATTTCAGACCATTTATACTAAACCTTAATGGATTAAACACCTAATAAAACTTTTACATGAATCACTCCTTCGTCAGTGGTAGGTACCTACCTGTGCCCACGCTCTGTCTCTCTCTTTCGCACAGGCGACGTGCAGAGCGGATCACGCGCACTCAAATATGAACTTAACGCTCTTAGTGATAAGGTCGACCACTTATAGCATTCCATAAAAATCTTAAAAAAATTAAGATGCTGTTATTAAATTTGTTTAATTTTAACAATAAATGTTTATGTGATAATATTGTTACGTAATTAAACACTTTTCATTTAGTTATTTTTTTTGACTGAATGGATAACGCAGCAATTACTGTTACGTCACAATGCATTTAAAATATAACTTTAAATTTATGACCTATTTGACTAAAAACACGCTAACAATGATTTTTCTTCATCAGCAGACGGTTATATATAATTACCTGTAAGTAATGAATGAAAACATGGGAAACCGTGTTTTTTTAATATAAGTACGTTGCCTGCACTTTTTTTGATTAATTTGTGTACATGCTCTCACAGACCCTTCATTATAAGCTATTTTCAGTTTCTTTATCAAGTTATAATTTTTGCTGCGAAAAATGGCATTATTAGGTTTAATGTCCGTTTTCGCGCAATGCTCTTTCATGATTTGCTTAATTTTAATTTATTACGTAATTAAATAAACAGCTCTACAAAATATATAAAAAGAAAACAGTTATGAATTAGTGTAAGGTCCCACCTTAACTTCCCTGGCCTATCGGTGCACCAGTTAAATAGGGGGATAAATATAATGACCACCATAAAATGCTTTGATACCCTTAGTTTTGTAACCAAAAATATCTACTTAACACCAGAAAAATAAAGTCTAAAAATACAATAGTACCAGCTATTTTAGTCACGACTCCACTTTAAATTGTATTCGACCACCAAATTTAGTAAATGATCACCAAATCTTGACGACCAAATTAATGTATTGTTTTTGCCTATATAAATCACTGTGATTGCCATATAATGGTGCCGATTCTCTTGTCACAAATTTCTCTAAACTAGACTAAAAATCACTAAAATTTAGTTTATTCCTGTCAAACGACGTTTCCTATTCTGAAATTGATTAAAATGACATAACTTAAATCAATTATAGTTTGACAGCACTAAGTTATTCAATTTAGTGAAAATGGCAATTTCGCCATTCTGAAATTGACGTTTTTCACCTAAAACTTTGATTGTCAAACTAAATCAGACTATTTTTAATCGAGACTAAAAAGATGTGGAATAAAATTAGTTGTCATGAACTAAAATTTACAAAGCAGATTTCTCTCGTTTTTCTTGAAAGTTTGGATGTGTTTGAGTTCAGAATGGAAGCTTATGTGATTGCAGCAGTTGTCGATTCGGCAGAAAGGTAAATTTAGTGTTATTTTATTATGATACAATACGAAATGCATTCATGAAAACTTACAAGGGAAATCCGCCGATAAGACGACCCACTGACCAGGATTTGCGTACTAAACATCTAATGCACATGCTACTTTACATACACTTCTCATAATCAAAGCCCCTTCCAGGTTTTGTGTAATAACTAATAAGAAATAACTATGTTTTAGAAACTATCAAGAGAGGATTCAATTGGAAAGATAAGAGCAATCCAACGCATTCCAAATGGCAGAGAAGAAATTCAATAAAAAGACACCTAGATCGGGGGCACTTTATTTGGTGGATAAGCTGAATCCTCGTTTGGATGAAGGATTTATCCCCAAACACCTAAAGGTTAGAACGGTTTTGTGTCCTATATATTATATGTATGCAGTAATTCACTTGCTAAAACAAGTTAATTACTGCATACATACAAGGAACTGTAATTCAGTAAGAATTACATTTCCTGGATTTTGTTTTTGTCATAGTGACTTTTATTACGTGATACATTACACCAAGGCATTACTTATTAAAGAAATAAGTTAGTAAATAGTAAATACATGAGGAAAGATCTCAGTGGCTTCTTGGTAGGTCACTTGTAAACTTTATACCTATTGGGTATATCTATTAACTAAGTACATATAAAGTTTTATTTATTTTAGGAACGGATACCCACTATACAGTCATGGCTCATGATTCCCATGGTGGTGCCACGTACGGAAGGGGATGCTTCATTATATTGAGTGCCACTCAAGGGCAAGAAATGTGGTAGAAATGTGTAATAGGCGCCTAGTGAACAGAACCAGAAAATGCTACAAAAATTATTCTGGCATATTGCACCCTGTACAATTGGAAAAATGTGATTGTAAGTGTTTGATTTGATTTATATGTAATTCTGTTTTATTTGTTTTCAAAATAAGAAATCTAATTAAGTGTATCTTTGCAGATGAAGAAGACTTTAATGTCACCGAGCATAGCGAGCAGAGTGCTATTGCGGAGGATACCTGCACAGATTTCCTTGCTGATGCGTGGAAAATTCAGCAATCACTTGTCACTTCTTTTAATTAAATGAAACATTTTATTTCTTTAATGTTAAAATATTTATTTTCTCCTTAAACCTTAATCAATCAATCAATCAATCAAAGCATTTATTCCAAGTAGGCCAGTTACAGGCGCTTTTGAATTGTCGAAACAAAGATAATAATTAAATATAGCTACAGTCCCAGTCACAAGACATAAAAACTGTGAAAGTACTGTAGTTGCCCATTCCCTAGCGTAGATCTCTATGGAGAAGAACGGGCAAGAAACTCCATGGACACTCTTTTAAATCATAATGTTGTTACAAAATCTTGGTTACATCATTCCTGTTGAGATGGTGCATTATGTGAGAACAATGTAGCAAGATGTGCACGATAAAAGTGTCCATAGGTAAAACTAACAAAAACAATTCAAAAATAAAATTATTAATTAAAAAATAAAAACAAAAGCCGTGGCAACCAAGACCAGACCAGTCCCAACCGAAAGCGCCCGTTCACGAACATGACGCATGTATCAGCACCATTCAACTCAACCATTTTGAAGGGAACTAAATGACCCGACACACTCGCCACCATCAGCGGGACATTTGAGTGAGCATGACATACTCTTAACCGCCAGGGCACATTCAAGTCAAAAAATAAAAACGAAGGTTTCCAGCGAATGATAGCATTCTAGTACATGGCACTCACACAATATGGGATATGAGGTTATATAATACTAAAGATATTGAATTTATACAATGCAAAGATAGTTGTACAATCTTCAGCAGCTCCAACAATTAACAAAAAAGAGTAGCGATTATGAATCACAAAATTGAAACCGCATATTTAATACATGTTTCTGGATAACATGCGTTGAATGTCATTGGGATCTGCCCCTGCTGGTCCTCCACTAGTAGCCCTGATGGAATCCCTCGCCTTTCTTGCCTTTGTTTTCAATTTTGTCACCCACACACTCCAAATCTGTTGAAATTAAATAAGTTTAGAATACATGAAAATTATGCATGTTCTTATCCAATCCAGTATAACATTTCATCTTACTGAAACAACTTACATTGTTGCCACTGCTCTCAATACTCAATACGTTTATTGCATTCCACAATACTTTGGGATCAGCTTGATTTTCTTCTTGTTTTACCTTTTAGAGTATATACTAGTATAGTGTACACAAGTACCTATACGTTACTTTACTACTACTCGTAAACGAATCGAACATCAAAGAGTATTTATTTGTTAATTAATTATGTTAACCGACCAACAAAAAATTAATATTATTGACGTGTGACATCTGACATGACAATCAAAACAAAGATAGGGCTTTCCTTCCAAACGCCGACGAAAATAACGGTTATTTTCAACTACAAAACCGAACATATTTTTTTAAGATCAAATTTTTATTTATTAATAAGCTAAAATTAGACTGAAATAAATAACAGGACAAATCATGCTACCTCATAGGCAGGGTTCCCACTACGCCGGACCGGCAGATCTGCCGCGCCGGTAAATCTGCCGGAAGGGCTAGTGGCTGTACAATTTGTATGAAGCTATTCACATTATCCCGGGTCCGGCATTTTTGCCGAGCCCGGCATTTTTACCGAGCGTTTTGTCACTACGAATTGCCGGTAGAACGACCGGCCCCGGAGTAATGTGAACGAGTTTGTGCCGGTATCTGTCCCCCGCTCGCCCCGCTCGTGCTCCCCTCGCCCCGCCCGTGTTCCACTCACGTCATTCGGCTCGCATTTTCTGTTAAAAGTAGACGTTTAGCATGGATATTCAAGCAGAAATTCTTTGATTCGTCTCTTCTAAGTTCACCCATTAATGTTTCAAATGTTCCAAGTGAAAATCTTTCCCTTAAAATAGGGTGTACCCAATGTTTTCTTTTATTTTGCCTTCTATTAAGATACCACCACAACACAACAATTTCGTCGTCCATTGTGCGCGCAGGTCCAAATTCAAGTACTTGACTGTCTGAATTTCTTCCGGGATCCGATGTAATGTGAACACTCTGTCCGGTGTCCGGTTTCCGGCATATCTGCCGGTCCGGCGTAGTGGGAACGCTGCCTTAGATTTTTAAACACGGCAGTTTTGTCGATTATGATAAAATCATAGGTTTTAATCATATTGAAAACCGAAAAGTTTCGCCAAAATTTTAAGTCATTTCCGATTTCCAACCCTAGCAGGATTACTATGGTCACAGATAATAAAAACTGAAAAATAAATATTTAACAACAATAATGTTTTACGCACTTAATACTCCCTGTATTTCATTAATGATTATTGATAAACAATTTTAAATAATTGTTTGATTTCACTAGGGTTTTTTTTTGCAATTCGGATCATTTCGTTCACTTTCATTCAGTTTTTATTTTAATCTCCGACAAATCTTAGTCTATGGTCTATTCAATTTAGCAATTGTCAAACTCGATTTTAATTGTGTCAAATCTAAAACTAAAATTAGAGAATTTTGTTTTCAGAATAACTTACCGAAACCAACTAACTAAAATTAAGAAATTTTAGTTTTAGTTTAAGTTAGTTCGGTGTACAAGAGAATCGGCACCAATGTAGGCTTATTATCAAATAAAGTATTATGATAGTTATGTCTCCGGCTTGCAATCCCCTCCACCGGACCGCAAACGCCGCGCTGCGCTCGCCCGGACATGATCCCCAGTCAGTCACGTGCGTGCACTTGCGTCTATTGGGTGTGTTTTGTTAATTTTTATGTTTGTTTATATAATTAAAAAAAGGATGATTAAAATTGTAAGAGTATTTTTTTCTTTGTTCAATGAGTTTTTCAATACACTCCCTCGAAAACACACTCTTATCGCACTGTTTAGAGGCATGCAATAGACAATTTTCCACACTAGTGCAGGAAAAGGCGCAGTCTATCCCGCGCCCCACCATAATGTTATTACATTTATTGTATCAGGCCGAACGCGCATCGTCCCCCACGAGTCGCAGATCGTCTCCCGTTCATTAATTTCAGTGAGCATTGAAAAATGTCGTTTGAGACACGTGCAAAGTCAATGCAACCCTCGGCTCCATAACTTAAAAGGCCTAACCTACGGCTCGGGTGGATTCCGCTTCGGTCGCAATGACAAACTTCCTGCATTTGCATCAAAATGTTCTATATTCTGCCAAGGGTAATTTATAATTATAAATCGGATAAGAAATGTAATTTTTTACATGTCATTTTAAATTGAATTGTCTTTAATAATTTGATTTTCATTAACATTTTCATTATCTTTGGGTTTGATTTTTTGGAGTCAGTTTACTTAAACAGGATAGCAAGATGTAAAAACTTTGATTATAATTTTGTCTTAAAACGCTGGTATAATTTTGGTGATCATTTACTATTTTTGGGTTACTCATGATTTACTTGGAGTCTTTTTACTTAAATAGGATAGCAAAGTGTTAAAACTTTGGTTATAATTTTACATTAAAATGCGAGTTTCATTTTGGTGATCATTTACTATTTTTGTCTACTATTTTTTACTATATCTGGTGGTAAGTTAAACATAAGCCGTTAAATAGTACCTACACAAGTGCTGGAGTCTAGATTGTACTCTCTCTCCCCCTCACTCTCATTTTCCGGAGGAACGACAATCCGATACGCTGGAGAGATATGAGCACAGAGCATGATATGAGGTGTAGTAAGAACAATTTTATTGAACAAAACCAACAACACAGGCACCTGCTGTTCAAAATCCTTCCGAAAAGAAAAACAGTTGAAACCAGGCTCAAATTTTTAATAATAAATTGACACAGACTGATAAATGATTGATAAACGACATTGCAAACGTTAGTGTAAAAAATAAAACAAACGGGGTGAGCCATGGGGTGAGCTAGATAAAACCGTTTAAAAAAAAAAAAAACTAATGTGTCGTCGCGGGTTATTACGTGAAGCTGAACGCAAATCAGCAGGCATGCGTCGTGTCATGACAGCAGTCAAATGAGTTTTGACAGCTGCCATTATTTATTTGTCAAACAAAACAACAATCAGCAACTGTACAAGTACAATAGTTTATTTTTAAAACAATAATTCAGTTAAAAAAATATAAATAATGACATAAAAAAATTAACGAGAACTGTTACTGTAATAGTTATAAAATGTTTATGTTTGTGATAATATGTTGAATTTAATACAATTTGTTATGTAAGTTTTAAGATTTTAGATTTTTTTCCACAAATAGATAATTACAATCTTTTACAATGTGTACAATACCACCTCCGCCGCCACCACCTACACTGCCCGATATCAATTCGTCCACGAACGAGGTGAAAAACGACAATATTTACAAGCTAAACTTCGATCCTGTAATATGCACTTGGGCTTCTGACCACGAGGAGTTAAGGGAAGCGTGTGCAAGAAAGCAGATATGTTTTGAAAAACCTCCTTTCAGATACAAGTATAAATACTTTAAATCTATAAAACAAATAGGTCCAACATGTGGATTAGTTGCTTTATCCATGTCTGTCAATGGTGCAGTAACACCTGAAGAATTGTTAAGTATTGCTAAATTAGAAGGTTTTACAAGCAATGGAGAGATGTTCAGCTGCAAACAAATGGTTAAGCTAACTGAGAAAGCGCACAGCTTAGCTGACATAGACAATGTTAGCTGTATGTTGAAACAAGGAGGCCTTTTTAGCTCGGAGACAATTGAAAGACTTATGAATGGTGCTGTTCTTTTAGTTCCGTATCCTTTTCAAAAACCCCTAAATGTAGTACTACTTGCTTATCTTAATTTTAAAACTTTACGTCATGGTGATAAAACTTCAAAAATCATAAAAATGTTTTTGTTTTAAGATTTTTTCAGCGTCAAAAATAAAATAATATCCTTAACTTCACCAACAGCTATGATGCAGATTTTGATCACTCTCCGTCCCTGAGGAATGGCCGCACAGCTCACTGGGCTCTTGTCTGTGGAATCATTATTATCAATGACCCTGAAGATGACTATGTCAGTGACCCCAAAAATGTCTTTGTCCTATGCAAGCATGGAAAATCCAACTATTTGGCTGCATGGAACTTATATGACCTTGCACAGAGTAACAATAATTTATTTGAGTTCTCTCCAAAGAAAGGGGCTGATGACTTAGTTTATATCCTCCCTGAAGGGGGCTTAGGAGGGGAGAATGGACTGAGGGACCAATTTTTGATATTTGAAGGTTTTTGACCTTTTGTAGTTAAGCACAAATGTATGATTCATATCAAAATAGATAGCCGACGACTTTTCAATACATAATTTGTAAAAGATGTCTCTAAATATTGCACAAGAAGAATTGATACTGCTACCAATAGTGAGTTATAAGATATGAGGCTAATTCTAAGCTCAAACTCCTTTTTTTGTTTAAATGCCTAATTTATTATTGTAATTAAGATGTATTTGGGTATCCAAAGGATGAAGTTTGTTCATTAAATGATCATAATCATCAGGCTTTAATGTTTCCATTGCTGGGATATGGCCTCCTCTCAATGGGAGTTCATTGAATGAATTAAGTACGAGTAATATCATTGATATTACAAAGGAATGTTGTGTTGACGACCCGATTGGCGTAGTGGTAGTGACGCTGCCTTACGTTCTTAGGGTCCTGGGTTCGAATCCCGGTAGGAGCAAATGTTTGTGTGATGAGCACGGACATTTGTTTCCGAGTCATGGATATTTATATGTATAATAAGTATGTATTTACAAACAAAAAAGTATATATGTAGTATATCAACTGTCTAGTGTCCACGACACAAGCTTTGCTTAGTGTGGCACTAGGTGGCGCTGTGTGTTTATGTCCAGCGATATTTATTTATTTATTTATTTATTTAATGTTGTTAGGAAATGTTTGTTTATTTATATGTATAGAGTCTGATCTTCAATTAATAATTATACTATTTACCAAAGGGACATTATTATATATATTTTGTTGACTTTTTACTAAAATAAAATAAATAAAAGAAAGTTTTGTTTTAATGCAAAATGTTTATTTGTACAATAAATACAAATTATACTTGCAAATTATAATAAAATAATAAATCTCATCACATTACTTAAAATCATTGTAATGAAATCATATTTTTATTGACTTACAAGTCAAATTAAATGAACATTAAATTCTCAAGAAACATTCACAATATTGCACAGTCTATTTTGCATTTTTGCGAAGAATGCATTGAATTCAATTAAACAGTTAATTGTTAATTAAACAAAATGTAAGATATTTTTTTGTACTAATTTATAAACTTAAATGAACTTTCCATAGCACTAATATAAGTTTGGCCATTTAACATGGACAAAAAAACAATAAAATTTGTGATGATTAATTTACGAATAATACATTATAAACGTCGTTGACGATTCTGGCTTTTAGCTCATTTGGAAAAAAATAAAATTTGAATTCCATTGTTAAAAAGAAGGGTGCCAAGTGAATCAATCAGTCAGCAGTAATGAGATCAAAATCATAGTTTCAAGGGCTGGGATCTGTACCAACAGGTGTTCAAGCTTATGTGAGGCGGCGCACAGCTACTGATGGTCAGCTGTGGCTCAATTCCCGCCCTTATATGATAGAATATTTTAAATTATTAAAAATCTTTAACATGCAAACTCTGCTTCTCAAAGTCTGTTAATTTTCTCGTTTTTATGTTATTGTTGCCATTTAAAAACAACAAAGCAAGTAAGTATTATCACTGAACATTTCAGTGGTGAAATCCAAACATTGTTTTTAACGAGAACACTGAAACGTTTTTTATTAATTTTAGGATTTTAAAAATCCCAATATTTTTTTTTTTCCAAATATAATCAGATTGATACTTGTGATCGGCGAGAGTTGCACGTTAGATAAAAATAAAATAATGAATAATACTTATATTAAAAGTTAATGTCATTATATGGGTCGTTTGGCTAAGCCAGTAACGAAAGCTTGTTGGGAGACTTATCGCGAGGTTTCCTTGTCGGAGACCAACTCTCATAGATTGTTGCGGGTCTAAAAGAAGGCTAAGTATACTTTTCAGGTTTTTTTTCTTCTGACACTGGCCACTTAGATAAATAGAGATATCTTAGCCGTGATTAATGAGGGCTTTTTGAAAAAAGAACATAGCTTTCTTTAGACCAGTAACTTTTTTGAACCAGCGAACGCTTGCTGACCATGGTGTAGGTAGAAAAACATAATAAGCAGTGAATTAAACTCCTGATTATTTGCTGACCACACTTCTAGACGCGATAACCAGCTTGAGTCGATCAAATTTGTCGCATTTAGGTCCATGTTCACCGAAAAGATAACGCTCTGATTATCTGAAAACAGCTGTTTAAAACATGTTTTTGTAGGGGAACATGAGCCTTTTAAACAGCTGTTTTTAGATAACCATACCGTCATCTTTTTGGTGAACATGGACCTTAGTTCAGCGCGATGCCTAATCGTGTCTTGAACCGAAACTAGTCGAATGACACGTGGTCAGATCCCTAAGCCCCAGTATGTTTCCAGGATCTCACCATAGTGATGAGTATAAAATTAGAACACTTGCATTGACTGCTGTTTCAATGTTTTAGTTTTACTATCTAAACCATGGTCTCTTCATCTACATGCTGCTCTGCGATTGCGTACATACTATGCTATGTTTATGCCATCATGCAAGAGTTTTGAGAAAGGAATTTGAATGTCATTTACAATAGATGAACAAAAAAAATTACATTATTTATGTTCAGTATCAGACAAAAGAGGTGATAGGGTGTCGTAAGAGGATCCCATAAGTTTGCAGTAATAACAACATAATCTGTTTTATATTTTGAGAAACGCTGTGAGGGCTTACAATTAATACAGGCGTTGTTAAAAAACTGCCCGACCCTCACAATCTTAATTTATGAATATTTTCGACACAGAATCCATGACATTTCATCAAACTTTTATTTATGCTATTATTAATAGCGTAAATAAAAGTAAAATTGGATATTTCATTTCCACACAGACAATCAGCAATATTTCATAAAATACAATGACTAAAGAGTTGGTACAATTTTAATCAAATTATAATTGGCCATATCGTCTCCTTACAAAAAAAAAGTTACAGAAAAACCATTAAACAGTTCCTAATATTATAATTATCGTATATTTTATTACGGATAAATATGAAAGTCTACTGGGCGTAATCTTGTACCGCTTATGTGATGGAATATTAAAATAGGGGTCGCTTACATTTGATAACAAGACCCTAAATATATTACCGACAAGTTATTCCGTAGCTTATTTTAGATATTACAACATACAAGCGATTTGATATGATACACGGCAATGTGTTGTTCTATTTGTCAAAACATAGGAAAATATCAGCTTCATAAATATGTAAGCAATAGCTAAAATAAAAAGCGAATAAGGTCTTCCGTCGCGTGTGTCTGTCTGTTCGCGATAAACTCAAAAACGACTGCACCGATTTTCATGCTGTTTGTACCAATGGATTGAGTGGTTCTCGAGGAAGGTTTTGGTGTACGTGGGCTAAGTCGCAGGCATCACCTTAAGTTAGTTACCTATAAGAAAGTGAAACTACAAAAGTTTTACAATAGTTTTAGTTTGACGACTCGAATGGCGTAGTGGTAGTGAAGCTGCCTTGCGTTCATAGGGTCCTGGGTTCGAATCCCGGTAGGAGCAAATGTTTGTGTGATGAGCATGGACATTTGTTTCCGAGTCATGGATGTTTGTATGTATAATAAGTATGTATTTACAAACAAAAAAGTAGTATATCAACTATCTGGTGTCCACGACACAAGCCTTGCTTAGTGGGGCACTAGATGGCGCTGTGTGATAATGTCCAGCGATATTTATTATTATTAATACATGGCCACAGTTTTATCAAATCTCATTCGAAATATTAGACCAATATTGTGAATTATTTAACACCTTTGGCATAGGTTTTTTGTGTTAAATGGTCACATAATTATGCTATACCTTCGATACACAATCGATTCTTGCTCCAAAACAGTCGCTTACATTGATCGCCAAAAATGCCAGAGTAAAGGGTTTTAGTTGAGTGCATCATACATTGGAAAATGCTATCCCAATTGCTGTATCAGATAAACTACGTCCCAAGTTTACTTACTACTTCTTAGAAGCCAAAGCCAACAATATGAAGACCTCTATACTGGGACAGAACAGACTACATTTCTGGGCTAAAAGTTTGACTGAGTTAGTTATACGAATTAATTTATGTAGAGTAAAATCACATAATATCTTGACAAATAGAACAATTTACATCGCTGCGTATAATTAGAGTTTAACTGTTATTGACGCTATTTTACAACTGGTGTCTTGGTCTGACGTGGTCGACATTTTTTTCTCTTTATTTCAATGATAAAATTGAGTTTAATCGTAGTTTCGCTAGGTTGGATTAAAAATTAGAGGATGCCGCCTCGAGGTATTTTAGATTCAGTAAACATGTCATAATCATGTCTAGCCTTTTCCCAACTATGTTGGGATCGGCTTCCAGTCTCACCGGATGCTGCTGAATACCAGTATTTTGGAGCGACTGTCTATCTGACCTCCACAACCCAGTTAGCACTGGCTAATACGATACCCTTGGGTAAGACTGGTTGTCAGCTTTCAGGACACTGACTACCAATAACGACTGTCAAAGATCTACAAATGACCCATCCACGGATTAGACTAGGCAAACGCGGCTTAACCTTGAGATCGCCACGAGCTCCTCAGTAAGCATGTATAATCTGAGAAATACTAAAGCTATTATAATTATAAGCACTCCAGGTCATGCGAAGATGTCGAATTCATCATTTATTTCACCTATAATCAATTTAGAGTCATTCAATCGAAGCTATATTGCATCCTGAGATAAAATTTTAGATTACAAAGCGATTGTCGAATATCTGCACATTTACCTACTGAGAATTATAATAAGCAACATTCCATTAACTTCCTAATCAAACGATTATCTCCGAATCGATAAGACAAGAATAAATCGAAGAAAACATCGACCACGTCAGGACAAGACAAGAATAAAATCGAATATTAGATACGGTTAGATTTAAAATGGTAAACAGACCTAATACTATAATAACACGACTTAAACTAGGAGCGTACATTTAAAAAAGTGTTATTACTCTGAAAAAGCGCACATTCAATAATACGCGAACTATTGTCACATTATTTGTGGGGAACATCCCGACGCATACAAACTTTTTTGTCACAGAGCCTTCCCAATAGTTTGGTCGGAGACTTACTACAGCCATAGACGATGTCTGAAGAATTTGGGGGTGTTTTTGAGAGACATTTCAACCCCCCCTTCCTTACGAACCGCGCAGTTACCTTTTTTTTCGGGTGGGACATCATCACGCGCTATGGGCCGAGCGGAAGGGAGTGTCAGACTTTTCTAAAACCCATCTATGTTCCTTCTTAGCCTTTTGTGTTTCGGGGGCCACGGTATCTCTTTAGAACAATCCCGCAGCCCTGGCAACCGGGCACTTACTTCAGGCAACGTTTCAATGAAATGGTAGGCCTGTATATATTCTAAAGCTGAAATACACATGCTGTTATGTTGTTTGCTATTAGGTATTGGCTTGTTTACAGCATACTTTATCAACAGCACTATCCAGTCCATATTCCAATTTATTTGGGGACCGAGTAGTCTTCATGCCCCATACTTCTACTTAATCTACTTGTAGGTACCATACACATTTCGTATTTATGTATATTCTCGTAATGAGCATTGCTTTTAAGTTATACCGGGTGTATTTCACCTCATCTCAAAGCCGTTAACCATGCATTCTGCATATCAAACTAAGTAAAAAAACTTTACGCAAAAAATATTGCTGGGAAACAACTTTTTTTTTTGAGGTTATAAATCATGTTTTGTGGTATAACTCAATGTAACACACTCAAAACATTGTGCGGATGGATGGATTGAATAGTACGGGGGTCGTAAAGATATTTAAAGTAAAAACCATGCAATAAAAAGTGGTATTTAAAAAAAAGCTTGTCAAAATCTTGCAACTTCTTCTGTAGAACAAAAAAATGATCAGAATGACGAGTAGAACAAGTGCCTTTCGTATTCGTTAAGAGGTGTTTTACACCCTTTATTTGCATGTGTATCCCAAGTTTAAAAAACTCCCTGCTTTAGTCCGTCCGTAACATCCATAAAGTTTGCTCCGCCTACCTACCAAGCTGTTTGTTTGCTTATCACCGCTGAGAGAAGACTTTTGTGTCAGTACAGCTAGAAATTTATTAAAATTTTGGCAATTGGCTGGTACTAACTTTTTAAGCAACGATGTTACTAGAAATATTCTTGCTATCTCTTCAAATACTTACTATCGTCGTCCATTATTGTTTACACTCGTTAAAACTTTTATCATAGCAAGGAATACTTTAACATTCAACAACTACATTTAACTATAGAATAAAATGGTTATCTAGCGAGACTTCGATATGTCAATATATTAAAAAGGATTATATGAAATCTAAGACCAAAATATTCGGAAGTCCTATGATACTGTGCCGTGGCTTCCGTTTCGATATTCAAATGTCTTTAAATGTTAGCCTAAGAGACAGTTTAACATTTTTTTTTTTTAATATAGGCTTATCTACGTAACTAACATCGATAAAATGTTTATAATACGGAATATCGAAACGAGAAGCCACTCGTACAATGTCAAACGCTTTTGATGAAATCTCACCAAAGAACATAGACCGTAAGAGCAAGCACTAAAGTCGCAATTTCCATGCCCAGATTCCATCAAAAACGTGTTCAGTATTCCTAACATACGCACACAGCCACATATCTGAATTACACACATAGCTATATCTAAGTATTACATAGTTTATGTAAAGTTTGAGAATATAGTACTAACTCTATGATATCATGAATTCATGAGACAGTCATTGGCCTGCTGGGTGGACTACTAACGCCCTCTACTGATTACTTCTACAAAATTATAAACTAGCCGAAATAGAAAATAAGTTTCCAAATTGGCTCGGAATAAATTTTGAATTTTCATAATTCAGGACTAAAATATCAAAAATTTTGGCTTTGGTCACAAAGTAAGGAAGTCGAAGGTTTCATTCAAAGTATGCAAGGAAATCGTTAAAGAAGATATAACTCGCAATGTCTAGAATATCTTTTTAAAATTAAAAACGTTTATCGTTATGTAAAAATCTACATTTCATTCAAAACACCTATGACGTACAAAATTATAAATGTATACCGCACTGTAGCTGCACTTATATAAAATTACACAAAAATATGACTGCAACTTCGCGTTTCCGTTGTCTAACGATATTTAAAAAAACTGTATTCACGAATCACAGATCAAAAACTAAAAACGCGCACAAACTCGAACCGAATCTACGCTGATATGTGGCGACGATACTCGTTCCAATAACATAACTATTCTATGATTGACTCGCTCACGAACTAACTTTAGCCGAAAGGAGCTCCTGTTCAGAAAATTTTCGCCGACTGTCTTCGGCGAAATAATACACCGACATACGTCATACAAACACCGGAATTCGGCGAAATTTTGGCTAAAATGTAAGCTAAGATTCGTTGAAAGTTCATAATCACGCGCTCACCTCGGCAAAGCTCTCATAACTTCTACACGCACCGCAATAACCTAAAATTACATACACATATTGGAAATGTCACGAACCATTATTCTCGATATATACTGAGTACACGAATAACAACTACATTATATATTAAATACAATAACTAATTAATGAATGACTATGACGATATAGTTAACGCGTTTGAGCCTTTATTATGTAGCTTGAATTACGAAATTAAACCATACAGCATGCGGATATATGGCGGAGAACTACGCTAGACGAATACATTAACAATTTTATTATTATTATATTATATAAACGCGAATTAATAAACTCAAGATACATAACAAACGGCGTGTATCTACGCAATAATCATGGCAGCTCAACAGCTTAATCAATAAATAAACGTTTAAATTTTACAATACGTTTGTCAGTTTTGTAAGACAAAGTTTAGAGCCTCTTTTCTCCGCTCGTTGCCAAGTGGTTCCGGAGTTAGCCGAGTGCGGCCTGGCACAGCGAGTGTAGCGACACCTAGTGGACAGTGGACAGTCAACAGTTAGGACTCCGCCGGCGCCAGCGGAGCGCCGCACGTGGCCACGGGGAACGTCTTCACGTGCGTCTGCCACTGGGTGGACAGCTGGAAGAACTTCACGCCGTTCAGTTCCGTGCCGTCAATGTAAACTGTGGACAAACAGAACGAATTTAATTTAATCAGGAATGCAACATCATGAGGTGTCCTCTAGAGTATACCACCTCTAAAATATCAAGTATGATGTGCTAGCTGACCCACGCAACTTCGTCTGCGTCACATAAGAGGTAAAATAAAATTAAAAAATACATTTGTCCCATTATGCTCCGCTCCTATTGGCCGTAGCGTAATGTTATATATAACCTATAACCGTCCTCGATAAATGGACTATCTAACACAAACGAACTTTTCAAATCTAACCAGCAATTCCTGCGATTAGTGCAACCAAACAAACAAACTCTTCAGAATATTAGTATAGATTTGCTAGTCAGTAGTTTTTCTGGTGCCCTGGTAAATGACCAACATAAACGGTAGTCGAATGTACCCCACCTGTCTTCTTGTCTAGTCACATGACTGATTTGAACCCTATAGTGATGGAGGTAAGGTGTACCTTTGAGCGGCACGTTGTGCGAGCTCTTAGCGGAGCAGATGAGTCGCGCGACGCCGTCCACGGTCTGCGCGCGTCCAACTTCCGCCTCGCCAGTCTTCTCCTTCTTCTTGCCGAGCCGCATTACTGGAATAAAATAACATCGTCATTTGTTTATCCAGATAAATGCCCAAGAACCCGTCGGACTCAGTTTTGCGGCTTACGTCATTCCAGTTCCAAAATTACAATGACCTAATTACCACAACGGTTGCCAAATATTCAGTACAACATTCTGAACCCATACCTAACATAGGATTTTTTATTGGTCTTTAAAAAAAACACAGCTGTTTCCTACAACAGAACAATACTTATACGGTCAAAATATTTGGAATAACTGTTTTCTTTGAGTTATCGATGATATAATCTTAACCACCCAGTATAGTTCAATAGATGATCTGATTTCCCGTAGGTTTTATATCGCCATAATCTTATTTTTTTTGAAGTCCATTAGACAGCAGTTTGCTTTGCAAATTCTTTTGAGCAACTTGTAGTATGTGAGCTAGAAGTCGCATGCAAGGCGAACCTTGTCCGTAACTCCGTAGTACCCCTTGAAACATAGTAGCTCTATAAGTCGGGTCAGGAAAGAAAAAATACTCTTCCTATTATTCCGAAAATAAAACGAGGATCAATACTAACTCTTCTGCTTTTTCTCCTTGGTGAGGTACGTGATGCAGAGATGCGCGTTCTGCCGCGTGACGTGAAGGGCGCGGAATGACGCCTTCACCGTTACTTTGCTATCCGTACCCTCGGATTGACGACCTGGCACCTGTACGACATGAAAATAGTGATTAAATTGATGTACATAAAGCTTTTAATCGTCTGCTGATTTCGATGATCACATAGGTCATAGATTGCATACCGAATAGAGAAAAATATGCGAGTCTTATTCAAAACTATTTGAATAATACAGGGTGTAAACAGACTCATCACGAAGCCGTCAACCAAGCATTTTATAGATGCACGCAAAAGCAAATAACAATTGCTGGGAGACGAGTTTTTTTTTTGGGTGTGGAGTGAAAAATCATTTTTTTCGGTAAAACTCAACATACCGCACTCAAAAAAATTGGTGAATGGATTGTATAGTACGGGGGTCGTGGAGGTTTTGAAAGTATACTATACATTAAAATCGCATAGTTAAAAATGTGAATAAGCTGGAACTTTGACCCCCAATGGAGATATTTGTAAGTATAGAAGGTTCCCAGGTGTGGTCTTAGAGCCTAGACCATATCTGGGGACCTGTATATTGTTTTTCATCCCATCTATTCGAAAAAGACGACTTGGTTCGCCTTTAAGTGCACCCAAAGGTGGTGTTTTCTATAAGAAACTTTTAGCGGGCAGTAATGAGTTTTTAATCCTCTTTATAAGTGCGCCGCAATTATCTTTGCCGCGCACTTTTTGAATTTGGAACATCTTGTGTTCAGCGCCCAAGAAATCGAACGCAAATATTGTTTGAATAAAGACTGGCTGGTGCGACGGCCCATAGTAGCGCCGCGCGCCGGCTGAATACAAAAAAAAAAGAAATAAAATTAAAAACGCGCGAACTATAGCCCGCGTTTTCGTCAATTTTCACGGATTGATAGAAATTCATGATTTTGTTTTGAAAAATGAGTTCTTCAAGTGACAGTGAAAGTATAGAATTAACTCCTGATAGTATTAGAACTGACGCAAGAAATGTGATGGATAATCTACTACCTGCAAAATCCCGGGAGAAATATATGAAAGCTTATGGTAATTTTATTGAATGGAGAAATTCAAGAGGCGCCAAGAATTTTTCAGAATCTGTGTTTTTGGCCTACTTCCAGTACTTAGCCAAAACTAAACAACCTTCCACACTTTGGAGTACCTACTCAATGCTAAAATCAACAGTCAGTTCTAATAACGACGTAAAACTGGACACATATTCGAAATTAATAGCGTATCTGAAGAGGATGTCTGATGGATTTAAACCTAAAAAATCCAAAGTGTTCTCAGTCAAAAACGTGGAGACTTTCCTTAATGAGGCACCCGACAACATCTTTCTTGCCGTAAAAGTAAGTAACTATGTATGTATATATGGTGGATTAGTAAAGTATAACCAGTGTTTTAAAATGCGCATTTTATTGTAACCTGTACTTCGATAGATAGGTACTTGTCTTATTCACATTCGGTTGTGTTACAGGTGGCTTTAATTTTCGGAGTACATGGAGCTTGTCGTGGCAATGAACTTTTAAAAATAACTGTTGATGATGTCGAAAATCACTCGGATAATTTACTGTTAGTAAAGCTGACAGACACAAAAACAAAAATTGACCGATCCTTCGTAATCCGAGGAGAATACAAAACTATTGTACAGAAATACCTGGACCTGCGTCCTGCTGATATAAAGACCAATCGGTTTTTCATCCGTTATCAAAATGGCAAGTGCTTCAAACAAGTTATGGGAAAAAATAAAATTTCTTACATGCCACAAGAAATCGCTACTTATTTGAAGTTACCAGATATCAAGCTATATACAGGACATTGTTTTCGTCGCACTTCTGCTACCCTGTTGGCAGATTCTGGAGCGGACTTAACTGTTCTCAAGCGACATGGAGGATGGAAGTCGAGTGCTGTAGCAGAGGGATATATAGAAGATTCCATTGAGAACAAGGCGAAAACACGTGAACGCATCGTGGAAAACATTAAATTGCAACCTTCAGTTAATCCATCCATGCCACTGTCGCCGCGCCCATCTACATCCAAACAAAGAGATTCACCGTCACATTTTCCTCAAAATGAGCCACATTCTGACATTATTTCAAACACGCAGAATAAAATTAAATCTACAACAATCTCTATTCCTAATAAAACTGTAACAATTAATTTTCAAAATTGTGAAAATGTCTCAAATGTAAATATAAGTTTTTAGTTGTTTTATTATTAGATACTACTTAATTTCAATTTAGTTGTTACTCTGTTTCATTAAATATCAATATTACAATAAAATGTGAGGCGCCTTTTATTTTCTCATAGTGGGTGATGAAAAGTAGAGTGTATCACTCGGGCGCAAAATATATTTTTGGCTCGGGCGACGTACTTTGAATCCCTCGCTACGTTCAGGATTCTACTAAAGAATCCCTCGCTACGCTCGGGATTCTACTCTAGAATCCCTCACTTCGCTCTGGATTCAAAAAAGCGCCCTCGCCGTAAAAATATTATTTTGCTCCCTTATGATACAATCTACTATTGCTCTAGACTCTAGATCAAAAAAGATATCGCAAAGACGGGAAGAACAAGTGCCTTTCGGCTTTAAGAGTCTCTTTTTCACCATTTAAAGCTACATACACTTACCAGCCAGTAATCCAACTGCAGTTCCAGTGGCTCAGTCCTAGCCAGCAGCGGCAGCGGCAGCGTCGGCACCGACAGCTCCCCGCCGTGCGCCAACAGCGGGTGTGGCACGTGCGGCGGGTGTGGCGCCGGCGTGGCGGGCGGAGACGCGCGCGCCGGCGGAGACCCGCCCTCCTCCAGCTCCAGGGACGACACTCCGCCCTCACTGCAGCCCACGCGGACTTCCTGGATAGGGAATAGAACACACACGAATTAATTATGGCTTTGCTGTCATAACTTTGAGGGCTGAGCAGTGTGTCCGTGGGTTTGATCTCAACACGAAACAAATATTGTTGGCTCTGACACCATAGCTACAGCTGTTCTTGTGTTTGTGACTTTGGACCACCCATTATACAGGAGAAGTAGTAAGATCTTAGCAAAGGGGAAACGTTTTAAAAACCAAACAAACATGTCTGATTTATGTTGAAGTTATGTTATAAATAAATATTCGCAATTTAAAAAAGAACTCAAGTTTTATATAATTATTTAATTTACCCATCTGAACTACCATACAATGTGGTACTTATGAAACTTACCGCAATGAATGGCACAAACGTCTGGCTAGCATCCTCATCGCCCGACTTCTCTCTATACGCCACCATCGCCTCGCCGATCGGCACGTTGTTCACTGGACCAATACTGTTCAGATACCTGTACAAAACAAAATGTTATAGTGTATATCGGATAGCGTCGTATTTACGCTTTTACACGGTGTAAATGGACTCTTCTCGAAGCTCTCCACTAAGTAAGTCTACAAAAAAAATATTGCTGGGTACGGCAAAACTCAATGGAACGCACTTAAACATAGTTCTGATGGACACATTTAATAGTAAACGGATTAGGAAGGTATTTAGAGTAAAGTTATGAACATAAGAGCTTAAAAACTAGTATTAAAAAATCTTGTCAAAATGTTGGAACTTTGACCTCCAATAACTCCGGAACTAGTCGGTTCCCAGGCATACTTGCAAGTCTGGGACTGGACCATAGTCCAGAACAAAAAAAAATCGCAATGACGGGAACAATAAGTGCCTTTCGACTTCATTTACACCATCATCATCATCATCAGCCTATAATGTTCCCACTGCTGGGACACGGCCTCCTCTCAATGAGAGGGAATGGGCTATAATCTACCACGCGGGCCCAGTGTGAATTGGTAGATGTCACATGTCTTCGAATTTTTTGGTTCTAGGACATGCCGGTTTCCTCACGATGTTTTCCTTCACCGTTTTTGAGAGCAGCGGTGATGAAATAAATTACACAAAGTAATGCGCCTGTCTGGGTTCGAACCCACGACCTACTGTACGTAAGTCGGGGCCGCAACCACTGGGCCACCGCTGCTCCCTCATTTACACCATTTATTATAATTATGACTTTATTATATTAGTAATATAGTTATAACGAACCTGCCGATACGTGAGGACATCTCAGCGACGTCGGGCGCCGAGCCGTCGGCGGCGCGCTCACAGATGTTGGCCCACGAGTCACTCGTGAACAGCGCCGCGTACCCGCCGTCCGACGCCGCTAGGTGACGCGCTATCACGCTGGGACCTGACACCGAAATTATGACAAGAAATCAGTAATTTTTAACGGATTTGCCTTATACACTAGCTGATCCACGCAACTTCGTCTGCGTCACATAAGAGAGAAAAACGAAAGGGAAAAAAATCCCCGTTTTTGCAACATTTTTCATTCCTGCTTCGCTTCTAATAAACGTAGTGTGATGTTATATAGCTTAAAGCCTTCCTCCATAAATGGACTATCCAACACAAAGAGTTTTTCAATTCGAACCAGGAGTTCCTGAGATTAGCGCGTTCAAACAAACAAACTTTTCTTCTTTATAATATTAGTATAAATTTAAGGCTGATGCTCCAGGATAGCTCGCGAAACTCAAATTTTCATACGTTCTTTTGCAATTTGTAGGCCAGTGTTATGTTGTATGTTGATGAAAATATGATTCGTAAGATGCGTAAGATGCATGTAATTACAGAATTATTACTATCAAATTCATCAATCAATACAACCCTCCAAGTTCATAAAGGTCGAGGAATGTCTTTGACCTTGAAAAAGTAAATAAAATCGTAAGAAAATTAAATTTCGCGGGCTACCTTGACGTTTTCATCTTAAAAAGTAGTTGATCGACCACCTCCTAATTGAAAAATAACAATGCTGCAGGGTGGAGGAGTGGATGTTCACTATAAACATACCTATGGGCACGTAGTAGAAGCGCACGGTGGGCGCGTCGTGCGGCCGGCGCGCGGCCAGCTCGGCGTGCGCGCGCAGGGCGGCGCTGGCGGCCGCGTCTCCGCCGCAGATGTTCACTATAAACATACCTATGGGCACGTAGTAGAAGCGCACGGTGGGCGCGTCGTGCGGCCGGCGCGCGGCCAGCTCGGCGTGCGCGCGCAGGGCGGCGCTGGCGGCCGCGTCTCCGCCGCAGATGTTCACTATAAACATACCTATGGGCACGTAGTAGAAGCGCACGGTGGGCGCGTCGTGCGGCCGGCGCGCGGCCAGCTCGGCGTGCGCGCGCAGGGCGGCGCTGGCGGCCGCGTCTCCGCCGCAGATGTTCACTATAAACATACCTATGGGCACGTAGTAGAAGCGCACGGTGGGCGCGTCGTGCGGCCGGCGCGCGGCCAGCTCGGCGTGCGCGCGCAGGGCGGCGCTGGCGGCCGCGTCTCCGCCGCAGATGTTCACTATAAACATACCTATGGGCACGTAGTAGAAGCGCACGGTGGGCGCGTCGTGCGGCCGGCGCGCGGCCAGCTCGGCGTGCGCGCGCAGGGCGGCGCTGGCGGCCGCGTCTCCGCCGCAGATGTTCACTATAAACATACCTATGGGCACGTAGTAGAAGCGCACGGTGGGCGCGTCGTGCGGCCGGCGCGCGGCCAGCTCGGCGTGCGCGCGCAGGGCGGCGCTGGCGGCCGCGTCTCCGCCGCAGATGTTCACTATAAACATACCTATGGGCACGTAGTAGAAGCGCACGGTGGGCGCGTCGTGCGGCCGGCGCGCGGCCAGCTCGGCGTGCGCGCGCAGGGCGGCGCTGGCGGCCGCGTCTCCGCCGCAGATGTTCACTATAAACATACCTATGGGCACGTAGTAGAAGCGCACGGTGGGCGCGTCGTGCGGCCGGCGCGCGGCCAGCTCGGCGTGCGCGCGCAGGGCGGCGCTGGCGGCCGCGTCTCCGCCGCAGATGGCTACTCGAATGCAAGAGCGACGATTACTTCTGCGGACAATTCACGATGTTATAAATACGTCTTCAAATAGATCCACAAAAGCCGCTATCCCAGAACTGTTAAATATAAAAGTCGAACACCCTTCCAAGAAGCGTAAGTGTATTTCTGAAACTTTCTAAGGCGTTCAACACTGTTTAGTCGCCAAGTTAATGTTGTGCAAGCTGTTACTGCAAGCTTGCACATCCTGGCAGGGTCGCCATGTAGGGATTGTGCAGAGGGTTAGGCGGAGTTTATAAAGAAACGTGTGTACGTCGTGCCATCCTTTTATTCACTGTCTAAACATAATACTTATCCGCTATTCTACGTAAACTACTTGCAAGCTGTTACTGCAAGCTTGCACATCATATTACATACCACATCATAGGGGTTGTTACAAAAAAAAAATACACATTAAATGTATTTTTTTTTCTTTTTTTACATTTTATTTGCCTAGAGCAATATTATAGTTAAGATTCTTATAATTCTTATAATGCGCATTATAAACATTAGCTTAATAGGTAGGTAGTTATTTTAATGTTATTCTAAGTACATTAATATAAACAATAGCGTATATTTTTATTAATCTAAACAATGTAACTTATCATTAAGTGAAGTGTGTCACTGTCATAACATGATATCACTTAAATGTAAACAAACCGATTAGTTATAGGTACTTAAGTTACATATCTCTTTGTTCTATTTTTATGAACCGTCTCTAATTTATCGTCTTTATTTATAATTACATTAGGTTTGTTATCGCTTAACACAGTATAAGGTCCTTTATATAACTTGTTTAATTTAGTACCTGTTTCATTTTTAATAAGTATCAAATCACCTGGTTTATACGAAATAGGATTACATTTTCTGTCATATTTATACCAATTTCCTTTGAGTTTTTCTTAAAATTAAATTATTCCTAACTTCCTTATGAGCTAACTGTAACCTATATTTAAGTTCTAATACATAGTTGTCTGGGTTGTAAAGCGGTTCTACTACGTCATTGGTAAGATTACTAGGTAAGTTGCATGTTTTACCGAATACTAACTCATACGGTGTGTATTTTGTTTCCGTATGGACGGTAGTGTTGTATGAAAAACACCAAAAATTCAACCATTGGCTCCATGTTTCTGGATGTCCATCACACTGAGTACGTAAAAATGCTGCAAGATGCTTATGGGTATTTTCTAATGCACCTATCGACTGATGATGATATGCTGTCGAATTCAGTTTATTAATTTGTAGCAACTTACATACCTCTGACATTGTTTCTGACATAAATTCCGTACCTCGATCGGTAGCGATGGTTGTAGGTAAACCATACCTAAGTATAAAGTTGTTTACAAAAGTTCTTGCTACACTTACCGTATCTTTTCTCTGTAATGGATACGCTTCGACATACTTACTGAGCTCACATTGTAAACTTAAAATATAAACGTTACCTTCTAAATCCTTATCTAATGGGCCTACTAAATCTAAAAATACTTTTTGGAAAGCACTTGTTGCCGTTGTAGTTACGACCATCGGTTCTACTATATTTCTAGAATACTTACTAGTTTGGCATTTTTTACATTTTGAAACGTAGCATCGTACGTCGTTCTCCATGCCTGGCCAAAAGTACTTACCCTTTATATTGTTTATCATGCGTCGTACGCCTGCATGCCCACTTGTTGGCAGCAAATGATAATCATGTAGTATGTATGTTTTTTCGTCATTTTCTAGGACTCTTTTTATTCCTCTTAGAATATTTATTTGTGGGCCGGTCCACTGTGGTCTTCTTTTTATTTCATTGATCAATTCTTTAATAAATTCGACATTATTTTTATCTTTTACTATGCATAGTTCTGTAATATTTATTTTTCTACAATTATCACTCAATAAATCCGCAAATTCGACTCGCGAGAAATGCGACATATAATCGAGATTTATATATAGAGTAGATTCATTCTTTACATAAGCGAAACATTCGTTTTCGTAATCCTTATTTTTCTTGTTCAGATCTTTACCCTTTATAAATTTTAATTCTACTGCTTCATTAGGTTTTCTTAATATCTCTGCTATCCTTGGTTGGCCTAACCTTGGTTCGTCAGCTATATTAAGGGAACCATTGTCACTCGATTGTGATTTTGCTTTGCACTCTGAGTTTATTTTCGCTCGTTGTGCCCTTGTCATTACTATACTTACTACTTTTTCATTTAAAGACTTTAATTCATTGGAACTTATGGTAACCCTACTCAATGCATCAGCAACATTATTCTCTGTACCTTTTATGTATTTGATGTCGTAATCGTATTCTTCTAATAGTAATCTAAATTTTAAAAGTCGTGTAGATGGATCCTTCATACCAAATAGATAGATGAGTGGTTTATGATCCGTTAGAATAGTAAATTTTCTTCCATATAAATATGGTCTAAAATATTTTATACTCCACACTACTGCTAAAAGTTCTTTTTGTATCGTAGGATAATTTAACTCTGCCTTATTTAGTGGTCTACTGGCGTAAGCTACTGGTCTTAGATCGCTGTTACATAAGACTGATCCTATTGCCATATTAGATGCGTCTGTTTGTAGTATGAATTCATTTTCTTGTGAAAAATCGGGGTATTGCAAAATTGGTGGGTTAATTAACTTTTCTTTGAGAATTTCAAAACTATTTTGACACTCACTTGTCCATACAAAAGGTTCGTTCTCTCTACATAATTTATTTAGTGGTACTGTAATTTCTGCAAACGATCGAATGAATTTTCTGTAATAGTTGCAGAATGCAACGAATCGTCTAACCTCTTCGGCATTTTTTGGTACTGGGTAATTTTTAACTACAGTAATTTTTTGTGGATCTGGTAATACACCATTTGCTGAAACTTCATGACCTAAATAGAGTAGTTGAGTTTTCATAAATTCACACTTTGCTGGGTTCAGCTTAAGGTTCGTTTTTCTTAAACGATCGAAAACTTCCATAAGATTCTTATTATGTATGTCTACTGTCCTACCGAATACGATAAGATCGTCACAGTAAACGAAACATTTCTCAAATGTTAGTCCTGACAAGGCAATTGACATGGCTCTTGAAAACGCATTTGGTGATATTTTGAGTCCCATAGGAAGGCGCTTCATACGATATTGACCTTCACTAGTCGAGAAGCTGGTGATATCCCTGCTCCCTGGTTTTAAATTAACTTGGTAAAACCCTTGCTGAAGATCTAAATGACTAAAACAAATACTTCCTGAAAGAGAGTCTAATATTTCGGTAATGTTTGGTAGTGGAAATTTATCGTCTTGGATACAATCATTAAGTTTTCGGTAATCCACTACTAAACGCCATTTCTTTTCTCCATCTGATTTTTTGGGTACTAAAAGAATAGGACTGTTCCACTCACTGCTGGAGGGCTCTATTATGTTGTCCTGTAACATTTTTTCGACTTGCTTATTTATTTCCGATTTCGATGATTGCGGCAAACGATAAGGCTTAGTATACACTGGCATCGTATTTGGTTTTATTGTTATTGACTGTTCTACTACATTTGCTGTTCCTAGTTTGTCTCCTTGAAGGAAAAATATGTCTGAATATTTAGCACAAATTATTTCCAATTCTTTTCTATCACTTGAATTTAAATGAGATAAATTTAGTTCCGATAGTAATTTTTTTACTCGCTCCAGTCCCGTTTCTGATTTATTAAATAAACAAATATTATAGTTATCTAAATACTCTATATCATCGTTACGTATTAATTTTGATTTCGGTATTTTGATTAAATTTTCATTAGTATTTAGAATTTTTACTGGAATTTTACCTCGTTTTGGCTGAAAAATACAACCTGCTATGAATAAGTTGTCATTTATTTGTTTAGGGTGTAAAACGCATTCTTTGTAAATATTTTTGTTTATGTCGACATAGTGAATAGATTCACTTCGACCTGGAATAAGCAAATAATTTTCCGAGTTCGTGTGAATTGGTTGTTGGTTTTGTATTTCAATGCGATAATGAGGCGCTTTGTCATTTAATTGTAAGCTGAGTATGTTTGTCGGTAAATCAATGTTTGCGTTATAAGTTCTCAGAAAGTCTAAACCGAGTATTCCATCCGATTCACATGGAATATTTTCGTACAAGTAAAACTTGTGACGAAACTGTACACCCGTTTGTAATTTCAAAGAAATGTACGCGAAGTTATATACTTGTACTTTTCCACCGATTCCTTTTATATTTGTTTGATCGCTATATAATTTTGTTTCGCGTGTTACCATTTGTCTGTTGATTAATGAAATAGTTGCACCCGTATCGATTATAAATTTTAGTTTTTTTTTTCCAGCGTATAAATAAATAAAATCGAGACTTTTCCATATTATATTATAATTAGTTGCTCCGAAAAAACTGAGCTAAATTTTCTTCTTTATCCTTTTCCTCTTTTGGCACTGTGACAACATTTACGTTGTCTTGCCTGGCACCTCTGTAATGACCCCTGTTACTCCTATAGTAACTTTTATTCGGCGGTCTATAGTATCCACGCTGTTGGTAATGTCTGCCACGGTATAAACCTCGCTGTGGGGCCCCCTGACCCCTGTAATGCTGGGCTGCGTTGTTACCTCGGTAGTGAGAAGGATTTCTACGGTATTGAGTAGTCTGCCCACTATGGTAGTTTCCGCGATTTCGACTGTACCTTGAGTTTCTACCTCGTGTGTATGATAACACGGCATCCTGACCTGAGGTTCCGGGAACTGACAGCTCCTCATCCTCAGCTGCTCGTACTGCATCCTTGAGTTGACTGTAATTTCTAGCTGCTAAAATAGTACTAAGTCGTCGATTTCTCAGACCATCTGCAAATCTTTTAACTACTAACCTTTCGTTTATTGGACTTAGTATCTCGGCGGCTGTCTGGTTTCCGTCTGCTTGCGCTATGGTGAGGGTGGTAAACAAATCTCCTAGTTTCTCTCCGTATTCGCCTATGGTCAAGTTGTTTTGACTTATATTATTAATCTGTGCTATTATTGAGTTGGATGATTTTTTTGTCAGAAGATGAGTTTGTATATCTTTGATTAAATCCGAAATAGTGGTGTAACTGTTATTCAGTTTTAATTTCGCTATTTTTGATAGACGAGTCTTTAACACAAATGAAACGAGCAATTTCTTACAACTTTCTTCTGTCAAGCAACTCTCATACATCTCTATACCTTCAATTATTCTCTCTACTGTTTCTTCCTTTCCGTCCATAATTGGAATCAAAGTACTAGCCGTTTTTAAACTGAAACTTTCCATTTTGTATGTTGTCTTATTTTCCTCTATATCTAAAAATTCGTCGGTCGAACTTTCTGAAATATCTGTAACCTCTTTATAACCCAAGATTTTTCTATAAATTTGCTCAATTTCGTTAGGTATTGACGGATCTAAATGTAATTCCTTTTTACGTATACGTCCGTATTCTATTAATAATGTAAACTCGTTATACAAATTATTAGCCTCCTGAAACTTTTGCTTTCCTACTTTTTCGCTTCGCCGTTTAGGGCCTAATTTTCTAATACTAACACATAAATCTAGTATACTTTCATATATTTCACTAAGTCTTTCCATGAATAATTATAGAGTCTAGTTTTACACTTATTCTTATTTTTACACTTATGAGTACCGCACTGATACCTTTCATGGAGTTATCCGTCTCGATGGCTGCTAGGTTTGTCCTCTGGAAGGGCTGCTTGGCTTGTCCTCTGAAGTGACTGCTTGGCTCATCCTCAGGAATGGCAGCTTGGGCCGGGCTATACCCTGGACACCACAGGTAACTGAGCCGGGAATTCCCTGACTCCTCCAACTAAATACTCGTACATTTTATTTCTTCGTTCTCCTCGCTTTTTTTTTTCTTCTTTGATTTTTCTTCTCTCTTCTGTAATTTTTATTTTATTTCTTCTATATTATTTTATCTTCTTTCTTCACTTCTTCATTATTTATTTATTTTTCGTTCTATTTACGGCAGGCGCAGGAAACGCAGGTAGGTTCCTCTCCGGATCTAGTGGTCACGCGGCGAATGGACCGTCTCAAGTTTTGTGTCAAAACTTCATTCGTGATCCAATTCTGATGGCACTTTTTGTACAAAACGTATAGTCCGTAAAGTGCTGCAATAGAGAGTATTGTGCAGATGACGAACATCACGACGCTTATGTTTGAAAGGTGATATTCCGCGCTGCTGTTTGATCCTCCGGAAGCACTCTGAGTGATGAATACTTCGTCCTTCTTTATATCTGAGCGACACATTTTGATGTAGGTACGTTAACTGTCCATGTAGATATTTAAACAACGTCGAAATTTGGTTGAAATCCTGGCAGGGTCGCCATGTAGGGATTGTGCAGAGGGTTAGGCGGAGTTTATAAAGAAACGTGTGTACGTCGTGCCATCCTTTTATTCACTGTCTAAACATAATACTTATCCGCTATTCTACGTAAACTACTTGCAAGCTGTTACTGCAAGCTTGCACATCATATTACATACCACATGTAATTGGCAATCTGTAAATTGCAAAAAAGAACGAAAATGCTCATTTGGCATTTTCATCGCATAGCTTTCGAACACTTTTTTTAAGTAGCGTTCGCGTTGGAGCGTATGCAGATTGTGAAAGAAACATAACATCAACAAAAAATAATACATTTTTGGTGTATCACAGGGTGATGTGTAAGGACTAACCCTCTTTTATTGAAATCTATGTCAATGAGCTATGACCATTGATATCTTCTTCTCTTCTCGATCACCAAAAAATCGTTAGATATGCGGATGTCACAGATCTTGTTCTTGATATATACTACCAATTACAAACACTGATTCGAGACTCTTGGAAAGGCAGAAGTGGCTTTAAAGGACCCACAAAACCAAAAACCAAAACTTTCGTTTACAGAAACCTTAAAATGGATACGAAATCATGATGAAGAACTCACTGCTTAGCCCGTGAATACAAGGTATTTAACAACGGCCTTGGGTCCGGTGCCGGATGAGGGGCGTGCAGCGCTGGCACGGCTAACGCGTGCAGCGCCGCAGCGGCTGCGCTGGAGCCCGCACCCGCGCCGCCGCAGATAGCGACACACTCGGGGCCCGCGGCTTCCTCGCCGAGCAGACGGGATACTTGGTCCGCCCAGGTGCGACGAGGCTACGCAAAAACATAGATGAAACACCCATATCTTGACGGGCTTATAACAGAAGGTATAACAATTCGAGGATGAGTTTTTAAGCTGAGAGTTAAAAATGTAAATCAAAATTTTTTTTGTTTGAAAAAATTACTTAAGATTTTCGCCCAAATCTTCAAATAGAACACAGTCTTTGTGTTAAACACAAAGGTTTTTTCTGCATATACACTAAAATTCTGAAAAAAAAACCTGCCATTATTGTAAAAGCTATCCACTTTGTACCTCTAATGTGGTAGGACTCTGCGCCGGTAACTCGTGCGCCGACAGCGGCCTGTCGGAGCCCACTCCGAGCGAGTTCTTCTTGCGCGTTACGCCACCCCCCGGGATGAGGTTACCGCCGCTCGTCGCGCTGCGGAATAGTCTGGATCGTTTGTCCTCCTGGAACAACGGGCTATATCTTAAATGGCCGCCTTTTCCGTGTCTTATGAAAACTGTCAAATTAGTTCCTCGTACATGTCGCGAAGTGTTCGTTACTTTCATTCAGCTATCAAGGAGTTCTTTGCTGAAAAGTTTGTCTAGTCGCCGATTGGTTACCTGCCATCAGAATGGCTTTGACAAGTGACAAACTCTCAGTGCTCTCTCGCGTCGATACTTGCAGCAACAACCGTATTCCATACGATACGATGGGTATGGTGTTAATAGAATCCGATCAAATTACAATCAAGAACCGTCAACCGTTTCTATTTTTCTGAGTTTGAATATGAGACATTAACGAACGAACCTATATTGTCACTTACGGGATATCTTCCGTGATTATTTATTACGAGTATTTTGAGCTCCCGATATTTCGACGCTGCTGCAAGCGCCATGATCGCAGGTTGGGTTGATATCCCGTAAGTGACAATATAAGTTTAGTTTTAAACCGTGAAAGCCTAAAACAAGCTTTGTATGTTAAGACGGTTTTCCACGGTAAAAATTTTAAGATTGATATAAACGAATCTCTAATCTCCATTATTATAAATAACGTGCGTGTGGGACAACTAGAAACATTGCTTCCCAATTTCAACACACTATTAACACCTAAATGACAACAAGGAAAATTTCCAACAAAAGATACGATTCATCAGCTTACCCTAAGCTTGATCTCGTTAGGCGGTGAGCTCGAGACAGACGCACCAGACACGGGCGCGTCGATGGTCGCGTCGCCGTCGCTGTTGCCGTCGCTGGCGCGCTCGTCGCCTGCAGAACTTCTGATCGCTTCTGATTCTGATGCCAAATTCATTGTTATGGGAGGCGTTACAGGTTCAAGGGAAATTTTGGAATCTTTATTGTATTGGCTGAAGGAACTTTAATGTAAATTCTGGAGGATCGAAGGTAAACTGCGTAATTATTTTTTTTAAGTCTTTACAGGGTGTTTACAAAAAAGACAGGGAAGGGAATTCATTTGGAAAGTTTAAGATTGATTCCAAATATAATTTAATATTTATAAAGTACACAATTTGGATAATATGCATTTAGTTTAGTTAAGAAACTAATCAATTAAATATAATTATATTCGAATTAGTTTATTACATTCTGAAAAGACGATATACATAAGGCACAGTATAATGCAATAGATTAGAAAGACTATAAGTTTTAAATAATTAAGTATAAGTTGATCAAACCATGCAACCGTGTCACTTGTATATTGAGTGGTAACGGGTGAAGACGGAAAGCAGTGATAGTGATAATAGTAATAACATAAAATAATAACAGACAGAAGCACGCTAATAGTCTTAATAACTAATTATTATATAACTTGATAGAGATTGTGAAAGAACTAAAACAAATAAAAATGGAAATAAAAGTGAGAACTATTATCTACAGAAGGTCGGGTTTTATGATTTATTTTTTATATGATTAGGTTTATAATAATAAAGTGTTATGTCACAATCTCGATCAAATATGTAAATAAACTTACTTTTTTATTATCGACCATAATAGGGGGGACGAGTAAATATTTGACTATACGACATTGGTTAATTCATGTCAGTAAGCATAGTCAGGTGATCAGGTCGTAAACGTTTGTTTTCATAAACCAGTATTGCACTCAGAGTGTATTGAACCTCAAAGCTGAGTGCACACGTAAGGTTTGGCATGTTTGTTGTTCGATTCTCATCAAGAAACATATTACTAGGCTAAACGATCACATTTCTTTCTGTAAGTACGCTAAGTTATTCTCTTCAAACTATTTCTGTTTTACTTTGCATCGTCAATACTTATCGTCCCCCTTTAGGTTCATAGTCCTGTCCATCGGGCTCTTATTCACGACTGGTTTCTGCCCAGTACGGTCTCAGGTCGACAGTTATGTATTAAGTACTATGAAAGCTTGTTCACAACCTCGCCAGGTTACCCCCTTATAAATGAGCGCGTGTTAACGAAACTAGTAAAATTGTACTAGTAAAATTGTAATAATAAAATTGTAATAGTAAAATTGTAATAGTAAAATTGTAATAGTAAAATTGTAATAATAACATTGTAATAGTAAAATTGTACTACTAACATTGTAATAGAAAAATTGTACTACTAACATTGTAATAGAAAAATTGTAATAGTAAAATTGTAATAATAAAATTGTACAAGTAACATTGTACCTTACTAATCCAGATCTAGTTGTTATAGTTATCCGGCTATTTACTAAACTGGGCTTATTTGGCACAGCACAGTGTTCAATTTTTAGTTTAGATTTTTTTTTTATGTGGGGATATTATTTCTTTCTCTTTATTTTGGTTTAGAAACTAGGTTCGTGTATAATCCCCCGACGGTGTACTGGGTTTAGGCCGGTCGTGAACAAGAGCCCTAAGAGCATAGAGGCAGAAGTCCCCAGAGTATGTGGGCGGTGTACCTGTGAGCGGCATGGTGGCGATGTGCCTCTCGCGCAGCACGGCGAGCTCGGCGCCGGGCACGCTGGCGTGTCGCACCGCTGTGCACGCGCCGCCTTCAGACACAGCGTGCAACGTGGAATACCGTGCCATGGTTGGTTGGTTGGGTGCGGGTGGTGGCCGGAATGAGTTTAGTATACGTTTTCTTGCGTTTAGTTTACAAATGGATTTCAGTATTGTTGTATCCTACTTTTTTTGTCTGCAACTAGTGACTAGTTGACAGTCTTCCTATATAGTCATTATCATCTTCATTCACATGCCGTCATCCCCATTTACAAGATCAGGAGAATACTTTTCACCCTTATGGCCCTCAGTCAGTAATAAAAGTACCTTATCTTCATACAATTTAGATTCATTCTTGCCTGAAGGCTGTATTTCGCTTCTACATTTATAATATTTGAAAAAGTTGTTTTTGTAGCTTGAATTTATTTATGTTTGTAGCACAAGATTGATACTTTTATGAAATTTTTGATAACTAAAATTCCCCATTATGATAGTGTTAAAGAACTTTTTTTATTACAGTGAGTCATGACAATAGTATTCCACCTCGCACACGAACTAATCTAATGCACACAGCGTTACAAAACAAAACATAAAATATAATATATCTCAATGTATATGTCTATCATTAAAATGTATGTAAGCAGAAACAAAAGTAGATACCTGTCCTACTGTTGGCGAGAAGCGATAAGCGAGTAGAACTGGCTATTAACAACCAGGTGTTTATTTAGATTTCGAAGCGTCAGTGATTAACTCTACATATGGAGGGGGCGATCTAATCACTAGCATCCTTCATGCAAGTGGAAGATTCTACCCGTCATACTAGATAACTTTTTGCTATTAAACACATTTCGAAAGAACTATTTTTTTTTAAACATGATCCGGTCTCTACATCCTACATTCTATAGGATTTTGCCTACGATGATCCCACTAATGGGACACAGGCCTCCTCTCTATGAGAGGGAATGGGTGTTATAATCTACCATATCGTATCTCTTTTTCTGACACGGATCCATACATTCTTTTGTACTTGAGACGTCAAGAGCTAATCGCTTTCTCGCTAGCAGTGGGACAGATGCTTATGCGATTACGTCACAAAATGCATCTTCAAATGTATGCTCCGATGCTCAGGCAATTAATTATGTTACTGATTATATTGTTTACCATACACTAGTAGTGTTATATTTAATGAGTGATTATGTGTGTCTTTTTGTCCAGCTCTTGGGCTAACTTTTGAGGATTGCGACCAAAGTTTAACTGATTTGCGAAAAAACTTAGGTTTTAAGAAATGAAAAACGGTTTTCAAAGTAAAAATACTTTATTTAAAAGAAAAGTATTTAACAAATTAAAATAATAATACAATATCACAAAAATCTAAACGTTTTTAACTATCAAAACAGAAAACAATCATCAAAAAATAGACCAAGAGCTAGCCAAAATTAGCTTTATAAAACTTCTGACATTGCATTAACGGTGAGTACGTACCATTGGAATGCCTGTGATGCTCCTGGTTGGCCAAACTCCTGGAGCTGCTGAAGAACGGTCTCAGCGAAGGTTTTGGGGTGGAGCCAATACTGATTGTGTCCATCTGATCCGGACCTGAGTCCTCGCCCTCACCGCATGATAAGGATTCAAGTTCCTGCAATAGTTTAAAGCATTATAAGTACATAATTTTAGCATAAAACTGTGATTTGACCGAAGCATTAAGATACCAACTAATACCAATAGCCGTAGGAGCGTAGGCAAGCCACTGTAACGAAGACCTGATCAAGATAGCAGGCAAAAAAGGGTTCTGAAACTTTTGATTCAGATTTCGTTGCTGTAACACGACGTGTAACACTCACCTGGAACAGTTCGTCGATGTCATGTTGCGCGTGATGCGTGTCCCGTGTGGCGCCACGCTCCGACAGCTCCTCGGGCACACGGAACCGCCGCAGCAACGCCGCAAACTTCTGCTTCAGGTTGCGTTGCTGTAACATGATGCGCAACATTAATTACACGTTGCTAATGTTCGTGGTAAACAGTGGTAAAAGTGACCGTGTTAATTAGTTTTTTATGATGTTTACGTGAAAAATATAGTGCGAGGAATAGATGATAGATACATACTTTGTTTTTTACTTTATAGTGTACTTTGTATTTTGAGATATCTAAGTGATGAAACCAAACCGACATACTTCTATGTTACTATGGATTTCTTTTGCGATATGCAGGTGATATTTAATAACCTATTAATCTATTTTATTATGGTTGTGAGACAGAACAAAATTACATATGCACCTTTTCTTTTAACTTAAATACAGCAATTCTCCTTTCGTTTCTTAGTCAATCTTCAACAATTTAATGCAATATTCATTCATCATTTCTAATACCTACAATTTTCATTACCGTAAAGTTCATTTTAAATTCAAAATCTAATCAAAACCAGACTGATAAGGCGAGTTCATTAATTGTTATTTCTTTTATACTATCTTATCGGACCAAAACTTCGATATCGGAGTATTGACAATACAATGCCATTGTTATTTTTATTGTTTCCCATACAACAATAACATGGAACTTTGGTCGGCACGTGTGTACACGTAAAAATGTTAACCTTGATAGTTTTGGTGCATTATGAGATAATGAATTCTAAGATAAGTGACGACAAAGGCCCAAATGTTGGTTTAGGAGTTACAAGATTGTGTAAACCACAGTGGCCATGCTCGAAATAGAATTTTCCGATACAGGGTGAAATTTTTCAATGCAGGTAGCGAAAATCTGTGAATTTAGATTTATTTCTTTTTAAAATAAAGGAATGTTTCCTTTGACTAAAATTTGCTACGAGTATCTCCAGTATTTAGAGTACTTTCCCTCCAAGTAGGATTGAAAAATTACACCCTGTATAGCACCAGACTGCGATGCTTACGTCAGCGGTGACCGACAGCCTTATTTTGTTATCGACCGACCGTGCGCGACCGACCATCAGCCCGACAAGAATTCAGGCCTTAGATTTGAAAATAGTCATCATCTGTCTACCCTTGACCGAACTATGTGTAGCTCGGCAGTCTTGCCGGAGATAGTTGAATACCAGTTCTTGAGCATGGAGCGAATGCCTAATAAACCTTCTACAACCCAGTTACTGCGACTTAATTTTTAAGGTTTAAACATCCAACCAGCCTTACCAGAAGGTATCGTGTTACCCAGTACTAACTGAGTTGAGGAGGTCAGATAGGTAGGTCACTCCATGTAAAATACTGGTATTCAGCTGGATCCGGCAAGACTGGAAGCCGACCCCAATATGGTTGGCAAAATGCTAGGCAGATGCATAAACATCGAATCCATAAAGGATATCCGGCACCTTTATTTAATTGTAAAACTTTAATTAATTTTAAACACAGATTTATATAATACGCAACACACAAAAACACACAACACAGCACACAATTCTATACACACCCCACTACACCAAAAAAACACATAGTCCTTTCACAGATATTACACTTGAACTGTGAACTTAATTTTCATCACTATAAAGGTGGCATTTACAAGTAAAATAACTATAAAAGGACTGTAGACTAAAAGATGCGTCAATGCAGATCACAATATACATACAGTTTTCACCTCCATGGACCGAACGCTACTGAACGCTGTTCGTCTTGGTGTAGTTTATCTAATCTTAGTGATAAGCTCACAAACAACATGACATAATGTTTATACTACTTAATTGATATGACGGTATCTGCTGTCGTAATTAGAGAAAGGCAGAGGTCGTGGGTTCGTGTCGCGTTTGTTTCGACTGAATGACGTCAAGTCTGGGAAAGTCGACAGGGTAGTGAGATCGCCCACATTTTAAAAGCTATTGCTGAAGGTAACCACACTTATCGACGTAGAATTGGGTTGAACCGATCATCAAGAGCATTATTTCCATGCAATAAAAGCGAAATATTATTATATTGTTATTCACCTCGTTTCGGTTCGAACGGCGAGCGACTTGATACTTCGCTGGATTTAATGAATACTAGCGCTAAAGATGTAGCTTTCTAATGGTGATTTTTTAAAATCTGTTAAGGCGTTATTGAAATCATTACAAAAGTTAAAACCATCCTCTTTTTAATATTAGTTTAGATACGTCATAGGCTCAAGACGATTCCTCGTCCATAACTGTGGTTATTCCCTAAGTCTCAGGCTCATTTATAAAGGAGTAAGCCTATGTATAATCGTATGTCTATCTCGCTCGTTTTCGTTATGCCAAAAAAGGATAGACATACGACTTGTCGAATCGAAATTCATTCCAAGCGTTTGTGAATGCGGGGGCTGTTCAATAGAAGGTTTTGTACAGGTATTCAGGTTTTTTTTTTATTTGTTTGGCATACCTACCGAAGCTTTTGTCTCTTTGTACCTTCTACCAGGGGCGAAGCCATCTAAGAAGCCTATTCCTGCCGGCTTCCCTTTAAGAAGAAGGCACTTTACGTGTCTACTGTCATGAAATATTCAACTACATAGTTCCTGCACTCTTACATGTTGAAAATACTGTAAGTGTGATTGACAGGATCTCAAAACTGCTAATGAAGATTCTACGAAGGTGTAAGTCAGAAAAACAACTAACTAAATACATGACGCATGCTATTCCAAACTAGAAGACCACATCACTACGGTATGAGAATAGAAATCTTTACCCTTGGCCGACTTCACTTAAAGTTCAAATTACAATAACAACTTTGAGGCAGTATATTTTTACTATTGACGATTAAGACAAGTGCAAAAACAGAATTAGTGATAATTTTTAGGGTATTGCATACCTAACCAGAAAACACGCAAAAAGGAACATAAACAACACAAAACTCTTTGAATTTAAAGGCTTGGGCACACCAAAAGCAGGACAGGCGCAGCACCTTAGCAGGGCAGGTCAGTTGCGCCGCGGTTGATGTCACACCAGAAACATGAGCAGTCAGAGAGCAGTTTGAAGGCGGGCCTGCTTTATAACTGCGTTATGTGTGTCGTATCGATAGCCACACTCAGTACACTTCAAGATGTTGAACGGTTCTGACTCTGACGAAGAGGAGCTATTGTTGCTTCCATTGCAAAAGAATGTGGGTTCACGATGTAAATAAGAGAAGAATATGGGGAGTACTATCGTCTATGTCGGGAATTAGAATATTTTGAAGATAGGTTCTATGCTTATTTTCGGATGTCGAAGAGTTCTTTTGAATAATTGCATGAAGTGATACGATTGAAATAATGAAAACTGAAAACTGATACAAGCTACAGCTTCATCATTTCTTGAGCTATCTTTATACTCGCATCTTGTAAACCCTATTTCTATAATATTTGTCCTTTAAATCATATAAACATTTATATTTCCTCACCAACTCAATCAATTTTTCATTCGTTTCCATGATAAAGTTGTAAAAAATCACAACCGTTTACGACCCGCGCTGCGTCTGTCCCGAGCAACTACTTTGGTGTGACTAGTCAATATGGCGGACGTAGTAATACAACGTGTACTCACTGCGGCCGCCCCGCGCCCGCGCTGCCACCGCCCCGCGCCTGCGCTGCTCCCGTCCAAAAGTTTTGTAGAAGAGCAGTGCGTGCGCGGTGCAGTGGTGGAGCAGGTAGGATCAGCGGGCCCGCGTTTGTTCAGTGTGTCATCCCTCATATAACTACATTATTTTCTAACGGAGACGCACTGCTACCGCACTGCAACTGCTTTTGGTGTGCCCAAGCCTTAAGTCTTTCATAGATTATTCTTTGAAGAGTCACTGACTGAGTCTCGCTACACATAGTATGTTCTGGTCAGCCTGGGTTAGTTCAGACTCACCTGAACGTGTGTATGGTACAGTCGCCAGCTTATCAAAATACCACAAACTGTAAAATTGTCCCAATCAACCATGAACCCTAATGTTATGGCAATAAAGTTGAAAATCTATTGACAGATTTTAGAAACTTGATACGCACCCCTGATATTTCCCTTATTCATGTTAGACACCCATACATGCATTAGTTGTAAATTTTAGAACCGTTTAGAAACATCAAGATGAACAAGGAAATTTCTATTCTCATACGTTTTTCATACTAAGCGTGCGTGCGCAAGCGCTCACCGCGAGCTTCCCGCGGCTGCCCTTGCGTTTCGCCGCCGCGTTTTCTAGCTCACTGTCGCTGTCCCTGTCGTTCGCCTTAGAGTGCATATAGCTCTGTCTCTTTCGCTCGCGCTCCATGTAGCTCAAGTCGCGAGAACGGGACAACTGCGTGCAATGCAACGCCTATTACGCACAAGCTTTATCTCCTACTTAAATATTATAAGCTTTAAGTAAATAAAATATGATAAATTACTTCAGTATAAACGTCGGCCTGTAAACGATAAAAAAACATTGTAAATATGGAAAGCTCCTTGAAGCAAAAGCGTAGTATCAAAACATGCAGTTTTATTCGTTATTTTTTAAATAATTTATGTTTACAAAAATAAGCAGGCCTTTCTGGCATTTTTTTTGTAATGCTTATTTATTTTTCTGTTATTTTAGGGTACCTAAACGTTCCCTTAATAATCTTTAACTAAATAAATTGAAATTCTAGTTTTAAAAAATCTGTTTTTAACTCTTGTTCTAAATCTTCCTAGTCGGAGAGCTACCTACAAAATATTAATTGAGAAAAATATAACCTAATATTTTTTTAGGTAATTTACAAAAAAGCCTGTACAATCGATTATAGTGCTTATTACCTTGGTATAAGAGAGATCAGTTTTGTTGAAGGCCAGCTGTCGATGCGCGCGCCGCCTGGCGGGCGCTCCGTACGTCATATCATCGGCTTCCTCTACCGAGCTGAATTCACCTTCCTCTTCTTCGTCTGAGTAACCACGTTCTGGAAAATGAGGAGTATGAAGGTTTAAGGTCATGAAGAAACCCAAATCAAATATCATCAGTTCAAATTATGAGGTTGAAACGAGATAAAGTCTTTTGGAGTCTCCAGACTCTGTCTTTAAAGGGCTGTATTTTCCATTAGTTCATTGTTGTGCTTATGCGTCTGTAAGTTCACAGGTTTATGAGAACATCCTAACTAAATGCAGACACTATGGACCCTGATGAATCTAACAAAATTAATCAGTCTTAGGGGATTGCTGATAGAAATGAAAACTAAGTATATTTGTAGTATTTATGAGTACTTATGTATTCTTATATTGTATATATTTAATCTGTTTTATGCTGTATGTATTCCATTGTCTCTCCTTATTTTACACACTATGTCTACATCTCTTTTTTTAGTATCTCCTTTCGCAGGTATGCTGGAAGAGATTTCATTAGAAATAAGCATCACCTTTGTACTATTTTCTGTTCGTTTCTTCTTCTCTATATTTAGTGTGTACATAAATTGTTAAATAAATAAATAAATAATCTATATCTGCTACGGGTTGTGCCCCGCGCACGCCTAATGATGCTACGCCGTAGCGGATCGGCTACGAGTGCTACGAACCGTTAGGTAACGGTCACGTGTCCATGATTTTCATTCACCCAAAAATGGCTCACCACGGCTAACGATGTTTTCTCTACAAAAATCCTAAAGTTATTCATCCACTCCAGAACTGAAATGTAAAGCGTTGAAGACGAGATAGGTGAACGGTATTCTTACCATCACGTTTAGTTGGCCAGGAGTGTGGCAACTGGCACAGTTAAAGATCCCGATGCGGACCTCATAAGCAATGGTCGGGGTGTTGATGATCATTATGAACGGTAAAAGACTCACCAGTTATAAGCAAAGTGTTGTTGTTCTTAGTGTCATGGTCTACGGGCGTGGAGGCAAGCCCGGTGATGGTGAGCTTGGCCACCGGCTGGCCAGCAGCTGCGCCAACCTTGCCGCCAACTCCCGTCAGCTCCAACTCCATATCCATTGAGCGTTGCAGCACCTGGAGAAGGTAAGTAGAAATTCGTTATTATAGCATAGAGATCTAAGCTAGGGAATGGGCAACTACAGTACTTTCACAGTTTTTATGTCTTGTGACTGGGACTGTAGCTACTTTTTTTTTTTTTTTTTTTTAGGATGGGAAATCATCAAATGACTTCTCCCACTCTGGGCGGAGCGGGAAGGAGTGTTAGACTTTTACTGACTAAAACCCATCCATGTTCCTTCCTCGCCCTTTATATTCCGGGGCCGCGGTATCTCTTTCGAACAGGCCCGCAACCCCGGCAGGCTTTACTTTAAGTGTTCATTTTTGTTTCGACAATTCAAAAATGCCTGTAACTCGCCTACTTGAAATAAATGCTTTGATTTTGATTTAGTTATTGAGTAATGTGGCGCCATAACGCTGCACAAGTAAGAGCACCTTCCAGGACTTGAATGAAGCAAACGATACAGCTGTCCAGGTCGCTATATACTGACAAAATCGAAGTCGTCGATTCGAGAAGAAGTTAAATAAATTTCAATATTCAATTCCAATCAGAAATATTTCCATTTAAACTGAAATCAGCTTTAGGCGAGTTTAAATTAAGTTGATTTCAAAATGGACTATTGAAAAAGTCATGAAGTTGTAATACAAGTTAAAATTACTGAAGTTAGTTTTTCCAAAAAACACACATAATATATTTGTTTACATTTATTTGAAAACCAAATTGCAAGCGCAGGGTTTCAGAGATCCTAAGAATCCTAAAGAATTTCAGTCTCAATAGAGTCTATAACTACAAAGGTCTTCCTTACAGAGAAACTCTAGGTACAACTGCCCGATTTGGGGAACGTTTAAAAAGGCAGAATTCCATGCTTTACAATTAGTATTACAAAGAACTGTCTATGACAAAGGTATTTGCGACAATCTTCTGCCAATTAGTATTTTATCTCTTCGTAGTAAAGCTCACAATCGTTGTCTGCAACTCAGACGTGATGATGGCAGCAACGGTCCTTGATAGATCAGTGGCTAATATCCGTATGTTTTATTTTTTCTTATTTTATTATTTAGCCTATATTGTCCTAATTTATCCGTATGTTATAAAGAGATAATTGGCTTTCAACTACGCATGTAGCTAAACTGTAAGGCAACTCATTTCCCATCAAAATACCTTGTGTAATTGCAAATAAATCGCCGACTATGAAATTGAATATCACAATGAATTCTGTAAAAATACCGGACAAGCACATAATGATGCTATGTACCTACGAGTACATAAATAGTGTGGACATCAATTTGCGACGGAAACTACCCGAGGTTCGTAATTTGCACACATTAGTGGCAAATTGTTGGCGGGGTCTAAATTGTACGTCGATTACCGGTCACTGAACTAAACTAGCTAACAGGGTAATCAATGAACGGATATGTCGGTCAAAACAATGAGGAAACTATGCACGTAAATGTTTTGAATTCATCAACTTTAAGTACTGATGTTTTGCCAACATTATGCTGGAGAAATGACAATGTTTACTCAAGTACACCGGAGCTACTACCATTACTTTTATAACGACATAATCTAAGGTCGATGTTCACCAAAAAAACAACACTCTGATTATCTAAAAACAGCTGTTTAAAACGCATTTTTGTATGGGAACATGTCACAGTGACAGCTGTTTTTAGATAATCCGACTGTTATCTTTTCGGTGAACATGGACCTAAGTGTTTCAGTAGATATAGTGGAAGAAGTAGTATCGTATTACCCAGTATGAACTGGGTTCTGGAGGTCAGATAGGCAGTCGCTCCATGTATAATGCTGGTATTCAGCTGCATCCGGTTAGACTGGAAGCCGACCTAAACATAGTTGGGAAAAGGCTAGGCAGATGATTGATGAGTGGAAGAACTAGTATCATACGAAAAGCATCTACTGCTAATCATAGGAATTCATAGAGCGCCACAATTAATACTATCCTAGGAAAGCAAATATTGCCATAAATTCTAACCACAACTTGGGAAGGTAACCATTGGGATTGTTGGGTTTCTTGTGTTCTTTATAGAACACATTTGGAGATTTGCTTTGTAACCTTATTATTTTACCCTTTCTCTAATTCACTTTCTACAAGCCATAAGAAAAAAGCGGCCAAGTGCGAGTGGGACTCGCCCATGAAGGGTTCGGTAACAGCAACTAACAGAGACATAATAAGTTCTTGCAGTTCGTTGTAAATGAAAGGTAAATTGCGGTTTACGATTTATGACGTATAAAAAAAAAAACTACTAAAAATAACGTGCACCATTCACGGAGCTGTCAATACAGCGTTCTGTACATCAAACTAAGTAACTGTAGGTACGCAAAAAATATTGCTGGAGCTTTGTTTTTTGGGGTGTAAAATCACGTTCTATAGTTTGACTAATAAGTATGACGACAGTATCAAAAAAATTGCAAATCTATTTAGTCCATCAGTTAGAGTATTGTAAAATAATGGACAAGTATTTTTTGTTTTTGTAAATCAATTAATATTGTCAAAGATAAAACGCACTAAAACTCGGGAGTGGGGTCTCGTGACGTCAGAACTAGCTAAAAATTATACATAGGCGTGACGTATTGAGTATTTTAAAAGCATCGTATCTTTGTCAGTTTTTATTAACGTAACAAAAGAAAAAATACGGGTTAAATATTTTTTAATTATCTACCTGACGAACTGATTAGGTTTTTTTAGTTGTCTACCCTGTTGTTGTGACGCACTCAAAACATTTAATGGGACGAGGGTCGTGGATGTATTTAAAGTTAGTAGGTACAGTTGTAACATTAAAAACTAGTATTGAAAACCTTAGCCCCTAATATATCCGTAATTAAAAGGTATGGCCTAGAACAGTGGTTCCCAACCCATGGTCCGCGGACCACCGGTGGTCCGCAGGAGCTTAAATATGGTCCGCAAAACGCTAAATATTATTCGTACTTTTTAACTTGCACAGATGATGCAAACTCAACCCAACAAAATTGAAAACCTATCAAAGTTTGAGCTTGCTTCGCTCACTCTTGCAAGATTTGTAAGTATGCCTAGTATTTTGTCAAATTCTACTAACTTATTTCTATTTCAGTATAAATGATTGCTTTCGAACTCACTTCGATCGCTCCTGTTTTCACTATCTTAATTCACCTCATTTTATTTTTTTTGTATTTTGACAGTTAAAGGGTCCATTTTTATTTAGAACCTTATGGTCATTGCTAACAATGAAGACACCAAAGTGGTCCCTGGTTCAAGAAAGGTTGGGGGGAACCTCTGGCCTAGAACAAAAAAATTGGGGCAATGACAGGGAGCTAAAGTGTCTTCCGGTTTCATTACGGGTACTTACTTACACCCATTCCGACATAATCAGACTTGTAAAAGTCTAACTCTATTTTACTGAAGAAAACAAAAAAAAAATATTCTACGCAAACCCAGGTCAAAACCCTAGTCCTACCTTAAAACGTTGCGCTAATAAGAGAAAACCATTTGAATCCGGCTGGTCGGCGCATTTAGCAGTGACTCACTAATTACCGACAAATGTCCTGCGAGCCTTGATAATGAGAGCTGCAATTAAGCGGCTAATTTTAGAGTTATCTATGTACCTATACGTTGTTTGTACGGAATTAATGGCGGTGTTAGAGGACGCATCCGGTGTGTGGGTATGGAATGATGGAAATGTGGATTTCTAACGAGAGTGTAAAAAAGTTTTGTTGTATTTTTGCTGTGTGTTTATAGCTTTTTGTGAAGTCTCGTACTTAAACAGGTCCACTCAAATCTGTATGGTTCTTTCTTCAAAAGACCATCTCAGACACTAATCTGCATAGTTCTCATGTAAGTTGAACAAGATTGTCTGGACTTTAAAAGAGACTATGACCTCTGAGTTTGTTTCGGCTGTTTCTTCTCAGAGTAGTCAGGTACGAAACACCGGCCCCATTTAGTTTAAAAAATAAGGACGTGTAAAAGAGTTTGTGAAAACCAATTTGCAAAATAAATATCATTTATCATTAAAAATACAAAAAAAAAACATCTTTTTTGTTTGTTTTTGCCATCGACTCCGAAATAATTTTACTTTACGTAAAATTATTTTAGACTTTTTAAAGTGAAACTTTCATTATATCGTCTCAAACTAATAAATAAATAAATAAATAAATATCGCTGGACAGTAACACACAGCGCCACCTAGTACCACACTAAGCAAAGCTTGTGTCGTAGACACTAGGTAGTTGATATACTACATATATACTTTTTTGTTTGTAAATACATACTTATTATACATATAAACATCCATGACTCGGAAACAAATGTCCGTGCTCATCACACAAACATTTGATCCTACCGGGATTCGAACCCAGAACCCTAACAACGTAAGGCAGCTTCACTACCACTATGCCAATCGGGTCGTCAAACTCTTTCGTTTGTGTGTTGCATGTCGCGTGACGGTCGGCCACGGAGTAGGGACCAAGTGAAAGGCGCTGGTTTCCCAAGTATTAAATTAAAATTGATAAAGCGTTTTTTATACCCTTAATGGAATATTGTTTCAAAAATGTCTTTATTGTGACAAAAAGTTTCACTTTTACCGTGGTTTCATAAAACCACACAATCCTTTTTTTGAAAGTTATTTTTTTTGCAATTTCTTTTATTGTACGCTTTTTAGTTATAAATTCTTGTCACAAATACATTTTACATTGTAACTGGAAGTTATTTAGGACCATCAATATAGACCAAGAAGTTTTTGAGGTCGTGATGACAGTCCAAAATTCAGGCATAAAAACTCTGCTAATCGATTGCATGTCGGTTACCAAAATTAGGTCTAATTTCAGCGAGGCGAAAGTCTAGTGTCAGTTAGTACCTAGCACCGCCTGAAAAATTCTGCGTACCTGTTATTCTAGCTATAAAATATTGCCACAAAACTAGATAGACTACTAACAAATAAATTTCATGCCGTAACCTTCAAAGAATCAATTGAAACGGATTACAACTCCTGAAACACTGAGATCATAACTTTATAGCTGTTGCGAGATATTTGTAAGGGATACTATTTTCATTTGACCTTGCTCCTTGGTTATCTGGCATTGAACTCAATCTGCACTTGAGAGTAATGCTCTGGCTAGCTAAAGTTTTGGCAAACAACATTTACAGAACAATATTGGTTACTAGCTGACCCGCGCAACTTCGTCTGCGACTGAGGGTTAGTTTTTTTCTAATAAAAAGTATCCTATGTGACTTCTAATACTTCCAAGAATATGTGTACAAAGTTTCATGATGATTGGTTGAGTAGTTGTCGCGTGAAAGCGTAACAAACAAACTTACATTCACATTAATAATATTATTATGGGATGGTGCTGATAAATACGTGGGATGGGGCCAAGTAGAACCACTGCTTGCTGTGTATTCAGAAAGTAACATGGTGGGTGAGTGGTGCACGCACACTTAAATAACAGATGCTATGTTACTTGTGGGCCAAAATAACCACGATGTAGAGCCCCAACAGCTAGAAGGCAACGCGTAGACCCCGTAACCAACTGCAACAGCTGAACCAAAGACCAGTGGTCCACAGTGGCCCAGGATAGAAGGAATTGGAAAGTCATGGGGGGAGTCCTTTTCCCAGTAGTGGGATGACACAGGCAAGCAGTAGCAGGTGTATACAAAACTGATGATGGTGTCTTCATAAAGGTCAACATAATCCTCCCATCCGGGTGGCCAATGGCAACTAAAAATGGTTAATAAGTCACTTCGACATACACTATAATCAGACAACGTCGTTACCATAAGTCCAGAAGTTTGCAAGCTCCAAATTTATATTGTAATTTTTATAGTCTTGCATTGAAATAGTACATCATCGAATGAAGCCATTAATAAAAATCTTGTAAAAAAGCGATTGCACTATTATAGCGTGTCACACGAAATGTCAAAATAATAATTGAAGATTATCGAACACATGCCTACGCCACGCCAGTCCAATGACTTTTCATTGACACGCCATCGGAAAACCCTAACGACGCCCTTCAATGACCAAATTTGGAGCTAGATTACCAAAACTATTAAAGTCTAGATTTTATGGTGTCAATGACCGGTCTTTCAAAATCTCAGTAGTAGAGATGGCTCCCAGATGTATTAACGTGGACGGTTTCTGAACAAATCGGAGTTAATTTCAACCCCTTTTAAGCGCATAACATAATTATGGTCTACCCAATTCAATCAAAATTTTATTATCATACAGCCCAACTTTACCCACTGCTAGGATTGCTGCTAGTGCCAAACTCCATGTTCTCGTGCCAGCCTACCCTTACTCTCGGTCACATGGAAGCAACGACCCCCTTCGGCCTCGAGTATGTCAAGGCATAGTGCAACAACGGACTCGGCATATAACCGAGGCGAGCTTATGCACTGTGTAGAAAAACCAATAGACCACATACATACATAATAGATTCACTGGTTTCCCCGAAGTATTAGGCAGATGTTTACTTATACATTTTGAAAGTTATAAGAGTTTTAGAGTCATAATCCCAGTTTTAAGTCCAGTAATACGTGACGTACGTACGTAATACTATAGCCATCGAACGAAAACACGTTCCCGACAGCTACTGAAAAAAATCCGGTTGACAACACAATAGTAACACTTAAAATACACAGATAGCTCTTTAATTCTTCGTTGTTCAAAACCCCGAAGAATTCAGTGATGCATTTTGCATTACCAGTCAACCATTATAATCTCTTTCGGATTCGGTTTCAATTTGGAAACAGACTATACCAATAGATATAGATATAGATTATAATATAGACCATATCACACAATACATACTCGTAACACAATTGTCGAAGGGATTATAGAAAGACAATGGGCGGCATATACACCTGCAGCGCTAACACGATAATGCTGCCAGCCGAGCGTGAATAAGCGACAATATCCGATAGGAATTGCGCATTGTAGCAGTAAGGGACAACGAACCAAATAGGGCAGGACCGGAAGATACGACGAAACTTGTGGGAATTCGACGACGTAAGCTTGGAATGGATTGTTCTGGATTTTGAGCAATAACAGCTTTGCACAAGAAGAAGGATTTTTGTTTAATACTAAATAGGCTTCCGTTTTGCTGCAACTCGCCTGAAGTGAAGTGTAGACGCGGCAGAGGTCATGCTTGCCTAGAAGCAACAGACTCACTCTAACTTTGAAGAGATCTATATTATAATGATCGGGAAACTGAGAAGCCGGTAGTCAAATAATAGAGATATAACTGACAAATAAAACAAGATAAGGGCATTTTTACATAGTATACAAACAGGATGTAAACTATGTAAATCTGTATGTACTAAGTGACCCTATGCAAAAGTTATTGCTAGGAAACGTCTTTATTTGGGTGAAAAATCATGTTTTGTTGCAGCTCAATGTAACGCACTTAAAACATTGTGCTGATGGATGGATTTAATAGTACGGGGGTTATAGAGGTGTTTAAAATAAAAATCTAACAATGAAAACTTGTATTTTAATAATAAAATTGTCCTAAAGTTAGAACTTCGACCCCCAATAACTCCGTAACTGAAAGGTTCCCATGTGCAGTGTAGACGAAAAAAAGATCAAAATCAAAGCATTTATTTCAAGTAGGCCAATAACAGGCACTTTTGAATTGTCGAAACAAAGATGAAAATTAAATGTAGCTACAGTCCCAGTCACAAGACATAAAAACTGTGAAAGTACTGTAGTTGCCCATTCCCTAATGTAGATCTCTATGGAGAAGAACGGGCAAGAAACTCCATGGACACTCTTTTAAATCAAATTATTGTTACAAAATCTTGGTTACATCGCATAACAACTGCCTTCTCGTTTTGTGCACAGGTTTTTTCCACGCTTAGTGTGTCCTTTCCTAAGAATTATGAAAAACTCTGTATTATCAAATGTCAACCATAACTGGGTATATTTCCGAAGTACCATCCAATGTGACAACAGCTGAAGATGAAAGGAAGAATAAATAAAAACCTTACCTGATCCATCCTGATAACGCCCTCAGCCAACGTCTTGTATCCCAAAATAGTGCGGTTCTTGTATTTCTTGCGACGCTGCAGCATTATCTGCAATCTGAAAAGTATACAAAATGTTTGTAAAACATCAGTTAACAAGAATACTTACAATATATCACGCCTGTAACCCCTAAAGGCAGAGGTGTACCCCCTATTACATCCACATTTCGTTAGGTTAAGTTCCATGGAATTGAGGGCGATCCTATTACTGTCAACCGGGCACTAATCCAGTCTTCATGGCTATTACTGAGAAATTTATGATGGAAAAACCCATTGCATGACCTGGGAATCAAACCCAAGGACCTCATGCGACTTTAGCAGTCGCGTTTGCAACCAATAGATCAAGTATACTTCCTAAGCAGGGTTCGAAAATATCGGATGTATATGTCACCGTAAAATTGTCAAACACGTTATATTACAATATAACGTGTTTTTTCTCGCGATATTGTAATGTCTCGAATTATTGTCAACTGAACATACGGAAGTATCTCTGCCCCCATAATCGGGACTTGGGGCACCCCCCCGTTAGGTTAGGTTAAGGGGGACCCCTCCTTCCCTCCACACCGCGTAAGTTGACTACCTTCGCATGCATTTCACGAAAAATAATGCGTTTTGTTGTAAGCAGTATGTTCATTTGACAATAATTCGAGACTTTACAATATCGCTAGAGATATTACAATATAACGTATTTGACAATTTTACGGTGACATATATATATCCATTTTGTATGGAAGCCATATTGTTATTTTGTTATTATTATAAATGTAAACTATTAGCATATGTGTGACATAAACATAATAAATAAATTAATTAAATGTTTTATTTATTTCGGTATTTAAAATCAGTCTACGTACTTAGAATCACGACTGACACCATTAATACCGGCAGAAGTGTTGCCATTTATGGATAAGAACTTACTATTAGGGATAGGAATTATGTTTTAACTCTAATACAGTAACAAATGCCAAAAATTACTTAATAATTTTAAAAAATTAAACCATTTTTGTATTGATCGATATATATAAATAAATAATAAATAAATATCGCTGGACATTAACACACAGCGCCATCTAGTGCCACACTAAGCAAGACTTGTGTCGTGGACACCAGATAGTTGATATACTACATACATACTTTTTTGTTTGTAAATACATACTTATTATACATATAAACATCCATGACTCGGAAACAAATGTCCATGCTCATCACACAAACATTTGCTCTTACCGGGGTTCGAACCCAGAACCCTATGAACGTAAGGCAGCCTCACTACCACTTCGCCAATCGAGTCGTCGATATATCATGATATAAATATCCTCGAACCCTGTTCCTATGGCATATTAAGAACCACTCTTTCGCTTCTTAAATCTACCGTAGCCATGCTTTCAGGGTTTAATCCTCCAAGATCTTACGAGATACGAGTACGTCCACGTCCATTCCAATTTCAAACTCTTTTTTTTTTAGTCTAGACTTTTCTTACGAGTAGTCTCGTACTAAAAGTCTCATAAATTCAAACGACATTCTAGAACCATTTAAGCATACTCAAAATCTACCAAACCATCGATAAACACACAAACAAATCGATTATTCGTATTGTAAAACTGTTTATAAAGTTTTGTTTGAACGTGAACATCTACGTCGAATCTTCAAACTGTTGGTATAGTTTTATAGCCCATTTTACTGTCGAAAATATTTATGCTGTGTTGTTGAGGTCGAGTGTTTCATATATGATAAAAAGACCGAGAAATTGCATAAACAGACGCTAGTCTAATTACCTAAATCTATAACCTAATCTAAAACCTTTTTATAGGAGCTGATGAATGATTTTGTTAGACTTTTTGAAGTTAAAACTTGAGCGCGTTGAGCACTTTTGAATGAAAAATTATGGAACTTGGGTGTATCCAAAGACTGCCAGCATGTATTTTTCTATAAGCGCAATTTACCGTTTAATTTTCATTGCGCTTGTTATAATAGTCTAAGGTCCATGTTCACCGAAAAGATAACGGTCTGATTATCTAAAAACAGCTGTCACTGTGATATGTTCCCATACAAAAATGTGTTTTAAACAGCTGCTTTTAGATAATCAGACCGTCATCTTTTTGGTGAACATGGGCCTAAGTTAACTTAGCAGAAAATAAAAACAACTATAAAAACCGAGAGTAATGAAATAAAATTGTTGGTATCGATCCTGTTTTCCATTTTACTCATCCAATATTTACTACAAAATTTTATAGCCCGTGCTGATATCGCACTCATACTTTTATTAAAAAGTACTTTATACGATACCGGCTGGAGTGCGTGACTCATCTATACTAATATTTAGTGTCCGACCGAAGGTGCAATTCTGGCCGAAGCCGAAGCCGAAGCCGATTAATCGGTGTTCACCAAAACCTTCGGCCGAAGCCGAAGCCGAAGGTGATGGATGACCTTGAGAAATGCGATAGTTATTATAATCTCAGAATATACTACATATTCTGAGAGCTTTAGAGATTTAGCCCAATTACGAGCCGAGTGACCAACGTATTTAATAATAATAATAATAATAAATCGATGTTACTATCCCTCATGACGAGAACCTCGTGAAAGCTGAGAAAGAGAAAAAAATGAAGTATCTCGACTTGGCACACGAGGTTCGCGACATGTGGAATATGAACTCGGTTATCATTGTGCCGATTGTCGTGACGGCCAATGGCCTGATAGCCAAGAGCCTCGACGAACATCTGTCGAAGCTCTCTTTAGGCGGTTGGATCAAGGGCCTGATTCAGAAGGCAGTACTCCTCGATACGGCTCGCATTGTGAGGAGGTTCCTGTCTCTGCAACCCTAACCACCGGTGACTTGGACCCTGCTCCCGACACCGGCGGATCCCTATTTTTTTTATTTTTAAATGTTTTTATATGTTTTTTTTAAGAATATTTAAAAATGTACAAAGTAAGATATATAACGAATAAAGGAGATAATAATAATAATAAAAATCTTTATTTATCTCCACAAATTACATAATATCAACGTGAGTATAGATTACAGTCAGATACAGAAATTTTGACAAAGCTTGTAATTTGTGGGAGATCTGGAGTCTAAACTAAGCCTAGACCTGTATTTTAGAACTCCAGGCCCCCCAATTAAATCATGTTGTTCAGACTGTCGAGATCGTGAGTAAGCAGATATGAGAGTGGATGAATGAAATAAAATGTGCATGCGTGCGCCAATGCGCGCTAGAGGGTGCGTGGGTGTGTACGTGCGCATGTGTGTATATGCGTGCATGTATGTTAGTGTGCGTGTATGTGTGTGTGAGTGTACGTATATATGTATGTGTGTGTGCGTATGTGTGTCAGTTTAAATACAATACTATATTATAACTGTATAATCTGTATATAAAGTAAATAATAACTTAAATGCAAAAATCAAGAAATCATCTCAATCAATTTTTCAGTGTTAATGTAGCTTAATTCAAGTAACCTTGTTTTTAGTCTATTCTTGCATTCAGTGTTGCGACAGTCAGATATATTAATTTCTTTGTTGAGTTTATTAAATAATTCTCCTCCACGGAATGAAAAGAATCTTTGAGCGAAAGAGGTGCGTACAGCTGTTGACTCGCAAAGTGCATGACGTCTTCGAGTCAAGGCTTTGCGTTTTCGTAGTTCTTCGGATAAATAGGACCGTTGCCGAAGTATCGTTAGCATTATGTACAGCTGACGGACAGTCAAAACTTGAGTTTCCTCATAGAGTTTGGAGGTAGGGAAACGTCGCGGCTTTGATAGACTCACCTTTAAGATCATCCTCTGGGCTCTTTCAAGCATTATCATTTTTGTTTTGCATGCACCTCCCCAAGTGGTTATGCAGTAACTAAGGATGGACTGAACCAAAGCCTCGTACACCATCCGCATGGTCTGTTTCTCCGCGACATCCCGGAGATCTTTAAAAATGTACGTGAGCTTACGGATTCTTTTGGATACGGATAGCAAGTGATTACCAAAAGTTAAGTTAGCGTCAAGTTCAATTCCGAGATATTTAATGCAGGTAGATGAATTTATGTTGGGACAAGTGCAGTTTAGAGAGGGAGGATAATTGCATTTATGTGCATAAATCTTGTCTAAATGGTTAGGAGGTTTATTTCGATTTGTCATTGAGAAGACAACGTATTTAGTTTTATCCTCATTCAAGGAGAGAGAGTTTGAAAGTAACCAGTGACATATTGTATTGAACCCGTTTTGTGCAAAGTTATAAAGTTCGTCCCACGAGTCTGAGAAAAAAGTGAGCGCAGTGTCATCAGCATATGCGGATATGCGGCAGTTTTGAATTTTAAGAGTGCAAAGTTCATTTATGTAGCAAAGAAAAAGGGTGGGACCTAGTATGCTACCTTGCGGAACGCCAAAATCGACTGGTAGTTCAGTGCTGATATGGTCCCCGATTTTTACGCATTGGGTTCTATTTTTTAAATAGTCTGTTAGCAATGTCAGCGGGACCCCTCTAATACCGTGGTTTTCCAGTTTTTGCACAAGGTGGGGAACAGAGACAGTGTCAAATGCCTTTGCAAGGTCGAGAAATATGGTTAAGCATTTTTTTTTTTATTGTCTAGTTTACTAACCAAGAAGTTGACAAGGTCAAGAACGGCACTATCTGTCGAGCGGCTGGATCTAAATCCATATTGCGTATCAGCGAAGAGGTTACGCTCTTCAAGGTATTTGGTAAGCCTTTTATTAATTATGCGTTCGAATAGTTTGGATAATGATGTTAATATTGCGATTGGCCTATAATTATTGACACTACCTCTGTCTCCCGCCTTATGTATTGGGTGTATCACAGCTCTTTTCAGCGCGGTAGGAAATATTCCGGTTTCGAAGCAGCGATTTATTAGGTTGGTAAGTACTGGTGTAATGGTTTCACGGGTAATTTTTAGAGCATCAGCGCTTATTTGATCCCATCCAGGAGCACAGTCACTTCTCAAGTTATTGATCGTCTTTTCTACTTCTTCGTTGTCAGTAGGTAAAAGAACGAAAGAATTTAGTGTTGACTTAGTTACGGGCTTGAACGTAGGAATATGTGAAGGTATCATATCTGCTAATTGTTTGCCAATAGTAGAGAAGTACTTATTTATTTTATTGATCGCTTCTATGGGTTCTTTTTCGGCAGATAGAAGCTGCTGTGGTATTTGGTTTTGTTTATTATTGTTAGTTATTGATTTTATGGTAGACCAGAGCTTTTTTGAATTATTTTTCGACATAGTAAGTTGATCTTTTTGGTATTGCTTTTTGAGTTTTTTGAGCAAATTATTACAATGATTGCGATATCTCAAATACGTTATTTTTAATATGGTGTCATTTTCATTTGTTTTTAGTTTTTTATGCATTCTATCCCTTGTTCTAATGCATCGTAGCATACCGACGGATATCCAGGGTTTAATTATAAATTTATTTCTAGGTGTTATTCTTATTGTAGTGCTGTTAGCAATTAATTGTTTTATTATATTAATGAAATTATTCATAGCATTGTTTAAGTTAGTTTCTTGATATACAGTGTCAAAAGTGCAGTTTTGGCAGTCTGATCTTAGTTTTTCATAGTCAATTTTATAGTTTAATTTTACTTTTATAGTTTTATCCTTAGTAGTGTCGTTTTTATACAAAATAATACAGCTTCATGATCAGTGATACTAGTGCCCAGAGAAAAAGTAAATGCTTTTAGTTTCGTTTTTAATATAACATGGTCTAGGCACGCTTTACCTCTGGTTGCAGCATGAATGGCAGGAAGTAATCCATGGAAGTTAATGGTATCTAAGTACGCGGTGGTAACATGACTGGTGCTTAAGAGGTCAATGTTTATATCGCCAACAATAATAACGTTCTTAAATGATGAAAAATTCTCTAATAATGTATGTAGTGAATTTAAGAAAACATCGGGAGATTTAAAACTAGGGGGTCTGTAAATTGCAATTACCACAGTATGTTCTTTAATTTTAATCGCTAAGCAGTTCGCTTCCAGAAGAATAGGTTCCTCCACAGTACATTCTAGATTATTATTTGTGTAGACAACTACACCATCATTCTGATTGTAGTTGTCATTCGTTTTGTGTGAACCGTAGCCTTGTAGTGATGGTAATGTTACAACTTGTGATAGCCAGCATTCAGAGAGCACAATGATGTCAGACGATAATTTTAGTCTTTTGAGCAGTACATGTAACTCTTCATAATTGCAGTTCAAACTGCGAATATTTTGCTGTAAAACTTTTACATATTGTCTTGGATACTTTAAGTATGAAATGCATTCCTCGGGCTCGCATGTAACTGGCACAGAGACTTCAAATTGTTCAATATCACCTATAATATCACTTGTAATATCGAATGTTACGCGCATTAAGATGCAGTGAAGATAACATGGGTGCTATATTAACTTTTAAGATAAGTTTAGAATAGTGAATATACGATACTTGAATTACAGATAAGGCGACGCAATTAGTGCCGCATAGGATTATTAAAGGGCACAAAAAATATTGTACGTTCCGTGTTAAGATGAGAAATACTGAGTAATTACGATTGAGACTATTGATTTCACTCAAATGAAATAATTGCATTATTATAACATATGCATGTAAAAGTCGCGCATAAGCAAATAATGTAAATACATAAGTGTTGTAATGGGTCACAGTGTAGGTATGTATGGTAGTGTGATTAATATAGGTGCAAGTTGTGTAAGTTTGCAAAGTAAAGTAGAATTGGTGTATTAGTGAGTAATTTGAACGTAAGTTACTAATAGTTATGATGTAAATAGTATGAAAAGTAAAATTAGAAAGATCTGTAATATTGAGTACAATTCCAAGCTGGGTGTTAGCCCAGTATTTGATGCAGTATACAAAAAGGTTTTTGGCAGCAACAATGCGTGACTGTAGTAGTAAGCGGATTAGTCATTGAGATGTTAGTCTGACCACGTCTTCTTCTTTGGCGATTAACATAGATTGACCTCCTTCTCTCTGGCGTATATATACCTTACCATATGAGGTCCAACAGCTTGCATCCTTAGTATTTTTCACATATTCACGAGCCAGGTAATAAAGGTATTTTCCATAGGTGGTGAGAGACTCTGCTATAAATATCGGTTTTGACTCGCCGCTTATCTTCAAATGTGTGGTGTTCAATTTATTAGTTTTATTATTTTTGTTAAAGGTTTTTGATGCACTTATGATAGTTTCTTTGAGATAATTCGTGGAAAATTCTACTATTATGGGAGTAGATTTGTTCTGAGTTTTCTTGGGTCTGTAAATATTCCGAATATCCTTATCAAGTACCTCAACGTTTAGTACATCACCAACATTTTTTACTATGTTAATTAGCGCAGCTTTTGATTCTGACTGGGACTCGGGTACGTTTCTAAGTTCTAAGCTTGACGCTTTGGAGTTCCTTTCGAGTAGATCAATCTTTTGCTCCATCTTTTTAATGTGATTCTTGAGAACAGTATTTTCCTCTTTTGTTTGTTGGAGTTTGGATAAAACATCGTCATATTTATCCGACATGTGTTGGATAGATTGTATAATTTCGCTATTTTGTTGCGTCATTCTCTTCATTTCTTCCTCAAATTTAATAGTTTGGTTCTTTTGTTGAAGCTGTACATCGAGTAGCATGTCTTTTATTTCACTGAGCGCAGAGTCATCAAATTTGCGCTTTAAACGACGTGTAATGTTTGGTTGAATTCCACAGTCAGCGTCTGAGCCCACGCAATCCGATGCCGTGTCGGATTCCGGGGCATTAGCACTCGGTATCAGTAGCGTTTGTTCAGATTTTCCGGGCTGAGTGGGCCGAGCAGACATAATTAATATTGAGTCGTTGAACAGTTATGCAAAAACGTAAACACTGCTTGTTTTGCAATTGTATTGAGCACAGAGACTTGGCGTAGCAGATTAAATGAATCACTCACTGCGCGCGATGCTGTAGTTATACTGTGTCCTTCGTAGCTTCGTAGCACACAAAGCTGTAGCCGATCGCGAAGACGTAGCACTTCGTAGCTGTGCGGGCGCGCAGTTAGGTACTTAGTTTTGCCCGACTACGTCAATGTCGGTGTGGCGTAGCGTTCCCGGGCGCGACCGCGGTACCGGTGCACGAAGATGGCGCAGGTTCAAATCTCGCCGCAGACGATACACACTTTTCGGAGTCCGTTCAACAATATGACGTCCGCAGCACGCTGAATGAGAGGTCCGACACAAACCACTATGGCCGCCGCCTCTTACGGACAATCTCACAAGTAAAAAGAGGAGGGTCCGATTATTTAAAAATACAGAAAATAAATGAATTTAATTACGAGATTAGTATATTCGCGCAACCAAAAACACGTCCACACTGCTCAGACTCACAAGGGGAAGGGAAGAATAATTTAAGTAGGTAATAAATTATTCGATGCGTTCGGGCCGGCGCGGTGGTGCGGCGAAACGCTGCTCTGCTCTGCGCACTCTCCGTCTCGCTCTAGCTTTGTTCAGTAAATTTCAAATTTTGACAACTTGCAAACCTTCGGCTTCGGCCAAAGCTTCGGCTAATTTTTGGCCGAAGCCGAAGGTTTGGCCGAAGGTGCTTTTTTCGGCCGAAGGTGGCCGAAGCCGAAGCCGAAGCCGAAGCATCGGTCGGACACTACTAATATTATAAAACAGAAGAGTTTGTTTGTTTGGTTGAACGCGCTAATCTCAGGAACTACTGGTTCAAATTGAACAATTATTTTTGTGTTGGATAGTCCATTTATCGAGGAAGGCTACGACCATTAGGAGCGAAGCAGGAATGAAAAATGTTGCAAAAACGGGGATTTTTTTTTCCTTTAGTTTTTCTCTCATAAGACGCAGACGAAGTTGCGCGGGTCAGCTAGTTACACTATAAAACATTTTGTTTAGTGATAACAGTACCTACACGGCCCCTTTTTTTCGGATGTGAAATCATCAAATGACCCCTACCGCTCTTGGCAGAGAGGAAGAAAGTATCAGACTTTTACTGACTAAAACTCATCCATGTTCCTTTTAAGCCCTTTATGTTCCAGGGTCGTGTTATCTCTTTCGAACAGTCTCGCAGTCCCGGCAGGCGTCTACATGGCCCCTTAATTACCGGGTTTGCCTTGTGGTCCATAGGTACTTAATTAAGCTTAAGGCGATTACACGGGCTAAACGCGAGTTTTATAATTACTAAAAGTATATGATTCACTGCTATAAACAAGACCACAAAAATATATGATATTCTTCAGGATATATGCAAGCATGATACTGTTTTGAAAACATAATACAATTAATTTGTCTCGATAAAAAAATTACGAACTTAACTCTAAAAATATCTTTCAAACCATAAAAAAACATACCAATATGCATGCGATCATTCTGATTTTTTGGCAAATAATTCTACAAGCAATATATTAGCATTTTTTTTGTAAATCGATCGAAACCACTCATTTCGCGCAATTTGGCCCGCAGTGGCTGACGTAACAACCACTTTGTACTGCAAGCTGATTAGAACTTTATTATAACAGCATTTCAAACGAAGTTTGAACCACCACAAATAGAGTTGCTAATTTAGCACGTCTAAGCGCCTAAGTTTTTTGTGTGTTACGACTGCGAGAGTTCCATCATCTGCCTAGCCTGTTTCCCTACTACATATGTTGGGGTCGGCTTCCAGTCTAGTGGGGGGTAGCTGGATATCAGTGCTGTACATGGAGAGACTGCATATCTCCCTATCTGACCTTCACGACCCAGTTGTAACGGGGTATAACAATAAACTTTGGTAACACTGGCCGTCAGACTTTCGGGCCACTGACTACCTGAACGACTGTCGAAGATCTATAACAGACAGCAGTGCTGTGATCAACAGCTAAACATGCTTTCAAAGGCACGGTGGAAACTTGATATGTAATGTGCCGGACCACCGTAGGCAGGCGGGGATTTAGCTAAAGTAAGATTTAGCCATAAACTCCTCCTTATTCTGGTCTTACTTAAATAAGAAAGAACTATGGCTAAACAGGGCGTGCAAGAGTTGATAAATAAATATCGCTGGACATTAAACACAGCGCCATCTAGGGCCACACTAAGCAACGAGGCTTGTGTCGTGGACACCAGATAGTTGTTATACTACATAGATACTCTTTTGTTTGTAAATACATACTTAATATACCTCTATAAACATCCATGACTCAGAAACAAATGTCCATGCTCATCACAAACATTTGCTGCTACTGGGATTCAAACTGGGGCATTTTAAACGCGTAAGGCAGCCTCACTACCGCTACACTATTCGGGTCGTCAAGTTATTGATGGTAAACCACTTCCTCAATGCCATGTTACAAAATCAACAAATGGATCTAAAGACTAGACTAAAACTATTCATCAAACTAAGCCTAGCTAGAGGGAAGTCTGAAGAAGATTAATAACACTATCAACCTTGCCCGTATAACATGAATACTTGAGAAAATTCCTTCATTAACGACTGCATTAAAAACTACTAAATTAACTATAAACAACGTAGAAAAAAACTTGATGAATGTCTTCATAAAGAGGGAGACATGGTTTATCGTTTGCTCAAGTTTTATTATTGCACACATACGCATGGATATTTTATTGTTCGTATATTCTGGACATACTGCTTACTTTATATGATTGCCTCTAGAGTGTGGATGTTTATGATTATGACTACATTAAGCTGTCTGTCCCCCCTCCCTCCCCCACAGTGAGAGGTTTAAAAGCTGACTAGCTGTTGCTCCCGACTTCGACCGAAATTTAGATGCGTATGAATGAAGAAAAAAGCCTAAGATGTGCTATTCCAGACTATAATCAATTTTTGTTCCAAATTTTATCCAGAGACCCTACTCTGTAACGCTTCAGCCGTATATTAGGATCCAACCGTCTCTTTTACTCGCACTCATCTGCAGACGTGCGCGATAGAGACGGATAGATCCGAATAAACGGACGAAGCGTCAGGGAGTAGGGCCTCAGATCCGTTCTGGCGTGATTGAGTAAGAAATATCCATCAATCCATCGGAACTTTCGCATTTATAATATTAGTAAGAAGTAAGAGAAGTAAGATTCACCTGTTTCCATCCCGCTTAACAAAATGCGGGTACTGCAGCGAGAAGCACAGGTCGAGCTCGACATCAAGCGGCGGCACAGCGATGTCATTAGAGCGCAGCGTTCGCTTGGAGCTGTGCATGCGCGCCGCTAGGATCACGGCACCTGCGCCCGCGCCGCCCGCCGCGCCGCTGCCGGCCTCGCCCAGCGCGCCGCAGACACGGAGACGAGTAATTCGGAGAGTACATAGCCTGGGGATGGAGAGAAGTGAGTTGTAAGTAAGGGTGATGCAAAACCTGCTTGATAGATAGGCATTCTATATTGTTTAGGGACTGAAAAGAACATCAAAACTCAGGATACAACGCACAAAATGTAAATCGTAAATCATATTTCATTTCTGTATATTGGTTTAGCAAGACCCTTTTACATATAAGGTTATTGTTTCGTACCTGAATAACTGACTACAACAGAAGAAACAGCCAAAACAAAGTCTCTTTTAAAGTCTAGACATAATATGTCATATTGGAAAAGTATTTTTTACCAGAAAACCTTAGAATTGAACTAATCCTAAGTAAATGCCTAGTACACAAACACAACTGACGAAGTGCCAAGAAGTTTGAGGAAGCGTATCAATAAAGTTTTTCGTTGACTGTTTTAGTGCGTAGCGCTCGCTACGAGACGTCTACGAGTGCTACGGCGTAGCACTAAACAAGCTGGAATTCATACCATTTCCTAAAAACGATTTTAGGAGGTACGGTTTTCATACCAGCCAGCAAGCAATTTCAGGAATATCTCGTGTCCCAATAAATAACCATAGACAGGTGAAAAATGTATGACGTAGTAAAACCATGTCGACAGAACTCGTTCCCGGCTCGATACACCGAAAGATTACATGCTTTAACTGGGACGAGTAGGACGACATGCTGTGATTGACAAATATTTGGACTATACTACGAGATAGTTTGATGGTTCCGTCTGTAATGAACATTAAGTTATTTGGACGGGATTTACGTAAGAATGTAATGAAAGAAAAGAAAAACTTAGTGACGTATAAAGGATAGATAAACCACTGTTGAGTCGTGTCTGTACAGGCAAGCACTGCCTCAGAGATAAATAAAAAAAAAAAAAAATTAGAATATCTACCTATCTTCTAGTTAGGTATCTAAAAGTTATCTAAAAGTAAATCTTTCTATTAATTTACATCGTAATAATTCCAAAATCAAATTGAGTGGCTTCAATTTAATTTCATGAATTATTTTTGTAATAAAAGTTCTCAGCTTCTATAATATTAAACAAAAATAATTCTCTAGAAATTCGAGATGTTTTTAGAAATCTAATATCCTGTGCGCAAAATGTTAATAAAGCTCTAGAGACCTTATAGAGTAAATAAATACGCCCGAAACGACGCCCACACAATATTATGATGTTATTTACAAAGGACAGAATATTATTTTACCAAACAACAAATTATGACAGAAGTTAAACATAACATAACGTCTGTTTTCCTTCATAAAGGTTTGGTGTACATTATGTTTCCCATGGTAAGACTTGGTCAAACCAATGCCGTCAAATGGTGGCCAGTGCTCTGGACACGACGGTGAATGATGGGTGTACGGGTACACTCACGCACTCAGCGTAAGTGTGACTCACATTTAGCGAGTGCAGGACGAGTACAAGAGCAGCGCTCGACTAGACTCGGTGTTCTTCGCTTAGTCCTGAATTCCTGCAACGCTGATATCAATCGTATATGTCAGTCGCGTACGAGTAATTGTGTAGCATAATACTGCGGCGCTGACGTCAGCGGCGCGTATGTTGCTACTGTTTTTTCTCGCTGAAGTACGTGACCGACCGCGCGCGACCGTCATCAGCGTAGCAGGAATTCAGGCCTTAGTTGTACACTCTCACACTCGGCTGGCCTCAGAGTGTTTCGACAAAAGTTTACACCCATCATTACAGGTAATGTATCTGACAGTGTCCGGGGTCTACAATTCCGCAATCAGTCCGAACTAACTTAACCGAACCTTCAAACACAACATCACGCTTGTTTTAGAAGTGTACCATGGTACAGAGTTAGGTTAAAGTCTCGTGCCATCATCCAGGCACAAAATCAGACTCTGAACTGCTATAGAGAAAATCCAGATGGCAAAACAGCCAATAACAATTCAAACACAGAGGCAGAAATTAAAAACTATCCTCAAAATCCTTTTGGTTGTCATGTCCGATCCGGAGCTAAGCCGGATTTAGATGCGCTTCGGAAAAAGAACTAGAGCAGAATCGGTCGACGGCCAACCAGTATAAACGGATCGGATTCAAAGAATAATCCTTTAACATCGTTCACAGATTCCAATGACTTATCTGCGTATCAAATGCTACCATTTATTTTCGAATTGCGTGTGTATGGAGGAAAATTTATAAACATCTTTAATATATCTGCGAGGGAATCACGATATATCCGTATTAAATCCTTTGAGAAAAGCGTGAAATTGAGAGATCTGATTAGGATTTGTAGGATGTGATAGCCTGATTTATTACGCTTTAAATTGGTAGGATTAAAAAGAGATACATGGGTATTTTTTCTAATATTAGACATGCGAAAGTAACTCTGTTTGTTAAATTTTCATAGCTGAACAGATTTTGATAAAAATCAGGCACACAGCTAGGTAGACCATTATATAATGTGACCATTATATATCGTAACCTAATATATAGAACTTCACCCGCGATTTCATCAGCGAAAATTATGATATCTCGGATAATTCGCATGATGTCAATATTGGATGGGCCTACATGCCACGGTGGCGCATAACTAATAATTGTTTTGTTTCGTTTCTGTTTCTTTTTGTTCTTCGGGTAGATATAAGTACTAACACTAGTTTCTAAGTTGTGTGTTGTACGAGTACTAACCAAATGGACTTAAAAGTCAGAATAAACAGCATTTTTTTATTAATATAATTTATGGCCTATTTTACTCGGTAAAAATGTAGCTTTCTAATGGTGAAAGAATTACGGCCGATTAATATCGGTTGAGTAGTTTTTGAGTTAAATCGTAACAATAAAAAAATCTAATCTTTTCTCCTTATGATATTAGTTTAGATAAGTTCGAGTCAGATAGTTCTGGTGAAACTGCGGTCAAAGGCTAGTGAAAAATAAATGTAATTATGACAAGACTTATCTCAATAGTACATTATGTAATAAGAACTCTTAAAATCAAAGCTAACATTTAAGTTAAATATATACAGAGCCTTTTCAGACCACATTTCCATATTAATTATTACGATGTCAAGAAATATTCAAGTAATAATTAATCTTAAAGAGCTTTTTACATACATTTGCAAAGCCATTAAGAATTTCTTGCACGTAATAAATAAGACAGCGCCGAGACAAGCCACATTCTTAAAAGTAATGTACTCGTATGTAATTCTGGCAATTTAAGATATTTACTTTTAGGGCTTTAGCATATATGCTACGTTTTAAGGGTACCCGAAGGGTAACCAACAATTCCTACCTCCGCTGTCCGTCCGCCAACACGTCACGGTAGACAGTTGAATTTTTCACTAGAATAGCAAACAATATAGATAAATTAAAAACGAAGAGGGTTTCCCTACTACGATGGTTCGGAACCCTTATACGCGAGTCCAGTTTATTTTTATTTTTTATTGGCAAACAGTTTTTGATCACTGGTGAAACGTGGAGTGTTCCTTATTCGAAGTACGCTGCCTTCTTTGTGAGAACTCTCTTCATTTGTCTTGTTGAAGCTTTCTAGTGTCTGACATGACTAAGTTCCGCAGAAATAGCTTCAAAGAATACCCTTTCCACATAAGTCAGTAATTAAATCACTTTTTGTAAGCTTCATGCAGCGACTGAAAGAAAACCAACCATTAGGAAACGAAAGTTATCGTGTTCGAAAGCAGCGGGTCGCCAAATCGCTATACAGTATCGAAGACGGATAAACACAACTGTTTAAAAAAAACTGGCTGTAAAAATGGTCGTACGCAATGAATCAGAGAGCCAAAACGCGATATAGCATTGATGACGTCACAAAATGCTAAAAGTAGCTAGTCTGCAAAGGCCCTAAGATATTTCCTCTTACACGCATCTGGTTGGCGCCTCGGGCGAATTCTCCGTGCCTGAACACAATGAGCAATAATGTTTATTATGTGTTAGCAAAAATACGTTTTTGTACACGCAATAATACAAAAGATATTCTTCCTGTGATTTCATTTATTATTTTCCTGGCTATTGTAGGCATTGTGGTTTGATGATAAATTAATGATTACAGGAAATACACCATCAAAAATAAAAACATATCAGTAGGTATATTAATTGTGGGGTTTCCTGATCATAGAATAGGTTAAAATTGTTTTCCTGTATTTTGTACAAACGTCATTATTAATTTCAGAGAAACTCAATTCATGATTTAGGATATTCTTGGAAATCATTGTATTTGCAGTTCTATTCTACTATCTACTATCTGAGCAAAATAGGTTCAGACGTCTAACAGGCGAGCTATCATTTCCTGAAAGTCGTGACAAGTCGCACAGGTAGTTCACCACATCAACAACTTGACATACCTACTCACAAATTGTATGAAACTGATGCTAGACCTACACTCACTCATATATCAAACTAATAATAGTAGCAATCGACTACCAAGTGCATAAAACGCACCATTTTACGCGAGATTTTACGAGAGGATGGATAAACGTCTTGATTATAACATAATAGTAGTTTATGCAATTGTGCATAATGAAGGGCATTACAACACGAGTGTGGGTTTAAGAAACGAGCCGAAGGCGAGTTTCTTAATAGCATCACACGAGTGTTGTAATGCCTAATTATGTATAGTTGCATACACTACTTTATCTACCCAAATATCATAAGGGCTCTATGATGGGTTCAGGAACCATAGGGAAATTACCTGCATTGTTACTTGGCCCTTATTTTTTGTGCCAACAGGTTATTAGTTGCATTCGTCGCTGCATTTACAATATCTGGCGGAGTATTCATGTCAATTTCTGAGTCACTACCACTCATTTTCGACAGAAATAAAGAAGTTATCAGAAAATTTGTCTACTCGTAACTGGAAATAAAAAGCTAACGAACAAATGACAGCTCGAAATGGCGGCATATCGGATATCTGTATTTTTTTAAATCATAGGCAAACGAACAAAGTCACTATTCTTGTGTCACTCGAGATCAAAATGTCGTGCGATTTGTAATTAGAATCATACTGAATTGGGGTTTTTTTTTTTTTTTATCGATATCTGATTTAATGTAGGTGGTACTAGAATAGCAGTACGGTTCTAGTACCTACCACCTACATTAAATCAGATATCGATAAAAAAAAAAAAAACCCAGTCAGTATGATTTTAATTATAAATCGCACGACATTTTGATCTCGAGTGACACAAGAATAGTGACTTTGTTCGTTTGCCTATGATTTAAAAAAAAATGACAGATATCCGAAACGCCGCCATTTCGAGCTGTCATTTGTTCGTTAGCTTTTTATTTCCAGTAATCCAGTTACGAGTAGACAAATTTTCTGATAAGTTCTTTATTTAATTATGCACATTTATTATTTGTTCTTTATTTCATTATTTTCATTTGCCCTTCATTATGCACAGTTGCATAAACTACTATTATTATATTTTATTATTACAAAATCATTTTTGTAAGCTTCATACAGCGACTGACAGAAAACCGACTATTAGAAAACGCAAGATGTCGTGTTCGAAAGCAGTGGGTCGAATAATCGCTATACAGTATCGAAAAACGAACTTTTAGAGCATAAGAAGTGAAAAACCTCTTTCGCAATTACAACAAGTCAAAACATCAACAAGATTTCACCCAAAACCCTTTCAGAATAAATTCTTAACATGGAGAAGAAAATTGCATAAAACCATTGCAAAGTTTAGAAGATCAATGCGGTCACACATAAAGATACGAAAATCTACTTTCATTTATGATACAGGCAACATGACGACAAACTTAGGTCATATTCCCTGTCTAATTAGCTAATTGATATGCGTAGTTCGCACAATTGAGTAATTCGTTTTTCTTCGAATTCGTCGTGCATATTTGTTCGTACATTAGGGGAAAGTCTGCCTCCAGTGTAATGGTTTCTCTGAAATTGGCTAGACACCATAATGGTTTTACACCTACAGTAAGTATTCGAGTTTTTGCTATCACCACTTTATTAAGCTAACGAGGTATTTAAATTATCTATATTAATTTTAAAAAGGCAATTACTTAAAATTTACATGAAAATTCCGTTCATTTTGTCCCAAATTCACCTTCGCGCCCCTGTTTGTTTTTTTGTGTCCCTGTTGTTTGTTTATGTTTTTGTTATGTTGGATAATAATTCTGAAAACCTTAAACATAATATTATTATAACATAAACATTAAAAAAAGAGCATAAAAAATAATAATAAAGCCTACCTACCCTCCTTTTGTTATTCTAATTGGCATGCTGTCCATTTTGACATTTTTTTAATTTTTTGTCAATCTTGACATTTTCTTATTTTTTTTTATTGTATGCTATTCCAATGACATGCCACTTATATTAAATTATAATTCTATTGTAAACCAATTATTTGCATGCCTATGTGACGACAAAATGTGGAGAACTCTATTCTAAAAGAACACCTATGTACCTATAACCCATGTTTGCAAAGATCATTTAGATTTGATTTTATTTGAAAAAAAAAAACATTAAAAAAATCTGATAACAACATCATATTCGCAGAACTCATGATCACACAGAACCTTTCGAAAACCTCATAAGACTTCAATTTGTAGTCGTCAAGCCACCTCATATTGGTAAATGGAAGCCGGCAGGATTCACCATCAACTGCCTTTTCACAGCTTTTTCACTATACCAGTATCTAAACTAAAATTACAAAGAGAAAAGATTTGATTGTTTCTTTGTTTGTTACGATTTAACTCAAGAACCACTCAACCGATTTAAAAAATTCTTTCACCATTAGAAAGCTACATCTTTACCGAGTAACATAGCCTATACATTATAATGATATCAAGCAAATTAGCTGAGATATCATAATTTTCGCGGACGAAGTTGTAGGCGAAGTGCCAGAATACACATACGGGCAGAATATACAATCGCACAACTTAAACATAGTGCGAGTAGCTCGATCACCAACTCGCCTAGTCTGAACCAGTCTTTTATCAAGCCAGAGCTTAACGACGGCAGTGCAGGGCTCCGGCTAACTTTTCCCACGTCTAAACGCGGTTTAAACTTTATGTTTCCTGTGTAAAAGTTAGCGGTGTTCAACATGGAAACGACGCAAATAAAACATTTATTGCTAGTTCTAATGTTAATCGTTTAGTTGTCGCAGTACTGTTGGCGGTTGTGGAAATCCTTTACTATTAAATGAGCAATATTTGTAATCACGTTCTCGAAAATGACTCGCACGATTTCGATGAACGTTGCACTATAGGCGTTTACGGGGGCGAAACATCGCTTAAGCTAGGTATAATATCTGGGAAAATGCGTTTTCTCTATTTTCATAGAGGTTACAATAGCTGTATATCCCAACAATTATTTATTCAGATAGGTAGGTACATATGCAGACTTAATGCCACAAGGAATTCTCTACCAGTCAACCTTTGGGTCAAATAGGACAGCATTATGATAGAGTACAAAAAAATATATTTATATTTTTATATACCATTCATTAGTAGTAATGAATACACGGGAAATCCAAAATAAAAATAGCAAAAGTTGGTTGTTACTTTCAAAACGCGAAAAGTTGGAACAGATTTCAATGTTTGATACAGCTCCGAAATAACGCATACTTTTCGCCCAAATAGAATTTGCTTAGCCTAAGTGCATGCTTAATTAATTGAAAACGAATTAATCTTTTAAAAATTGCTACTAAGTTCATTAAAACATTACTGTCGCCATGATTAATGCAATTAGACCAAGTTGTGGTACTAAAAATAAAATAGATCCTAACACGTACTAAAATGCAAAATAATTTCCATAAAACAAGTTGATTACTTTAATAGTTCAATGTTAATAGCTCTGATGTTAACGGACTTAAGTCTAGATGGAAAACTTTGGTTTAAATAGTAATTTAAGCCGCTTCGAGGGTAATTAAGCAAGTGAAGAATTTTATAACTTTGTCTTTGTATAAGGTTCAAGCTCTACTTGGCTTGTAAAGAGAAAATGTACAATTTTCAGGGATTTGAACGTTGGAAACGTCGTTTGCTACTTCAATATTCAAGCAAAAATACAATTCACAATTCATCCAATATTCTCCCTACTCTTTCACCGTACCGTACCATTTTCAGAGATGATCAACCATTTTACATTATATTTATATACTCGTACTTTTTCGGACACTATTTGACAACAGCCTGTGTCAAAAATGTTATCTACAGAATCTGCTACTCATTTAAAACTTAATATCCATTCACTAAAGTACATGTATAAATTACTATATTCGCCCGCGTAAAATTATAATCTAAAACCTACCTCTTGAATCATTATATCTATTAAAAAAACCCGTATCAAAATCCATTGCGTAGTTTTATATATCTAAGCATACATAGGGACAGACAGACGCGGCGGGAGACTTTGTTTTATAATACGTAGTGATTAAGAGCTTTTTGAACTGAATGAGAGCTAAGTAATGAGGTTCAAAAACTCATGGTCTGAAGAGGGGATTAATAAATAATAATAAATATCGCTGGACATTAACACAGCGCCACCTAGTGCCACACTAAGCAAAGCTTGTGTCGTGGACACCAGGTAGTTGATATACTACATATATACTGTTTTGTTTGTAAATACATACTTATGATTGAGGAGGGGAGGGGAGGGGATTTTCGTTATTCTAGTCGATGGGAAATACTATTGGCTACACGTCCTGTTATATATCTAATCTATTTACAAAATTCTTCCACCATTTGAAAGCTACACTGACTTCTTAACTGAGTAACATAAGCCAATACATAATATTGATATCAAGCAAATTAGCCTACACAATTGTCACGGACGAAGTCGCGAGTGAAGTGCTAGTGACAAAATAAACGGCATCTTTCTGCCAGCCCTATTTTACAGTGGGAGCAGGAAGAGAAAGGCGACCGGAACGCGCGTGTCCGACGTTTCTAGCGTAATATGGCAGGCCCTGGACACCTGCAACTAGATCACGACGAACATACTGGGCCTTTCACCGATTTTAAAAGTTCTGGACCCGATTCTGAAAGCTTTATAGATGAGTTTTAAAAGGCTGATGAAGATTGAGGACTATTAAATACTTGCAAGAAACGTAACAGAATAATAGACAAACGCGATTGACATTTTGTTTGAGTAGTGCGTAGTGTAGGCTAAACGCGAGTTTTATAATTACTGATTCACTGCTATAAACAAGACCAGAAAAATATATGATATTCTTCAGGATATATGCTAGCATGATACTGTTTTGAAAACATAATAGTTAATTTGGCTCGATATAAAGAAATCACGAACTTATCTCTAAAAATATCTTTCAAACAATAAAAAACATACTAATATGCATGCGATCATTCTGATTTTTTGGCAAATAATTCTACAAGCAATAATTAGCATGATACTGTTTCAGTTTTTTAATCCAATCAATAGTTTTTTTGTAAATCGATCGAAACCACTCATTTCGCACTATTTGGCCCGCAGTGGCTGACGTAACAACCACTTTGTAGTGCAAGCTGATTAGAACTTTATTCTAACAGCATTTCAAATGAAGTTTGAACCACCACAAATAGAGTTGCTAATTTAGCTCGTCTAAGCGCCTTACATAAAAAAAAGATCTTCGGTGATCTTCGTGTTTCCGAATTAGCACAAATATCGCGACTGGAGCCACTGAGAAAACCGAAGATAGACGATAATTGCCCAGCCGGACTGTTAAAGATACCGCGGCCCTGGTACACAAAGAGCTACTTAAATAGGAACATGGATGGGTCTTCGTCGGTAAAAGTCTGACACGACGCCCAGAGCAGGAGGAGTCATTTGATGATTTCCCATAAAAAAAGGGTGTCTGATAGTTTGTGCGGACCTTCATCAAAGCTTTTTAATAAGTAAAACCTAGGCACTGTCCATAATATGTGTAGACTTATGGAATAGAAACATCAATATTTAAAGTAAATGCAAAGTTAAACAAACAGCTTCATTAAATATTACCACAAGACAGTTGGCATCAAAGTCCTGTCAATCGACGCCATAACATTTGATCGATGGAATTAATTAGAAGCCACCATTAGGGCGTGAATATTGTTTATCAATCTGCATCAGATGCAAATCAAATAGTAATGCAAATGGATGAAACGCTTTGTAACAGACAGGCGCTTTGTGCACAGTTAAATTAAGGTTGAGGGAGTATAGTGCGGTTATTGTGGTATTATGTTGCAAATCAATCGTTGTAGGTTATATAACATCAAGCATGTAACCTTTGAAGGGTTTAGGCAGCCCGCCACACTATTCCCAAACCACTGTAACTCTTGAAAGTCAGAATCAACAGTGGCGACCACCAGAAAACCGCCGAGACAATGAAGCTCGATGAAGTCCCATCCCATAAAGAAATCAACAGTCTTGTGGATCCCGGAACGAAATTAATCAGAAAAGTATAGCGGAAAGTAAGAAAAATCGTAATTATAAGGGTTTAAGCAAAGATATACTTTATAGTAAAGTACACCTACATTTTGTCGGTTATGTTTGATCCTTGTAATAGGGGACGAGCCTATTGCCATCAGCCGGACACCAATCCGTGGCTGCTACTTAGAAATTTTTGATGAAAAAGCCCTATAACAATTTGGTCAACCCGAAAAACCTTTTGCTCAGCAGTTTCGATTGAGACCACTAGAATAACGAGGCAGTCCCTTATAGATTAATACTCGTAAATAGAAAATCCAATTCAGAAATATAGCAAACCATCAAAGAGTCTATATTTCAAACTATCACACAAAATACAAAACTCTCGTTTCGCAATTTCATCGCAATCCAATCAAATCGCTGTTCACAGATCGCAGACCGAATAAAATTTATGACGGCCCTCATGGAACCGAACCGCGGGCGAAGAGATAACCACAAAACTAAATTATTGGTTAGCTAACGGACATATCTCTAGCTATAAATCTCGTTGAACTGCGATTAGTAACGTTGAACCTAGTTTAACGTGGATCACGACAGAGTGCTTATCGAGCGTTTCCATAATTAAATTAGTCATAAAAGCAGGAAGATACGGAGTGGTTCCCTAAGGAAGTATATTTTTATTACTCCGAGCTTCTTTAGTAGGGGAATCGGCGTGTTATGTTTGTAGGTCAGTAAGTGGTTTAGAGGGTTGATAAAAGTATAATTTTTGTATTTTTGTTTTTGGGTAACCCTTTTGTAAGCGTAAGCTGGGGTGCGATACAATGATGGGGTAAACAGTTACTGGATGATGGTGATGTCATACGAGTATCAGACTTGACAGGGCAGTGTTTGAATTAAACTAGCAACAATTTTAGAAGAGGAAATTATGTTTTTCCTACTCCCCGGTTATTACTTTCTGATTAATTTCGTTGCCGGACTCAAGACAGTTAAATTGTTTCTCTCTCTCAGACGTCGAGCTTCATTATCTCGGCGGTTTTCGGGTGGTCGCTCTTGTTGATTTTGGCTTTAGGAGTTGCAGTGGTTTGGTAATAATGTGGCGAGCTTTTCTAAAAAAAAATGCATTTTTTTTTTATCATAATGCATCAATTTGGATTTGTGTCCCATTGATGGCTCGCCCAGTATTATATGAGAGTTAATATAACAGGCAATGGCATGAAGTGGGTTTCCTATAGGTAATTAGGTACACCTCCGCCTAGATACCTAGACACTACGTATAGTGCCTTGTTTCCGAAGACAAGACGGCAGGCATCTGATTTTTAGATGCCTTCGCTGTTGCCTAACCCTTCAGAAATTACAGCCGTGTTGTTATGCTGTTGTTAAAAACCGTTGAAATTGTTTTAGGAAACCAATAAACGCTGTTTCAGAATAATGGTTTTAATTTTGTTTGTTCGATATCTCAAACGGTTGGCTATAATCGTTACGAAACGTAAATTCCACGGATATTCAATTTGTTTGAACGGTATATTGTGAAAAAAAAACACATTATGGGTTTCAGAATAAATGGCGCTCGCAAAAAGTAGTCTAAAAAACGCTTATTCAGGATAATGGCGTTTCTCAGTGGATTTATTGCGACTTCCATTATGCGAGGTGGTATTATTTGGTATGTGTGGAAATAGGGATAAAGAATATGAGAACATTTATCAAAGTTAGGATGTAGTTAAAGATAAGTAAAAGGATTGTGTGTAACCAGAAATTAACGCTAACACGTGTAACACAAATAAAAAAAAACAAGCGGGGCAGCCTTTGGAGACTACTGATACAAGTAAAAACTAAGTAATCTATAATCTGCTGCGGGGTGTGCCTACGCGAACGCGCGAACGCCTAAGTAGTGCTACGCCGTAGCGGATCGGCTACGAGTGCTACGAAGCGTTAGGTGATAGTCACGCGAGTTCCATGATTATTGTTCACCCAAAAATGCTCAACGTACCCAAAGAAAATTGTCATCGTCATATTACTTCAGATTCCAAAGAATCAACCCGGTACACTCCATCAATTAAGACCTGAGCATTTTCTAAATTCTAACCAGTTCAACACCACTAAAATTAACACCGCACATAATAAATCAAACTAGTGCCACAAGAACTTTTTATAACCGCCTAAAATCGACAAAAACTGTAGCAATGAACTCGCAAAATGGGCAGCAATATATCTGAAAGAAAAGTGGCTTTCAAAAGGATTCATGAAATGGAAGGGCTCAACACAATGGAAAACTTTTTAATAATATAACTTTTTGAGGAGAAAAAGGGCATAAAGCCGCTATGCGTGGTCCGGACTCTCAAGTCGACGACGGTTCTGAACTAGAAGCTATTATGAAGAAATTAAATTGGAAAGACTGAATCTTTGGTGATGACTTTTAATTTCACCTAGCTGTTACTATTACAGATAAAGTGGCCTAAAAACCGTATCCATATTTATGAAAGAAATAATCGTATATGCGTCACCTGATGTACCCTTTTGTTTACTCATTACAGGAACTGATGGACTTAACTGAAGACGCAAAACTAATGGCTCAATTCTAGGCCAGAAGGAAAGGGAACCTGCCGGGGCTGCGGGACTGTTCGAAAGACATACCGCGGAACGTAAAGGGCGAGGAAGGAACATGGGTGGGTTTTAGTCAGTAAAAGTCTGACGCTCCCTCCCGATCCGCCCAGAGTGGGCAGTTGATGATTTCCCATTCTAAAAAAAAAGAAGAAAGTAATCATGCCTTTTCGGGATCTGATGACTAGTTATAAAATCAGTGAGAAGATGAAAAGCAAAGTAGCCTTAGATGGTATATAACATATTGTGATAGAAAAACTACGGTAGAATAAAACACATCCAAAGCTATTTACCATTTCTCGTTACGTACTGAATATATTTGCAAATGTGATTTCAAATACGTCTGCATTCGAAGACAATGTAATAACGACGAGATGAGAACAATATCGTGTCTTTCGCTCCATTTGTAATATTCCTTCCAGCCTTGGTTAAGGTAATATGTAACTTAATGTGTGTGCATGACTGTTCAATTTCAAACACGCTTATGGATCCCTAAAACTGAAACATTTTGTCATTTTATTCCGAATGTTCCCAAACAGACCCGAATGACCAAAGAGAGTTTTAAAATATACTAGCGGACGTCACACGGTTTCACCCGCGTAGTTCCAGTACCCGTGGGAGTGTGGGGACAAAATATAGCCTATGTCTTTCTCTGATAATGTAGCTATTCAATGCTGAAAGAATTTTTCAAATCGGTCCAGTAGTTTTTATGTTTATTCGTTATACACAAAAATACAAATATTTTCTCTTATAATATTAGAATAGATTCGTTTTCAGTTTGTACATCAACTCGACGTTTTATAAACAAACAATTTGAGATACAAAGAATATGTAATAAGGAAAGTTTTTTCATTTACAAAAGAAGGAAATGAGTTCGGAATTTCTTGTTTTCAAATGAGATTTTCACGGCCAAATCTCTCGTGTTCGTTTTGAAGACAAAACGTGTAAATAGACTTCAGAAAATTCGTTTTGCGTCATTCAACACCTTTGTCTTTTGAAGGTTTTTTTTGTTTGTCGGTAATTTACTGCTAATATTAAGATGTAGATTCTTTTGTCTTGTTTTTCTGGAGATTTTCCTATATTTTTCTTCTTCGTTTCCTTTTATTTCAATATTGTTTAAGTAGGCGACACGTGTAAAGGTATATAGGGAGTTATAGACACATTTCATTCCAACACCATTCCCTATTTCCAAACTCTTATACATCAAACTATCAATGACTTTTCCATCCACTTCATTCACATATCTCTCAAAGAGCATACCACCGACCAATCCGGCTAAGGAAGCCATTAGCTACCCGCACATGCCTGGCCCAGTTCCCGCCATGCATTCGCCACGTCATTGGAAAACCCCTCGCCAGTTCGCCTCGGTAATTGCACCGACTGCAATCTATGTGGACCGGGCATTAGGTCGACGACATTGCAGGCCTATCGTGCAAATGGGGGCGCCGAATACAGTGGTAGACTTCTGGCGTGTTTAGAATATGCAGTTTAAATTCTGTTTGGTAGTTCGTGTGAGATTGTCGGATAATTACGTTTAAGCGCCGTTTGTAACTGAATAATTTATTTCCAAGTGCAGTGTTTAATTTAGTAACTTTAAGAGTGTAGCTAGAGTTGCAAAAATTGTCCTAGTTACTGCTGCAAGCACGAGTTCATCCGTTCACAAAAAGACCCCACTACAAAGCGAAAATTCCACGAAAAACCAATATGAATAAAACCTTTTCAGGGCACACTATAACAAGTTTCGAATTCAGAACGAACGCTTTGCTGCCAACGTGTTACCTGTCAACATGTCAAACGCATTGCTACGAGCCGGTCGAACGGTTTTCAAAATAATTTTGCGACTGAATATTAGTGTTTGTAACTATTATAGTATGTTTCGTTCATGTGGACACGTTTTCAGAGAAAATCTGTTGAGGTAATTATGTTTATTGAAAGTTTTTAGATCATTTATGTGGATATTGTCTAGGAAATTTGGTCACAGCCACATCAACAGTTTTTGTAATTCTCAAAGAGATTAAATTTGTGTAGTATAATTTAATGTCTTTGGTAATTCTTAAGGTGATTTGTGATTCTGCCAAGATGTGAGCGAGATTATCCTCTGATCCCTGCTCAAATAATCAAACATATTAGTATATCAATATGATTATATTATTTTCTGTGTGCATAGCAATTTAAATTGAGTCGGCCTAGAACGTAGCAACGAGGTTTGCTGCTACCACAAGCATCCATCAATTCCAGAATGGTTCAGATAATAGGGTTCGCAAGGACACAATTAGGTTTCCGATAGTTTGTGGAAAAGCTTGCAGTTTAATTATCGTCATACTTTCATATTGTCCAGTTTTTGTAATTCTCAAAGAGATTAAATTTGTGTAGTATAATTTAATGTCTTTGGTAATTCTTAAGGTGATTTGTGATTCTGCCAAGATGTGAGCGAGATTATCCTCTGATCCCTGCTCAAATAATCAAACATATTAGTATATCAATATGATTATATTATTTTCTGTGTGCATAGCAATTTAAATTGAGTCGGCCTAGAACGTAGCAACGAGGTTTGCTGCTACCACAAGCATCCATCAATTCCAGAATGGTTCAGATAATAGGGTTCGCAAGGACACAATTAGGTTTCCGATAGTTTGTGGAAAAGCTTGCAGTTTAATTATCGTCATACTTTCATATTGTCCTACCGTTTAATGGCTAGGTTGGTTACAAGTTGCAAAATGACATGGAGCATCAGTCAATCCATCAATTTCAGTTCTGTTATTATTTTCATATTCCGTGGTTACATAACGACCCACATTGTGATCTAATGAACCACAGATCAGACAGCATTTGTATAGCATTGAGCTATACAAATGCAATTTAATGGTGTGGCGTATGATAGGTAGTTTTATGAATGTAATAGAACGTCTCGATTCAGTCACGTTCGCGCCTAACGAGAGCACACCGAGTGCCAAGGATTTACGATCACTGACACTACATTCATAAACAAGAATACAAAAAGACACTTTAAATACTAGACAATAGAACTGTAGTTATTATTACAGGCTTTTAGTTAACTTGTGATGTTTCTAAGTTTGTTTCTTTGTTTAGGTCAAAACTTACAACTGAATTTTAAGTTATCCCCAACTGATTGAGCTGAAATTTTGTGTCATCATCATCTGCCTGGCCTTTTCCCAACTATTTTGGGGTCGGCTTCCAGTCTGACCGGATGCAGCTGAATACCAGTACTTATTTTACATGGAGCGACTACATATCTGACCTCCACAACGCACTCAGTAACTGAGTAATACGATACCCCTTGGTAAGACTGGTTGTCAGAATTTTTGCGCCATTGACTACCTGTAACGACTGCCAAAGATCTACAAATGACAGCCGGGACCAACGGCTTAACGTGTTTTCCCAGTTCCCTCGTACTCTATAGTGCAATTCTTAGCGGGTCATAATGACTGTTTTCTGGGCCCGCGTGGTAGATTATAGCCCATTCCCTCTCATTGAGAGGAGGCCGTGTCCCAGCAGTGGGAACATTATAGGCTGATGATGATGAATGACTGTTTGGCTAAAGAGTTTTTGTGATATCCAGTATGTACTAGGGGTGCATAACTTCATAGCCGTACGTACACTGTTTATACCCAAGTATTTGCAACAAACTATGTACCAGCAAAACTGTTCATCTCCCTAGAGGGCTCTAGTTTAACAGCGCAAGCAAACAGTACCCAAAGGATGTGCTAAAACAACGGAGATATTTTGTAAAGACTAAACTGTGAAGGCGAACAGGAGCTTCGTAATAATATCTAGAATTCCCTAAACGCACTTCCTTTCTTGAGCTTGAAAAGCAAGCTTAAAGGTGAAGTAAACTCCCTCAACGTAATTTTCTCTACATTTAATTTAGTGCCTGAGCGATTGGTTGAAAGAAAGAAAGAAAAAATGTTTATTTGACGTCAGTACATTAAGCACACACACAATAATATTTAAAAAAAGTTACAAAGAGGACAAAAATACATAGTTCGTGCTGTGTGCCTCACGGCTGCGCCAAAAAGGTCCATTTAGGTTGCTGCGCTGCATATCGCAGGTTTGTTTCCCGCACGGAACAAATATTTACTTATATAGCCTACAGGACATTTTTCTAGGTCTGGCTGTTAATGTATGAGATGTTTGTAAACGCACCCAAGATATAGGAGAAATACCAACCATCTTCACTGCTTATCGCGGATAATTAATTCATATCCATTTCCAAACATTCGTATTAGAAAATAAACTAAATTCATTAACTTCTGAATGAATTTCCTTGAACCATGTAACATTGCTATTCAATTCCACTGAACCCCATATTACTATTTGGCACAACCAACCATTTTCACACAAATAATTATACACTCCAATCAACTCTAATTTCCCATCTAATAAATAACACGTCTCCTCACATACGTCTCAGAGACGTCACACAATTAAGCAAGTTGTTGATATCTCGAGAGTCAATCGAAACTAATTACACTCGAGTTACGAGTAAGGTGTTGATGTGTGAGCTTTCATGTTCTCTAACAAGATGGAATTAGCTACTGATACGTCTGATAGACGTAATCATGACTGATTGTTGTTTCATTTGCTGGTAATGTTATTCTGAATTGGATTTGTGTGTTGTTTATATGTTTTCAAGTTGTAAAGCTGTTTATAGCACGAAGCACGAAGTGCGAAATGTCAATAAAATGTGTTTCGTTTTCGGATCAAGTACTTATTAATTTAGCAGGCTTCGTGTTCTGCGACAAAAATATTTATTGTATATCTTTTATTTATTAAGTACACTTATAAATGCCCATTTAATATAATAACATTATTTATTTACTATCTACTACCCTCATCCGTGTGTCACTGCGGGGGGCCTACTGAAAACCAGCGCTGAGTATTTTACACCCAGCATATGCTGAGTTGGCTACCCTTTCGTTAAGGACATGCTCAGCGCAGTTGAGCTGTTTTAATAAATTGTTAATCTGTTTGTTGTTATAATGTATGTATGTGATGCTCTATTGTGTTGTGCTGTCCATTAACGAATAAATAATTATTCTATTCTATAAACTTGCGGTTATGTGTTAAACCTTTTAGACAAAAATACAAATGAAAATTAAGCTTTTATCGAACAAAACTTGAACACACTTCATGCTAACACTGTTTTAAGCTTTCATGGTTTAAACTGCACTTCTTACTGTCTAAATCACTTTTTAATTCTTTCACAAATTTTATTGTCAGTTTTTCTCTGAGGATTACATTCCCCAATTACTTTGTGAATCATTCTTTTATCTGCTTTTTTTCTGTTAATGCCACATGATTTACACTCTAATTATAATTAATAAGCCTTTAATAAGAAAGATGCCAATACGTTATGTCAACAATATAATATATCAAAACATCACGCCTGTAAACCCTGAAGGGTTAGGCAGTGGTGTACTTTAATACGTCCACATTACGCCAGTTATGTTTAAGTTCCATGTAATATAAATTTCATTAATATATCTATTTATATAGTTGAGACCAAAAATCTGTACATTGAAGATTAAAAAATAAAACCGACCAGGGTGACTTAAAATAACATATTAAAACCATTTTCTCGTAAAAACTGCTGAACAGATTTTGATGAAAACTTCACTAATCTATTTTATATGGTTAAAACTTTACATTTTTATTGTAAAAATATATATATTTTTTATAAATAATTATATTAATTTTTATTATTATTATTATTTAAAGATAGTATCTCCCTAGTATCTTCAATATTATACTCTATTTGTACTCTAATGTACTATAATCAATATGTCAAATAATAAATTTTAGATGAACAAGTCTTTAAAATCCAGTTCATGATACGGTACTAGGTCGGTAGGTGTACCAGGGTCACATAGAAGTCAGGGTCCAATGTGTCACGTTCGCGTATACATACCACTAAACACCAGATTATTATGTGAATCTGTATGGATATGGGTATAGTATAAGCAATCTATACTATCTATACTAATATTATAAAGCAGAAGAGTTTATTTGTTTGTTTGGTGGAACGCGCTAATCTCAGGAAATATCGGCTCGAATTGAAAAATTATTTTTGCGTTGGATAGTCCATTTATCAAGGAGGCCTATAGGCTATATAACATCACGCTAAGACCAATAGGAGCGGAGCAGCAATCAGAAATGTTGCAAGCGGGGAAAAAGATTCCGTTGAGCAAGCGATGCGTTGTGATATCGAAACTTCACGCGAACGAAGTCGCGGGCAGAAGCGAGTATCTTGATAAATTCCATATTAATAAAAACCAGTTGCAGTTGGTATTAAAAATATATGTTTGTATTTATTTGTGTTAGACAGACAGACTATTTATTCCCTTTAGCAATCGTCTGTCTTAAGACAGTCTTGTCTCTAGATCTTTTAAGACAGTTTGAGTCCACATTTGCCCTAGCGCTTTTTTATTCGCAGCGTTTTTTTACCGCGCTTAAGATTACGCGTACGACATGGCATTTTTTTTTGTTAGCCTACATAGTTTCCCACTGCTGGGCAAAGGCCTCCCCTTTGTCCTTCCATACCTCTCTGTTTTGTGCGATCTACGGCAATGTTGGCCCTGCAAACGTGATCAGATCGTCACGCCACCTTCGTCGAAGTCTACCTCATTGAGACATAAACATTGAGAGTTGAAAATCTAAAGGGAGCCATTTTTCAAGCTTTAGGACAATAATTGTATTATTATCAAATGGCTGGTAATAATTTGGAATTATAGTTTCTATAACGGTGTAAACAGAGACCATAATTGACGTGTCAGTCACGTCGGTGTTGCCAGGGGTGGTCAACTAAACTTCTGAGTCCGACCGCGAAGTTACCCTTCCTGAATAAATCAAGAACCTAACCCTTAGCAAAACTTTGTTTACTAAACCTGCTCTTAAAACAACCAGTTCTAAGAAGCTTACATAATTAATAACTACGTCTAAGCTCTCTTATACATCACGCCGTAATCCCCGGACGGTTAGACAGAGGCGCACCTACTCGTACAACCACATTTGGCATTTATATTTAGTGCCATGTATCAGAGGGGCGAGGCTATCACAAATCCAGCAACCGCAGCTGCTACAGACAAAATCCTGATAGTAAGAGCTCCCCCCCTTAATTCCTTTCCCCGACCTTGGATCGAACTCAGAGCTTCAGGCTCCACAGTCGCGCTTGCAATCACTCGACCAATGCGGCAACGAGACAATTCACTCCTAATTTTCATATTACAGACCTGAACACAATTTGAAGAGTCTCGCGGTTCCGTCAACAGATGAAGTATGGAGAGTCCTCCTAACCCGCACGTTTCGTTCCGAAGGCACCACAACAAATCAGAAAAAGAAGGAGCAATTGGCCCCCCCCAGAAAGAACATCCCTCCAGTATTCCCCCACGCAGCCAAATCGTGGAAGAACGATGAAGTCCGCAGATATTCACCCTTCCACTTCCCCGGGCAGGTAATAAAAGATTTGGATATTTTCGGTGTTGCTTTAATTAAACAAATACTGTACTGATTATGGATTTTCTCTTTTTGTTATCTAAGTGTAAACGGAACTATCACGAAGTCGTCCACCAAGCATACTTTACATCAAATAAAATAACCCTACACAATTTTATAAAATGATACTGTTTTAGGCTTTCACGGTTTTAAACTAAACTTATAATGTCACTTACGGGATATCTTCCGTGATTATTTATGGTTTTGAGCTCTCGCTCCCGCTCGCTTGCGCTCTTTGTTTTTGGTTTTTGTCAATCCGCGATCATGGCGCTTACAACAGCGTCGAAATATCGGGAGCTCAAAACCATAAATGATCACGGAAGATATCCCGTAAGTGACAATATAACTTTATAATATTATTGCTGGGAAACGACTTTTTTTGTGGTGAAATGTCACGTTTTACCGTAATATGCAATGTTATGCACTCAAAACATTGGCTGATGGAAGAATTTAATAGTAAACGCGACATGGAGGTATTTAAAGTAAAGAGTATGACTTTGAAAAGTGTTTTAAAAAAAAAGTTGGAACTTTGACCTCAGAATAAGGTTCCCAGGTGTGTGGTCCATACAAAAATGATCGCATTGATGGGGAGAACAAGTACCATTCGGTTTTGTTAATGGTCTATTATACCACTTATAGTTGAACGTGGGCCTCCCAAAAGTAACGTAACCATGTCTGATTAATTGTTCCTAATTACAGACTGGATAGGTTAAACTTCTAAAATAAAAGAGACGAGATCTACTTTATGATAGTGAATGTTTTCGCTAAGGATATTTGCTTTTAATCATTTTACCAAAAAATTGAGTTTCCAGTACCCCAGTTCCCAAGCATTTTCATACTCTTTATGCGCTTATTTACAAAAAATCTTAACTGAATTGAATCTGCACTACCGTCTCTTGTAAACTCGCGCAAAATTTTATTTTCCAACGAACTAGGGCGGTGGGTGCTTTAGCAAGATAAACTTTACATTCATAGAATTGAAAATATGAAAGAAGGAAATGGGAAACTTTTTCAGATGTGATGTACGTTTAATATCCATCTTTTCTTGGGAAATTTTTATTCAACTGATGGAATTGGGGAGTACGCTTCCTACGTTTGATTTGGCTTGTCTTTGCCTAATTACGTAACACGCAATAGCGATTACCTTGTTTTGCTCATAGTGCTATTTACACCATCGAGCTCGAGCAGATTTTTTTGAATGCAGCCATTATCTAATGTCAAATTTTATACGGGACTAGAATTGATTCTTTTGCAAAAGCAGTTTTTTCTTCGTATTATTGCAAATGCGTCACGAAATTCATGTGCTGGACCACTAGTTTGCAAATTGATGATCCTCTCTAAATCTAAGTCCTTCATACATATTATTTGCGTACTTATACAGGAAGCCAAATCCAATCCACATGGTAAAAGACATAGTCTTGTCTACAATAACGATGAATGACAATTGTGGACCACTACTCTTGTACTACATGACTAGTACAAGTAGTTGTTGCATATTCAAAGTTGCCGTGGACCTATCTCATAATTTATAGACGTGAGTTATGGTCTGACAAGGTGATATACGAGCTTGGGCAATTCGCGACAAATATAAAAATAGCTTTGTGATTTTGTTTTTTTTTTTCTGAAACTGACAATTTTTCCCAATCAATCTTAACCCTAAACATTTAGCGATAAAGTTGAAAATCTATTACAGAAAAGACAGGCTTAAGTAGCTTGATGTCTGTGCCTCCCGGGTTTGTATACAGTTGGAAACAAAGGGATTTCTTGGAAGATGGGATGAAACAGAAGTCATAAACATTCATAATTATAAACTGAGGGAACTAAATCTATACACCGGGTATTATTTATTACATTTAATATTAAACAATGCTTTGTTCGCCGTGCCCCCAGGCCAATGTTTGGCATTAGTCCGACTTACGTCACCATTTTGTTTGATAGGTCATTTAATAAACATTTCTATGTATTTGATTATAGAGCTGTAACTTAAACAAGAATGGAGCTAGTCGACTCGAGAACTATCACAGTATTTTATATGATGGGCTGTCTGGAGTATAGAGATACACTTTATAGAGTACACGAGGCAAACTGCTTATAGGAAGGATCTTATATTAAGTGTGAAGTAAACACGGAGTTATTCAGGGTGTAAACGGAGCATGAAGCCGTTAACCAAGCATTCTGTACATAAAAAAAAAAAGTTGTTCAAGGTTTTTTTTTTTGGGTGAAGATTCTCGTTTCAAACATTGCACAGATGAATGTTAATGGAGTCTTATATTAAGTGTGTCTTTCAAAAAAAAACCTTAACCTTTTGGACGCCATTGTCACATATACGTGACAAGCAAGTGCGTGCCCTGTACGCCAAATGACACAAATATGTGACAAAATAGTAGATGAAATTGTAGCTTGGTGTGGAAGGCGCGCGAGCGTTTATGCTGTGGCGGCCAAAAGGTTAACAAAAGTTAGAGCTTTTGAAGTTTTACCCCTTTCTCCGCGTAACTAGAAGGTTCCCAGATATGGTCTAACAGAATGATCGCAATGGCGGAAATGATACAACCTTTATTATAAATCTTAAAGGATCTCGTACAATAGTATAGTCCAAGTCCATGACTATTGGACGCAAGCTAGCCGATACCGCGATCAGACTAAAACTGAGATCTATACTATTAACGATACTTAGCTCGTACTTTGGCTACGTGTTATTCCCGTCACTGTCAAACTACAAAGTGTCAGATAGAGACAGGAATAAGTCTGAGCCAAAGCACGTCTGTAGATTTCAGTCTAAGAAGTGCAAGATAAAAGAAAAGTTTCATAGAACATCTGGTCAAGGCTCGCAGATTCCCCAAAAAAAAACTTTCAAAATTCTCCTATTATCATTGGGTACTAATACGACCATAATCTTCCTAACAAAAGAAACACTAGTACATACAACATATATGCGGGGGGATAATATCCGGCACAAAATGGCGTCAATCCCGGATTATCGGACTAAGGGAATTAAACGAGGAGTTGGGATCCGGGACGTAATACGTATTTAGGACCACACGCAACCGATAGTATGTGTTGCAGTGTTCGGAACTGGTATTAAACTTGACAGGGCTGGACATTTTTAACAGAATTTAAAATGGGAGGAGGTAATGCAATATAAGAGCTTTTTAAGTTGGCTATAAGAGTAGAGACGACAGATGGAGTATGTGAAAAGCAGTTGCGAAGGGTAAATTATTGCTTAAGTTAAGCCGGAGTACAAATCTTTGATGTGATTATATTATTTGTCTTCTAATACTGACTGTGCCATTTTTCAAAAGGAAGCCGGTAGGAATCGAGTTGTATGGACCCTTCGCCACTGGTGAAAAGATGTCATGACAAGAAAGTAGGTGACTGCTGAGATGAGAAGTATGGAATAAGAAGACATGCTGCGTGGACCCCAAATGATTTGGAATAAGAGTAAAAGAACGATGATAATGATATTGAACGATATTGACGGATGGCCGATGGGGCTGAAAAGTTCTGGAGTGGCGGCCGCGAACCGGAAGACGATGCGTTGGAAGACCTCACACTAGGTGGACCGATGACCTGGTGAAGGTTGCGGGAATCCCTTGGATGCGAGTCGCAAGGGACTGGTCAATGTGGCGACATTTGGGGAAGGCCTATGTTAAGCAGTGGACGTCTTTCGGCTAAGATGAATGATATTGAAGAGTTTGATATTGATACTGAAGGTTTTAAAGTTCTCTAATTCGAATTAGTCACTGTTATATCGCACTATAATATTCGAAAAGTCCTAATTTGAAAGAGATTTGATGAAATACAGAGAGGAACAATTCTGCAATTGGCGTTCAGTTTTCCCCGGTACGCCAACCCTACCGGACATTCCAATTACAGGACCGGTTTGAGCGTTACCCGGACATCCGAGCAACGTGTCTGTCTCTTACCAGGCCCCCGGATTGCGATACAGGAATATGTGAACCGAAATAACTACACAATAGGACATGCCCGAGATGCTAATATGATATGAACCTTACCGTGGATGTAAACAGAAAAGATTTTTGTTTACACACATTTTCGTTTGCCTAAGTTTGACTATGTTTCGGATGGGAGATAGATAGATCCTGGAATCGCGGGCGCAATTTCTTTTCATTTTAGGCCTGTATAAACCGTGCCTTAGATTTGACAAGCTTCTGGTACAAATAATTCCAGCTTCAATATAATTGACTACAGAGGAAATAAAAGGGATTTAGCTTACACGTGTAGCAAAATTGCGAAGTTACTTAGAAAAGCAATTTGTTGTTGATCAATTTAAACAGGAAAGTTATTTTCGACCTGTAACACAAATCCTGTAACTTTATCCTATTTAAGTTGGTCCCTTGTTCCGCGTCGTTGGAATTACAAGAAAGTTTATTGTGAACAATAATCGGCATGGCGACGGTATCAAAAAATTACTAATCTATTTAGTCCGTCAGTTAGATTATTAAAATATAATGGACACGTATTTTTTGTTTTTGTAAATCAATGAAAATTGACAAAGATAAAACGCATCAAAACTCAGGAGTGGGGGCTCGTGACGTCAGAACTAGCTAAAAATTATACCTAGGCGTGACGTATTGGGAATTTTATAAGCGTCGTATCTTCGTCAATTATGATTAACGTTACAAAAGAAAAAATACGGGTCAAATATTTTTTAACAATCTCCCAGACGGACTAATTAGGTCCATGTTCACCAAGAAGATGACAGACTGATTACCTAAAACAGCTGTTTAAAACGCATTTTTGAATGGGAACATGTCACAGTGACAGCTGATTTTAGATAATCAGACGGTTATCTTTTCGGAGAACATGGACCTTAGATGTTTTTTTGTCGTCTACCCACTCTTCCATTCCAATTCTTGCGAAATCCCGGTTACAAATCAGCTAGGAATCTGTTACGTCAATGGACACTTGTTACTTGTTGCTAATAGCAGATTACTCACTATTCTCTTTTAGTGAACACATTAATTTGAATGTTGGCCAAACATTGGGCGTGAGTCCGTGAGTTACAAACATTGGCACGGCGTCCTTAGGCCAAGATCTATAGGCGTTACTTAGGCTTAGCATAATTGCTGTTACTGTCGCACAGCTGTCAAATTACAAGTGCAAGATAGAGACGAGAATCTGTCTAAGACAAAGCACGTGTTGTGCTAAGTAACATTTGTAGATTTCGGTCTAAGAATTTAGGTCCATTCATTAAATAATCTGATGAAACAATTAATGGATAGGAATGCCCGAAATATTTAGTGGATGAGTGTTAGGTTTATTTTCGGTCAATCTTCGTCATTGAACATGAAGCTGATGTCAATGTTAAATGATAATTGTGTGACGTCAATGTTACAATAGTCACGCAATGAATGTATACTTAGGTCCATGTTCACCAAAAAGATGACAGTCTGATTACCTAAAACAGCTGTTTAAAACACATTTTTGTATGGGAAATGTCACAGTGACAGCTGTTTATAAATAATCGGACGGTTATGTTTTCGGTGAACATGAACCTTAATCGGTCTCAATTATAATCGAGCACACCTACATAAAAGTGTTCAAAAGCTTTGATTTTAATAGGTACTAGCGATCCACGATTACTTCGTACGATTTATGAATTGACAAAATCGAAAGATTTCTTGAATCATCTTCATCATCATCATTATTATCAGCCTACAGCAGTCCACTGCTGGGGATAGGACTATCGATCGCACGTCACTCAACCAGATTTTAAGAAAAATCAGTACTAATATTATAAAGCAGAAGAGTTTGTTTGTTTGTTTGGTTGGTTGAACGCGCTAATCTCCGGAACTACCAGCTCGGTTTGAAAAAATATTTTTGCGTTGGATAGTCCATTTATCGAAGAAGGGTATAGGCTATATAACATCACGCTATGACCAATAGGAGCGGAGCAGCAATAATAAATGTTGCAAGCGGGGAAAAATCTTCCGGTGAGCAGTCGATGCGCGAACGAAGCCGCGGGCAGAAGCTAGTTCGCCTAATATTGGGGAGGACATCTATCTAGTATTCAAACTACAAAGACACATAAAAAGCGATTTCAATTTACTATATTTATTCGCAGTGCTTCGATAAATATCCTTTGAGAGTTCTTATTTAATTTCGTTGAAAATATTTCGCAGTCAATTCTCGTTGTTGATTGAGTTTTAATTGGAAATTCAGAACGCAGGTTCCAGAAATATTAATTTTAATCAGTTTTCCAATAATTTAATTTGCACGCCACAAGTGAATTGCAATTTTGTGTCGAATATTTCTGATTATCATTTATTTAAGTTGATTTTATGGATTGATAATGCATTTAATTTATATTAGTGACATATTGTTATACTTTATACGCCTGGCCTTTAATTACAGGTTTTTATTTAACTTGCATGTTGTCAGAATATCAGCGCTGTGACGTTTTTCTTTTAAAAGTTACAGCACCATGCTGAGATAGGAGCCTTTTGGTCTTGTACAGGACAAATTCTGTTTTGTATTTTGTTTGTTTTTTCTTATGATTTCGTTATTTTTTTATTTTTTGTATTCTCTAATTATGTTTACTATTAGTGTAATAATCACAATTTTACCATTTAATTTTTTTTTATGTGTTGTCCTGTCGGGCTAATACATGCTTTTTCTTTCTTTCTTTCTTTATTAATATCTATGTATTGTATTGGTCAAATCTTGCAACTGAATTTCAAACCAGTACCCCAAACTGATTGAGCTAAAATTTTGCACCTTTGGTTTGTGTGACAATACATCTTGAATTCTTGACTGGATTCATGGTTGCATTAAACTTTTAAAGTCATCATCTGCCTAGCCTTTTCCTAACTACGTTGAGGTCGACTTCCAGTCTAACTGGATACAGCTGAATACCAGTATTTTACATGGAGCAACTGCCTATTTGTCCACCACAACCCAGTTAGTACTGGGTAATACCCCTTGGTAAGACTGGTTGTCAGAGATTTTGGGCCACTGACTACCTGTAACGAGCGGGACCAACCGCTTAACGTGCTTTCAGAGGTACGGAGGAAACTCGGTGCGTAAAGGTGGTCACCTATCCACAGACCAACCTAGGCACGCACGGCTTAAAGATCGACCCGAGCGGTTGTTATTATTAAGCCATACGCTCCTCAGCGGCATAAAAACTTCAAAAAAAGGTTGATTTTAAAATGTTAAAAACTTCCGATTGCAGTCGACACTAGACTGGACCATTGCCCGTGCTGATGACATCCTCAACTGGGGCCGTCGAAACTCTTTGTGGCCCGTGACTTTTGGACTGGCTTGCTGCGCTCTCGAGATGATGCATTATGCTGGGCCCAGGTAACGATTTTACTTTGTGATGTGTATTTGATGAGATTTAGCATCCATAAAACACTCATGGAATCAAAGGATTAATATTCAAAAGCGTTCACGTTCGTTGTATGAGCAACTCTTATAGATCCAGCAGATTTTTGGTTTGTGTTTTTGACAATGAATCTTCTAAAGAAAATATTGCTGCGAATCAAGTTCCACATATACTAAAACAATACTTACACAGGTTTAAAAATAACTAACACTTCAAAAACTGGTTAAAGGCTAACAATAAGCTTAGCTTTAGGCTAACCGACCTAGTAATTACAGGAGACCACTGCAGCATGAGTATTAAACAATATCGAGTCGTATCCACGTAATCGATAGCAGATCGTTTTAGTAAGGGAGCCGCGAGGCGGTTCCTCCACGCTTAACTGCACCCCGTCATGAGTCCTTGTTGCATAATTGACGAACAACGTTTGACATGTAGGGCACTGGAAAATTTATACATCGTGCTCAGTAACAAATTAGTAGTAATTTCTCATAGCGTGCTTGCCACCGGTCCTAATTTAAAATAATAAATATCGCTGGACGTTAACACACAGCGCCATCTAGTGCCACACTAAGCAAGGCTTGTGTCGTGGACACCAGATAGTTGATATACTACATAGATACTTTTTTGTTTGTAAATACATACTTATTATACATATAAACATCCATGACTCGGAAACAAATGTCCATGCTCATCACATAAACATTTGCTCCTACCGGGATTCGAACCCAGGACTCTATGACCGTAAGGCAATCTCACTACTACTACGCCATTCGAGTCGTCACAATTTAAAAACACTTTCGAGCACAAACGTTTGTCCGACCAAGTTTTCATTTACACAAAGGACACCTTAAATAGGGCTACCAAAAAGGAAGCGTGACAATTTATTATCTGTACCTTTCATTGTAAATTAAGGGGAAAAGCATAATAATTCAAATGCTTTGTAAACTTTTCCGTGCCGAGAGCCGCAAAGATTCCCATCACGAATTCGCACCAACAGTACCATTGTTCTGGAACGGAGGTAAGATTCTCGATATCCTCGACTCGACCCCTAAAGGTTGAGACATGACATTTCCCATCAAATGTCATTGTAAAGGAACGTCAATGGGTTTTGCCAACAACGAAGCTCTTGTTAAAGAAGGGTCGTTTGTAATTCTATTCAACTTGTAAAGTCAGTCGTGACAATGTATGTTGACCCTCAACTTTAAGAGTACTGTGATCTTTCAAAAGCTTTGTCCACACAAAATACTGAGTTAAGGCGCTTAGACGAGCTAAATAAGCATATGCTATTTGTGGTGGTTCAAACTTCGTTTGAAATGCTGTTAGAATAAAGTTCTAATCAGCTTGCACTACAAAGTGGTTGTTACGTCAGCCACTGCGGGCCAAATAGCGCGAAATGAGTGGTTTCGATCGATTTACAAAAAAACTATTGATTGGATTAAAAAACTGAAACAGTATCATGCTAATATATTGCTTGTAGAATTATTTGCCAAAAAATCAGAATGATCGCATGCATATTAGTATGTTTTTTATTGTTTGAAAGATATTTTTAGAGATAAGTTCGTAATTGTATTATGTTTTCAAAACAGTATCATGCTAGCATATATCCTGAAGAATATCATATATTTTTCTGGTCTTGTTTATAGCAGCAGAAACAAAATTTCGGTAAAGATTATTGTAGTTATACTCAAGTCAATAACCGCTCGAATCGATAGTTTGGTTGGCCGTGCTTGCCTAGGTTGGTCTGTGGATGGGTGACCACCCTTACATACAAAGTGTCCTCCGGGCCTCCGAAAGCTGTTAAGCTGTTGGTCCCGGCTGTCGTTTGTCCATCTTTGACATTCTGTGTGCATATCTGTGGCCCAAAAAGTCTGACAACCAGTCTTACCAAGTGGTATCGTACTAACTTGGTTGTAGAGGCCAGATAGGCAGTCGCTCCATGTAAAATACTGGTATTCAGCTGCATACCGACCCCAACATAGTTGGGAAAAGCCTAGGCAGATGTTGATGTCTGAAGATTTTTCCAGATACGACATGGACCGCTTCGGCATGGTATTCCGAGGCACACCTCGACAGACCGACGTGATCATCGTCGCCGGTACTGTCACCAACAAAATGGCGCCTATACTTCGCAAGACCTACGACCTGATGCCGGAACCCAAATGGGTGTTGTCAATGGGCAGCTGTGCCAACGGCGGAGGCTACTATCATTACACTTATTCAACATGTCGGGGCGCCGACAGAGTTATACCGGTATTGTTTCCCTTCACACTCTTGTTCTGTAGCCGAGTATGTTTGTTTGCTTTGGGACAAATCTTGCAACTGAATTTTAAAACAGTTATCCCAAACCGATTGAGCTGAAATTTTGTATACACGTTTAGTTTGGATGACGTCACAAGGCACGTCATTTTAAATATAATATGGTGGACTTCCAAAGTTAGACTCCCTTGATACGGGTATCACTTAAAAGAGAAAGCCACCTATATTGTTAGGTGAACAAAAATCATGGAACTCGTGTGACCGTTACCTAACGCTTCGTAGCACTCGTAGCCGATCCACTACTGCGTAACGTGGTGCTACGCCGTAGCGGATCGGCAGGTGTGCGCAGGGCAAATCCCGTAGCAGATAGGTACAGATAACTTAGGTTTTCACTTCTATCGACGGTCAAAAAAGACTGCCCCACATGTTTTTTTTTACTATACTTTGCTTGTTTTAATTAATTACTTTATTTTCCAGGTGGACATATACGTGCCGGGCTGTCCACCGACGGCCGAAGCCCTGCTGTACGCTATGTTGGTTCTGCAGAAGAAGGTCAAACGCATGAGGGTGTGCCAGACGTGGTATCGCCATTAGCGATTCCAATTGAGCATTTAGTTACTTATCTCAGAATTGTTTATTAAAGTTATTTGTTTTTGGTTATGTTCGTAACAATATTATTTATTGCTTAGATTATTATATTTAAATTTTAATCTAAAGGGTGTAAATATAAATACACACTTAACGAAGCTTAGGCACTGGTTTTCCTCGTTATTGCGATCATTTTTAGGGTTACGTAGCCAAATGACAAAAAACGGAACCCTTATAGATTCGTCATGTCTGTCTGTCTGTCTCTATGTCACAGCCACTTTTTTCCGAAACTATAAGAAAAACTTGGTAAGTAGATGTATTCTGTGAACCGCATTAAGATTTTTACACAAAAATAGAAAAACACAATAAATTTTGGGGGTTCCCCATACTTAGAACTGAAACTCGAAAATTAATTTTCATCAATCCCATACGTGTAGGTTATTTATTTTATTTATTTATTTAAACTTTATGCACATAATGTACAAAGGCGGACTTAATGCCTTGGGCATTTTCTACCAGTCTACCTTAGGGTTATCTATGGATAGGTCTTCAAAAAGCTAAACTGAATGGTTTGCGCGAGAGACACTTCCAAAGTGGTAAAATGTGTGTCCCCATGTAACTTCTAAAATAAGAGAATGATAAAAACTAAAAAAAAATATATGACGTACATTAACATGTAAACTTCCACCGAAAATTGTTTACTTCCACCGAAAATTGGTTAGAACGAGATCTAGTAAGTAGTTTTTTTTAAGCGTCATAAATCGTTAACCGCAATTTACCTTACCTTAACTACAAGAACTTTTATATTATGTTATTTGCTGCTACGGAACCCTTCATGGGCGAGTCCGAGTCGCACTTGGCTGCTTTTTTTGTTCTAGTTGGGAACCTTATAGTTGTGCAGGTATTGGGGGTCACAGTTACAAGTATTTATTGTTTAAATACCTCCATAACCCGTGTACTACTCAATGCAACCATCAACACAATGTGTTAAATGCGATGCATTGAGTTTTTCCGAAAAGTGTGATTCTCGTCCCAAAAAAAAATTTTTTTTATTAATAACTTTGCGCCGACATACTGTTTGATGTTCAGAATGCTTGGATGACGGCTTAATCTGAACTGTACGCTTGTAAGTTTGTGTTTTATAAAAAAACGTTCCCGTGATTTCCCGTGGGATATATCTCGATTATAACACTAGCGAAGCGGGTCACGTGTAAAACGTGACGATCTGCCCACCTAGCACGACCACCGCAGACACGAAAGAGAATCTACAAATCTTTTGTCCTTCTGTCATTTTGTTTATTCAATGACGCGGGCTGGTGGCCTAACATGACATCTTAAATCAGGATTGTTTTAATCTTATTCCAGAGTGAGAAAGTGATGGTGCTAAACGTTCTCTATACCTCCGTCTCATTCCTACATTGGAATGTCATTAACTATCCTATATGACGTCATGGTGATCCCTTGGAGTCATCATCATCATCATCATTTCAGGCGAAAGACGTCCACTGCTGGACATAGGTCTCCCCAAGTGTCGCCACATTAACCGGTCCCGTGCGATTCGCATCCAGCTCCCGTCGGAGAAGGTAAATTATAAAGCCAAGGCCTCCCACAGTCCCTCACGCCTTTGCCCAGCAGTAGGACAGAATAGGCTAAGGTAAACAAAACTCCCGCCAAAGCCGCGGGCAAAACTAGTACTAGTAGTATATTTAAGGCACCTAGGTATCCAGAATTAAATGTAGTACGGGAGATTAAGGAAGGAAATGAGGCCTGTCAGTTGGAATTCGTATCCTACTCAAACAGAACTAGAAGGATCCGAAATAATCCTAGTTATTAATCACGGTGCGGTCTTAACCCGAAATGTTATGAACAGAAGTTATGGAACCGTACAACGGTACTGTTTAGGTCTAAGCCCAGTTACACGATTCCTCTTCCACCCAGCTAAAAGAATATAATTCAAATATGGACTATAAAGTATTTCTCTTTGGATATACTTTACATTGGCATTGACGGCGGTAAGCCTGCTGACAGCGAGCTGTCTGCTAATGTAAAGTATATCTTAAGAGCAATACCTATAGCCTATTTTTTAATGGGTGCTAATTAAACAGGCTTCTTTTTATTATCATTATTTGCCTCCAAAAATGTATGTTGCCTTCTAAATTACTAAGTCAGCCACAATTAACAAGCATCTAAATAATACTATCTTAGCCACTAGTTATCTTCTATGTAAACCACTCTAAATACAACTCAGCATGATGGTTATTTTTTAGCATCTAAATTTGTAACATGCATTCTAACAGTAAACTTCTAAAATACTATTAAATGACATCAAAACTTATATTTATTTAGCTTCTATTTTTGTAACTCAGTACGTTTAAATGTAACTCATCGCATATTAATTGATCGTCAAAAGTTTGCTAAAAATGTCATCAAATAGTACTTATATTGGCCACTTTATATATATGTCACCGTAAAATTGTCATATCGATTAATATAACCTAACCTTAAAACACTTTATATTCCCCTAAAAAGCATAGTAGACGGAGCCCCGCTTCGCGGGGCCCCTATTTCCGAGTTCAGGGTTTAAAGGAACCTAACTAACCTAACGGGGGGGTGCCCCAAGTCCCGATTATGGGGGCAGAGATACTTCTGTATATTTAGTTGACAATAATTCGAGAGTTTACAATATCGCTAGGGAGAAACACGTTATATTATAATATAACGCACGAATTACAATAACCAATAACACGTGATCAACTCAACTCGTCGTTACATGAATCGAATGGCGCTCTCTGATTGGCGCAAATGACCGGTCGCTATTATCTCGCGTACTCGCGCCAAATCATGCAGTGGCTATTTTGACGATAAAAGAATATGATGTATTATTTTACATGCTAAGTTATAATAAATGATGCTTTCTGTGGAAGCTTGAGATATATATTTTGAGGACATTGCGTTGACGTAAAATGGTAACGAGATGTAAAATCCGTGGCCCAGTTAGTAAATTAAGTGGCCATGTATAAATGAGAAGGACAAGTCACAATAATTGATGATTTTACTTGACGCTTTCTATAGAATATTTAGTTGGCGTTGTAAAAAAGACGAATTAGTTTATTAGAGGCTATGTCATTTTCGCGTTGCTTAGTTATAAAATTAGAAGTTTAATCACGTGGCCAATACATAATTTTGTGGCCAGACTTATTATTTCCCTTTTTTAATTACATTTTTTTTTTCGGGTGGAAGCGGAATCGTTTATATGGGCTATGGCCATTTAGTTCTTCTTAAAGAAGAACTAAATGGCAACTTTGACAAATTGTCAAAGTCATCATCATAATTATCCTCTTACCCATAACCCAGTACATTTGGGTTCGGTGCAACATGTCTTTTCTACACTTCCCTTTGTCAAAGGATATATAAGGTGGTAGTTATGCATCCTAATTAAAATACAGGAGCTTATCACAAAATATATAAATAATTACAATACCCGGTCAAAAAATTAATAAACCTGCCATTTTAAATTGTTTACTTTTTTCAGAATAACACGAAAGTAATAGAAGAATCACCCATCGCGCGATATGTCTCTGTATGCGTTTATTTGTTCGTGTGCAGGGGCAGTTATAGGGCCAGTTACAGACGGGCTGCGTATTAATACGGTTGGTTGACACTTACCGATGAGAAAAAAAACCTACCCATCTTATTATCAATTCGGATCGAGAATCATCAGCATAGATACTTCCTTGAATTTGATCAGGATGCAAAGCGACACCTTAGCGAAGATATTGTAAGCACCTCTTGGCGTTTGTAATTTTTTTAAAATTATATGGCACTTAAACATAACTGGCGAAATGTGGGTGGGTGTGGGTGTGGGTGTGGTGGGCTATTAGGTACTACTCTGCCTAACACTTCGGGAATTTTAGGGTGATTGAGGCATTTGTCAGTATCAGGTCAACCGGTCCGCAATCTGTCCGTATCAGATTGACCGAACCTTAAGAGCGCGTATCCCAAAAGTTGGCAACGTCGCGAATAGCTGTCAAATATTTACATGTTTTAATTAATTTGGTAATTTTACTACATAAAAATAAGAAATATGGCTCTGTGGTGCACTAAAAAATTGATTAGGGAATGCAATAATCACCGAATATTATATACTTTTAGATGTAAAAAAAAAGTATCTGGGAACTTGTCAAATGTCTTTTTTACACCTGAAACGTTTACAACATCAAATTTAGGGTTTTAATTGCAATTCATATTCAATTTTTTTTTGCACTACAGAGCCATATTTCTTATTTCGCTTTTAAAATTCTCAATACGTCACGCCATGATATAATTTTTAGTGCGTTCTGACGTCACGAGACCCCACTCCCGCGTTAAGATGCGTACATCCGAAACACCCGTGACCGGTGAGTACTTGCGTCAGGTGGAAGGTGAGGACGCCGTGGCGCCTCTCCAGCCACTCCTCAAAGAGGGGAGTTACCGCCACTATCGTGGCGTGCCCTACCAATACTCTACCTGACGGACTAAATAGATTTACAATTTTTTGATAATGTCGCCATGCCTATTGTAATTCTTCGTCGTACCACTGAATGCAGATCCATACAATATGGTTTTTTATAACGTGCAAGCGACATTCAACCTTAAGTTGAACTGAGTAGGATCTATGAACCTATCTATAAACTCACTCGTTGAAAATCCTGAAGCTATGCAGCAGCGCGCGACGTTATTGCAAGAGCGTTAAGTATTTCTACATGACATGTCTGAGTCGTCTGATGCTCTTTACTCCGAGACACGTGCCCCAGTTCATGGACGCCTCCGTAGAGGAAGCGAATAGTGTGTATTTATGTTAGGACACGCCGCGGGTTTACGAGGTTGCTCGTTTTTAGGAAATAAGTAATGGTGTTCTGGCAGGGTTATTTGTTTTATGTTGGTGGAGAGAGGTTGGGTGGGGTTTTGTTAATGGAAATATGTGTGCGTGTCAGTTTTAAGAAGGAGTAAGCAGCAAATACACACACATAACATTACGTCTGCAATGCTCCAAAGGGTAGGAGAATATCGCGAACACGAGTAAAATTGCAATCTACTCGCAAAAGGCAACTGGGTACTGTCGGAACAATAATAGTGTTTCATCACTCTGCATAATTTTTCTTTTTAGACATGGTATCACATTTTTCTGACAGCTTTAAGATCTAGCCAAACGGATCTCCAAGAGACATCTATAGCACATACTCCATGGATCTCTACAGCTTAAATATTTAGGTGACAGAACCATAAACTAAGACCAATAGCTTGTCACCGAGTCGTGAGGCTCAGGCATTTCACGACACGCTCATGAATATCGGGCCGTGTGAAGCGAATTTATGTAGATAGACACCCATATAAACACACACATCTAATGGAATTTAAAGCTTAACGTGCTGGAAGACGAAAAGGCGTAGATACCTATTTGTGAAAGTAAAGAGAGGGCGAAAAACGAGAGAGGGAGTGGGAGAGTGGGAGAGGTGAGAGCTGAAATTTTTTGGGAGTGTAAAGAAGGAATGTGGAATCTGAAGAAAAAGGAACCGCATGTATGGAAAAATATATTTGAAAATTCATACTGCGACAAATAACATGGCTGACAGAATAAAGGAACATAACAAGGACACGCCTGTAATCCCCGAAGAGTTACGCCGAGATATAATATATATGTCATCGTAGAATTTTCAAACACGTTATATTGTAATCTCTCTAGCAATATTGTAAACTCTCGAAATATTGTCAACTGAACATACGGAAGTACGTGAGACAAAGTTCGTGCGTTTGGCTACACTTCGCGCGCTCTAGGTGACTGCGATACTCCGAGAAGTTTGAACGTGTTTGATTGAACTTGTTAATCATGGATTAGAATAATGAGAAGATAAGGATTAGCCGCCATGTGATACAGCGCAACCACCTCTTCCATGTTTTCCTCGAAATGAATTATCGCGACATTCTAGATAATCGCAACAGTAGAGAAGTCTTTATGCTACGGCCAGACTTGTAGGCGAAGATTCGTGTTCGCATTGTCGCGATAAAAGTTCACTTGAAAAAACCTTTCTACTGTCGCGATACATACTGGTGTGAACACGAACTTTTATCGCGACAACGCGAACACGAATTTTCGCCTACAAGTCTGGCCGTAGCATTACTAAAACTGAAAGTGTATGGTGCCAACTACTACGGAACCTTACAACAGTAACCGTATTACTGTTGTGATTTTCAAGCGATCAATTTCTCCTAACCGGAAAGTCCGCATTTAAAACCCGTAAGTCCCTCTAAACATTATTCTCCCACATAAACCTAGCCTTTTTGTGGTTGAATTCTTTATGGAAACAATGGGACGGTACTAACTTTTTATTGTATTGGGTCCGACATTCGATTGGTGGTCGGTTTACATACATTTATACAATACTAGTAATCCCTCGCGACACCGTCTGCGTGTATTTCAAAAAGGCGTTTGAATATTTGGTCCTGCCTAACTTCCGCCATCATCATCTGCCTAGCCTTTTCCCAGCTTTTTGGGTCGGCTTACAGTCTAACCGGATGCAGCTGAATACCAGTATTTTACATGGCATATCTGACCTCCACAACCCAGTTAATACTGGGCAATACGATACCACTTCATAAGACTGGTGTCAGACTTTTGGGGCCACTGTCAACCTGTAACGACTGTCAAAGATGGACAAATGACAGCCGAGACCAAAAGCTTACCGTGCTTTCCGAGGCACGGAGGGAACTCGGTATGTAAGGTTGGTCACCCATCTACAGACCAACCTAGGCAAGCATGGCTTACCCTAAAGATCGACCCGAGCGACTATTTAGCCACGAGCTCTTCCCGCCTAACTTCTGCCATTTTATTTTATTTTCAAAGTGAAAACTACACATAAAACTTGAATAAATCAATAGCAGGTATCAATACAAACAAGTATTGTACTTATAAGAAAAATCTTTGAAATCGTTACTTTTCCAAAATATAAGGTCTCAAAGTCACAATCGATTCAGTGATGACACCATCAGTACAACTTATATGGTATGTCTTTATAAAGGAGGTGATCGCTGATATATGACGAGTAATAGTCTTGTATGGATTCTTCCATGAAGACAGCGATGATGATGATGATGGTGTATGGATTAATACATTAAGGTCCATGTTCACCAAAAAGATGACAGTCTGATTATCTAAAACAGCTGTTTAAAACACATTTCTGTATGTGATAGTGCGTTAGATATATATGTAATATGTGACAGTGACAGTTGTTTTTAGATAATCAGATTGTTATCTTTTCGGTGAACATGGACCTAAGGATGAGTTTTGCTTAAATCGTCTTATCATTTTTGTGATGAAAGTTACCTACAAAGCATGTTTGACTCAAGCACCGATTTCGGTGGAGTAGAACAAGGCTTGCCGCGTTTCGTACTTCAAAAGGAAAAACTTCAGACCCTTGTATACGACCACTTACGGACTTCGTCAACTTTTCAGTTGCAGGCTTTCGTACAAAATAAGCTGCCAGCATTATATTTTTTTATTGCTACATCAAAAATATCTTCAAAATTATTATTTGTATATGTACCTATGTCACGATTGTCTTTTTTAAACTTTCACGATCAGAACACATTATAAAACTTAAGAAGACGGGTATTTATCGCGAATTTACCTTTAATTTAATCCGACCGATGAAGATGAGTGAGGGTAGTTGAATAAACGCCTTCACTTTGCTGTCGCGGTACCTCCAATACTTCAGTCTCCCCGCGACCACGGCTGGTGCAATCCGGTCGAAACGTCGAGATTAAATTAAAGGTAAATTCGCGATAAATACCCGTCTTCTTAAGTTTTATAATATGTCACGATTTCTGATAGTATCAGAAGAATAGACACTGTTTTGAATTTTGATTTATCAAACAATCATAATACGAATTAGTATTGAGCTCGCTAGCCTCAAGAAATATGGCTGATTTCCAATCACATTTCGATGTAGCAATTGTATGATCTTTGACTTATAATTCGCCTTGATGCCATAATAATCGTATCTTTATGTTATTATCATACATTGAAGTCGTTAAACGTGCCTCACAGTACTTAGGTCCCGCGAAAAAGAGTTAAATCAGAGAAGATTGACCTCCCATATCTCGATGGATACAACATAATATAACATAACGCCTGTAGTACCCGAAGGGTTAGGCAGTGGTGTACCAAATAGCTAATGCTATACACCCACCCACCTACATTTCACACCCACCCACACACATATCGCCATGTTTTAAGTCCCATTTAATAGGGGGCGAGCTTATTGCCACTAACCGAGTACCAAATCTAGACCCCGTGACTATTGAGGAACTATTCATGGGAAATAACACTTTGCCCGATTCGGGAATCGAACCCAAGCATCTCATGCTAAGCAGTTGATGCGCGCTTGACCATAGATAATACACTATATAATACAAGATAGATGCGCAACTCCAGTTTTCGTTTTTAAAACTGTGTACCCAAACTGATAGATGGCGCTGTTAGTTTTTGTTCAACCAAATAAATACATTAAGAAATTCTGAGGATTCGAACTTGTGAACTATTAGTCACAAGGGCAACCGCTGTCACCGCTAGGCTATCTACTTCACTAGCAAGTAGTCTAAAATAGCTGTTCTCGTTATGACAGTTGAAAAGTTGGTGTACCTAAACACACAGATGGCAGCACTATCTATGACAATTTTGTTTGAAGCCATTGTATGGAAGTTTCACCCCCCTGTGCTTGACCACTGCGACCACTCGAGCAACGAGGCAGTCACAGTGATCAGTACAATAATATTCAAATGACAGATGCCACGGAAACAGAATGGTAATCATATTTCAACGAGGCAGGGTGACGATTTACTGGCCGTTTTCTATAACTTACTTACGTATAACTGTTGGTTAATATGCCTACTTCCGTAGCTATCGATGTTTCTATAAACAAAGAATATCCTATCCGCGTCATCTACCAGACACTTGATTCATAGAAAAATCAAAGAAGCTTATCCGTGACGTTTTGTTTCTAACCGTCCAGTAAGCAAAATGTCAAATAGCAACCTACCGAAACCGACTAGTAAACCGGCTAGTAATGACAGAGAGAGCAACCTACCGAAACCGGCTAGTAAGTTATTGAAAATTGCCGTAAATATATTTGCTGACGATATTAAGGAGTAAGTACGAAAGGCCGAAACGTTCAGAGATAATTTTCGCAATTTATAATGCTATCCATGTTTCCCCTTTCCGAACCACGCCACGCCAGCTAAGAAAACGTGTTCCCAAAAACCTTCCCTTAATTTTATGATAAACGAAAATATGGGGTGGAGAGATTACAGATGTAATGTATCATTAAAATGAGGATCATTTATATCCGTGGTATCGCTCTTGAACATATAGCAGCCTTGTCGTATGCATATGAAGATAATGTGTAAATGTGTGTAAATGACTGAGTACATAAGAAACACCCATGTTTTAAGGGAGTATGTTGATATATGCTCCTCATAAAATTAACTGAGTTTTTAAACTGGTCAATAATGCTACCATCATTAACAACAAAAACAGGATATTTAACATGTTTACTATTTGTTAAGAGTTGCCGATAATTCGACACTGCTGCAAGAGCACCTTGATTACGGATGAACGAGTCCGAAAGATCCTGGTTTCAGTGTTAATGATAAAGAAATTTTTATACGTAAAAACTAAAATATGCATTTTTGTTACCTCAAATGAATATGAACATACAAGGTTGTTACCAAGTAATAACCATTATATCTTCAATTTATTCATACATACAACGAAGAAAATATTATGCATTATGCCCTCGTTCGATATCTTTGTTGAACACCAGACAAATGAACAAAAGAACTGTTTAATATTCCATCTAAAATCAATAGCTGGCAGCATCTTAAAAGGATGCTGTGAACGGTAAAATACATCTGCGAGGAGATATTGAAAATCGCGTGGGTAGAGAACTAACAAGTAGCGAATAATGTCGAACTATCGGTAGCACTAACATAATTTTATGAAAACCTGGTTGAGATAAAACTTTATTATCATTTGAAAGTAAAAGAGACAGTGGATTAAATGCAGACAAACTTACAACCAGGATGGGAGAATGACCTGACCTGGAAGGGCACCTGGATCAGACCAGCACAAACCAGGGAAACATAGCACTAAAGGAAGAAAGGCCATACTCGCTGTCAATGATGATGCAGATGAAGATTATTGCAGAGTCTAATTATTGTAGAACTCATTCATAACTCTCTTATACACCATAACTTAAAAAGTTAAAACTAATCAAAACAGTTAATACTACAACTACAAAGAACACTTAAACACGCGTTTAAATAAACAACCATTCATTACTACTAACCATTACTACAAGGTGTAAAGTAAACACACAGCTGATCTCGGCCATGTTATACATAGCTCATTGTTGTTTGATTACAACGGAGTTTAATTGGCGCACGCAATCGATACTGGCCGCACGGCTAAACGCTCGGTTAACGCACTCGTGTGTATTGTGTATGTCAAGGAGATAGGGGCAGAAGATCCACTTGATGGATGTGAAGCGAAATCAACACAACAAGATTAAATTGTAGTAACTGGCGCAGTAGTGAACAAAGAACAGGTGGATGGTTTGGTGAGGAATGATGTGACGGATAAAAGAAGTAAATGAGAGCGTGACGATAGTCAGGGGAGAGTAGAAGAAAAAAACGTATTGCGTTGCGCCGAAGTCAAGTAATATGGGACAAGGGCAGTGAGGAAGGCGCAGTAAATTTTGCATGACACGATGGGAGACGACCCACCGTAGTAACCCTGATGGTCTATCTACACTATCTAGATCTGTGATAGACATTAAGATCATTTCTCAATAATAGGTAGTACAGCGTGACTGAAGTTCGGATCGAATGGGAATGCAAGATAAGAAGCTACGTACAGGTCATGCTAAGTAACAAACTATGATATTTCATGGTCAAGTCATGGGTCTTTCAGATTCACGTGCGTATTGTATAATTATCATTGGCTGCGGTGAAGGAAAAACATTATGAGAACAACACCATGCCTGAGATATTTCTCGACCGCATGTAATACCAAGTCAGAGGACCATGATAGGCACCAACCACAATGATAAAAAAGAAGATCATACGATTGCAATGAAACTTCGCGATATGAATTTCG